>ML058590.1:0-2465154 GCA_003013855.2 Liriodendron chinense
CCGAGGTGGCGCAATGGTGATGACTATACTCTTTTTGGGTTTTGGGATTTTCTATTTTTTTTTTGTTTTGGAATTTTCTATTTTTTTTTTTGAGTTTGGGTTTGGGTAGAATGCTATGCAGATGAGATTGTATGAGGATTAATGACTTTCAAGTACGGGAAGGATTCTGTTTTCAAGTCGGATCACGACTAGTGGGACTAGCTCTTCCCCAGCGGAGTCGCCATTCTGTGGACCCTCGCCGATTTTCCCCGCGCTCCCACACGGCGTCGTTCTCCCTTTCCTTTCGGAAGAAGAAGAAGAAGAGGATGCGTGAGTGCGAAATCGCCGTTTGTGCCACTGGCTTGCCTCGTTCTCGAGGGCTTCGTTTGGTTGTCGTATTGAGCTGGATGTGCTTAAATGAATTTATATAAGACCAGAGTCGCCACTAGCCAGTTACTTCGAATCTACAGTCGGCTAGACCCCGTAGAAACGTTAGAGAAGGGAATCCGAAGATTCCTTCCTCTAAAATGACTCCTGTTGATCTGCGGTCAGAGATTCAAGGTAAGGGATCACGGTTACAGGGTGGGAAGAGGTTAAGCACCCCACACACTGCCCGTACCGAAGTACGGTCTCTACTTCACAGAATCGATCGAATACTTGAAAGTCTAATTTAATCCTCGTATATTCTCATGGATGACATGATGCATGAATGCGGGTCTGAATAGTAAGAGTTTCTGATGGGCAGGTTCCAACAACGGGCAAGCCCAGAGCGTACGCTCGAACTGTCAGGTGCTTAATATAAGACGTATGCAGTGTGCTTGAATGATCAAGGTGTTTTATGGTGAAGCGTGAATGCAGGTCTGAACAGTAAGAGTTTCTGATGGGCAGGTTCCAACAACGGGCAAGCCCAGAGCATACGCTCGAACTGACAGGTGCTTAATATAAAGACATATGCATGTGTGCTTGAGTAATCAAGGTGCTTGTAGTGAAGCAGGGGGGTTGGAAGGAAAGTAAATGTTGCACTTATGCTATATGCAAATGAGATGATGCTGGAAAATGAGTAGCTGGGTGGACGGAGGTGTCGCAAGGGTTGGCTTCGAGTGGCTGGATCAAGACTTGGATGGTTTGGGAGGCTTGGACCAGTGGTCAGGCTGGGCTGGACCAGGGTTAGACTCTCCTCACTCGGGCTCTCCTTGGTGGAAAAATGGGCTAAAGGATGAAGGAGGGTGACTCAGACGGACGGGCTCTCTCTGGCTGAGTGGTCTCGAATGGCCTGTTGAAATGAGAAGGGGAGGGGGGTATTTATAGCAGCGGACAAGGGCATTCTCGTAATTTTTTCCGGGCGGCCTGCCATGGGCCGCCCGTACGGCCGCTCCTCGGTTTCCAGCGAGTACGGCCGTTCCCTCGGGGCTGCTGTTGGACTCGCTGGTCGACTCAGTGAGTTGACTCAGCGGGTCGACTCAGTGGTTTGACTCGACGGGTTGACTCGGTGTTTTGACTCGACGGGTTGACTCAGCGGGTTAACTCAGCGAGTTGACTCAGTGAGTTTGACTTTTTTTTGGGTCTTTTTGACTGGACTTTTTTATGGGGGGTTTTTCAGGGTGGTTTTTAGGACTGGGTTGATTGGGTTCAGGCTTGAACTGGGCTATGGAATGGGGCTTACAAGGGTGAGTTTGGCTGAGTTTGGACTTGGGATTTGGGGGTATGGTCCTCCGTTCAACCAGCTATCTCTACCAACAGTGTAGCCGAAGGTGGGGTGTCTACAGCCTCCTACTTCGGTAACCATACATTAGTGACCGAATCTCTTTGTCTCTGTCCCTTTTTCTATTGAGAAGTCAAAAGCAACATCGAGTAGGGTGGGAATCTGGGACGTCCATCAATCCTCTATTTTTCCTATGAGAAAGGGGTGTTTGATTTTCCCTTTTCCATACTCACATCTCAAAGTGCTCACTCTCTATCAATCATTCTCAAAGTCAAAGTCAACGAGTAGGGTCAGAATTTGAGGTGTCCGATCATCCCTGGTCTTTCTCATGAGGGAGGGTGTCTGACTCCCTCTTTCCCTCTCACATCTTGAAATCAAACCATATTCCACTCCGCACATTCCATATACACTCCATACTTCCACACACTCACAATTTATTGTTGCTTTCGTCTTTGCCAACCCGAGCCCTAAAAAGCATGTGAAGTATGGCCTAACCTTGTAAGTCCAGAAGCTCTTCAAAATCCCCCTAAAATCGTCAACCATTGCAAAATAGAGACCGTGTGTTGCACGGGCGATAAGGGGGTGCCTAACACCTTCCCCATTCGTAACCGCGGCCCTTACTTGGAATCCACGACGTAGACCAACTTATCCAAATGGAAGTCATTTAAAAGACCAGGAGTTCTTTGGAATACCCTCGCCATTTTGCCGTTTTCACGGGTTCTGGCCGACCGTGGATTCTGAGGCCACTTTCCGACTAGTGGCGACTCCGTTAAACAAACCGAGTCTGAGGATGTTATTCTGTTGTCCTCAGAAAGGTTTTGCACACTAAGAAAATCCAAGCTAAGTCAACAAATCATTGCAACTGTGCACCCCACTCCAAATACAAACCAAAACAATCCAAAAAAGAAAACGATGGGCACACGCGCGCGCACGAGAGCGGGATAATGTCCACAGTGGCCTCACTGTCCACATCTGTAACAATGATCGGGCATTGGTCGACCATAAGGATTTGGAATTTTTCTGAGGCTCGACACAATCGCGGAATATTGAAGCCTCGCAAGACCACTCCCTGGCATAAACCTGTTGACCCATGGCATAACTTGTCGACCCGTGTAAGGCTGAAGGCGATCAACCATGTGCCCTTTTCCCTTGGACATGGATGGGTCTTGAGTAGGGTTACTTGTGGGAGTGTCAGAAGAATGAGTGGCATGTGTAGGAGCTCTTGTTAATTACGTCTCTACGCGAGTAGCAATCTGATATGCTTCCTCCATAGTTCAGACCAACCGTAATTGAACTTAGTTCTAAATTGCAGGCCATAAATTGCCTACGAACCTTGCGGTTTTTGGGTTTCCGTCTCAGACAACTCGTTGCGAGTTGTAATGCAATCAAATTCTTATAAGTAGTCAGCGACAGATCGACTTCCATGTTTACAATTTTGACACTGATGAAATAATACTTGTTCATAATCGCTCAGCAAAAACCTAGATTTCAGCAACTGTTTCATCTGAGGCCATGAACGAATTGTGAGTTTATTCTGACGGATGCATGTATTCTGTAATTGCTCCCACCATGCCGAAACACCCGATTTTAACTTGTATTTGACAAGTTTCACTTGCAAATAATCGGGAACGCCCATGTAGTCGAAATATCTCTCAACTTCGGCTAGCCAATCAGGAAATCTCGATACCGAGTGCTCCATTAAAGTTGGGTAGTTCACCCTTACATCAAAACCCTCAGTCAGCGCGATCAACATGTACATCTCTAGCGGGCGGGATGTCGGAACACCAAATCTTCAACCTCATCATTGCTGGATCTGACATTTTCTTCTACAATAGGCCGACAATTGGATACCAGCGATGCTCAGCGAACTATCTTATTGCGTGGTACAACTATCGCGGGGGTGGATGTCGTTAGGTGGTTATTGTTGTGGTGTGAGAGTTGAGACAAAGCGATCGAACGAAGCTTGCAGCCCTTGCATAGCTTGAAGGTGCTCTCGTTGAAACTCCATAAACTCCCTCGATGTCAGGGGTTGTTCCCCAGAATCACCATCGACAGGGTTGTTCTCGTTGCTTGTACTAGAAGCGATCATCGAGGAAGAACCTCGTTCTGATACAAACTTGACGCAGCCGGACGGGTGAGATCGAGCACCGTCCCTCTCATGGGGGACAACAATTCTGAATTTCGGAACTATAGGGACTCCTTAACCTATCTTCGTTAAATCCACGACGGGATATCTTGAATCTACGAGACATTTTCTTTGAATCCACAAAGAACAACTCAAATCCACAAGTAAACACGGAGATAAACTCAAAGTTTTATTAAAAGTAATAAATAATGCCTAAAAAATAAAATCAAAGCAACATTAAATAGTACTCAAACCCTAATCTATGCAGCCTAGGTGTCCTAATTGTAATAGGAAAACAAATCAAGCCAAAATGGAAACAAAAAGTTCGAAATAAGCAAGTTTGCGCGTTCATTCCGTGCTAGTGCTAACCGATCGCCAGTGTAGCCGACCGGTCGCAGACGACCCAAAACAGTCCAGAGAATTGAGCTATTTCTAGGCAAATATCAAGCCGATCGAGCAACTGGTCCTAGATGGTGGACGACCGATCGTCAAGCATGATTTATCCTTGAATTTGGTGAATCTTAGCCCTTCCTTTTGAGTCTTTCTTGGGGTTCTTCTGGCCCACTCCGGAGTTCTTTTCATGGCTCTTGTCCTACCTCAACTAGGCTATCACCTCGCTCCATCAAAACCTTACATAAGATGTGTCCCACCATGAAGATAAAACACTACTAGAGAAAAAAAATAATAATAATAAATAAAAAAAGGCTGATCCGAAAACAATATGATCTTTTTCTACGGTGGGCATCATACACCATTGTTCCCACCGTTCTGTCCCACCTAAGCCTTTGTTTTCATGGCACCCAAAGTGCATCCGTACGCAAGTGCGATGGATGGTACACGTGTGTGATGCACATGAAGATGGAGGCTTCTCGACACCCATTACAGCTAATAAATGAATGGACATGCTATTACTCATTATTCAAGACAAGTCCCGGTACGGTAGTCTGCAGAATACTCAACAACATACACACTCTGCTAGTTTGGCCATCTGAACTTCTGATCTAAGCCGTTAAATAGGTAGGTCCCACCACGAATAAGCTACAGGAAAAACGAAATCGGATTGCGTAGTGAGTAAACTCTTTTGGGACCACCGTGAATGCATGTGGTTTATCCACGTCATCCATCTGTTTTTCTAGCTCATTTTATGGGTTGAACCCAAAATTGAAGCATATCCAAATCTCAAGTGGACCACACCACATGAAACAGTGGGAATAATGATTTCCACCGTTAAAACCTTCCTGGAGCCATAGTGATGTTTATTTGTCATTCAACCTCTTCATAATATCACATATATGTGAATGAAGGGAAAACACAAATATCTGCTTGATCCAAAACTTCTGTGGCCTCCAAGAATTTCTCAACGGTAGATATTCAATCATACTCTTTCCTGTGGTGTGGTCCACTTGAACTTTGGATACAATTCATCTTTGTCTCAAGCCCTAAAATGATCTGATAAAATAAATGGACGGAGTGGATAAAATACATAAATCACGGTGTCCCCCACAGAGTTTCCCAAGTAAAAAAAGATGGATCCCGAAATCAACTCCACTTATCAAATGCAAGTCCGTTTCCACAATAAATATTGGCCGTTCATTCTTCAGGGGCGATTGTGGGTCTCTTACAGCGATACACGTGGCCTGACTAGTGACGTACAGTGCAGTATCAGTAAATTGTGTTTATGGATGGATGGCATGGATTTGTCAGTGACGTGTTCGTTAATTAATCTATGCGGCTTAGCTGTAAAGCATGAGACCTTTTTTTTTTCTTTTTCCTTTTTCTAAATTAGCCTTAAAAAGATTGGCACGTGGAACAGATTTCAGTGCTGGGATTTTGTGTGTGTCCCTTTTCTCAAAGGCTCCACGTGGGAGCTGGCTGTCACGTGACTCCGGGGCCCGAATTAGGTGTTACCCCGGGAACAGCTTAGTGCGTGTTACCCCTACCGTGTAAGCCCATCTTGATGTATTTTTTTTTATATATCCGCACCGTCTATCTGTTTTTTCATATCATTTTAGTATGTGATCTAAAACCCTAAAAAATTAAAATCTCAGGTAAACCCTACCACTAGAAACAGTGATGAATAACCATTAAAAACGTTTTATGGGCCACAAAAGTTTAGGATCAATCTGATATTTATATTTTACCTTCATCAAGACTTTATTGACATTATAAAGAACTTGGATTGCAAATAAACATTACCAAAACCTTATGATGGGCTCTTTAGATATTTTAATGGTGGGGCACTCAATCACACTGTTTCTAGTGATATGCTCTACTTAAAATTTGGATCTTCATAATATTTGTAACCTCAGCTTAAAATGGGCTTTAGAAACAGATGGACGGAGTGGATATATAA
Organism: Liriodendron chinense; assembly: GCA_003013855.2. NCBI lineage: Eukaryota > Viridiplantae > Streptophyta > Magnoliopsida > Magnoliales > Magnoliaceae > Liriodendron > Liriodendron chinense. The sequence goes on from ML058590.1 coordinate 6,160, forward strand.
AATATCTTTCATGTGTGGGCCATACGGTAGGGGTAACACCCACTAAGCTGTTCCCGGGGTAACACCTAATTCGCGCCCGCGACTCCGTGCGTAGGATAGCAACTTGCACGTTATGGGGCTACGTACTTGGAATTGGTGGTTCGGCGGACTATCGATATTCTTAATCGCGTGGGGTTGAGAATAAGGCCCGGCAACTCGATAGGTTCGGGTCTGGTCAGGCATTACTAAGCCCGACCCATTTAATTAACAGGTCACGAAATCTAACGTTAACCTACTCATTGCCCAGTGGTTCGATCGGCCTACTTAAAACTTCTGCACCCTGAACTTGACCTCACTCATTTAAATGCAGTAGGGTTGAGCTCAACCAACTTGCCCAACCTGACTCGTATCTTTGTACCAATTTGAAAAATAGTAAGTTGGTAAAAGTAGAGCTGGAAACAAACCGAGTTGGTTCAGTCACTGCGCTTGACTTAACTTGGCTCAGCTCGAAATTGGATTTAGGCTAGTCGAGCTGGTTTATGGAGCTCGAAAAAAAATCCAAGATGAGTCTAATCTTGCTCGGACTCAACTCGACTCGGCTTGGACCCAAACTCGAGTTTAACTTGAATCAAATCGACTCGACACATTTGGCTTCCCTCACTTGTTCAAAGTCTGCGCCGCTCTCCGTTTGCTCCCCATTCCCCAATAGATCCACTCCCGCATCGCCCGCCAAGGCCTCATCTCTGATCCCTTTATTGCTGTTGCTCTTATCTGTCTTTATAGTAAATGTTCGACTCCAGAAAGCACACAAAAAAAATGTTCGATGAAATGCTTTAGTAAGCCGTTGATGTCATTTCCTGAACTGCTCTCATCTCAGCCCTGTCCACCAACAACCTTGTAGCCCAAGCTAAAGCTTCTCAAATGAAACTGTCTACCAATATTGATGTTGTAACCATTGTTGTTATCCTCTTAGCATTTAAATATGATGATTGGGATTACATTCATGATTGCTTGCTCCATGGTGAAACAATTCATTCCATTGTAGTCAAGCATGGCTGCATGGGTTCATGTCAAATGCCCATCTAGTCAACATGCTCATTTGAAAGCTTGAAGTCGAACTTGACTTGAGCTGGCCCGAGCTGTTAACCAAACCAAGCCGAGCTGGCCAGTCAAGCTCAAGGACCGAGCTAAGTCGAGTTCAAGCTGGGGTTGGCTGCTGGCTGAACGGAGCCGAGCTATGCCAAGATCAACTCAGTTCGACTCACGTTCAACTCTAGATCGATACAAGTTAAAGGCTCTAAAAGTGCAAAAGAAAGGCTGAGAAAGTGTAGATTCAAGATAGCAAAGAAAGATTCAATGAGCTATATATGATCAAACTATAGTTATTGCCCTTAATAGAGTGGAATGATGAAAAATGGATGTAAGAGTTTCATAAAGTGGGCCCAATTGATCAATGGTTTGAATCTGCCTTAAGGGTTGGATATTGTGATCGGGCCCACTAGAGTTGTGTTAATCTCAAATTCATGAAAAGGGGTGATATGCTTGGACTGTGTTACACATAGTTTTTTAATAAAGTAAGAATCCTGGAATCATGTAAAGGCTATGAAGAAGAGGAGTTTCGATGGGTTTTTAAACTCCTCTCCTCTAACTACAAAAACACAAAAATAGGTTGGGTCCCTAAACTTACATACATTAGAAGCTCTCTCTTATTTAATTATTTTTCTAAAGGTGTAAGGTGCGAAAAACTCCGGCAAACTTATTCAAGCGTATATATTTTAATTTTCTTCAATTCCACAATTATCATTTACACCTCAACTAGTTGGGATAAGGTTTAAACACCAATGATATTAGCTTTCCTCATTATTCTTAGAGTTTCCATATGTAAGAAGCTTGCTATTACATGTTTATGGGATTAGGTTTTTAATGATATATGTTTGTTTCATCTCACCTACGCGCACTCGTACAAAAGCACTCACACATGTTTATTATGATTTTTTTTTCCAGATCATTAGCTCGGCCCATTGATTCAACATATGGGCAGGTCGGGTTGGGTTGGCCTAAAATCAAGCTCAACATATTAATCCAAATGGGCTAGTTTGTTTTAGCCCGAGCCCTACTTGACTTGGTATGAACCTGGCTTAGAAGTGGGTTGGGCCACAACCTGACCCATTACACCCTTATTTGAGAATTTGCATGGTGATGGGCCATGTTGCACCCATGGGTGTCGGCAGGACTGGCTTCAGGGCGGGTCCCTTAGTCCCTGGACCCGGCAGTAAAGTCCTCGCTGTTTTTCGACTAGGGTCCTGTCAGGTTTGGCTACCCGAAGGGTATTTGGTCCTTGCTCCGGTCAAATAAAGGCATCTACATGGCCGAGCTGACCAGAATGGGTGGATAGGATCACACTTGTGTATAAATGGGCTACTTGGTTTCGGTCAAATAAAGGCATCTACATGGTCGGGCTGACCTGAATGGGTGGATGGGATCACACTTGTGTATAAATGGGCTATCTTAAATGCATATGACATTACACACACTATGAGGTTGACCTCATGGAGCTTCCCATAAGGTCTAGTTCTGTGGGCCCCACCATGATGTGTATAAGATAGGTGGGCTACATTACTGACAACACTTGAGAATGGATATCCACCTATTAAAACCTTCATGATCGTTTATAAGGTCCATTAAGATGTGGTTCACACATCCAGCCCATTCATTGTGTGTGTCCCACTTGGATGAGGGGTCACGGCAAGTTTTGGTCGTATCCAAAACTTATGTGGGCCTCCAAGTGCTTTATATGGGAAATGGTACTATGAGGTCGACCTCATGGGAACTTCCCATGAGGTTGAGCCGTGTGGGCCCTAACGTGATGTGTATTGGACATCCGCACTGTGCATGGTGGATACCCTCTAGTTTATGGGATATGATAAAAATCAGCCATTTTCAGAACTCAAGTGGGCCATACAATCTGAAACAGTGTAAAATCATGCCTAAAACGTCTAAAAGCACTTGTCGGGGCCACCTGAGTTTTGATTGCGGCTGAAACTTTGTGTGACCTCTCATCCAAATGGGACACACATAATGAATGGGCTGTATTTCGTAGCCACATCTCAGTGAGCCCTATAAATGATCATGATGGTTTCAATGGGCGGGTAACCACTCTAAACTGCTATCTATGGTGTGGCCCACCTAAGTCATCGATTGGCCTGATTCTTAGGCTCGTTGCCCATCATGGAATGGAGCATTAGACTGATGGGGTGGATGTCTGATACACATCATGGTGGGACCCACACAACTCAAATATGTAATATAAATAGTACTATGAGGTTGACCTCATGCCAATGGCATAGATTTGAGCTCATGACATAGCCCCCCCATCGAATCAAATTCACATGCCCCTTGAGAAGTGGCTCAAGGGGCTCAAGCTCAATGCCAAAACTCCATCCTATAATCTTGAGATTTCTTTTATTCATTTCTGACGTGGGACTAAAGAGTAGCACTAATAGACAAAACTTTTTCAAATACAGAAATATGGAGGGAAATCCAAATTTGAAACACATTTTAATTTTAAAATTCATTTAAAATAAAACAATCCCGCACATGTTTCAAATTCAAAACACTTCGGTATCAGTTAGAAAAGTTGTGTAATGATGTCAATGTGTATCCGACTTTAATCGACATTTAGAGTAAGCAAGACTGGTTTACAGGAATCAGGTGACTATCGGTCTTTAACCTGACCCTTTAAGCGTAAACGGCCATACATGCCACTCACATAACTTTTCGGCTACAATTAGTTCTGTGGTTTGGTGCCATTTTGGCTATGCACCTTTACCTGAATTTTCATGAGTGCTCTAGAGAAACGGCCTATATATTCTCATAGGAAGCGGCCCCACTTCCACACTCATATAGGTGAATTCCATTCCAATGTACATAGCAACTGGATACACACCACTAATGGTCATGGATTCATTAAAAGTTCAAAAACTCATCCTCTCACACGTTGCTATTTGCACTGCCTACACCATAGGAAGGGGCAAGTTCTCTGCAGTGCTTCCCAGTCTCCTAGTGTCTTGTTGTTTACCCATTGAACCTATCGCATGGGATCTCCACTTGTATAGGTTGGGTTGCCGACACTGATAGCTCATTCGGTTAGGTTCAGCTCCATTCTCTTCGATGTTTCCATGACTAATCCTTTAGATAGTCCTTTGGTCATAGGATCTGCCAGATTCTTTTCTGATCTTACGAAGTCAATGGCTATGACTCCATCATTCAACAAGTGTCTCACAATTTTATGTCGCAGTCTAATATGTCTACTTTTGCCATTGTATATCTTATTCTTGGCCCTGACAATAGCTGCTTGACAATCACAATGTATAGAAATAGCAGACACAGGTTTTGGCCACAACGGTATATCTGTTAATAAATTTCTAAGTCATTCAGCTTCTGAGCCTGCTTTTTCTAAAGCGACAAACTCGGATTCCATAGTAAACCGAGCAATACAAGTCTGTTTAGTAGACCTCCAGGATATTGCACCTCTACCAAAAGTAAAAGTATATCCACTTGTGGATTTTGTTTCATCTGAATCAGTGATCCAATTGGCATCACTGTATCCTTCTAATACATGAGGATAAACTGTATAACAAATGTCATATGCAATAGTACCTTTTAGATATTTCAGTACTCTATTCAATGCATTCTAATGATCATATCTATGATTATGTGTATATCTACTTTGCCTATCTACTGCATATGCAATATCAGGTCTAGTATAGTTCATTAGATACATTAGGCTACCAATTAATTGAGAATACTTAAGCTGAAATACACTACTTCCTGCATTCTTTTTGAGATGCACAGTATGATCATATGGTGTACTAACAGGTAAACAGTCAAAGTGATTAAACCTTTTTAGTATTTTATCAACATAGTGAGATTGAGAAAAAAATAATATTATCATCTTTTCTGATTACCTGAATACCTAATATCATACTTGCTTCTTTTAGGTCTTTCATATCAAAGTTAGAAGACAGAAACTATTTAGTTGAATTAACTAGCTCAACATTAGTTCCAAATATAAGCATATCGTCAACATATAAACAGATTATCACATCATCATTATCAGCGAATTTGCTATATACCCATCTATCGACATCATTCGCAAGATATCCATTTGATTTTAAGACATTGTCAAACTTTTCATTCCATTGTTTAGGAGCTTGTTTCAAGTCGTATAAAGATTTAATTAGTCTACAAACTTTGTGTTCTTTTCCAAGAGTTATATAACCCTCAGGTTGTCTCATATAGATTTTCTCGTCTAATTCTCCACTTAGAAAAGTTGTTTTAACATCCATTTAATATATTACTAGCTTGTATATAGATGCGATTGCTACTAATACACTCATCGTTGTAATTCTAGTTACAGGTGAATAGGTATCAAAGTAATCGTATCCTTCTTTTTGTTTAAAGCCTTTTGCGACTAATCTAGCCTTAAACTTATCTAGAGATCTATCTGATTTAAGTTTCTTCTTAAACACCTATTTACACCCTATAGGTTTGTTTCCAGGAGGAAGATCTATAAGTTCCTAAGTGTTATTAGATATAATCGACTCTAATTCATCTTTTATAGCTTCTCTCCAGAATGATGCATCAAGAGAGTTAATGACTTTTAAATAGGTCTTAGGATCATCTTCTAATAAGAAGGTAAAGAACCCATCTCTTAGGTTGGTTTCCTTACGAGCTCTCGTACTCCTTCTAGGTTTTAGTTCTACTTCACAACTAATATCCATACTTTTACTTGTTGAAGCAACATTTGATTCACTAATGTCTTTTATTTCTACGGATCTAGACTTCATAGGAAAGACATTTTCTAGAAATTTCGCATCTCTAGCTTATATAATAGTGTTTGGATCTAGAATGTTATCCTTAGATTTCAAGACTAGAAACCTATATGCTGCACTGTTTTCTGCATATTCTATAAACACACAATCAGATGTTTTAGGACCTAGTTTTCTTTTCTTGGTTTCAGGTAACCCTACTTTAGCTAGACACCCCCATACTTTAAGGTATTTGTAACTAGGGGTATGATTTTTCCACAGTTCATATGACATCTTACCAGTCTTCTTATGGGGTATTCTATTCTGGATATAACAAGCAGATAGTATGGCTTCTCCCCACATATTTAAGAGCAAACCAGAACTATTTAACATAGCGTTCATAATATCTTTCAATGTTCTGTTTTTGTGTTCAGCTATTCCATTTTGTTTTGATGTGTACAGAGCAGTAGTTTCATGTATTATTCCACTATTTTCACAAAGTTCTCGAAATTGTGAAGATTCATATTCACCTCCTCTATCTGACCTAAGTCTTCTAATAGTCATACTAAGTTGATTTTCAACTTCTGTTTTATACTTAATGAAAGATTCTAAAGCTTCATCTTCGTTCTTTAGAAGATATACTCTAATGTATCTAAAATAGTCATCTATGAAAGTCACATAGTATCTTTTGCCTCCTTTAGACATGTGATTCCTAAAATCACCTAAGTCACTATGTATTAATTCTAATAATTCAGAATTTCTGTTAACAAGTTTAAATGATTTCTTAGCGAACTTGGATTCTATACAAGTCTCACATTTTTCAATGTTATCGATTGAAATATCAGGTAGTAATCATATTCGTTTCAAAGATTCTACGTTCACGTGGCCTAGTCTACTATGCCATAATGAAAGAGATTCAATAATATAAGCAGAACTGGATGACATCTTATTATTATCATATGAAACGTTTACAACAAACAGACCATCATTGCAGTAACCCTTTTCAAGGAAAGTTCCATTTTTTGTCATTACCAGCTAATCAGAATCTATTACTAGTTTAGCTCCAGCCTTGTTGAGCAGCGAACCAGAGATCAGATTGCGACGAATATCAGGAACATGTAGCACATTCTTTAGCAGCAAAGTCTTTCCTGATGTAAGCTTCAGAAGAACATTTCCTTTTCCAACAACTGGAGATGATCGAGCATTTTCCATAAACACTTGTTTCCCTTTCGCCTGATAGGAGGTAAACATGCTTCGATCCTTACATACATGCCGAGTTGCCCCGGTGTCTAATATCCATTCCATATTATTTACAAGGAATACTTCGGACACTACAGCGACAATCATGTCCGAAATTTCTTCAGCTTCAGTGAGATTGACTTGTGACTTCGTATTCTTTTTCTTGAGCCTACATTGGTTTTCATAATGTCCATGCTTTTTACAATAGTTACATGACCCTTTCTTCTTGTAACAATTTCCCTTCTTTTTATTATTTTGTGCCTGACTTGTTTCGACCAGGTTGGCCTTAGATATTGACCCGTTTACTTTCTCAATCTGATCCCTGTTTCCGTTAGCTGGATCAACTGTAAATAAATCCGAAAGAATGTAGAAGACTTTTAGAGTTTGCAATGCAAAACTGATCTTTTGTTTTCACCATTTGAAATTCTGTTCAGTGAACGGTTCGATTTTGGACAGTTCATTCGTAGGGTTGACTGTGATGGTGGCCATTGATGATATAAGAAACTGGTTGTGACTCAGTTTTCAACCAGTTATAGAATCAATAAATCAGTTAAACACTGATTTCAGAAAGGTCAAAAGAAGAAGAAAATAATTCTGTTTTCGAACAAGTATTGAAACAGATATCTACTGTTTCCAACAATAAAGATGTTTGGTTTCAAGAATGTTGGATTTAATTGCTGAAAACAGTAGATCAAAAAATCGAGAACAGAATTAAAATACTAAATAAAGAGGTAAAGAACTTATTTGTTTGAGTCGAGGCGTGACTGAGTCACTCGGCTTGAAACCAAATCTGCACTCATTGGGCCGCGTCCCAAATGCAACAGGATTTCTTGGAAAATTGACCTACAGGATACAACGACTATTGTCTGGTCTCAACGGTGCACTCGCTGTACACAGGCTCGAATCAGCGTACAGAACTTAAACCCGAAGTGATTGACTCACTTGCAAACTCAGTCGACAAACAACAACGAACCAGAGATGATTTTGAAGAGCCAGAAGGAAAACTTGCTTTCTAAGTGAAAACGGATTAGATGACAAGTCTATATATAGACCGAGATTAGGTGCCTGAAGCATTGTTTCAAATGGGTTAGGTCTGTTGGGTTTAAACCCAACAAGAGCGACCACCCGAACAGATGCATCTCTCTGGTTTGAAAATTTGCGCAAAAAGATAGGTGCGAGTATACTCACGGAAAATCGATTAGCGCGAGTGTACTCTCAATCCCACATAGACCCAGACCTGAACCCGAGCCCGGCACCGGCACTGGCGACGACGACAGTGACGGCGCGGCTCGGCTTGGCCGGTGGGCGGGCGGGCGCGTGCGCGAGCGTGTGTGGTCAATGGCATAGATTTGAGCTAATGGCATAGCCCCCCCATCAAATCAAATTCACATGCCCCCTGAGAAAGGGCTCAAGGGGCTTAAGCTCAATGCCAAAACTCCATCTTATAATTTTGAGATTTCTTTTGTTCATTTCCGATGTGGGACTAAAGAGTAACACTAAAAGACAAAACTTTTTCAAAAACAGAAATATAAAGGGAAATCTAAATTTAAAACACATTTTAATTTTAAAATTCATTTAAAATAACACATATTTAAATAATATTACTAAACTACTCTAAATTCCAGTAAATAACTAAATCAAAGTAACCGTATTTTAAAACAATCATACTATATAATAAAAATTAAATATTTGTCATCCAATGAAAGCCCACTATTGTTCACTAGGATTAAAAAAATAATATGATGATCATTATATGAAACATCATAAATCTTCCTCTTTATGGGTCATAATCAGAACTTTCTCGAAGATAAACCTGAGTATGGACCTATGATCTAAACTTATATTTGAATCTTAATTATGGTTGAAATAACACATGATAAGATTGATGGGACGCCCACTTTTAATCCAATTTATATTGAAATTAAACATGATAAGATTGATAAGACCCTCGATTGTGATTGAATTTACATGAAATACCTCATATATAGTAGCTTTACGCAAACTTAACATGACTGAAGTCCAATTCATTTAGTTGTTCTAGATACCGGTACACTACTAACTTAACCATAAGTAAAGTGGTATACCATGACACTGTTTACATACAAAGCTAATCGATTAAGTTAAAATTTTAATTCTTATTAACTAATAATCTAAATTTTTGCATGATATAGTTTTAGGGGTCCATTTTTCAACTCTTATTTAATCTAATAAGAGATAGAGAGTTGATATTTTGTTCTAACTTTTGTTTTAGAATATGCTTATTTGGTATAAAAACACTTTTTCGAAACTCAAGAAGCCACATGTAGGAATAACTGACAAAGCGAATTTTTCAGATCTATACTAGTATCGATCTGGGGCATTGATCAATTTAGAAGTATACCTTGTTCGGCCATTGTCCTGGCTGTGGAAAACTCTGATGAAGGTGGCTGCACGCTGGTCTTTCGCCTCTACCACACCCACGACCCGTTGCACGCTCCAATGGAAAGAAACATACACGTGATGGTGTGTAGAATTGGCGACCGGTAGCACTATAAATAGATATTAGTTGTGAGAAAAATCCACCCATCATAGGATTCTTCCACTCTCATGTCTCAATACAACTACCACACCTCATGTGCAATTCACATGTCCACCCACTTATTTGAAATAAACATATTTGGCAAAACATTTTAAAAAAGAGCTGTTTTTAAGGGTAGTTGCTTTCATTTTTAAAAATTACAACAACTTCATTATAATCACTGTGGACTATTCATTTTTCTAAATATTAATTAGATAGCTAAACTCATACAATCAAGAGAAATGGGCAATGGAAGTTGGACCTACCTTCGATGTGGGTCATCCATCATGTGAGACGCACCTTTGATGTCAACCATCCATCTACTCACCTTTGATGTGGACCGTCCATCATGTGTGCCCACCTTTAATGTGGGTCATCCATCATATGGGGTCCCACTTGTGATATCCACCTTCCATCCATCATGTGGGGTGCACCTTTGATGTGGACTACCCATTATGTTGGTTCACCTTGGATATGGACCACCAATCATCCGGGACCTTGGATGTGGACCATTGATTAGTTGAGCTAGACTTGATGTGGACAGTCCATTTTGTACACCGCACTTTGATGTCGGCCATCCATCACTTGGGGCCCACCTTTGATGTGAACCATCAATTATGTGGCCTCACCATGATGCGGATCATCGATTGTGTGGGGCCTCACCTTCAATATGGATCGTTCTTCATGTGGGCCCACCTTCAACGCCAATCATTCATCATGTCGGGTCCAAATTTGAGGTGAACCATCCATCATATGGGTCCCACTTTTGAAGTGGACCATCTATTGTGTGTGGCCCACCTTATGGGTCGTTTCAACCGTTCATCATATGAGCCTGCCTTCAATGTCTACCACTCATCATTTTGGTCCCACCTTTGATGTGGAGCACCTTTCATGTGTGGCCCACCTTCAATATAGGTCACTCGTCATGTGGGCCTACCTTCGATGTCAACCGTCCATCATGTGAGCCCACCTTCAGTTTCCACCATCCATAATGTGGGCCCCACCTTTAATGCAAACTATCTATCATGTGTGGCCCACCTTCAATACAGGTCATTCATCATATAGGCCACCTTTGATGTCAACTACCCATCATGTGGGCCCACCTTCAATGTCCCCCATCCATCATGGGGGTCACACCTTGATGTGGACCACCTATCTCATGTGGCTCATCTTCATTATGAGTTGTTCATCATGTTGACCTAACTTCAATGTCAACTGTCCATCATATGGGCCCACCTTCAATATCCAGCATCCATCATGTTGGTCCCCACATAAGAGTAGCTCTTATTGGATTAGATAAGAGATGTCAAACATACCCTTAATTTTTTTAGAAATAAGCAAATACACTCTTATGTATAAAGATGTCAAATGGTCCCTTAATTATACATGAGAAATGATCTAAGTGAGTTACCGGTGTGAGAACCTTCTAAAGTACACAGTTGCATTTGAATTTGTTGGCATCCACATCACCCATTGAGATTGACATAAGGTTCTATTGTCTTAGTAAGCCATCTTGAAAAATCATACTAATTAGATTATTTAAATCATCTAGTCAATTGCCATTCAAAAATTGGATGGAGAAGTTTATTCTCTTTCGTGGGGCTAATCTTATGATCAGTTGAATTTGTAGCTGTTTTTCCTGCACTAAAAGCAAGCCACTAATGAGCATGAGGAAAAAATGTGTAAATCATCCTACATTTTTCATAGATGGTTTATAAAACAACAGTCATACTGATGTAATACCTTAAGTATTCAATTAATTAATTGGCTTCTAACGGATGGTCCACATAAAAAAAATAAAAATAAACAATAGTTAGCATTAAAACAAAGTTCCATAAAATCAGTTATTATAGTAATTTATTTAATGGGTTTTGCTAACGTCCCCAAACCTTTTAAACGGCATGAACTATCATTGATCTGAATCATTCATTCATTCATACAGTTAAGAGGAAGTCACGGTGCAAGAATCACCCAGATTGGATGATCTTCACCCTTTTGTTACAATTGTCCATTGTTTGTAAGCCATAAATCGTATGGTTAGAAATATAAAATCAAGGTGTTACTTAAGAAGCATAAGAATTCCGGAGTGGAATCTATCTACTGGATGTTTCAAGATGATGATTGGACCTATTTTGTTTCTCCAATTAATATTGACCGTCCATTTCATACTATTGATCGGAAGCTTGGAATCATCCTATTGACATAATTTTTGCACCATGGTGTGCTTCTAGCTGTATGCATTAATGAACGGTTTGGATCAACAATAGATTACATTGTATGATATTTAAAGGGTTTGGGGATGTTGGTAAGGTCCCGCAAAGGTAAAGACATTAGCAAAACCTAAAGATTGTTTTATGTTTCTAACCTATCTACAATTCTACCATTTATTCCGTGATTTGGGGTGTTCATTTGAGTTACATGTATATCACTTGTATAAATGCAAGTGCTTTGACGCAGGGAGGACGTGGTAGGTCGATCACCATCTCCCTAACCGATAGTTCTCGAATCCACGAGAAGAAATAAAAGATAAAAAGAGGAAATAAATTCCAAATAATTGATTTATTGATAATTGAATTAATAATAACGAAATTACAATGCATATAAATAGGAAACTAAACCCTAGGTAAAGTATCAGAATCCAACTCCAACTTAAACTCCTAGAAAACGCAATTTACTATAAATAGTAAACTTACTATTTATAGAAGTCGTTCAATCCTACTAGAACTCTTGGTTTTCTGCCAAAAATAGAAAGTTTTCAAACGGCCTCAACCACGTTGTTCTACTAAATATTCTAAGCCCTTTTCATGTTGGGCACTAACTCTAAAACCATACGGATGCAAAGTTATGATCGAATTAAAACTTACTATAAATAGTAAAACTGAAAATAAACTAGCCTAATGACCGTCGATACGGTCGATTCTCGCGATTCCGGCTTGGGCAACCCGGCGTATCCGGGTTGGTTGGCTAAAGTAGCTCGAGTTACCCCAAATTGATATATTATACGTCCCGTAACTCATCCCGGATTGTGAGATACGACCGATTTACGGTCCTGACGGTCCGGATCACTTTCGACCCCGACCGGTCTTCTTTTGCTCCATCTGGGCCATGAAATAATCAGCGACCCATTCTACATCATGCTTGTGTATTATCAATCATACTCTAATAGTGTATGGGCTTGTTTGGTACCATGGATTTGAGAGGGAGTGATGAGAAGTGGAATCCATGACATGAATTTTACTCAATTCTAATTCTTACCAATTTCAAATTTCATGTTTGGCAGACAGCACTTGGAGAGAAGTGAGACGAGGGAATGGACGATGTGAATTTTAATCCCAACCATATGCTCACCTATACTTTGGATTTCGATCCCACCATCCATCCATTTTTAAATCCATGCCGTCCATCCATTTTTACTAATTATTTTATGGTAGGATCCAAAAAATAAAGCAGATCCACATCTTAGGTGGACCATAATATAGGAAAAAAGTGGAGAGTATGGTGTGTTCCACTTGAGATCTGCATCTTCTTCGTTTTTGGGACCGTGCCCTAAATTGAGCTTTCAAAATGGATGGATGTAATGGATATGAGAAATATACATCATGTTGGGTCCCATAGTAGGGATTCATGGATACAGTTTGGGTGGATCCCCAACTATGGGGACACTGTGATGTATGTGCCTTACATCCACCCTGTCCATGTATTTTGAAAGCTCATTTTAAGGCATGGTCCAAAAAATGAAGCAGATCCAAATCTTTGGTGGACCATACCACATGAAACAGTAGTGATTGAATCCCCATCATTAAAAACTTCATGGGGGCCACTGGAATGTTTACTTTCCATCCAACTTATTGACATAGTCACAAAGACCTTGATGAAAAGACCACACAAATATAAGCTTGATCCAAAACTTTTGTGGCCCATGAGAAGTTTTTAATGGTTGAGTACTACTATTTATGTTATTATGGTCCACTTGAGATTTGGATGTACTTAATTTTTTGGATTATGCTCTAAAATGAGTTTTCAAAACGGATGGCCGGCATGGATGTAAGACACACATCACACTATGGACGCTGAGGCCAGGGATCCACTGTTCGAGGATCCACTGAAGCCGCGTCCGAAATACATCACATTGGGTCCCACGTTGGGGAGGATTTCTCATCAAATCCCACCATTATGGGGGGAATTGAAAAACGGTTGGAAAATGCACTTTTGAATTCTTATAAATTCCCATGAAATCCACTTCTCTCAAATCTATGTTGCCAAATAAGCCGCAAAGTAACACATCCTTGTTTTATTAAAGAGAGTTATTAGTTAGAACCACCTTATTGATGGATACACCCACCTTTTCAGCAATTGTACCGTTGCGTGGCCGAGAGATAAGAAGCGTGTACTGAACGAAAACTACCAGTGCAAGCATAAGTAACAGTAGCATTATGATGCTGTGGGGACCATGTCGTGTGTGTATGACATCCAACCCGTCCAAAAGGTATACCCCACCATGATGTGCACCTAGATGAATAAAAATAAAAAATCAGGCCAATTCAATTATCAGGTGGGTCCTGCCCTAGGAAACAACGTACAAACTCTTCAAATTCAAGTCGAAGGGTTCATGGGTACGTGTATTGCATCCTCACCATGAATTTAGATTTATTTGTGTTTTTTCATTGCCTTTTTAGATGTGGCCCACCTGATGGTTGGATGAGCCTGTCTTTAGGGGTGTCGGACATCATTGGGGGTGCACCTTTTGAACGGGTTGGATCCACTGTAGACACCATTTGGGTCCCACAACCGGCCGGTGCAACCATTACTTATGGTGGTCCAGGTACCACTGGAGCACATCCTTGCTCTAGATACAACATATTCCTATGACTGAAAGGAGGATTGATTCGGATCATTGGTCACGTTGAACTGTGTAGGACTGCAACCTATGGCTTTAAGACTTGGTCGAACCCATGGTTTAAGATTGGAACAAATCTGATACGAACCGAGTCCACTCGGACTGGCGAAGACCCAATGCAGTTTGATACCAAGATGGCCCCTAACCTGGGTGAGTTTGGTCGACTACTTCGCCCGTTCCCTAGTTGAATACCGAAAGAGTGGGTCCAAGTTATCCACCATCTTAACCATGTTGCAACTGATGGACGTGGGCTTGTGGGCAACAACTATTGGGTGGAGTTCCATGCAAGTTTTTTTGATATATTTTTTTCTTTCATTTTCTCTTGACATTTAAGTATGAAAGTTGAATTCTAACATTTGAATTTAATTGTGGATAAAATTGGAATAAGATGAGAATAGATAAAACGGGATAACTCCCAACGTCATTCAAACTCCTTGACCCTTCTCCTTTAAATAGGGATGGAATCCCTTAATGGCATCTAATAGTTTAAGAGAAAAAAAAAAAAAAAGAGAAAATGAGTTTCATATTCAATATACCCATCTAGCCCACCCGTATACGATACCAGCCATTGATCATAATTCAAATTATCTTAACCGTAGAATCAAAGGGGGATCAAACCTCTCTACTCACATAATGGTTAGGTAGATCACTTGATGCTAACTATCTATCTTCGGCTTTTATGAAGGTCCTAAGATTGTGTAGACTGTGGGATCATATGGGATCACTTGTGTGAGTTGTCTTTCAACAACCCTTATTTTTACAACTTATTTAGGGCCACTTGCATGCGGGTAGCTATGATTGAATTGCACAATTAGCCCCCCCGTGGCCCCCATCTGTTCTATTTTGAGCTTGATGGAAACAAAAAAGAAATGCTTCTTAACATGTCTATGTTAGCTCTTTAGATCGAGATGTCAATAAATGAAAACGGAAGCATAAAAAAGAAAAAAGAAAATCACAGATATAAATAGTTCATCACAATGAGTGACTACATTTATGAAAGAAGACAATTGAGAATTTCATTTCTCAAAAACGCATTTTATTAGAGTTTGGAAAATCCTAACCCTAATACTATGATAATTTGGCAAATTGGCTATTAGGGTTTTCTCTTCTCTCCTTTCTTATTTATAATAAAATAATAATATAATAGTTTGGTATTCCTAACTACCACATACCACTACAATGCACAACACTCATTCTAACACAATAGAAAAAAATGTCACGTCGACACAAGAACTTTCGCATGTGGCTTCATTTGTTTGATGTCCATTTCAAGATTGGAAAAAAAAATCATTTGTGTTTCGAAATTCTTCCCTTCAATAGAAATTTCAAAAATCACGAATTGGGGTTGTTTGGGGTAATGTTTGGGAAAGAAAGATCTCTTTTGCATCCACCATAAGTAATGTTGTTTGGTGATTTTTGGGTGTTTGCTAAGAGTGGGCATCCAAAGTTGCCACTTAGATTAAAAATCAAATAGCATTGCTACAAAAAGGTGAATATTATAATATAAAAAGAATAAGCATCTAGAATCACTAAAATGGTAGGTAAAAATATTATAAATTTCAAAAAAATTTTAAGGTTTGTTTGGGTAAGAAATCAGTAAAATTAAAGTCAAATACCAGTTTTAGCAGCCCATTCCCTCCATTTCAAGATTCACCACACTAAAGCTGCACTTTCCTCTACATAATTGCAATTAGCAACATTTTTCCTCTTCTTTTTTAATAACTTCCATAATTGCATTTTTGCAAAGAAAAGTGAGAAAAGTGCAGCTTTGGCAATGTGGTTTGGCTAGTGACCCCAACACCAGCCATTTAACTGGTATCCGAGCTCTATGGGCCCCACCATTATGTGTGTGTTTTATGCATGTTGTCCATTCATTTTCCAACTCATTTTAGGGCATGGGCCAAAAAAGAGGCAAACCCAAATCTAAGGCGGACCACTTCATAAGAAAAAAAAGTGTTGATTGAATGTCCACCACCAAAACTTTCTAGCGCCCACCGTAATGTTTATTTGCCATCCAACCATTTGATTGGGTCAATTATGGGAAACCACAAATATCAGATTGATTTAAATCTTTTGTGGCCTCTAAAATGTTTTCAATGAAAAGCATTTAATCCCACTGTTTTTTGTGGTGTGGTCCACTTTAGATTTGGACCTACCCCATTTTTGGGCTCATATCCTAAAAGATCTGAAAACTTGGATGGCCGATGCGGATAAAACACATACATCATGGTGGGGTCCACAATTCTAAACAGACCCTAAAACCATTGGATCCTTTTAATGAGATATTAGATCATGATATTGTATATTCCAAATGCTACTAGCATAAAGTCAGATTATGATCATGTGTGGACCACTTCAAAGTCTATCAACTAAATGTGAAACACTACATAACGGAACTGGTTAGAGCTTGTGAAAATGCACCCCGACGGGTCATTTTCAGGTGCTTTTTAGGGTGGGTCCGGTTCGAAATTGACTATAAACCAATTACCAGATGCTTGTTTTGAAATGATTTTGGAATTTTCTCGATTATGTGGACCAGATGAAGTGGACCATGTCGGTTGTATGGTTGGTTTCCACTCCTCTATCACATCAATTACTCAAAATGGAGGGTCCCCACAGTGGTCCCAAAACAGAACATGGAATGGCCAGCTTTTGTGCCCTAAGTAGTTAGAATGGAAGGCTTGAGTCACGGGTCTGATGATCACACCTTACCCACCAACCTAAAGAGTGAGAGAGCCAGCTAAGAGTAGGGCCCATGTTAGGCAATCCAGACCGTTGGACTGGTTTGCTTTACTTTTGATGGACAATGTCCCGGAAATACAGGGTGGAAGTATCCAGGCTGGCAAAATTAGAATATTTTTCAGCTGAATGTGGAAGGATTGTTGTGTCACTTTGTATTTTAACCGTCTATCTGTTGGCCACAAATCAAAAGGCTTTGAATTATTGGATGGAGATGGTTTTGAGGGGTGGTCCTTCGTAGGTGGGACACAACAGAGCAATGGCATGGATTAATGAACCATGGACCCCACTTGTCACGACTGACAATACACTTGGCTTTCTAGTTCTGACAATTTGGTCACTGTTTCGGTAATCCAGGCCGTTGATCTGTTGCCTCTTCGTGTGGATGAACCCTTCTTAAAATAAAAAAAAAAATATAAAAAAGTTCGCAATATGGAAATATCCTAGCCACTGATCCTGTGGCTTTTCTCAGTCGAATGGATCATTCATTTATTCGTTCGTAGCCGTCAATTTTTGCACGAGAAATGGGAAGTGTAGGACTGGCACTTTCATGGTTGCTTGCAAGCTGAACAGACGAAGGGTCTAGATTACTCGATCATGGACCCCACTAATACCCTGGAGAGAGTGGGCCGAGGATGCTATAACTCCTCTTACGTACACATGCATGTGCTGTACGTGTATGTATCCGACGTTCTGTTTTGATTCCAAAAAGTGGTACGAGGACGTGTTTACGGATTCGTGCCCACAAGGGGTGGATGGTCAGCATGATCCGAGACGTTCATCTAGTGGGCCCCTCTGTGGATTGTTCTTTGGCCAAAGATCACTGTAGTTGGAAAATCCTAGCCATCCGATGACTGCTCGTGAAGATCATTTGTGGGGCCCACTGATTGTGAAGTTACAATCACGATAACATCATTTGGGCCCACTTCACGGAAAGATGACCAACGGATGCCCACGCTACACCCCTCATTAGATATGGTTGCACGTGCCAACGTGACAGATGACACACATGTGAAAGATCCGATCCGTTCATCAGACCGAGCCTTGCGTGTAATTTCCATAATGCAAAAATCATTTGGATCCACTTATGAAATGTGCCACACCTGTACAATCAATCTCGACCAATGGTTCTATATTTTCAGAGGAGACTGCGTATGACGTTTGATACTCAGGCACTCAGAAATTATATACGTGGCATACATTAACTCAAGTTAAACCGTTGAAATTGTGGAACCCAAAAGTCAGAGTGGTTGAACGATCCTAGCCTTTGATCTGCGGACACTTGATTACGGAAATAGGAACCTTGAATATTTTCCTATTTTAACCGTCCAATAAATGTCCACCAATACGACAGCGAGATAACAAAACATCTGTAACTCTTGTTCATGATACATGTAAGCTGGAACCATGATTTGGAATTAATTGTATCCCACGTGTGCAACTTCTTACTACCAGCGTATCATCCATCACACTCCGCCAGAGTATTAATGTTTTTCTCTTATTTTAAACCATCCATATTTCTTCTTACACGTGGCCCAACTCATAAGCAGAAACCACCCTATTTAGGGTCAGGGCACGTACAGAGTTGCACCAAACTGATGAACGGTCCGGATATTCTCCAAGTTGCCACGTGCGCTTCTCCATCCGCGTGTAGCCTTGACAAGGTGCGAGTTTGATTACTCGTCTGACCCTGCTTGGGTCAGGCATTTCCCATCCTATGCCCTGTCTATGTCCAAACTAGCCAATCAGACTCCTACCCTCCCGACATCTGCCCATGTTCCACATGAGTGCCTGATATAGACCCATTATAAGGTGGGTCCCACCGTTTATTTTCAATAGGGACACGCAAGAAGTGGACCACCGGACAACTTTTTGCAAATGTCCATTTTCTTATTCAGGTGTGGCCCACCTGGTGGCTAGATGGGTCTGATCTTTTGGGCCAGGCTCCGGTAGCAAATGGGCTGGGCCGGACCTGAGTTTGTCCGAGTTCAACCCGGTTTTGGGCTGAGACTCGAGGCCAATTGATGTTTTTGTGCCATCCAATCCGTTAATAAGGTGATAGCAAACAGGATGGAAAGTAAAACTAAATATCAGCCTGATCCAGACTTTGGTGGGCCTAAAAAGAAGGTTTAAATGGTAGGTGATTGCGTCCTGCTTTTCTTTGTGGTTTGGCCCACTTGATTATTGGGTGGGCCTTATTTTTTGGATTGTCTTGTATCAGCTAGGGAAAATGATGGATGGAGTGGATGTGATATACACATCATGGTGGGGCCATAGAGATTTTTCTTGCACGGGCTTCGGGCCATGACGGGCCAAAATAGTGCAGCCCGAGCCCAACCTGTAATGTTTATAAAAGGCCCTACCCGAGCCCAAGATGGTGGCCTTAAAGATGGTAAAAGGAGTGGACTAGGTGTGCCCTGGCCGAATCCAAGACCATGCGGCTCTTACTGTGGGGCCCACCTTTATGTGGTTATTCTAATCTATGCAGTCCATTTGTTTGTCCAGATCATTTTAAGACATGAGCTAAAAAATGAAGTAAATCCAAATCTCAGGTGGATCATAGGAAAACATCCTGATTGACCATTAAAAGCTTCTTATGTACAACAAAAGTTTTGGATCAACCTGATATGTGTTTTTTGCTTTATTCAGTTTTGTGTGGCATCATCAGTAGGTTGGGTGGTGAAAAAATATTATAGTGGGCCCTATGACATTTTTAATGGCGGGACCTTTAATCTACACTGTTTCCGATAGTACCGTCCACTTAAGATTTGTATCTACTTCATTTTTGGGCTCATGTCCCAATATGATCCATCACAGCATATGGACTACATGGATGTAAAATAAACTCATCAAGGTGGGCCCCATGGTAAGGGCCACACTGACTTGGGTGAGGCCAGGGGCTCACCTAATCCTCTCCCTTGTTTAAAGTTTTCCAGGGGAAAAAAAAAAAAGGGCTTAGGCAAACTTTTGATTTTTGGGGGCATGGTGATGCGTACGTAAGATCCACTTTGACCATTTGATGTGTAATAGCAGGTAAGCTCAATGACAAAAAAATCAGACTAACTTCTGATTCAAGACGTCCACACTTGATTCTTAACCACCGTGATGATTGTATAAAATTCACTTTAATTATTAGATGCCACACCACTATTTAAGCATGGGGCCCAAAAATAACGTCCATCTATGATTCGGGTGGAGCACACTAATGGAAGCAGTTCGGAGGGTGAGCACTGTACGATATATTGTTTCAAATCGTTTGGCCCACATGAATTGCTGATGGGACAGATTTTTGGACCATGGTCCTATCATGGTGTGGCACACTTTATAGTCAGGGTGGATTTCACATCAGCACGAGGTGGAGCCCACCCAATTAGCGACCACCCACCATGTTGTATGTGTCAGATCTACTTAGACCACTAGACGCATAATCCTCCATTCAAACACTCAGGATGACCTGTGATTTAGGTAAGTGACACCAACGAAAGTGGTTGGGAGAGAGATACACATGAGGCCAGTCTAATATTCGGGTGGGCCACATCATTCTTGTGGTCTTAAAATGTGGATGTGGCTAAAGCTGTACATGAGCTGAATTGAGCCCAGCTTGGCCCAGCTTGTCTCAACTCAGCCAGCAGGCTACCTTAGCTCGAACGCTGCTCAGCTCAGTCCTCGAGCCTGACTGGCTAGCTTGGCTTGGTTCAGTCAACAACTCAGGATGACCTGTGAGATCTACTTAGACCACTAGATGCATAATCCTCCATTCAAACACTCAGGATGATATGTGATTCAGGTGAGTGGCACTAAGGAAAATAGTTGGGAGAAAGATACGCATGAGGCCAGTCTAATATTCGGGTGGGCTACATTATTCATGTGGTCCTAAAATGTGGATGTGGCTAAAGTTGTACAAGAGCTGAATCGAGCCTAGCTTGGCCTAGCTTGGTTCGGCTCAGCCAGCAGGCTACCTCAGCTTGAACTCTGTTCAGCTCAGTCCTCAAGCCTAATTAGCTAGCTTGGCTCGGTTCGGTCAACAACTTGGGCCAATTTGAGCCGAGTGCAAGCTAAGTTCGAGCTCGATCTTTCAAGCTGAGTTCGAATTCAAGCCTACACGCTAAGCTTGAGTTTAGGTTTTATGATTTTTAATATATATAATATATATTTAATTAAATATATAAATATTTACAAAATATTATTAAGTGAACTTTGTCAAGTTGGAGTCAAGTCGAGCTCAGTCCAGCTCGGACTTGGTTTGAAATTTTTCTAGGCTAAAAAAATTAGCTTGACTTGACTCAAATCTAATTTCAAGTTGAGTTGAGTCGAACTTTTCTGAGTTAAGTTCAATGAGTTGACCAAGCTAACTCGGATGGGCCTAATGTTGGGTGACACACTTAGTGGATTCACATAGACACCATGGTGGGGCCCACCTTAGCCGACAACCTTTTTACTTGCGTAAATATATCTTTCCACGATGAGACTTTGAAATTGAAAACTTAAAGTCCTCTTTTCAATTCAAATAGGCCAGCCCAGGCCAATGGGCTCCTGGACATCTTATTCCAAGCCCTGCTGGATAAAAAAAAACGGGCATTAGACTTACGCCCGAGCCCGGCCCTCGGGCTAGACATTTCAGTAGGGGTGTCACTGGACATCTTATTCCAAGCCCTGCTGTATCAAAAAAACGGGCATTAGACTTACGCCCGAGCCCGGCCCTCGGGCTAGACATTTCAGTAGGGGTGTCAATAGGCTGGGTTAGGGCCGAGCCAAGCTCTTTCCAAGTCCGGCCCACCTCTTTCAACATATGCCCAAACTTAGCCCGAACCTATGACAAGCCACAATAGCTAAGCTCAAGCCCGGCCCAATATACAAATGCAGGGTCCAGCCTATACCCGGCCCTAGCCCAAGCCCGGCCTTTAACATAGAGAGAGAAATTATCTTTTAATCTCCGCTTCTCTGTATATGAAAAATTATCACAACATTATAGAAAATAAAAAGAGTTTTAGAAGGGAAATGGATTTTTAAGAAAAAATTGTGTAAAATTTAAATTTTGAAAGGAGGAAAAATATTTTAAATTAAAATATGTATTTAGGTCGGGCTGGGTTTTCGGGCTTTTGAACAGCCTAGTCCAAGCATAACCTGTTTAAAAAAAGGCTTATACTTTAGGCCCGAACCCGACCCGCGGGCCTGATACTCTAGTTCAAACCCGGCCTAAGGCGGGCCAAGCCCGAAAGCCCTTCGGGCCAACCCGGTCCATTGACACCTCCACATTCCAGCCCAAGCACAGCCCAAGGCGGGCAGGCCCGTAGGTCAACAGTCCAACCTAGCCCATTGACACCCCTAAAGCCCGTTCCTTTGGTTCATGAGTTGGACTTACCTTCCTAGCTCAGGGACTGGACTCTTCGACATGCTTTGGCCTGGCCCACTTGCTACCCTAGCACAGGCTATTATTGAGGCCCAGTAAATGGATGGCCCAGATCTCCCACCCACTGGCCACTTGTCACACATGTGGAAATGCAAAGGATTGGTAAATAATTTCCCTTCAAACGTAGAAAAAAATGCTTCAGTGCTCTCCTTATAAGCTATGGTGCTCCTAGTTTCATCAATTCACTTGGACAGTCCAATTGAATGATCTGAACGGTCCATTAAACTCAAATTATCACTTAGATTTACTTTTGTGTAAATGATCTTGACCGTCCATATCTAAGGCCATTGATGAGATGGTTAATAGTTGTCAGATTAGTGCGATATTTTTATGGTGGTCAATGAAATGTGGCTGGACCTAATGATGAACGGTTTAGATGAATCGATTGGACCATCTAAGTGTCCCAATTCAATTAGGAGTACTAGGAGTATTTCTCAAATATAGGTTAATGGAATATTAAAACAAAATCTCTATTAAATTTCCGATGCATCCATGTAGTGTCCAGATCTTGCGGTATGGTACATCCTATTTATATCTTCGTACATGTGATACGTGTACAATGTCTGTACCATTATCTACTGGGCCTGTTGTAGCTTGTTTCGTGATGCTATCACGGTAGCCCATTTAATGTGGACCACTGGTTGGACCTTTTCTAACCATCCATTTTGGATCGTAAATGTTCCGTAATTTGCAGCTAAAGTCATCCCATCAGGCCGATTTATTGGGTACAACGCGTAGGGTGCAAAAGATGAACGGTTCAGATCTTACATACGTGGGCTACAATTAGGAAGACTGTTAAATCACGACCTAGATATGTGCAGGGTTGCAATGGGCCGTGATGTTGGGCCTATGGATCGAACCGTCCGAGGACTGGGGCCCAATCAGAGCCTTGTAGTAGATTTGTTGGCATTTAATGGACAGTTTAAATGATAATTCAACGGTCCAAATCAGAAAAGAAAAAAATTAACCAGAAATCATAACCGTCCAATAAATCTGATTTGGTGAGTATGGTCTAGCTCCAATGGATCGGCTCGGTCGGTGGATCTCTGAATGTGGGCCCACTGTAATGTATGTGCATTAAATCCATGCCATCCATCCGTTTTAACAATTTATTCTAGGGCATGATACAAAAATAAAGCATATAGAAATCTTAGGTTGACCACACCACAGGAAACGGTGGAGATTGAATACCCACCATTAAAAATTTCTTGGTAGCCACCGGAATGTTCATTTTCCATCAAACCTTTTGAAAAGGTAAAAAATACCTGGATGAAGCGACCACACAAATATCAGCTTGATCCAAAACTTTTGTGGCCCACAATAAGTTTTTAATGGTCAATCACCACTATTCATGTGGTGTAGTCCTAAACAGATTTATATCTGCTTTATTTTTGGGATAATACCCTAAACCAATCTTTTAAAATGGATGGACGGAACAGATGTAAGTCACATACATCAAGATGGGCCCCACAGTCATGGATCTACCGACCTAGGTGGTGGATCGGGATCCACCGAAGCAGCGCCCCTGCGTCTGATACTGAAACCCGGAATCTCGTCACTACTCAGCTTTCACTCTTTCGGACGCTCCCAGTCAACCCGGCACGGAGTAGAATCTGGTGCATCGCGGGTGTAGGTACGCTCCCTACTCACCCCCTCTCTCCGTTGCCATTTTTCCAGCATTGTTTCTTTCATGGATCGTTGGATTCTGTTTGAAATCTTCATATCCTTATTGGGTTTCTGGTAGATTTCATCTTCTCACTTGTATCCATGATTGGATCTTGATTCTCTATCTGTTTGCTTCAAACCCATCAGAGAAAGGGAATCCAAAAGAGAGCTGTTTGGATTGGGGAAACAGGAAAAAAGAAGAAAAAATGAAGCTTCTTGGATGGTGGTTGATGCTCGTTGGCTCGCTCCGTCTTGCGGCCGTTTGGTTCGGCTTTTTTGACATTTGGGCGTTGCGGCTCGCTGTCTTCTCCAATTCCCAAAGTGGGTTTGCAATTTCAATCGATTCTCTTTCGGTTTTTTGGTTTGAGATTGTATTGTTATGGTTCTGCATTCTAATTATTCGAGATGTTGTCAGTAAGAATGCTTTCTGATTGGAGCTACATTGTCTTTGGATCCTGATTCTGTACAAGGTCCACCATTCAGTGTTTCGGACCATTGATACGTGCCATGACAGCATGACCCCGTCGAGAAAGTGACGATGCAAGGGTGTTGAATGGAAGAAGAAGAAAATAAGAATGGAGGAAGAAGGGATGAGAGAGAAGAGGGTGATCTCTTGGTTGGGAGTTGACCCAGATTCAATACAAAGCTTTACGTGTACAATGTGTGTCTTAGCCTACTTAGGTGCGTCTAAGTGAATTTATGTGTGTTTGAGTGTGTCTAAGTGCATCTAAGTATATTGCACTTAAATGAACTTAAACATCCAATACAAAGCTTTGTACATGTACAATGTGTGTGTAAGCCTGCTTTAGGTATATGTCTAACATCATTTAAGTGCGTTTGAACATGTCTAAGTGCATCTAAGTATATTACACTTAAGGTGTGTTTGTTTTGTCAATTACCCCAGTAATGTAAAGGAAATGTGTAATCATTACAATTTTACCACTGCAAAAAAAAAAAGAAAAAAAAAAAAAAAAAAGAGCGAGAACAGAGGTTAAATGCAGATGTATTTAGGAAACAGGTAAAAGAATTAGTAATCATTGCGCTTTTTCATGGCATTACCCTAGAATTTGAAGTACAAGATAATAAAAGGTAGGAAAGCTAATTTGGATTACAAGATGGTAACTACCCAAATTTCAAATGCAAGATGATGAAAGATATGAGAGTTTTTGAAACGTGGTAGTTGACCATCCCTCGTTGACCGAGCGAATCCAGTTATAAATGTCACCTAGATGCTGAAGTCTCATTTGGTAGCTTGGATCCATCTTGGTACTTCTTCTTCTTTGAGTCTTCTTTGAGTCTTTTGGTAATGTTAAAGTAATACTATAAGATATTTTTCATAGATAGCTATTTTGATGGATTCATGATATTTGTTAAGATCTTTGTAGATCTTTGTAGATCTTTCACAGATCTTCCACCTCCTCTATCTGTTCTTGTCATTCTCAGTAAAATAAACAAGTTACAATTTCCACAACGTAGTCTTTTGTGGTTTAACATGGTATTAGAGAGGTAAAGATGCATGTGCTGTTTCATCGCTGCCATCGCCATTTTTATCGGAAAACAATTTTCAATCATGAACCTACCTGCACAACTGCTGTTTGCCGCTTCCATAGTTGGAAATCACCAGATCATCAGCTGACCTCAGCCATTGCTGAATCTGCCATAGCCATCCTGAGACACACCGTCCCCACCTCCGACAACCATTATTTCCATTGTGTTATTGTACGTCATCACCCTCAGCTTGCATTAGTACAGCAACATCACCCTTAGCCCACACTCCCAACCCATGAAATTAGCACCCGCCACTGACCATCACCATTGTGAACCGTTTGCCATCACCTTCTGTTCCTATCCTAATCGTTTTCCAATCACTGGAGATTTATGTTTCACCACCTCTACTAGCATCTCTTAAGTTCATATTAGGTGTTGTTGCAGTCTCTTCCATTTAGATCCGGCATCACTGTTGTCTTCTTCTTCAATTTGACATTGTAACCACCATCGACCAGCTACGCAGGCTGTTCTACCATCTGTAGCCCCTTTGCCAGTGCACGTTGGTTGTTTGGATCCGAAACTGGCCTCTGCATTGTATCAACTAATGGAAATTGGAACCAATATATGCTTCAGCCATCGAATTTGCTTCGTCCAATCGACTTGGAGCATCCCGAAAGCTGATGAATAATTTTTTAAGGACCAATCAAGTCGGTTTCTTGGAAACTAGGTCGTAAGAAAAATGGACCACCCCTCTTCTTCCTCATCGCTGTGAACCCATCATGCATCATCGCCGTTTCCAGTATCTCCAACAGATCATCAGATTGTTAGCCACAACCACACAATCTGCCTCTACCAGCCTATTGCAATTGCCACCATCGTCTTCTACCGCACCTGATTAGGAGCTTCCAAATCCGGCAGTCACCTCATAGGCAACCCAATATAGCCTACCGCCACTTTGTTCCTGCTGTTGATTCACACCCGAAACTGGCCCATATCTGCAATCCACAGCCCTTTACACTGCTTAGAAGCAACCTAGGTCTGACCACCACCGTTGATCTTGACCTTTTTAGTTTTTGGACCTTCCAATATTCCAGTCTTCTCCAATATCAAGATCCTTAGATCATCTTTAATACTCATCGTGCTCTGTCCTGCAATCACCCCCTGATGTTTAGTGTAAAGGTTGCACCACCCATCTCTTGATGCTTCGTATATGCATCCAAGTTCATGCATCTTCAGTTTAATTTGAGTGGTCATTTGATAGACTTGTCTTTTTTTTTGTTTTGCTCCGTATACTTTTGACAACGTATCTTTCCAATACTGAGTCTTTTGACAAGATGTGTTTTTTGTTTGTGCTGGGTGTTTGGATTGGACTTAGCGTTGAGCATTATGGACGGGACCTTTTTTTTTTTGCCTTTGCTGTCGGAACATCTAAAGCCACTGGAAGTGTGGATCCACCGAAAAGCAATTATTGAAATCCCACTAGCAATGGTTGAAATCCCGGCCACTGGAAGTGTGTATCTACCAAAGAGTAACGGTTGAACCTGTCAACCACTGGAACGGTTGAAAACTGGCCACCGGAAAAGCAATAGTTAAAACCGTTGGAAGTGTCATTGGTTCACATCCCAGAAGTCATCAAAAGTGCTTGCTCGTTTCCGCTTTGGGGCCACCCCTTACTCTACCATTATTATAGGGGTATGGGGTCCGAGACAAAGAAAGATCAAGGCAGCATATCAGTTTTTCCTATATACTTCACTTGGATCTGTTTTTATGCTATTAGCTATTCCGTTGATTCTTCTCCAAACAGGAACCACCGATTTACAAATCTCATTAACCACAGAATTTAGCGAGCGGCGCCAAATCTTTCTATGGATTGCTTCTTTCGCTTCTTTCTCCGTCAAAGTGCCTATGGTACCAGTTCATATTTGGTCACCCGAAGCTCATGTAGAGGCACCTACGGCAGGATCCGTCATCTTGGCAGGAATTCCTTCAAAATTGGGAACCCACGGGTTTTTAAGATTTTCAATACCCATGTTTCCCGAAGCGACACTTCGTTCCACTCCTTTCATTTATACTCCAAGCGCGATTGCTATAATATATACTCCCTCGACCACTTCAAGACAGATCGATCTTAAGAAGATCATTGCCCACTCCCCAGTAGCCCATATGAATCGGAGGCGACGAGGAGGGGACAAAGATAGGGAGAAGCGAAAGAGGAAACACGAAGGAGAGAATTCCAAAAGAAGGGAAACCAGCCGAAGGGTTAGAGGGAATAAATGTTCACAGTATATTTCGAAAAACTCTAGTTACTCCTTTTAGAGCCCCTTGAGATTGAGGGAGAATACTAGAGTATGGATGCTATAGGATACTTATCATAGATAGCTATTTAGTTGGATTCATGATATCTATTAAGATCTCTGCAGATTTCTAATAGATCTTTCAGCTCGTCTATACATTCCTGTTATTCTCATCAAAATAAACAAGTTACAGTTTCCACAATGTAATCTCTTATGGTTTAACACGTAGCAAGGATTTTGATTTTTCAGGGATTCAAATAATCTTCAGGGATTTTGTTACTCAAGTGCCTGTTGGCCTAGCTGGTTGGCGCCCGTGCGTTTCAAACAGCATGTCTCAAGTTCGAGACATACTAACAGCACCACCGGGTGCTTTGGGTGATTAACTGGGTGGGTGCGTTGCGCCACTAACAGGGTGGGTGCGTTGCATGACTAACAGAATAAAAGCGTTACCTTTCAGAAAATATATATATATATATATATATATATATATATATATATATATATATATATATATATATATATATATATATATATATATATATATATCAGAGGAACCAAAATCCCCCAACCTTTTTGCATTCCCACCTCAAAGCTGATTTGCCAAATCCACTTGATTTCACAACATCTAAAATCTATGCCTCCAAAGGAGCCATGGAGGAACTTCCCCTGGAAAATGATATATTCATACTACTTGGCTGAATCAAATCAAGAATGTATTTGGTTGAATTCCAAGTCGAGTCCTGGTTTTATCATTGGTCTGACCTCGATGATTAAGGGTTTGTTTCTACTTGCTTCATCAAGTAATTTTCATCAATCCTTCATGCAAAATGCATCTTCCAGGGCTAATTAATGAGGTATTATGCAATGCTCAACCTGACAATACACACATTTAGTCCTGGTTTTTAGTTTGTTCATGAGGGATCCGACGTTCAGTAATCCAAACTGTCGATATGATGGGTCCCACTCTGGATGACCTAACAAAAATTCTCTGTTGGAAAGATCCTAATTCCTAACCTTCAATCTGTGGTGAACAAATACATTGGTAAGAAAGAAAATTCAGAAAGGGTCCCCATTCATCTGAGAAAAGGCCAATATTTGATAACTAGGATCTTCCAATTTGAGAGATTTTTAGCACATGGGGTATGGTGGGGCCCACACACCAATGATTGGGATCAATGAACCATGGCTCCCTGCTCATATAAATTGCAAAAAAAAATCCATGCAAACTGAACATATTCTCGGTCTGTGCATTGTATCTCAGCACATGATAAGCCTATTGTAGAAATGGATTTTGATTTTCCTGTTAGAGCCAATAATGTCCCATCATCTCTCTTGTTTACTGTTTAAATGGATCCCTCTCAGTTCGTTTGTGGGCATATTGCATTTTATAAGGTTAATTTTCCTAACCAACGGCATGGGATTTCCTTATAGTGACTGAAGTTCATGGAAGAACATTTGGAGTTTGGACGCTTCTAACATGCACTCTCTGCTTCCTTTGCGCCTTCAACCTTGAGAACAAGCCACTTTATATTGTGACCTTTCTGTCATTCATTTATGCCTTTGTTCATTTCTTGACTGAATACTTGATATATCAGACAATGGTCCTAGCCAATCTGACAACTGTTGGCATCTTTGCAGGTATTAATGTTCTTCCTATAACTTGACATGTTGTTTTGAGGTTAATTTATGTTGCTACTCAACTCCTTTTTTTTTTTTTCTTTTTTTTTTTTCCTTTCTTTCTTTCTATGATGAATAGTGTTTCTCATTCCATATAATTATGACATTTGAATTTCATTACTTTATTGGGAGGAGATCCAGTCCACTAGGGAGGATGTATTTTGTCTTCCCAAGGGCATACCATACATGGCATATGTTCATCGTAAGCATCTACAAATTGTCAATACAACAAAAGTCACAATGATCGAGTACTAACCATGTAAAAATGTCCCCTCAAAATCACAAATCGGCAAGGTCTTGAATATCAGTTTTTTGAAAAATTACCAGAAAAATAAGGAAAACGTAAAACACTAGAGTCAGTCATCCCCCCGCCCCTCTTTTTAAAACATGTATTCAGTGGTGTATCAGACTATTCTTTGATAACAATATTGTCTGTTGGCCTGACCTGCCTAAAGTCAACTAAATAGGCTCTTATCAAACGCAAATCCAGCAAGATTTTGGTGGATTATGGCCCATTACATTGAAATACAAAAAATAAAAAAGTAAAAACAAAAATAAAAGATGAAAGATGAAAAACCGAAGAAGGTGATGTTTACTCCTTTTTTCCAATTTTTGCCAAAATGATCCATTCTTGTATTTTGATTCCCAAAATGGGCCTAGATCTAGTCTGAAATGAGTTTCTAAGCTTACTCTAGGGTGGAAATGAAGAAACAGGGGGAAAATGATAGAAATTTTGAAAAAACAAAAGGGAGCCTTTATGGCCGTATTGGCCCCATATTGCACTGGATATTCTCATTTGGGTGAACACAGGCATTTTTTATTTTAATGGGGGCCTTTCCACCCTGTATTGTGAAGTGGACAGGGCTAATACAGGATGCCGATATGGTGCGGAACCATTTTTTGAAACCCTGTTAACCGAGTTTTGCTGATTTTTGTACACCAGTTTTTCAATGATTTGGGTTATCTGTCCATTACAATGTTTGATCCGTGATCTGATCATGGTTGTCATGATGAATGGATGGTTCAGATCATCATACATGTGGCATGTTTATGTTAGAGCAAGTGAGAGGATGAAAATTGTCCTCCTATGTGGACTGGATGTTTAGATGTCCTACCTACTAAGAAGTGGTATGATTTGGGATCATGACAAATGCTTGTAGCTGGTGTAAACTGAAAACAATATTTGTAACATTCTTAAATATACTCAGAACTTGGTCTTGGACCCAGCTGAATAGATTTATAGATGCCCAACACCGAAGATGATCTCCTCCCACTACATTAGACATGCCACCTAAGGTTGTGACTTGGTTTGGGGTCAACATGAACCCCATTGACCCAACCCGAGTTTCCATTCCGGTTGGGCCGGGTTGTCAAGTTCCTCGGGTCAGGTTCAGGTTGGAAAATGCTGACCTGATTTGAATTGGGTTGAGCAAATTTGGATCGAGTTAGGTCTGGTTGGGAATAATCATGTGTATCTGGGTCGGGTTGTGGGTTAGGTCCTCATGAGGTCGGGTTGGGCTTGGGGTTGATCTTCAACTCAATCCAACCTCCTTGAGTTGCACCCCTAATGTCACTAGTTTTCATGCCACCAATGTCCAAACACCATATTTATTGAGAATATGGGTATTCTTATCAATCGAAATCCTCTAAACACTTGCAAAGTAACAATTTGAAAGAGCTTGAGCTTTATCAATATCTATGAGCTTCAAGTGGGCCACACCAAAGGAAACAATTTGGAGAGAGACATCCACACTTGATTTTTATAGGGCCACTGTGATGATTATATAAAATCCACTCCAATCATTAAGATGCCACAACCAAATTTAGGTATGGGGCCCAAAAACCAGGACCAAATGTGATTTAGGTGGTTCACACCAAGGGAAAGAGTTTGGAGGGTGAGTGTTGCCCTATACACTGTTTCCCATCTAGTGGTCCACTTGAATCATGGATGGGGCTATTTTTTGGTCTTGGGCCTAATATGGGGTGACACACCTAGTTTTGGTGGTTAAGGTGGACTTCGCATAAACATCACGGTGGGGTCCATCTTTTAAATACAATGGATGATTGACATCTCACTGGCAGCCTTTTCATTTAAAAAAAAACTATGATCGCATATGATCGCATCGATGCAACAACCTTTTTAGGCTTCTTCTTTTTTTTTTTTTTTTTTAATTCTTCTCTCTCAAAATGAAACCCCTCTCGGCATCGTTGATATATCCCGGTATATTGACAATATATCGCATTGTATCAATAATATCACTGATACAATGTGATGCATCGTCGAGATATTGTTGACACCAAGAAATTGAGGTACTTGGGGTTTTGTATCACCGAGGTGTGATACCAATAATATCGTTTGATATTATTGATATCGCAGACACTGGTTCCCCAAGTGCCAAAAACAGGAAAGAACAAGAAGAAGAAGTAGTCCTGAACAAATCATCCTTGCTAGTGAGTTTCCAAGGGACTCGGCTTAAAATCTCGCCAATTCAAGTTGACTTCGGCGAGTTTTGAGTCTCTCTCAAAATGGAACCCCTCTTGACATCGTTGATATATCCCGGCATATCGACAATATATCGCATTGTATCAACAATATCACCTATACAATGTGATGCATCGTCAAGATATCGTCAACACCAAGAAATTGAGGTACTTCCTTGGGGTTTTGTATCACCGAGGTGTGATACCAATAATATCGGTTGATATTATCGATATCGCAAACACCGGTCCTAAGAGAGATCATCCCCCCAAGTACACTGGTCCTAAGAGAGATCATCCCCCTAAGTGCCAAAAACAGGATAGAAGAAGAAGTAGAATAAGTCCTCAAGAAGTCATCCTTGCTAGTGAGTTTCCAAGGGACTCGGCTCAAAATCTCGCCAATTCAAGTTGACTTAGGCGAGTTTCGAGTCAAGTCACCGAGTTTTAGAACTATGCTATAAATACATGCTTCCAAACTTCATTGCCGGAGGATACATCAGATGGGTCTTGGGCAAGATGGCGAATAGGCTACACCAAAGCATGTCCGAGTACAGCCCATGAGCTGAGAACCTGAATCAAGGCCCACCTCAGCCCTTGATATAGGAAAGTGGGGTCGGGTTGGACTGGGTGCCCCAGTGAAATACTAAGCCTAACGATGTTAAATAAGTTAGGATGGACTGAGTCTACATGTTGAGCTTTTAGACAGATGCAGGCCCATGTCAAACCCAGTTGTCATCCCCAAAGCTCAGGCTTGCATCCAACCCACTGGCCTCAATGCTTAGCCCAAACCCGACACAAACTGTCTGGGACAGGCCAGCCCAACCTAGCTTCCACTCAATCTTGAGATGACCCGTATCAGATGATCGATAGTGTGCATTGTCCATATCGAATCGTTAATGTTGGTCGTCGGATGATTTAGTGTTGTGCTCAAGATGCATACAAATATCTTATTGGTATGTATAGGACCCAAAATTTCTGCACCACTCCTTGCATCCTGTGGAAATCCTTCTCTTTTATTAGCATGCACCTACCAGACTACCACTAATCTAAAACCGGGAGTTGCTTCACATCTTAGGCCTTCATACTATAGTTCAAAAACCCGAAAACTCTACTTGACTCAATGTCGTCTTGGTTGGGTTGACTTGAAGACTTGACCAACTCGATTTGGTATTTAATTATAATAAATTGAAAATATTAGGATGTTAAGAGATATTAAAAAATAGATCTTGTATAAGTAACATAAACGTAATTAAAGTAACATGATTACCTATAACTTGCTGGTTAAGGTCATTGCCTCTAGTTGACGCTAGGAGTTCAATTCTCCCTCCCAACATAATTACTTTTAATATAAAATCACTTGGCTTAGGTGAGTTACTCAGTTTCATTCACACGGAGTCGACTGAGCCATCTAGGCGACTCGGTGAGTCTATCTGAGTCCAGACTGAGTCAGGCCGAATACCTGGTTTTCCAGAGTCTCAGCTCGAAATCTCGCTGAGCCGAGTGGACTCAGCCGAGTTTTGAGTTGAGCCAGAGAGTTTTAGAACTATGCTTCATACATCATACCCAGCCATTACATACACCCTTTTTTCTACTAAGAGCCCATCTTGCAGGGATTCTCTAGCAATCTAAAATGGTACTGATCTCGTAAGGCTTGAAAATTTCTGATTTGAACATGAATGAGACAACTAACCAAATTTTCTCAGTGGCAGAATGAGCTCAACAATGGTGTCTAGAGAAGGGTGGCCTTGAAATCCATTGTGTTGTTGTGAAATTGATATTGGGAATTCTCCACACCACGCTAACAGGACGAAAAGTTCCTTAACAAGATTCCTGTTTTGGCCCTCTTAACATTTATGTCGCTGTTGTTGGCAAAGTAGAGAGAGAGTCCATTTGATTGGAATTGATCTGTTGGGATACGTTGCGTCACTGTGTAAACCTTTCTTAGTTCTTCTTCTTAGGTTGCCCATACGTCACACCCAAAACTCATCAGAAAACAAAAGGGATGGGTAAAGGGACAGCACAATCTGCAGACTGGATGAACAGTTCAGATCTGAATGTTTTTTGAAATCCATGGTAAGATCACCAAATGAACAGTTGGATCACCGCTGTTTAGAGTTTCCTCTTGGCCAAGCACCAATCGTGCTTGCTGTGGCCATCTCTCTCAGGTTGTACCTATTTTATGGAGCCTGTTCGGATGCAACATTTTTCAAGTCATGCAAATGTTCCTTGCTGAAGAACTTGGCTCTCTGAATTACATATTGTTGTTGCTGTTTTTTGAAGGGTTTGTCTCAATGAATTTGTGGTGGTTATAAAAGCCTATAAATCTTTGGGTGTCTTGGTTTTCGTCTCATGAAATTGCATTTTGGTTTTAATTAGGGACATCTATCATTTGGATGCTGTTGCAGTGGAATGCTCATGGACCTCAACCATCCTTGAAACAGAAATGAAACCTTCAGCCTTTTTTTTTGTTTTTGGTTTTTTTTACATGCTGATGCTGATCTCCATGTTGACATTTTATCTAACTCTTATCTCAACTTTCTACTCCATGTTTAGTTGATTTTCTCTCCAAGCTCTTCCTATTATGTTTCCAGACTTTACATTTACAGATGGTTTATTCAGTTACATTGGCCCCTCACGATGTATGCAGTCAACCCGTCTATCAGATGCATCACCTCATGTTACACCCAGGTACCAAAAATCAGCCCGATCCGACACTCAGTGGACCAAGACAAAGGGAACAATGTTAAAGAGAACACTCACCTTTTATTTGCACAGGGGCCCACCTTAATTGCAATTTGCAAAACAGCCTGGCTTTTGACCTGATGAAGATCCTTCATCCTGGATGAAGGGGGTCAGAACAGCCTAGATTCCACATGCACAAGTGTGGCCCGCCTGATTTTCTGGTTTTTGGGGTAACATGTGCGGATTCATCTAATGGACGGGTTTGGTTTCATTCATGCATCATGTGGGCCCCACATCTCCTTGGTATCACAGTGCCCTTTGGGAATTCCTGATGAGTTATAATAAAATTGGTAATTAAAGAATGTTGATAATTGTGATTAGGAGTGGTATCAGGTAGGAGCCATGCACTTAAAAATGGTAGAATGTGGATCGACCATCTCTACCATCTTGGTACGCATGGCCCAAGAGCTATGGACGACGTGAGATCCTAACCATTCAATCATTATATTCACACCCTATGACATGTGCCAAGCCTTCAACTGATCTAGACCGTCCATTCCATAATAATCATCATCTGTGAAGCTTAGGTCCATGTGATTCAAATATTATGATCGCGGCCTTAACCAGAACATGGTAGAGCCATCTCTCTAATAGGACAAGCCGCAAGTTGCGGCAGCAATGGGCCGGGTTTGGGTGGGCTTGCCCAAAGCTCGAGCCTGACAATGTGCCTAACACAGCAGGCCCAAGCCTGAGCCAGAAAAGATTATTTGGGCCACAGACCAACCTGGCCCGTCCTGAGAATTGATCAAATCCTACTTTCACCCGCACGAATGTCGATAATCCATCCGTTAATCCAGTGGGCCACATACATAAAAATAGACGTTTCAAGTAATGAAACCAATGGTCTACTTGACGTGCAGGATGCTGCCTGACCTAGGATTGGACCAGCATTTTTGTAGGATGGAATGTTGGGACAGTTTGGATTGGGTTAAAACGACTTTAGCCCAAGCTCGGCCGGAAAATTGTTCGGGGCCATCCATACATGCCGGGCCGCCCAGCCAACAGGCCATGCTAATAAAGACAAGCCCAGTCTAAAGTGGGGGGTACGACGGGCCTGCCACAACGCCTAGTGTTTAGGAGCTGTATCAATTCCATTCCATTTTGCTATATCATGGACCGCCCATGTTTTAAAAACCATAACTAGTGATAGCTGACTATTGACCTTCTTTGACAATTAGGGATCGTTTGGCAGCATCTATTTGGTAATTTGGATTTGGAATCCAGGATTTTCAATTCAAATCTTATTTGAGGCCTTGAAAATCCCTGATTTTGGAATTGAAGGCGTAGTTTAAGCAGGTGTGCCTACTACTAATGCTACACCATGTGGGGGACAACATGCATGAGATATATCTATTTATTAGGTGTATTGCCTCATGCTTACCTAAAAGCCTAAGAATTTAGCTAATCAGAATTTAAGATGAACTATACTATGAATAAAGAGTAAGGATAAGTTGCTCACCATCAGTTGAGTAAAGGCTCACTACCAATTATATATTATTATCATATTCACTTATTTGATGCAAAACACCATGGTCAGGATGAAGGGAATCTGTTACAAAAACTTGCATGGATTTAGAGGTTTTAGGCATGATTTACCACCCATGCTTATGGGTATCATATTCAGTGTTTAAGGAAAAACATTAGTTGCCCCAGTGTCCCAAACACTAAGTTGGTGCACCTAATGAACGGTGTGGATCTCATCCACAATTTTTCATGGCCCATCCCCACCTAATATAGTTTGGCCAGCATTTAATGGTAAAAGATTATAAAAGCATCATCGTTACGATTTTACTATGCTTATCCATGAACATAATTCCATACACAACCTAGTGGTCAAATATAATTATAGTACAACTTTATTAAAAGAATTTATAATAATTACAATTCTAATTAAATTGGATAGTAATTTTTGTCCAAACATAAAATTTGATAGCAGATTTTCTGAATTTCATTTCATTTTCATCCGACAGGATTACATTTATTATCATTACATTTACCGTCCAAATCTTGGTAACCATGTAAGATCCATGGCAAGACTCATCATTCAACCGTCCATTTTATTTCAACAAATCGAATTATCAAAAGATTATTCTAAAGTAAATTTTGGTACACGGCCCATCTAAAAATGTGTCGACTAAATTGGACAGTCTAATCGGATGACGTTTGTTACACGTGTACAACGTAGTGGATGCGTACCAACCAACAAACCAGGCCAGAGTACGTAACGAAGCATTTATCCATCTCACGTGCATGTCACGTGCCTCATCCTCCCATATAAGATCCTTCCAAGGGTACGAACGTAAAAAGGGAAAAAGAAAAAAAGGAAAATGGCGATGGCGATGGCGATGGCGATGGCGAGATCGGGAATTCAAGCCGCCCTTCGAAGAGGCGTTCGCAGCTCTCCTTCCAAGAAGACCTTCTCTTCCTCTTCTGCCCATCACGACGACGCCTGTAATTTCCATATTTCCATAAATGCCCTCTCTTTCTCTCTCTCTTTTAAAAAATTTCAAATATCTACTTCATTGTTGTATCTTGCAATTTCTATTCTTATATGAAAAATCCTCAATCATTTCTTTAAGAGATAATTTCATACAGGGGCCGTCTTTTCATCTCACGTGTCATGCGTGTAGGACATCCGAGACATGCAAAAGGTGGGCCACATCACGGAGATGATCGGCTGTGATGATCGGCTTGATCCATTCGTTAGGTGGGCCACACTTTTGCGTTGAGTCAGATCATGGGTTGTGTATTGATTTCGATTGTGTGGCCCACCTTTTCCATGGCGGGAAAGATGGGGCTGTTTGTGGTCACGGCCAATGCATATTTGTGATTGTTTCTCTTATTTTTTGTGAGGATATTATGTGTGTGTGGTGCTTATCATGAGCTCCAATGGAAGTTGGATGTGGAACGTCCATTGGGTGAGTCCGACTGTGGATCAGTGATGGTCGGGAACTCTTGGTGATTTGATGATCCAACTGTTCAATTGTTGACCCATAAGGTGATGGCCGAAGAGTATCAACCATGATTGGCATTGAATGGGAAAATGTAATGCAATTAGATCAAGAAAGAAACTAATGGCAATGAAGTTCAACATGCTGGTTTGAAAGTTCGAATCATGCAAGAGAAAAGACACAAGGTCTGTGAGCAAGCACAACAGCCCTCTAGCCTTGTACTAGAGTGTTGGAGTTATGCCCTGGAAAACCAATTTGAGCCTAATCCACTGGCCATGTAGATGTGATAGGTTTGGTCTCACTTGTTGATCTTGATGACCATGGGTCTTTTAGTGTGTGTGTGTGTGTGTGTGTGTGTGTGTGTGTGTGTGTGTGTGTGTGTATTGTGCCTTGTGTAAATCTAGTGTTGCCTTAAACTTAAATAATACAGGTCGTTTGAGGAGTACATCCTCCAGTCTTTGGGAACTTGAGATTGGACACAAGTCCCTAATTAGGGAGAGTTGTGTGTGTGTGTGTATTGTGCCTTAGCTAAATCTAGTATTGCCTTAAACTTAAATAATACGGGTTGCTTGAGGAGTATATCCTATAGTCTTTGGGAACTTGAGATTGGACACAAGTCCCTAATTATGGAGAGTTGTGTTTCATGGATCTTAGTACCCTGATGAGTCATGACCGGCATAGATGCTTAGAATGCATCTATGGACATCATTTTTTTGCCGTAAACTTAAATAATATGGATTGTGTGAGGAGTATATCCTCTAGTATTTGGGAACTTGAGATTGGACACAAGTCCCTAATTAGGGAGAGTTGTGTTTCATGGATCTTAGTACTCTGATGAGTCATGACCAGCATAGATGTTTAGATTACATCTATGAACATCATTTTTTGAGATGTACGATCATCCTATGTGAGGGGACTAACTTGGATCAGGATGGAAGGTCTCCACCATTAGGAATTGGCTTGGTGTTAGTTGTGCACAACGTTTTGCACTTACTGTTACCCCACACGAGTAAGAATGTACCATGGATATAAGATCTTGGATTTGGACTTTTGGACACTTACGCTAGTGGATCAAAGTTCAAGTCAAAAGTCTAGGGGGGCCCATTAACCTGCATTATAGTCACTTGATCATGGACTTGATGGTGCATGTAAGTTGAACAATCCTTAGATATGAGGGCGTGTTAAGATATTGATTCTTGATTGAGCGGCTTTAACTTGAACTTCGATCCACCATTGTAAGTGTCTAAAGGTCCAAATTAGGATCCTATGTCCATGGCACACTCATTCTCATGTAGGTTAAGTGCTAAGCTAAAGGCACAATTGGCATCAAGTTGGTTCCTGATGGTAGAGACCTTCTATTTTGACACAAGTTAGTCCCATCACACAGGATGATCATACATCTCAAATAATGATATCCACATGTGTCCTAAGCATATGTGCCGATCATGGCTTATCAGGGTATTGAGATCCATGAAACACAACTCTCCTCAATTATGGACCTCTATGTTCAATTTTAAGTTCTCAAGGACCAGAGGATATACTCCTCACACAACTCATATTATTTAACTTTAATGTAATACTAGATTTATCTAAGGCACATAATACATGTCTCAAAGGAGCCATGGTCATCAAGATTGACCCTACCACATCCACATGGCCAGTGGATCAGGGTGCACATTGGTTTTCCAGGTCACTAACTCTATTTTGTTGTAGTTTTGCCCTTGAAAATTAATGTTTTGCTGTTATGACCTTGTTTATTGACCTAGTTATGTTTAGTATCTTCTCTTGTATATGGCATGATCATTGTGTGTGCATGTGTGGACATATTTATTATTCATCTAGGTTTATGAGGAATGGCCTTGTAGTCCTTAGGCATCTTAGAGATTGGACATATTAGCCAAGAGCTGAGGGAGAGATGTGGTCCATGGATCTTAATGCCTTGGCCATGACCATAAAGGTATCGGGACCTATGTGAGGGCACTGATTTGGTGTCAGAATGGACAATCTCTAGTATCAGGCTTGACTTGGTGTCGATGTGCCTTCGCCCTACCCACACAAGTGTGTAAGTAAGCCATGGATGGTCCATTTAGTTGGATCCTTGGTCACTTACATTGGTTGGACCACTTGTAAGTTTTTAAACTCGAAGATCGATCATGTTTAAACTAGAATGATGCTTGCAGATTTGCACTAGCTTCGTCCATATCCTCAGACATGAGGATGTGTGGGCTGAGATGGCTTGATAGTGGGTGCTTTGGTTCACTTTACGAGGCCATTACATGATCACTAAAAGTGGGTGATATTGTGTATCTTCATCGTCCATTGAGGACCACATGATCCAACATGGGATCCACTTGATTTGTCCAGGAACTTACATTAGTGGGCCGATCTTAAGGTTTGAACTGTCTATCGGGTGTTTTAAAGGCCGACCAATGCTCCTGAGGTTTTCAATTGTTTAATCAAAGTTTTCAATCGTTAACTTGTTAAGTTTTAACTGTTGATTTGTTTTAAATCAAGCCACATGGACATTTAATGGCTAAGATTTGATGGTCCTCACCTTGGGGTGTCATGGGATTTGCCTAAGGATGGACTCTGCGGATAGTGGAAGGAAATAGATATAGTTGGGGTGAATGGATTAGGAATGTACATGGCTTCCTTCATGGTAAGGTATGCAAAATTCTTGTGGGGTGAGGACTACCATGGTTTATACTATGGTGCTTCTCTTAAACCCTAATTTCCTCCTTGTATATATGATCCTATCCAGAGGGAGGGTGTGAAAATGCTAGGGATGCCTAAACCCCTTGGACGTCCAAGCAGAGAGAGAGAGAGAGAGAGAGAGAGAGGGGGGGGGGGGGGGGGGGGGGGGGGGGGGGGGGGGGGTGTGTGTGTGTGAATGTCCTACCTCCCATGTACATATGCACCACATGCACATGTGCACACTGCTCCTTGGGCCTATGGTCCACTCTATGGATGACCCTGGGTCAGATCTCAGGCCCCACCAGAGATTTTTGATGTGGGTTTTCCTCCTAAACCTGAGATGGATTGGGGGAGAGACTCTACGTTGAGAGATTGTCAATGAGAGAAATGGGTGGACTGATCCGCACTTAGGTATAATCATGTGATTGATTATAAGTTTTGAAACATGGCTTGATTCATGGACGAAAATCCTTTAATGCTAAAACTTGTAAATATTTTCATGAAAATTGTTATTCCTTTGCGTTTATCACTATTAAAAAAAACCAATAAGTGGTATCAAAGCCACCTCATCTCATGATCAATGGCTTGTTTCCATAGGGTATCGGAGCCACTTGTCTTACTAGAGATCATGCCCCCTTTCTCCAACACACTACCATAGAGAAACAACAAAATTTGCTTGAATAAAATATCATTCAACTTTGTCTTATTCCATAGGGCCTATGACTTATTATAAATGAGGGTTTACAAGGTTTTCTCCTTGAGAAAATCTCTAACATAATCTAAGCAATATAAAAACATAATTCCTTGCTAGCATGGAGAAAATGCTTATTTCCTAATATAGAAATATGAAAAAAGGAAATTAGAAACAATGTAAAAAAGGAAATTGGGCCTTTTCTTGTGCACATGTGGGGAGCGTGCATGTGTAGGATAGGGTGAGATTGCATTAAAATGTCCTCAAATCAAATGGGTAGCATCAGAGTCTCATTTAATTGTTAGGTTTTTGTGTGGCTATTCACTAATGTTTAGGCCCGCTTAACGAATGGACCTGGACCATAAAACCCATGATTATGCTGAGTGTGACTCCCCTGTGTGGTTTGGGTGTAATGGGGAAACGTGTATGAATAATATCGATTACTTCCATTTTGGTCTTGCTTGGGTCCCTTCTCAGTTTGGCGATGAGACAAAGTGGCCAAGTTGGCTTGGTTTTGGAAGATAATTAGAACCATGCTTGTGCCAAGTATCTAATTGAATACAGTGCACGCTTAGGTTATAATTCCCTCTCCATTCCAAAATTATCAAGTGCTAGCCTAAACAGAGTGTTGCACATGAAATTTTAAATTTCTTTTCCAAGTGGTGTACTCATATTAGTAGAGGTGGCAAAACTTGACCCAATTCGCGAACCCCATGTGGAAAGTTGGGGTTCAGGTCCAACCCATTTCCCATATTAGTTGTGTTCGGGTCGTGTTTTTTTGTTTTTCAAAACGGTTTGGGTTTGAGTTTGCTGAGTTGAACTTGATGGGTCATTAATATGGCTCGGGTTGTACGTCGCATGTGATGGGTGATTAGGGACTTACTGATTTGTATTATATTAATGGTTATAAACTTAGTTATGATGGTTGTAATTTGGATTGTTGCAAGGGTTTAATTTTATATTAATCCAAAGTTCTAAATATGTGGTTGATATTTTTATAAAATAACAATATATATATATATATATATATATATATATATATATATATATATATATATATATATATTTCTAATTAAATGGTTCATGTGGCTTGGGCTTGGGGTTGACCCATTTATAGATCGATTGAATTTGGGGTTGAGATTTTGATGCGGACATCAATCCCTTTAGGGTTTATCAGCGTAGGAGGCGAGCGACACATACATATCTTTGGCCCGATGAAGGGCTTGGATCATTCGTGACGACATGAGGAGCATTGAAGGCCCTACGCATGTGATTTGGCTCGTAGAAGACCTCACAATAGGAAGACACGTGTGTAGGATGATGAAGACCCGACTGGACAATTTTCACTATCTTCGGTCACCTGATTGGGTGCCTGACCACTATTCATCGGGCGACCGAAATTCATCCATTTCATGTTTTAGTCGCTGGACGTTTTTGGCCATGTTCGGGTGCCTGACCACTGCGTGATTTTTTTTTTTTTTTTTTAGTTTGTTTATTTTACTCAAGTTTATGGGTATTTTAGTCTTTTTCTTCTTTTTTAGTGTTTATTTAAGAGGGTTTAGCCCTAATTATGAATTTAGTTGTTGAATATCGAATGAAAGCCTTTTGGTTGCCTCCTCCTCCTCCTCCTCCTCTCTCTCTGTGGACTTCATCTCTTCTTCTCCAATCCTCTTCTTCTTTCTTTTTCCTTTCCTCTCCAACTTTCTTCAAGGTAATTTCATACCTCTTCTCTTTATTCTAAACCTAAATTTTGTTGATTCCCACAACCCTAAATATGAGATTTGATCCAAACCTTAATTTCTCAGATTTTCGATTCCCTAATCCAAGAAATCATTCGATCTCTCGGACTAGTGAATCCCATTGCACGATTGGATAAAAACAATGTAAGATCGGGAGGTTCCATTCCTCGTCAGATCCATTTCACGCATTAATTGAATCCAACACCATGTGATTATGATGATGGCCTGCATCATTGCATGTTTCTTTTATGATTTTCTTAGATTATGATGATAGATGCTGAATTTTTATTATTATTGTTTTGTTATTCCGCTGGATTATATATGCTCATGAACATGCATCATAATTAGGGCGTCCTGCATCAAATTTTCAATCCATTTAATAATTGGGTTGGGTTTGGGTTGGACCCATGCTCGTTATAGCCTGAACCTAACCCAACCTGACCCATTGCCACCCCTACAGATTAGACATTTGGCACAATGGGTTACCTTGAACATTCATCAAGTCCAACCGTGGGTCATAGGTTCCACTAGTGACCTAGGGAGGGATAGGAGAAACTGGGTCTTTGCAATGGTCTAAATTGGAAATGGTTTGCTAATTGGACTAGCAATGTTGTCCAATTCATGCAATTTTTGGACATTGGTCCATGCGTGGTGGCATTCATTGTCATGGTAGTTAGGCAAAAGTTTGATGATTGGATGCCTACCTTATCATGTCAACCCTCTTTTATTTAGGTTGGGGACGGGCATGTGCAAACTTAAGATTCGTGTCTACTTGGTGGTTGTAATTGAAATTACACATGAATGTTGAAGTAAATCCAAAATCACCTCTTGGGTTAAGATGGAGAAAATTCTTTTTGAAATCTTTTTGCTGTTCTTCAATTACACACAGGCCATCTATCAATAGTTGAGCTCTCATTGTGAAGGAAAGCAAATGGTAGAAGATAAATGAACTTCCTGATTAGAATGGTGATGGCATTATGCTAAGTAGACATCATCAAAAGGACACCTTCAACAAAGGAGAATTTGTTTTGACCATGCTTACAAGAGATCGACTCTCGCTAGACATGTATCATAAGCTCAAGGAGAGGAAGATTGAACTTATGAGATCGTGCAGAAA
Source organism: Liriodendron chinense (assembly GCA_003013855.2). Taxonomy (NCBI): domain Eukaryota; kingdom Viridiplantae; phylum Streptophyta; class Magnoliopsida; order Magnoliales; family Magnoliaceae; genus Liriodendron; species Liriodendron chinense. The sequence continues at coordinate 50,327 of ML058590.1, forward strand.
ATGAATGATAATATGCATACGTTGTGTCTTCCCAGCCACATCCACACATCCAATGCTTGATGACAATGATAATGCCAACTTAAGGTTGAATTTTCCCCAATATAGGGAGAATGATGAGGATATCATGGCAAACACTTTTAGACGAAATGATGCATTAAATTGAATTGATAAAGTGAGTTGTTGGGGGCCCTCAAATTAGAGTACGAGGAGCATATGAAGATGTACCGAGATATGAACATCAACTGACCACATCTCACTCGTAAAAGACCCTTGACCAAGCCGCTAAACTGTGAGGGCCCAAACTGCATGCCAGGACGCATTGGAAGGAGTCAGGCCACTGGCTCGGATGATTGGCCGTGGCCTACGTTACAGACTTTGGGACATGGCAATGTGAGAACTATGTTGTGGGGTTGGATAAGAGTCAAGGCCTACCAACATCTACCTATAAAGTTTGGAGTCTTTGCTATTTGTACGGCTTATCTGTTTCTGTTATTTGATTAGTTGTTTAAAGTCATTATTAGGGATGCTAGTGTGTTGGGTCGAGTTGGATTCATGTCATAATGAGGATGAGTCCAATTCAAACCCAACCCATTTATTAAACGGGTTAAAAATCTTAACCCGAACCCAACTTATTTGTAGGTCAACCCAAATCCAAGCCACTTGACCCATTTAATTAAAAAATAAATTGAAAATAAAATATTGTCATTTGTAGAAAAATAGCTCTCACATATCTGACACTCTTGATAAATGTAAATTTAAACCTTTATTATAATCTAAATTACAACAATCATAACTAAGTTCATAACTAGTGGTATAATCTAAATTAGTAAGTTTATAGTTTCCCATCTTATGCAGTGTACAATGTGAACCATATTTATTACTTGCAAGGTTTCGCCCGTGAAGCCCGAACCCAAACCATTTCATTTCGAGTTGACAAAACAACCTGAATCCAACCTATATGGAAAATGGGTCAACCTAGGCCCTAATTTTGTGGGTTAGTTTAGGTCAAGTTCTGCAACCCCTACTTATTATATTCTTATTGGTTGTTTGTTACTAGTTCTACTGGTTGATTGGTTAAGAGCTTGGGGACACCCATTTAGCTAGGGTTTAAGGAGTCATTTTTTTTTAAACGCGAAACTTTTTATTCCGTTAGTCATGCAACGCACCCATCTTGTTAGTTACGCAACGCACCCACACGGTCAGTCACACAATGCACCCACTGGTGGGGTTAGTATGTCTTGAACCTGAGACCTGTTGTTTGAAACTCCAAGGCGTCAACCAGCTAGGCTAACAGGCACTTGACAGGGTTTAAGGAGTCATGGGTATTAAACTTGTAAAAGAGAGGAAGATTAGTCAACCAGTGTTGGTTTTAGTTTATTGTTGCAAAGAAGGAGATGAGCATGATGAAGATGGGCCCATAGGCCTCAAAGTGTACAATTGTAGGCCTAAGAAAGCCCATGGTTGTCCATAAGACTCATCAAATGAGCCCAACGACGAGGTATTAATGGGTCTTCTAGGAAGTCCTAGGGTACTGAGAATTTGTTTTCATTAATTAGTTCTAGAAAGTCTTAGGACATTGGAAATTATTATCATTTATAGGTTATTCCTAGGAAGTTGAAGATGTTTAAATTTCCTAGCGTTTATGAAAGATGGTTCTAGCATTTATGTAAGAAGGTATTGGAGATTGTTATAATTTATGAGTTAGTCTTAGGAAGTTGAAGATTAAGTCTTGCATTTATAGAAGAGGATTTTTGCATTCATGTAAGAAGGTTGTATTGTGTCTATAACTAGTGGATTCTATGTCAATGTAATTTAATTCAGATTTGAAGTGAATGAGAAGTTTTTTAGTAATGTGTGACTCTTTACATTGGTTGGTAGGACTCCCACTAAGATATCCATAGAAGTAGAAAGACTCTACTTCATGCTTTCTTCTTTCTTTCCCCTTCTTTCTCTCTCATGGTATTAAACCCCACATCCCTTTAAAGAAGAAGAAGCTAACAATAACATCATTATTTCGACTCCTGCTACCTCAATTTGGTATCAGAGCAAGTTACCAATTTCTCAAAATTCTTGTGGGAAGATGTCTGCTCAAACTAGACGACCATATGCTTCTAAACTCACACAATCTCAGCAAGATGAACCTTGGAGTTAGTCCAACAAGTGCAACACCTCTCCCAACATATGGACATTCTTTGGTGTTGTGCATTTGCAATATAGCTGTAAGAAGTTCAACAAGGGCACAAAGATGGTGACGTGAGCATGAAGTTGCACATGACATTGGTGAATGCACGAACAACAATCAGTGCAAACTATCAACCACCTATACTCCGATTTGCATCGGCTCTACTTTATGTTCTCCTATAGTATGTTGGCAACCTCCACATTGTGTTGTTGCTAAATTCCACAAGGCGATTTTCATAAGGTCTTGGAGTAGAATTGCAGGAATTATAGAGATCAACTTGATGATGGATAGAGGGGAGTTAAAGTAGAAGTTGCTGATTTCTTTGGAAAGCTAGATTTGCATGCCTTTGAAGGCTGGTTAATGTTTTCGGACGACTATTTTGATTGGTTGGAGATGTCTGAAGAGCATGTGTTCGTCTTGTGAAGTTGAAACATAAGGGGCAAGCCTATATATGGTGGTTTTAATACCCCGTCGCTTCTGTATTTCTTTTCGAGCGTGTGCACGATGACAATTGCCCTAGACTGCCTGTGTGCAAAATGCACACCTGAGTGATCGAAACCTCAAGACCTCGAGACCCCCCTACCATATCGACCGCCTTGTCGCTGCAGTCGCGGATGTACCACTTGTGCGCTGTGCCGCACTCTGTTGGCAAGATACGCCGCGAAGAACCCAATGCCATTCATGTGCGCACAACGCCGTACGTTCCATATACACATGCACCATACATCACATGGGTGAGAGAATCTCTACCCATATGCATGCCATTACTACCCCATACCACACCTCTCTTTCATGTATGTAAAAGTCAATATTACCCTTGCCTCTCTTCTCCCCTTTTCATGCCTTATCATTCCATGGAATCTACAACCATACCTCATTACTCCCCCTAATTGTGGATTAGCCTCCTAACCTTGATTAGCCACACTTCTAGACTTTTCTCCCCATAATCATCTCATTCTTTATATATAGTCATCTACTTTGCAAATTTTGGGCACATATGTGCCCAATTCCATACTAAGTTCCCCCTCATTGGTAGAGAGAGAGAGAGAGAGAGAGAGAGAGAGAGAGAGAGAGAGAGATGTGTGGTATGGGGTAGCTGATGGATAGTAGAGATTGGCTTGATGAAGTGTCCACCACTTTCTCTCTCTTTATAACAATGGGGGAAACTTAGCATGGAATTGGGCACGTATGTGCCCAAAATTGGCTAAGTGGATGGCTATATATAGAGAATGAGGTGATTATGGGGAGAAAAGTCTAGAAGCGTGGCTAATCAAGGTTAGGGGGCTAATCCACAATTATGGGGAGTAATGATGTATGGTTGTAAATTCCATGGAACAGTCCGAGGGCGCCTGTCATCGCGCACACGCTCGGAAAGAAATACAAAAGGGATAGGGTGTTATAGTGGTAGTGTGGACGATTGATTCTATAAACTCGGTCAACTTCATATCATTGATTGAGAGGAAATGAATTGAAGTTGAAGGAGAAGTATCTTCATCTTGATTATGAAAAAAGCATCTTCGAGGGAGTTGTTTCTATTTCGATAAGGAGCTTCTAGTGTAAAAGAATACACGGAGAAGTTCAATAAGTTGACTATTTGGAGGTGAATAACAGAAGATGAGCGACAATCTATCCCGGTATCAGATGGAGTTAAAGATGGAAATTAAGAAGGAACTTATGACTGTATGCTTGACCAACCTTGAAGAAGCTTATCAGTTAGCCTTAAAGATTGAGGCCCAATTAAGGCACTCGACCTTAAAATGTACTGGATTTGTAGCAAGGTGATTCCCTACTTTTCAAACCGCTTCTAATGCTCCCCATATCAATATAAGCGTCTCAAACTCTACTTCAATCAACAAAATTAGCAACCGAAAGCCTTTTGACGAAAATAATAAGGGTAAGGCTATTGCGAATAGTATGCCATGCCAAGATGGCAAAACAAGATGCTACACATGTCACAGAGCGGGGCATTATGTTGTTGTGTGTCTCGTAAAGAACATTCACTACCGTCAAGAAGAAACTATAGGTGATCCAATAGTTGATGATCAAGATGTTGAACCATTAGAAGAACCAGATGTTGAAAAACTAGGTCTCCTTAAGACTACTCTCATAGTTCGAAGAATCTCGACCATCCCTAAGGAAGAGGAGAAAGGAAACCTGTGTTGCACCAATATTTTTCACACCCACGTTGCATGTGAAGGAAACGTTTCTAGGTCATCATTGACGGTGGAAGTAGCATAAACTTCCTTCCCCAGGAGTTGGTTGATAAGTTGAATCTAAAGGTGGAAAAGCATTTGTGACCTTATAGAGTTGCTTAGGTAAATGATACACCAATCCTGGTAAGAACTTGATGCTTGGTTCATTTTTCTTTGGTACAAAATTATTCCGATTCCTTGGTGTGATGTTATCTTAATGAAAGCTAGCTACATCTTGCTAGGAAGGCCATGGTTATATGACCGAAAGGTTCAATACGATGGGTTTTCCAATACTTATAAATTTTTATATAATAGCAATCGGAATGTTCTTAAGCTAATAAAGGATACCTCACTAGCAAAGGTGGAACAAAAGACCTTGAATGTGCTTTGGCATGGATGAATTCATGGAGGATAGTTGAGATCAAGGGATGGTTTATGCATTAATAGGTCGTGAAGTTGAAGAAACCAAAGATTCACCAAAAGAGCGGCTGCCTGGAATTAAGAAGCTTCTCTTTGATTTCTCAGATCTCATTCCGAAAGAACTTTCAAACAGGTTGCCACCAATGAGAAATATTCAACATGGAATTGATTTGGTACTTGGAGTTGTTTCACCCAACTTGCAAGCTTATCGCATGAACCTGACAAAGCATGCTGAGCTTAAAAGGCTAGTGGATGATCTCCTTACTAAGGGAGTCATTAAGGAAAGTATGAGTCCTTGTGTAAGTACTTGCCAAGGTATTCCAAAATGGTTATGTAACGGGCCTAACGACTATAACTGTTGTTACATAATGGTTATAGTGGTAACCATTATGTGTTACAAAGTTGTAAAACGGCCATAATGGAAAATTGACCCGTAATGGCCCTGTAATAGTCTTGTAATGGTCATAATGGCCCTAGAATGGTTTGTTATGGGGCCGAAATACGTTTTTTTCCTATAAAGAAAAAAGAAAAATATGTAACAACTATTACGGCCCGTATCATTATAGTAATGACGGTGGGTGTTACGACCACTATTACTGCTACGAAATACCTTGGTACCTGCACCTCTTACTTTTTAGCGCGATGGAAATAGGAGGATATGTATATGATGGCTGGTGCAGTGATCTTCTCTAAGATTGATCTTCGTAGCAGGTACCACCAGATTCGCATCCGTCTAGGAGACAAATGGAAAGCAACAATACATGATTTAATGCTAGCAATCATGCAACGTGGAGATTACCAAAGAGTCCATAAAGTAATTCAAATAACAAAAGATGTTAACCTACCACATGATTAAGAGTAAACAATAGGAAATACAATTTGATTTAACCTAAATCACATTTCTGCATGCTAAGAAATCATATAGATCAATTATAACTAGTCCCAATGGAAGGATAGAACTTCCAACCTAGCATAGGCACGATCCACACTCAAGGGCTGACTTGTAGGTTCTAAGACTAGGGTTAGAAGGGAAAATTTGAGATTTGAGATTTTAGGGTCCATGGGAATTGGGGATTTTGGTTTAGGGTTTTTAGAAGTTGGGGGAAATAGGAATTAGGGTTAGGGTTTGAAGGAAAAGGGAGAGAGAGAGAGAGAGAGAGAGAGAGAGAGAGAGAGAGAGAAGAATACTTTGTGGTGAAGATGATCATGGAGGAGAGGCTTGGGGTTCACACCCTTGGATTTCACACCCAAAATAGCTCAAATCACTTGAGGATCTTAATTCACATGTGTGTGTGTGTGTGTGTGTGTGAGTGAGAGAGAGAGAGAGAGAGAGAGAGAGAGAGAGAGAGACTTCCAAGAAGAATCCAAATTTTTATTTAATAAAATCAGTCATTAGGGTTGGCTATCGCCCCCTCGGTTTAAATAAGACTCAATTTTGGATTTTGACTAAAATACCCTCTCAGATCAAATTTGTTCCACTAATGTCCTACTTGCTCAAAATTAAAATTAAATACAACTCAAACATAAATAACTAATGAAACATGAAACCTATCCAATAAAATAAACTATCCTTATACCATCAAAGTGATCAAAGATCACAATGATCCGACCGTCCGATTGAGAGGTCCACTTGATCCAACGGTCTGATCGCATGACCAAGACAAACTCCACCGGCATCAAATTTTACAATGTCTTGTGGGTGACCATCTTAGGACTTGGGATGCAGTGTTATCGATAGTAGACTTGCATATAACAGTTTGGTAAATGGTTCAATAGGCGTGAGTCCATTTGAAGTTGTTCATGGTTACAAACCTAGGAAGCCTATAGATCTCATTACCATGTCTATTTCTCATAGGCTAGCTGAGTCTGCTGATGCATTTGCATGACATATATATGACTTGCACGTGGAGATTAGAAAAAGAATCAATATAAGTAATGAAAAATACAAATTGATTGTTGACTTACACTGTAGATTTAAATAGTTTACCGTGGGTGATGAAGTCATGATTAGAATACGTAAAGAAAGGTTTCCACAGGGAACCATGAAAAAATTACAAGCCTGTAGCGCTGGATCGTATAAAATCTTGAAAAGACTGGGTCTGAATTAGAGCTGGACACGAGTCAAGCAAGCTTAGTTGGCTCGCTCGACTTGGCTCAAACCAACTCGTCCAGTCACCTTTTTCGAGCAAAACACGGTAACCTTCTGGTTTGCCATTGTCCGGTCACCTTAGTGAATTGATTAGTATATTGTGAATTGATTAGTATATGCCCAACTGTCTGCCTCGCCTGCCACCTGTAGCCCTCTCTCTCTCTCTCTCTCTCTCTCTCTCTCTAGCCCATCCGCCTCTGGACCCTTGCCTGGCCGTTCACCTCTACATTGTCCGATCCGACACTGTCCGGTCATCTTTTCCAAGCAAAACATGGTAACCTTCTGGTCCTCCACTGTCTAGTCACCTTTTTTGAGCAAAACACGATAACCTTCTGGTCAGCCATTGTCCGGTCACCTCAGTGAATTGATTAGTATATTTGTGAATTTGTGAATTGATGTCACCTGTTCGATCCGGCCCCTTGCCCGTCCACTCGCCTTTGCAGACTCGACCCCCACTATCCGGTCAGCTTTTCTGAGCAAAACATGGTAACCCTCAGTCCGCCACTGTCTGGTCACCTTAGTGAATTGGTTAGTATATTTGTGAATTTATTAGTAAATTGATTAGTGCATTGGTTAGTATATTTGTGAATTTATTAGTGAATTGATTAGTATATTAGTGAATTAATAAGTATATTTGTGAGTTTGTGAATTGATTAATATATTAGTGAATTTGTGAATTGATTAGTATATTTATGAATTTGTGAATCTGTGAATTGATTAATATATTTGTGAATTTGTGAATTGATTAGTGATATTGATTATTATTATTATTAGTGTATTTGTGATTAGTGAATTGATTGTTATTGTGAATCTCTCTCTCTCTCTCTCCCCCCTCTCTCTCTCTCTCCCTCGCTCCCTTTTCCTTCAAACCCTTCTTCTTCTTCTTCTTCCTCTCTTAACCCCATCCACCAACCCAACCCATCTTTTGTACAGCCCCCTCATCCCATCCCTCCTCTTCTTCGATCCATCGTTCTCCTTTCATAATCCCTAAACCTTATTTCTAAACCCTAACCCTAATTCTTATTTCCCCAAACTTCTAAAAACCCTAAACCCAAAATCCTCAATTCCCATGGACCCTAAAATATCAAATCTCAAAATTTTCCTTCCAACCCTAGTCTTAGAACCTACAAGTCGGCCCCTTGAGTGTGGATTGTGCCTTGCTAAGTTGGAAGTTCTATCCTTACATTGGCTAGTTTTAATTGATTTATATGATTTCATAGCATGCAAGCATGTGATTTAGGTTAAATCAAGTTTTATTTCCTATTGTTTACTCTTAATCATGTGGTTGGTTAACATCTTTTGATATTTGAATTACTTTATGCACTCTTTGGTAATCTCCACATTGCATGCTAGCATTAAATCCCGTGTTCTGCATCAAATTTTGGTATCAGAGAGTTTGTCTTGTTTTTTGACCGCCAACACACCGAAAGCTCTAGAGTTGTTGGGGAGTATTGATTTATCCCTATATTATGGCTCTCCTAGGTAAGCCCAGGCAAGTCCTCCTTGTGGGCAACCCTTGAATCGCACGGTCTCACAATGGGTCCCACCTTGTGGCCATCTTGCATCTCACAAGCCCCACCTCATGGGCCACCCCGCCCCTAGTGTGGAGATACGCTGCATCCTTGGAGTCGCTCCAAGATGCCCTCGCATCATCCACTCTCACCAGTGAGGAGACTCAATCCCTGGGCTCTCGCTCATTAACCAAGCCTTCAAGACGAAGATGGTTTGTATGAGTGGTTAGTCATGCCATTTGGACTAACTAATGGCCCAAGCGCATTCACGCGTATTATGACATAGGTACTTGGACCTTTTATCGGAAGATTTGCCGTAATATACTTTGATGACATTCCTATTTATAGCCGATTTAACACAGACCACGAGGAACATTTGTGTCAAGTTATGAGAGTTTTAAGATCCGAGAAACTCTTCATTAACTTGAAGAAATGTTCTTTTATGAGTCATGAGTTGTTTTCTTGGGCTTTGTTGTATCCTCCAGGGGTGTTGAAGCCAATCTTGAGAAGGTCTGAGCTGTTATTGAGTGGCATCTTCCCTCTAACATCCATGAAGTGCGGAGTTTCCAGGGGCTGGCTACCTTTTATCGCTAATTTATAAAAAAATTCAGCACCATAATGTCCCCTATTACTGAATGCATGAAATGTGAACATTTTGAATGGACAAAGGAAACCACTTAAGATTTTGAATAAATTAAAGTGAAGATGACTAGAGCCCTAGTCCTACAACTCCCAAACTTTGATTAGGTGTTTGCAATTGCTTGTGATGCTTCACATGTGGGAATTGGTGCCATCTTAGGTCAAGAGTGACATCCGGGATGTCAAGTTCATAAGTTACTTCTAGAAAACATTGTGGGAGAAAATGGGTACAAAACTTAAATACTCTAGTGCTTATCATCCTTAAACGGATGGTTAGACAAAAGTAGTGAATCGAAGCTTGGGAAATTTGTTATGGTGCTTGGTTGGAGACAAAGTTTCAATTTGGGATCTAAATCTTCCTTAGGCAGAGTTTGGTTATAATAACTCTCTCAAATGAACATTGGGACGATCACCTAGTCAGTTATTGATTTGATTCCTTTATCAGTGTTTGCCTACACTAGTAAAGATGCTGAAGCATTCTCTCAGCATATCCATGATGAGGTCTGCCGGAAGATTGCAATTAGTACTGAAAGTTACAAAGATAAAGTTGATCCTCATCGATATTTTGCTCAATTCAATGAGGGTGATATGGTGATGGCTCGTTTACTACCCGAGAGATTTCCAGCTGGCATCTATCACAAGGTTCATTACAAGAATGGACCTTATCGTATCTTGAAGTGCCTTGTAGAAAATGCTTATTTATTAGAGTTTCCACCAGATGTTCAATTCAGTACTATCTTTGATGTTGAAGACTTAACAACGCATTTTTGTCACCAAGAGAAGATTGAAGAATGTGCCATCCACCTTCCCCTAGCACCTAAAGGAAATGTATAGAAGAAATTGAAGATGTGCTTGATGATCAAATTGTTTCCACAAGGCATGGTGGATGTGAGAAGCTTTTAGTTAAGTGGAAGAATCGCTCTCAGTCAGATTGTATGTGGATCACTGGAGAGGATTTTCAGTGAATCAATCTCGATTTATATGAGCATTACCAAGCTATTTACTCATCGGAGCCGAGTTTTCTCAAGGTCCGGGGGGGGATTGATGAAGACGGGCCCATGGTCCTCAAAGTGTACAGCCATAGGCTCAAGAAAGCCCATGGCTGTCTATAAGACCTATCAGATGAGCGAACAACAAGATATTACCCATGGCTGTCTATAAGACCTATCAGATGACCAAACAATAATGTATTAGTGGGTCTTCTAGTAAGACCTAGAGTACCATGGAAACTTGTTTTTCATTAATTAGTTCGATTAAGTCCTAGGACATTGTTAATTTTCATTTATTAGTCATACGAAGTTGAAGGTATTTAAATTTCCTAAGATTTTGCATCAGCATTTATGTAAGAAGGTATTGGAAGTTGTTTAGTCCTAAGAAGTTGAAGATAAAGTCATTGCATTTATGAAAGAGGTTAAATAGTGGATCCTATGTCATTGTAACTCGATTCAGATTTAAAATGAATGAAAAGTTCGAGTAAGTTGTCACACCTTACCTTACATTGGTCGGTGAGACTCCAACTAAGATATCTGTAGAAGCAGAGAGACTCTACTCCGTACTTTCTTCCTTTCTCCTTCTTCTTTTGCACCTTCTTCTTCCTTTCCCCATCTTCTTTCTTGCTTATGATATTGAACCCCGCATCCCTCTAGAAAAAAGAAAAAGAAAATCCAGCATCATTATTCCGTCCGTTCTACATCAGGGCTTCTAGCTTTACTTCCAGTCTATCATGCGTACGTGTTTCCATTGGTGATTTCATCATGGGAATCATGTCTTATCCTCTTGGTTCTCCTTCAAGTGCGTTTTTCCTCATGCTGTGTTACTGGGCAGTTACTGACTCACCTTGTGGACTGTTTGGGACTACACCAGGTTTTCCATTGAAACAAAAAAAGAGGCATGTATACCTTGTTCTTGTAAAGGGAATCTGTTGACTGTGGTCGAGCTACTCACCAATCACTCACTTGTGTTTCTTCCTGACTATCCTCTTACGGATGTTTCCTTCTGTTGTCGCGGCAGTGATAAGCTGATTTCACGTTGAATCTACTCAGGACTGCATCACATAGTCACCAATATGACTTGTCTGTTTGACAGCAACCAGTTTCACTTTTGAGGATAGTCCAAGCCGTGGATTACAGCTATGCTCCCTTGACAATGGGATCAATATTTTGGATGGTCCTGTGACATGTACTGTATCTTTTGATAATTCTTGCTCTCAGCATAGCAAACACACATTATATTATCTAGCGCTTTGATCTTTTGTTTTTGGTTTCTGGTTCAGTGCTTGAATAGATCATCAATGTCATTTTTTCATAAAGGATTTTAAAACCATCTGGAGTGGATTCTCTTTTTCTTTCTTCATTTTGTTGCCTCCTTTTTGCATCTCAACTTTTTGAAGAAATAATGATAATAAATAAAAATATTAATAATCCAAGTTGCTGTCTTTTTGGCAGATGAAACGGCTAAATGGGAGAAGATAACGTATCTTGGCATTGCGGCTTGCACTGTTCTATCAATTTACACGCTATCGAAGGGTCATGCTCACACTGAAGAACCTCCGGTAACTTTTCTTTCACATGTTCTTTATTTTATTTTATGTTATTTTTGGTATTTATACTGATTTGGATGTAGGGTGGGAATTTGCATTTTTCAATCTACAAACTAGCAAGCAAGAGTTCAAATCTTGGACTGTTTATTTTGTTGTAATTACTGAGTTTAGAATTCCTCGGCTAAATTTCTAGTTTTTTTTTTTTTAAAATAATCTAATGGGGATTCTATTGTTCTGCTTATGTTTGCAGGCATACCCGTATTTGCACATTCGTAACAAGGAATTTCCTTGGGGTATGTTTCGTTGCATTATCTGGTTCCGTCTTTGCTTTTTTACTATCACTCTTATTTCTGAAAGAAAAGACAAGAAAAAGAAAGAAAGAAAGTAAAGTTCTGCTTCATTCTCTAAAAGCTATGATAGTTAATAATCTTGCGAGTTTATATTGGTTGCATCTATGTTAAAAATTAAAATGTAGTATTGAATTTTGATATCTTTTGTTCGATTTCATGTTACCTGAATCATCAGCCAGTCCTTATCCATAAGTAATTTTAACTTCTCATGCTACATTGGACTATTTGTGTCGGGTTTTCCTCCATGCATGGACAATCATCATCATCATCTAAGCCTTATCGCAATTAATTGGGTTAAGCTACATGAATCCCTCTCCACCATTGCACTCCATCAAGGGCACCTTTAGTTAGACCATAGTCTTCTCTTACTACCTCCATCCATGTCCTTTTGGGCCTTTCCTTGCCCTTTTAGAGCCTTCAACTTGTACCAACTTGCTCCTAACCGACGTAGTTCTTGGTCTCTATTGCACTTGACCAAACCATTGAAGTCTCCTTTTCCTCATCTTATTACCTATTGATACTTACTACTCCTAAGTTCCCTCAAATCTATTCATTTCTAATTCTATCCTTCCTCATCTTGCCACTCATCCATCTCAACATCCTCATTTCAACTAAACTCACCCTATGAAAATTTTCACCATTCTCTCCATGTTTCTCCAATGTTCCCTGAGTTAGTGTTACATGCTTTTAGACCCCCATTAAAGAGAAACTTATAATGTATATGTCTTTTTTTGCAATTATTTGATTCCAAAATATGCTAATATGTGCATTTTAGCATCTCCTTAAGTTATTCATTTGCCATCCAAAAATAAATAAATTCCACCATTTTCCCCGTGTTTCCCCAATGTTTCCCTCAGTCAGTGATGCATTTCCGGGTATTGGTGATAATATCAATGATATCGATACATGTTTCCGTATCCCTAACAACACCGATGCTATGAACATTGGGTGTAGGAATGATGGTTGTGGTCGAGCAAGGAGGTATGTTGTTTGTGAGGGCCAGGGAGATCGGAAGGTGATGGTTCAGGAGGTGCCAAGTGGTGTTCCTCTCGCATCCAAGGCCTTGGAAATTTTAAATTTTTTCCCTGCAGATGCCAAAGGGTAACACAGAGGAGGTTGTTCAGTTGCTAAGGGAGGTGTCGTCTTACTCAGGTTCTCAGGGGAGGGTAGAGGAAGGACACATCTCCAAGGCAAAATGTATATCTTGGGTTAGGGTTGCCTTGGGGCATGTGGGAAGGTTGATAGTCATGACCATTGGGGATTGTGAAGAAGAGTATATTACTTTGTTTAAGCTGATCAAGGAAAAGGGTGCTCAGAGAGCCTAGGCTCTTTGTGGGGAGGAGAATACGTGGCTGCAGAAAGGAAGAAGAGAGTTGCGGGGCTTAGTATGCTCGATAAATTATGTGGCAAAGTCAGTGCAAAGAAGTAGGGAAAGGGGAGGGGAAAAGAGGGTCTTCGATGAGGATCATCAGCTGGAATATGAGGGGGTTGGGCTGCCCCTCTGAAGCGAGCCTAGATTAGGGACCTTTGCAGGCGGTATGAGGCTTAGGTTGTGTTGTTACAAGAAATCAAGATGAACTCAATGAATCGGGTGATTATCGATGTTGTTTGAAGTGGGAGATCTAAAGTATGAGTGGCCTTGGGTGCAGAAGGTACAGTTGGTGGGGTGGTGGTGATTCGGATTCTAACCTGTGGGCGAGAAGATTGATTGGTGGTGTGGTTAGTTCCCAGTTTCTGTTTTGCTGAGGGAGTTAGCTCGTAGATTTAATTGGGTGTTTATTGCAGTTTATGGGCCTAATTTGCCAAGCTAGCGCTTGGTTTTTTGGGGGTGAGCTTGATGAGGTTGGTAGTAAGTGGGGGATGCATGGCGTGCGTGAGGTGGAGTGGTGGACTTAAATTTTATTAAATTCATGCATGAGAAGTCATCGAGAGGTCGAGTAACTCTAGCATGAGGGAATTCTTAGATTGGGTTTAGAACAATGTGTTAGTTGATCTTCTGATGGGGGATGTCAATTTCATGTGGTTGGTGGTCCAATGGTCAAGATAGGATGATCAGATCGAAGTTAGATTGGTTTCTTGTCTCGGAGGATTGGGTGGATAAATTCCCTCTGGTTCATCAACGCGGTCTCCCAAGACTGATATCGGCTCACTACCCAATTTTGTTAGAGGCGATGTGGATGATTGGGGCCCAGGGCTGTTCAGATTTGAACTGTTGTGGCTTGAAGTGAAGGGGTGGCGGGAGTTGTTCCAAGTGGAAGGTCATCCTGGCTTCATTCTATTCCAGAAATTAAAGCTTCTAAAAGGCAAGCTCATGGAGTGGAAAAAGGAGGTGCTACGAAGGCAGGAACGAGATGTGAGCCATTCTTTTTGAGATCCAAGCTCTGGATATTAAGAAGAGGGGATGGAGTTGTCGATGGAGGAGAAGGATGTAATGAAGTCTCTTTTACTTGAATACAAGAACCAATTGAACGAAGAGGAAATAAAATGGAAGCAATGTTGAGGGCCACTTGGGGTGTGATGCCAGAATCAGAAGTTGGTTTCTTTCGCTCATGGCATGTTTTTTTTTTTTTTTTTTTGGGGGGGGGGGGGGGGGGGGGGGGGTTCAAAGAGGAAAACTGGATGTAAAGGAATGGGTTTCTCTTCTGTGGGGGGTGAGGGGGATGTCTTTTATATTTAGTGGGTTGTTCCCTGTGGGTGATTCTGCTGTGTTCTTTTGGCCGTTTTGGTCTTTCTCAATAAAATCGTTGCCTTTCGACCAAAAAAAAAAGCTCCTCTCGCAGCTAGACAAGGCATATATCCTGATGAACAGTGTAGATAAAGGCATTTGACACAATGTGTGATGCTCTTGTGCCAAGAATAGTCAGTTACCTTCTTATAAGATGTAGATTTGCATGGGAAACCTGATCAAAGGTGTCCAGAAATTCGGTTGCGTGGGTTATCCTGGGAACATTGAAAGATATGATCTTCGGCTGTGATGTGAAAGCATGGGGAGGGTGGGCAGAACCTTTTGGAAGATGGCTGTCTTTGCTACATTCTGGAGTATTTGGTTGGAAAGGAATTGCCAGGTCTTCAGGTGGAAGTAGTCAGAGCCCTCCAGGGTGGTGGAAAAGGCACATAGGGCAGTGTTGGAATGGAGTAGTGCTGTCCCTGCCCTTGAGAATATTCCTCGGGTTCTTCTAGAGTGTGAGTGAACTGAAGCTATCAGGTATGCCCCAGTCATTGGGTATAAAGCCAATTTTGATGGGTGCTCTTGCAGCAATCCCCGCTTCTCCGGCATAGGAGTTTTCCTCTCCAACTTTGAAGGCAAGTGGTTAATGGAATTCTCAGGGTCAGTTGGGGTCTAAGATTCATCTTTTGCTGAAGTTGCAGCGAGTCTTTGGGCAAGCAAGAGGATTATTTCAAACGGGCACATGGCCCTGTGGTTATTGTAGGGGACTTGAAAAACATCATCAAATGGGTATCATCTGGGAGAGGCTCATAGAGATTGCAAGGTGTGATAAACAAAGTGGCTCCTGTATCTTCCAAAAGGGAAAAAGATCTCCGAGAGTTTTTCCATGGATCTGAAAGAATACTTTGGTTTTCCCAATAATTGAAAAGTGTATCATGCCTGAATCTAATTGGAGTTCTCAGTGGCGGAGGAATTGAATTGGAAAAAAGAGGGATTCTAGTTGTAAGATATCTAATGAAACTGTAGCTGGAATTGAGATGTCATTCAAAGAGAAAGATATCAAATATCTGGTGTTTTTTTTTGTATCCTATACAGATGATCCATTCTGCAAGGACCTTGATCGGGAATTCTTTGGTCCTCTTATCTCTGAGGAAGAAGCGAAACATGATCAACTTGGATGCGTGACAGCTATTCGAGACCTATGCAGAGGTGTCTCCATCTCATTCCAACAGATTGAGAGAGGTTAATGATATCGCCAAAGGAGGAGCTTCCTGGGGTGGAGTGAAAGGTTTGGGATTTCAGATGTACTTATTTGGAGGGGGCTCAGTTTTCTGGGCTATCGTGGCAGGGATCCAAGTTCTGATTGCTCTGCTGGTCACTCTTCTGTATTTTTTCTCTTCTTCTTTCGATAGATCTTATTTACTCTTCATAAATAACAACAACAACCATAATAATAATAATAAAACTCGAAACACTTTTTATTCAATCACTTCAAATATGGCTGTCAATGAGTTGGGCTCAGGTTGGGTACCTAAGGGGGTTAGGTTTGAGTAATATCTGAACCCTCCCATGAAGTGCTTACTATATCTGAGCGTATGATTTCTGCTTGAATCTGGCACGTCGGAAGTTAGGTAGATAAACATAATTGATTTGTAAGGTTTTGTTACTCATAGTTCCCAATGCATCAGGATGTGAAATATGTCATGATGTGCTGAATCTATGGAAGTGGGGCCATGGTCTGATTGTCCAGGTCATTGCTTTGATGGGCCCTTCGCAGATGGTGATTCCCCCAAAATCATCCAGATTGGAAAACCAAATCTTTCTTTTTCTTTCTTCAACCACCTATTTCTATACCTCTGGTCTCAGTTTCGAGGGTTAGAATCTTACTAGTTGAGATCTCCATGGCATCCACCATTTTGCAGATGGCCCCATCAGATAAACAGTCCAGATCATGGAGCACTGTTCCCTGTTTTGTATGGACAGCACTATATGCATCCTGAATCTCCTGATCCATTGGGACACTATACTTGGTCGTTGGATGTCTGTTATTTTAATCTCTGCAGACAATCTAATCAGTTGGGTTGAAGATGAATGATCCAAACAAACACAACCCTTTCGCTCAAATATCCATCTTCTTTTTAATTTGGCCTTGCTTTTCTTCGTATCAATTTATGCAGAATGGCTATGGTTAAATAGATGAGTTTCATATGTTAATAGCATAGCTGTTTTTTAAAGAAAAAATTCTTCTAATGATTGATTGCTGATTTGGCTTTATTGGTTACATGCCAATCTAGGTCCCGATGGCCTCTTCGAGGTAAAGCACCATTGATTGCCTGTTGTTCCATTCCTAGGACATTTCCATTGATGTTCTGCACATTCCAATGCCGGATCGTGTTGTGGTTCTGGACATATTGCCAGCAGCTGAGTTGTTTCCTGTCTGTTTTCCGTTTTTGATTTGCAGCTGCATAATAAGAATGTGGCTGTTTGCACACATGATTTGACTGAGAATTTGATATTTGCTCAGTTCTCTTCAGTTCTTTCTGCTTTTTACATATTGATGATTGCATACAGTGGGCCACAGAGCATAACAGTCCAATCAGTTTTTGGGGTGTTTTCCGCTTGGGTCTTTCTAAGGTTGAGATCTCTGGATTTTGTTCCATTATCCATCGATGATTGGGCCCACCATTTGGACCAACTTAGTGGGCTCCACCTGCATGGAATGAGCATTGGTTGCATTTAACATCCTCAGTCCGCAAACCCAGATGTTGCCCGGCAACACAGGGTCAGGTTGACCATGCAGGTGATTTTTTTTTTTTTCTTCTAAATTATAGTTTATTATAAGAAGTATCTTTACTATATATAAGTTTATTAGCCGGGGGCGGGGGCAAAAATTTCATGCAATTAGTTTCTAAGATGCAGTGTGACAAATATTTCTGAGATTTTGAAAATCTCATGATAACATCTTGAAAAATACTCTTAAAATGATATTGTTGCGAGATTCTCAAAATTATTGGCAAATTGTGAATATCGTGTTTTAATTGCAATGATAAATAACTAATTCTAAACGTGTTTGTGGGTGATTGCGTGCTTCCACAGGGAATAGTTTCACCTTAATACGGGGCGGGGATACGCTGTCATCGTCATAAAGTAATAATGAATAAATAAATAGATATTTTTTTTTATTTTTGACAATATTTTTTCTGTAACATAGAAAGCTTTAAATTTTGAAAATCTCCTAAGAAATTTGCAAGGCTGAGAAATTGCCAAAAACAAGAGTGACGCTTTGCGAAGATGGCTAAGGGAACGTTTGGTTGTGCATAAAACATCATGAAATGAAATTTCATCTATCTTGCCCCAAATTGCTTGATTAATCATGAAATGGTGCAACCAAACGCACCCAAAAAATCTGCATTATTTGAGGATGTGGCAAGGGTAGTGGTAGGGGATTTGTGTGGCAGATTCCAATTCCAAATGTCCTGTATTTTTATTTTTAATTTTGGGTACCCAAGCCGTTGGATCTTGGCCCACTTGACAATGACGATACCTTTGTGGATGGTCGTGGGATCTAATCCGTCCGCTGCATGTTTTTCCAAAAAATAAAACGTGGTCTAACGTGGGCCCCAATATTGGAAACAGGGTTGATAGATTAGAAAACTTCAGCTAAGAGAGTTGTGCATGTGTTTTGCCAACTGTGGCCTACCTGATTAGGGGATTAGGTGAGACCCAAGGATCCACCGAGGTGGGTGGGACCGCTGTGGGATTCACAGTGATGTATGTGCCTTAAATCCACACCGTCCAACCATATTTTGAAAGCTCATTTTAGGGCATCATCCAAAAAATGAAGCTGACTCAAATCTTAGGTGGACCACACCACAGGAAACAGTCGTGATTGAATCCCCACCATTAAAAACTTCATGGATTCCATCGTAATGATCATTTTCCATCCAACCTGTTGGTAAGGTCACAAACACCTAGATGAAGAGACCGCACAAATATCATCTTGATCCAAAGCCTTTGTGTCTTACAAGAAGGTTCAATCACCACTGTTTCCTGTACTATGGTCCATCTGGGCTTTGTAAAAAATGAATCATGCCCTAAACTAAGCTTTCAATACGGATGGATGTAGTCACATACATCACAGTGGGCCCTACAGTCAGGGGTCTCACCCACCTAGGTGGATCCGGGGTCTCACCTAATCCGCTCCGGCTGTTCTGTTGGATGGGCTTTATCACCTAAGTGGCACACGGGTGAAACTTTGATGCTCTGGCAGAGTGATGGATGATATGCGGGCACTTAGAAATTGCACACTTGGCATACAAGCTGTCAAAATAAACCGTCAAATTATAGTACCCAGTGTAGATGTGTCATGAACCTAAAAATAAGCTTATTTGATGGGCATTGATCGGACGGTTAAAAATGAAAAATAACGAACGGTAGTATTTCCACAAACAAGTGTACAAGAATCAGATGTTAGGATTGTTCGACCAATCCGATCTTGACATCATGACTTGGCTACAGTGGGCTGCAAAATCTTATCGGTTTATTTGAGCTGTGTACAATTTCTGAGTGCCTGCGTATCAAGTGTCATTCGCTACCGAGTAATCATATACCTCTTGATAAGTGAAACAATATTCAAGATTGTAAGTTTTATGGATGGCTGACAATAAATCGTTTAGAAGAGAGTCCAAGTTCAAAAGAGAATGAGTCAAATGATCGAGTGGCTGAAATATTCCATTCCCAGATGTGGGGTCCAGTGATGCGCTTACATTGAACATATTGAGAGGAAACGCCCACCGTTGATTAGATCTATCTCTCTCTATATATACGACACGGATTGTGTACCACCCTTTAACGTGGTGTGAAGAGACGGGCCTACTGTTATATGTGTTTTATCCACACCGTTCATCTGTTTTTCCAGATCATTTTAGGGTATTAACCCAAAATTGAAGCATATCCAAAGCTCAAGTGGACCACACCAAATGAAACAGTGGGAATTGAGATCAAGCTAATATTTATGTTTTCCCTCATCCATGTCTGTGTGACCTGGTCAATAGGTTGGATGACAAATAAACATCACTTGGATGTTATTATCTCCACTATTTCCTGTGGTGTGGTCCACTTGATCTTTGGGTATGCTTCAATTTTGGGTTCTTGCCCTAAATGAGCTTGGAAAATGGATGGACGGTGTGGATAAGACACATACATCATGGTGGGCCCCACAGTTTATCAGCACGCTATTGTGCGCATCCTTGCCAACCAGATGCTGGGTCCCACTGAGAAAACAATAATATAGTGAAACAAGAGGTGCTCTGAGAGAGAGAGAGGAGAATCGTGTGTGTACACAATGTGCACGTGGACAGGCAAATATCTTCAACCGTTTAAATTCATTGGCGGGATCCCAACACATTTCAAAAAAGAGATTTTACGAAAGAGAGCTGATCACCTGCAGGCCCCTGCACGAGGACTGGCACAGACTGTTCTTCTACAAGACGCACAGCCGTTCTTTCATTTGCAAGAGAACTTACAAAGGGGAATTGGACGGTTCTGACAAAAGAGATTGGAGGTATGTGGTGGAGATGACAAAAAATGTTGGTGATGATATCTTTTAATGAGCATAAATAGAAAAAAGAGGAAAGGCTATGAGTCATGGAATAGGGATACATGCCTGGTGGACGCGGATTGGCTAGTGACCCCATCAAAGCTTTGTGTGCCCCACCATGATGTATGTGTTGTATCCACGCTGACCATCCATTTTTCCACCTCATTTTAGGGCATGGGCCAAAAATGAGGCAGATCCAAATCTCAGGTGGACCACACCACAGGAAACCGTGGGAATTGAATTCTCACAGTTGAAAACTTCTTCGAAACGTTCAATCAACACTGCTTTCCTGTGGTGTGGTCCACCTGAGATTTGGATCTGCCTCATTTTTGGGCCCACGCCCTAACATAAGGTGGAAAAATGGATGGACAGCGTGGATAAAACACATACATCATGGTGGGGCCCACACAGCTTTGACACCAGCCCCGGGGCTAGTGGAGAGAATGGGTGCATGTGGGGTCCACTACAAAATGGGTGGTAAGCGCCTCACTACACAATCCACGTCCATATCTATATGTGTGTGGTTTGGCTAACGTCCTCGTGGGGATCGCCTGGACATCACAAGAAGTTCCTGCGCTCGGAAGCTAGGTGGGGCCCACCGTGAGGTTTGTGAGAAATCCATCCTGTCCATCGGTTTTAGCAGTTCATTTTAGGACATGGACCAAAACTGCAGCGGATCCAAAACTTTTAAGTAGGCCACATGAGAGGAAACAGTGGGGATTGAACGACCACCATTGAAACATTTGATGAACCTAGGAAGGTTTCAACGGTAGGCATTTCTTTCCCCCATTTTTTCCTCTCACAAACATTAAGGTGGGCCCAACCTAGCTTAATGGAAGCAGCTAGCGTCCTGCGACTAATCCGTCCAGACAAGGCTCTGTGGGGGTCACTGTTGTGTATGGGATTTATCCACACATCCACACCGTCCATCTTTTTTGCCCGAACATTTTAGGGTATAAGCCCAAGAATAAGGCAGATCCAAGGCTCAAGTGGACCACACAGGCGGATTGAACGCCCACCATTAAAAACTTCATTGGGAGCTGTATAAGTTTTGGATCAAGCTGATATTTGGATTTTCCTCTCAGTCAGATCCTAAAATGATCTGGAAAAATGGATGGACGGTGGGCCCCACAGAGGGCAGGACTGCAATCAGCTTCCATCTGAAATAGAGGTGGCAATGGGCCAGGCTGCCCAGCACTGATGGGAAAAGGCTTGGGCTTGAAATATAGGCCTTGAGTTTGGGCCAGCCAGGCCACATACAAAAATAAATGGTCTTGCCAGGGCCGTTTATTAATGTATACTTGATAATACACATGCATGAATAATGTCAAGGCTACTAAGGTATATAGTGACATGAACAACTTCAATACATTGGTAGAGCCTGATGGATGATACAAAAGTCATTTTAACTATCAAAATTGTGGACCCCACTTGGTTGACAAATGGCCTTATTTGACACAGGTTAGGTACTATGGAAGAATACAATGGCTCAAAGACACGAACTCATCAGCACTGGTGTCTCGCCTGCTAGCCCAGCTGGAAGACGCCTAGGCGTTTTCAACAACAGGTCTCAGGTTCGAGTGCTAAGGAGACACGCTAACCCCACCGGCAGGTGGGTAGGTTGCATGACTAACCAAACAAAAAGGAAAAAAAAAAAAAAAAAAAGGGCGAACTCACCAGTTGTATACAAATAAAATACATGCAACTTATCTTGAACTTATATGACCAGCCTCCTGGTCCTGGTCCTGGCCCTAGCCCAGCCCAGCCCAGCCCAGCCCTCTAGGGCAAGGACCTTGGGTAGGGCCTCATTAGGCAATTAAGGCATGAATGAGTCAATCTATCACCCAAGTTTAGCGAAGTTACTTGGAAGAAAGGAGAGCAGAATAGCTAGATTTGAAAACAAGACTTTTGACTTCTATTGGACCCCCGAGAGATTACAACTTAGAGACACCTCCCGAATGAAGAGTCCTTACAAATGGGCCAAGGAACATTGTAAGTCTCTTGACATCAATGGGTAGGATAGGATGCATGGCATATTCATCCTACAGTCAGTCCTCTTCTATACAATTCTACAAAAGTCTAGCCACAACACAAGTGCCCACTTGAGATTCTTCAAACTTACAAAGATACTTGTACCATAGTCTACAATTCTATCAACAGTGGTCCTGGTCACATGTGGGACCCTTGTGCCGTCTAACCCATCTAACAAACGGGTCACCTAAGAAAAGCACTAGGACCCAATACCCAGTACCCAACCCCATCTAACTATGAAGTGTGGGGGCTACAGCAAAGGGAACAAGCTAGGAGAGAACATCCACCCTTGAATTTCCCAAGGGCACTCCTGAGTTGGCAAACAGCCTAATTTTTGGCCTGACCCTTTATCCGGCCTGAATGAGGGATCTAAACTGCCTGGATTCTATATATAAATCACAGTGGGCACCTATTCTAATCGAAGGTAGAGAGAGAGAGCCCCTACCTCAAAAACCCAACTCCAAGGTGTGCCGTAAAAGTCATTACAGGCCATAAAGGCTGTTACGTAAAGGTAAGAGTGGCAACCATTACACATTATGGTGTTGTAAAGGCCATAACAACTGTTAAGGAATAAAAAAAATACCCATAAAGGCCGTAACGGCCTCCTAATGGTCCATTAGGGGGCCAATACAGGTTTTTCAGTTTTTTTTTTTTCAATAATAATAAATTAAAAAAAAAAAAGACCGTAACAGCCTTTACGGCTTTTACACCCCACATCGTAAAGGTAACAGTGGTGGCCATTACAGAATACCTTGCCCGATTCCAACTCAATGTGGGAGAGGGAGAGGGAGAGGGAGAGAGAGCCCCTACCTCAAAAACCCAAAAACTTGACTCCTGACTCAATGTTTTGGTTGACTCGAATCCACTCAGCTCATTATTTAATTATTAAATTAAATAGTAGCTATGAATATTAAAAGAAAAGTCGACCGACTATTAAAGATGAAGTGCATTGGTAGAGTTACTTGACTCTCTAAGGAAAGAAAAGAAAAGCGTTCAAATCTATGCTTTGCACTTTCACTTTCAATTTTTGTATTATGAGACGCAATTGCCAGTAACCGAGACAGCAAGCCAACTCGATGAATTGGCCAAGTCACAACCGAGTTGAGCTCACCAGTGAGTTTCATGGGGACTCAGATTGAACATGGGAAGCAACAGATAGCCAAGTTACATTGGCATGGATTACCTCCCTTTGGCTATTAGAACCTAAGTAAAACCAAAGTGTCTACACTAAACCCACAGCACTCACACCAGCTTCGATCATGATGGTAACATAGGATGATTACTGTTAACAAAACTGCCACCTGAATATAGATGTTTTTTGTTTTTGGTTTTGTTCAACATGAGTTAATATCTCAAAGCCCATGTCTGGGTTTGACCCATTTTTAGGTGTGGTTTGGTCCAACCACTGATACAAACGGTCTGGTCCAATCAGAAGTTAGAAACTCTCTCGAAAGTATTATTAAAAAAATGAGCAAAATGAAAGAAATAACCAAGAGAAAAACTCTCGGTGCAATGGATAGTATGTCTGCTTCCTAAGCAGGTGTTGCAGGATTGGATTTTTGATGACCTCATCCATTGTGGCAGATTCCCATCTGCACCGTTCCGACGGTTGGAATTTTAAAACATTCATTCGAACATCTCTACCTATGTTGAAACTGCTGTCAATTCTTGTGAGATTCTATTTGCATGATAAACATAAAGAGATCAAACATTACGCATTTGCTCATTTGCCTTGAAAACAAGCAAAACAAGTAGAAAGCCTACATAAAACCAAATTCTCGTATCTAAGTTAGAAAATCTTACAGCCTTTTTCTTAATCCAAGACGTTACTCTGCTGCTACATCTTCGGTGCTCCTCCCTCCGGTCTCATTCTCAGGCAAGGTTCCAAGATCTATGAGAGCATCTTTCTCTTCTTGGGTAACCAAAGAACTGGAAGAATCAGTAATTTCGGGTTGAACCGCATCTGCGTTCTCATCTGCAGTTAAAGAAGATGCATTGTCCTCACCAGATCTCTCTGACCCAGCGATCATGTCAGACTTCTCAGTCTGTTCTGATGCAGCAATTTGGGAGTCCGAGTCATTTTGTTTAGAAGCATTGGTTTCAGCCTGCTCCGCATCTGCATGCCCATTGTCGGTTGACGAAGATGCATTATTCTCACCCGAATCCTCCGACTTGGAGGTCATGTCAGATTTCTCAGTCTGTTCTGATGCAGTTTGGGAGTCAGAGTTGTTTTGTTCGGAACCATTGATTTCTGGCTGACCTGTATGTGCATTATCATCTGTAGTCAGAGAAGATGTTGTGTTGCCATCCGACCCCTCCAACCCAGCAGTTGTGTTAGACTTCTCAGTCTGCTCCAATGCAACGTGTTCCATATTGGGGTTTTCGTGTTCAGATATTTCGGTACTGACCGTCACATTTTGATCTTCAGTTGAACCCAAGATGGAGGTTTCGTTCTGTAGATTTGAATCGTGAGTTTCTGCATTATCGGATGTCACATTATTATGTAATTCCGTTTGATCATTAGATTCTGTTGCCGGTGAGTTAGGAAGAGACTCGTTTTCCGACTTAGACATGATAATCTCAGTACCTTTTTCTTCACTAGCTGTTGCATTAACCGAAGGGTTGTTGACTGTTTCACCTTCTGCAACAATGGGAGTTTCACCGACCATTGGGCTGGAACCGTTCTGATCGACATGGCCATTCTCTGTGCCATTTGTTTTAGTCTCATTCTCAACATTGTTCTTCTCCAAGTCCTCTATCTGTTGGATAGTCTCGACATTGTTCTTCTCCAAGTTCTCTCTCTGTTGTTCACTATCCAAGTTTCCTGAACCTCCTCCGTTTTCGACTTCAGATCTTATCATTTGGGTGTCCCGAACCACAGCGCTGGAAGCATCGTCTCCTTTGTAATTTTCTTCTCGCGCTTCCTGAGAATTCTTGTCACCCTCGTCGTGATCTTGATCGTCCAATGAAGAACCAGTGTCCTCATTCTGGCCATCCTTTTCTTCATTTTGCTCCTTCTCTTCTTCACGGGTTTCCTTCTCTTCATCATCCCCAAACTCTTCTCCATGTTCGGCTTCCTCATCAGTACTCTCCCGATCATGCTCGTCGATCTCATCGTCTCCACCCCCTCTCTCTTCATCCACCACTCTCTCTTCGTCTTCAGGCTCTTCCGGTTTGTGCTCATCTTCCTCTTCTTCTTCATTTTCTTCTTCTGTGTGTTTCTCATTCTCAGAAGCCATTTCTGCCCCACGATTGAGATCTTTCCTCCCGAGTTTCAAGATTTCATGACTAGTGTCTAGAACCTCTGCCTTGTTCGCAATCCTTGCATTGTTCTCGTCGAATGCCTTCTTTTTATCATGGGAATGCTTGACCTGATAAAGCAACCAGATGCAAACAGCAAGCAACAGGAATATCTGCAACGCATGTTTTACCCTGAACCCTTTGCTTCTATGATTCCGGCTAGATGTTTGCCTAAACATGATTTTTTCCCCTCTAAAAAAACAATCTCCTCCCAATGTCAAAAACCAAAATCCACTCCACCAAAGGTCCGATCTGCATCACAGCTCGAAGACCACAAAACATTAATCGAAAGAGCTCGAAGACCACAAAACATTAATCAAAACCATAAATCTCTTTATGGATGAAGCAAACCCATATGTCAAAGAACTTGATGAAAACACAACATAAGAAGCATAACTGCAAAACAACAAGTAGACAGTATCCTTTGGGGATGCCAACCATACAAAAGCTGCTAAATCAAGTCCCCCCAGCTCCTAGCATTTGTTAACCAGAACCCACTATATCCTGATTGGTTAGGAAACAGAACATTCATCAAAATTCAAGTTTTCCCTAAGCTTAACCCATCTCTTGTTCCGTGGTCAAACGCAAGTACAAAAAAATCAATAATAGCATAACAGCATACTAGATCTTCTTTATTTATTTATTTATTATTTGGGGCTGTTCAGATACCCACTGGAATGGATAGGAAAGGAAAAACAGTAATTATACTAAAATATTTCCATGAGCATGTTACGAAATGGATTTCAAGGGCCTTGTTTGGATGGTGAGTGAAACCCTCCCTCTTCTTTGCTATCCAAAATCTATGAGAGCAAGATCACATAGTTTCCTGAACTACTATGGAAAAGTACAATGATTATCCAAACATCCCAAAATCTCACATAAAAGGAAAATCTTCTCTCTTTACTTTGTTTTCCATTCCATGCATTCAAACATGCCCCAAGTGAATAAGGAGATCAAAAGAAAGGAGGCATCATATAATGACTGAAAGGAACTACGTTTTGATTGTCCTGGGATTCTAACAGGTGGGACCTATATCTGATTAGCTACACCATTCATCTGGGCAGACTTCATCACAGGATGGAGCATGCCCATGATCCAATCAGACTGACAGCATGCTAAGTGCTTCTACTAGCAATCTTCCACATTTATCAGGGAAAATGCGGGTTCAATGAGACAGGTACATCCAGTAGGCAGCAGAATTGGGTAATTCTCCATTAATAATGGAGCCCACCATAAAAATGGTACAGATCACCAAATGGTGAATCCCACATCTACAAACTCTTTGACCAAATTTTGAAAAAAAAAAAAACCCAAAGAACTCTCAAGGAGACTGCAAAAACGAAAAAAGCACCAACTAATAACTGGATTGTCAAATCCTAAGATTAACCAACAAACTAGCAAAAGGCAAATGATGATACTCCACGAAGCACTACAAATGCCTCACCGGGTAATGTACTTCAAATATTTGTGAAGAAGGATGCTCAGGAACGGGTTACTCAGTCTCCAACCTCTCTGCCTTCCTACTAGACCAATCAGCTTTTTCTAAGTTCACCAAAGGAGATAGAAAGATAACCAAGATATCTTGATAACGGTTAGGAATTGCTAATTAAAAATCGCTGGCTTCTCTTATTTTTTGAAAGATAACAAATCGCTGGCTTTGAGTCCCCTTCTCTAGCCAGTGTTTTAAATAGAGAATAGCGTGTAGTGTAGTGTTCACACCGCTGAAGCGTAAGGCATAAACTACATAGTGTGCTTCTAGATTTAAATCAAGGTTGCGCTTGATTGTACCAATTTCATGATATTCTGCACCAAATTAAACTGATTAATAATGAAAATTAACAAAATTTCATGATATTTGGTGCAACCAAATGCAACCTAAAGTGTATTCATTAAGTATAAAGGTAAAGCAAGACAAAACGAAACTGATTTAATGCTGTTACTTATATTATTTTACTAAAAGCATTGGGAAGATTAACTAAAATAGAAAATGTAACAAAAATGATTGAAAACATTAATTCATTTTAATTTTGCAGTGAAAAATAACTTGTCATGTGAGCTACGTAGGGTGTACATACTCTATGTAGTGTGTAGCATATGCAAATTATCATGTAGCGTAAGGCTAAGCTATGCTACATAGCATAAGCTACGCGCTATATAGCGTAGCTATTTTGAACACTGTCTTTAGATTAAGGAGCCAGCAATGGTGTTGCTTTCCCTATCGTATTTAGAACACCGTCTTTAGCTTAAAGAGCCAGCAATGGTGTTGCTTTCCCTACTGACATGGATAAAGTGCCCTTCCAAAGAAAAGACCTGCAATCTAATCTTGTTTAAGAGGAACATTAACTTCCAAGGGATTGAGCTTCTACCAGATACCCAAGCAATAGCATTTTGCAATGGTACTAATGTTTATTTCTTGAAGATCCTAAATTTCTAATTCCCTTTAAAAAACCACAGAAAAAAAATTCTCCCAAACCAATCCTCAATCTGAATGCTATGTCCTACCTCAAAAAATAATAATAATAATAATAATAAATGAATAAATCATAGTCACGTAGTTCACCAACAAAGGCAAACTACCTAGCTCATTTGAGTCTTTTAACCATTATCAAGTTTCTCTTTCAATTCTAGACTCTTCGGTGGTATTAATGTAATTTTTCAAAGATCCGAAATTCTTAATCCCTGAAAAAACCCAAAAAAAAAAAAAAAACCAAAACCAAAAAAAAAAAAACCAAAACCAAAACCAAAGCTGAATTCATGCCCAAAAACACATGAAGCGTAAAATGTCACTGATGTTTCCAAACTAAAGCAAATCAATCTCACCACTCACTAGTTGAATATCAGAAACAACAAAGAAGAACTCCAATTTCTTGAAAGAACCAAAACCAATGCACCAAAAAGAGAAAAGCCAAGCTCATCCAAACCCCAATCTCAATCAAGCCCAAAATCTAGAAAACGTAAGTCAAAACCACATCTTTCTTTCCAATATGGAGCAACCCCATCATGGTCAAATTGCTAAAAAATACAAAAAGGTAAAAGAAGGTGAAACTTCTCCAAAATTAGAGCAACCTGTCTCCAATTTCTTGAAAGAACCAAAACCAATACAGGAAAAACAAAGAAAGAAAGAAAACCTCAGCAGTCATCATCCAAAACTAAATCTCAATCAATCCCAAAAACTAGGAAACATGAGTCAAAATCACATCCTTTTCTTTCCAATATGAAGCAAACCCATCATAGCCAATGCAAAACAAAGTGAAATTTCTTGAAAATTAGAACTATTGACCTTCACCCCCAAAAAATTTAAAAAAAAAAAAAAAAACCCCACAAATCCCACCACAAATCAGCCCTTCAACACCCAAAAACCAATCAAAATAGCAACTTTTCAATTGTCGAACTAACCCATCTTAGAAAAACTGTCAGAAATCCAGAACGACGTAACAAAATGACTTCTTGAGATAATTATACACAGATCCACCAATCTATACGCCTCAAAGCTAGTAAAAAAGCCAATGGCAGAACAGTATAAGAAGATCTACGAAAGACCCAACTTGTAAAATCCCCGAAAAAATCCATATATCCAAGAAATTGAGAGAAAGATAGAAGACCCAAGTTGTAAAATCCGGGAAAAATCCATATATCGAAGAGAGAGAGAGAGAGAGAGAGAGAGAGAGAGAGAGAGAGACCTGAAGAAAGCGAGTTGAAGATTGCAAAGGTAGCTCCTTTGGTGTTGGAGATGGTTGGAATTGCCAGGTAATGAGGAGGGTAGAAAAGGAAAAGGAAGCGGAAGAGAGAGGAAGGGGTTTTAAAAGAAAGATGAAGAAGTGGAAGATTTTCGCCTGATGAGATGAGATGAGATCTGAGAAGTGGAATTTGCGACGAAGAGTGACAGAGTGCGAGTGCGAGTGCGAGTGGAGGCTTTGCTAGTTTTCTACACGCGTGTAGGGCCCACCACCATTATACGTGTCTCACTTGCCACACGTGCCTCGTAAAACTCTGTTTACACGTGCCGATGATGGCCGGATCTGCAGTGGCATTGAAGAAGGCTTTCTGACAGGACCTGGCTGGTCGGTGGGTGCCCGGCCTAGTTCCTTGGCTCAGGCATCTGCAAGGTGGGCTCCACCTGATGCGAGCCTTCATTCTAAAAGTCCATGCGGACAGGCTTTCGCAGAACCCGTACGAGTGGCCATCTGCCAGCATGGCAGACTAGTAGATCCCAATGGTCTGTGGGGTGCCCTGGCCCGTTCATCTGGTGGCCCATTGAAAAATTGGGCCGATCTTTCTTAGCCGTCCATTTGTTTGTACCGCTTGGAAAGTTGATGGGGCTCGGTTCTTAAACAGAGCATCTGCATCGGGTCTTACACGTGGATACCTCTGATCACGCGTGTGCCACGTTAGCACGCACGATTTCCGTGGTGTGGTGTTGGAGCCAGCAACCCTGCTAGTACGCCACGCCGCTTCCTCCGGGCGCGGCTTCAGTGGATCCCCGGATCTACCGAGATGGGGTGACCCCTGACTGTGGGGCTCACAGTAATGTACTTTACTTAAATCCACACCGCCCGACCGTTTTTAAACCTCATTTTAGGGCATGCTCCCAAAATTAATCTGACAAAAATCTTACATGGACCACACTACAGGAAACAATCCCTATTGAATACTCACCATTAAAAAAAATTCCATCGGAATGTTTATTTGCCATCCAACCTGTTGATAAGGTCACAAAGACCTAGAAGAAGAGACCGCAGAAATATCATCTTGATCCAAACCTTTTGTGGCCTACAAGAAGCTTTTAATGGTCAATTCAATTACCACTGTTTCCTTTACTATCGTGCATCTGAGATTTTGGTCAACTTCATTTTTGGGATCATGCCCTAAAATGATCTTTCAAAATGGTTGGACGGTGTGGATGTAAGGAAAATACATGACTGTAAGCCCCACTGTCCGGGTCCCACCGACCAGGGAGGCCGCGCCCGATGCCGTGGGGAGCGGATTCGGTGCGGCCCCGACCTTACCCAACACGGTGCAGCCCTAATCGTGGGGTCCATAATGATGTATATTTTATACATCCACACCGTACATACATTTTTGGAGATCATTTCAGGGAATTATTCCAAAATTGAAGTAGAAAAAATTATCTGATGGACCGTACCATAGGAAAACAGTGGTGATTGAACATCCACCATTACAAATTCCTAAGGCCCAAAGGAATACCCACCTTCATATTTATTTTCCATCCAACCTGTTGATAAGATAAAAAATACCTAGATGAAAGGAAATAAAAAAATATAGTCTTGATTCAAGGCATTCGTGGCCCACAATAAGTTTCTAATGGACAATCAATGAGGTTTGGATCTACTTCATTTTTGGGATCTTGCTCTCAAATGAGCTGGTAAAACGGATCGACGGCGTGGATATACAAAATGTATATCTGTATGGGCCTACGGTCAGGGGTCCGCACCTAATCCTCTCTTGCTTCCGTGACGGACTCATCCAATGCATCCCGACGTATTGGAATATGATACGGGAGAGTTTAACCCTGTGAATATGAGTTATCTTCCGAAGATCCAAACCGTTTATATGACGAGTCTTATTCTGTGATGGGAAGTTAAGAATTTAAATCTTTCACTTGGATTATTTTAACCGCTTGTTTTTAAAATGAACGGTCACAGTAATATTTGTATCATCAAAAGGGTTGATATATCTAATCCGATATTTTCTGGGCAAAATTTCTATCAAATAAACGGTTTGGATCATTGAGAAAGAAAGAAAGAAAAAAATTCCTACGGCTAAAGTCCTGACGGATCTTACTACGATGCCTGGGATGGGAAGCGGATCGCGTCCTGCCCCGCTGGACGGACTCGTCCAGGCAGGGGCTCTTTGGGGAACCCACCATGATGTAAGGGTTTCATCCACGCCATCCATCCATTTTTTCAGATTAGGGTATTAGAAGATCCAATGGTTAAGTGGACCACACCACAGGAGGCATCGGTGATAACGACGGTCACTGCTGAAACCTTCCTATGGTCCATCGTGATATCTATTTGCCATCCACTCTGTTCATAAGGTCACATAGACCTGGATGAAGGGAAAACACAAATATCAGCTTGAACAAAAACTTCGGTGGCCCCAAAGAAGTTTTTAATGGTGAGCGTTCAATCCACACTCTGTGGTCCACTTGAGCCTTGGATCTGCCTCATTTTGGGGCTCAGGCCCTTAAATGATCTGAAAATATAGATGGACGGCATAGATAAAAACCCATACATCAAGGTGGGCCCCACAGAGTCCCTTCCTGGACAGAGTTCATCTAGGCGGGGGCAGGACGCAATCCGCTTCCGATTCGCTCAGAGCGATGATGTCAGGATCCCCGCGTTTGCATGACACGGTCGCACACTTACCACGAGTCCCAGAAAAAAAGGGGGAAGTCATATTCGTCAATCTAGACCGTTAGAATGACGGGCCCGCTTGTGGATGGGTTACAGTCCACAAATCATATTGGTTGTACGGTTTATCAGTCCATCCTTTTCTACATACCATTTTAGAATGAGGTTCCAAAAAATTATGCATGTCTAAATCTCTAGTGGACCATACCTCTATAGAAACAGTGTGATTGAGTGCTCCACCATTGAAAATTCTAAAGAGAGCATATTAAGATTTTGGTAAAGTTTATTTTTAATCCAATCTCTTTATAATGTAAATAAGGTATGGATGAAGGGAAAATATAAATATCAGATTGATCCGAAACTTGTGTGGCCCACAAAACGTTTTTAAGGGTTATTCATCACTGTTTCTAGAGTTGTGGCCTGAGATTTGGATGTGCCTAGGACCGTTCGATCTATGCGATTTTTAGACTACCCTACATTAAGTACAGGTTGATTTGGACTGGTGTACGGTAACGTCCCAAATGTACGGTAGATATGGACGGTGTAGCAAACGCACATTAAATCCTGACACCATGCCTTGTTACTTTACAAAACGAGAATCGATCAGGTACAACCGCAAGCACTCTAATTCGTCTTCTAATCTCTTCTCGTGTGTCAACAAGCCTATGCTGGAAGAAATCCGTGCCATGAAAAAGGTGGATCCTAACATGAAGATCACTTGATAAAACAATCAAGACGATCCATTCATCATGTGAGCCATATTGTTGAAATCAATGGATAACGGATGTGATCTGACTCGATAGACAGGTATGACTCACCTGATGAGCGGACCAGCTTGATATCTGTAATGGATGATCATAATTGATCGGCCTAGTGTTTTAACGGTATGGATGTTGTACAAAGTTGGCATATTGATAGGAAAGACCAGATTGCACGACGGGTCAGCGTACTTAGGGCTGTACTGATCAGCTCTACTGAAATTGAAGGAAATAAAACTGTCAGCGGCGGATACGGCTTCGGTGGATCCTTGTGGGGCTACCTTGATATATTTTCCTTACAATTACGTCGTCCATCCGTTTTGAAAGATCATTTTAGGCCATGATCTCAAAAATGAAGTAGATCCAGATCTCAAGTGGAACATACCACAAAAGCAGTGGTGATTGAATACCCACCATTGAAAATTTCTTGGGAACACTAAAATGTTTATTTATCATCCAACCTGCGGATTAGATGATACTCCGGATCCACCGAGGTGGGTGGACCCGGGATCACAGTAATATATGTTCCTTAAATCCACACCGTCTAACCATTTTGAAAGATCATTTTAGATCTGACTCAAATCTTAGGTGGACCACACAACATGAAACAGTCGTGATTGAATCCCCACCCATTAAAAACTTCACGGATTCCACCGGAATGTTTATTTGCCATCCAACCTGATCATAAGGTGAAAAACACTTAGATGAAGATACCATATAAACATCATCTTGATCCAAATTTTTTGTGTCCCACAAAAAGTTTTCAATTGTCAATCACCACTGTTTCCTATACTAGGGTCCATCTGGGATTTGAAACTTCTTCCTTTTTGTAAACATGCTCTAAAACGAGCTTTTAATACGGAGGGACGGCGTGGATGCAGACACATACATCATAGTAAGCCCAACAGTCAGGGGTCCCACCCACCACGGTGGATCCAGGGTCTCACCTAATCCGCTCCCTATAAGAAGTTTTTAATGGTCAATTACCACTGTTTCATGTGGTGTGGTCCACTTGAGATTTGGATCTCCTTCATTTTTCGAATCATGCCTTGAAATGAGCTGTTAAAATGGATGGACGGCATGGATGTAAGGAACACACATAACGGTAGTTTAGATATTGTCTAGGCTGTGCATGGTTCAGTCGGTTCGGTTTTGAGGGAAAATATCTAACCAAACCGACTTAGTCGGTTTTGAATATTTAACAACCGAATCGAATCGATGAATCATCACCAACCGAATCGAACCGGATAAATTCAGGTCGGTTCGGTTTTATCGGTTGTATCGGTTTGGGACTTAATCTAACACTTTTGTGGCCCATCAAATACTTCTAATAGTTATTCATCATTGTTTCCAATGGTATTGTTTACTTGAGATTTGGATCTTCTCGAGGTTTGGAATCACATCCTAAAATGATAGATAAAAACAGAAGAATGGAATGGATATACAAAACATACATCAAGGTGGGTCCACATAGTTAGGATAACACCCACTGCACTGTTACCCTAATTCGCACCCCCACGGTGCTGCAGAGTCAGTGTCTACGTAAAATTCTTTTACTTGACATGAGGTAATTGGTAATGTATTTTAAATGGGCCCCACTATCATGCATTTTAAAAATCCACTCCAACTAGCGGGTGACTAACCCAATTTTAGGCTTAAATATGAAAAACCAGCGTCATCTTTGATACAAGTGGACCACACAATTGGAAATATTGTACAGGCCACATTACCCTCCAAACTCTTTTTCTTACTGTGGCCCACTTAAATTACAGATAAAGATGATATTTCAGTCTTGGGCCTAACTTGGGGTGGCACCCTTATTGGTTAGAGTGGATTTCATGTAAATATTGAAGTGGGGCCAACCTCAACTTGTCACACACACATATATCGGTTCAGTTTGGTTGAAAACGGTTTATAATTTTTACAAACTGACAACCGAACCGACACTCTCAGTTTTTTATATTAAAAAACTGACCCGACCCGAAATAAATTGAAAAACCGATCGAAATCGATCGATTCAGTCCAGTTCAATCAATTTTAATGTTCGGTCAGTTTTTGGAACCACCCTAGTCTAGGGTTGCACTAGGTGAACCGCCCTAGTCTAGGGTTGCACTAGGTGCAGTGGTGCATAAGCCCTAGAAAATACCAAACCGTGACTATCACGTGACACGCGTGCGAGATGATTGAAAACGATGATCTGATGGGGCTCAAGGTGGACCAAAGGGGTCCAAATTTCATGGGAATTAAACTATATTTTCAACCGTTCAGTTGGGGGGATGCAACTAGACTTGCAGCAATCTTTACGGTTAGGATTATCTGATGGTCATTACTTACGCGCTTGCCACGTGTTTGATGGGATAGGTGAGTCATGAATTCCGCAGTGAGAGTTTGGTGAAAGAATCAAAATATTAAAGAGGTGAATTGTGGAACA
Source organism: Liriodendron chinense (assembly GCA_003013855.2). Taxonomy (NCBI): domain Eukaryota; kingdom Viridiplantae; phylum Streptophyta; class Magnoliopsida; order Magnoliales; family Magnoliaceae; genus Liriodendron; species Liriodendron chinense. The sequence goes on from ML058590.1 coordinate 85,470, forward strand.
CATGCTAGTGTAGCGCGCATGTGATATATCCACGCCGTCCATCTGTTTTTCCATCTTATTTTAGGACGTGATACCAAACCCTAAGAACATCCAAATCTAAGTAGGACCATATTATTAGAAATAGTGATGAATGATCATTAAAAGCTTTGTGTGGGTCACAAAAGTTTTAAATGAAGATGATATTTATATTTTACCTTCATCCATATCTTCAGTGACACTATCTTCACGTTGGATTGCAAATTATTAAAACCTTATAATGGGCTCTTTGGAAATTTTAATGATGAGGCACACAATCAACACTGTTTCCAGTGATATGGTCCACCTGAGATTTGGATCTGAATAATTTTTAGAACTCCATCCTCAAATGGGATGGAGAAATGGATGGACCGCGTGGATGTACATAACATCACCCATGTGGGCCACACGGTAGGAGTAACAACCACTAAGTTGGTCCCCTAATAACACCTAAATTCGCTCCCCCATCATGGTGTATGTGTTATATCCACCGTCCATCCATTTTGGGAGATCATAATGTGCAGATCCGGACCACACCATAGAAAGCAGGTGTGATGATGACAGTCCACCGTTGAAACTCTCCTAGAGTCATCTAACCTGTTCATAAGGTAACGTGGAAGTCGATGAGAGGATAAATACAGATATCAGCTAGATACAAAACTTGTGTAACCAGGAAGTTTTCAATGATAGGCCCACTTCTTTTTATGGTGTGGCCCACTTGAGCTTTGGATCTGTCTCATTTTTTGGTTCATACCCTGAAAAGATCTCCGCAAATGGCTGGACGGTACGGATATAACACACGCATCATGTAGGGCCCAAAGAACTTTTCCATGTCAACACCATGGAGGCCGGGGTTGTGTGCTAACCTGCTCTTTCTTTCTTTCCCTACATCTCGGCCGGTCCACCGTTCAGGTGGGCCAACACACGTGTGTTGAGTACTGGCTGTTGATGATTTTTTTTTTTCTAACCATCTCATCCTCTTACGTGTAGCCCACTTGATGAGTCGAATGGCCTGATTTTTGGGCCATGGCATATTTTCCAAGAACCCCACCTAATTATCGGTTTGGATCTCGTAACTGTATATCCAGAGCAGAGATTCATCTCTTGAGTCTCTCCTCGCAAGAACCACCCAAACATTCCTCCTTGTGACAATGATAGTACCATTTTCTGTACACACGCACCAATTAATTGCATTTGTGGACTATAAGTAACTCACATCAAACCGTTCAAGTTTGGGCCCAGGTTCAGATGGACTCATACAATAGCCTAAAATAGATCGCTGGACATTTACTGGACGGTTGAAATGAAAATATCCAACGCTGCCAATGAGCCGTTGGATCGCTAGAGTGGGCCACGATCGAATGATCCAGGAGTAGGTAGATCTTTTCTAAGTATTTTAATTGTTTGGTAGCCATCCATTCAAGATCCAACCTAAAAAATTCCATCTTCTGTCTGTAATTAAGATAATGGAGATTTGACTAATCCAAAAAAAGCCTTGACCTTGAACCCCATCCATGATCCATCCATTGATATCTATTGGAGGGAAGTGGATTGTTGGCGGCCTGCCCCGCCTGGACGGACAGGATCTAGGCAGGGGCTCTGTGGGCCCAACACGATGTGTGAGTTTTATCCACACCGTCCATCCATTTTCCCAGATAATTTTCGGGTAGGAACTTAAAAATAAGGCAGATCCAAGGCTCAAGTGGACCACACACTAGGGATTGAATACCTACCATTAGAAACTTCTTGGGAGCCGAAGAAGTTTTGATCAAGCTTATATTTGTGTTTTCCCTTTATCCAGGTCTATGTGACCTTATGAACAGGTTGGATGGAAAATAAACATCATGGTGGGCCCTAGGAAGGTCTCAATGGTGGGCGTCATTATCACCGCTGCTTCTTGTGGTGTTGTCCTCTCGAGACTTGGATCTACCTCATTTTCAGAGTCATACTCTAAAATGATATGAAAAAATGAATGGACGGCATGGATAAGACCCATACATCATGGTGGGCCCCAAAGAGCCCTGGGCTCGACCAAGCTTCTACCAGCCAAGGCAGGACGCAATCCACTTGCCTGTTGGAGTTTGGGTTTTATGTATGTACGGTGGGGCCATGGTTCAATGGTCCAAACTGTCTTTATCATGGGTCTAGTGTGGAAGCCTATGTTCCTTTTTTCTTTTTTTCTTTTTTTCTTTGGCCTCTTTGAATTTGAACCATGGATGTATTTGCTTCTTCAACTGTTTGTTGAGCAGCAATTGTGTTATGAATTTTCATTTTGGAGATTTTTGGTGCATGGGCCTCCATTTTAACGGTTTAGATCAGTCGGGCAACCCACTTGGAAATGATTTGGGAGCAATTTTTTGTGATATAACTTCTATTTCTTCATTCAATTGGTAATGAACGGTCACCTGCTGGTGGGCCAGCTGATGGTTTGGGGTTTGACCAACGGTTCTCTTATAAAGTTATATAAATATTATTGTAATTATGATGGACGAAAGTAAGGAGAAAAGATAGAATACTTCATCAGCTTCTCTTTGCTTTTCTCATTTTTATTTCACCACAGCCAAATCTAAGAGCAACTTCTTTAATTATTACCCACATGAAATCTTGGTCCCATGTTGAACTTTTTGTGGCCGTAGGATGATGAGTAAGCGTGTGGCCCACTATGGTTGGCCATTTTCATTAAAACAAAAAATGAATTTTGTGAAGATGATTTTGAATTTTCCACTAGGGATGAACTAGCTTGTCAATTTGCTAAGTTCATGGATTGAATAGCGTGTGACTTGAGTTGACTTACCTAGTCTTGAGTTGAGTTGGGACTCGGCCAATTTGTGAGTCTAAGGGCTCGTTTGGAAACCACCAAATAAGTTACGTTATCTACACAAAAGTAGATAACGTAACTTAATTGAGATAAGTAAGCTTTGTTTATGATCAATTGTAAGTTATTTAAAATTACATAATCATTTTAGTTTAGTAAGTAGAAATCAAGATAAGCTACTTAAGGCACAAGTAGCTTATCTTAGGTAACTTCAGATCCAAACACCACCTACGTGAACTTCAACAAGGCAGCAATCCACAGCTGACTAGCACGACAGCTGGGCTTGAGTAAATTCTAGAAACAGCTTGTGAGCCAAAATTGGCTAGTCCCACCAGTTCAGGCCATGAAGGAGGGTATTAACCAGGGTTTATAATGGGTAAGGTTCGAGGTGTGACCCACTTGCTAACATGAGCTCAGGTTTTTTTTAGCCAAAGTCTTTCGGTCTTAAAATGTTGGTTTTAAGAATGCGAAATTGCTCTTTTCTTACCTTTTTTGGCTTGATATGTTGTATTTACTTATAAGTTGACTAAATTAAGCATTTATTAATTACAATAGTAAATTTTAAGAGCCATCGATGCACAATGTTGACATGTATACTTTTTAGTTGGTCCTGATTGAGAAAATGAGGCAGACTCTATGAGTTCCACCATGATGCATGTGTTTGATTGACATCGTCCATTCATTTTGCTAGATCATTTTAAGGCGTAAGCTAAAACAATGAGGTAGATCCAAAGGTTAAGTGGACCACACCATAGGAAGTTGTGAGAATAATCACAACATTGCTGAATCCATTGTTTTCTATGATGTGATCTACTTGAGCTTTAGACTTGCTCTATTTTTGGGCTTATGCACTAAAATGATCTAAAAAAAATGTATATAATATTATGCATGCATCATAGTGTCATAGTGTCGCCCACATAATTTTGATAACAAAATGAGGTTGAGTTTTGGCCCTCATTTTCTAATAGCAATTTAATACATTCCAAACATCAAACAAAAGAAATTATTATACTTTTATCACATATTTATTAGCATTCACAATAGGAGAAATGATTAGGTGCAGCCTCAACCTCAACTATGACGGTGCAGTCCTTATTGTGGGGCTACTTTGATGTATGTATTTTAGATCCACATTGTTCATCCATTTTACAAGATTGTTTTAGCGCATGAGCCCAAAAAATGAAGAAGTTCCAAATCTCAAGTGTTTATTTGTCATCTAACCTATTGATAAGGTCACATAAACTTGGATGAAGGAAAAAAATAAATATTAACTTACATCTAGAACTTTCGTACCTCATTAATGACCAATCACCACTATTTCTTATGATATGGTCCACTTGAGAATAGGATCTACTTCATTTTTAAGGCTGATGCTCTAAAATGACTTTAAAAAAATGATAGACAACATGGATGTAAAATACATGCATCAAGGTGGGGCCCATAGCAAGGGCAATGCTATCTTGGGTGAGGGTGGGACCACACCTAATCAACAAGCTCTTATTATCAAGACCCTATGTATGCTAATATTTTATTTTAGGCTCTGAGGCTAGTTAAATCTTCTGGCCCAATTCATTCATAACTACATGTTGCGGTGGACCCCACCTACATGTATGGTTGGTTTATAATCTTTCTTAACCAAGGTCCACCATTTGGATGACTCATTTTGAATTACTTGTTTGCAACGTGTACAATTTCTTCTGTGTATGATCAAACATTCAGAACGTTGACATGAAAGTCTTATCATGAATGTGGAATGACCCAAATCTCTCCGTCCGGAAAATCCTAACCCTTGATAATAGATGGTTAGATGTTTTCCCCTGCAGTCCATCTGTACCTTAAGTTCTATCGAGCTAATATTTGGTTTTTTTTTTTTTTTTTCCTTTCATCCTAGTGGGACTCGGACTCACCTGATGAACGGGTTGGATGGAATATAAACATTCCATGAACCCCAGGAAGGTTTCAATGGTGGCCACCTATCCCAACTTTCTCCTGTGGTGTGGCCCACTTATATTTTTCATCGGCCTCATTATTTTGATCATAACTAACATGATCTGGCTCAAAATGATGGACGGAGTGGATTTTTCATACGAGAATTACATGGGCCCCACAGCATTTTGTAGCCATGGCTCCCAACAACCGTTGTTGTAGGAAACTCGCGTCCTATGCAGATGGCATTGACATGACAGACAGTACACGTGGAGTGTGGAGAGGGTGGGGTGTGCAATACTGTGACAATTACGTGCAGCTCGTGCAGATCAAGGCACCAATCCCACTATTTATCGTGGGCTCCATCGCAATGTTATAAATGGTGGAGATTCATCCACCATCCAGCTGGCATTCAATCCGGACGGTCCAGATTGTGATCCACGTAGTGTATGCAGAATACACCGTAAATCGGACACCATCTTAATTGGAAAGCGGATTGCCTGCTGAGTAAACTCTGTGGGCCCACCTTGATGTATCTGTCTTATCCACGCCGTCCATCCGTTTTACCAGCTAATTTGAGGTTCTGAGTCCAAAATTCAAGCATATCCAATGCCCAAATAGACCACACCAAAGGAAAAGGTGTGAATTGAACACCTACCGTTGAAAACTCTTGGGGGGCCACTAGTTTTGGATCAAGCTGGTATTTGTGTTTTCCCTTCATCCATGTCTGTTTGACCCCCTAGGAAGGTTTCAACGGTGGATGTCATAATCCCCGCTATTTCCTGTGGTGTGGTCCACTTGAGCTGTGGGTATGCGTCGACTTGAGGCTCATGCCCTAAAATAATCTGGAAAAACGGATGAACGGCGTGGATAAGACACACACATCCACGGTGGGCCCCACAGAGTTTACTCATTAAGCTTTAGGCAAACCGCTTCCATCTTACTTGTATTTTGAATCGTCCATCTTATAGCCACCAAATAGATGGTCAGCATCGCTTGATCAGAGAAATCTTCGGATTTTGTCCCATCTACTCTTGTCGTGTATGTCTAGCACGTGTACGGTATATGATCGTCTGTCATTTTGTGAGCATTGAGATGGAGCTGTCCTTTTTTCTTCATTCCAATGCAGTTATCAGCTATCACTTATCACTGTCCATCGTTTCATGAGCCATTGTACGCATCCATACCATCAGCAAGAAAATAATAGAAAGGGTATTTTACAGAAAGCCACCTGATTAATTTGGAATTTATGTTCTGGTACCTTTTTCCAAAGAATTTTTTTTTTTTTTTTTCCCTCATTTGGAGCATCGTCGACTTAATTCAAAAGGGTTTTTATATGCTACCCTTTCATGATTTTTTTCAATGGAAGTTGGGTAGGCCATGCCAACAAAGGAGTCTACAGATTGGGGCCAGTTCTTGTGAAATCTACCTCTACCATTAGGTGTGTCACTCCAATTTAGGCTCAAGGCCCAAAAATCAGCCCCATTTGTCATTCAGGTGGACCACACAATTGAAAATAGTGTAATGACAACCCTCAACCTTCAAATTGTTTCTCTTGGTGTTTCCCACTTAAATCACAAGTCAACTTAATTTTTTGGCAATGGGACTAACATATTCCAATAGAAATGAGGAGGAGGAGGATCAGTTGAAATGGCTAGTGATTCCGACTAATATATCAAAATTACCTCCCTTACGCTCCCAAAAATAAAAATAAAAAAAAGACATGGGATATCACACATCTAATGGTCTAAGTGGATTTCACGATGAACCTAAAAAGAATCAAGAGTGGCATCCTTCTCACCATCGTTTCAATGAAACAAAATCTTAAAGGGCAATTTAGGGTACAGCTATCATTGGTTTTTTATTGGTCCACCATGATGTGTATGTGAGGTTCACTCCAATAGATGTGTAGTCCTACATTAGGTAAAATTAGGCTAACCTGTGATTTAGATGAGCAGCACCTAAAGAAGCAATTCGAAGAGAGATGTCCACCCTTGATTTTTCTTTTTTAAGAAGGTAAGAAATGAAACTCTCTTATTATCAATAGGGGCAAAAAAAAAAAAAAAAAAAAGGATAAACCTCAACACAAAGGAAAGAAAAAAAAAATGAGAAAAAAACCCCACACCCTAGGCTAAGAGAAAAAAAAACCCACAACCTAGGTCAGAGAAAGCCTACACCTTAGGCAGAAAATAAAAATAAGAATTGGCCACACCTCAAGCTAGGGAGAAAAGGCATACAAGAAAAATAGGACAATTAGCTAAAGAAAAGAATTGTGCATGAGACCCACAATAAGGGCTACAAACTTCTCCACGACCTTCTTGCTTGAAGAGGCAATCCAAGATATAAAAGCTTGAACTCTGGAAGATGTTGAGAATCTCGGCTCACAACGAAAGCAAACTAGATACACATAGTATGGAATCAAACAAGCAACACAATGCAATCACACCCACACGCAATCAACCACACAGAGGCAATTCAATTTTACGTGGAAAAACCGCTCATGAGTAAAAAATCATGGCATAAAGCGAATTGTACTATCATATGAGAAGATTGTAGAGATGAAACACCCACAAGCAAGGAAACCGAAGAGAAAACTCAAGCTCTCTCTCTCTCTCTCTCTCTCTCTCTCTCTCTCTCTCAAAACCCTCTTCCCTCACCCTAACACAATTAAGAAACCTTGACCCTCTCCCCTCACCCTAATACAATTAAGAAACCTTGGACACCTTAGGATACCTCCTAATCCCGGTTACAATTCCCTTATATAGAAGAAAACCTAAAATTAGAAACAATTTACGCAGATTTGCGTAACCATGCAAAACACCACCATTCATGTCAACCGGTCGGAGCCCACCGCCGACTGGTCGGACTAGGCAAAAAACAGTCCAGAGAGGAAACTTTTAAATTCGTCCTGTTCAGCCACAACTACCGACTTGTTGGAGCACCCTGCTAACCGGTCAGCGACCGGTTTGGAATGCTTGAAAACTGTCCAAAGGCCAATTGTGCAAACACTGTCCACTGTTCAACCGATCAGCCACTACCAGCGACCAGTCAGAGGACCCTGCATAGTTTGAAGGCTCCTCCAATAAAAGATAGTTTTCTTGCAACTTTAACATCTTGGTGTAACTTCCAATGGGAATATGAAGGACTCAAAATGTTCTTTTGCAAATCTGAGCAAGGCACCTCAACTCAAACACTTAAAATATTAGCCTCATCAAACCAAGAGAAATAGAGGACAAAAAAAAAAAAAAAAAAACTAGTGATACCATCCCTTCCAACTGATTCCCCCATCATGCTTTAAGGATGGGAGGATGAAAGCGAAGAATCCCAATCTAAGGCAAGTAGCATAAAGGAACCAACTTCAAGAAAAATAAAAGGTGGTAGAAACTACATCCATTTTTCTGATAACTATACCAACTATATATATGTGTGGTACTATGAGGTCGACCTCATGAGAACTACCCATGAGGTCGAGCTATGTGGGCCCCGCTGTGATGTGTATCCGACATCAACCCCATCAGTCGGATGCACCATTCCATGCGGGGGTAAGAGCGTAAAAATCAGTTCAATCCATGACTTAGGTGGGCCACACCACAGACAACAGAGTAGAGTAGTTACTCACCCATTGAAACCATCATGATCGTTTATAGAGCCCATTGGGATGTGGTTCTGAAATCCAGCCCATTCATTGTATGTCCCACCTGGATGAGTAGTTAAAACAAGCTTCAGCCGCATCCAAAACTCTAGGTAGCCCCCGACAAGTGATTTTAGATGATTTAGGGATGATTTCACACGGTTTTAGATGGTACGGCCCACTGGAGTTTTGGATATGGCTGATTTTTGGGTTATCCCATAACCTAGGGAACCCACCAAATGCAATGGTGTGGATGTCCAATATACATCACGATGGGGCCCACACAGCTCTACCTCATAGTACCGTTTCCCAACACACACACACACACCCACCCTTGATTTTTTACCGAGCCCATCACGATGATGATATGAAATCCACCTTAATCATTATATGAAAAGGCATAGAGGCCAAACATAAGGTTCATATGAGGTTTAAGTGGGACACAGAGAGAAATAGTTTGGAGGGTGAGGGTTGCCTTGTACACTATTTCCAATCGTGTGCTCTACATTAGGGCTGCACATCTGCCCCGTTAACCCGCCCAACCTGACCCAGTAGAAACCCAATCCGTCCCGACCCGACCCGGGAGAAACCCAATCCGTTCCGACCCGGTTGAGAAAACGGTCCGGTCCCGAGTAGATGCGGCTGGACCGTTTTTAATTTAGGTACGGTTTAGGGTACATGCCAATTCCGCCCGACTCGACCCGTACCTCGACCCGTGTATCTCGACCCGTTCCACCCCACCCGAACTGCCCCATTTATACTAGTTTATTGCTTTTAGAAATATCTATATAGCATTATAAATAGGTTGAATGGTCAATAAACATTAGGGTGGACTCTAGAATCTTTTAATGGTGGGAGTTCAATGACCACTAATTTTGGTGGTGTGGTCTACCTAAAGCTTTTATCTACTTCCTTTTTGGCACTATGTTCCATAAAAATTTGGAAACGTAGATGGACGACATGGATTTACAATATATACATCGAGGTGAGCCTCATGGTTAGGGTCTCACCCACATGGCTGGTTCCGGGTCTCACCAGCTCTCACCCAAGCTGCGCTCATCTCACAGTCAAAGGGAGCGGATTAGTTGACATCCGGGATCCACCAAGGTGGGTGGCCCCTGACTATGTGTCTTAAATCCACACCATCCAATTATTTTGAAAGATCATTTTAGGATATGATACCAAAAATGAAGCTGACTCAAATCTTAGGTGGACCACACCATAGAAAAATAGTCCTAACCCAACTCGACCCGACCCGAACCGGCCCGGTTTAGCATATAGGGTAGGGTAGGGTTAGGATTAACCCTTTTACAAGTAGGGTAGGATTAGGGTAGGGTTAGGGTTAGGTCAGCCCAACCCGGTCACAACCCGGACCGAAACCCAAACCTTTAAATATATTTAGGTTCGGTCCAGGGTTGGGCCCAACCCGACCTTAACCCGACCCGTGTGCAGGCCTACTCCACATGAATTATAGATAGGCTTGATTTTTATTATCTAGGCTTAATAGGGGGTGACGCACTTGGTTATCAGTGTGGATTTTACATAAACATCATGGTGGGGCTCATCCAAACCACCCACCCCTTTGCTAGCATTGGTCAATCCCAACTTCCGTTAAATTTATCGGTAAGAAATCTAATCAAAGGTACTTCAATGGTAGTTACTTGAGTTAAATGGTTAGTTTATTGAAAACCTTTTTCAGAAAGGTACCAAAATGTAAATTTTGTATTAAGTAGGTAGTCTTTTGTAAAATATTTTAATAAAATGAAAAAATGGCCCCCTACACTTGATATCTATAATGACCTAATTGATATGTTTGAATCCATTTTTCAATTTGAAAGATGAAATAGCAAAGAAGTGTATTATTTCCATTTCCAAAATGGAAAAAGTGAGAGTAGCAATTCACCTGGTGGCTGTAAGTAACTCCCACAAAAAAATGGGTACATTGGCTGCACATGGCAGTTGATACACAAATACTTAGAAATTATACATGACACATATACTAAATCAAATTAGGAGTGGCCTTGGGCCCAAAGCTTCGACCTTAAACTTAGCCAGAGGACTGAACAAGTGATCTTGATATCTAGACCTAGTGTTGTATCAGGTCGAGTCACGCCTAGGCTAATGATAAATGGCCTGGTCCAATCATCACATGTGGACCACATCCTAGATTTTCATTTAAGGTATATGTCCAATCATCACATGTCAATGCTCACACGACAGGGTTGCGACCGTGGCTGAGCAAGATGAGAAGAGGGGTTTTGGAACCCATCAACTGACGATATGGTCAACCATGGCTGTCGGAACAGCTCTGCTTCAATTGTGTTTAATGCTTGACAACCCCATTACCCACCACCAATTAGTGAGCCATTAATACCGGCAAGCTTCAAGTCAATTAGGCAGCCTTCCCGACGTTCAGGTCAGTCTGATAGCCATCACAGATCATTTTATTTAGTTATTGTTAAACTGGGAATAAGTAGCTGTGATGAATAGTCCTAGCGACTGTTGGGATTGCTGGGAAAATCAGTCGCGGAAGCGGAAGCTGAACACGCAAAGTAATGCGATATCAAACGAGAAACACTATGCAATCAAGCCACACACAAACATTCACCACAAGAGAATTCGAATTTACATGGAAAAACTCATCAACGGGTAAAAAACCATGGCACAAAGCGATCCACTATGAATAAATAGAAGATTACAGAGATTGACAGCCCACAAGCAAAGAAAAACAGAAAAAACCCCAAGTTCTCTCTCACACAACTCTCTCCCCTCTTCCTAACACGATTAGGAAACCTTGGACACCTTAGGATTCCCACTAAGTCCGGATTATAACTCCTTAAATAAGCAAAAGACCGAAAATAGAAATATCTTACGCAATACTGCGTATTGCACAGGAAACTGTGCGCGCACACAACTGGTCAGCCAATCGATCGGCCAGCGCACAAAACAATCCAGGGAGATATACGCTGGACGCTGCCTCACCATCGACCAGTCGGAGCCCCCTGCAGACCAGTCAGCCGACTGGTCTAGGGCAACACAGAGAACTGTCCAGCCTTCCTTCATGCATCTGGGCCACGTAGCCAGACCGGTTTGAGCAGCCAGACCGGTTTGAGCACTCAAACCCACACATGTTTGAAGGCTCTCCAACAATCTCCACTAAGGCTTTAAACGTCGAATCAACACCATCCTCGCAACGTCATCTCATCTTCAATTATAGCTCCACCGCTTCTCATGCCACCATCGACCATAACCTTACAAATTCACGCCCTTTTTCGTTCATCTCATGTGGCCCTTGGGCACTTGCCACATATGAACAACCGTGGATTTCGCTGCCGTTCCCACAGCTCCACCGTGAATTGTGCTCCCAATCAACATGTAAAGATGGTCACACCTCCGTGCCTTCATACACATGAGTGCCCCCCCTTTAACACTTCAGAACAACGATCGCGGCCGATAAATACGCACCCTTTTGCCTCAAGTACACTAAGAGAAATCACATTCATCTTCATCTTGGGGATATGCTTTACATCTTCCAGGACTCGTTCGATCCCATCGAACATCCTGATGCGCACCGTACCAATACTCACAACCTTATGAGCGTAGCCATCGCCCACAAACACTGATTCACTACCATACTCCTTGTAGGTCGTGAATGAACTCCGGTCAAGACAAACGTGACATGAAACCCCTGAATCTAGGATCCACTCACTACCGTGAGATCCCTTGCTAGATACAGTCAAGACTTCACAAAGATCGCCACCGTCCTTTATAGTATTGGCTCCCTCTCCAGAAGAATTTTCATACATCTCTTGCTTCAACCTAGGATTCTGAAAATCCCCTCTCATGTGGCCCTCCTGACCACAATTTCAACACTTCACTTTAGCCTTCCCTTTGCCCTTGGCCTTAGATCTCGATTTCGAATATCCTCCATGCTCAAAACTTCTTCCCCTCATAACTAGTGCCTCTGAGGAATAACGAAAAGCCACATCATCGCTTTTCTTTCTCATTGTCTTCGATTGGAGGGCTGAGATAACGGTCTCGACGTTTATGGCTTCCCTTCCTACGTACATAGAGTCCCCAAACGACTCATATGAATCTAAAAGAGAATTCAACATGATCCATACTTGATATTCATCCTTCATCGGTTCATCGATCTCCACCAACTTGCAAACCAACCTATTGAACGTGCGCAAGTGGTCCTCCACTTTCGTTCCTTCACCATCCTCAAAGTGAACAATTGCATCAACACGTACATGCGATTCTCTAGAGACTTCTTGGCATAAACCTTCTCTAGCTTTACCATCGTTTCAGCCGCAGTCTTCTCCTTCATGACATGATAGAGAACATCATCGATAAGGTTTAACAGGATTGAGGTTTTAGCCTTCTTGTCAAGCCTCGTCCACTCATCATCTTTCATAGCTTCAGGTCGCTTTCCAAGAGCTTCATCAAGCCCTTGTTGAACTAGAAATAATTCAACATTCACCTTCTATAGCTCAAAGTTATTTTTCCCAGAGAACTTTTCTACCTCGAACCTTGTGCTTAATCCTATTTTCTCATCTCAGATCCGAATTCTATTACACCCCAACTTTAGCCCTGATACCACTTGTTGGGAAAACCGACAGCGGAAGCGAAAGCCAAACGCGTAGAGTAATGAGATATCAAACAAAAAACACTATGCAATCAAGCCACACACAAGCATTCACCACAAGAGAATTCAAATTTACGTGGAAAAACCCATCAATGAGTAAAAAAACCATGGCACAGAGCGATCTACTATGAATAAACAGAAGATTACAGAGATTGACAGCCCACAAGCAAAGAAAAACAGGAGAAAACCCAGGTTCTCTCTCACACAACTCTCTCCCCTCTTCCTAACACGATTAGGAAACCTTGGACACCTTAGGATTCCCACTAAGTCCTGATTACAACTCCTTAAATACGCAAAAGACTGAAAATAGAAACATCTTACGTAGTATTGCGTATTGCGCAAGAAATTGTGAGCGCACACAACCGGTCGGCCGACCGATCGGCCAGCGCACAAAACAGTTCAGGGAGATCCACGCTGGACACTTGCCTCACCATCGACCGATTGGAGCCCCCTGCAAATCGGTCAGCCAACCAGTATAGGGCAACACAAAGAACTGTCCAGCCTTTCTTCGTGCATTTAGGCCATGCAGCCCGACTGGTCTGAGCACTCAAACCCGCACATGTTTGAGGGCTCTCCAACAGGGATCTGAATGATTTGATCACTTCTCAGGTTAATGTGTGGAATTCTTTAATACCACATGTTGAAATGGACCCGTTTGTTGGATCTCCATATACCTGTTCAAGGAGTATAAGGAAAAGGGAAGACAACGTACCTAATTACAAATTCATGACACAATATTTCTGATCATCCTCATCCTTGTTTGCCTATATGCACCGTCGGATGAGAAGCCCTTTCTATGCGAATTCGGATGTAAGCTGGAGTCGAGGACCGAATGTTAATATAGAAATATGAATGATTTGATCACTTTATGGGTTGATGTGTGGAATTCTTTGATACCACATGTTGAACTAGACTTGTTTTCGGATCTCCACACACATGTTCAAGGAGTATAAGGAAAAGGGAAGACAACGTACCTGATCACAAATTCATGACACAATATTCCTGATAATCCTCATCCTTATTTGCCTATATGCGCTATCGAATGGGAAGCCCTTTCTATGTGAGTTTGGATGCAAGTGGGAGTCGGGGATCGAATGTTAATATAGAATAACCCTTTAGGATGCATCCTTCCCACCATAGGATTCATGGTATGCACATCCCACGCAAATTCTCCCTTAAGAGAGAGAGAGAGAGAGAGAGAGAGAGAGAGAGCCCAAGTGGACTCTATCACTTTCATAATAGAGAACATGGTACTATATAGTACATAAAAGAGTTATACACACTCTATATATGTTAATTTGAACACCAAATTCCACTTTAATACCATATATGTTAAACAACCACTTGCACCTGAAAGCACGAGCCTTTAGATGGCATATTAATGTACATCAGGTGAGTTTAAGGGGGTGTTTGGGGCATAGTATTAGATGAGATTGGGTGGGATGGAATTGCGTTTGGTTCCATGCAAATTCGAGATGATGTTTGGGGAGGATGGGAGGCTTGAGATTAGGTGGGATGGAATTGCACTTGATCCCATGTGGGATTTCTATGGGCTTTCAAAATCCCACACACATGGCCCCACATTGATGCATGTGTTTTATCCATGCCGTCCATCCATATAAGTCCTTTATACATGACACTATGGTTATATACATGCTCAAGTGACTGACATCCATTGTAAATTTGGTCCGTTGATTGCAATTACATGGTCCACCAAACAGTATTTTGCTTAATCCAATGATTTTCCTAGGGTAAGTAGGGATTGGATATGAAAATACCATGAGATTACCAGACATATAATCAATGTGTAATAAATAATGTTAATCCCACCTAATACCATTCCATCCCTTCAATACCATGGGCCAAAAACGCCCCAACACCTCTCACTCGAACTCAAGCACCATCGATCCAGGTGAGGAGAAGAGGTTGTGGAATATCTCATCGTGATCTCCTCCAACAACCTTCCGACACCAGTAATCATGGCACGAAAATTAGAAGTAATTTTGAAGTGCCTATGAATCAGTCCTGGCACCCTGCCAGTTTATCATCTTTCACACTCTGCCAGAGTATCGGATTCTGCATGTGTTTTGTGTTTGCACTTATTTCTAGAGGCCCGTGCACTCGTCCGGTACTCGTCCTCTCATATATTCCATTTTGTCCCACGTGTGTGATATCCAATCGGCTCGATGTGGGTGCTAAGCAAGGTCGAGTGTTGACCCATGAACAAGTTCCATCTGTTCATCAGGTGGGCCACACCAATACAAAATAAATGGACGGTCAAGAGACATTGACTAGCGATAATCCACATTCAGTATCCATGTTTAGCCTATCAGATGTGGACTTGCCTGATTATTTACCATCTAAATCTACCTGGGTGGCGGTCCCTGATGAGTGGCTTGGATCTAGTACACGTGTGCCACATTAGAAAAGTGTGAATGTATATGTTACGATACAGCCACCCTTTCACCATGTACATCGTACGCAAACGGTGGATCCCCACCATACACAGTGGGGACCCTACAATGGATGGTCCAGATTAAACCAAAACCAACAGTCCAAGGAATTCGATTGGTGGCCTTTAAAATGATGGGTAGAATGCAAAAGGTGTTAACGGTTGCAATTCAGAAGGGAATGGTGATAGAATGGAAGGCTAGGATCGTCCTATTCGTATGGTTTTCGAATCATGGTATATATAAGAAATATCCCACTATGTGGATGGTCCTGATCCTTCGTCTACCTTTCCACGTGGACAGTGGAAGGTGGCCCCATCATGTTATAATACACGCGGCTCCACAATATCATTTCTCTTGATTAAATAGACAATAATTAGAACGAACGAAAACAATAGATTCTCTCTGTAGAGCTCTTTTGTCCCTCCCCCACCAACCCTCCCCCCTCTCTCTCTCTCTCATATCCCATGAAGTACATGCACAAGCAAAGATCAAAACCGGCTAGACATGAAAAAAAATTCAAGCAACAAACAAACAAACAAGCACAAAAGGTAAGCATTGTTACCCTTTTCTATGTTGATACAATATGTGTTCATGAAATAAAGCAAGATGGTGAGATTACATAAGCAATGAAAATAAAAGCCAAACAACTCCAAAAACCAAACAGTCACCATGAGTGAGAGAGAGAGAGAGAGAGAGAGAGAGAGGCCTCATATTCAAGTATCTCTATCATACAATACAATTCAAATGGTCTCTTCTTTCTTTTTCTTTCCTCAGTCATGGATTGAAGATCATGTCCCCACATTTGCATTTCCAGCTCATGGGCTTGTAGTTGGAAGTGTCTGCAGCTCTGGAACTGATTGTAGAGACCTTAGAAGAGTGTCTTCTTCCATTTCGATCTTGTGGGACTGCTGGCATTTGAACTGCCTCACAATGACCACATGAACTGCACCTCCTTTCACATCTCGGCGGCCTTGATCCAATCCGAGCGCTTACAAATGCCTTATCTTCATCTCCCACCTTTAATTTCAACATAATTCAACACCCCATTTCAAAATTGCAGTCAGATAAACATGGGCTAGACTAGGAAGATAGTTCACCACCATTTTTCAAAGTGGTGGCGATTCATCCACTCAGGCAATCTGGGCCGTCCAAATCGTTGGCACAGACTAAAATCACACTGGCCAGATAATATTAGCCATATTTTTCTCTCAGAAAGTTTATATGGTTGACCATCTAAGTTTAAGTGGTTCATTTGATATTCACCGATTGGATGGTTAGGATCATCTTATCAATGTTATTTTCATTCAATCATCCATCGATAGTGGGACATACGGTCTGGATCTATGTGATGAAACATAAATAAGGCATGAAAGGAAGAGGGAAAGAAAGGAGTTTGTTATTGAGATCTTACATTGATGACTTGAAGCAACCTTGAGATTATACTACCTGTAGTAGCAAAACGAAAATGAGTTTGATTAGAATTAATTGAACTTTTAAAGAAAGCTCTCCAAATTTCAAGTGGGGCCCACTTACCTTCTGCCATGAATCTAACTTGGGTGGAGCTTACTAGGAGGAATGCAAGGAGAAGATAGAGATGCTTGGGGCCCATTTGTGATGGGTGATTGATGAAAGGAAAAAAAAGAGAGAGAGATGGGTGTTAGGCAGCTTCTTTCTTCAGGTGGGCAGGTGGCATCTGTGAGGTGGCATATCTAGATATATATAGAGGGGGAGGGCTGGTGAGAGAAATGTTGAGGACCGGTTGAGTACACCTCAAGAGCACCTGGAATCGTGGTCCATTAGATAGATCTTAGGGGTATGTGTACTGTAATCGGAACCGCTCATCAGGTGGCTCCCATGATGGATAGTCTTCTAGGACGACAATCACCTAACTCGTGCAACACTGACTGTTCATAGGAACATTGATCATTACATTCATTAGGCGAAAATCCAATGATGGAATGGCTGTGATTACATTGATGGTGTGATTTTCTTCATGTGCCTTATCCATGTAAGGCCCATCCGTTTACTATTTACAATCACAGTACCCTTGAAGCACAATTTTGGGTGCTCTCAAGGTGTACCTGTCTTTCCATGGCAATAAATGGACGGGTGGAGGTTATGAGCAATCAGGCAATCTACACAGTGTCGTATAAGGTCAGTAATTGAATGCCACCATATCTACTCTCTCTCTCTCTCTCTGATCAAAAGGACAGCAATTGCAGGAGGCCCACCACCATGACAAAGAAAGAAAACCCGAAAACAGAACGGCCTCAAGCATAGGTGTAGGATCCCCCATCACAAAATAGGAGAGAAATGCAGCAGCAACAAGGAGAGAGAGAGAGAGAGAGAGAGAGAGGGCCCAGAAACCAAGGCCCAGTTGGGAAAATACGAGAAAGAGACATGAAATCACAGCTGGGGGTTGCTCTCTTTCCTTTTCTCATTTTCCTGTGTTTTCTTGTGGTGGTTGGTCTGAACATTCCCAGCCCAACACGCCAACCGTCTTCAAAAGAATATCTACGTAGACTTGTTGTAATCACATGCACTCCCACATACGTATCTCTGCACACGAATCAGCAACTACGTCTACCATACACCCACTTGTACCATACACATATCTGCATCTTTGTCTTCTTATATTTCTTTTGTCATTCTAACGTACATTGATATTATATTACGAATAAGTTTTTCGTACAACCATTTGGAACGCAAGTTTTAGTCCACCCAGATGGTAACTTCCAATCTATTCAGTTCATGTAAAATCCAAACCTTCCAATAGGTTGGCCACACTATAATAATTTCCTATAGAAAAATTCATATTCAGATTCTCATTAGATGAGCCACTCTGTAGAAAGAAATTTCTATCCATTGATAAATAAAAAAATATAAATATGATCGAAGAAACGATCGGATGTGGCTGATTTTTGTATATGATGATTCTCATGATGGATTCAACCTATTTGAAGGGTTGGATCTGGTATATACATGAAATATTGGAAATTATCATCTGGGTGGACCACTCTTTGTTTTTTACTCTGCAATCTTTTCTGTATTCGGAGATGATACGGTAGAACCGTAAAAACCGGAGTATAGCAGACGTGGCAGGGTCATGTATCAATCGGTGTGGATTCAGATTCGGTAGTGACCCCCTCTGGTACCGAGGTCTCGGTACTGGTCGATTCTGTGGGCCCCAACATGATGTATATCTTTTATCCATGCCGTCCATCCAGTTTTCCAGATCCTTGTAAGGGAGAAGCCCAAAAATGATGTATATAAAAATGTCAGGTGGACCACACCACAGGAAACAGGCGTGGTTGAACACCCGCCATTAAAAACTTCCTATGGCCCATTTTAATGTTTATTTACCATCTAACCTGTTGATTAGGTCACACAGATCTGGATTAATGGAAAACATAAATATCAGATTGATTCAAACTTCCATGGCCTCCAAGAAGCTTTTAATGGTGGGCGTTCAATCACCACTGTTTCCTGTAGTGTGGTCTACTTCACATTTCAATCTGCCTTATTTTTGGGTCAATGCCCTAAAATGAACTTAAAAAATGGATGGACGGCATGGATAAACACATACATCATGGTGAGGCCCACAGCACCGACCAGTACCCGAATCCGGGTCCAATCGGTGCCGTGCATCTACAAAGCCTTACTATATTTCAAATATGATATCTATACGGACATCCCATCACATCAGTTTCCTTCAGATTGCTCCAATTCGTTGTTTACCGTCTCTTTGAGTGCCCCCAATCTGAAGGATGGGATTATCTGGTCCATGTGTTTTTTTAACCATTTTCTATCTGCAGTATAAGTAACTGGACGGATTTGATTAATTCATCATTCTGCCACGTGTACTGTCATAAGAGGGTACCTGGATAGACCGAAGTAGGTCGATCCCTGACCGTGGAGCCCACCGTGATGTATGTGCCTTACATCCACGCCGTCCATTCGTTTTGAAATGTCATTTCAGGGCACGATCCAAAAAATTACTAAAGTGGACCACACCACCAGAAGCAGGGTGATTAAAAATCCACCATTAAAAACTTCTTTGGGTCGCCGGAATGTTTATTTTCCATCCAACCTGTTGATAAGGTAACAATGACCTGGATGAAGGAACCAGATAAATATCAGTTTGATCCAAACATTTTGTGGCCCACAAGAAGTTTTTAATGGTCGATCGATCACCACTGTTTCCTGTGGTGTGGTCCACTTGAGATTTGAATCTACCTCATTTTTGGGATCATGTCCTAAAATAACTTTGGATGGACGCCGTGGATGTAAGACACATACATTAAGTGGGCCCCACGTACAGTCAGGGATCCACTTTACACTTTCTTTTTTCGCGACTTGAGATTGAGATTTCCAGCGTGTGTTGCGAACTTGGGGCCCACATGTAGTATATGGTCTTGTGATCGGAGCCGTCCATATTCTTGGTGCTACCATATATGGTCCAGATCAAGAAACTTAAGGTAATTTTGATGATTGCGGACATTGATATTTACAGTTGACTCTGGACCATTGAAAATAAAATTTTCAATGGCTCATATTGAACTCCATAAATCAACGGTTAGAACATTCATTTCAGCGTACCTGTTGGGACATAATGCTTTCTAAATATCACCGGATGATGGAAAGTTAGGATTTACCTGACCATCTCTACATGAGGGTCCCATGTGGCCCCAAGAAGGTTTCAACGGTTGAAATTCCATCTCCACTTTTTACTGTGGTATGGCCACGTAGACCCTTGGATCTGCCTAATTTTTAGATTAACAACCTAACATAAGCTGATGCAACTGATTGTCCGAGTGGATGTTACACATGACAATAGTGGGCCCCACAGAGATTTTTTGGAAGAGATGGCAGAAGGGGTGCTGTTCCTTCAGTGGCCTTAAAGTGGAAACTGCAATGCGCGTAGGAGAGATGGCAGCGGTTTTCCTTCCAATCCCACGCAATGTCATGTGAAAAGGGAGCCGTGGAGTGCAAACCGTTATGTGTGCTTTTAATATTATTCAATTCTCAAGTAATCGTCACCGTACATCCAGTTGCAGGTGAGCTTCACATGCAAAGCAGACCTGCACCCAAGCTCTGCAGGCCCACCATGTTGTTTATGTACCGTTTATCTGGGTGAAAAAATCATTTGAACCGTTCATACAAGATATCAACCTAATAGGGAATTCTGATAGGCCACACCAATGGGAACAATGTAAAATTGCTCCTAAAACCTTTTAAGTTCACGCATTGTGGCCCACCTGAGGTCTGAATCAGGCTGATTTTTGCACCTACATTTCAGCCTGTGAGATACATCTGATTAACGGATTTGATGAAAGATACACAATATGGTGGTCCCACACAAAAACATGTTTTCCGTCTTTCCCTGTGGTGTGGTCCACCTGAGTTGTAGATCCGGCTGATATTTCCCCCCAATTACTAGAATCGAGCTTAGAACCTGATGGACGGATCGGATGTTATATATGCGACATTAGGTGGACCCCGCAGAGATTGGGTGTTTAAGTGTCGTGGAGGATTCACTCATCTGATGAGTGGGTCATCCTGGGTTTTTGTATCTGGTGATCTTTTCCAACCTTTTTCACGGCTAAGATGTTCTCCACAAGAGCCTTTTTCACGGTTGGATATCTCCAAATAGGACCGATTCACTCCCGACTCGGTGAGTAACAACTCGACTCAGGGCCAAACGAGTCGGGTTGAGTCGCCCAGTCTTTAAACCGTGCTCGTGCGAGATGTTATGGCCTTTCGTGCACGTGCGGTGGAAGCCTGCATACACAGCGGATTTGAAACACTCATCAGGCGCGTTGCACCATGAGCATGATGTCCTCAAGAAACGAAGGAGATAGCTATCTGCTGTGTGGAGGAGAATTCTGATCAAATTACCGGTCATTCCCATCCGTCCGTTCATTCTATAAAATTAGTATAATGCAATTAGTTAAAGTGCTTGATTTCGATGGAGCCCCACTTGGACAATGGGCTCATGATGATGGATGGTTCAGATCTTATAATATCTTCTATTTTGACACTTGTCCATGCCTGTGTATGGATTGTTTCGTACACAAGCAGGCATGCTACCTCACGTACAGTGGAGCTGGTAGAACCAGAATATGTCAGAACACGTGTGGGAGGTTAGTCTATCGATCTGACCTGTCCATCGCCTTTCCCCGATCGTGAAGGAAAATCCAAAATACACGAGACTACGGTGATCTCAACAGTTTAAATAGGTGGTGTTGCTATCAACGGGCAGGAAACAACTGTCGATAACCGATGTGAGAAGGTGGAAGAAATTGATAGATAAGATTGTTTAATGGGTCTCGAATGGCAGTCCGAGCAGCACACGTGCTAATATGCTTACATGTGTGTTATGAGAAATTTCGGAGCTGGCACAAGCTTGGGAAAAGCCCATGATGACTGCAAAATCCTCGACAACTGCAAAGACGATAGCAAAATCATAGCTAGAGCTTTACACGAGCTAAGTCCGCTCGGCTAGGCTCGAAAAAGCTTAGTTAGCTCGGCTCGTGGGTTAAATAAGCCAAGCTAAGCCTATTTTATGGGCTCGTTCAAAATTCAAACCTAGCCTGAGCTCGATTCGACTCGAACAAGGCTTGATTAGGCTCAACTCGTGTACAGGCTTTTTTTTTATAAATATATTATATATTATATATTAATATTATTATATAATATACAAAATAAAAAGTTTAAAATAAAAAGTAAACCTTAAAAGTCGCCATCGCCAGCAGCTACCTCACCATCATCCGGCTTCCATGGGGACCACGACCCTCTAATCTCTCTCACCACCTCTCTCTCATCTTCTCTCTCTCTCTTTCTCTGCTCATCGCCCGACCATTCTGGCAGTCCCCAACCTTGTCCGACGTCGGAAAATCGACCGCCAACCTCCCTCCAGCCGATGAGTACTGTCCCTATCTGACAGTCGATCTCCCCTGTCCGACCACCCCAACTTCAAAAGTCTAAGCTCAATTCGACTCAAATGCCCAAAATCGATAATGGCACAGAATCTTGGCTCGAATTGAGGCTCAAAAGCTTGAAGCTCAAATAGGCTCGAACAAGTTCGAAAGCTCAATCAAACCAAGCCTAGCTTGCTAGTTGGGCTCAAGGATCAAGCTGAGCCAAGCCCGAGCTCAGGTCGCCCGTTGACCAAACCAGGCCGAACTGTCCAAAGCTCGGTTCGGCTCAACTTGTGTACACCTCTAATCATAGCTCGGTCGACGGCTAAGGTCGAGGATCAACGAATTATCAACAACACTCCGCCTAGGAGGTGCACACCATTGAGAACCTCGTCACGTTCGAGAAATGTCTCCAGTCCAAAACGAACCCCAAGTGAGGAAGCTCGGACACCAAGCTCTTTGGATGAGATTAGCCGACCACCTAGAGGTGATCCGATATATTTGTGCAGATTCGGATATTCCGAGATCTATTTCTATTCCTAGCAAGATCTCTTCAATATGATCAAGAGGGGAAATCTTACTAAATAGGGACTTTATCGACGTATCCTAGCAGGATTTAACTCTCCTAGAAGCTTCCCTCGGCCTATAAATAGGACATAGATCTCCACCTTAACAGTACGAAAAAGATCTTAGCTTTAAACCCCTTATCTTACTGGTTCTGAATCTGACCTAGGCATTGGAGAGTTCTCAGCCACACCTCCCTATGCCTACTCTATTTCCCTCCAGGATGCATGGCTGTTCTCAGCCATTCTTATCAGTTGTCCAAATATGTGCGACATCAACGCGGATGGTCTGAGCAGTCCATTAGGTGTGATGCAGATGATCTAGCACGTGGCTACGTTGAAAAGATGGGGCACAGTGGATGAAAACAATGCGCCACTGTAAAAATCCATGGTTGGGTCTGGCATTCATCTAGGCCCAAATCTTTTGGATCAACACTATTTGAAAGATTGGCTTCTAATGCATAAATGGGCATTAAATCACAATTTTTTTTATTCCTACGCTCATCTAGTAGTCCAAAAATCTTCTATATATTTATACTACTAAATGATTAAAAAATATATATATTGAAATTGTTGTCGCTCAAATGTAGTCGGCAACGGATGAGGTTGGGCCGATGCTAGGATGGCTCTAGGTCCTGTGGTCGGCCTCCGCTCGTAGGCCCTAGGAATCACGAAAATGATGAAGGCAAAGGGGGGTGCCTTTGGGCAACAGTGGACTCTCCAATGCAAGTCAGGTCCGCTGAGGTCGAACAACAAGAGAGTATGGGTCGTGCGAGTGTAAGTATGCGTACCTTGGCTTAGGAGGGTGTGGCGGTATTTATAGAGGGCAGTGACGTGATTCAGGTCTGATAAATCCACCTGAACACACTAACGTGCAACTCTCAATCATGGGAAGCGTGGGGCGGCCCCTAACCCTATTAGTCATAGCCTAACACACTAGGCGTACAACAATAATTTAAGCATGAGGGCACGCCAGGCGTACAACAATAATTTAAGCATGAGGGAAGATTCTAGGCCTGACATCTGCCACATGTCACACTAGTGGGCCTCTAGCTGTATTTGTATCTTGGACATTTCGCACCACCTTTTGGAGGGGGTTGATCGGGTTTGGTTCTGTTGTGGAGCTCAGAGGCAGAGCTCCTTCCCAATTCTCTACCCGGACCGTCAGGTTCGGGACGTGGGGTCGACCCCCACCTTTGTTGGTTCAACTCGGCTTGGGAGAGGGTCGAGGTCATGGACTTAATGTATGTGGATGTCGATAGGATTGTGGTAGGGAGCTTGGTGGTCGCTACGTCCAACCTAGGGCCTCATCGATCTGTCTTCTCAGCCTGTAGTCCTCAGCTCAAATGTGCGGCCGAGGACTGATACCTAGGCCTCTGGGCTTGTGGGCTTCCTGTTCTCCATGTAGGGTTAGCTCAGAATCCCCCACAACAGAAAATCGTGCCTTTCAAAGAGGAGATTATGATATGTTAGTTGTGCATGGATCAGAATCTGAGCTAATGGGGCTTACTATGTTTATGTACCTGAAATCTATTTGGTCAATCAGGTTTTATCCTCAATTCTGTAACATGGAACAAAAAAATCAACAAGATCCACACATCAGGTAGGCCACACCACAGGGTGGGATGATATGAAATAATAAAAAATAAATTTATTCAAATATCATGTGGACCACACCATCTGAACTTTGAGATCTTAGGAGCACTCTTACATTATTCTCATTGTTGTGGCCTGTAAATATTTCATCAGGATGATATTTTGTATCCACGGTTAAAATAATGGTTCTCTTGTGAGAGAAATATTTTGCTACACCCACGGCTTGCCTATGCTATGTATGCGGAAATCCCAACCGTAGATGAGATCCAAGGGGGTTTTCATGTTGCGAGAGCAAGCCTCTCTCCTCCTTTCTCTCTTTCGAAAGTCTCTCTGAATAGCAAGCAAAGGAATGTGGATTTTTAGCAGAAGCCTTTTGGCAGGAATGTTACTGCGTGGGAACCTAGGTGGGGCCCACCGTGATGTTTGGAAGAAATCTACCCCGTCCATCCTCTATGTGAGCTCATTTTATGACGTAAGACAAAAAAATGAGCTGAATTCAAGACTTAAGTGGGCCACACTAAAGGAAACGGTGGGTAGGGAAATTCCTACCATGGAATTTTCTCCTAATCATATATGCTAATGTGTAGGCGGCATCTGTGTCAGGCCAATATGAATATGAGGTGAGGATGCATTTGTATGCTGGATGAAAGTGTTGGTCGGTTTGATCTAAATCGTCCTTTGTTTATGTACAGGGTGGTCTACCTGAAGATTGGACAACCTTTTTCATCTGTATGCTAACCTAAAATTAGTTGTAGATGATCATCACTCATTTTAATTTTTAAAAATCATTGAACAAGTGTTGCAAGGATTACCTTATGCATTTGCTCCATCCATCCATCATGTAAATCACCTGGCACGAAAAATCAAACGGTCCTATCTGGTTGGCCACACCATTGTAAAGCTGATGAACAGATCTAAGATAAATGTGTGGTCCACCTCATTGATGGATTGGCCTGATGTTTTGTTCATGTTAGGGGATCTTCATGTTAGGGTCTACCTTTTACATTGGTGTGATGCCACAAACGAGCCATACATGTTACATGAGTGGCATCTTAAATTATCTTTTTTAAGAATATACAAAAACTCTAGAATATTCTAGAAGATTTCACACCCATTTTAAAATTCTATCTATACTTTTATAATTATTTTTAAAAATCTAAAGTCTGATAATTTGAAAATGACACAATTAGACCCGATGATACCCATGCCATGCTTTTGGACCATCCATTATTATTCAATCCACTCTACGTCCACCACTGTGCAAAAAAAATGATCATAAGCATTCGTGATCACTAGATCCATTTTGGATTAACGATCTTGTCCATCGCACCTGGACTGCAGGCTAGAAAATCATTTTAAATTTCAATCATCAGCTCTTAAATGGTAGCACGCTACTAAGTTTACGGTTCAAATCATCCTATTATTATCAAGGTAGCCTGTGAAAGGTGAGTTGGACTTAATGGAATGTTCAGATTAATGATGTGTATGCCATCAAGTCCAAGTGGCTAGGTAGATCAAGATGTTACAAGTGTTTTGGGTAATTTCATTTTACAAATGTGGGCTCCACTTCACCCACATCCACATAGGGGTACTACATGAGATTCATGCGAGAGAATTTTATAAGGTGAGTCTAATTTATCAAGTTGGATTCTAAATCCCAAATACATTGGAATCCAATGCATTTAGAATTATCAATTTTGTTTGACATCTTGTAATTGAAATGGCCTAAAATCTAAATTTTATGTTTGGTTGGATAGATTCTAAAAGCATTGGAATCCTGTAATATATTTGCACAAACTTAAATTTAATTAACTAATGATTTAAAATATTTTAATATGGTATACATGTGTAACTTTGTACATAATTTATGTAATAAACCCATTGAAAGATACACTTTGGATAAATTCGAATTATTCTTAAGCTTCAGGTAGGCCACCAAAGTGGGCCCACCAATTTTAAGAAAATGTATCAAAAGCTCACATATAAGAGATAACAAATAAAATTAATTCCAATGCATTTAAAATCGATTCCAATATATTTAACTATGATAAAAAAAAAATTTACAAATTAATATTGCTAACCAATTTTTAAAAGTACATAAATAATTATAAAATAATTACTTATCGCAATCATTCAGTCTTATTTGTAAATTGACTCAAGGCTTTTGAGTTACTTAATTTCTTCTTGTTTCATTAAGATCATAAAAGTTTGTTGGGCTTTAAGTAAAGAAGTGAATGATTTGTATTTATTTTAAATAAATTCATTCACATCTTCATAGCATTTTGTCCAGGATGAACAAATGCAAGAGTAGTGGCTGACAAATATCATATAATATTTGTTATATAACATTAAATGACAACCGCATGAAACATATGCTAAAATAATTTAGAAGACATAAAAAATATAATATAAAATTCATAATATTTAAATAAAGCATACATAATAATAAAAAAAATCATGTGTTTATAGTTATACATGCCGAATTATACAAAAAAAAATTATAAAAGTAAATATAAGGTCAATATGAGGCCCTCAATCTATTTATTTATGCAAGAAATTGATAAAAGAAAATATGAGAAAAATTCGATGTCCTCAATTATCTCCCAAAATATTTGTTAAAAAATCGTATTTCAATTCAACAGGCATTCAAATAAAGAACTTCGCTAATTCCTTATGTGCTATAAGATGCTTCAGTGCTTTCCACCTGTACCCTTTGTCAATGTCTAATATGCTCAATATGCTCTCCATTATAATTGCTCAAATTCACTTTTATTGTCCATAACTTACTTGTGTGTTTGAACAAAATTATCGAGGGTGTCTTGAATCTGATTCATTGTTTTTGTGCAATCTCTCACATCAAGGTTAAATTTTTCATCTCCTACCACCTCATAAGAGATGCTGGCCTTCTTCTTGTTGTTGTTCTTCTTTTATGGCTTAGATAAGGATGGCTCAATTAATGGAGTGTTACTTGTTTCAAATACAGACGATGTAGTTGGGAATGTTTTAGGTTGTGTATCTGCATCGGAAAAATTAGATGAAGCTCTCCGATAAGGGGTATTTTCTTATGGTTCCGAATAAAATGTCTCTCATGTAGGATATCCAGGAATGCCAAGTGGTTCAGAATGCGCCTGTGATCTAAAGCCAGTAGCATGATTGATTTGAATTATTTTTATCATGTTGTCATAATAAGAAAATGAATTATACCAAAAGTCCCTCGATTTAGAGTATTTTTGTGAATATTAAAATAGAAGAAATTATTATATACATGGAACTAGAAAGCTAAATTTATTAAGAAATAAAAAAATAGTTTTAAGAATTTACCTTAATATAGATATCTCATACTTTTGGTTCCGCAATAACGCATTAACAATTATCATCCCATCCAAATCCACTCGTCTCGCGAAGGGTTTTGACAATGTAGAAATTTTTCTTTAATGTTTTCATTTGATTTTTACAGTGTTTTTCAATTAGGTCAATGCGCAATTTCGTCACGAATCAAACTACTTATTGCAGTATATATTGTTGGTTTAAATGTCCCGTTATCACAACAATAGCCTAAGTTGATATGTTCCAATAACTTCTTAATCATTGTGTTATTCATCGCCATATTTCATTTAATTATTTTTCCACGAATTGCAATAAATTTTTTTGTGTCAACATTTCTAATAGAATGCAAATGAACATGTAAGAAGTTAGGCGTAAGAAAGAAATATATGATTATTCAAATACAAAAACATAGTTATTAATGAATATTTAACAATTAGAAAATATCTATTCCAACATTAGAATTAAATTTTGGTACATAGATTTTGCTATTCTATTACAAAATTAGTTCCAAGCATCTATATATCTTCTACTTGGTTCATTTGACCCAAAGTCGTCTCTTTTTCCACTTCCAACTGCTCAATTATTAGTTTCATTAGTGCGTGGAAGTCTTTGTCATTTGAATTTCCATCATCATCTATATTATTGGTTTCATTGAGAAACACATCATTCTTTTCGTTGACAATATGATTATAAATGATAAAACATGTTATTACAATCTTCACTTGTGTCTCTATCGGATAAGATGGGGTGCACCTCAATATTGGAAACCTTGATTTCAATGCTTCAAATGCCTGTTCGATAGATTTCTTAACGATTAATGAAGAAGGTTAAATAATTTTTTTTTTTATCTTTCGACATACAACCTTGTTTAAATTGTTTGAGATGGTAACAAACGTCTCTATAAGGTGTTAGAAAACTAGGGATTTTGAAAAAACTCACATTAATTAGATAATATTTTTTTCTTAGGTATATGTAATTTTCTCTCCCGTGCGCATATAGATGCTAATATGCGTGAATCCATTACAGATCATTCTTATACAACAAGGACATACACAAATTTTAAATCAAATGAACAGGCTATCAGAATATTTTGAGATATATATCCCTTTCTATTACACGAGTGACCCTTTTCTTTTAGGACTCTTGTTGGAATGAGGGTACCATTTATAGCTCTGATACAACTTTTAAATATGGATAGAAAAGTTCATTATTTTGTATTTTTTGAGAGACTGTTAACTCGAGTGGTGTTATAAATAAGTGCTGAAGTTCGACAATTGCATTCAATACTTTATTAAAGTATCGACTAATAGTTTCACCTGTTGAATTAGTGTCGTAGAATGTAATTTTTTACATTATAGCTAACAAAATACAAGTAAATTATTAATTATTCTTCTATGCTAACTTCAGGCATCCCGGATAATTGACCATATTTCTCATGAAGTACATCCCGTAAATGAATAAAACATTCCTTATTCATTCATATACGGTCGAAACAAGTTGTACCGGGTCCATTGAGAATCACATTTGTAAATTGAAAACATGTCTCGTTGCAAGTAGTTTGATGATCTTCTTCTTCTTCTTCTATTGTATAATTTGCAGCAATTATTACACTCGCTAAGATTGCAGCACTGCAAATCACTAATGTTATGGATGCAACTGATGCTACTGCTGTAAATATAATAATCACTCACTCAGTGTCACTATTAGACTTTGAATCTAACCACATTACCATTTAGTATATGAATGGTCAATAGCGTATATATAAAGTGACTCAATGTCCAACTTGATGTATGTATTGCATATCTACGCGGTCCATCCGTTTTTCCAGCTCACTTTAAGGCATGGTCCAAAAAATGAGGCAGATCCAAATCAATAGTGATTGAATTCCCATTATTAAAAATTTCTTGAAGGCCACAAAAGCTTTGGATAATATGGTGAAACGGGTGTACGTGATGGATCTGTTGTCTATCTCGGTTGGCCATACCATCATCATGGTGGGGCCTACCCTCAAACAATCCAATAATAATAATAAAAAAAGAATTAAAGTAAAAAAATAAACATAATGTGGTTCCATCCTGATGCGAATTCAAGTGGACAGATGGTCTTTTGTGGGCCCACTATGATGTATGTGTTTTATCTACACCATCCATCCATTTTTTCAGATCATTTTAGGGCATGACAAAAAAAATGAGATAGATAAAAATCTCAAGTGGACCACTCTGCAAGAAAACAACGGTGATTGAATGCCCACTGTTAAAAACTTCCTAGGGCCCATTGTAATGTTTATTTTCCATCTAAACTGTCGTTCAAGTGGGTCATTAGAAAAAATAAAAGTTTAGAGTAGAATATGTACCATTGATTTTTATAAAGCCCGTCGTGATGATTATAAGAAATATATTCTAATCATTAGATGCTATCAAACAAATTAGTCTAGGGTGCAAAACACAAGCCCCATTCGTGATTGAGGTGGACCATAGCAAGAAAAAAAAGAATGAAGTGTTCTTGTTCATTACACTATTTTCATTTTTGTGGTCAACGTAAATCATAATTGTAGCTATTTTTTAAGCATTCATCCTAAAATAGGGAGGACCTACTAGATGGAGTGGATTTCATATTAAACATTATAGTAGGACCCACCTATTTTACACATTGCATCCAAAGGACGCCATGGCGTGCTCTATCACCAGTGTATTGAGTAACATCCGTGTTACTGTATGCTTCATGGTGATGAATGTGTTTTATCCACACTATCCATTTGTTAAAATTAAGCGACAAACCTGGTGATTAAGGTGAATTTTATATAAATATCATGGTGGTAGGCGCGACTTTGGTGGATCCCCGGATCCACTGAAGTAGGTGGGATCCCTGACTGTGGGGCCCATCCTAATATATGTGCCTTATATCCACGTCGTCCATTTGTTTTGAAAACTCTTATTAGGGCATTATTCAAAAAATGAAACTGTAGACACCCCACCTGGATACTGGTGTCTAGAAATCCGTGTCTAGGGATACGGTCCCACATGGATCGTTTCTAGGTGGTGGCATATGGCCTGAATCCTACTCAATGACTTCAAGTGGGCCCCAGCCGAGATAGTTGTACAGCTAAAAGCATGCTTCGAAGATAATCATGGGCTTGGATTAGCCAAGGGGCGGGGCATGTGAGTAGTGGGACAGGCGGAGAAGATTGGCCCCGGTTAGCCCACAAATTACAAACATTTTGAAAAACGATTGAATATGAAGCCTGGTGCATTTGCAAATACAATGATTAAAATAACCTCAGATACGATCCTTGAAAATTCATATCCAGGGATACGAATTTGCTGGCACCGTATTCAGGCTCATCCAATGCGAGCTTGACAGCGACCTGCAAGTATGCGAACCTCTGTCCAATCAACATTGCCATGATGCCCTGTGACATACCTTTGGATTCATCTAGCTGAGACGCTTTGTCCTTAACTGTCTATTTAAGCAACACCTGAGACCTAGATCAGAGAGAGAAGGGGAGGACAGAGAAAATTCGGAAACGGTCAGAGAGAGTTTAGAGGGGGGGAAGGGGGAGTGCAACATAAAGAGGAGTGTCGTGGGAGATCAGAGAGTTGTCCCGATCATCTTAGGGCGGCCAACAGTGCACCAATCAAGTCAAAGTCACTCACCGCTGCCTAATCGAAGCCATAAACAAGCCAATATTGGCTCTGCTCCCTTAAAAGCTTAATTATGCCATTATTTTGCTCGACGAAAAACATAAATATTCCGAGTCAAAGAAGTTACTGAAGTCAAAGAGTAGGGTTGAGATCGGGGATATTCGACTATTCCTTTTGTAGAAAAAGGGCGTCAAGTCTCCCATTTTCCTTCTCACATCTAAATCAACTTGCATTCTAGTCCACACATTCTAAATACACTCACCTTTTTTATTTTTGTAATCCTCTCTTTCATCTACTTTCTTTTTATTTTTATTTTGCCTACCCGAGGGTCCTAAACCCTGCATAGTAAGGCTAGTTGCTGTTTAGTTTCTTCTTTTTTCTGCCCGTAGTCTTAAACTCTGGGAAGGATGACTAGATGCCATAATACTAAAATTCTACCAAATTCCCTAAACTCGTAAATCGCGTAAAGTAGAAACTGTGCATTGCACAGGCAAAAAATGGTGCATAATCCTCTATTTTTTTGTAACCGATGCCCTTACTTAGAATATACAGCTGTAGACCAATCGCAGTAATCAATTGAGTTGGGGAACCTTACAATTCCATGACCGTTAAGCAATTCTATGATTTTTAACTGGCTATAGATTTCGAGCTTCATTTGGCTAGTAATAATTCCAAGTCAAATACAATTTTTACCTCTGAGTCAACCCCACATTTTAATCAAATCAAAACCAGAATCAACAGACAAAAAAAGCTAAGAAAGTATAGGGATCAATTCCGTCACCGCGTATATGCGTGCATGGGACGGTGTTTATAGAAGCATATCTAAATCTTAGGTGGACCATACCATAAGAAATAGTGGTAATTAACCATTAAAAACTTCTTGTGGTCACAAAAGTTTTGGATCAAGCTTATATTTGTGTGGTCTCTTCAACTAAGTCTTTGTGACCTTATCAACAGATTAGATGACAAATAAACATTCCAGTGGCCCCCATGAAGTTGTTAATGGTATGGATTTTAATTACGACTATTTCCTATGCTATAGTCCACCTAAGATTTGGATCTACTTCTTTTTTGTATCATACTCTAAAATGAGCTATCAAAATGGATGGACGGTGTGAATGTAAGGCACAAACTTCACAGTGGGCCCCATAGTTAGGGATCCGCCAACCTTGTTGGATCCAGGAATCCACCCAAATTATGCCCTATGGTAGCCACGTCCTTTAACATTTTTAAGGTGTGTAGATCAATTTAGGTCCAAAGTCTCTCTTCATGAAAATGACTGCAGTTGACTTCAAGAATTGGTGTGCCCCACCTTAACGTTTATATGAAATTTAGCTTGATCATTAGGTGTGTCGCTCCATTTTAATCGTAGGCCTGAAAATCAACTCGATTCATGATTAAGATGGGCAACGCGAAGGGAAATAGTTAGGAGAGGTATGGTCTATATAATTTTCAATCATATAGTCCACATTAATCATGGACTGGGGTGACTTTTGAGTCCTTCTGCTAAAATAGAGTGACACATTTGGTGGTCTAGGTGGATTTCACATATACCCTAAGAATTCAATAAGATGCACATTATGCATGAAAAAAATGTACCAAATATAAATTTTGGATTCATATGCAATCCATAATGCCAAATACCATGGAGAATTTGCCAAATACCATGGAGAATTTTAATTTACAATGATTCTATAAAAATTATGAATAGATCCCGTTCATGAAATTTATGCTGCCAAATAACCCTTAAGATTTTAATTAAGAAGGCATTTTTATCATTTATATTATTTTTATTGAAGGTTTAATTAAGTATATAAAATAAAGTGTTATAAAATTTTCGAACCACCACTATTATTAGAAATAATAGGTGGATAGTTCTATAAGATTTTATTTTATTTTTTATTCCAAAACAAAAACCCTCCATGTACATTTTTATGATTGTATACCACCTAAGCTGGTCCTATTATTTTCAGTGCTCTGGATTAAATTTTTGATGCATGTACGGGATGTTAATTGTATACCGCCTAGTTTGGTACAACCATTTTCATTGGTCTGGATTTAAATTTCTGAGACAAGTGTGATTTGTACGATTGCTTAGTGCATGTGATGAGAGCCAAGCGCATCAAACGTGGGAGCGGATTAGGTGAGACCCCGGATTCACTGAGGTAGGTGGGATCCCGGACTGTGAGGCTCACAGTGATGTGTGTACCTTAAATCCACACCGTCCAACCACTTTAAAAGCTCATTTTAGGGCATGATACCAAAAATGAATCTGTCCCAAATCTTAGGTGGACCACACCATAGGAAACAGTTGTGATTGAATTCCCATCGTTAAAAAATTCATAGATTTTACCGGAATGTTTATTTTCCATCCAACCTGTTGATAAGGTCAAAAACATCTAGATGAAGAGACCACACAAATATCATCTTGATCGAAATCTTTTGTGGCCCACAAGAAGTTGTTAATGATGAATCACCACTGTTTCCTATACTATGTTCCATCTGGAATTTGGAACTGCTTCATTTTTTGGATTATGCCCTTAAATGAACTTTCAATACGGATGGACTGTGTGGATGTAGTCACATATATAAAAGTGGGCCCCACAGTCAGGGGTCCCACCCACCTCGGTGGATCCGGGGTCTCACGTAATCCGCTCCCATTAAGCATCCGGGAATGATACCGAGCCTGGTGAATGGAGATACGTAGGGGCATCCCTCCACATTACACGTGGCATAGTCTATTTATCAATCTGGACCATCCATCCACTTGCCTCTAGCCTACGTGGATTATATTCTTAAAATCAGACCTATAAGATAATCCTATCCGTCATTTTTCCACTGAATACTGGACTCTCAACTATTTTCATTTTGTACCGTGTATTTGAGGCTAAAGATCAGATATATAGATTTCTTATAATTGACATAAATTCGCATACATGAGCCATCTATTCTATCGTCCAGTAGATGGATGGATCAGATCGATAATTACAACTTCTTGAGAGATGGATGTACCATATTCCTTTGCTTCCAGATCTATCATCAGCTCCCAAATAGAAATTTCAATTTCCGTAAATAAATAAATAAATAAAAATAAAAAACGGATTTCATATTCTCCAAAGCCTCTCTCTCTCTCTCTGCATTTGATTGTATTGAATTCGGAGGCTCTCTCTCTCGCTCTCTCTCTCTGCATTTGATTGTATTGAATTCGGAGGATTTGAGATTGGATCATGTCGTCGTCGTCATCTGCGCAGCTTCGGCTGATGTCCGATCTCAAAGCGATGAGAAATGAACCTCCTGAGGTGAGATTTGTAGATTATCTGCTTCTTATTCTCCTTTTGAATTTTGGGCTTTCTCATTTGATGGATCTTGGGATTTTGAATGTTGGGTTTTGGATGTTTTTGGGTGGATCTTGGGATTTTGAATTTTGGGTTTTATTTGTGTTTGGGTGGATCTTTTTTTTTTTTTTCGAATTGAATTGAATTGAATTGGGTTCTCTGCTCTATGGCAGGGATGCAGCGCAAGCCCATTCGCTGAAGAAAATTTGTTTGTGTGGAGTGCGACGATATTCGGTCCCGACGAAACGCCTTGGGAGGGTAAGAAGAAGAACCATAAGAAAAGAAAATTTTATTTTCTCACCCCCTAAATATGATGTTTCCACCCCTATAGGCATTAATCTTGTCATATAAAGTTTCTAAATTTGTTGGGGGTGGAAATATCATTTTTTTAAATTGTGGTGGAAACATCATTTTTCTTTTCTCTTGTTATTTATTATATTTATCTTTTTGGTTGTTTGATTGATCTTGCTTTGGGATTTGCAGGTGGTGCGTTTGGGCTGCGGTTGATTTTCGGGGAAAATTATCCAGAGAAGCCCCCTCGTGTCCGTTTCACATCAGAGGTTTTTCATCCCAACGGTCCGTATGATTGTTTTCTATTTTATTTTGTTAAAAGATGTTGTTGGAATGATGAATATGTTGATTGTTACATGGGTTCGCATGTCCTGAATTGGATGATGCTTGTTCTTTTTTAATTATTGTGTTGCTTGATTTTTATTGTTTTAAGGGCATCGATTGTTTTTAATTGGTTGTGTTGCCAGCTTGATTACTTTGCATCGAAACATTGGGCAAAATGAATATCAGTAATTGAACAATTGGTGGTCTAGATGCATTCCTTTACCTATCGTCAGCTTTGATTCTGGTCTCATGGTTGTGAAACTTGTCAAACTTGACTTGAAACTCAGCCAAGTTGACTCAACTTGGTTGAATCTTCAGCCCCAGTGTACTTGTCCATGACTCGGTGAACTTGAGTGGCTCTGTGGAGTGATGCTATTCTCTCTCTCTCTCTCTCTCTCTCTCTCTCTCTCTCTCTTTCTTCAAAGGCTTTGAATTGGAAGTTTCTACTTTCTGAATCCCAAATGTAGGAAAAGCAAGGGTGTATCTATCAGCTAAAGTGGGCGTGGATATTAGTTCCCTTGTTTAAAATGCAGAGTCGAATCTTTGACTCGATCCAAATTGTTTAGAGATCGAGTTGAATTGAGTCAGGTCCTCAAACTGTTGCTGATATGCTCTTGATTCGTTTTGCTTCTCTAGAAAGCATGTATGAAATGGCCGATTCTTATTTGGTCCTCCTAGAGACTAGCTTGATCTTGTGGGTAGTTTGATCCCCCTCACTTTCATACAACGTATGAGTGCAAGGAACTTGTATAGATTAGCAATATTGATCTGGTAACTAACATTAGTTAATTCAGACAGTGAAGTTGTTGTCGTGCCAAAAGCTTCGGGCCTGTTTTGATGTTCAATTCAATTTGAGTTGCAATAGTTCAAGGCAATAAATTGGAAATGTCCAAAGTGGGTCAACCCCACTCAAATTTGTAATGATGGACTTGCCCACAAATGGTAATTCTGATAATTTCTTAGGTCAACTTTGAATCGCATGGAATTGTGGTTGGGGGATGTTGCCTTTAGGAATTAAAATGGCCCAATCCCCATTCTGTATGTTATGCAATTCGATTAAATTGAACTTCTCAAATACACACTTAGAGCTGCAGAACCCAAACATGGATACTGATACTGACATGAATGTGGGTATGGGGATATATAAATCTCCATTTCTCAAAGATTGACTATACAAATATGGATATTCTCTTCGTAAATTGTATTTTTAAAATTTTTTTATTAAACAGGTAATGTTTTTTAGTCCTCCAAAATTGTAAGGCATGATACATTGAGCATATGCAAGTAGCTAGGTATCATGGCCTTAATGTACAACAAATCCATGAATTTAATCAATAGCATTGCTGCTTGGTCCTCACAGAGATTAACTTCCATCTAATCCCCACATTTCATCGATTGGTTTCCATTCATAGAGGTCTTTTGATGCAATTTCACAATCACCATGACCATCATCATCATCTAAGCCTTATCTTAACTAATTGGGGTAGGCTACATGAATCCTGTCTGCCACTCCACTCTATTGAGGACCATATCCTTAGTTGAACCGTAGGTAATCAATCAAATCTTTCCTTACAACCTATACTCAGATCCTTTTAGGCCTTCCATTGCACTTTTGGAACCTTCAACTTGAACCAACTCACTCCTAACCAGTGCAGTTTTGATCTTCATTGCTATGGACTACAGGTGCAGCTTGGGTGCGTTGGGTCGGGTTGAGGGTCAACTCAAGCCTGACATGAAGAGGACCCAACCTACAGCCCAACCCAGCCTGAATTCTAAGCCGAGGTTCCTGACTTGAATTCCTCTATACTTGACCCAAATCGATCCGACCTGACCCAAATACAGGTGATGTTCCCAACCTGACCTAACCTCACCCGAATTTGCTTAACCTGAATCTGACCCAAGGACCTTGCCAACCTGACTCAAAATCAGGTTGGGTCAATGGGGTTCAGGTTGACCAGAATCCAAGTTGCAGCCCTAACATGGACAAACCAACCATCTCTGTCTCTTTTGATGCAATATCCTCTCACCTCTTTTGATGCAATATGTGCAGGCCAAATCCTCTCATCTCTTTTGATGCAATATTAATGCAGGGGCATTTTTACACCGGGCTCGAGTGGGCTGGCTTGTGTGAAGCGGGGGCAAACTCGGGGTGGGCGGCCCATGCGAGGCAGGACCCATGTGAAGTGGGGCCCACGAAGGAGGGTTCGACCGAGGGCCTGGCCTGGCCTAGGCTATGAGATAAAAGGGATTGATTCGCTACGCTTTATCAATTCGAGCTTTTAGAACAATCGGTTAGTTGTCCCGCCGCCTACGTCAAAAGTGATATTCTCGTGTTCGAGACTCTTCACCGGGGTAATTAATGTTCGAGTCTCTTTTGATGCAATATCCTCTCACTTCTTTTGATGCAATATGTGCACTTTTGATGCAATATTAATGCAGGGGCATTTTCATACCGGACTAGAGTGGGCTGGGGGGGGCACTCGGGGTGGGCGGCCCATGCGAGGCGGGTTGATTGTGTGAGGCGGGACCCATGCGAAGTGGGGCCCATGAAGGAGGGTTCAGCCGAGGGCGTAGCTTGGCCTAGGCTATGAGATAAAAGGGATTGATTTGCTACCCTCTATTAGTTCGAGCTTTTAGAGCCTCAGTTAGTTGTCCTGTGTCAAAAGTGGTATTAGAGCGGGAGGTCTCGTGTTCGAGACTCTTCACCGGAGTTAATTAATGCAGGGCCATTTTCACACTAGGCTCGAGTGGGGTGGCCTGTGTGAAGCAGGGGCACACTCGGGGTGGGCGGTTCTAGAGATAAGGAACTTGGCCGTCTGGTTCGCACTGATTCTTTTGATGAGAAGGAAACAATTGATGATGCTTTTTATTTTTATTTTTTTATTTTTATTTAACAATTGATGATGCTACGATGAGAAACCTATAGGCAAATGGTGTCCAATTTACTTATTTGAGCCATGAGAATTACATAATGTTTTTGAACCTGGCAGAAGGGCCTTGTAGAGAGAAAGTTAGCTGTCTGATATCCTAGTGCGGCCTACGTGGGTGCATGATTGGATGGACAGGTTGTCTATTTGGTGAGTCCTATTGTGGATTGTCACATTTCAAAATTCACTTTGATTGAAGAATCCTGGGCATTTAGGTAGCTGGCCTTTAGAAGAACAGTCTAAACCAAAACTGGTAAAGGTTCACATTCTGCAAGAGAAGTTTGCGTTAATTGGGTGTTCCTGTCATCCAGTTGATACTAGTCCACCATATGGACTGTCCTAGTTGTGTTACCGTATGGCCTTTTGTACAATAGTAATGGATGAGAATTGAGATTGATAAAATCGATAAGATGACAGGATATGATTTTCCACATGCTTTCTTGCTTTATGATTTTCTGTCACCATCAGTGGCTGATGCATCTCTCAAAAATCAGTAGCTGATGCTGATTTTCTAGTTAAATATCATACTCAGGTACACATCATAATTCATTCCTCTTTGTAAATATATTTCTTGATAGATCAAGCACAAATGCCATCCAATAACACCGAATCATACTCTGACTCCAAACCTATCTTGATGGATCACATGATCTGTAGGCCTGATAACTGCACAGGGCCCATTTTGGGTTGCAATCCAAGCAGCCCAGGATGGGTTGGGATGCCCTCAAACGAACTCTGTTCCTTACTGGTTTTGAACTTCTGGAACATGTTTAAAAAGTAGCACCAGATTCAAATCATTTGTAAGGCTCGATCTTTCTAATCCATGCTTCAATGTTTTCCTTTTGGTTGGATTTGGACCAAGGTGTGCCGAAACGGTAACGATTGCCATAACAACCACCACCTTTACAGTTACGATATAGGCCATAACAGCCATTATGGGCTCCTCTTTTTTTTTTTTTTTTTTTGAAAAAAAACCTGTATTGGCCCTGTTACGAACATCACGGCTCTCGTAACAGCTATAACAGGGTCAATACGGTCATTTTTTTCCGTAACAGCCATTATAACCTTATAACGTGTGACGGTTGGTACCGTTACCATTACCATTACATTATGGCCTATACGGCCCCATAATGGCTGTTACAGCATGCCTTGATTCGGAAACAATCTAATTGAATTGGATTGCCTTTAACTAGTAATATTTGAAAAAGAAAAAAGAAAAAAGTATTTATTAGCCTAATAAAAATTGAAAATAATCAAACTGTAGTTACACCACCCTTTGCATTCATCCAGGGTCTTAGCACTTAGGGTTTCCAAAATGATGTTATGTTGCTTTTGTGTTGGGATTTGGTTTTCAGGGCTACATTGAGGATTTAAAACCCGTTGAATCGGACCAACCTCTCCAGTCCTGAATCTAGTCATGACTCAGCTGTGTCTGGGGTGACACAGCTGAGTCAGGCTGAGTCACCCCACATTTTCAATTTGGACTTGTGGTGACAAACCGGATCAGACCCAAAGAGTCCTAGTTGACTTAGATGAATTTCAGCCAACTCAGACGAGCCGTCGATCCATGCTGCTACATATGATACGAAAGCATCATCTATTTTGTCATTTCCTCTTGATTCAGCTGTGCAATCACAATTTGGTTCACTTGTGCACCCAAATGCAGCCCATAGAGCATACCTTTACCGCCCGTTTTCCTTGATTTTGCAGTTTATCATGATGGGGCACTCTGCATGGACATCATTCAGGATGCATGGTCACCATGTCACAATGTTTGCACTATTTTGACATCAATTCAGGTCAGTCCCTTCTCCTCTTCTTTCTCCTTACTCCCACATGGTTAAAAGCTTCAGTGACTCGAACTGACTTGTTCAGTGTTGAGTCGAGTCACGACCCATCCTAGTCGGGGGTGAACCAGCCCAACTTGCCTATGTCTGGGTTGAAAATCGGCCTGACTGGCCCGAGTATGGGGTGAATCTTTGGGGTGACTCGTGCTGTCGAACTGGATCGGGTCTGACTGAATCTGAGGACTTGGACGAGTTGCATCTGACTTGTTCGAGTCTTAAAACCACGACTCCCCCACATGATCACTGCCAGACCGGACATGCATGCAGAAACACACAAGCCAAGCGGACTCATGGGTAATAGGTGGGTCCCACCAATAATCTCGTTAATGACCATCCAAACTGTTACAGTCACTACTCACTGACCCAAACCCAGCAAGTCCTGCAAATCCCGAGGCCGCTCATCTCTACCAACACGACATTCAGGCTTATAACAGGTATGCGAGTGACATGTAACCGTGTTATTTTATGTAACATTCTATATGGACCCGAAAAATCATCTTGACCAACTCATCTACATATGCATGTGCTTGTAGGAGAGTCCGACGATGTGCTCGCAAGTCTATCGAATGTTTGTAGCTTCTGGCATCCGTCCATGTCTCATTTCTGATAAATTGCCTTGTTGATCCATCGAGTCGACCACTCCTCGGTATCTTTTAATAACCTTACTGTCTTTTTTCTTATTCCATGTTGTGTAGATAGATGATTGTTTTTGTTCAGGCGACGAATTGCACATTCTTTTTGTAATAATACATGAGACCAACTTCTTTGTCTATATTATATTTACGCGTATACCCAAAATCTCCCAATTTTCATTGACGGTGGTCCCGATCCTGATGCACTCTCAAAATGGGGTTCTGAGAAATCCCATTTTGAATGTGCATCTGGATTCTCGCGCGCTGTCCATGACTGAGGTGATTTGGGTACTCAATTCTCTTAGGATTCTTTAAGAATGTTTGTAATTCTGATACTGCTGTTTGGAGCTTGGAATTTGGAA
The DNA here is from genome assembly GCA_003013855.2 of Liriodendron chinense. Taxonomy (NCBI): domain Eukaryota; kingdom Viridiplantae; phylum Streptophyta; class Magnoliopsida; order Magnoliales; family Magnoliaceae; genus Liriodendron; species Liriodendron chinense. The sequence goes on from ML058590.1 coordinate 126,723, forward strand.
AGTAAAGGGTGAGGGACATTTATTTTCTGGAAAGCATTTGGAGAGAGAACCTTAGGAAAATTGGACAATCCTTAAATTGGTAGTGGCCCACCGTTACCAGAAAACCCTTAAGAGAGAAAATCGGACAAATAATAAAATCTGATCGGACCTGCTAATGGGATGGACGGTGTGGATGAAACGTATACATCATGGTGGGGCCCACAGAGTACAGTCTGGTGGCGTGTCGTGTCTCTACTGGCAGTGTCGTTACGCAATCGGCATAGTTGTTCCCCTCGTCCTGAAAATGGAAGCGGATTGCGTCCTGCCGCCACCTTGACGGATTATCGTCCAGGCAGGGCTCTGTGGGGCCCTCCGTCATGTATGATTTTTATCCACACCGTCCATCCATTTTGAAAGATCATATTAGCATATCAACCTAAACATTATGCAGATCCAAGGCTCATGTGGACCACAAAGTGGGGATTGAATGCTTACCATTAAAAACTTCTTGGAGGTCGCAGAAGTTTTGGATTAAGCTGATATTTGTTTTTTTTCCCCTTCATCCAGGTCTACGTGACCTTATGAACAGGTTGGATGATAAATAAGCATCACGGTGGGCCCTATGAAGGTTTTAACGGTGCATTATTATCACCACTGCTTCCAATGGTATGGTCCATTTGAGCATCGGATCTGCCTCAATTTTTTTGATAATAAAAAACTAAAATGATGTTGAGAAATGGATGAACCGCCTGGATAAAACCCATCCATCACGGTGGACCCTACAGAGCCCCCTCCTGGACCGATTTCCGGCTAGGCGGGGGCCTGCTTCCCCTAAAAAAAAAAAATAATCAGGCAGACCCATAACACAGGTGTGTCCCACCACGGGAACGGTTGGGATTGGGACATGCACCGTTAAAAATCTTCCAGATTGTCTGGGCCCCACAGTTTTTTTGTTTAATGCCATTCAATCCATTCCGTTCATAAGATGCACCTCATTAGGATGGGTGGACACCCTCAAATCTGGCCATAAACTGAAGTGGGCCAGGCCACGTGATTTTAGAAGTTTTAGGCATGATTTACTATGATGTGGCCAGTGAGTACGTACTCGAGCAATGGACGGTTGTTTTATTCCCTGGACTCTTGTTACCTGAACTGGAGCGAGTCAGATTTTTTTGGAACAAGCCCCTCACACTTTGCCATGTGGCCCACATGTAGTAGATCTGAGCCGCTCATTTATTTGGAACCGAACTCCTCGATTCAGGCAGATGCGATCATCACGGGCCAAACGTGTACGTTGAGCTTTAGACTCTGGTCAGTTTTCTCATAGCCGTCCAATTATTTTGTAAGGTTGTGCCCCACTTGATGATCGAACCTGCCTGGGGTTTGAACAAGGCATCTATTGAGTGCATCATGACAACCGGCTTGGATCTTTCACACGTGGCTCATTTGCACGTGTGAGAGAGATGAGGGCTATAAGAAGCTAATTCAGGCCACTTCTTTGGAAAGGAAAGAAAATGGGGCTGATCTTTGTATGATCAGGGCCGTTCATTTGATAGGTCTGTCATGAGATGCACCCATCTCCAAATTTTCCATCCATTAGATGATGAAATCCGTTTGATTATTGGTCGATTAAAAAAATACCATATGGTGGATATTGTCAATTAGTTAGAGGGCCACTGGATGAATGGTTTCGATTACAAGAAAGTAGGCCATGATTATTCGGTTAACTATTATATATATATTTTTTCTATTTTCTAATTGTTTTTCTTATTCCTAGAATTTTTAATAAACTGGTCAACCTGGCAAGTGGGACATACTATATTTTTTTAAAAATAAATTTATTGGATAAAATCATAATTATAAGCAACATCCGATAAATAAAATAAAAAGCATCCTTTTATAGTCATTAATTGGACGGTTAGAACTGTTTGTTCGGCACGATTTTTAACAATGATTAATCCACGGCATACCCTACTACTTGGACGGTTAAGATTGAGCTACTTGTACAGATAGGACCATCCATCTGGTCGCCAAAGTTTGGCCTACGCAGGTCCTAACATATGAACGGTCTGGATTGATGTACTTATTCCCCAGTATGACACAAACGAATCAGAAGCTTTGCACAGTACATCTCAGGTTTTCAATCATGAACAAGTGGACCATGCTTCAATAATCCGGAGGGTTGCTCCGTTGAGTCCCACATTGGGTGGTCGACACCCCAAAAATCCAGCTATCTGATTCAATGGCTTCTCAATGGGCGGTCCAAACAAATATGAGTGAAACAGTGCACATATGAAAGGAAGACTAGAAAATGAATGGCTAGGATTCTTTGTTCGATGTGATTTTTGTAATATGAGCCAATCACAGAAGGGCTCACCTGATGGATGGTCTGGATTCACAATCATGTAGGGACATCCTGTCATCCTGAGCTCCCAACCAGCTAAATCCACCATCCAATGGTTTTGATCGCCCCATCAGTTTGGTTATGGAAATTGGACCACGTACAGCTTTCCTTGCAGCAGTTCCTGTATGCTAACTCCATACGCGTGTGAGATCTGCACACGTACACACACGGGCGCATGCGTCACAATAGGACAATATCTGAGTTTTCCATTCGGTGAGCTTTACTGTTTAGATCCTCTTGGAATAAAAATCATGCCATTAGAGTTGTTTGGATACCACCAAATAAGTTACTATTTCTACCTACTGCAGTAGATAAGTAACTTATTTCGGATAAATAAGTTTGGTTTATAATAATAATAAGTAACCTTTTTACTTAAAAAGTACATACTCACTTTAGCTTTTTTTTTTTTTTTTTTCCCTCTCGCTTTTCAACTTCTCTAGAGAGATGAAAGAGAGGAAAAGTTGACGAGTATGTTATTTGCCAAACATATTTATTTTCTTAATAAGTAGAAACTAAGATAAGCTTATGGCATAAGTAACTTATCTTAAACGGCTTATAATCCAAACGGTCCCTTAAGGTCCATTTGGATTGTAAGTTACTTAAGATAAGCTACTTATTAGAAAGTTAATTATCTTGGTTTTTACTTATTAAGCCGATAAGTATGTTTGGTAAACAACATACTTATCAGCCAATAAGTAAATAAGTATGTTTGGTAATAACACATTGATATGTAACCTTTTGAAAGAAAATTTCAAATCTACATATAATAAGCAACATATTAACATGAAAAGAAAAAGTTAAGCGTTGAGGCAGCTTTCCTGACGGCCGGAATGAGCTTTTATAATCCTCATGTACATGCCATGCATGTGCTAGCATAGCTCGATTGGTCTGAGATACATTCCATCCATCACAATGGGACCACTATATGGATGCCCTAGCACAAGAATTAAGTTGATCCACTGGTCAGGTGGGCCACAGTCTGCAAAACAAATGTACGACTCTGGAAGACTTGGCTGAAGTTTTCTAAACCATTCACTTGTTTCCAATATTCAGTCCACATGAAGATGTAGAAGATCAAATCAACCTGATTGGTGGATTGGATCTTGCACCAATTAATGTAGGGCCCATCTTTGATGTGTGCCATCCACTGTGTGATCCCCACCTTTGATGGGACAGTCCATCATGTGGGGCCTCCTTTGATATGGACAGTATAAGAGGGTGGTAATTGCGTGAACCATGAGAGAGAACTTTGATATGTAGTATGACCTGAGAGAGATAAGTAGAAAAGCTAAATTGGAAGGTGGTTAATTAACATACGAGGGTGACTAACAGTGTGGGTGTGTACTAACCCAAAAAAAAAAAAGAAAAAAAAAAAAGGGAGCAAAAGCATGACATTAGATAGATAAGTAGAAAAGTCAAAAGTCAAAAAGCTAAAAAAAATACTAATTAAGTAATTTTTAAGAGATAAGTTACTATTCAATTATACTTACCAAACGAACTTAAGTGCCAAAAGTAACTTAACGTCTTAAGTTAAGTTGAAATGTAACTTATTTGGTAGTATCCAAATGGGCCCTTAACATCTCAAGTGGGCCACAGCATATCACAATAAATGAACAGCAAGAAGAAAATCTTTTCAAGAGTACAATCATTTGGTTTTAGACAAAACGTCTTCACATGATTCCCAACTTTATGAATAGAGCTGCACACAAGCCAAGCTAGCTCGAAAAGTTCGCTCGGCTTGGCTCACAGGCCAATTCAATTAAGCCCAAGCTTGATTTAGGAAGCTTGTTTGAAAACGAGTCACGCTCAAGCATAGGGGAGCTTGGCTCAACTTAGCTTGAAGCTCGAAGCTCGAATAAAACTCGGCTCGCTTGAGCTCAACTATATATATATATATATATATATATATATATATATATATATATATATATATATATATATATATATATATAGGGAAATGGTGCTATGAGGTCGACCTCATGAGAAGTTCCCATGAGGTCGAGTTGTGTGGGACCCACCGTGATGTGTGTCGAACATATACCGATCAGTTAGATGCACCATTCCATGATGGGACATGGGCTTGAGTATCAGGTCAATTGATGACTTAGGTGGGCCCACCACAAGCAACAATTGAGAGGGGTTACCCGCCCATTAAAACCTTCATGATTGCATATTGGCTCCACTGAGATGTGGTTCACAAATCCAGCCCATCCATTGTGTGTGTGTCACTTGGATGAGGGGTCAGACCAAGTTTCAGCCACATCAAAAACTCAAGTGGGACCCACCAAGTGCTTTTAGATAATTTAGGCATGCCTTCACATGGTTTTTGATGGTATGGCCCACCAGAGTTACATGTACAACTAATTTTTGGATATCCCATATCCTAAAGGGGACCTATCAAATGCATGGTAATGATTTTCGATCCACATCACGGTGGGGCCCACACAGCTCGACCTCATGGGAACTTCCCATGAGGTCGACCTCTTAGTACCATTTCCCATATATATATATATATAACCCTAACTTTACCCGAGACCCTGTTGTATATAATCTCCTGTATATTTAGTACACGGCCAAGTCAGATCTATCAGGTTCAAGGCTTGACTTGAATAGTCAATTTCTCAAGACAGATTTGCTGCCCTTTTTCTGGTAATTCCAGCAAGTGCAAATGGTTACTGAATTTATGACTTGCCCATTGGATGTGCCTTCGTAGGTCTTGAAGATGTTTCGGTCCTTCGATATGTGAATGGTTGCTCCAGTGTCTAGCCACCATCCACCATCGGATATTACTGTGTTGGCTTCGATATGTGTTGGCCGTGTACTAAATATACAGGAGATTATATACAACATTCAAGACAGATTTGCTGCCCTTTTTCTGGTAATTCCAGCAAGTGCAAATGAAGGAAATCTGCAAATTGTCTTCAGGATACAATGAACTCTCAATCCGAATTTTAACACAAAACTTTGCACATTTAAGTGTTAAACAGATCTTTAGTTATAACACCAATATGCCTTCAAATACGTCCAGAAAAAACACAGTAAGAGGTCAGATCTTATAATACTGAAAGAGGATGGCTTGATCAGAGAAATGGATAGAATCATGATACTTCTGGATTATGATATCCAGGATATATAGCAATTGAAGGGTCATGGTGTCTTTTCTGGAGAGACTCATGTGCCTCTTCAAGACATTCACACCCTTTCATATGCAAGAGACATTCTGCCATGAAAGGACATGACCCTTTCTCTTGTGGCAGTTATTTCTGTATCTTTTCAGACAAAAACAGTTATGCAACAGCCCAAAACTGTTGTCATGTGGGATCCAGATTATAATCAGCATAACTGCCGCCACATGTATGACACGTGGCACAAATGTCACATGTACAGAATGTCTTAATCAACCTCTGACCTAACCCAGGTTCACTCCTTATTGTACTTGGTGCCAAAAAAGGCTAGCTCCTTGCGACGATGCGTACGTGCGAAGTGCAAAGTGCGCCTAATAAAGCGCCAAAAAGCGCCCAAGCAGCCCTACAGCCCACGCCACGCGCGCGTGCGCGGACGGTGCTTCGCACCGTCCTTGTGGAGATTCGAACCTTGGTTCCAGTAGCAAAACCCCCTCCTCTTACCAACCGGCTATTTAAACTTTTATGGAAAGTTTTAATAATAAGTATATTTATGTACTTATTAAAAATAAACTTTTATTTTTGAAATTAATTAAATTTTTTTTTATTTAAATAAAAACCCAACAGACCCTACCCGACCCTTTTTATTTTCTTTTCATTTTCACTGCCAAGTCCCACTCAGCCTGGCTGCCCCTCTCCCTTTTTCCCTCCATCCATTTCTTTCAAATCTCTCTCTCTCTCTCTCTCCGTTCTGGATTCCTCCCCACATCGCACCCAGTAACAAATGTCTGGCAGCGAACGCCCCTCTCTCTCTCCGTTCTGGATTCCTCCCCACATTGCACCCAGTAACAAATGTCTGGCAGCGAACGCCCGACCGCACTGCACCACACCGTAGCTTCAGGCGAACGCCTGAGCATCCACCACCACCAGGTAGGTTTTTATGTTTTTTTTCTTTTTTTTTTTTATTTTGTTTGAAATAGAAAATATCCTGGTTTTGGGGATTTTTTGGGTCGAAAGATTAGGGTCGGGTTAATGGGTTGGGTCAGTTGGACTCTTTGGCTGCTTTATAAAAAGAAAAAAGAAAAAAAAAGGACAAAGCTTGGCTTAGCTCGAACAAAGCTCGATCGGCTCAATTAGAGTGGCTGTTTTGAGCTCGATGCTCAAGCCAAGCCAAGCCAAGCTCAAGCTCAATGAGTCACTGATCAAGCCAAGCTCAAGCTTTGTCAAGCTCGGCTCATATGCAGTTCTATTTATGAACAGCTTTAATCTCACATACATTTCATATTTGTATGTGTCACTCCAATAGCTGAAGGAATTTTTACATTGCCGAAGTTCATCATAAAACATCAATCGTTGCTTCAAAGAGAATGGCTGAGATTTTATTGCACGAGGGATGGCATTTATTGCAACCGCTTCTTTTTTACTTTTCTAATATTTTTAACTTAAAACTTTATTCAGGGTGTGGTTTGTACGGAGCATCTAATTAGTAAAAATGGGCAGCAAAGGGCTGTAATTTTTTCCTTGATAACTGTGCGATATCCAGTATCTACGACTATTTACGTGCCCATGTTATCACATTGGTTAAAAAATAGACTTAAATGGGTTATAGCAATGGTAAAAAAAAAAGAAAAAAAGAAAAAAAGAAAAACAGGCAAATGGAGGACTTGAGTAGGTTATAGCAAGGGAAATAGTGACGATAGGTTGTCTACCATTTCTCTGTGTACAGTTGCATGTGTAGTCTTCACTCGTCCCTCAGCCTCTCTTTCTTTTTCTTGCCTTCCAAATCCTTTCTCCATCTCTCGTCCTCTAGGTGCGGTGTTGTGCTTACATGCCTTACCCCAGTTTAATATTTAAGAAAAAAGTTCATTACTTAAATAGGAAAAACCTGACGGAAACCATACACCTTTCTTTTTTATGAGCAAATTTATAAGATTAACAATGTAAAATATTTAATAGATAATAATTGTTCCTAACACAAGCAAGCAAATAAACAAACATGTAGAATACAAGAGAGACATAATTTTACGTGGAAAACCTTTTAATTTGAAGAAAAAACTATTGTAATAGAAATAATGAAAATACAATTATTAAGACATCTCTCTTGCATATCCGAATTACATCACTTTTAAATAAGACAATTAAAGAAACCTGTATTGTGAATGGAACTCTATAAACTTAGATTAAAAAATTTCAATGGTAGAAAGCTCTTGCTCTTTCTTTCTACAGTACCCCTTCTCTCTCTCTCTTCTCGTCTTTTTCCATGAGAAAGAAAAAAAAAAATTCAAGTGTTGCTGGAACTCTCTCTAATAAAAAAAGCCCATTTTCTTTCCTTTTAGTTTGCTTACACATGTGGCAAAATAGATTACTTAATCCCACACCAGTGGGTCTCACCTCCACATGAGGAGGGACTCCCAGCACAGCCTACATGGCAACCTCTATTGAGAAATGTTATTATTATTATTTTTTTCTTTTCATTTTCTGTCTTGACCTACACTAATCTCTCTCTCTCTCACTCACGCTCTTTGCACATGCACATGTACATCTACCGTTCACAAGCTCTATCATCCTAGTCTCTCTCTCTCTCACACGCTCTTTGTACATGGACATCTATCTTAATTGGTAACAATTCCTATCATCCCTCCCTCCCTCCATCCATCCATCCACCCTCTCTCTCCCCCCCTCTCTATCTCACCGTCACCTTTAAGTGTATAGATTTTCTACATGTAAAATCATCTATGAAGCTTATTCTGCTGTTATTAATAAAGACTACCACTACGATGATGATCTTGAGACCTCTAATGAGCATTGAGGTATGTATATATAAATATCTATCATTGCCACTTGTCTTCTTCACATTTCACAATTTCAGTTTTCTAAGTCGCACTTCCCTCCTTCGGAGCTGTGTTAAATGTTTGAAAGACATAACAAGTCTTTAAGAGCTTATGCTTCTTATAACCATCCATCAATGATCACTAATTGAATGGTGTGGATATCGTTACTTGACCCACCTGATTTTTTGACCCAGCTGATCTTAATGATGGGCCACACAATTCAAATAATTTAACTGATTGATTTGTACGGTCATGATTAATTGGTAAATGATTCAATAAGTTATCTACAGTTCCCTCGTGAAGTTGCACATGGCGAGCATGTGTTGATCCTGACCGTTGATATTGTGGCCTATCGCGTGGACGGGCTATAGGTAAAAGGTGATATTGATTGGACAACTCTAACCATCCAGTTGCTGTGGACATTAATGGTCCAATCCTGACCGCTGATTTAATATTTCCATTATGCATATTGACGTTCCTCATCATCGGAAGTTAGCAGATGGGGATCCACAATATTTATCAGGGGATCAATGGTTTCGATGTTTTGCCTGAAAATAGACGAGTAGGGGCCTTCTGTATCTAATCCGTTCCTTTGCTGGCCTGAAAATCAAGTGGATGGTATTGTCTACCGGTGTAATTTTTCACACGGATGGGCCGCGATGTGGAAATTACTGAGCCGATGATCAAACAGTCCGATGACCACCTGAAAACGTATGGATAGAATTAAAGGTTTACCATTATGTTTAATTTAAACCATCCATTTCCAAGCCAGAAATCTGAAGGTCACACTTTTGTGATGGGGTGCATCAATGGGTGGGGCTAGGGATGCACATGGAACTGGTAAACTTGGACCAGAACCGGTTAGTTCAGTTCTGTTTAGTTCAGTTCTGAAGTGCACTAGTTTCGGTTTAGGTTTCGATTTTGATTCCAAAAATCAAAGAGCTAGATAGTTTGGTTCAGTTTTCGTTTTCGGTTTTGTAGAACTGAACCAGACCTTGAATCGAACCTTGAATGTTTAACCCTCACTATTTCATGTCGAGTAGTCCTCTTAAAATTTAAATCTATCTGATTTTTTTAATGGGCCCCACCTAAACATTGCCTAGCAATGAGGATGGACGGTGTAGATCTAACAAACACATTGCGTTGTATCAAGGAATCTAATGCAATTGGGTTGGATTATAAAAAGCCCCGAACCGTGAAACTGAGCCGGTTTTTACGGTCCGGTTCCGGTTGGGTTCTAGGGTGCTAATGGTCCGGTTCTGGAGTCGTTGTTTTGGTTTCACCCCAAAACCGGACCGAACCGTGTGCACCCCTAGGTGGGGCAATTTGACCTTATAGGGCCTGGGCCTAGTCTTGGGCTCCTAAACTGGCCTGGGCTTAAATTCTAAGTGTATGGGATGAATGGCCTATTCTGCCCAGTGGCCCCATTCAACAAGAACGGATGGTTTGAAGACGTTCGTGAGTGGTTCTCAAACGTATGATGGGTCCCATACCCGGCCCATGCCAATAAAACATCCACACCACATACAATTGGTGTGGCGCCCTACAGGTTGATATTTTGGTGTACATTTGATAAATGATGCCCTGCACCCTACTTACATGTCATCGCTGCCGTCGATTTTTCATGATGGTCCTTTGATCATCCCATACAACTCAACGTAAGCTCGATTTGGCCTTCAACGGTTTTAAAGAGATTTAGTAACAGAGCCTGCATTATTAAAAATTGAGTTAACTAGGCGAGTTGGACACGACTCAGGTGAGTTGCAGTGAAACATCAATTTTGGGTATTACATAATGTTGCAGTTTTAGCCCATGGTTCAGTGATCCAAGCTGTTGATATCATGCACTAGAATCTCCCAGAGCGAAAATCTAACCACCCAATTGGTTGCTATTAAATAGACGGTCTAGAAAATAAATACCACGACTACTCCACATTCAACAAAGCCAAGGCCAACAGTCTGATGAACACGAACTCAGCAGGACCCAATCCAGGCTTATAGCACGAGTCGCCCATTACTCAAGTGAGTTAGGCCGATTCAACCCTGACTCAACTCAGGCCCGAATGAGTTAGTCCGAGTCGCTGAGTCTTTTAACCATGGCTTAACTCTTTAAATACATCCAACTAAGGTAATTAGTGTAATTAATTTAAAGCAAAGAATCGACCAAAGAAACACGTGGCAAAGTAAGTAGACAATGAAATTAGAGATTAGGCTATAGATGACCCTTAAATAGGGGCGGGCACAGCTAAGAGCTGGTGGGCTTGGGCTTTGAAATCTAGGTCCAGAGACTAGGCCAGTTGAGTCCATGCCAATGATGGATGGCCCAGGCACTGAAGCATAAGACTCAATTTGCCTGCCTTGAGGGTCCCACTTATGGAATATTGGCATATGTAGTACATGGATACAACGTATGTGCTGCTTTTGCCACCATACGTTGTCGAATGCTTCATAAGTGTCATTATACATCTTCAAGTACCCTGCATATCACACTATAATATATTTTTAAACGCTACACGTGTTACACATGTCAAGTTTCTAGTATACAAATGTTCCAGTGTGCTAAATAATCCAACCTTAGAATAATTAATTAATTACGACATGTCCCACATAGATAAGAGCATAATGAGCCTAACTTTGATAGGCTGTCCAAAACTAAACTTATGGCACTGCTGAAGGGGTTTGGTTAGGTATGGATAGAACTCAGGTGGGTTAGATCTGGTGGAGGTTCAACCTGAGCCTGACTTGACCTCAAGAGGACCCAACCCAAATTCCAATGCAAGGTGCCCAACTCGAACCCAACCTAAATTCCTTTGCGCTCAACCCTAACCTCACCCAAATACATGTCATGATTCCTAACCTTAACAAATTTGTTTAATTTGCACCGAACTTGATTTAAAATTGGTATGGCATTTTCCAACCCTTACATGATCCAAGGACCTTGACAACCTAACCCAATCTTAGGTTGGGTCACGGAAATTCTTGTGGAATTTCACTTGTAGTGAATAGGGCCATAGAAAAACCTGCTTCATGAAACCAAACTGCTGTAATGACATTGATGATGACAACGATAATGATAATGAGGAAGATGACATTGGGATCAAGATATCATATGGCACCTCGATGGGCTTGGATTTTATTGCAAAATAGTTTGGAAGAGAGAAGAAAAACGATATCAGCATTAGAAGCTTAAATTAAACTTAAGGAAAGTGCAAGGCATGTCAAAGTATGCCAAGAGAGAATGGGAGAGTGAAAAGGTAGGACTAATAGGAAAGGGTTGAAAAAATAAGGAAAATTGTAATGAAGGCGTAGGCTTCACGGAGAAAAAGAAAGAGAAGTGCTCATGATTTTGATTTTAACAGTGGGAAACACATCTCTGTATTTTCATGTGTCATGGCCTTCTTGTGCTTTAGATCATTTGCATTATTTTTTAATTGACGTCTTAACATGAGTTGACTTGACAAATATATAATGTAGATTTCATACCGTCATTACAATGGACTCTTAGAGCCCTATTGTTACTATTTGTATAGGCTACTGGCGAATAGGAGTTGTGAATGAAAGTATTTACACATAGTGGAAACAAAATAAATTAAATTGAATTTACTTCTAAGAATGCATGAAATAACAAAAACTTAAAACCCATTATACATTTTTTTAGGAAATAAAATATGATTGGTGCTCGCTCTTTCACTCTACTTCTCTTGAGCTGGCCACCCTAACGTTTCTACTCTATGTGTCGGAGAAGTTTTTTTAGCATTGAGTTTGGGGTACAACACATGGATGTCTATGATCACTCTATCTCATGTTATTATACACATCCTATTAGATATTGCCTTAAGGTCATTTTTCTAGGCTCATTATATTCCATGGTTATGATTAATCATCTAAAAACAAATAAAAACGAATATGAACCATTGGTCTTACAAAATAATGCACATGATAAGTTCAAAATCAATTATTTAATTAAAATGATTTACAAAATTAATTTACCTAGTAATGTTGATCAATCATTCTGAGTCTTAATATAAAGCTAAATCCAAAAGGGTGATAGATTCGTTCTTAAAAATCCTAATTTTCATGAAAACATAATCGATCACATAATTCACCTTGATCTGCCTAAGATATTTACATATTGGTAAATTAAAGCAATCAATTAAATCTCTACTAGGACCCAAGGTTCTCACAAGTCAAGGGGTAAATATAACAAGCATAAAATGTCCAAGCAAGCTAATACCTGGTGATTAAATTTAACTTGACTTCCTAAATCGAGTCAATGTGTACACATACACACACCTAGATATGTATATATGGGGATAGTGTTTTGTGGCAAAGAATTAGCATACATAAGACATCACAAGATGTATGGTGACTCATGGATTAAGTTATCACATCTTATCTACCAGCCATGACAATATTCTGATTGTGTAAATAACGGAATACGTTAGGCTTCCGTAATATATTTTGCATCGAATCTACCTCACTTTATTTTATGGGAATATAGAGTTCTCAATAAGGTCTCCTAATGAATCTATCATAATTACATTTATTTCAGACATACATAATAACAATGATCAATAAACAAAATGGTAATGAACGAAGAATATAATTCATTGAAATAAAAGGGCATATATATCAATATTGATTGAGCTACTTGTGTTAAATAACTAAAAGATTGGGTAAAATCTAAGCTCTTGTGGGATTTTCTTGTAGTTAAAGTTTGAACAAAAGTATTAGCTCCAAAATAGCCTTAACTTCATTTGAAATGTCTTTTCATATTTTTTTGAATATTCAAAGTTTTTGTCTTATGAGACTAATTGTTAAGTAAAATTATCTAAAAGCTACGCACATTATTACATATCATAAATATTTAATAAATCTATATCCAACTTATTTAAAATGATATATTGGCGGTTATGGATAAATATTTGGAATGATATCTCAGCCATCATTGGACAGAACAGCCTAGCCAGTGAACGGTTGATATAAAAACCACGGTAGCCTATGGGGCTCCTACAAACATGGCAGCCGTCCAATCCTATGATGACCCACTGAATTCGAATAAATATCGACTCATGTTGAATTTTCGCTATTGGCAGCCTTTGAGACCGAGTTAACTCAGCCAAGCCAACTCGAACCGAGTTTTGTACTCCTCTGGTCGAAACCAACATTCTACATTGTCTGTCCACACGATTTTCCCCTTGACTCATCCGAGTCAGATGAAACTCGACAGAGTTGACTCAGACTTAGTCGAGTTAGGTCTGATTTGACACCATGAGTCTGTACTCAAATAGGTGGCTTGAACGAGTGACCATCTGACTTGGGTGAGTTCCAACTCAACTCATGGCCAAACATGGCCCATTGAAAAAACGACGGCCTTGGGCCCAAAAATAACATCTGTCAGCTGATTTCTGTGGTGCCAATGGGCCTATTCGGCCAGGCCAATCTACTTCCAGGCCTGGTTCGACACTTTAGACCCATGGCCCAAACTTGGCATGGACCTAACACAGTAGGCCCAGGCCTGAGCCCGAAAAGTAGCTGGGTTCAGGTCTGACCCATCTCAGCCTGAAAGTTGATAAAATCCCTATTTACTACTTGAATGTTCCCAACCCATCCGTCTATCAAGTGGGCCACATATATCTAGAGGATATAACACATGGACATAGGATTGGGCCGGGCTAAAATGACTTGAGTCCAAGCCCAACCCCAAAAGTGATTGGGCCATCAAGGCCATGCGAGGTCCAAGCAAGGCCCACCGCCAAAGCTTGTCAGTCCAAGTCCGGCCCAAAGCTGGGTCTGTAGGGCTACCCGTCTCACTGCCACCCTTAATTTTCAGTCCCAATCCACATAAACCAACCACGTCAAAAAAAAATACTTTATAGACCGTAAACATGGCTGCTTGCATTGATCTGAACCATTGATTCATAAGGGGCAGCCGCGAAGGGCCATGGACCAAAAACTACAGAGCTTGAACGGTCCTAACCACTTAAAAGATAACAAACAAAAAAACCCATAAAACCCAATTACTGATTTTTGTATGACGTCTTTTACATGGTTAGGATTGTCCAATCAGTGTCATTTTAAACTCTACTGTACGCTTATGAACCCTTAAAATGAATGAATGGTTCAGATCATCACAAAGACATGCCAGGCTATAAAGAGAAGAGGACATGACCATCTACATGGGCCCCACAAGCATTAACCACCAAAGCACGTAGCCCTAACCCATGACGGGCCTTTTCTCAAACAGATAAAAAAGGGCTGTAACCATATTCCGTTAAAAGATATCATCACCCACATTTATTGTCATCTCCACCACATAACTCCAATCTCTTTTATGTGAACCGTCCAATTCCCCTTTAAAAGTTCTTACAAATGAAAGAACGGCTGTGAGATACTTTGTTGAAGAACTCCCTGTGCCAGTCCTCGTGTATGGGCCTGTAGGTGATCATTTCTCTTTCGTAAAATTTCTTTCTGTAATGTGTCGGGATACCCGCCAATAACTTTGAACGGTTGAATATTTTTGCCGGAAAGCGGACGGCTAGAACAAAGAGGTTACAATCATGTCTAGACTCTAAACCGTCCATTTCAAAGCCACAAATCAGAAGGCCAGTTTTGTTTTATTGGCATAAATTTTCACAGTGGCCCATCTATGGCATGAACGATATGATGAACGGTTACAACCACCATATATTGCATGAAGATCACCTGCAATGCCTGCATGTTCTTTGCTAGTATTAGTATATACAAGCTAACAGAAAAAACTGTCGTGGGTAGCAATGCCAAAAACAGAAATGATTCGGCAATCTTTGTCACGCATCCAGACTCAACATGATGAATGAGATCTCCTCCATCATTATACCTTACATGTGCAATGATTATACATGGGTATCACACTCGATCTCTGTGGATAATATTAAAAAAAAAAAAAAGTGAAAAGTTGCTGAGGTTTTCAACCGTAAGAATTGAAAGAAGAAGAAAAAAAAATTGTGGCTTTTGGTGATTATTCGGTGAATGAATTGGTTTTTAAATTTAAAATCTTAATGAAGAGTTGCAATTGATGAAAAGATAACATGAAAATACATCATTATGAAGATGAAAAAGAGGAACTCTAAGTGTCTGTTGTTGGTCGATGAGAACCTGTCTTTGGGCCATTTTGAAAAGCAACCATCTCTAGTGGTCTCCTCTCCATCTTCTACTTCATCTCTTGTTTTGAGTAGTTTTGAAAGTTGTAAAAATTTCAAAAGATAAATTGCAAACAGAAAATAAATTAAAGATACTCTGAAGAAATAAAGAAGTCAGATATATATGCTGAAAAGTATGTTTAGGGTGTAAATTTTTTAGTTTTGTAAGCTGTAGCCCACATTTCTCCAATTTATATGGGATGAGGCTTATTTTATCTCGAAGGTGAATTTATTGTAACTCTTGTGCAAATTGGTTTAACCATTAGTAGGGTGTGAATATCACCTTAAAGATAACGACACTGTACACGTCTGAAGCCTATCTTTATGGTGTGCCTAGTGTTTTTCTTTGTTTCCTCCTCTTCCATAAGCTTCTTTACTTTCATTCTTAAGACAATATTTATGGTCTCTTTTTGGGTCATTCCGACTTAATTCGAATAACTTGTTTGACGACTCAAATTTCCTTCAATGCATGGTAACTGATGGTGCATCTTGAATCTTTATATTGCTGAAGTTAAACCATATGCTCATTGAAGATCCTCCTAAACTATCATTCCAACAATGATGTGACAAAACAAGTTCAAAAGTGATAAGGTAGGAAGCATAATAATTACTCATGTAAGGGGCCACATCTCTAACTCACCTTTTGACTCATTGTACACCATTTACTACCAAAAGAAGATTACTACGAAATTATGAGAGGTGTTACTAGCTAAGTATATATCAGATGATGAAGACAAAAAAAAAAAAAAATCTTTGTAAGTTAGTTCTTATAAAATTCAAGATATTGGATGAAAGATCATTCCCCACGATCAAGTTCCTAAGTTATATGTTATCATTCAAAGATTATTACTAACAACACTAATTTTAATGAATCCTTTTAATAAGTAGATTTATTTAAAAATGTGGTATATGTTGGGAAGAGCTACGTATCTAATGAAATATTCTAGTTGAAGCTAATAAATGATAACTTCTTCTTTCGACTTTCTAGTGATTCTCTATAACCCTTTAATTATGAATATGATAACTCTTGGTAAATGAATTGATTTCTAAATTCAAAATCTTGGTGGACAGTTTTCATTGATGAAGAAATTACAACATGAAAAGATGCCACCATGAAAAAGTCATGAAAATGGACTTTAAGTGTTCTTTGTTTATCTATAAAAACCCAACTTTGTGTCATTTCGAAAAACAACCATTTTTAGTAATTTCTTCTCTGCGGTCTTCTCCATTGCTCTTGTTTTGGGTGGTTTTGAAAAGTTACAGAAATTTCAAGTAAACTACGACAAACCAAAAATTTAGAGGGTAAGTTACGAAAAAAAAGAAGTTAGAGATATTCTTTGTAAAAGTGTGTTGGGGTGTTCGATTCTTTAGGTTGAAGCCCATATTTTTTCAGTTTAAGAGAGGAGATTTATTGTGTCCTATATGAAAGTATACTTGTAACCCTTTTGTAAACTGATTTAACACCAATAGAATCAGAAAATCACTTCAAAGATAGTGATACTATAACGTGCCTCAAGCGTATCTTTAACTGTGTCTTTCCTTGCTTCTTCCTCTTCCATACGCCTCTTTGTTGTTACCATATGCATATCATTGCCACCAAATGCTCATAATGATCCTTTGATCATCTCATACTCAGCCTTCAACCGTCCAATACTTGCCTTAATGAAAATTGAGTTAACTCACGGGGTTGCACGTTACTCATCAGCCACGTCCTGGTTGGACAGTTGTTAGGTATTATATACTGTTGAGGTTATGAGTTTGAACTCAGCCTATAGTTTGTACAATTTGAGCCCATGGCTCCCTCATACAAACCATTACACTATGGTTCCGTAGGATGGCTCACATTCAACAAAAACAAAGCTTGATATTTCTTTAGCCAGAATCTTCAAAGCTCAAAGTTATTTGAATATGGTGTAAGAGTTAATGTGGAATAACAGATCATCTATGGACCATCCAATATGATTTTGACGGTATCAATAGTTTGGGCCTATATGTCCTCTTGTACAAACTAAAAACCGACGTGTGTGCAAGTAAGTTGAGTCAGGATACACTTAGATATGTCTTGATATGAATTTGGACATGATGGGTTGCTTATAGGTCCAAAATTCCATCCTCATAATGAAATTGGACCGCCAAATCCTAATTCAATTCAGCCATGACCTATATGAAAATAAGGTAATTATTGCAATTAAATTTAGCCCTAAAAACCCACCCCAAGAAAAAAAATGTGGCAGGCCGCACAGGAAGGATCATGATTTGAAATATTAGCCAATACTTCTTATTAGTATTGGTTGTTATGTGCATAATGACAATTTTTTGTTCTCGATAATTTCTTGGCTCAGGAATTTTTTGTGAGATTTTCAAATGTAAGGATTACAAATGAGTAAGTCACCAACATTTTATAACCATTTATTTAGATGGCCAATGTTTGGACAATTTGGATTATTCTATTGATGTGATTTGTATTGCAATTGATGATTATATTATTTTCGGGTATCATCAGCGTGCCACGTGTACATTAGATTAGTAGCGCAGTGGCACTCTTACTTTTAGGATAGTTGCAACTCTCCTACCTTTTAAAAGGGAGCCAAAAGAGCGTTTTACTCCACCTATACCTGAATCTCAACAAAAACGTGAAATTTCAGAGCACATCAAAATTGTGTAAATCCATTTCTTTCCAAATGCACGGTGCCAAATGATGAATTTGGAGCAAAATCACCTCACACATTGTAAGAGTAATTAATCTAGATGAATGGCTTTAGTCTGACCTACCCAGCCTAAAGCGCAACTTGGCTGCGACATGAAACGAGCAATGTGGGTGGAACTAAGACTGTAGGGCCCACCTCAATACACGCATTGTATATCCATGCCATCTATCTGTTTTGCCAACTTATTCTAGGCATTGTCCTAAAAATGAAGCAGATAGAAATTTAATTGGACCCACCACAGTGACCAATGATTATTGACCATTAAAAACTTTTTGTGGGCTACAAAAAGTTCTAGATCAAGCTGATATTTGTTTTTTCCTTTGTCCAGGTCATTGTGACGTAATCAATAGCTTGGATGGTCAATAAACATTACGGTGGACCTTGAGAAGTTTTAAAGCTGGCTTTCAGTGACAACTATTTCCTGTGGTGTGGGCCACTTAAAATTTGTATCTGCTACATTTGGAAAAATATATAGACGGCATGGATATACAATGCATATAATGAGGTGGGATCGAAGGTCAGGGTCGCACCTACATCCCCGGTTCTGTTCGCAGCCAAGTCCCTCTCCCCATACTAGGCACCAGGACATGCCCCGATTTTGCGTAGAAGCCCATTTTGCGTAGAAATCAGTTCCAATCTGACTATCTTGAGGGTTCCACGTTGGGATATCAATGGGCCAGGCTCCTGCCAAGATTTATTTATTTATTATTCTCTCAAATAGGTCTAGTAAGCAAGCTGGGCCACTTGGTCCAAAATCTGGGCCAAATCCGACCGGAGGCACGACCACTTGACAGCCTTTGTCCTGCAAAGTAGATGCCTTATTTCAAAAGTAAGGCCTGCCCATTCAAAAGGGTCGCGGATTGCGTCCTGCCCCTGCCCGGATGCATTACCGGCCGGGCAGACCTGTGGAGGGACCCACCGTGATGTATCTGTTTATCCACTTCGTCCATCCATTTCATACTATCATGCTAGGATATGGCCCAAAAATGAGGCAGATCCAATGATCCTGATGACATCATCACTGCTTAGTGATGACATCACCAGGTTCCCAGCACTATTTGGTGTTGCCCACTTGAGCGTAATGGGATCTTCCTACTTTTTAGAGTCATATCTTAAAATAATCTTATAAAATGGATGAACTGAGTGGATAAACGGATGCATCACGATGGGCCCCTCCATAGGTCTGCTGGACAGTAACGCGTCCGGGCGGGGGCACGATGCAATCCGCATCCATTCAAAAGGTGAGCTTACAGTATTGGAAACAAATGGACATTTGAGGGACTTCCACTTGTAAACTGTGTCCCACCTAGAGGTGGGCAATAATCCGGGCTAGGCTGAGTTAGCCCTAGCTTGGGTTTGGCTCGTTTTTGTGCCACCCTAGTTTGGGGATCGGTCCGGGTGCGGCCCGTGTTTGGTTTGCTCTAGAAAAATCTGGTTCAGCTAGGATTGGTTTAGTTGAAAATTTTGTACTATATAGGGCCAAGTTTGCACAAGTGACAGTTCTTTTTTTTTTTTTTTTATTGTTTGTTTAAATAAAAGTTAAAAAAGTTAGAAATAACAAAAAAAAAAAAAGAACAAAAAAAATAAATATATCTTACTACATTATATTTAACATCCTTGAAAGTAAGAGTGCAACTTCAAAATAGAAATGTAAGAGCCTTTTGAAACAATGTTGCTTAGTTTTTTTTTTCAACCTAGTATCCTAGGGGTCGGGCTGGTCCAAACCAAGCCGAGCCGAGCTTTGAGTTGGGCCGGGCCAGCACTGTAAGAGATTGGGTTGAACCAATTTATTAAACGTGCCGCGTTAGGGTGGCTTGTCGGCGGTCGCTAACTCAAAACTCCACTTTAAACCGGGCTTTTTTAATATAGTCCGGGCCGAACTTCCAAATTGGCTGGTTTTGTGTCCAGCTTTAGTCCCAACTAGCTTGTGAATTAGCATGGGTTTTTTTTTTTTTTGGCAGGACATCTCTACAGTGTGACCCACCTAAGGGATGGCAAAGATCATGCACCCATATGGAACTCACCCTCTTATTCTCTCTTTTCCTTGCAGGTCCAGGCCTGACAGGCACCAGCCATGTAGGCTAAGGCCTTTTAACCCCAACTAGGACCAGGGCTAAAGTACCCGGGCTGAACCCAACCCGAACCCGACCCAAATATGCGTGGGTGGGATCAGTGCTGAGAGCCACACCTAATTATTAAATGAGCCAGTAACTTTTTTTAGACATCACTTACTTTTTTAGAGAAAAACTCACAATGGATGAAAAATAGAAAAATTGGATAAATTTTTTATTTCACAGGAATAGAATTTGGTGTCTACCTATTTATGGGCCACTTATTTTTGTAAATGCTGCCATGAGTTTTTGGTGGGCCACTTCCAATATGGTTTTTGTTCTGTTAGTGTGAATACGTGTGGTGTGTGTGAGTGATGAATGTGTGGTGTCCAGCTATATACATAACTGTACTTATGTAGCTAAATACATGCTTCATATGCATCTAGGGCCATACATACATGTACACACACCCAGAGGAGCAGGTACCATGAGATCGAGCTCTGTAGAACCCACCGTGATGTGTGGCAAACATCTATTCCATTAATCAGATGCACCCTTCCATGGTGAGCAATGGCCTAAAATTCTGGAAAATCTAAGGCTTAGGTGGGCCACACCACAGATAATAGTTGAGAGTGGATGCTTGTCCATTGAAACCTTCCTGATTGTATATAGGGCTCAATGAGATCTGTTTTAGGCATCCAGGTCATCCATTGTGTGTGTCCCACTTGGATGAGGGGTCACACCAAATTTTATGCCATTCCAAAACTTTGGAGGGCCCACTAAGTGCTTTTAAATGTTTTAGACATGATTTCAGCAGGTGTTGCCCACCTGAGTTCTTAATAGGGCTAATTATTGGCACATCCCATAATCTACAGGGGACCTACCAAATGCATGGTGTGGATATCCATTATACATCACAATGGGGCCTATAGAGCTCGACCTCATAGGAGCTCCCATGAGGTGACCTCATAGTACCATTTCCCATATATGTGTATCTATATATGTAGAGCTGTGCACCAGCAAGGTTAACCCGCTCGACTCGCAAGAACCAGCTCAATTCGAACCAAGTCGAGCCTTTTTTCCAAGCTCAAAATAATTTTCAAGCCAAGCTCAACCTAACTTAAGCTCAATTCAACTGACTTAATTAGAAAAGTATGTTCTTTTAGCCTCGCATCGAAAAGTGAACAATGAAATGAGAGGTGAAACTCTCTAGGGGGATCTAAATGGGCTTTGGGCTGTCTTTGGGCCTGATTTTAATAGTTTTGGGCTAGGCTTGCTCAAAATTTTGTTCTTTTCAGGCTCAAACTCAACTTGAATTGAGCTCAAAAGCTCAGTTGAGCCAGCTCGAACATCTCAGTCCTTGGCTGAGTCGAGCGGAACATGAGCCAGGCTATTCGAGCCTAGCTCGAACATGGCTGAGCTCAACTCAACTCATGCTCAGCTCTATATATATGTATGGATATATAGGGAAATGATGCTATGAGGTCGAAGCTTCCATGAGGTTGAGTTGTGTGGATCCAACTGTGATGTGGCAGCCGTGTTTGGAGCTCAAGTGGGTCATACCATCTAAAATTATGTGAAATCATGCCTAAAACATTTTAAAGTTCTTTATATAGCCCACTTGAGTTTTGGATAAAGCTGAAACCCGGTGTGACCTCTCATCCAAGCAGGACACACACAATGGATGGGCGGGATGTGTGAACCACATCTCACTGGGCCCTCTATATGATTAGCAAGGTTTTAATGGGCGGGCATCCACTCTCAACTAGTTGTCTGTGGTGTGGCCCACCTAAGTCATGAATTGGTCTAATTTTTATTCCATGGTCCCAATATAGAAGGGTGAATCTGACTGGAGTGGATCTCCGATCCACATCACGGTGAGGCCCATATAGCCCGAACCCCTCGCGTGTGGGCGCACACATGTACACGCACTAACTTGTTACTTCTCTCTTAAAATATAAAATTTTACCACATAATCTCTCTAATTACATGATATGAGAGCCCATCATGGCCCATAATCCCTTCCCTTCATCGTCTATAACTTAATCTACGGTGTCTATGTTAGTACGTATTCTATCGTTGCTTATCTTGTAGAAATACAATTTCTACCATAACCTATCTAATTATATCGTGGGTCAAATTCTCATGCAATTTCACGTCCAATGGATGGATCTTAAGTAGAAATGATTAGGGAAGCCGGATTCACAAGGCCAACCTCTAGACAGGTGAGTCACAACCACAGCGACAACGACAACAAAGACAAAATGGCAATGATGATCATGATAAAAGGAATAACCAAACAATATCTTGAATGACACTTAAACAATTTCAGCTATTATTAGCAAATAATTTAGAAAAGAAAATAAAAATAAATATTACTATTTAAAAAGCTTACTATCTTAGTGGTTATTCAATATTCAGAAATGCTCCCATGCCTTAGTTGCATTGGGACACTTGGACTGTCCAATTCATTGATCTGAACTGTTCATTAGATTCAATGCACATTTAATACACAAAGCAAGAATAATCTGACAAATATTAAGCATCCGATCAATGGACCTTAATATGGATGGTTGTGATCATTTGTTAGGCAATCATAGTCATCGTTGTCGCTTATAGTGCCCTAGCATTTCCCGTCAATATTTAATAAGTTCAAATCTTCATGATTCGAAGCAATAAAAGTAAAAAAAATAAATAAATATTGTAAACCAATTTACTTTTAATATCATTGGTTATTAATATTGAGTTGAGTCCAGTCGAGTCAAGTCTTCGAGTCAACCAGACGTGGCTGAACATCTAGTTGAGTTTTTGGGTTTTTCGAACCATGGCTTAAAATGATAACTTATGGACAGATATTTGGACTGAGCTATCGTAGACGATGACGGCTGGTTTCCCAACGGCTAATATGGCACCACTAGGGGCGCTTCGAAGCCGACATAAACCTGATTTTGGGCCATTGAATGGTTGATGTGGATGCTATGGTGCTCCTGCAAACATAGCATCTGTTCGATTGTTTGATGACTCATCAGATTAATCGGATTTTCCCTTTGAGGCTGAGTTAACTCAACTGAGCTGACTCACACCGAGTTTCTCACTCTTCCCTTCTCCAAAGTCAACATGCTACATTGTTTGCGCCCCCTTAGGAAAAAAAATAAAAAAATCCACATCTTTGTTAAAACAAGATCACAGGTGAGGCCGTACTTCGATAATCTAATCCGTTCATTTGGTGGGTCCCATTATATATAAACAAAACTCCAGGTATCTCTGCCATTGGACGATCTTAGCCGTCCCATTGGTGGCTCTAAAATGGACAACTACACAAATGGCCCATGATTAGTGGATGCCAAAGCGGACAAATAGGATCACCCCATCAGGAACGGTCCAGATTGAAGTTCCCATCCATAACTGGATCTGCTGTATGAACGGTCCAGATCACCAAAAAGGTGGGCCCACAAATAACCTTGCCATCAAAGACATCAAGAGAGAGAATAAGATCAAAACCTTCTATTGCAATGCAAGATTGAACAGAAAATAGAAAAGCGTAGAGTTCCCCAAAATTTCAAGCCAAAGAAACCCACCACCAAAAGAAAAGAAAAGAAAAAGAAGAAGAGAGAGCCTAAAACCAGATTCCTCAGCACTGGATTTACAGGCAGTTAAGAAACATAAGATATTTGGATTACCAAAAGCAAAGCAAGCAACGACTCTCTCTCTCTCTCTCTCTCTCTCTCACAAGTCTTGCAATTTCAGAAGGTTGGTTGGTACCGCGCTTTTCTTTAAGGTTACTTGAAATTGTACTCCCCCAAGATAGATACTATAAATGAGGAGGCTCTTTGCCTCCTGCTTCAGAGGTCCAGTCTCCAAGAGACATATCCAACCAGATTCTAAGGTACTCAAAATTGGATTTTTTCTTCTTGTTCTTTGGGTATTGTGATTTCTCTTTTGCAGACATAAATGTAGAAAAATTAGCATGGTCTATGGCTCATGTGGTATTTTTCTATATTCATCTCTCTACATACATGAAGAAGAATGCATATAGTCAGAGACCCATTTCAGATATCTCTGTTTTTTGTTTTATGAATGCATACATGACCAAAAATGCCTATGTTCTAAGACCCATTTCTTATTTTTTCAATATCTATCTTGTTCATGCATATATGAAACAAAATGCCCATGTTCATGGACCCATTTCAGATTTTACGTACATGGAGAAAAATGTCTATGTTCACAGACAGATCCATATCAGATTTCACTATATCTATCTTGTGCATACATAAATGAACAAAAAATAAGCATTTTCTAAGGAACATGTCTGATTTTAATGGATCCCTCTCTTATTCATTCGTACATGAAGAAAAATGCCTGTGTTCTAAATCCCAGTTCAAATTTCTGGAAATCCCTCTTATGCATACATACATGAAGGAACATCCAATGTTCTAAGTCCCATTTTGCTATTTCTCTAAGAAACTTAACTTTTTTTATTTTGCCTTTTTAATCTAGAGTTCCGAAGTAACCATGGATAGTCAGAAGAGCAGCAATGTCAATGGCTGTAGCAGTGAGGTAAGGCTTCTGTTGAGTTTTGAGGATGAGGGCAGGTTGGATGCAACTTAGGAAGACCCATATTTGAGAATGTGTATGGCGATTGGAAATGGTCAAGAAGAAGGCCCTACCATGGATAGTCCATGGTGAAAAGAAAATCCTTTTTAGACCATCCTAACTGTTCGAGCAATGGACAATAGAAATAAATGGATGGCACTTCAAATTCAGCAGGCAAATTGTAAAACTACATTGGTTGAGGGCTTATGAATTTACATAACCTGAGCTGTGTGACCTTTGGTCCATGTTCTATCCATGCTGGGGCACTCATCTTGACTGGTTCTGATCACCACATGCATGCCCCAGGATCCTGAGGAGTACAATTTTGAATGCACCTGATGTTTACTGGCCTTCAAATGGGTTTCCTTTTCTCCTATTTATTCAAGCACTGTTATATTGTTTGAATGGATTGCACCCAATGGCTAGTATGTGTAGTATGAAAGTGTTAGTTATCACTGAGTTTTAGCTTTCTTTGATGCACTGTGGTTTTGGATGTATGGATTGTTTTTCAGATAGAACTTAGAAAAGTTAAGAAATGCTTTATGGAAATTGAATTACTAAACTCCAAAAAAAAAAAAAAAAGATCTAGTAAATGAATAGTTCTAGTCTACAAACAACAATGCTTTGAGCTATGTGTATGAACAAGAAAAGAACCCAATTACGTGTTGGCCAAATAAACTATGGGGTTTTGTGGCAACGAGAAGTGTCGATTATGATAGTCTACATTTCTTGGCATCAAGGCTTTGGAAAAGAGAAAGAAATAGGTACTTGGTAATAACAAATGTGGCTGGTAAGCCAGTGAATTGGGCCATATTTTCTTGTATTTGTGTCATATGGAGGGAGATTCCGCTCACTGGAATGTGATTTGGCTTTATATAAGAAGTCTTGCAATGCTTTTAATGGGAATTAGATGAGCATACCCAGCCATTTTGTTTTTGTACAGACACCTGTTTTTAGGATTGGGCCACCCTCCCTAGTCCCTCCTGGTAAATAGACCATTCCGAACGTGTCTTTCTGCCTCCCCCCTTTCAATTCAATAGAGGACTTAACCATACTTGTGATTTCTAGCCTTATGGTATGGCTGAATAGTGCTCAATGATCTCTTTGTTCGAAGGGCCAGTTCAGTTCTCCATGTCCTGGTCATCATAGATATAATGGCATGCTTCCGTCTTGAACGATGGAGGGTGTGAAATCTGGAGTTTGTTTTTGATGCTTCAGCTCAAACTATCACTTGATATTACTAGATATCCCCATCACTTCTTCTCTGTCCCCAATCTAGAAAAGTTCTTTTTGGTATGAAGAATCAGAGCTGTTAATCTATTACATGACTCATTTAGGATGTGTTGCTTTTTTTCCCCAGGGTAATGTCAATACTAACATAATCCATAATCATGACTTCTCTGGAGGGTTGCATTCGTGGCACCCGAATTGCTGTGATGGGTACGTCGCTTCAAGGGAGTCTGGTTATCCTGAAGGAGTAACAGCCAACTCAGGTGGTTGTTATGCTGTTATTTCGAATCGCACAGAGTGTTGGCAAGGTTTAGAGCAAGATATTACCAGAAAAGTTAGCCCTGGTCTCACTTATACCGTTTCTGTGTATGTTCGAGTTCTTGGGGCTCTTCAGGGACCTGCTACAGTCCTAGCAACACTGAAATTAGAGTACCCAAATGCAGCGCCTAACTATCTATTTGTGGGAAGGTAGTGGAATTTGGACCTTCTTGATGTTCTCTTTTCTTCTGAGGAATATTACTACAATGTACTCTATGGAGTTCAATGGAATAAGCACCGCCATTCTCAATTGTACATGTTGCACTTGTGTAAGATTATCAGGACCCTTGATATGGTGGGCCAGCATGTGGATGGGTCATGACCTTGAAGGTAAGATAATTGGACGATGGCAGCTATTGTATCGTTGACCTGCAAAGGCACACAACAATCAAATGGTCAAATTTTCCCAGTTGCTATGATCTCCATCCCTATGGTGGCCCACCTGGTGGGGTTAACACTTCATAGATCTATGGAGTACACGTCGCAATAGCATTTCACATTGCTCTTCTTTCAATTGCCTCCTTTAAGGTTCTTAATTTTGGGAATTTGGTCTACGTCTCTACGATGCTTGGTGGTTGTAGGGCCTTGGCGACAAAGGAACGATGGGAGAATTTGGAAGGCAAATTCTCATTGGAAAGCATGCCTAACCGTGTCATATTTTATTTGGAGGGGCCTTCTCCTGGTGTGGACCTTCTCATAGATTCTGTCACAATCACTTGTTCTAGCGTTAAAGAGTGTGAGGTATGCATTCTCTTGCTTTCTTTTGATTTGTTGACTACAAGAATGCATTTTTTTTCTTCGACCATTTTGCTGGGTTTCATCTTTGTTCATTTTGATCCATCTGCCAAATGCTAGAAAAAACTATGAAGCATGTTTCATTTCTTCATTGTAGAACTTAGTCGATCTGAGGGAGAGACTTCCATTTTTTACCCCTTTCAAAAGCAAGTGATAACCTGCTATATAAGAACTTAGGAGATGATATCGCAGAGCTAGAAGAACCGGAATATGGTAGAGCCATATCGCTGCATTACAGGTTATCTTGCAATCAGGATTGTCCATTTAGTATCACCCACTATGGATGGAAATTGATTCAGCATGCGCATAGATCAGACCATCTAAACAGTGTCCTTAGAGTTGATTGTGGAAAGAAAAAAACATTTAGTGGCCAAAATTAAGTGTTGCAAAGTAAAGATAAAGTGATCACTATGGTCTTCTGATAACTATGATTCTGGAAATTCCATCCATGCCTTATGAGGCTCATTAGTTGGGCAGTTCAGATTGATGGATAACCTGTCCATGTGTGATGTAGAGAGATCACTCTATCATATTCTGGTTCTTCTGTATCTACCATATCATCTCTCTAAGAACACTTTAACTAAAATTCCTTTAAGTTTCTTCCAAGTATCTTAATCTTAAAAATAGTTGCGTTTGGATGCTCTATAGAATTGAATTGCAATAATTCAATTTGATCAAAGGTAATTGACCAAACTGGGGATCCCCACATGGCACATAGCAAGTGACCAGCTCCAAATTCCTATCACTATTGAAATGGCAGCAATAAATTTTTTTTGGGGGCTTGTCCCTCACCATGAACCAAGTGGGCTAGCTGCATTTCCATCATTTGTCATTGACCAAATTGAATTATTGCAATTCAATTCAATACCAAACACAGATGTAATTGGTTCTCCAACATATTTTACATACCTTCAGTTCATCATCTGTTTCTTCTTTCTTCTTTGATTTATTATCCACTAAAACCGGAAATGTGCCACTGTCTTATCTTGAAGGAAGCAAACATACGGTGTTTGACCGACGGAGATGAAAACATCATACAAAACTCAAAGTTTGAAGATGACCTTAATCACTGGTCAGGGAGGAGCTGCAAGATTCTTCGGCATGACTCTATGGGAGATGGGAAAGTGCTTCCACTGGACGGGAAGTTCTTTGCTTCTGCAACAGAACGTACTCAGAACTGGAATGGAATTCAGCAGGAAATTACTGGTCGGGTGCAACGAAAGCTTGCATATGAGGTTACTGCCATTGTTCGGATATTCGGGGGTACTGTTACTACTACTGATGTGCGGGTGACTTTGTGGGTTCAAACACAAAACCAACGGGAGCAATACATAGGCATCGCCAAGTGAGCTTCTGCAATGCTTTCCAAATTTCATTGCCCATATAAGATTTGCTAAGCCGCATGTGCTGACCTGTAGATCAGGTGGGCCCCATCATGTGGTTGACCTGATTGAACCAACCCTGTCAACTCATCAAGCGTGCACTTCATGCATAAAAAATATGGACCGCTTAAAAAATAGTGCAAACAGTCCACATTCAATGTACATGTGAAGCCCTCCTGATTAATCAACCTGCCGTTTCTTGGGTTGGGTCATCTACACAGTGAGGCCCACCTTATGCACGGTTTGGATGTCACAACCATGTGTTGAGTTGGCATATAGAGCCACATGTGGAGGTGCATGTGTTCTTTGAATTTTCTTGCGATCCTGAAAGAAAGTGTTTTGTTTCCAAAGTTCACAGGCAACAGATAAGGACTGGGTACAGTTGCAGGGGAAGTTCCTTCTTAATAGTGTCGTTTCAAGGGTAGTCATTTATCTTGAAGGCCCACCTGCGGGTACCGATATTCTTCTCAACAGCTTAGTCGTAAAACATGCAGCGAAAGTCCCTCCCTCGCCGCCACCAGTGATCAATGTGAGTAGATCAGTGACTCTCACCCAACACGTATTGTTTGGTTAGGAAACATATAATGCTTGATCAATAACAAGCTTGGCAAGATGAAGTTTCAACTGTAGGGCCCGCCTTCCGTTGATCCTAGCAATTCACATGGTGGGCCAAAAAGCAGATTTTAATAACCCAAAAGTTTTGCCATTGGATGATCTTAACCATTCAAAAGGGGCCTCATCAAATTTGGACCATTGATTATAAGTCTCCACTTTCATAAGATGGTTAGGAGCATCTGATTATGGAGATATTTTAATGCATGGCCCATCAGGTCAGTAACTTAATATACCAAAAGGTGGGCACACTGGTACCATTTCTACGTAGAAAGAAAAAAGAGAAAACTTAGACACTAGCATGAGGGTGATGGATGAGACATGGGTGCTTAACTATTGGATTGCCAGACAATTATTGGACTGCTTAAAATGAAAATTACTCAATGGCCCTATTTCGACTAGTGTCCGATTTTGGGATTTCAACTTCCCAACATTTATGCCAAATCTGCAATTTCTGAGCACCTGTTTATCAAGTCTCATACACTGCTGGATTATCAAATAACACCTGTTTATCAAGTCTCATACACAGCTGGATTATCAAATAACTCCCCATGAAAGAAAAACACTTTTCTCCTAAAATGTATTTTCTTCTGTTTGTAGAATGTTGCTTTTGGAGTTAACGTAGTCGAGAACAGCAACCTTAACAATGCCCTTAATGGGTGGTCTGCGCTTGGGCCATGCACTTTGAGCATTGGTACTGGTTCTCCTCATTTGCTTCCACCAATGGCAAGGGATTCTCTTGGGCCCCATGAACCTCTTAGCGGTCGATATATACTCGTGACCAATCGCACACAAACCTGGATGGGCCCTTCTCAGATAATCACAGACAAGCTGAAGTTATATGTGACGTACCAAGTTTCTGCCTGGGTCCGTGTTGGTCCCAGCGCTAGTGGGCCGCAGAATGTCAATGTTGCGCTTGGTGTAGATGGTCAGTGGGTAAATGGGGGCCAAGCTGAAGTTGGTGATGACAGATGGCATGAAATTGGGGGATCGTTCAGAATTGAGAAGCAACCATCCAAAGTTTTGGTTTATATTCAAGGCCCTGCATCTGGGGTCGATTTGATGATTGCGGGGCTTCAAATCTTTCCCGTCAACAGGCAGGCGAGATTCAATCATTTAAAGAGGCAGACAGATAAGGTACTTTGTTCTTCCTTAACAATCCAAAGCTGATCTTTTGGATAATCATGAGATGCTCCACTGAGTTTAAACGGCATTTTCTATACAACCATCAATGTGCGGGTAAGCCCCATCTTTCTATGCTGCGGATGGTTCATCTGTTGGGCCCATCATGGACGGGTCATTCCCCGAAGGCACTTCCATTTGAGAATCTTACTATAAAGATTGGCAGAGCCTTTCTTGTCGAATGTTGACAATTGGCTAAAGTGTCCATTTTCAGGACACTAATCAGATAGCTAAGAAAATCTTTTGGAGGGAGATTTTTGGGTCATGGATCATCCATTATGATGCCCACAAGATGAATGGTATGGACCACCAGAAGGCGCACTCGACCTCTACAAATCATAGTTGAAAAACCCAGAAAATGGACTTGACTTGATGTTCAGTTGGGTCGGGTCAACTTGAAGACTAGATTGAGTGTTTCATCGACTCAACTTGGTATGTAATATTTGAACTAAAAATATTTAGAGTGGTAATAAAGATGTAAAATATTTATGCTTAGGAAAAAGGGGCGCGTTTCATTGGTACGGGAACCACAATAAAGTTAAGGTGGTACCTTGTAGATGTGGGGCCCACATGAGAATCCGGCCTGTACATAAGATGCATCACCTCAGAAACCCTCAGGACCCACAAATCAGAATGATCCAAGAGTCCAAGACTAAGTGGGCCATAGAAGAGCTGGGAGGCAATGTCCTTCCTTGAATTTCACAGGGTTCCACCTGAGTTCTACAGCCTGAATTTGGTCTGACCCTTCATCTGGACTGGATGATGGATGGAGGGTATGAATGACCTTGATTATTTATATACACAACAACGTAATAGCGTGTGTTCCCTCTCAATATGTTCCCTGTTGTGTGGCGTATCTGTATTTTGGGTTGGGTTCATTTTTGGGGTCTCAGTGGTTTGGGTGGTGACACATCTTATGGACGGTTTGGGTTCCATGATCACAACAGTGTGCTTCGCATCTGTCCGGTACCATTGTAAGCTCATGCTGGTACTGGTACTAATGGAGCATGCCACTAGGGAAAATATAAAAATCTCCAGAGACATACGCTTCCTTTGGTAAGATCGTGATTTTTCAAAACTCAAGTCTTTTTTTTAGCTTATATTAAAGAATGAAGAACTGACCAGTGGTGTGATTTGGCTCGAGTCACCATGATTCAACTGAGTCAGTGAGCCAACTTGTTGAGGCGTACAGAGTCACACATTGTGTGCATTTTCTAGTGACTCGGTTCGAAATCTCATCGAGTTGCCTCAGTTGAGTCACATAATTTTAGAATGGTAGTAGAAATGCTGCGCCAAACCCAAGTGGTTGTTTGGTTCGGTGGAGCATCATAATAAGTATTTTATAATACAAACACTGGCAAGTTGAATTTCTTATGCCTGTTTCAACCTCTCCCGCTCGTTTCACAGGTACGAAAGCGTGATGTTATCCTAAAATTCTCAGGACCAAATGCCGATAGTTTGTTGGGCACATTTGTGAAAGTCCAACAAACACAGAACAGTTTCCCCATTGGGTCATGTGTCATGAGAACGAACATAGACAATGAAGATTTTGTGGACTTCTTTGTGAAGAACTTCAACTGGGCCGTGTTTGGGAATGAATTGAAGTGGCCGTGGATCGAACCCCAGCAAGGAAATTTCAACTACAAGGACGCAGATGAGCTCTTGGACTTTTGCAAGAAGAACAGTATAGAGGCCAGAGGCCACTGCATCTTTTGGGAAGTCCAATACACTATCCAATCATGGGTCCAAGCATTGAACAAAAATGACCTGATGACAGCCGTCCAAAATCGCCTGACAGGTCTCCTCACGAGGTACAAAGGGATGTTCAGACATTACGATGTAAACAATGAGATGTTGCATGGATCGTTCTATCAGGATAGATTGGGTAAAGATATCAGGGCCAAAATGTTCAAGATGGCCAGCCAGCTTGATCCATCTGCCACCCTCTTTGTGAATGATTACCATATAGAGGATGGATGTGACACCCGATCATCTCCCGAGAAGTACATTGAGCACATCCTTGATCTGCAAGAACAAGGTGCGCCGGTCGGAGGGATCGGACTACAAGGCCACATCGATAGTCCTGTGGGGCCAATCGTCTGTTCTGCATTGGATAAGCTGGGGATACTTGGGCTTCCAATCTGGTTCACTGAATTGGACGTCTCGTCGGTGAACGAGTGTGTTAGAGCCGACGACTTGGAGGTTATGCTGCGGGAAGCATTCGCGCATCCCGGAGTAGAAGGTATCATGCTGTGGGGATTCTGGGAACTGTTCATGAGTAGGAATAATGCACATTTGGTGGATGCTGAAGGCTGTATCAATGAAGCTGGAAAGAGGTACCTTGCTCTTAAGCAGGAGTGGTTGACGCATGCTCATGGTCACATCGATGACCAGGGAGAGTTTGGATTTAGAGGCTTCCAAGGATCCTACACTGTTGAAGTCGTGACCTTCTGTAAGAAATTCTCTCAGACCTTCGTCGTCGACATAGGAGACTCTCCATTGGTAGTGTGCATAAACTTGTAAGTTGCAAAAGAAGTGTTAATGGGCCAGACGATGGTTTGTGTTCACCGCCCATTTTCTAATTGGGAGTGTTGACTCGTCCACTGCCACCATACATGTCGCATATACATATGCATTAGTCCTGACTAGTGATTGTATGATCCTGTCCAATTTGTGGCCATCAGTAGATGGATAAAATAAATTGGTTACGATCTAATGATCGGTGGGATTTTTGGGCTATTCTCCATTCGGAATGGGCCCCACAGTTGTGAATGGTCTTGGATTTACCATGTGGGTGGTGGATGAGTTGTGATCATTTAGAAAATGGCCATGACTGGTGATTGAGCACAGATCGGAGTCTTAGCCTTGATATCAAATAAGTGATTCTGTATCTAAGCTTGTGTGCAAAAGATTAGAAAATGCAATAATCTGTTTGGTGGTTTTGAAAATGGAGATGTTTCTGAGAAGGTTTGGCTGGTGTAATAATCCAATATTGTATATCTATGCTTATTGTCTATTAGTTTGTTTTGGGGCCACAGGGTTATCTGGCCCAGCTCACTGGGAAAGCTGTATACGGGTGTGCCGGGTTGGATAGGATCAACCCGGGCTTGACCCATTTAACTCAAAACAAGCCACATTTTCTATTCTGAGCAGGATATGTTAGCTTGGACCAAACCCAACTCAAGAATTATTCCGAACTGGATGCATTAGCTTGGCCCAAACCCAACTCAGAAGCATGTCGGCCGGTGGGCGAGCAGGCTGACCTGTCGCCATTGTAATAACTCTAATATGATCCCATGCAAGTAGGATGCCATGGATGAATAATGCAGGCCATTGATCTCATGGATCCCACTGAGAAAACCATTCTCCAAAAACAACCCACTGTTAAGATCTGGCTCTCAATCTTTAGCTTTCTTCCATTGACTGTCCACCGATAGCAGTTGGAATGTCAGGATCTGATGGGCAGCATGACGATTTAAAAACCCAATGTATTACTTTGCCTTACCTAATCTGCAGGTCTTGCCAGGTATTGGGCCATGGCAGATCGATCGGCATGGATCTAACATGTACCAAATTGAATTCTAACTGTAATCAGTACAAATAGCTTTGGGATTCTGTTACCACAGATCAATGTTAGCACTGATCCTGGGGCCCACCTGGGAATCACTGAGGAGGGTCCACTTTCTACACCATTCATGTGGCATGTGTATGGTGATCCAATGGCAATCTTGGGCTATCATAATATCAAATGGGACATTTGCTTCATCAAGCCCCTTTGTAGGGTTCCATTCGTCAGACCACAGTTATTGTATGTGGCCTATGTTGCCATGATCCAAACCATTTATTGAGGGATTCCTCAGAGAACTATTGGATTGGAGTGTTTCGGCCCTTCGATCATTTAGAGTAACTGTTTTTTGTTCATGGCCCATTAGTTGAAGGTTAGGATCTGTTGAAAATCTGATCAGTGGAAGCATAGAAGAAGATCAAACAATCACCACACAATTACATACACAATCAACGCAAAAGCACATGAATTTTACATGGAAAACCCTTGCGGGAAAAAAAAATCACGGCACAAAGCGACACCTTCCACTATGAATTCAGATGATTACAGAACTAGAACTACCCGAGTATATCCTAAAGATGAACAGGCACATGAAACTTTCAATCCTCTCTCCCAATAACCCTAATCCCATTTAGATCACCTAAGTATTGCTTAGAATAAGATCTAATATGATTAGGAAACATATATATAAGAGGAAATCTGAAATTAGAAACAAGTAGCGTGAAAATCGCGCAACACTATCAAATTCCGCAGATCGCAGACCGGTCGCACACAGTCCAAAGAGTTGCTTGCCCGCTGCCTCAACTCAGACTTGTCCCCAGACCGGTTTGAGCATTCTGCGACTGGTTGAGTGACCAGTCTCAAAACGTGAAAATATGTCCAGAGAGTTTGGACTTCAAACTGCACAATTTGTCCACCGGTCGGTGGACTTTGACGTTGCATAGTAACGAGGCCTTCACAACGGGATCTTCCAATCTTGAAGATATTTTAGGATGTCACCATCATGTATCATGGACTTGTAACGGTCATAGCTACAACGCCATTACTCAATTGGTCCTCTTGCCACTAGAACACTAGAAGGAATGCACGGGAGTAGGGCTGTCAACGGGCTGGGCCCATTTAAAATTCTGATTTTTCAGGTCTAAGCCCAGCCCATTGATACCTCTACACGGGAGAGTGGAAGAGGAACTCATAATGCATTGAAGAGAGCAAGGCTTACAATGCTTGAGTGATTTACAAATGAAGGGGTCTCCTCATATGGACTCCGGAGAAATTCAGAAGCTCCAATCTATGGTCATGATTGTGCCATGTGGCACTCATTCAGTAGTTGGAAGACTGGAGAAATGTTCTAGAAAATTCTACACATGTATAACCCAAGACACTTGAGGAGAGAAATTACCTAAACACTCACAAGGTATATGCCTGACATCCAACCTGTGTAACGAATGCAGCACACACCATGATTACCAGAAGGACCAAAACTCTAGCAAATAAAATGATAAGATGGACCGCACAATAGAAACTAATATACACCACTCAAAAAAAAATCTAAATTCATTAGTAGCCCATTCGGTGATTCAATTAACCTAATTTTTTGGGTAGTGTGAAATCATGGTGGGTTTTATACGTTAGAGAATTATATGTCATGTACATATCACCTGGACTCCACAGGTCTTGACTTTACTTCTAAAGAAAGAAAAATTGCATTTTTGTACTTTTACCCAGGCTTGTGGGGCCAACTTGTATATGTAGAATGCACTCTATCCTCTAACCTATAGAGAGAGAGAGAGAGAGAGACCCAAAACTTGGGTGGCCACATCACAGGCAACAATGGGGATGGGATGCTAGTTGTATGTGTGGCCACCATTGTGTGTATTTTTCATCAGACTCGTTAATTAGGTGTAAATCACCTGGATGAAGTGAAAATACAAAAAATCAGCTTAATCCAAATATCAGGTGAGCCACACCATGTGAACTTAGGACAAGTTTGTCACTAAATTTTTTTAAGAAATTCCTATTTAGAGAGGAGGCAAGGAAAAAAAAAAAAAAACTAGAAATGCATTAGAAAAAATATCACAAGCAAATCAGATAAAGCATACCGCCCTCTTCAATGGAGAATTTTTTCTCCGATAAATGTTTAAGAGGAATGGGGAGAGGAAAAAACTTAGAAAGAAAAAGAAAAATAGCCATTACTATCTCTCATTTTTCTCTTCAAAGATATGAAAGCACCCTGCGTTGACTCGGATAACCTGTTTTCACTCAGCTAATTAAGTCAACCAATTCCTAGGCAGACGTGGGAAACCAGGTCCGGGTCAGATGTGGGCCAATGCAGGCTGGTTTCAGGATCCACTGATAAGGTTATTGACCGGCTGAGCCGACTTGGCCTAGTCTCTGGTTGACCCGCCTAGTTTGTGCCTATAGCTTCAATAGTCATACCATCGCTTAGATTTCGGTTTTGAGTGTTCGAGCAGAGTTTAGGCATGGTTAGTCGGCTGTGCTATTTTTAGAATTTTTTTTTATTTAGAAAAGAGAAATTCTGTACAGATGCTTAGACAATGCCGTACAATGCTGGTCGAATTTTAAAAAGAAAAAAAAAAACTTACTTTTAAATTGTTTCCTAAAACCTGCCAAAGATTTATACAACTATCCAAAAAAAAAAATGCATATCGGATTATTTTTATATATTTCATATTATACTTTTGAAATAACATTTCTGCTTTTAAAGCAAATCCTCTAAACAAAATACCAAAACAAAAAAAAATACACCATTCTCTCTCTTGAATGCCTGAATGTTGGAATCTCTCTCTCTCTCTCTCAATAATTACTTTTTTTTTTTAATACTTTAAAGCATATTTGGTTTTTCATTTTTCATAGTAAATAATGGTAAATCAATAATAATGACTTTTCACTAAAGTTTTGAAGAGAGGGAAATAGCAGGTTAATAACAACCTTGAAAATCATGGTTACATGCATTCAAATCAAATATTGGAAATTGTGTGAGTAAAATTTGTGAGTCTCGCCATAATGTGTGTTTGATTGATGCATGCGTAGACGTGGTGAGATCGGTCACCGTCTCTCTCATAGATAAATACTCTTAATCCATGGAGCATTTGAAAATCCTTAATCGGGGATATCTTCGAATCCACAAAGAAGAGAATAAGAAAACTGAAATTTTATTAAATAATGTAATATCCCCCTTAATGAAATAAACAAGTTTAAATAGCTAAGAAAACCCTAATTACCTAAATAGAAGAGTTCTAATCAAAATAGGAAAGAAATATGCAAAATCTGCGCAAATTTGTGCATCCTGTCAACCTATCGGCCGGTCGAAATAGGCCCAAGCTGTCCAGTGGCATTTCAGCAAAATTCGGCTGATTGATAGTGGAAATTGGCTCGTCGACAATTCGCGATAGCCTAGATCCATCGAAAATTCAAAATCTGCCTTTTTTCTTAATTTTTTTCTAGTCCATTTGTGATAATGCTTGATCTACACCTTTTATCAGGGGGTTCTCCCTCTACATTAGTCTCCCCCACTTGAAAAAAATTCATCATCGAGTTTCTCTTCGAACTTGATCCACAACATGCCCGACGTTTATTATTCTTTTTCGGCTCCTGCACCACCTCGTATAGGAGATACAGTTCATCAACTGCGTCACTCTTCCTTAGCTTAGCTTTTACTAGGCCATCCTACAACACCTTCTAAGCTTCCTCAATAGAAATTACCAAAGCATCATTTGGGACCACATGATCACCCTTTGTGTACAAAAGGGACACAAATTCTCAGAGACACTCCATACTCAATGCTACAATCCGAAGATTGCACACTCAAGTGTAGGTAGTGAAGTAATAAAATACTCGGTAAGACCGAGGTCGCTCCACAGGGATTGGGGTTAAGAACACTTAAAGGAATTAATTTAGGTGTGAGAGATGAAGTCTGAATTATCCATGAGAGTGGAGCAAGTTGTGTGTGATGAAAGATAAAAATAGAAAAAGGGGCTAAAGCATCAAGGATCTACCTTTGATTTATCCACAAGGTTTGATTCATTAGTCCAACTATAAGTCAACTAGAATCGAATAAAGATTTATTCCAATCGGAAGATGAAACAATTAAACCATTTGCATATTTCATAAAAGATGGTGATCTGAACCGATTGATTTGACTATGAAGCACTCGTTAGTTGATCGCAGGGAATTCTAAGCATCCACTGTGCCCGGATTCGACAATGGATCAAGGAATTATACAGATCAACTACCTTGCCAAAAAGTCAATCGATAAGATCACAATTCATACGATCAAATGCATACTTACAAGATATGAGGCTTTGATTGACCGATCCAACCGTTAAGATCTCGTCTATCGATTGCAGGGAATCCAAAGTATCCAATGTCCCCGGAGTCTACAATGGATCAAGGGATTTTACAGATCGATGACTTTACTTGCACTAGCTCGATGACCGTAGGGAATCCAAAGCATCCAACGTGCCCCGAGTTGACGATGGATCAAGAGACTTTATCGATCATGAACTAGTTAATTGATGTACAAGGGATCCCAAGCATCCAACGTGCCCGGAGTCGACGATGGATCAAGGAGCTTACACAACAATAGCGTCCGCCGAGGTGGATAACCTAACCACTCAACCAAAGAGAACTCCAACATTCACATACCATGATTGAACCAAAAGAACTAAAGCTTGCAAATTTCTTCAAAGGCTTCACCCCTAGCCTTAGCTAGAGGTTTAGCCAATCATGCTACAATGGAAGACTAAGACTTCTACAAAAGAGAAAACTACTCTACACTACAAAAGAAAGAAAGAAAACTAAAGAAGAGAAGAGAGGAGTTGTAGAGAATGTGATGATTTAATGATTCAAATAAGAGGGAGAGGAGCTCCTTTTATAGCCTCATGAGAAGCTCCAAGCCTAGGTGGCACTCCAAGCAAATCTCCTCTAGGTTTGGGCTTGGAGTTAGGCTTGGGTGATGAGGTGGCAATTCCAAGCCAATAGTTGTGCTTTTTAAGTTTGGGTTAGGAGTTAGGCTTGGAATGCCTAAAGCAAACTTTTCTTTTTGGTTTGGAGCTCATGGATGGAAGAGGATGGAGAGAGCATTTGTATGGCCCAAGAATGGAAGGTAACTAGGTGAGTTAACTGGGTCCACATGAGTTGGAGTTGACTGGGTCCACAAGATGGACATGGAGAATCTGGACAATCTGGACAATCTGGACCGTCCATAGAAGATGGGGTCCACAACTGTATGTGTGCCGGAGTTCAGGTTGTTGGACGACTGAAGATGAGATGACTTTCCATCAACTGGTTAAGGTGGACGATGGCGGAGTCCTCCATTGGCACGTGTGAAGCTGATCGTTGATGATGGAGGCCAGCCGAGATGAATGGTTAGTAAAGATCTCCAGCTGCTGTACATGTGGGTATGATGATGTTCACCACTGCTGGATGATGGAGGGTTGAAGACTGTGGCCTGGATCAGCATCAACTAGTGGGGTCCACTACTGAATTGTAGAGATGAAGATGGTGGCCGTTGATTTGATGGGCATTAAATCTCCATCTGATCAGCAGTTAGATGGTTGTGAAATAATGGCTGCTGAAGATTGAACAGCCAAGATGCTGCTGGAGTTCTGATGGACCGAAATGGACGGCTAAATTTGGACGTCACTTGCTGATGGACGGCTGATGGAAGATGAATGGAGTGGGTGTTCACGCTGGCCACACAAGACGGACGGTGGAGATCTAATGGTGGGTCGTTGTCCATATGTTTGGACGGTCTGCTGTTTGAGCGGACGAAGGATTTGAAGTAGGGCCCACTTGCCATCTGGACGGTGGATGTTCATGCTGCTGCACGTGTGGGACGGCCTGGTGCAATGGACGTTGGTTGATGTTGAAAGTTGGTGGAGCCCACTTTGATAGCTGGATGCATGGCTGGATAGACGTCCTCTGTCGGACGTTAGAAATGAGGTGAACGGCTGGGATCTGAGCTGCGCCAGCACGTGTCAGATGCTGGTGGGGTCCACTGATGTTGCCTGAGGGAGCCGTCCACCTGATGAACGTTGAACGGTTGGGATATAGGGGCTGCACACTTTGGATGGATGGATGATCATCTGTTGCCTTGGACGACTGGAATGAAGTTGCTCCACATGCTGAAGTTGATGGACGACTGGAGATCAGGCTGCACGTGTGGATGGTGGGCTGCTGTTGGAGGGTGGAACTGATGGATGGTTGAATCAGCACATTGGTGGGGACATTGAAGCTTGGACAGTCCAGACGTTATGGCTGCTGGACGTTGATGAAGCAGATTGGTGGGGTCCACTTGTTGACCGTTGAATGGAGATGCGGTGGCAGCGGTGCCTGATGATCACGTCCACTTGTCTGGATGGTAGAGATGCATCTGGATGGTAGTGCCGGACCATCAGGACCATTGATCTGATGCTCATGAAAGTGTGGCCCGCATTAATGCACAGTTAGTCCAATCTTCGATCTTTATAGTCCGATTTCTTGCAGGACCGCTTCACACTTGATCTTGATCACTTTGAGGCTCTAAGACGTTATAATTGGCTCAGGTCTTGTCCAACTTCTCCTGATCACCTGAACATTGAAAAATCGCCTAATGAGGGATACTTAACCGGAAAAACAATGATAATGCCCTTAACAACCAAGCTTAATTATACAATATTAGGCAATTATCACTCAGACTTGTCAGAAAACCTTTGAGCATCCATTATGACTCCATTACCTTCAATTGCTGCAGAAATCTCAATAACGGAATCACCAAAACTTGGAACATCATTCATAACAACAGTCTCCTCATCTATTGGCGGCAATACCAAATCTTCAGAAAAGACATGGTTGATCACTTGTCTATTCTCCTAAACAGGTTATTCTTGTTGGACGAAGGAAGTGTCTCAACTGGAGACAACTCTACATCCTTCTACACAAAACACGCCTGTTCTTTGTCATGCTCGCTAGGTAGTGGAACAGGTGATGCCATATCATTAGAAATTCTCAAGCCTTCATCAACTAAGTGATCACCCTCATTATCTTTAAACTCTAATTCATAAACTTCATCTGAAATTTTATTACATCCATCCGCATCCAATGCATCATCTTCAGACATCTTGAAGAAATCATGTACGATTATGGAACACTACCCCTCTACTTTAAAAGTTTTTGGTAGGTTTTTCATTTTCACAGGATCACATGCACGCCATTGTAGAATCTGGCATTCTGTTGTGACTCTGTCTCAAAACAACAGGATTCTTATCGCAAGTTGTGGGACTGCTATGATAATAACTGAACATCAATGGTGTATTGGAATTGTGATAGCAGTCATCATTTCATTTGCGTCCATGAACGCATTGACACTTTCAACTCTTACATTCGTTGATTTTAGAGCTGCTCTTCCCACCAAGTTGAAGCGCCCCGGCCCCTTTCAACTTTAATGTTGCATATTAAACCTTCTCCTCCTCAAGCATCTGCAAGTAGTTGAAGAAGCATTCGACTTTAAAGAGTCAGTTATTAATGCGACTCTGGCCATCAAAGTTAGGAACATCTATCATCCTCCTGTAAGATCAATCTTTCTGATCCACTCGATCATAGAATCTAGCGGACCTTGGAAACGGATCATCACCATGGGCAACGACTCGATCTAGTTTCTTCATGATACAGTCGAAGCGAGCCTGTAGCTCTTACATGGCTTGGTGATTATCCCACTAATAAGCCTGATCCCTTGATCATTGTCAATGACAATTTTGTCTGTACCTTTGTCAAGAGACATTAGCTCGAGCGGAGTCCTCGCTTTGATACCACTTGACACAGGCATAAACGTGGTGAGATCGATCATCATATCTCTCATGGATAAATACTTTGAATCCACGGAGCGTCCGAGAATCCTCAATCAGATATCTTCGAATCCACGAAGAAGAAGGAAAAAAACTGAAGTTTTATTGAATAATGTAAGATCCCCCTTAACAACGAAATAAATAAGTTTAAATAGCTTAGAAAACCCTAATTCGCAAATCGAAGGGTCCTAATCAAAATAGGAAAGAAATATGCAAAATCCACGCAAATCTGCACATCCTGTAGACCTATCGGACCGACCGAAGTTGGAAGTCGGCTGGTCGAAGTTGGGGGTCGACTGGTTGAAATAGGCCAAAACTGTTCAGTGGAATTTCAAGCAAAATTCGGCCAGTTGACAGTGAAAATTGTCCGGTCGACAATTCACGATGGCCCATATCTGTTAGGAATCCATCGAAAATTCATTAGGAATTCATCATTTGCTGAATTTTCTGCATTTTTCCTTGGTCTTTTTGTGGCCTATTTGTGATAGAAATACACTTGATCCAC
This sequence comes from Liriodendron chinense, assembly GCA_003013855.2. Lineage (NCBI taxonomy): Eukaryota > Viridiplantae > Streptophyta > Magnoliopsida > Magnoliales > Magnoliaceae > Liriodendron > Liriodendron chinense. The sequence continues at coordinate 169,024 of ML058590.1, forward strand.
GCCCTTCATCAAGGGATTCTCCCTCTACATCACTGATTCATGCAATCTATCCATTTTAACAGCTTATTTTAAGGCAGGAGCCTAAAATTGAGGCAAATTATAAGCTGGAGTGGAGCATAACACACGAAACAAGGGAGATAAAAGATAGCTACGGTTGAAAGCTAAAACCTTCCTAGGGCCCACTGGGATGTGTCTCTATTTTCCAACTAGTTAATAAGGTCACATATCAAATATTAGTTTGATCAGAAACTTTTGTGGCCCCAAGAGGCTTTCAACTATAGGAATTCACTTCCTTCCACTTCCTATGGTGTGGTCCACTTGTGCTTTTGATGTGCCTAATTTTTTACTCATGCTTTAAAATGAGCAGGTAAAATGAACGGAGAACATGGATTATATACATAAATAAGGATGGGCTCCAAAGACTTTAAAGGTATCACATTTTTCTTCTTCAGTTTTAGCGTTACAGCCTTTCAAACAGGCATTGCTGTCAAAATCATGGAGAATCCGCCGGCATAAGTTACTGAAGTAAATAATAATTACTTATTACTGATATTTACAACCAATTTCCCATATATAAAGAGACCTTTGCACACAGATCATGGGAACAAAATCAGAATATGGTACATGTGATGCAGCTCCCCATGAAACCTCCAAAGATCAACTTTCAGCCTGATCCAAAACTTTGGTGGGCCATGGCAAAGAGAAGTAAATTAAGAGAGAAAACTATTTTCTTTTATCATGGGTGCCACACAAGTGGATCGATCTGATTTTGTACCCATGACACTAATCAAAAAGTGCTCATGAGTTTGCGTGAGAACCAGTTGCAACTGAGCATTTCACACACACACACACACACACACACACACACACACACGCATAAAGAAGAAGAATATGATAATCTCTTTTTGCCCTTTTCTACCATCCACCTTTTGTGTTATGGGGATGGGGATTAGCCGAGCTGAGCTAATAAGGCAAACAACTCGGATCATTCTCACCGGCCTGTTTATCTGGTTGACCTTTGCTAGGTTCTTCCGACTTGAATACTGACTCGTTTTATGGGTCGACATTTATCTTATCTAGAAACTACCGTCGACTTGGATCACCGCCACCATTGTCGCGGGCGAAAGACCAGGGATATGCTCGAAAATGACGGACACGTCACTAGCTATTATGAGGCTCAATCCACGTCTTTAGAATTGTGCAATCTGGCGGGAATCGCTCTCGTAACCATAGCCACGATCATGACCATGTCCGAAGCTTACGATTACTCATCTAAGGCCTATAAAACGAGTAATTTTACCTACATGAAAGGTATGCAATTTTTACTACCATTAAGCCTGTCATATTATCTTTGAAAACTTATCTAACTTAAGTATCGAAGGATTAACGGCCGGTAACCGGCTACCCTCCTAGTCTTCCTATGTGCTGTGCAGGCTAGTAGTTTCCAACTTAACTGAATCATCATCAAGGAGATTCTCCTCACACTCCAAGTCAAAGCAAGCACCGGCTCTCTTCGTCAGTTGTTCAGCAATCTACACCAACATTCTACACCATAATTTTTAAATACTTCTGAGTTTCTGTTTTCTTCAGATAAATGGTCCATACTATTAATTAATGGCCTGCGTACACCCAAAAAATGTGCTTGGCGTGGAACTGTACCCACCCGTGCTGGTCGAATGAATAGTGGCGGTCCAGGACCGGTTTAATATTTTAGAAGAAAAACCTCTATTTTGTCTGAGATGGTGGGCCAGGGAAATGTTCTAAATCCTGTACGCACAATCTGACTTACATGCCAATGTAAGCATTTGAGCACACGTGCGCATGCAGGTGAAAATACAGATCCTTTCCAAAATGCAGGCTTCCAGTTCCAGCGGGAGTTATTTGATACTCTGGCAGACCGCTATGGTTTATAGACAGGCATTCAGGAATTGTATACGTGGCATATGTTACCTCAAATTAAACGACCCAAATTGTGGGTCCCACCTTAGATAGGTAATCACACAAAATTCAGATTGACTGAAGGATCCTAATCTCTGATTAAAGGGAATTAAATGTTCATCTAGGACCGTTGATATTTTTCATTCAACCGCTCATTGAATCTCGGCCAATCATTCATTAATGAGATCAAACCGATAATTTTTTGGTTTACTAGTCATCTAAGTGGGTCCCACAATTAGAACTGTTATTTATATTCTCCATAACCCACATTTGTAATTTCTTAGTAGAGCTGTTCACGAGCCAAGCTAGCTCGGTTAGCTCGCTTGATTCGAATGTTAGGGTTCAGGACCAATGCTGAGCCATTTTTCAAGCTCAAAATGATTTTCAAGCTGAGCTTGAGCTAATCCAAGCTTGAATTCAGATTGACTCAAAGGTCTGCACGATGGAAGCTTGATTTGACTAGACTCAGTTGGAAAAGTATATTTTTTAGTCCCACATTAGAACCGGGCAAAGAAATAAGAGGTGATACTCTTTATAAAAGTAAATGGGGGATGTAAATGGGATTTGAGCTGCCTTTGGCCCAATTTTTAAATTGTTTTAGCTTGAGCTTTGGAATGAGCCTATTTAAAATTTTGTTTTTCCATACTCAAACTTAGCTCGAATTGGGCTCAAACACAGCTCGAAAAGCTTCTCGAAGATGCTCGCACAGCTCTATTTCTTAGTGTATGCGTGTGAAGTTTCATACTCCACCAGAGTACAAAAGTTTTCCATTCCAATGCACCTCTATTATTGCATGGTACACGGTCACAGCGTAGAGAGTGGCAGGTGACCATTTATTTTGTCCCAGGTGGGCCCCACCTTAAAAACCCTAATTCAGTTAGGTATGCGGATAAGGAGATGAGGGCCACTCAATATCAGCAACGTCACATCTTAAACCAATGGTGCAAACCACTCATTCAATAAGGAATACCTGTCCCACCACATGAAGATCAGGCCATTGGTTTAAGATGTGACGTTCTCACCGTAGATGAATCATGACGAAAAATATCCAAGCAATCAGAGATCCCTAATGTCCACACAAAAATGAGAAAGAATCAACGGCCAAAATTTCAACACGTGTTTGTGGACAATGTTAGTCTTTGATCAGTGTGGATGTTTTTATATCAGCCATCCAAGGTGAGGCCTACTGAATGAACGGTGTTGATCAAAATGTGGTGAAAGAGCAGGCAAGCTCTGGATCCCTCCCTTCAAATACACACGTGCACATGGGCCTCACCTACTAATGTCATATTAATCAATTTCCACACCTAACGTTAAAAGAGAAATGTACGCACACAACTAGTCATACATCTAACTCATTGGCATGTGGGGCCCACTCTGCTGTTTGTATGTCATCTTGTCAGTTCAGCAAGGTTGTCTCATTGTGAAATTGTATACCAAAAAATTAGGCCTTTTAGGAACTTATAATTCAAATACATGGATTCCAAATTAAGGTGATTATTCTTTATAGTTTATTTTTCAGTTGTGTTTGGCAGCTCATATTCAGAATGCATTAGAAGCTAAAAAGTAGTAATACATTGAAATTATTAAAGTATACTAGGAAGAGTTTGAATTTGATTACTAAATCAACTTTAATATCTCTAATTAGCATGCATACGTGATATTCGATGCAATGATTACTTTGGCAACAAAATGTAGAAATTTCAAGGCTAGATGGGGCCACGAGCATATGATCACAAGCCAAGCGACTTATCAATGTTTTTTACCCGTTGATTTACATGGCTAATGTTTGGGTTGCTCAGATCATTAGCAGGTCACATTTACAATGGATTTGTAGCTTAGGGACACTTATGTTACACTTGCGACTATCCTACTAGAGATGAACATGAGCCAAGCTAGCTCTAGTTTTAAATGCCTTTTATATATATATATATATATATATATATATATATATATATATATATATATATATATATATGAATTGATTTCGAGCACCTTAATCCCTACCCTTTTAAAAAAAAAAATCACCCAAGCCCTCTTCTTTTGTTTTTTGCTCTGGTGGACCTGAACTCGGCTTGAAAGCTTGAATTCAGCTCAAGCTGATAACCAAATTGAGCCAAGCTCGTGAGTCAAGCTCGAGGACTAATCTCAGCTGAAGTTGAGCTGAGGTAGTCTGCTAACTGAACCGAGTCAAGTCGTGCCAAACCCAACTTGGTTCGGCTCATGTACAACTCTATCTCTTCCTACTTTTAAAAATGAGCAAAAAGGAACGAAGGTGAGGATTGACAAACTCAATAAATAAAAGAGACTATAAAACTTAGCAAAATTGAGTATTTAAAATCCGCGTCAATTTCAAGTATCTCTTAATCCACACAACCAAACTAACTCTTAAATTCTGAATGCATCCAAATACCTTCCAATACCTCATAATCCAAGGTGTCGGATTGCTCAATTATTAGGTAGGGCACACCATGGAAAACAAAGAACAATTAGGGAAAAATTTTCAAATCACATGGGACATCCTATTTTAATGGTTGGATTGAACTAATATCAAAGACATCCCATTTTCATAAAATGGTGGGACAACCTTATTGGATGGGTGAAATACCACACAAGCAACATGGTGGCCCCCACAGGCCAACCAGTTGGACGTACACCTACCTTTGTGTAGGCATATCTCTCCGGCAGAAATGCTGGCACACAGTTAGTTGTAGGCCTAACTAGGGCCACTCTGGCATTAGTATGACATCTTGCCCATCCAGCTAGTATGTCCCATTGTGATAATGGGATGCCCAAAAATAGGTGACCTCCATCTCTGCACGTCATGCAGATGTTTTAAGTTCTGAAAAGTGGGGCTGAGATTTAGGTAATCCGGATCATTTGTGTGTTGACTCCCAATGTGGATGATGGGTGGCCCAAAATCTCCCACAGCTGAAAATCACAACTACCAATATTAGGACCTTTTCAGTTGAGTGTGGATTTGAAAGGAGCTGCTGAGGTGTGGGCCTTTAGGATCCAATGATCTACACGATGACCCTTCTCAAAGTCAAGGATGTGGGATGCGGTCGAGCGATCCACCTAGCTCCTACATGAGTAGATGGGTCTGATCACCCCTCTGATTAAAGGCCCATAACTAACATTGGTATCTACGGTGAGGATGGTCCCCTCTGATGCTACGGTGAGGATTGATGTTGAATTTCTTTTATTAACCGTCTATCCGTAGCCGTAGTTCCAATATATGGTTTAGATTTTCCGGCCAAAGGTAGTTTTTATGCATACTCAATCCACGGTGGAAGCAACAGGTGAATGGTTTGGATTTCCGACTGGGCCCCACTAGTACGAATTTTGCAAAAAATGGGCCCACTTGTTGGAACTGTGCAGAAAAACGTGTTTTTTTGGGACTGAAGACGTAATTTTACAATCGAACGCTAAGCCCACACGCATCCCACAGCAGTCGATCATGCCGTTCTAGAAAGTGTACGAGACATCGGAGCCGTGCAACGGGTATGATCCATACAATGTGGATGATCGACCGAGAAATAGGCCACTCAACTCATCAGGTGGGCCACATGCACGAAAATAACATTCAGTTTCCTAAAAGTTTTGGATTAGTAAAAAATGGGGCTCACAGTAATGTATGTGCCTTAAATCCACACCGTCCAACCATTTTGAAAGCTCATTTTAGGGCATGATATCAAGAATGAAGCTGAAGTTAAATCCTAGGTGGACCACACCACAGGAAACAATCATGATTGAATCCCCACCATTAAAAACGTCATTGATTCCACCGAAATGTTTATTTTACATCCAACCTGTTGATAAGGTCACAAACACCTACATGAAGAGACCACACAAGTATCATCTTGATCCAAAGCTTTTGTGGCCCACAATAAGTTTTTAATGGTCAATCATAATTATTTCCTATACCATAGTTCATCTGGGATTTGGAACTGCTTCATTTTTGGGATCATGCCCTAAAATGATCTTTCAATGCGGATGGAGAGCTTGGATGCAGTCACATACATCACAGTGGGCCCCACAGTCAGGGTCCAACCCACCTCAGGTGGATCCGGGGTCTCACCAAATCCGCTCCCGGGGCGGGGACGGGGATTGCTTGGTGAACCCAATACAACCTAGCTATGTGCTCTAGGAAGCGGATTGCGTCCTGCCCCACCGGGACGGATTACCGTCCCGGTAGACCTGTGGAGGGGCCCACCGTGATGTATCCGTCTATCCACTCTGTTCATCTATTTTATAAGATTATTTTAAGGTATGAATCTAAAAAGGAGGAAGATCCAATGCTCAAGTGGGCCACACCAAACAGTGAGTAGAACCCGGTGATGTCATTGCTATTTTTGGACCCATATCCTAGCATATGATCTTATAAATGGATGGACGGAGTAGATAAACGGATACATCACGGTGGGCCCCTCCACAGGCTCAGGATGCAATCCACGTCATGTGGCATAAGGAATCTGTGTGGCCCACCATGATATATGTGTTTTATCCATGCCGTCCATCTGTTTTGCCAGCTCATTTTAGGGCCTGAGCTCAAAATTGAAGCATATTCAAAACTCAAGTGGACTACATCAAGGAAACAATAGGCATTGAATGTCTACCATTGAAAGCTTCCTAGGGTTTACAGGAAGTTTTGGATGAAACTGATATTGTGTTTTACCTTCGTCCAGGCTTGAGTGACCTTATGAACAAGTTGGATGACAAATAAATATCACCTGTGGGTCATTAGGAAGGTTTCAAGGGTGGACTTCATTATCCATTATTTTCAGTGGTGCAGGTCCACTTAAGCTTGGATATACTTCGATTTTGGGATCATGCACTAACATGAGCTAGCAAAATGAATGGACACTGTGGATAAAATACATACATCACAGTGGGCCTTATAGAGTCCTTATATTGATCACATATTAGGTGTTACCCTTATCATGGGGCCCACCTTGATGATGTGTTGTATATCCACACCTGTCCATATATTTTTCCAGCCCATTTTAGGACATGTTTCCTAAACTTAAGCATCCAAATCTCATGTGGACCACACCACAAGAAACAGTGGTGATTGACTACCCACAAATAAAAACTTTCTAAGGCTCACCATAATGTTTTTTTTTTTTCCATCCAACCTCTTGATGAGGTTAATTAGACCTAAATGAAGGAAAAAACAAATATCAGATTGATCCAGGTATGTGTGACTTAATGAAATCAATAAGTTGGATGGCAAATAAATTTTATAGTGGGCATGGTGGACGTTCAATACCCACTATTTCTTGTGGGGTGGTCGGCTTGATATTTGATTTGCCTTATTTTTTAGCTCATGTGTACTAAAATGAGCTGAAAAAAAAGAAAGATGGAAAACATGGATAAAACACATATATCATAGTAGTACCCACGGAGCTTTGGCGGAACCAGTTAGTTGGTTGGTGCTGGGGCCATTAACCAAACCGTGTCCCCCATAAAACACATACAGCTAGGTGGGCTCATGCCCTAAAATGAGCTGACAAAATAGATGGATCACATGATAAAAAAACATATATCATAGTGGGGCCACCAGCTTTGAAACCAGCTACCTGATTGGTGTTGAGGTCACTAGCCAAACCACATCTAGGATAAAACACATATATCATGGTGAGTCCCATGGAGTCCTTACACCCCTTAGCCACATGCTTCACCCGTGCAATTTGCATCCCCTTGGCAATGCGTGTGGTTTTGGACGAAGTTTGACTAGTGAACTCAACACCATCTACATAGCTAGTGTAAAAGATCTATGGGCCCCACCATGATGTATGTCTTTTATCCACATTGTCCACCCATTTTACCAGCTCATTTTAGAGCATGACCGCAAAATGAGGCATATCTAAATCTTAATAAGACTACACTGTAGGAGACAATGGGTATTGATTGCTTACCATTAAAAACTTCTTAGAGGCCATATAAGCTTTGGATCAAGTTGATATTTATGTTTTCCTTTCATCTTAACATGTGTTATTTTATCCATAGGCTGGATGGCAAATAAATATTACACCGGGCCTTCTTAAATTTTTAAGGTTGGACGTTCAATCAACATTGCTTTCTTGTGGTATGGTCTTTGACACCAGCTATCTAGCTGGTGTTTGGGTCAATAGCCAAACCGTGTCCTATAGTGATGTGTTGGGCACTATGGGCCCAACATGATGTATGTGATTTATATCCATGCCATTAGTTAGATTCACAATATCCACCAGTTTGCCAGGTCGTTTTAAGGCGTATTAACCCAGGAATGAAGAGATCTGAAGCTCAAGTGTACCACACCACATGAAATGACGGAGACAAGGACACCCACCATCGAAAGCTTCCCAGGGCCACTGCAATGTTTATTTCCATCCAACCCGTTGATAAGGTGACAGGAGGTAAATTAGAAATGGATGCGGATTGCGTCCAAACGGAGCTGTGAAGGGGCCCACTATGATGTATTTGTTTATCCACTCCGTCCACTCCCCGTCTAAGATCATGCCGACCACATGAGACCAAGAATGAGGCAGATCCAACTGCTGAGGTCGACCAGACCAAAATACTAAGCTCGGCTGCATTAAATGCACCAAACATTAAATGCAAGTTGCATTAAATCCAGGATCATCTCTGGTTCTTGGTCTCATGCCTTAAAATGATCTTACATTGAGGTGTACACGGGCCAAGCTGAGCCAAGCTTTAGCCAGTTTGGGTTGGTTTGGTCAGTGGGCAACCTAGGCTCGAGCTTGGCTCAGCTTGGTCCTCGAGCCCAGGTGGTGGGCTTGACTTGGTTTGGACGAGCTTTCGAGCCAAATTTGAGCCGAGCAGTCAGGCATTGGGCAAAGCCACAGAGATGAGGGAGAGCTGGAGAGGGAGGAGGTGAGGTCGGGCAACGGGGGAGAGAAATTAGAGATGAGGGAGAGCCGAAGGGAGGAGGTGAGGCCGACGGTCGGAGGGAGTCGTTGGTCCGGCCGGGGTTGTCGGGCGAGGTCGATTTGGCCGGAGGGGAGGAGATTTTGTTTTTGAGATTTTTAGGGGTGGGTGGGCAAGTACGTAAGGACGCTGGAAGAAAAGAATTAGGGCAGGCATAAAAAAAAATATTATATATATATAAGTAAAAAATATATCGAGCATTTTACGAGCCGAGCCGAGCCTGATTTCAATTCGAGTCGAACCGAGCTCAAGTCAAGCTTGGGCTTGGCTCGATTTTCCAACGAGCCCACATATTTGGCTTGGCTTGGCTTGATATGCCCTTCGAATCGAGCTGAATCGAGCTTTTTTGAGCCGAGTCGAGCAAGCTTTTCGAGGTAGCTCGGTTCGTGTACAACTCTAATCTTAGAAAAGGAATGGACAGAGTAGATAAACATATACATCATGATGGCCCCCTCCACAGCTCAATTTGAACGCTTTGCGTCCATACTGAGTTTGGACGCAATCCATGTCCATTAGAAATATGAGCTTGACCTAAAACTTTTGTCGTCCTTGAGAAGTTTTTAACGGTGGCCGTTGGATGACCACCTTTTCCTATTGGTGGACTTCGGATACAATTCATGCCCTAAAATGAGCTGGAAAAAACGGATTAACCACGTAGATATAAAACATATACATCCTGGTGGGTCCACGGCACCTAACGCATCACCTCGGGGCAGCATCACCTAATCCGCGTTGGAGGAACAGGCGAACATGCACTACAGTGATAGTTAACGACCGTTTGATAGTGTTGTGCTCATCCAATACACACTTGGCATGGATTGATAGCAATATAAACGGTCTAAATCAGGGTTCCATCATGGATTTGGATGGCTCACCAACTTATTTTTATCCGTTCATTTGATAATGATCAATTTGATTATATGGTCAATACTATTCTCGGGTCATGCTCTATCCACCACAGGCCTTAATTATGGTTTTGGATGGTGTGGATGAGGAAGCGAGCTTGACAGGAACTCAGATTGCCTGCTGACGCTGCTAGGGGCTACTGGTTGGTGCTCAGTGAGCCCCACCATGATAAATGAGTTTTATTCAAGCCGTCCATTCATTTTTAATCATTTTATGATATGTTTTGAAAAATGAGTAAGATCCAAATCTCAGGTAGACCACACCACAGGAAACATTGGTCATTGCACGCACATCATTGAGAACTTGGGGACACAAAAGTTTTGGATGAAGTTTATATGTGTTCTCACTTTAGGTGGGCCTTGTGTGGCCTTATATGCGACCTTATATGCAATGAGCTATGAAAAAGTGTTCATGAATTTCTCACGAAAGAAGTGTCCAAGTGAGCATTCCTCTGTATATATGTGTGTGTATCCTTCTTTTTTCTGAATTAGTACAGACATCCCACTGTTGGTGCACACCCCCATGTTGTTAGTCACACCTTTGAATTGAGTGAGGCCCCGCTTGTGTTCAGCTCGAAAAAAGGCTAGGCCCGGTTGTGTTAGTCCGAAACCCTCTTCCACATGGAGCCAAATCAAGCTATTCCAAGCTGAAATGAGTGAATTAACCTTGCTAGCTGGTCTCATGTACAACTCTAATTTGCACACTATACAAAATACTCAAAGGTGGATAAACGGCACTTTTCTTTCCATCATGCAAGTCACTCCACACCGTCCAAATTATAAGGTTAGAGCAAATCCCAAAAGTCTCAGTGATCAAATTATATGAACCTATCCAATTAGTGATCATCAATTGAGTGGTTGGAAATAAAGTAGTAAATGGATTGAATTCAACTAGCTAACTATCATCCATCGACAATAAGGGCCATGATGTGAACGGTTGTGATTGCCGTACGTGTACCACGTTTTATGGTGTCTGAGATACCACAACTGAACAAATGGGAACTGTAGCTGTAAAATTCTCTATTTGTTAGGACTCTGGCCTGTGGTATTGTACAATGCTCGTGCCAACCGACTGAAAACTGCAGTTTGAGTCGTAAGTTTGTATGGTGACCATGTTTCAGTGATCCAAGCCGTTGATATCATGGGCCCCACTATGTCTCATCGACACACGAAAAGTATCTTCGAAAGAAAGAATCGTAAACTTTAAATAAGTCAACAAAGCAAGAACATAAAGCAATGGTTCCCATTCCACCAATAAAAGGCCAAATAATCTACATCCAGGATCGTCCAATCTATGAGATTTTGGTGCGTAGGTCATCCTCCCTGAGTCCCATCATAGTGAAAGTTTTGGATTAGTAAAAAATGGGACCCCACTTATTAATAAAAAAAGACGAACCTTACAATCTTTTGGAACCGTAGTTGGACAGTCATATCTGCCAACCTTTATCACTTCTACTCGTCTGCATGCAGTCTTGGCTCATCGCCACTCACCACAGCAAACACAGCTACATGGTACGTAAATCTAAGCCGTTCATCACGTGGGAATTTCTGATTATAGCTATATCCAGGAAATTGAAAGTTTATAGTAGTCCACTTAATGGAATTGCTCATATTAATGTAGACCGTTGAACGTCCTTTCCACCGACGGCCCAGATTGTTCATATATTATTTCCCAAATGGTGTTATTTCTTAGACCATCTATGGCGAGTCTATCGTATTCACCATACGTACGTACACGTGCCCATTATAGTAGCAATGAACCAAGATTAATTCATCTCGAGATTAACCGAACTTGGATTCCGACACACGACATCAAAACCGTTCCCATTTGGATGGCAGCTACAAGAGTCGCACTCGAGCTAGAGCCGTTCGCAACCTCATCTGATACTTTGGCCAATGGAAATTTGCAACGTGGCAATCAAATAATGCAGATGGTTGGGGACGTCGGTGCCTGGCCGCATTAGAAGATAGGAGCATTGGAAGCCGGATTCGAGACGCACTTGGGGCCCACAAAGATGACCGTTACAAATCCACTCCGTTCATCAGTTTCTAAATATCACAATAAGGTAGAAACCCAAAAATTAGGCTGATTCATAACTTAAGTGGGCCACACTACACCAAACAGCGGGGATTGAACGCCCAGCATTGGAAACTTTGTAGGGGAAACATAAGTTTTGTATCAGAATGATGGTTGTGACTATGAACGGTTTGGATGGCTTATAAACATCGTGGTGGTCGGCTACGGAAAGGTTTGGACGGTGGAAGTTTTCGTCCTGGCTCTCTCGTATTGTGTGACCCACCTGATTTTTGGATTCCAGTCGAATTTGTATCCTATCAAACTAGTGGAGAGAGTGAAATTATCATGTCCATCTATGTGGGCCCCACATAACTTACGACCACAGAGAATTTCCTACCACTCGTCTGCAGATTGGCTCATAGAAAGATTCCTACAGTACTAACCTCTTCAAGCCACAGGCTGGATGTATTATTTGCTTCGTCGGTCATCTTTCCGCCGCTCATTTAAGTGGACCACACTATAAGTAAATAATGGAGATTTTGACAGTTACTGTTGACCAATTCTCAGGCCCACCGCGATGTTTTTTTTTGCCATCCAAATGGTTACTCTAACATCGAAAAAGGAAAATAAAAATATCAGCTTTGATATGAAACTTATGGGGCCCATTAGGTGTTTTTGTTTTGGATCTGCCTCGTTGTTTGGGCTCATGTGATAAAATAAGCCGGCGAAATAGATGAACAAAGTGGGCACAATAGATTATTAATGGGATGTGATCGCGTCCAAACTGGCTGTGGAGGGTCCCACCATGATGTATCTGTTTATCCACTCTGTCCATTCCGTGTCTAAGATCAAGCGGACCACATGAAATAAAAGAATGAGGTAAATCCAACGCTGAGGTCGGCCACACCAAAATACTGAGCTTGGCTGTATTAAATGCAAGGGTCATTTCTTGCATGGCCGACCTGAGCGTTTGGATCTGCTCATTCTTAGTCTCATGCATTAAAATGATTTTAGAAAGGAATGTGCGGAGTAGATAAATAGATACATCAGAGTAGGCCCCTCCACAGCTCAGTTTGGACGCTTTGCATCCATGGTGAGTTGGGATGCAATCGGCGTCGGCGTTAATGTGGCCTACAGAACTTAGTACTGCAGGAATCCAACTGGAGAGCGTTGGAATTATGTGTAATTTCTTCAATGTCAATTAAAAGACTTTATGTACGCATGTGTACCCATATTAAAAAGGACAAAACCATCATTCCACAAGGCAAAGTCTTTTAACTTTTTACTATAAGCCAAAGCATGACTACCCCCGCCTATCCTGAGCTTGAAACAGGAAGGGGCTCTGAGTGGCCATCATGATGTATGGGGTTTATCCACACTGTCCATCCTAGTTTTCAGTATCATTTTAAGATATATATATAGGACCAAAGAAGAGGCAGAGACAAGGCACAAGTGGACCATACAATGGGGATTAAAATCTCACTGTTGAAAACTTCCTGGGGGCCATAGAAGTTTTGAATCAGCTGATATTTGTGTTTCCCTTCATTCAGTTCTATGTGACTTTATGAATAAGTTGGATGGCAAATAAACATAACAGTGTGCCCTAGGAAGGTTTCAACGGTGGGTGTCATTATCATAGTTGCTTCCAGGGGTGTGGTCCACTTGAGCCTTCGATCTGACTAACTTTTGATCCTACACCATAAAATGGAACGGTGAAGTGGATGGATGGTGAAAGCCCCTGCCTGTTCAGAGCTCAGGATGGGTGAGGTAGTATGCAATCCGCGCCCATCCATGCACACATCTTTGCTCTACAACAGTTGCCACTTGGGGTTTACCATGATGTATGTTTTTTAATATCCATATTTTCAACCCACTTTAAGCATGAGCCCAAAAATCAAGCAATCTATAGCTAAAGTGAACCAAACCACAAGAAATAGTGGGGTGGGATGTGGTATAGATTGTGTAGCGAGGAGTTCACCATGCTACAGTGTGGTGTGTATTCTCTTCGGAGCCTATGATGATGTATCTGTTAATTTATCCACTCTGTCAATCCATTTTCTTACTCATTTTAAAACAGTCTCAAAATTGAAGCATATCCAAAGCTCCAGTGGACCACACCACAAGAATTAATAAGAATTGAGCACCTACTGTTGAAAACTTCTTACGGGCCATAGAAGTTTTGGAACAAGCTGATGTTTGTATTTTCCCTTCATCCATGTCTACATAACCTTATAAACAGGTTCAATGACTTTAACAATATTGGACGTCATTATCCCACTGTTTTTTATGATGTGGTCCACTTCAGCTTTAGATATGCTTCAATTTGAGCTCGTGCCTTAAAATAAGTTGAAAGATTGGATGGATAGTGTAGAGATGAAGCACATACATCATGGTAGACCCATAGAGAATCCACACCATGTTAAAGCATGGTGAGCTCCTCCATGGAGGGAAAACACATCTTTTACCTATAAAAAATTTCTGTGGGTGAAGCTTTTAATACACCAGTCACCATTGTTTAATGACGCATGGTGCACTTCTGCTTTTTTTTTTTTTTTTGTCAGTCATGCAACCCACCCACCCAGTTAGTCATGCAATGCACCCACTGTGCTGTCAGCAATGTGGATATTTTACTACTATGGGTTTTGAAATCCAGACCCCTTGTTGAAACTCTAAAGAGAAGCCGTGCACTTTAGCTTTGGATTTGATTCATATTTGGGACATCGATAAAACCCATACATCACGGTGGGCACCATACCGCCTGCCACCAGTGATATCCCTAATGAGCACCATTCGTTGTCATGGAGTAACTAATGAGTTGGTATTTGAGGTGTCCCAAGGGTAGACTAAGGTGATAGTTCACCACCATGAACGCGATACACATGCACGGCATTTAGTCCAAATTGTGGGCCAAACCGTGGACGGAGCATAGACCAAATTCACACCGATCTAACAGTTTCAGCCATCGATTTAATTTACTAGTCGGATCTGTACAAGGTGTCATTCATTCATAACTGTCCATTTTCTGACAAACACAAGAGGCATAGGATTTTTTTCAGTCATTGCGATTTTCTGGCTATGGTCATTCAGAGTGGGCCCCACATTTTGACCATGCATGCTGCATGTTAAGTCACAACAAAAATGGCTTTGAACTATAACCACATCTAACACTTATCTGAAGGATCACTTACGTAGTACGCGGGACCACCCAAACCGTAGCTTGTGAAATCTCCACCATACAGAGTGTTAGGCATCATCATGTTCAGGAACTCTCATCCGACCTACGTGGATTGCCCACGGTGAAAAAAAAATCTCGCAGGCCATGTTAAGCATCCAATAGTGGAATTCTTCCATTGGCCCATTTTGATGCTACGTGGGGCCAGATGGATAGTCCAACTGATACGATCCTTCTATGCTCCTGTCACCGATGATGGGCATATGGGGACGTGAGAACTACAATTTGATGGTACTCCTGCGCGCTACCTTCCATTTTCCATTTTCGTTTACAGTTCATGATAGGGGTGCGCACAGTTCGGTTTGGTCCGGTTCTCTAGGGTGAAACCGGAACCGAACCTTTCCAACAATTGCAGGGGTCCGGTTCTGGGGTGAAACCGGAACCGAACCTTTTCCAACAGTTCCAGAAATTTCAGAATCGGAACCGAACCATTAGCATCTGAGAACTGAACTGGAATCCAACAGTAAAAATCTATTCATTTCCAATTCGGCTCCACAGTTCTGGATTTTTTATAATCCAGCCCAATTGCATTAGATTCCTTGATGCAATGCAACCTGTTTGTTAGATTTACATATACATCCTCATTGTTAGACAATGTTTAAGTGAGTTACATTAAAAAAAAAAAATCAGATAAGATCCAAATTTTAAGTAGACTACTCCACGTGAAATAGTGAGGGTTGAACACCCAAGGTTTGGTTCCACGGTGGTTCCATGATTCAGTTCACGGTCCAATTTTATTTTACAGAACCCCTAATCAAGAACCAAACCAAAATAACCAGTTCTTTGATTTTCGAAACTGAAACCGGTGCACTTCGAAACCGGACCGAACTGAACCAAACTAACCGTTCTGGTCCGGTTTACTGGTTCCACCGGTTCCATGTGCGCCCCTAGTTCACGAGCCATGATCAAATGTACCTCAATTGACGGTACGTGCAAATGCATCACACCTGGTCTACCCGAGACCTGCCATGTTCTCTATATGCCATCCAAGCCAGTCAGAAGACGCACCCCATTAGAATGAATGAACAATCCTAAAATCAGCCCACTACAAAACTCAGGTGGGGCTCGCCAGGTGATTTTAGAGGTTTATGCATGATTATTACATAGTGTAGCCCACAAGAGTTTTGGATCAGTCTGATTTTTGGTATAAAAGGAGGACATGAAGGGGCCACATGATGGGCAGATTGGATTCCATGCACATATTACTCTGGGCCCACACATCATGATGTAGGTTAAGCTCAACTTAGAAAGCTTTGCAGTGGATCCGGGCCATTCATGATAATGAAAAAGGGTTCATCTGGTCATTGGTCAGTGGTATATACGTAATTTGTAAAAAGAAATGATTCAGTACTGCCGTTTGTAGTGTTAGATTCAGTATTCACATTTAGTAGAAGATCTGAGCCGTGCAAAAGGTTTGCCCATTGTTAAGATGATCACCTGGTGTAAAAGAGGGAGTATTTGATGCTCTGACTGCGTATAACTTGATAGGCCGGTAAAAATGGTACAAGTGGCTCTTATCTCAACTGACTAGATTGTGGAGCCCACTGTTGCTAGGTTACAGTCCCAAAGTCAGATCGGTTAAGGAATCCTGTCCTTTGATTCTGAACACTTGTTGAAATAAGACGATTGGATATTCTTTTAATTTCTAACCGTCCAGTAAATGTCCATAATCTGATCATCAGTTAATTAAGCAAGCATGATGTTCGGTTCATAATACAGCTAAACTGGTATATGTAGTTTGGACGGTTTAATTTGAATTACTTTTTTAAGCGTCTGAGTATCATCCACCATACTCTGACAGAGTATCAAAGTTTCTCTTTGAAAATGGGGCCCATCCACTTATAGGTGGGCCACCATGAAGGGTTGGGCCACCTGATGATTGGATTGGCCTGACTTTCAGCCGTAACTGATATATAAACCATCTCAACCGTAACTGATATATAAACCATCTCAACCATCTCAACCGTCCAGTTGGTGTTGTTGATCTGGACTAATGATGGGCTACACTCATTAAGAACTGATCTGATGATTATACGAGCATTTTCATCTGAGTAGTTACCAGATTCTTCTTCATAACATTTTATGACCATCCGCAAGGAGACGGATCAATTGCATAGGAACATCCCATCCATCCGTTAATTTATTTTTTTTTCCCTTTTAGGGTAAACTAGAAGCAACCCACAGATTGGACGGTTTGGATGGATGGGCGTGATCACTGATTGGACGGTAGAGATCACTCTTCCTGTTGTTATTTCGAATGTATCACTTCCTAGCCATCCCATGATATGATCATGGACAGAAAAAGACTAGCAACGGTCAATCTCTCACGGATCAATGATCTTCATCATTGATCTAGTGGACCCACCCATGTACTGGGGACCCACCAAAAATCTTCCAGCTAGGAAGATCCTATCCTCTCAAATCCAGGCCACAGCTTCAGTTGAATGTCCACTATTTCCATATGCACTTCTCAACCATCTAATTGTAAGCAACTGATCAAAGAGTTTGGACCTTCCGTTCTAGGCAATATTTTGAGTATTGCCGATCAATAACGAGACCCATCTGATCAACGGTCCAGATAACCAAACCATGGGCCCCACATGTACCAAACTGGCACCAAGAAAACCAAGCTGTCATGCTATTGGCCATTCAATCTCTCAAAGAACATTCCTTCAAAATTCTGGCGGGAAGAAACCTTTCGCTATAGATGGTGGGCCACAAGGACGGCTTGCTATTAGCTGGATGATGGGCCTCAAATCCAACTGTAATTGTCATTTCCATTTCAATGAAGCAGTCCAAATCACTTATGGAACCTCTCCCTTTCCTTACTATAAAACCACAACTCTCCAACACCATTTCACTCACAAAAATCTCTCTCTTCTTACTACAATCATGTCCATCCACACATCCATGGGCCACAATACCCTCTCTCTTCTGCTACTACTCTCATTTTCGCTTGCCGTCGCGGCCCGCCCGGCTACGTTCCTGCAAGATTTCCGAATCACATGGTCGGATACTCATATCAAGCAAATGGAAGGTGGGGATGCCATCCAGCTGACCCTGGACCAATCTTCAGGTACCACAAATCACGTTTTTCGTTAATGGGGCGCTACCCATACTCATTATCGAGCCATATATTACAATGTACTTTCGTTTGGATGTTGAATTGAGTCGAATTGCGATAATTTAATTCTGCAAAACAGAAA
This sequence comes from Liriodendron chinense, assembly GCA_003013855.2. Classification (NCBI taxonomy): domain Eukaryota; kingdom Viridiplantae; phylum Streptophyta; class Magnoliopsida; order Magnoliales; family Magnoliaceae; genus Liriodendron; species Liriodendron chinense. Next base: position 187,255 of record ML058590.1, read on the forward strand.
ATGACCAAGTGGGTCTAGTCCCATCTCCATTATATGTGACCGAGTTATCACAATTCAATTGAATTAAGCATCCAAACGCATCCTTATGCAGCGTCCATTTACATCTTCTTCCCAATGGGTACATTTTAGGATGTGGGTTCGCTTCCAAGAACCAGTACCTGTTCGGGCGTGTGAGCATGAAGATCAAACTCATCCCTGGCGACTCAGCTGGGACGGTTACCGCCTTCTATGTATGTTTCTCTTCCTAACTCAAGACTTAATTTTCTATGATCGATTAAGCAGATTTTCTTTTGCTAAAATTGTTGTTTTTTAGATGAATTCGGACACGGATACTGTGCGGGACGAGTTGGATTTTGAGTTCTTGGGCAATAGGACTGGACAACCATACACCGTCCAAACGAACGTGTACGCCCACGGCAAGGGCGATAGAGAGCAAAGGGTCAACCTGTGGTTCGATCCGGCTGCCGATTTCCATACTTACTCGATCCTTTGGAATCATTATCAAGTTGTGTAAGTTTATAAATCCAGAAGAAGCTTAATCAAAGATAACCAAAATTTCAATTAGATGCAATAGAAGTTTGATTTCTTCTATCATTGCTAGCTTCCAAGCACTCAATCATGGTACATGTGCAATGCATGTAAGCGATCTGGAACGTTCATTTGTTCGGACCCATCATGGATGGACCATTTGCCAAAATTTATACTGATCAAATGATATATATTCATTGATTTTTTTTTAGGTTTTTGGGCACTAATGCTGTGATAATATCGTTTAGTTTATTTATCTTGATATTTTCAAAATCTCCGCGATATTTCTCACAATCATATACATGCATTGGATTGCCGAATTTGAGCACCAATTATAATTTTATTCCCAAAATGTCCTCACCCATGATATTTCGAAATTTCTACCATCATTCACACCCATTTCTATCACGTGCATGGCACATCTCTTCAAATGGCTATTTGAATATTTCACATCTCATCATCATCATCCTAATTACTGTGATTAATCTAATTAATCTAAATTTAATTATTTTCATGATCTTGTGCAGCTTCTCCGTCGACGACGTGCCCATTCGGGTATACAGGAACAACGAAGCTAGGGGTCTTCCATTCCCTAAGGTCCAACCGATGGGCATCTACTCGACGCTGTGGGAGGCTGATGACTGGGCCACGCGGGGCGGGCTAGAGAAGATTGATTGGAGCAAGGCGCCATTCTACGCATACTACAAAGATTTCGACATCGAAGGCTGCCTGGCCCATGGTCCGGCCAGCTGTGCATCCAACCCTAGCAACTGGTGGGAAGGCCCAGCTTACCAACAACTTGATGCCCTCCAGGCACGTAGGTACCGGTGGGTTCGAATGAACCACATGATCTACGACTACTGCACCGACAAGTCACGCTACCCCGGTCACGCCACCGGAATGCGTCGCCAGCGTTTAATTCTCTTTTCATTAGATTTCCTGTGTATCCCATTGGTATACATGAGATTATGTACTAAGATCTCTCGCCTTCCATTGCCGGTAAGCGAGAATCATATCCATCCACATTGAAATTTCGGGATTCCGGCCCGCTCGCCGTCGATCAATGGTGGATGAATTTGGTACACAATCTCTTACGTACCAATTGGTACACACAATCTTAATTTGCACTCTGTGTGGACCTACCCATGCAAGGTGTAGGATGGGAATAATAATATGTGTTGTATAGTGATCCACACCAATGTTTCGTGGCCTATCTCTATCTTCATTTGTGTGTATTAGCTGGAAACCGTTGTGTAATAAAGTACATTGCATGATTGTGAAAATGATAGCAGACGCACTGTTTTAACTTTTAAGAGCTTTGAATAGTAAAATGAAAATCTCCATGTACGTTTTTACTGCACAGTGAGTGAAGGGCAAATGGCAGGTGGTCCTCGGACTACTGGAATGAAATCTTAGCCCTCCAGGTGGGCCATGTGGTTCAGTGTAAGACCCAGTTCAGGATGTAGGGACCACCATGGATTGGCCATGGATGGTTTTTGTTTTTTTCGGTAAATATGATATAACCAATTATAAATGAACTTGAATGTGAGCCGTCAATGGGCCATTACCAAGCATTTGTCACGATTCATATCCTCGGCCGACTCATGGTTGAGCGGCTCTGATCATACATTCATATGGCCTAACTAGCAAACTAGAATTTGATCGAAAAAACTTGTAAGCGCTCTACAATGTAATACGCTAAAGGACCTGCTTGGTTTTCTCATTATCATTGTTATTGGTAGGCCCGGAAACGGTAGCCTTGAACCGTGTTCGTGTCATGTAAAAAATGCCCTCACCCAAACCTGACTCGTTAACGAATGGGTCAAAATCTAGAAACCCTAATCCATGCGTTAATTTAACGGGTAACCCGCAACACAACCTGTTTAATCTGTTAAATAAACAGGTCATACTTTTGTGGGTAGAGAAATGGAAAATGGGCTCGATTCAACATAGATTTTGGAGCGTGATCATGTGGGGCTGTGGGCAGAAAGATGGAGAAAACTCCCAAATGAGAGAGAGAGAGAGAGAGAGAGAGAGAGAGAGAGAGTCTTATTAGCTGTCTTAGCTTCTTAGAAATTTCTCACCACACTAAAAATAATTATCAAAATACCCTCACTAATAGGTTAAACGGATTATGCAGGTGAAACACTGACCCAACCTGTTATCTTAACAGGTCTTGATGGGCCAACCCGTTAGTGACCTGAACACTGATTTTTTCGTGCGGGTGGGCGGGTCGTGTAGAATTTTACCAAGCTTAGTAATTGGTTAGAAATAAGTAATGATTACTTACCCCGCAATTTGTGTAACATTGATCATTTATATTTGACTGCAATAAGTACATTGTAGTACTATTATTTGTTTTATGGAGTAAGATGGTAAAAAGGACTTTTTGGTACCAATTGTAATTATTATAATTTTATATACCAGTTTAATTTATATATGTGTATTTTACTCGTTCTTTTTTACTATAAGTCTCTCTTAACCAAAATAATGATGGTTCATTTATTTGAATTATATTAAAAATGTAAAAACCAAACATGCCTTTTAAGGGGAGTAATTTTCGTACATGGCTAATTTAGACTTTTATTTTCCTATACCAGTTTTTTTTTTCATTTTATTTAAATAAAGTGAGAAGAGGTTTGCTTATAGCATATTGCTGGATTTCTAATTAGAAATGCAGTGAAACAAAAGTAATCTTCAAAAATATTGTAATAATTTTAAATTTTATACTTAATCTAAATCACATACGGGAAGCCACTTCTATTGATATCGATGATGATGTTGTACTTTGATCTTCGCACCTTCTACCTTTCAGAAACCTAAGATGGGACGATAGATTTTTCACTTGTCAAAGAAAAAATAAAGGATATCGAAGTAATTAGCATCATTTTCAATTACCTCAATAACTAGATTAGAATGGGAAAGAAAAATAGATTCTAGACAAGACCAAGGAAAAGTTAGAAATTGCTCAATAAATGTTTAAAGATTTCCCTTCAAGCTCTTTGAGAATTATCCAACTTGAGTTATGAGTATGAATGATAATTCTTTTCTTCATTTCTTTTGGAAGGAAGACAAAAAAAAAAAAAAAAAAAAACCCAGTCAAATTCTAATTTAATTGATGCTTTCATGATGGACCAAGACCTATATTTATAAAATAGAGGGCTACAATTGTTCAATCTATCACAATTATTGTTTCTTGAAGAATTTTCACACATAATCATCCATGTCTCTGCAAGAGTATACATGTTTCACCTAAACACTTTAAAATCCATGTCTATCTACAATACTCTAAATATGTAAGAGAGTCCAAGAGCACCACTACTTAAGTATCTGAATCAATCATAATTTCTATTAGGCCCACCTGATATGCTCAATCCAAATATCCAACGTTTAATAGGTTTGATCAATCTAAGCCATCAACAATGTATGTCCACCTAATAAAAATCTTAAATTCTCCTACTTTGGCCACAACAATCAATGTCAAAATATTTTTTTAAATATTATAAAATACATTTGTTTGAAACCTTATAATGGGTACCCACTTAATTTTTAAAATCACTAAATATTGTTGGATGATATGAGTAACGCTTCTCAAATCTCGTTAGTTAAGATCACTAATGTTAAATCATGGTAGTCATTATAGTATTTAATCTTTTCGAAGTGAAATGAATCACGGGGTCATGAATACTAGTAGTTTTAATAACATAAATCAAAGACAGAAATAGTTTATAATTTGGACACCTACGTGATCACACATGCCTATCTTTAAGTGGTCTAAGTCTCTGTTAAGAGCTCTATATATTTCTAATGAGACTCAAAATTCCTCTTATTAAAAAAAATGTGTACATTAAAGGAGAAACAAAAAAATAAGTTATATAACCAGATCATCAAAATAAATGAGATCTCTAGATCCAAAATGTAAGTTAACTCTAACCTATCTTATAGGCTTCAAGTACCTCAACGTCCGCCTTTGTGTTATTGTGCATATAGACTAATCTTTCTACATTAGTTGATGATTGACTTTGCAACATACCCCTTCTTTATGAGTAATTATTTAAAACTTATGTATACATTTTTTATGACCTCATTTTTTTATATAAAAGAAATAGACATTCTTCTTAGCCTAGTTCTTCTTTCACTTATCTTCAGGTTGAGGTTGATCGCCATATTGAACGTAAAGCCCATGTTTTTAGTATTTTGTCTCATTTTCTTATTTCTATTGTGTTCTTGTTTAGAGGTTACAAGATGTGCACTATGTACCTTTCCCTGCTTATTGATTCCTCTCTTTCTCTTGAATGGACTAAGAGATCAGATCATTCAATGTCCATTTTTCCTTCTAAGTATTATAATTGATTTGAAATTCATTAAATTGAAGAGGGAGAGAGAGAGAGAGAGAGAGAGAGAGAGAGAGAGAGAGAGAGAGTTCAAAAAAAAAAAAAGTTCATCTTCCATCTTTAGGCTCAATGCACAAATTTTTGAAATCACATTAGACAATTCCAGATGTGCTCTCTAATATTTCCTTAGCTACTACAGGATGCACTAGTTAATTTTTGCAAAAGTAAACTCACATTTTCTTCATCCAAATTTTAAATCGATTTTCTAGTTCAATTAGGAATTCCTTGGCATTCTTAGTTCCAGGCACGTATCGTCTAAAAAATTGAATTCTTCATGCTTTTGAGACATATTTTATTAAAGTTGGTCAAAGTCTTATAATGTCAATTTCTAACTTTGTGTTAATGTTAGATATTGTTTTAGGAAGTTCTTTCTCTTCTAGGGTAATGTCCAAGTCCATGCAACGTAATACAATCTCAATGAAATCTTTTCATTTAAGATAATTGGTTCCAATTAAAAATGGTATGGAATTGTACTGAGTCAGAATATTGAAAAGGTTTATGACTAAATGTACAAAATTGACACACTCACAAATTAATATACATGTCCCATCTAAGTAATGCATGAATATAAACCAAACATGCTTTAAAAGAAAATCATGTAGTACGCTATTATATAATTGATTGGATCCTTTAATTTAATCGAATTGCACATAATGAGATGGACTTACTTCATTAACTTCGGTAAGAGTCTGGCATCATTTTGATTCCTCATCTAGGTGAAATCATGATATATATACAAGCAACTTTACTGAACATGGATCTAATAAATACCGATTACATAAATTTAAGGCATCCGACAACTTTAGGTGAGATGGATCTCTTAAACTTATATTACTAGCACCAATCACTTAACACTGCTCATGTCCTGCCAAATAATGATCTTTTTTATTTCGATCACCATTCTCAATGAACCCAAAGGCAACCTTAGCAATTCTAAACATGTTTGAAGATTAATAAATTTCATGCATGAGTTTAAAATTTTAAAAAGTATATCAATTAAGGTCACTTTAGTGGTTACCACAATTAATTTCAACCTTCAGATTTTAGACTCAAGAAATGTAGCACGATCATACCCTTAATGGGCCACAATAAAGAAATTTGATTTGGTCCAAGTTATAACTAATATTGACCATTCATAAATTAAGACTATTTTGAGTAAAATATATAGCTGGATTTTTCGTTCCTTTTACCACAATCAATGATATATGTTAGCTTCTAAAGCATGGGTAAGGGCCAAAAAGTTTTAGGTCTAATCAAAACTTGGTATAGGAAAGTAAAATAATAAACAAACTTTTTTTTTAATTTACTCAATTATTTATTTTTCTATAAGGCCCACTTTTATTATTAGTGAGAACCGGAGTATGTTATGGGTAAGTCCAAAAAGAGCCGTTTGTTTTCACATCCTTTGATTAAATTTTAATAATTGGGCCATCATCCTTTGGTCAATCTAGGCTGACGTATGTTTTCAGAATATGTTAATTAGACTAGAAAGTAAATTTCAGCCCAACTTGATCTGAAATGAATCATATATGTCTAAAATATCTTGTAAATAGCATTATCAATCCGGTTATATCTAGAAAGGATCTGTTCAATCCAACTGAACCATATCAAAGAGTGTATAAAAAAATTACTTAGACTAAATTTCATCTCATTCCGACCATTGGATCATGAGATAAAGCTTACTCAACGTATGATCGATCTTAACTATCCAATAACTTTACCATCTAAACTCTAATTTAAATGAGTGACTGCTCATTTCGAAACTCTAGACAATTTAAACAACATGAATGAATCAGATCTTAAAAATGGAACTAGGTAAAAAGGAATGCAATCTATTGACATCATAAGGACTGCACATGGCCCCCAGGGGCATTTTTTCGGGCCCCACATGCTGATCCAACAATCCAATGGTCATGGGGTTCAATCTTTAATAAGACAAGGGTGGAACCCACATCCCCAAGTGTTCTATGGTTAGATCCATGCACAGATAATCAAATATGAATATAAGCATCATATACACACAATATGATTATCATGAACAGTGTGGATTCCGAAGGGACATCTACGCCTTTAGATTTAGAAGTTTTTATAAATTTTGGATTTTTTCCAAAATCTTAATTACTGAATTAGTTGTTTTAATTGTAGGATTTCAAAAGAATGAAAATCTAAGCAGAGTCCAATTCAAATCATTTATATTATGGGCTTCACATAAACTCTCTTACATCGAAGTATTTTAACACTTCAATTATTCAACTATGTGTGTGTGTGTGTGTTTTTTTTTTCTCCTTAATATGGACTGTCCATTTAACCTTTGTGTGACTGAAGGATTGAAACTTTTTGACTTGAGAGATTTTTTAAATAACTGCATCTACTATGAAGCCATTAACAAAGATGATTTGGATCATTAAAAGTAACCCAAGTCACCGGGAGTAGCCTGATAATACATCTCAAGAGACATGATATAATATTTCAACCACCTAGGAGACATGATAGATAATAGGGTCCACTTATACACTTTGTGGCAGCGTGGATTATATGGACATTCTTATTCACCTATTAATGCCCGTTAAAAAGGCAGTAGAAAATGAGAATAGTTAACAATAAAAAAAAATAATGATGGATATGTTGGAAGAGAGCCTTCAAACTGGTAACTGAACTGTGTCCCGATAGGTCATGACCGATCGGATAGTGGGGGCCGACCGGTGTTGACTAGTCGGCCAGTGTTGAGGTAAACGTGAATTGCATGTATTTTGCCCCTGGACTGTTTTTGGGCCGGTCCGATCAGTCAGCCATGGGGTCTGATCGGTCAAGACCGATCGGCAGTGTTATGCGGTAACTTGTGCAGCAATATTTTTCTTGCACTATTGCGTGGATTTGTGCAATATGTTTCTAATTCGGGGTTGCTTGCTATATATATGGCTTAAATCCGGAATTAGGAGAAATCCTAAGGTGTCCAAGGTTTCCTAATTGCATTAGGAAGATGGGAGAGTGTTTTGAGAGGGAGAAAGCTTAGGTTTTTTTTTTCCTTGCTTGTGGGCTGTCAATCTCTGTAATCTTCTGTTAATCATAGTAGATCACTTTGTGCCGTAGTTTTTTACCCTGTTGAGGGGTTTTTCTATGTAAAATCGGATTGTCTCTTGTAGTTGAATGCTTGTGTGGTTTAATTACATTGTATTTCTCATTTGATTTTATATACTGCTGTGGTGTTTATTTAGCTTCCGCTTCCGCTGCCGACGTTACTATTCCCAACAAGTGGTATTAGAGCTAAAGTTGGGGTGGAGTAGAATTCGGATCTGAGACGAGGAGATGGGATAAAACACATGCAAGGTTCGAAGTAGAGAAGTTCTTCAGCAAAAATAACTTTGAGCTATGGAAGGTGAAGATCGAATCCTTTCTAGTTCAGTAAGGACTTGATGAAGCTTTTGGAAAGCAACCTGAGGCTATGAAAGATGATGAGTGGACGAAGCTCGACAAGAAGGCTAGAACTTCGATCCTGTTATGCCTTATGATTGATGTCCTCTATCATGTCACGAAGGAGAAGGCTGCGGCTGATACGATGGCGAAGTTAAAGAAGGTTTATGCCAAGAAGTCTCTAGGGAATCATATGTATCTGTTAATGCGGTTGTTCACCTTGAAGATGGCTGAGGGGACGAATGTGGAGGACCACTTAAGCACGTTCAATCAGCTAGTTTGCAAGTTGGTGTAAATAGATGAGCCGATGAAGGATGAATATCAAGTATGCATCCTGTTGAATTCTCTTCCAGATTCATATGAGTCATTCAGGGACTCTGTGTGCGCAGGGAGTGAGACCATCAATGTCGAGACCATTATCTTAGCCCTTTAGTCGAATGCGATGAGAAAGAAAAGTGGTGACGTGGGTTCTCGTTCTTCCTCGGAGGCACTGATTATGAGGGGAAGAAGTTATGAACATAGTAGGGGATATTCTAAATTGGGATCTAAGGCCAAGGTGAAGTGCTGGAGTTGTGCTCAGGAATGCCACATGAGAGGGGATTGTCAGAATCCCAAGTTGAAGCAAGAGATGTATGAAAATTCTTCTAGAGAGGGAGCCAATACCGTAGAGGACGGTGACGACTTATGTGAAGCTCTGACTGTATTTGGCAAGGGATCTCACGTTAGAGAGTGGATTCTAAATTCAGGGGCTTCATGTCATGTTTGTCCTGACCGGAGTTTATTCACGGTATACAGGGAGTATGGTGGTGAATCGGTGTTTGTGGGTGATGGTTAGACTCATGAGGTGATGGGTATTGGTATAGTGCGCATCAGGATGTTCGATGGGATCGAACGAGTCCTGAAAGATATGAAACATATCCCCAAGATGAAGATGAATGTGATCTCTCTTGGTGCGCTAGAGGCGAAAGGGTGCATGTTCATCGGCCGCGATCATTATTATAAAGTGATGAAGGGGGCACTCGTGTGTATAAAGGCACGGAGGTGTGACCATCTTTACAAGTTGATCGAGAGCACAATTTACGGTGGAGCTACATGATTGGCAACGAGATTCACAGTTGCTTGTATGTGGCAAGTGCTCAAGGGCCACATGAGAAGAGCGAAAAAGGGCGTGAAAGTGCAAGGTTAGAGTTGATGGTGGCATGTGAGCGGTGGAGCTATGATGAAGATGAGATGACGAAGCGAGGATGTTTTGATTCGACGTTTGAAGCCTTGGTGGAGTTTGTTAGAAGAGAGCCTTCAAACTGGTTCCTGAATTATGTCACCAATCGATCATGACCGGTCAGACAATGGGGGCTGACCGGTCTGACACTATTGAGGCAGATGTGAATTGCATGTATTTTGCCCCTGGACTGTTTTTGGGCCGATCCGACAAGTCGACAATGTTATCCGATAACTTACGCAGCAAGATTCTTCTTACGCTATTATGCGGATTTGCGTAATGTGTTTCTAATTCGGGGTTGCTTGCTATATATATGGCTTGAATCCATGATTAGGAGAAATCCTAAGGTGTCTAAGGTTTCCTAATTGCATTAGGAAGAGGGGAGAGTATTTTGAGAGGGAGAGAGCTTGGGTTTTCTCGGTTTTCCTTGCTTGTGGGCTGTCAATCTCTGTAATCTTCTGTTAATCATAGTAGATCGCTTTGTGCCGTGGTTTTTTACCTGTTGAGGAGTTTTTCCACGTAAAATCGGATTGTCTCTTATGGTTGAATGCTTGTGTGGTTTGATTACATTGTATTTCTCGTTTGATCTTATATACTGTTGTGATGTTTGTTCGGCTTCCGCTGCCGGCGTCACTATTCCTAACAGGATAGACTTATCTAATGGATTTATTTTTTACACAAATAATCCTTATTATGTCTCAATATATAGATGGATTTTATTCGCAATTTGACTTACCACTTGCAATTGCACATTGCATGGTTACCTACGGGTGCAATATACATTAACTAACTCTTTAAATGTATACATGGCATAGTTGCATGGCTATCTAAACTGTCCAAACTGCTCACCCAACTATGAAATTGGGCACAAAAAAGAAAAAAAGATATTACTAACCACCTGATTTTTTTTCTTTTGAATTTGGACCACTTAGTATTTTACTTAATTTTAACCATTCATTTGACAACCATAAATCAAATGGATCGGATTGCTTGATCAGTGTGATTTTAGATATATGTTCCACCCATAATAGGACTTTCATTTTGGATGGTCTTGTATGCCATTCATCAATGTGACCTATGAGGAACATGAGCCACCACCATTTTTTAAATGTTACAAAATTTAGAAAAGACTTTAACCTCATAAATTAGGAAAACTCTTGTCCAACTTGCGTAAATGGGTGGCATGAACCCTTTTTTTCTTCTTGATGCTGGATTCTCTTTAACGTTTGTAGAAAAAAGCTTATTCCATTGTAGGTGAGACACACTATAATTTATGTAAAGCATTGTATTTACACCTATTTTCAGCGCCATGACATGGACAAATGAAAGGCTACCACATGTTAACATTATGGGGGTTAGTATTGGCAGAATTTCTATTAACACTCAGAGTATCTTTGCTTGATCTTCCTTCAGCATTACACATTTTATTATTAATGCAGAGGTATAGACCCTTATGCATTCCTTTAGAAGAATAAATTAATGGATGCCACGTGGCCATGATTAACTGTGCTAATTAATAAGGCAACATACCTAACACGTTTATAAAAGATCCGTTGAGAGAATGTATCTTATCACATATCTGGCTATAATACACTTGGCGAGGCCATCTCTCATAGTCCTTTCAAAATGGGAGACCTTCCCAAAGATATTCGAAGAGTCTATAAGCATTTGAGAAGGTTTCGAATATCGAAAGATCGAACTGATACCCAAGCGAATCGATTGTGGTTCGAACCCAAATCAGGAGAGACAGACACATCAACTAGATCGGGTCCCCACATCCACACATCAATCGAAATTAAGAGAATGGGAGTCGTCGATGAAAACTCTTTCCCATCCAATAATAGATCAATATCAGGTGGATCTGGACCGTCCAATACCTCGACCTAGAAGAGACAATGGGACCACCTAGATATCTCATCTGATGATCCGATCTTGTGTTCATGGTTCGATTGGGATCAAGAGTTTGAGAGATCAAGATCTAGTAGATCTAGTCCATCTATCCCTTCCAATACTCCAAACTATTAAGGAACGATAACCTACAATCAAATACAGGAAGTGGTTAAATTAGGTCCTACAGATACATGAACATGATCAACTTCAGGTTTGGGATCTGCCCTAATTTCCTTGGTTGGTCCCCGATCTTGACCTGGTCGTCCTCAGTTGAGGGATCAAGAGGTTCCTTAGCCCTGATCAGTGGGCCACGAAGATCTCCATTAGAGAATCAGCTACAAGAAGAAGATCCAAAAAGTCAGCAGTTCCAAATCTATCTGGAATCGTATTCAGAACATACGCCATAAACGCAAAGGATTCATGATCAATAAGGAAGCCCAACGAGGGTTTTTGCTTCCATGACAAGCTATAAAATGAGCAAATAAAGAAGAGCTTGATGCCTTATGTTAAATACATCTATCTACTTTTTAGTTTATCTTTCATCGTTTATCCTAACATAGCCTAACCTAGTTCAATCAAACATTAAGTCGAGTAGACTCTACTGTGCCCGCGTATCATAATCACACACGAAATTCGAATATAAGCCTTCGATCACACATGTGGCCTCATGTTTGATTGATTTAATATAACACAACACATTGAACCCATCTAAAAGCTACATTGTGCTACAAAAGTAAGAGGCCTCAAAAAGCAAATTAAACCAATCAACCATATATGGGCTACCAAATGAATTTGGAGGATTTGGGTGATTTTCTATGGTGAGGCATAGTCGATCATTGTATAGGCCTGACTTTGCAAACCCTCCCATCATGGTGCACATCACTTGATGCACATGTTAGATCACATAAAAACAATGTGTTAGGCTACAACATATAAAACAACAGGTACCCACCCAAAAACTTTCAATTCACATGGTAGCTCACATGCTAGTTGAATGGATCAGATTTTTCAGCATTCCAATTTCATATTCAAGCAACCCCTCCAGGTTGAGTTCCATAGCAACATTACAATGGGCCCTTATGTAAGAGTATATTATTATTATTATTTTTTTTTGTTAGTCATGCGATTGCACCCACCTTTATTAGTCAAACTATGTACCAGTGGTGCAATTAGTGTGTCTCCTGGGCTAGCAGGAGTACACTTGGGGCCTAAGACTTTTGATAACTGACCACCACATCAGGGAACATGCATCAGATCCATCTAGTCTTTCAAGTGCACTGCCTTATTTTTACCCTTGATGCCAAAACCCATGCCATTCCAAGACTCAGGTGGGACACACTACAGCAAGCGATGTAAAATCATTCGAGAAACTTCTAAATTCACATCATGTGGCCTACATGAGTTGCGAAATGTCTTTATTGTTTGGGGCGTCCATTCATCCTAGAGGGGCATGTCACGTGGATTGATTGGATTGCATATCTAAATCATGATGGAAACAATACACAATTGAGAAGATTTTTATCGTAGACTTTCCCATAACAACTTTCCTGTGGTGTAGCATACTTGATTTTTGGATGCCTCATTTTTTTGGCCCAAGGCCAAACACAAGATGATGCACCTGATGGATGGTGTAGATCTAATCTATATGAATTCCTTCCAAGATGACGCAAGTAACACCATCTTTATAATTATGCTAGTCATGTTGACCCTTAATTCCTTCCATAAAAGTCTGTGCATGGAAGCAGATGCAAGTCATGAGCACATTTAAATCTTCCGAGAAAGGTCTTGGGATGGGAATTGAATTGCCATCATGATGTGGCTCATGGCTTGATATGATAGGATTTGATTGGACTAGGTGCTATTGCTAGATGATACAAATTGCGTCGTATCAACGCAAAGTGTCCATGTTGATATGTGGACAGGCTCACCATGATGTATTGGCTTATTCACACCGTCTATATTTTTTCTAAAATTATTTTAAGGCATGAGACCAAGAATGAGGAAAAATCCAACCCTCAAGAGGACCACACCAAGTAGTACACAGACGACTCTTGCAACCCAAGCTTACTATTTGATATCCACTTGAGCGTCGGATCTTCCTCATTCTTGATCTCATGCCTTAAAATGATCTTAGAAAATGAATGGACAACATAGATAAACAGATACATTCGCGGTGGCTCCCTCCACATATCACAGTAAGGAAGGATGCTGCTCGCTGTAACGGAAGGATGCTGTTCGAGTTAGAGCTGGTTAAGTATGTAATCGCAGGAACAATTTTCAAACATGCTTTGCGTGGGTACCAACTTTTATGGCTGTCCATCAAATACTGCCACCAGAAGTAGGTAGGTCTCTTACGTACTTCAAAAAGTCAAACTAGTAGTGCTAAAAGTTATTTGTAGGAAAGCAACAAGAGTAGACCATCCATTCAAATTCATGCACGAACTTTACATGAGTTAAGCATGCACATCAATCCGAACGGTCAAAATAATGGGTTCGGTGGTGGACGAGGTGCCCACCAAAAGCTAGGTTGATTGACAAATCCTAATAATTGAAATTTACCCCTTGAATTTGAATTGCTTTTTCTTGTACGGCCGTCCATTTAATGGCCGTAAATCACACTTAAAATAATACATTCTATGCAGGTTATAGTCTTGACAATTTTACATTGAGCTTTATCATTTGGATTGTTTGAATTATACACATGCTACATGTATATCACCTATGTGCATGTGTTTGGATGGTCTTGCTCTATCAATGTTTGTTGTTTCCTAAATAGGCACTCTGCATCATGTGTGTAAATGTGTGTGCAAAGATAACGTGAAATAATAATTACTATATGTTTAGGTATATATACTTGAAAATAAATAAATAAAGACAAGATGTACATATACAATCAGGGTCCATGAAAAAGCATCAAAAGAAATTTTAACTAATAAAATAAAAGGAATACAAGGTATAAGAAAAACATTACTCATTAACAGTGAAAAAAATGGTAAACATGTCTTATATCTTCTAATCAGGTACTAAAAAAATATATGAAAATATAAATCCAATTATTTTCCCTACCTTATCAATGCATGAGAAGATGTTATTGGCGAAAGACTAGCCCCTTGATTTAAGCATCTCCTCTCTTCTCTACTTTACTAGCACAATGAAAACCCTTTTAAGTGTCAAAGAGAAAATGTTATTTTTTTATTTTTTATATAATATAACTTAATTTGGATATTAAGAAATTATATGTGAAAAAACCTTTTTATCCTTAAAATGATATCTCTCGCTTGTGGAGTTGACAATTTTTCCCTTGAAAAAACGGTCCTTACTTAAAACTATGGTGAATACCATCTCAACATGTTGCCGTAATGGCCAGCAACACATGCTAGATCCTGAATTGCATAATGGAACCTGATCATCAAAACAAATGTGTTAAATGTTGCTACTTTAATGCTGTTGTTTATGTTAGGATGTATGGAGCTTGATCATTAAATATGTACTACTCATCCAACCATTACTTTTATAGATTGAGCACTAAGCTCATTGGGGGTTATAGGAAGGCAGCATCCCCTTGCTTGAGGGTCTAGGGGCATAGCCCCCGGCCCGAGGGGCAATTTCATAATTTCATATGAAATTTCATATAAACCCTATTTCATTTAGGGTAATATATATTTTATTGAGAGAGAGAGAGAGAGAGAGAGCGAGCTGTCAGTGTATTGAGAATTGTTTTTTCATTTTTTGCCTTTAAGAATAGTGTATGGGTGTGAATACGTGGATGTACCAAAAAGGAACCATGTAAATCTCTAGGTTGTGATTTTCTTTTCTTTTTTTCTTGTTTTCTTTTAATTCAGATATTGTTGTATGCGTGGTTGATAAGGAATCTCTCCCGACAATTTAATAATTATAGGTTCAATTGTTGAGTGTACTAGACCTAATGGATAGTCCAAATGGTTGATCTAGATGCCACGGGTATTTTAAATGAAACCATACCTATAGAGAAGTTCCATATACTTGGCCCACCAGATCATTACCCTTTTATGAGTTGGGAATTAACCCAACACATCCTAAACCTAAATGTGGTGGGGTTGAATATTTAGTACCTTAGGGTGGATAGGGCCACCGACTGGTATTGATGTTGGGTTGGGGCTTGGATTGACACTCAACCATACCTGACCCGCTCAGGAATACTAGGACAAAGTCCATCAATGGTGGGGCCCAGCACAGTGCACATTCATGTTGTGAGGTCACACCGTTGAATGGTGGTGGCCCATCTAACAATGGAAAGATAAGAACTCCAGCTGGGATCACTGTTCATACGTGTGATAGTGACACTGGAGTTAATGATCGTATGTGCATGAGCCTGAGCCATACTTAATGCTGAAACTCCGTGTAGGGTCCATTTTTTTTAAGACTCGGACACGACCGTGTCCCATCTTGTCAGCGGTCCGGTCTCTAACGTCCCATTGTGGTCCAATGGGTTCAACCCTTGGCTCGGAGAGATGGTAACATACAGCAGCTGTATGTGAACTTCAATATGCAGCAATCTCTCTCCCTCTGCCATTTCAAACTCGTAGAACATCTGATCTGTGCAAAAGGTGGGCCATGGTATGATGATTGGTTCGTATAAAATTAAGCAAACAATCAACTCATCAAGTGGGCCACACGACTACACTGAGTCATATCATTGGCTGTCCAGTGACTCTGGCATAGTACCCTGGTGAATGGATATCGGCCTGATTTTTCTACAAGGTATCATGGAAAGGCCCACGTTTTGCACTGATCGGATATTCTATCCTGAAACATATTGGCATTGAAGAAACGGCTGTATTGAAAGTTCACATTACTGTATGTGGTGTAGAAGGGATTTCTATAAAAAGTATCTCGGCAATCCTGATTTTATATGGGATGCAAATTGCCTGGCCCAATGCGATATTCGTGGATTCCCATCAGCTTTGCAAACTCACGGAAGCACCGGAGTCCAAAAATAAGGAAAAGTTAAAGCTCAGGTGGGCCACATGACATGAAACACGGAAAATGGAATCACCCATTATTGAAATCTTCCCAAAGCCCACCATGATGTTTATATGCCATCTAATGCGGGGGCATTTTTACACCGAGCTCGAGTAGGGTGCGCCTGTGGACTCAAGAACACACTCAGGGTGGGGTCGGCTGTGGACTCAGGGAGATCGTGAATTCATACCCACTCGTGGATTCGGGGCCCACGTAGGTGTTGGAGTTTTCCTCCTCAGTGGAGAGAGAGAGAGAGAGAGAGAGAGAGAGAGAGAGAGAGAGCATTTTTTTAGTCACCTGATCGGCCAGGACATACTGGCTGAAATCAGAGATACTCTCTGCACTGTTTTTTGTCCAGTCTGACCGGTCAGATTTCATGTTTTTCTCACAGTGACTCTTTGGACTGTTTTTTGGTGTGGTCGACCGATTGACAGTGCGTGTGGACTGCTATACGCAGTTTCCTAATCGAGCTCTAACTCTTGCATGAGTTTATAAGAAGGCTTCCAAATCGAAATTAGCTAACCTAATTCAGTGTTCTACACGTCCAAGGTGTGTGTGTGTGTGTGTGTGGTAGTGAGAGAGAGAGAGAGAGAGAGAGAGAGAGAGAGAGATTTGGAGGAGAAGGCTTTGCTTGTGAATGTCATTCATGGTACAATCGATGTCTCAGCTCTTCAACGTTCTCGTGCTCAGTGAGATCTCTCAGTTTCTAGTCATTTTCTTGTTTATCCATCCCTACGTGGGTAAGGAAGGTTAGATCCAAGCAGGTTATGATTGTGATCGAGGTTGTAAACGGTTCTCTTGATGGTGGATTGTTTGTCTAGACGTGGTCCCATGGTTTTTACCTCTTTGAGGGTTTTCCACATAAAAATCGCTTGTGTCGTGTGGTTGGTAATTTGCTTTAGATTGTTACATTATCATATCACATAACTCTAGTGGTTTGGGGGGCAAGATCTTAAGGTTTTGTGAAACGCACCCAACAGTAGGAGGATTCAACTGAGGGCTTAGGGTGACCCGTGGATTCGGGGCCCTCTCAACCTGGCCTATGAGATAAAGGGATTGATTCATCACACTCTAATAGTTCGAGCTTTTAGAGCAAATGGTTAATTGTCTTACATCAAATTGGTATCAAAGCAAAAGGTCTCATGTTCGAGACTCCTCACCGGAGGTGAATAATACAAAAACATTTTCACACCGAGCTCGAGTAGAGCAGCCTGTGGACTCAGGGGGACCGTGGATTCGGACCCACCCATCATCACCATCCAAACCATTAATATTGTTATTCCCATTGAGATGAACTGCAAACAAAAATATCGTCTTGATACAAAACATTCATGACCACCATTAACTTTCCAATTGGACAAATTAATTTAAGTAAGATGTATGCCTCACATATGCAGTTTCTTAGCGATTTCTAACTACTTGCTTGTCACCCATCACACTCTGCCACAATATCAAAGTATTTCTCTTTTATAAATATTAGGGGCATGGTATTGAGAATCATTATCAAGTTTTAATTTAATTAAAATACTTAATTATTAAATAAGCTTTGCTTTAATCAAATTAGGAAAACAGTTAGTTAGAAATTTTCCTTCTTAAAGTTGTGGTGTAAGTAGAATTAAGAAATAAGGAATGTAAGAGCTAATTAGTAGGTACATAACATATGTGAGTTTTTACATGGTATCCTAGCCACGTTGATGAGTAGGTTTTTTAACTTTTCCACTTTCGGTTTATATTATTTCTCCTCCTTTACATTTTTCTTTTGCGGCGCTAGTGTGCTTAACCATGTCAACATTGAGTATTGTTGTTCTTAAAGGTCTTAAAATGAAGAACTATGAAAATTGAAAAGTATTGCGACGAAGCTACTTAATAAGCCAGGGCTTTTGTAATATCATTAGCAGTAATGATCTCAAACTAATGGTAGGCCAAGCTGGATATGCAAATTATAAGAAGAATAATAGAAAGGTTCTACATTCGATTCAAAACTCTTAAGAATTGTGCATGCCTTCCTATGTTGAAGAATTGAATTCAGTGAAAAAAGTGTAGGATGGCTTTGTTAAGATCTATAGAGCTATATCATCGTAGGTATATTGCTCATCCAACTAGTGGGTCATGTTCCTCGTTGAGTTTGTTGGGAGTGGCAGGGGTTGACGGACCCCTTGCTAAGGGTTGCGGGACAGTGCACCCAGTCTAGAGGACTAATTTCATAATTAATTGCACATGTACTTTTATGTAAATCCTAGTTCTTTTATATATTCTTTCATGAGAGAAAAAGAGAGCCATTATTGTATTAAGAGTTGCTTCATTTATTTTTCTTCTTTTGAGCTCGGTGAATTAGCGTGAATCCATGGACGTATCAAAATGAAATTACATAAATATCTTTGTTATGGTTTGCATCTTTTTCAATATTCTTTTGATTCCAATATTGTCGTGAGTGTGGCCGAGAAAGAATCTTTCTCCCAATATGCTTGCCACCGTCTACAAAAATGTATAGACTCTACTATGTCCGCGCATCATAATTACACATGAAATTCGAATGTCAGCCTTCGATCACACATATGGCCTTATGTTTGATTGATTTAACACAACACAATACATTGAACCCATCTAGAAGCTACATTGTGCCACAAAAGTAAGGGGCCTCAAAAATCAAATTAAACCAATCAACCATATATGGGCTACCAAATACATTTGAAGGATTTGGGTGATTTTTTATGGTGAGGCACAGTCAATCATTGTATAGGCCTGACTTTGCAAACCCTCCCATCACGGTAAGCGTCACTTGATGCACATGTTAGATCACATAAAAACTATGTGTTAGGCTACAACATATAAAATAACACGTACCCACCCAAAAACTGTCAATTCACATGGTAGCCCATATGCTAGTTGAATGGATCAGATTTTTCAGCATTCCAATTTCATATTCAAGCAACCCCTCCAGGTTGAGTTCCAGGGCAACATTACAATGGGACCTTATGCAAGAGGTTTTTTTTTTTCTTCTTTTTTTTGTTAGTCATGCGATGCACCCACCTTTGTTAGTCAAACTATGTACCCAGTGATGCAATTAGTGTGTCTCTTGAGACCCATTGGAACCCCAAAGCATTTTTCAGCTGGCTTAGCAGGCGGACACTTGACCCTAAGACTTTTGATAACTGATCACCACCTCAGGAAACATGCACGAGATCCATCACATCTTTCAAGTGCACTCACTGCCTTAATTTTACCCTCGATCCCAAAACCCATGCCATTCCAACACTCAGGTGGGACACACTACAGCAAGTGATGTAAAATCATTCGTGAAACTTTCTAAATTCACATCATGTGTCCTACATGAGTTTGCGAAATGTCTTTATTTTTTGGGGCGTCCATTCATCCTTAGAGGAGTATGTCACATGGATTGATTGGATTGCATATCTAAATCATGACGGAAACAATACACAATTGAGAAGATTTTATCATAGACTTTCCTATAACAACTTTCCCGTGGTGTAGCATACTTGATTTTCGGATGCCTTATTTTTGGGCACAAGGCCAAACACAAGATGGTGCACCTGATGGACGGTGTAGATCTAATCCATATAAATTAATTCCTTCCAAGATAATGCAAGTAACACCATCTTTATAATTCTTCCACAAAATTCAGTGCATGGAAGCAGATGCAAGTCATGATCACATTTAAATCTTCCTATAAAGGTCTTGGGATGGGAATTGAATTGCCGTCATGGTGTGCCTCATGACTTGATATGATAGGATTTGATTGGACTGTTGCTAGATGATGCAAATTGCGTTCTTACTCAAGTATCAACACAAAGTGTCCAAATTGATATGTGGACAGGCCCAACATGATGTATCGGCCTATCCATGCCGTCCATACTTTTTCTAAAATCATTTTAAGGCATGAGACCAAGAATGAGGAAGATCCAATCCTCAAGTGGACCACACCAAGTAGTACACAGTCGACTCGTGCAACCCAAGCTTACTATTTGGTATCCACTTGAGCGTTAGATCTGCCTCATTCATGAACTCATGTTTAAAATGATCTTAGAAAATGGATGGACAATAATATAGATAAACAGATACATCACGGTGGCTCCCTCCACTGATCACCATGCGGAAGGATGCACTTCGAGTCCATTGTTACAAATAGAGCTGGTTAAGTATGTAATCTCATGAACAATTTTCAAACATGCTTTGTATGGGTCTGAATTTTATAGCTGTCTATCAAATACTGCCACCAAAAGTAGGTACGTCTCTTACCTAATTCAAAAAGCCAAACTAGGGTGCTAAAAGTTATTTGTAGGAAAGCAACAGGAGTACGACCATCCATACAAATTCATGCACGAACTTTACATAAGTCAGACATGCACATCAATCCGAACGGTCAAAATAATGGGTTCGGTGGTGGACGAGGTGCCCACCAAAAGCTAGGTTGATTGAAAAATCCTAATAACTGAAATTTACCCCTTGAAATTGAATTGCTTTTCCTTAATGGCCGTCATTTAATGGCCGCAAATCACACTTAAAATAATACCTTCTATGCAGGTTATAGTCTTGACAATTTTACATTGAGCTTTATCATTTGGATTGTTTGAATTATACACATGCTACATGTATATCACCTATGTGCATGTGTTTGGATGGTCTTGCTCTACCAATGCTTGTTGTTGCCGAAAATAGGCACTCGCATCATGTGTGTAAATGTGTGTGCAAAGATAATGTGAAATGATAATTACCATATGTTTAGGTATATATACTTAAAGAGTATGGATCCCTCTGTTGGCTTCAAGCAGGGATTCTTTTCACCGGTCCACATCTCACTGCATGACGCCGTGTGACCAGGTTACACTGAGGTGTGACCAGGTTGCATTGAGGATGTTACAGGATTGCAGACCTATGTGATGAGGTGGACCAATGAAATGGCTCCAAGCAGAAATTTCATACTTCGAAGCCAACAGAGGATCCGGACTCATATTATACTACCTAGTTTTTCACATCAGGATTACATCCATGAAAAAGCACTGGGAAAAAATTTAACTAATAAAATAAAAAGAATACCAGGTATAGGAAAAACATTACTGATAAACAGTGAAGAAAATGGTAAACATGTCTTATAACTTCTAATCATGTACTAAAAAAATATATATGAAAATATAAATCTACTTATTTCTCTACCTATCAATGCATGAGAAGATGTAATGGGAGAAAAACTTTCCCTTTTATTTAAGTATCTCTGCTTTTCTCTATTTTACTAGCACAATGAAAACCCTTTTAAGTTTCAAAGAGAAAATGTTTTTTTTTTTTGTTTTTTTATATAATATAACTTAATTTGGATATTAAGAAACCATGTGTGAGAAAACCTTTTTATCCTTAAAAAGATACCTCTCGCTTGTGGAACTGACAATTTTTCCCTTGAGAAAATGGTCCTTACTAAACTATGGTGAATACCATCTCAACATGTTGCCCTAATGGCCAGCAACACATGCTAGATCTTGAATTGCATATGGAGGTAAAACAAATGTGTTAAATGTTGCTACTATAATGATGTTATTTATGTTAGGATCTGTGGAGCCTGATCATCAAATATATACTGCTTGTCCAACCATCACTTTCACAAGTTGAGCACTAAGCTCATTGGAAGTTATAGGAGGTAACATACAGCAGCTGTATGTGAACTTCAACATGCAGAAATCTCTCTCCCTCTGCCATTTCAAACTAGTAGAACATCTGAACTGTGCAAAAGGTGGGCCGTGCTATGATGATTGGTTCGTATAAAATTAAGCAAACAATCAACTCATCAAGTGGGCCACACGACTACACTGAGTCATATCATTGGCTTTCCAGTGACTCTGGCATAGTACCCTGGTGAATGGATCGGCCTGATTTTTCAACAAGGTATCATGGCAAGGCCCACGTTTTGCACTGATCGGATATTCTATCCTGAAACATATTGGCATTGAAGAAACGGCTGTATTGAAAGTTCACATTACTGTATGTGGTGTAGAAGGGATTTTTATAAAAAGTATCTCAACAATCCTGATTTTATATGGGTTGCAAATTGCCTGGCCCAATGCGATATCCGTGGATTCCCATCAGCTTTGCAAACTTACGGAAGCACCAGAGTCTAAAAATAAGGAAAATTTAAAGCTCAGGTGGGCCACATGACATGAAACACTGAAAATGGAATCACCCATCATTGAAATCTTCCCCGAGCCCACCATTATGTTTATATGCCATCTAATGCAGGGGCATTTTCACACCGGGCTCGAGTAGGGTGGCCTGTGGACTCAAGAGCACACTCAGGGTGGGGTCGGCTGTGGACTCAGGGAGATCGTGGATTCGGGGTCCACGTAGGTGTTGGAGTTTTCCTCCTCAGTGGATAGAGGAGAGAGAGAGAGAGAGAGAGAGAGAGAGAGAGAGAGATTTTTTAGTCATCGACCTGGCCGACATACTGGCTGAAATCAGAGATACTCTCTGGACTGTTTTTTTTCTAGTCCAACCAGTCGGATTTCATGTTTTTCTCATAACGATTCTCTAGACTTTTTTTGGTGTGGCAGACTGGTCGACGATGCCCGTGGACTACTATACGCAGTTTCCTTTTCGGCTCTAACTCTTGCATGAGTGTATAAGAAGGTTTCCAAATCGAAATTAGCTAACCTAATTCGGAATTCTACACGTCCAAGGTGAGAGGGAGAGAGAGAAAAAGAGGAAGAGAGGAAGAGAAAGAGAGATAGGAAGCATGTTGGAGGAGGAGGCTTTACTTGTGAATGTCATTCATAGTGCAATCGACGTCTCAGCTCTTCGACGTCCTCGTGCTCGGTGAAATCTCTCAGTTTCTAGTCCTTTTATTGTTTATCCATCCCTGCGTGGGTGAGGAAAGTTAGATCCAAGCAGGTTGTGCTTGTGATCGAGGTTGTAAATGGTTCTCTTGATAGTGGATTATTTGTCTTGACGTGGTCCTGTGGTTTTTACCTCTTTGAGGGTTTTGCTTTAGATTATTACATTATCATATCCAATAATTCTAGTTGTTTGGGGGGCGAGATCTTAAGGTTTTGTGAAATGCACTCAACAGTAGGAGGATACGACCGAGGGCTTAAGGTAACCCGTGGATTCGGGGCCCTGAGGTAAACCCGTGGATTTGGCGCCCTCTTGACTTGGGCTATAAGATAATGGGATTGATTCGCCACACTCTAACAGTTCGAGCTTTTAGAGCAAGTGGTTAATTGTCTTACATCAAATTGGTATCAAAGCAAAAGGTCTCATGTTCTAAACTCCTCACCAGAGGTGAATAATACAAAAGTATTTTCACACCGGGCTCCAGTAGGACAGCCTGTGGACTCAGGGGGACCGTGGATTCGGACCCACCCGTCATCACCATCCAAACCATTAATATGGTTATTCCCATTGAGATGAACTGCAAACAAAAATATCATCTTGATACAAAACTTTCATGACCACCATTAACTTTCCAATTGGACAAATTAATTTAAGTAAGATGTATGCCCCACATATGCAGTTTCTTAGCGATTTCTAACTACTTGCTTGTCACCCATCACACTCTGCCACAATATCAAAGTATTTCTCTTTTATAAATATTAGGGGCATGGTATTGAGAATCATTATCAAGTTTTAATTTAATTAAAATACTTAATTATTAAATAAGCTTTGGTTTAATCAAATTAGGAAAACAGTTAGTTAGAAATTTTCCTTCTTAAAGCTATGGTGTAAGTAGAATTAAGAAATAAGGAATTTAAGAGCTAATTAGTAGGTACATAACATATGTGAGTTTTTACATGGTATCCTAGCCACGTTGATGAGTAGGTTTTTTTAGTTTTCCGCTTTCGGTTTATATTATTTCTCCTCCTTGACATTTTTCTTTTGCAGCGCTAGTGTGCTTGACCATGTCAACATTGAGTATTGTTGTTCTTAAAGGTCTTGAAATGAAGAACTATGAAAATTGAAAAGTATTGCAACGAAGCTATTTAATAAGCCAGGGCTTTTGGAATATCATCAGCAGTAATGATCTCAAACTAATGGTAGGCCAAGCTGGATATGCAAATTATAAGAAGAAGGAAAGGTTCCTACATTCAGTTCAAAACTCTTAAGAATTGTGCATGCTTTCCTATGCTGAAGAATTGAATTCAGTGAAAAAGTGTGGGATCGCTTTGTTAAGATCTATGAAGCTTGATCATCATAGGTATATTGCTCATCTAACTAGTGGGTCATGTTCCGCGCTGAGTTTGTTGGGAGTGGCAGGGGTTGACAGCCCCTTGCTAGGGGTTGGGGACGTGCACCCAGTCTAGAGGACAATTTCATAATTAATTGAACATGTACCTTTACGTAAACCATAGTTCTTTCATATATTCTTTTGTAAGAGAGAAAGAGAGCCACCATTGTATTAAGAACTGCTTCATTTATTTTTCTTCCTTTGAGCATGGTGAATTGGCGTGAATCCATGGATGTATTAAAATGAAATTATGTAAATTTCTTTGTTATGGTTTGCATATTTTTCAGTTCTCTTTTGATTCCGGTATTGCCATGTGGCCGAGAAAGAATCTTTCTCCCAACACGCTTGCCACCGTCTACAGAAATGTTAGCTGTACAAGGAAGACAACTATGCAATGGCTCATGTATGGAAACCTTTCCATGCACATAGCCACACTTGGACTCATCAGAATTCACATATCCATCTGAACCGTCCATGAGGTCCATTCCAAACTTATTTGGCGACTGTGAAAAGATCACAGCAATCTAACAGCCCTAAACATCTGTCACTAGACTATTTTCACACTGACTTGACGGTTTGGATAAATCTGATTTGGATCATTTTTTCGATCAAGATAGGTGATGTGGATGCCAACAAGTCCAAATGCAACTATGTGCATGAGATGGTGGCCAACAGAATTAAAGGGCCCACCTAAGTGAGTATTTATTGATTTATTTATTTAGAATTGGAAATCTAAAATTTATTTATTTATTTGCATGTTCTTAGACATTAGAGAGGTCCATGTAGGATACATGGTTGAATAGCTCATTGGACCACCTAGTTCCAACGTGCACGTCCCCCATTTACACTGATCAGAAACATTCATCTGTTGGGCCATGATTCAAAATTGGTATCAATCAGAATGTCAGTTCCTCTGCAATAGAATTAAGTTATTCTACAAGTGGGGCCCACTGGGGTGTGTGGTATCCAACCTGTTCATCAGGGTCACCTACCATGGCAGTTTAGCCGGCCAAAAATAGGCAGATCCAACCATAATGCTTTCGCCACCACCTGAATTTAAAATTTTGGATGGTATTGTTTTCTATGGTGGGGCTCACCATGTATATATAGCGTTCAACCCCTTCATTCCATGATCACATGGAGATGGGATGCCCAAAAAATTAGGCCTATATAATATTTAGATGGTCAGATGAGAACAATGGACAACAATCCAAAAACCTTCAAGTTCACGTGGTGGCCCACATGATGGTTGGATCGACCTGATTCTTCATACCTGCTGGACAGGTTGGATGCCATACATGTACCATGGAGGGCCCCAAAGAAAGCACTGTAGAATAAGCTTATCTACAAAGACTCGATAGAGGAACTGGGCCCATCAATGATCTATCATATGATTTGAACCGTTTGATTAATGACATGCAAATTGACAGGTTAAAGAAAATGGAGGACATTTGACATCACCGAAAAGAAAGGAAAAGAAAAAAAAAATCCAATCGACTGGAAGTTACAAAATGTGCCATCAGATGCTGTCCCACCACTGTCATCAGACGCGGATTGCCAACTGTTTAACTCAATAGGCTAGAGCATACTAAGTAAACTCTGTGGGCACCACCATGATGTATGTGTCTCATCCACACCGTCCATCCGTTTTACCAGCTCATTTTAGGATATGAGCCAAAAATTGAAGCATATCCAAAACTCAAGTGGACTACACCACAGGAAATAGTCAGGATAACGACATCCTCCATTGAAACCTTCCTAAGGCCCACAGTGATGTTTATTTGTTATCCAACCTGTTCATAAGGTCACACAGACATGGATGAAGGGAAAGCACAGATACCAGCTTGATCCAAAACTTATGCCCCCAAGAAGTTTTCAAACATACACGTTCAATTCCCAATGTTTACTTTCTGAGTTCGGATCCTCTATTGGCTGCAAAACAGAGGAAAACCCTGTTTGGAGCCTTTTCATTGGTCCTAATCACACTGCATGATGTCGGTGTGATCAGGTTGCACTGAGGTGTGATTAGGTTATACTGAGGATGTGACATGGTTGCAGACCTATGTGATGAAGTGGACCAATAAAAAGGCTCCAAATAGGGATTTCCTGTTTGGCAGCCAAGATAGGATCCGGATTCTTACTTTCTTCTGGTGTGGTCCACCTGACCCTTGGATATGCTTCAGTTTTGGGCTCATGCCATCAAATGAGGTGAAAAAAATAGATGGACATAGCGTGTATAAGACACGTACATCACGGTAGGCCCCACAGAGTTTACTCAGTATGCAATCCATGTCCATGATGGAGGGTTTACTCCACTGGAGATGGCCCCCTTTAATTTCGGAGAGGAAGATGAAGGGCTGAGAAAGGAGGAAGAATAAATAAAAGAGACCGTCATTTGAGAAGAATTAAGAGAAACACAAGCTGCAGTTCTTTTAAGAACAAGATCAATTTCTAAGTTACTGATGTCTCATCCACCATACATGTGGCATATGTAGAGGTGCATCCTGACCATCCAAATCCTAGGGTCTATACCGTTTGATGGAGCAAAGCCTGAAAATTACACTGAAAAAGAAATCCTAACCATCCTATTGGTGCCCCATCAAAAGAACAACAAAAATAAAATGATATGGTCCAAATTCAACAAGAAAATATGAAGATTGAGATTGTTTGATTAGCATGAGTTTCCTGCCATGTTCCATTAACAATTGGGCCCATGATTTTAACAGTCCAGATCACCATGTGTGTGTGCATGTGCCTCCATGTTTGTATGCCACATGTATGGCATCTTGAAATGTCTTAGTAGGACCAGACCAACGGCTTAGATTGCTCTGCAGAAATGAAATAACATGAACTGTCATGAATGGCATGATTATCACAATGAAAGATCTAATAATCATGAATCCCCATATGACTTGCAACATGTTACTTAATTGTCACTTACCTGATGAATTATAAGATCGAAATGCATAGCTTGATAAGGACCACCACTCCATATAGGTGGGGCCCATGGTTCGACAATCCAGACCATTGTTCCAATGTGCCCCACCAAGGATGGAGGGTGCCCCTAAAGTCTCCAATATTGGAGAATCCCCACCATTTGATCAGTGGATGGTTAAATATTAATAAAAAAAAGTACCATGATGTGGAAAATAGCCAAACATTTAAGGTTTGGGTTCTTCTCTCGGAACGACTCAGGACATCCTCCACCAACAGCGGGGGCCAGCTGAATGGAATCCAGGATCTGTAAACCATATATTTTTTCAAGGTTCAAGACCTTATGATTCTTCTTGCTTATACCCAAAAGTGGGAAGTTTAATGAAAGGGTTATGGTTGCGTTTGGACGCCCAATTTAACTGAATTGCAATTCATTCAATCCATTATAGAGGAAACGGCCAAAATGCAGTAGCACCATTTTCATTCATTACAGAAACCAAACCTTTAATTGCAATTCCATGTATTTCAAGTTGGACTTATAGCATATCCAATTTTGGGTAAAGGCCCCTCGCTGTCATCAGAGTGGGGCTTGGCCCACTTTCGTTTTTTAATCTTTCCTGAATGGATTATTGCAATTGGCCATCCAAATACAAGATAAGCATAGGTTCTAGTAACTAACCAAAAGAATTTTATTACACCATTCTACACATTCATATTAATCGGCAGAGCTTCAGAATAGAATAGGCGATTCCCAAATGGTATCATTTATCTGATATTCAAAATCATGAAAAGAACTTGCCTTGCAATATTTTACAATGGTAATGCAGAAACTTAAATGGAAAAGAAAATTGCACTGTTTTACTCTCACTGCTATTGATTTTTCTTTTCTTTTCTTTTTTTTTTAATTGAAAGGTTTACCTTTCGCCGCTATTGATTTTGACCACAACTGGTTCAGAACAGTATGGGCAGTTCCCAAACAGAACACCAAAGGACCTGCAAATACATGAATGGAATGCATGAATTGATAAAACAAGCACAAGCTCATGCACGTCTGAAGATATGTCAACGTACTGTCTTGTTGTTGTAATGGTACGCAACCAATCTCCAAGGCACACGCTATGGAAAGCTCTATTGCAGTTGGGATTATCACAGGTATAGTCAGGCCTGCTGCCACTCAGATCTCCAAGCTCATCATCTTCATTGGCAATGAAAATTCATTGATCAACGGTGACCAAATTATATCAGGAGAGGATTATATGATCCATAACCTGGGATATGCTAAGGATCCTCAGCTTTTCAGTTCGTAGAAGTGGGACACATGATTCAGTTGTCCAAGCAGTTGATATGATGGAACCTATCATGCTGGACCATGTCCCAAAATCCCCATATTGGATTATCCTACTCCATGAACTTTTTGGCCTTTTCTCAGTTGAATATGGACCGTTGCTTTGGGGCATGAGCCATCAACTTTGGGGCCCATGAGATCAACATTCTGAATCACCGAATAATTCCACCTGTGCAAACTGAGACCCAAGGATACCATACATATCCCCAGCTCAAAGATCATACAATTCCTCAAATCAGAATATCAGAAGGTCATTGACGTTACCAACTGGAAGGTAGTAAGCATAACAAATTCCACAATCAGCTTGCTGATCATCCTTGCTGACATTTGGAGGCCCAGGTATTGCACTTTCCAATACGTTTGCAAGATTTTCAGGAAATGGTTTGTCGCTCATCCTACCCAAAAGAAGAAGAAGAAGATTCTACAAACATTCACATTGGAGACAGAAATAATGTGATCTAAACAGGAAAGGCTAGATCCAAACATATGTAGATGAACAGATAAGAAACCCAAGACATCTATAGCAGAGACCAAACAAAACTGCTTCTCAAAAAGAAGCAATTGCTATAATGGAGGAAATTGAACAGTTAGAAAACCATGTGACCGTGAATAAAAGACCAGAGTAAATCCAATAAAGAAGAAATTTTGTCATGCCACAAATGCAAACAATTCTTTTTCCCATCAAATATTGCTACAAGCAAGGTTTGAAATGGGTGTGTTACATAAGGTATCGTTTACCACCAATACCATTACATATCCCTGTATCGGCCTGTTTCAGGCTGTTACAGGGGGCTGACATGCCCGTATTGTTATGGGCAATACCAGTACTTACATGGTGATACATAACAGCTACAGACGTACTTTAAACCTTGGCCATACATAGTTACTCTTTTGTCTCTGCATGGTTCACATGCAGATTGAGTTGGTTCGGTCATGCACAAAGGCTAGAGATGGCCCTGATAAGGATGGGAGCATCTGCTGAGGTTGAAGGGCCTGGAGAGAGGATGAGAAGACCCAAACGGACTTTGGATCAAGGTGGTGAGAAGAGGATATGAAAGCTCGTTCACACAGTGAGGACGTAAGGCCTTAGATAGTAATAACTAGCAAAACATGGTCTATGAAGCCAATCCCAAATAGCCGGGACAAGGCTATTATGATGATGATGACTGGATATCAAATGGGTCTTAATATCATAATCAAGAACATATTCATGAGTAAAACACAGATGAATATAAAAACATAAGTACAAATGTGTCTAGAAGTAAGGATTGCGGTGTTGGAAGTATACACACAAAGGGCCTGTTTGGACGTACCATTGAAACCGTTGTTTGGAGATTAAACCTCGAAATGAGGGTTTGTGGCCTATTTGGAAACCCACCCGAAACTGTCAGTTTCAAAATCACTCGACGAAATAGGCGCTAAAAAGCCCACTCACCGAATACCAGGTAGATTACTTTTCATCCAGTCTACAAAAACGTTGTTTATGCAGGAAAAGCCATTTTTGCAGAAGTTGCATGGGCGCTAATTATATTTTCTTATTATCTTGGGCAGAGCTGTTTCATTTATGCGACAATTATCTCTTCTTTTTTGTATTTGTAATTATGTGTGTGCCCTGTGCTTTGTGGTATGCTTAGCGACTGCCCCTCCATGATCCTCCTTTTCTTATTTTCCCCTTGGGGTGTGCATGCATTAGTTGGGTTAGACCTGTTGGCATGCAGGATTATCAAATTGTCTCTGCCATGGCTGGTTCAAAGATCCTAGCAAAAGAGGAAAGTTGATGCCCGGTAGGCGATCAATTGTAAAAATTTTGCCAGCCTACCAATTTAAAGGCTGAACAGAAATTATTCGGAGAAAGGCTAAGAAGAAACTGGAAACAATGATACATTAAATATTGCCCCAACATCCAACATTGTGAATAGATACTAGCATTTCTAGGTTAACAGCGATTGTGCATCTGGATGTTCTCAGAGACGAAAACTCATTCTCTATCAGATTTCAAGGATGAAATGATATGTGCACATGCCACATGATATCAGAATGTAGTTACAGAACAATCCACGCAAAAGAATTAAAACATACCATCTCTTGCTGTTTCTCCTCCACTTCTTTATCATAGAATCAGTGATCGAGTCTGGACCAAGAAAACGGCACCTAGCACAACTCAACAGCCAGTTACAGGAAGAGCAATGCCAAGATTACAGATGTAAGATGGACAAAGGGCTTCACAGAAAATGTGCTGACATGGAACAAATGTGGAAGATCCATCTTCTGTATGCCCTGGCCCAAAAACCAGGCTAAACCACTCGTCAGGTAGGCCCACGCATGCACACGAATATGGAATATCGCTCTCCCATCAACCCCCATTCTTTTTGAATGTGTCACCCTCACCCACCTAATGAGCAGATTGGCACTATTTTTTGGACCAAGGAATCTGAAAGACTAGGACATGGTGGCTTGATCTTGCTCACATATGCCACATATGCCACACGCAAGAGATGAGTGCCAAAGAAATGTAATCAATCAACTTCATTGAGCACTGATAACACTAAACATATACTAAGCAGATACAGTACCATTTCAAAAAGAATCTTACTCTGGTAAAGACCTCGAGTTGCAAGGATTTATATACAACAAAAGGTAGCAATCATTTCCTAAATGAATAGACACAATCGAACACTATGAATAAGACTCGTAGTAACGGATGGTTGAAAAGAAAAAGAAAGAAAAGCCACCATTGCATGTGCAAACAACAAGCCCTCACCAAGGCAGATTTGGCGAAATGACGCAGCATGGGATGACTGTCTTGGATCAACAACCCAGAGAGCCCTGTCAATATCATCCAAGGTAGACCAGAATTCCTGCAATTTCTCCAAATGCTGGGGATACAATTGTACAGTGGTGCAGATTCGTGACAAAATGTAGGAATTCATGAGAGGTAGAATCGCTGATACATCAATATAGAGAGGAAAAGTCTTCACAGGAACAAAATTGCTTTCTTTTTAGACATGTCTTACAGCTTGGCTTGAAATACCTCACTGAACTGGCGCACAACATCTTTTAGTCTTGAGTGCGCTGACCATTGTAAATCGCAAACATAAGGTATATCCTAAATAAAAAACAAACATGGGTTTAGGTAAGGAACATCAGTTTAGCTAAGATATTGCAGTCTGTATATATTATAAATGGCTCTTGAATACGAAGAATTTTCCTAAGATGTTTCCATTGGGAGGATCTTTGTATTCAAGAGTTCAAACAACTGGATTCAGGTAGGAGAAAAATGCAGAAAAATATGGATTGGGCAGAACACAACTAGCAGAAGAATCATGTTTGGTCATCCACAAATAAGTATTTGAGTCTTTTGACACAATCCTCCTATTATGAATGGGATTGAAAAGGCAAACATTTCATCTCTAATCATAATGGGGTTGAAAAGGTCCTAAGCAGTTGGGCCTGTTTGGATACATGGGCAAGGAAAAGAAAAGAAAAGTAATATTATGCATATGATTATTTAAGTGAGCACTATTGAAACATGGATTCCATTTTTAGGGGTCTTGTTTGGATAGCAAGTGGAAATCTCATATTTGTGAGACAACAGTTGCTTTGTGTCTTATGCTAGAGAATTTGACAATGGAAAGACCTATAATTGCTATACGGTATCCACCATCTTCTTTGCTATCCAAACAATACAAAAGGTCAGGTCAACGGAAAACAATTTTCATTTCCAACCTTTTCTTTTCCTGCTATCCAAACAGGCTGAAACATCAGAATTTGAAAACCAGCATTTATATCTAAGTGCAATTTATCATACAACAGACATAGGCCTATTGGAAAACAACCAAAATAAATTACCGCTGCTACTGAAGGTGAACATTTGGGATAATTTTGAGGCAGTGCTATCTCCATAATATGCGCCTTCCCCTTCTTATCACTAACATTCAGAAGCCAACAAAACATAGTGCCTCGTATTAAACAAATGAATGCATTAAGCATGAAATTGAAGGAAATTAAAGCTAAAGATATCACATGTATGCTGGAAGTATATTGGATATCAATTGATGAGAAAATTTCTCTAGAACAGGAAATAAGCCCTAGTTTGTACAGCAAAAGCACATTGTGAGAATTTCCGGTAAAGGATTTCAAGATAGTGTCTATAAGACCAGCTATCAATGTGTACAATCACATCTCATCAAGTATCAAAATAAAATGGGTTGCTTCTCAATCCTTGTTTGTTTTTCCATATATCATTTGCCATCTATGAGGAGCTAAATAATGGCGATATATTTGTATAGAGATTCTCAAACTTCTTGTTCACTCTGTCATATTTTCATTGTGGCAAATAAAGATCAACTTCCCCAATCAGAAAGTTCTTCATGAACCAGTTCTCACATAAAGATAATAGTCGCTCCCTCCCCATTCAAAAAGCCCTTCAATAACCATTTCTCACATAAAGATAGCTTCCTGCCTTCCTCCCTCCCTCCCTCCCTCTCGCATACGTGCACCCACACACACAGATATGGAAAAATTAAGCTTTCCTCCAAGCACACAGAATAATAACACACACAGGCACACGATAGACAGATAGATGTATGTAATTCCAAAAAAAAAAAAGGAAAATTATGCTTTCCTTTGAGTATGCAGAATAATACAGAAATGATTATTATAATCAATAGATTGAAGGAACTGAAGCTCCTCTTCAACTTACAAGATGCGAAAGGTAAGAGAGGCTAGGTCTTCACTAGAGCTTACTAGATGTTCCCATCCAACTTCTTCTATCTGTACACCGAATGAATATGAGTATTAGATTTATTATTTTCTTTCCGTGGAAAGACCGAAGCATGTACCCACAACACTTTTGGATGCGAAAAATTCACATCATGCTCATCTTACTGTCAGATGTTTCATGGCATTCATAATGAGGAAGCAGTGTTTTAAATAGCTACGCTATGTAGCGTGTAGCTTACACTATGTAGCTTGTGAAAATAGCTTAAGTCATGTGTAGCCTATGCTACATGATAATTTGCATATGCTACACGCTACAATTTTCATTACAACATTAAAATCAAATAATATTTTCAATGATTTTTTACATTTTTCTATTTTCAATATTTAATGCTTTTAGTAAAAATAATATACGTAAAAGTATTAAATTAGTGTTTTTGCTTTTTGTTTACCTTTATGCTTGATGATTACCCTTTTCTATTACTTTAAGTCGCGTTTGGTTGCACCAAATATCATGAAAATTTGTTAAAGTTCACTATTAATCAGTCTAATTTGGTAAATATCATGGAATTAGGGCAACCAAGAACAACCTTAATTAAAATTCTAGAAGCAACGTGTAGCTTACGCCACACACTATGTAGCTTACACTTCACACTTCAAAGGGGTGAACACTATGCTACACACTATTCACTATTTAAAACACTGTGAGGAAGAGCCACCCTCAAATATATTTCATTCTCTCCAGCAATGGGACAACTGTTTGTGGTGCCATACTAGCTTTCTCACTAACATGCAGTAGACCACACCACAAAGATCATCCTTCTTGAAATCAGGTTGGTCCACTCACTAGGTGGATCACACGTGTATGTTGAGTCAGACAGTTGACTGTCCATTGATTCCAATCATGTGGCTCATCTAATGACTGCAATGTGATCTTCAAGGTAGGGCTTTACCATTTTCATGTTATGGATGTCTTACACAAGTGGCATGTGGAGACGGTCTCTGTTTCAACACTGGAGACCAGGGATCGAGTGCCCATGTGGTGTGGGTGAGTGCGTGGGTGTGTGGGGGGTCGGTGCGTGTAAAAAAGAAGAAGAAGAAGAAGAAAAGTGACATGCTGGCATGAAAGATGGTACCACATCAAAAGTTGTAGTGCATGCCCATAGACGATCAGTTTTCCCTTACAATTTGGTCATCCAAACATGCCCAAGTGACATGGTAGACATTTTTTGTTTTCGAAATTCACAAGGTCCCTTAAGTGACATAGAGAGGCAAGTTTTGTGGTAGACTCATTAGCCCACTTAGAGCTAGGTGCATTTTTTTTTTCTGTTGGAGATTGTGTGTGGGTGTACATGTCTTTATGTGCATGTGATATAAAATATTTTTTCATTATTATGGGTGTGCAAGTTTATGCATTAGGTGCTCCCTCAGAACACCATTTCTTTTTGTTTTAGGCTTCTCTTAATACAATAAGATTTGAGAGAGAAAACCCTTAACTTGTCTTCTCTTCCTTCTCTCAAACCTTTCTCTTTTCCTCTTCTTTTCAATGTCATGGCATCAAAGATAGGGTTTTGTGTGCAAGCTGTGCAAGTATGACACCTATGTTGTGGCTTGCCTGGGAGTGTTGTTGATTGTGTGTGAGGGTGTAGATGTCTTTGTGTGCATGTGATGCAATGTATCTTCATTATTATGAGTGTGTGAGTTTATGTCTTAGGTGCTCCCTCAGGCATTCTCTTGATAAAATAAGATGAGAGAGAGAGAGAGAGAGAGAGAGAGAGAGAGAGAGAGCTCAATCTCTCCTCCTCCACTCAAACCTCTCTCTTTTTCTCTTCCTTTCTTCATTATTATCGATAGGGAATTTCATGCCCTAGTTTTCCTTTTTCTATATCCATTAAGATTTAAGGGTTGTAACCACAATAGCGGTTGATAGCTTACTGCCAACTGAAATAAATAGCATTTATCATCACATAGTAGTGAATAGCAGTCTCATATCAGTGTCTCGCCTGCTAGCCCAGCGGGAAGACGCCTAGGCGTTTCAACAGCAGGTCTCAGGTTCGAGTGCCAAGGAGACACACTAACCCCACTGGTGGGTGGTTGCATCGTGTGACTAACCGTGTGGGGTGTGTTGCACAACTAACAGGGTGGGTGCGTTGCATGACTAACAAAAAAAAAAAAAAAAACAACAGTCTCATATCAACACGTCATCATCTTGCCATATGAGAGATGGAGAGAAGAAATGGTTTGAGATTTGTATAGTAATTGGTCTCACCTCCGAATACACTGAGCGGTAGAAAGAAGATGATGGAGGCATTTTACACTCCTACCTAGCTACCTTGCAAAAAAAAAAAAAAATCTCTAAAGACAACAACATTTGACAAATTGCAATAAGCAAGTTTCTGATTTTCAAAAAACAAGAAAAAAAAAACAGCCCCTTTTCAAGAACTAAAAACAAAACATAAGGAGCTTTCCAGTTTGTTGTGTAATGACCATTCATGGTTCTTTGCCATTCTACAGTCAGGAATCCAGATTGTCCAACTGATGGCCCCAGTATGAATGTGTAACAAAGCCACTCTGATTGAATGATAAAAGTCCATGATTCACAGACGGTTCCCTTTTGAAGCCGGACCCGGACCATGGACACCTTTCAATCTTCATCATCCATTTGTGGGCCACAATTCAACAAATAGAATTGCTTGTTCAGTGTGGTTTCTCTACTGCGGGTCATCAACAATAAGGTCCACCAATGGACGGTCAAGAATCACCACCCATACAACCACATGAAAATTGCAATTCTACTAGAAAAAGATCTATTTCCAATGAAACACTCAGAATGGGCCCTCAATTAAAAGAGAAAACCCCAGATAGCCTTTTATATATCTTGTTCTAAATTGGAGACTGAATAATTATGTCAAGAGAACCTTTTGACCTTGGAAAAATGCCGCTAAGCTGAAGCCAAGGTGATGGTCCATTACACCAACCATTCTATAGAACATTTAGTTCCCATAAGCATCAATTTATCAAAGTGGCATGGAACCAACTCTAGGGTTGTGTTTGGATGCACAAGTGAATTGAATTTCAAATGTTTGGTTTAGTTTCTGTTGCACCCATCACTCTAAAACGTGTTTGGTTTCCATTAGTATCAATTTATCGGTGTTATGGGAACGAGGCCAGATCCTCTGCAAAGCCTTGTAGGTTAAGCTTAATGTACAACTTGATGTGTGGGGACCACCATGGTGTGTGCATGACATCCAAACCATCCATCCTGTGCCCCCTCATGTTCACCTAGGCAACCAAAAATCAGGCCAGTCTAAACCACAGGTGGGGCACATCACAGGGAACAGTTGGGATGGGGATGCCCACACTTGAAAACCTTCCAGATTTTGTGTGGAGCTCACCATGTTTTGCATATGCCTACCAATCTATTCAGTAGATGCATCCCAACAGGACGAATGAACCTTCCAAAAAGCAAGCCATTACGAAACTCAGCGGGACCAGCCCTCTTGACTTTAGAGGTTTCGGCATAATCTTAAATGGTGCCACCCACCTGAGTTTTGGACCGGCCAGACTTTTGGGTGCCGGGAGGAACATGTGGTGGCACACATGATGGATGGTTGGATGTCATGCAGACATAATGGTGGGCCCCACACATCGACACATCGTGTTGCAGGTTAAGCTTAACCTACAAAACCTTATCAGGGATCATCTGGGAGTATTATTTCGATGAAGAAATGAATTGAATTACAAATGTTTGGTTTAGTTTCCATTGCACCCACCATTCTAAAACACATTTAATTTCCATTAGCATCAATTTATCAGAGTGTTATGGAAACAACTCTGGGGTTGTGTTTGGATGCGCAAGCAAATTGAATTGTGATTTTTTGGTTGAATCAACAGGAAACGACAACAATCGATGATTTTTCCTAGTATTTATATTGAGGAAGTAAGCCTCAAATTGCAATTTTCCGTAATCACAAATTGGAGCTGAAACCGTCAATATGGTTGCTATGAAAGGAAAAATTACAGTTAGGTTGATTCCATTCTATCAGAAACATTTGCAATTCAATTCAATAGTGCATCCAAACGCACCCTAGAACCATCCAAGCAGTCAAAACCATGAAAGAAGAATCTAAGGAATGCCAGAGGCATGGCAAAGCTGCTCACCCCACCTGCCCCATCTCATGACAATCCAGACCGTTCATCAAAAAGATCCCACTGTCGATGAATCAATAGAGAAAGGAAACCTCACTCGTCAAAGAAATCAACGACCATACAGAGTTTACTAGAAACAACGGTACAGAAGGAACAGTTTTAACTCACCTTTTGTATGGACAATGAAGATCTCTGATCAGTGAGATTTTTGCCATGTGGGACCTTGCAGATGAACGGTCAGGATCATGCGGGGCATAAGGGGCGGAGAAAGAAGGAAAGAAAGACAGAATTACCAATTTGCCCTTCTGTGGGAATGAAATGGAAAAGAGGGGGGAGAATGGAAAGAGAATAGAGGCGGGAAAGGATGCAGCTCTTATCTACCGGAAGCAGAGTGCGCACTTCACCAACCCTGGACGAGGCACACGTGTGAAAGATCATCGGCTCTCGTACCACCACTCTCTAGATCCAACGTCTCATTAAGGATCTGGTTTATCTGAGCATCTGATTATCAGGTAGCACGTGTGTACATAGAATTTGAACGGTTGGTCTTTCTCGCACAAGTGTTACCCGATTATTGTGTATTACCCTTACCGTGGAGCCCACCTTGATGATTTTCTGTATATCTACGCCGTCCATCCGTTTCTACATACGATTTTAGGATGGCCCACCAAATATTATGGATATCTAAATCTCATGTGGACCACACCACAGGAAACAGTAGTGATTGAGTGCCTCGCCATTAAAAATTTCAAAGGGCCCATAGTAACGTTTTATTAATGTTTATTTGAAATCTAACCTGTTGATAATGTCAAGAAGATCTGGATGAAGGTAAAATATAAAGATCGATTGATTCAAAACTTTTGTGGCCCATAAAAAGTTATTAATGGTCATTCATCAACTTTTCTAGTTGTATGGTCCATCTGAGGTTTTTATATCCTTAATGTTTGGGATCCCGTCCTAAAATTAGATGGAAAAAATAGATGGACGGCGTGGATATATAAAACATACATTTAGGTGGGGCCCACACAGTTAGGGTAACACCCACTAAGCTGTTACCAGGGTAACAGCTATTTCGCTTCAAGCAGCTCGAGTCTACCAGATGGGCGTCTCGTTTCTCACGTGTCCTTCTCACCTTCTTTCTGAACTGGGCTTCCTGCCACTAGATACTGAAGAGGGGATTCGCGTGCACACATGTGAAAGATTCGGGCCATTCATCAGGTCAGGCACGTGGCACAGATCTCGCACACGCTTGCCATCCGACCAGATCTGTGTCACTTCGTTCCGCATCCTCATATTGAGGCCGCAGATACACGACCAAAATCATATTGATTGGGCAATCCCAATCGTCCAATCAAGTGGTTTAAAACGAATAGTCTGATATCCGAACTCAATTAGAAAAATCAAACGGTTGAGATGTGTCATGGTTGCGGATTTCAGAAAATTCTCATCCACGAAACAGCCCACAAAATGGACGATCTAGATTGATCGTGGGGCCCACCTTGATGTATGTATTGTATATCCAGTCGGTCCATCTGTTTTTCCAGCTTATTTTATGAGCCCAAGAATAAAGCAGACCCAAATCAAAATTAAACCACACCACAGGAAACAGTTGTGATTGACCATTAAAAACTTCTTGTGAGCCACAAAAGTTTTGGATCAAGCTGGTTTTTTTTCTTCATCCAGGTCCGTGTGACCTTGCCAAGAGGTTGGATGGAAAATGAACATTAAAGTAAGCATTAATGTCGGCCGTAGGATTTTTTTATGGTGAGCTTTCAATCACCACCGTTTCCTATGGTGTAGCCCACCTATGATTTGAATCTCCTTCATTTTTGGGTCGGAAAAAACGAATGGACGGCATGGATATACAACATATACATCAAGGTGGGCCTCACCATATTGTCCCGTGGCACCTTAGCTGCTGTTGGGCTCAATGGGCCACGCTGGCCTGTAGTGCTTTCTCACCAAGCCTGCTTTGGGCTAGGCTTGGACTAAAATATTAGCCACGTGGGCCAGACCCGGTCCGAAATTTTAAGACCGTTTATATTGGATGGGGTTGAGCTATGTCTAAGAGCATGTTGGCTTGGCCTGGCCCATTTAGTGTTTAAAGGGCACTTTGTCTTATATCATGCATGGTGGGGCACACTTCATGAACAACCTAGATCTTGCACAAGAGTGGACGGCTGTGAATAATTCTTAAAGGTCGAGCGCAGACCTGTTTTTAGGCCCATCATGGGTATTGGGTCCAGGTTTTAGTTTGCAGACCTAGCTCGGACAGACTCAGTCCAGCCCTGTTGACAGCCCTACCGATGGAAGAGGGTTGGTTCTTCTCCCATGGAAGAGATCTCAATCATTGAAACTTTGCGTTTGCTAGACCAAAGGCCAGCCCCTTTGCGGGAGCGGATTAGGATAATGGGTTTTAGCCTGACCTTGGGGCCCACCTTGATGATGTGTTGTATATCCACACCGTTCATCCGTTTTTCGATGTCATTTTAGTACAAAATTAATCAGATCCAAATCTCAGATGGACCACACCACGAGAAACAGGGGTGATTGAACGCCCACCATTAAAAACTTCCTAAGTCCCACCGTAATGTTTATTTTCCATCCAAACAGTTGGTAAGGTCAAATAGACATAGATGAATGGAAAGTACAAAGATCATCTTGATCCAAAACTTTTGTGGCCCACAAGAAGTTTTTAATGGTTAATCACCACTGTTTCTAGTGGTGTGGTCCACCCGAGATTTTGATCTGCTTAATTTTTGGGATCATGTCCTAAACTGAGCTGCAAAAATGGATGGACGGCATGAATATACAACATATTTATCAAGGTGGGCCCCAC
This sequence comes from Liriodendron chinense, assembly GCA_003013855.2. Taxonomy (NCBI): domain Eukaryota; kingdom Viridiplantae; phylum Streptophyta; class Magnoliopsida; order Magnoliales; family Magnoliaceae; genus Liriodendron; species Liriodendron chinense. The sequence goes on from ML058590.1 coordinate 227,908, forward strand.
ACGGTCAGGGTACCTGATGTGATTTACAATCTTAAGCCATCAAATCAGAAACAATGGTTTGGTCATCGAAACCATTGACCCGGTAGATCCCACTTTGGATGGGACGTGTTCCAATAACATTCAAGATTGGAGCATCCTAATCTTCCATCCATATCCTGCAAATGGATGGTTAAGAAAAACTAGAGCAAGGTTTGGATGATGACTCATAATCTAGATGTTGTGGCCACACGTACAAGTTTTTTTTTTTTTTTTTGTTATTATTAACATTATTTATTTATTTATTTGCTAATACCCAATCAAATCAATTGAAAACTCGTTTGAGTCGAGTCCCTGGGTCAACACCGAGTCTGACTCATGCTTTCTGATAATTAAGTTGAGATTGGCTGTACACTTGCCCAGGATTCTTATAACTATGGCAACTTGAAGGAAATGAAACAATTAGGGGTGTGTACGGAGGCGCACATAAATGACTACCAATTAATCAACATCAACATGCCTTGTCCATTCATCAAGGGATCCAGGCGTGTTTGGAAAAATAGAAGGTTATGCCTAAGGCTGCAAATGGCCAGGTTTAGCCAAAACCAGGCCGGCTTATTTACTAAATAGGTCTGGTCTAAATTTTAAACTCAGGCCCTTTTAATAAATGGATGGGTCCAGGTCAGGTCTTAGTCAACCCCATTAGACCTATTTATAAATGGGCCTAGGTCACCCAAATCCAATTATAAATGGGTCAGGTCTGCAAGCATTTTTACCAGGTTTTAAATTGAATTTGGGTGGGTCCCTTGCAATATAAAAGGAGCTGCCCATTTATTAAATGAAATCTGGTCAGATCAGGTCGGGCCTAATGCAAAGGAAACCAAATTAGACTTATTTAGCAACTGATTCTGTTCTTAAATTTAGACCCATACCATTTAACAAACAAGTTATGTCTAGGCCAGGCCTAATTGAGCCAGGTCTGAATACTCCATCGGTCCGCTAACCCATTTACAGCCCTAGTTATGCCCCAGTCGGGCAACCCTCTCTTTTGCGCGGAGGCATGTTCAGATAGGTCCATACAATGAATGGCCTGGATCTTGCTAATGTTTGTAAAGTATGATTGTTCGGGCTCAAGCTTGCGTAAAAGGGGCCTGTTGTTCAATGATCCAAAACATTAATAATAGAATGGATAGCCCATGAAACAAAATTTCCTAAATGAAAGAATCCTCACCCTTGAATAAATGGTCCAACAAATAATAGATGGTTAATAAAGAGAATCATCCAATCTACGAAATTTTGCTGCACAGGCCATCCAAGGTGGGTCCTACCATATAGACCAACGGTCTGGATCACTTTTGTCCCAAGCTTGAACCAACGTACAGTACGGTACAAACTTTTGGCCCGAGCATTGCATAATCTCATCCATCGGCTGGTAAGCATGCACAAAAACCATCCGTTGATCCCAAAGCCAACATACAACTAATGCTCAACATTGTAAAAAATCTACCCCATTGCTCTAGTGGGCCATAGCACAAAAATCTATATGGAAACCAACCCAACCCAATTCAAAAACTAAAGACACAAAAATTCCTCAAAACCTACATTCACATACATTCACACGTGAAAATATATAACAAGTGTGTGAGATCTGAGCTTGCCATTAGGTGGAATATACTGTTTACATCTTCTGTTCTAAAAATCAAGCCATTTCACACATCAGATTGGCCACAATTTAAAAAAAAAAAAAAAAAAAACAAATGGACAGCTACAAGAATTATTTTAACCGTCAGTTTAATTTGTATATTGTGGCCCACCTGAGAGTGAAACGGCCTGGTTTTAATCTACAGAAGATCTAAGCATTATTTCCAACCAGATGGAAAGCTCAGATCTCATAACGTGCGTGTGATTGGACAGAATTCTCCATCATACATACATCTCGGGATGCACTGTGTTAAACAGTGGTAACTCATTTACCGTACATCTGATGTAAGAGTATGTCAATCCAGACCGTCCATACAATGGAGGAGCATTGTTTGAAAATTCACTGATCAGATGAATTTAACCACCGCATTCCACCGTCAAATTTGGATTATTAACTATAAATGGTTAAAATCATCCACTAAGTATGATTTTCAGGCCATGCACCGTCCAGGGTGGGGCCTGTAATTTGGACAGCCAAGATCAACGTACCACATGTATGGTCGATGAATCACCACAAAAACAGATACTTGAGTCTGGCCCACTATTTTCTCTACTTGTTATGAAGAGGATTGGATCCTGTTGGTACAACTCTCTTATCCTCCAATGTAGCATCGAAAGAAGACGATGATGACGATGAAGTAGAAGAAGAAAGTGATGAAGATGATGATGATGATGAAATGTGGCCATGACCCACCATTTCTTGATGAACGGTGATCGACCCAAGAACCGCTACTGCGAATAATAGCACTATGGCCATAACAAGCCGACCCAGATCGACGGTTGGATGTGAAGAACTCATAACAAGATTCGGTGATCAAACGAATGCCGGTGAGGATGATGAAGGGAAATCGTAATTGGGAGGTTTTAACAGCTTTGAGATGTCCATGGAAAAGTCTGTTTAAATACTGGTCTCTGGCCCATGAGAGAGGAGACAAGAGAGTAAATGAAGAAGTAAAAAGAGGCCGACCAATCTGTGCCGTTCATTACTCGAGTACAAATGTAAAAAATGAATGTACATGAAGGAGTAAATGGGCTTTCATGAGGTCCATTAAGCAAAAGGTGGTCAAACAGCCTTTAATCAATGAGGTCTGTTGCTCTTCAAACGTTTGTAGAATGAGCTTACTCTACAACGTTTTGTGTGGGTCCACGGTGATATGTAAATAGAATCCAGTCCATCCATCATGTGTTCTCTTTATTTTTATTTTTGGACCCCAAAAATTAGGTCAATCAAGAACTCAGGTGGGCCACAATATGTAAATTCAAGTCCAAAACCTATAAAAGCATGAAGTGTGGCTCACCTGAGATCGCGAATAGCTTGATATTTGGAGTTTCCATTCATCCTGGTGAGGCTCATGTTCTGAATGGATTGGATTGCACATAAATAAACGGTGGGCAGGACCCGCAATCTGGAAGTTTTTAATGGTGGGCGTCTGCATCACAACTGTTCATGTGGTGTGACCCACGTGTGTGTTGGATCTGGCTGATTTTTAGAATGTAAAGGGAACTGAAGGGGCGCATCTATTGGACCGATTGGATGTAAATCCTACATTACGGTGGGCCCCACACACTGCATTGAAAAGTAAGCTTATTCTACAAACGTTGTATAGGAACGGGCCTTTTAATCAAGGGCCATCAGATGGCAGGAGAGCTATTATGTGGGGCCTTCTTTTCTGCCGGTTTTGGTGGGCCTTTGCAGTTCTCTTAAACCATGCTATGATGTTTCATTACAGTCTTCACTTCTCTCTCCTTAATGGTTGTGAAATTATTCTAAACCGTTGAGAATGGGACCCACCCATTTGAATATTTGGCCCATAATAGACGGGCACGGATCGGGTACTAGAGGCTTGGATTACGTACTACCCCTAGCCACTAGGACGCACGGAAAGACAATTGGCTGCATGGTGTGTTGGTATTTGCTGACTCTACGTCACATTTATTACATTCCATCAATACTGAGGTACGATCGACTCCGTCAATAAACAATGCGATGTAGCCATCATTCTCCTCATACGTACTGGTGGGGTAGTACCTGATCCGAGCCCGTACTAAACCCTCTAATCCCTAGATTGTGGCGAGCTATCTACTGTGGACTTGGTTCACGTAAGTGCTGATCATGACCATCCTAATTGTGGACCCCCATCGTGGTGGAGCATAGCCCGAAAATCAGACCGATTGGAGGATCCCAACGGTCCAATTTCGTGTCCCTCTAATGAATGGTTTGAATGGTCTCAGGCTTGAATTCAATGGGAGGAATCAGAAGGTTGAAATAGTTTGGTCCATGTGATATTCAGGTTGGGAACCATCCATCTTTGGCAGATGAAATGGACAATCCAGTTTGGCGTGCATATATGCATGAGTGGACAGTCACACATTTAAGGGAAATTAGTATACTATTTGTGTACTTATGTAATTTGTTAAAATAATTAAAACCATACAAATGGTTGCATGTTGATGAATCTAGATTGTTCATCCAGTGCCACCTCCAGTGAATGATCCACCGTAGAAAAATAGATGCTGATTAGGCGATCCTAACTGTCTGAGCTGTGGCCTCCAATCGGACGGTGGAAATAAGTGATGAGTGACACTAGGGCTTTCAACCGTGGTTAAAAGACTCAGTGGACTCGGACCCGCTCGTCTAGTCTCTCCAGTCGAGTCACAACTCGGTCAGGTCAGGGGTGACTCGTCTGAGTGACTCATGGTGTTGAAGTAGATCAGGTCCTACCGAGTCTGAGTCGACCCGAACAAGTCGCATGGGACTCGTCCGAGTGTGGAAACCATTCAGGTTGACCGAGCCTGGATTTATTTAGGCCCATACGCGGTTTGGCTAGGGACCCCAACCCCAGCCAACTAGCTGATGTCAAAGCTCTGTAGGCCCCACCATGACTGTATCTGTTTTATCCACACCGTCCATCCATTTTTCCAGATCATTTTAGGGCATGAGCCAAAAAATGAGGCAGATCGAAATCTCAGGTGGACCACACCACAATAAATAGTGGGGATTGAACGCTTACAATTGAAAATTTTTTGGGGGCCACAGAAGTTCTGGATCAAGCTGATATTTGTGTTTTCCAGCCATCCCAACCATCCAGTTATGCAAGAGACTGGGCTCAACCCTGCCCAACCTACTGCTGGGCCTATAGGCATGCATGTGTAAATAGAAGGTCAAAACCAAACAAGGCCATGTTTTTTCGATCATTGATCTACAAATGACCAACGGCTAGATCAGGTATCATGGCCCACCTAGTTGGTGCCCGCCAATCGTCACCGTACAAGTGGCTGTCAATTGGTAGATGTACCGTGAACCAAAAATTAAGCTTATTTACTTATATGGACACTTCAATTGGTGGGCATTTATTGAATGGTTAAAAATGAAAGACATCCAATGGTCCTGTTTCAACAAAAAGTGCCCACGAATCAAACGAATCCTTCAATCAAATCTGATTTTGGGACCGTCTACAATTTCTTAGTGCCTGCGTATCAAGTGTAGGAACACTACCAGAGTATTAAATATTTCTTGGGTATAGAAAACGAGGCCCACCGAGGGCTAGGTTCCGAGCTGGGCCCCAGGCCTCCAATTGCTGGTTGAGCACCCTTTATCTTTCTTGGACATGTACGGTGGATATTGATGGAGATCATACAATTAAGTTCAGTCATGTGGGCCACCCAACTTCTTCTTTTTTTTTTTATTATCATCTGATTCCTAGATTAGAGCCCCACCACGACTTAAAAGTTCCGTGGGCCAATATGGGCTTCTAACCACAAATGAGTCTTCTAGTTCATAGACAATTGTACATGGGCTACAAGGAACCTTCGTTGACCCCTGACATGGCCCATGTGATGCATGTGTGTCAACGATGGGGCGCCATGAAAATCAAAGATTATTTTGTGTGAGATGATATTTTTGTCATTTTCACCGCAGCTCCACTTCTAATATGCGCACATAGCGATTTTAAATTCTCTTAAGGTATAATTTTCTTGAGATCTAGATCCTTCTGAGATTTTATTACATGCAATAAGCATAAAGTGGCCCAACTGGTGGATGGAATAGTTATCTTGCACTCGCACATCAAGTACTTTTATCCATGGATTTGGCTATGTAAATCTCAATCTCCCTCTCATGCAAACTCCACGAATCTCTCCAATGGATCTCTCCCTAATGACTCAGGAGGGTCCCTGGATCTCTCCCCCCAATAACTTAAAGAGTTAAATGACCCATTTAAATGCGACTGTGAAACATGCTGGTATCTGATGGACCTGACTCGATTTTAGTGGATCCTGGTCCCCCGTTTTGACCTATTAAGAAATCAGGTCGAGCTAAGGGATGTAGCCTTTTGGGCATGGTTATAACTAGACCTCACTTGGTTTTAGTGGGTCCTCCCCTTTTTGAACCTATTAAGAAATCAGGCTGGGTTAAGGGATATAATCTTTTGGGCTTGGTAATAATTAGAACTCACTCAATGTTAGTGGGTCCTGGTTCCCGTTTAGGACCTATTAAGAAATCAGGTCAGGTTAAGGTACATAACCTTTTGGGCCTGGTTATAACTAGACCTAACTTGATTTTGTGGGTCCTGGTCCCTTTTTGTACCTATAAAGAAATCAAGCCGGGTTAATGTTATAACCTTTTGGGTCTGGTTTAGTGGGTCTTGGTCCCCTTAAAGGACCTATTAAGAAATCAAGTCAGGTTAAGGAATATAACCTTTTGGGTCTGGTTTAGTGGGTCTTGGTCCTCTTAAAGGATCTATTAAGAAATTTTAAGACCCATTAAGAAATCAGGTCAGGTTAAGGTACATAACCTTTTGGGCCTGGTTATAACTAGACCTAACTTGATTTTGTGGGTCCTGGTCCCCTTTTTGTACCTATAAAGAAATCAAGCCGGGTTAATGTTATAACCTTTTGGGTCTGGTTTAGTGGGTCTTGGTCCCCTTAAAGGACCTATTAAGAAATCGAGTCAGGTTAAGGAATATAACCTTTTGGGTCTGGTTTAGTGGGTCTTGGTCCTCTTAAAGGATCTATTAAGAAATTTTAAGACCCATTAAGAAAGGATCTATTAAGAAATTTTAAGACCCATTAAGAAATCATGACTCAATTTTAGCGGGACCTAATCAGGTTAGGTCCTGGGGTCCTCCTCTTTAACCTATTAAGAAAGAAATCAGGCCTCTTGGGTCCTGTTAGAAGGATACCCAGCTCAATTTAGTGGGTCCCAGTCCTCTTTTTGAACCAACTAAGAATTAACTAGACCCTTTGTGAACTGAAAATAATTTTGAGATAGATTTGTAAGGCTTTACCCTTGATTAGAGGGAGCCTTTCCAGAAATTCTCGATGGCACTGAGCTGAACCCAGGCCAAAGAGGGGGTTTGGAAATAGTTTTCAACCAGCAATTGACGCGCCTCGGTTATAACCTCACTAGCTGCGTCATTGCCCCAAGCGCAAAGATACTCAACACTGTCCATCTGCTCGGCTTTAATACTCCCAAACTCCATCTCTCCTCTCCCTCACATTCCGATGTGGGACTTTCATTTTTTATTCCCTCCTCTTTATATAAAAGAGATATGATGTATTAGATGCCTTTGGACATGCCTAGGTATACACACACTTGTTGGAATTCATATCACCTATCCTGATGGTCCATTAGGTTCAGTCCACTCTTCACAGGGGGCCTTGAAAAATTCATCCTGATCGGATAATTTGGACCGTAGGTTCACTTGTATGCAAAAATTAGATGGAGAAGAGTGAAGAGTAGTGTTAGAAGAGTGGAGAGAACGTGATGAACGGTCCAGATAAATGGTGTAGATCACGAAGAGTCCACATGCTGCTAGATGCATAGGAAGATTACGTTGGACCCACTAGATGGTACGGCTACTGCTTGTAGAGTGGGACATTTGTGAGTGATCAAGACATTAGTAGCATGGAAAGAGGAATGGGCTTGGTTTTTGGACTTGGGAAATGTTTTAATGGGCTTGACTCTTTTTCAGGAACGAATTGAAAGCTTTTAGCCATCTTTTAGGCCCAAAATTATAATATTATGGGCCCAACTCAGTGACGCCCAAAGACAGCACCTATAGTTGTTAAAATGGTGTCCATGACCTTTTTAATCAAGCGAGTCTGAATTTGGGCCTAGGCCCATTAACCTTTTAACGTGGCATTATGATGGTTTTTGTGACATCATTAATTTCCTTCCTTTGTGTCCTAATGTGGAGACTAACTTGAGCTATCCATAGGCATTTGGAAAAGTGTATATAGGCCTTACATTTATGCACAAAATAACGTGGGCCAATTTAAAGCCTATTTTTCTTCTCTAGTCAAGGTTAAGAGAATCTTGTTGAGGACTTTTTATTAGCTATTTATGGGCTGATTTAAGAGAAGTTCTGAGAAGTAACTACGGGGTTTTAGGCAAGATTTGTCCGGTGAATATTAGACTATGTGCCCTAGACGACCAATATGATCCCTACTTCACTAGCCATGTGGATGGAACATGGCTAATTGTAGCTATAGATCATGATGAGTCTTGTGTAGAGCTGGGCACAAACCAAGCCAACTCAAAAGCTCGGCTTGGATTGGCTCAAATAGAAGTTCAAAACCAAACCAAGCCTCAAAGTCAAGCTCATTTGAAAAAACAAACCAAGCTCAAACTAGGGCAGTACCAGCTTAGCTTGGCCTGAAGCTCGTTTGATTCGGCTTAATTTGGCTCATAGATTATAAGCATACTATTTCCTGTGGTGTGATCCACTTGAGCTTTGGATATGATTCCATTTTGAGATCATGTCCTAAAATGATATGTAAAAATGAATACGCGGTGCATGTGGATAATACATAGACATGATGATGTGGATTATACATAATACATAATACATATACATGAATGCACATTGTTTCCCTGCACTTGTAAAATTATGCTTGTGTACTTTTGTTTGAAAAAGGCTCTTCATGTCTATTTTGAAGTTGCACTCCTTTGGAGGATGTTAAACATTATGTAGTTAGATACTTCTATATATATATATATATATATATTCAACTTTTAAATTCTTTTATATTTAGACAAACAAACAAACAAACATAAGAACCGCCACCTGTTCGAACTCAGCCTGGTCTGATTCAAAATTTTCAACCAAACCAATCTCGGCTTGAACCAAATTTTTTCTGGAGCAAACCAAACTCAGGCCACATGGGTCAGCCTGAAACCCAAATCGGGCCGATCCACAAACTGGGGTGTCACAAAAACAAGCCAAACCAAACTAACTTGGCCCGGCCCGGATTGTTGCCCACCTCTAGTCTTGTGTGGACACCATAATATATCTTAGTGCATAGTGTTACCCCTGACTTATATGTATATAGGTTAGTCGAGGAGTGACTCCTCTGAAAATCCTTGGGAACTAGAGATTGGACATGATGGGCATTAACTTGGGAGAATCATGGTCCATGGATTTCAATACCTTATATAGACTATGATCATCAAAGCCACGTAGAACACACCTGTGGAGATTTTATCATGAGTTGTACGGTCATCCTGTGTGGAAGAACTAACTTGGATTAAAATGGATAGTCTCCATCATCAAGGATCTAAACTTGGTGTCGGTGTGCCTTCCTCCTTTAACCCACATAGGAGAATGAGTATACCTTCTTCCTTTTAGACACAAAATTCCTTGTCGAGCTTAGGTCTTAAGTCAAATTGCAATGTAACACTTGAAATTAAAAATCTAATTAGGATTATGTTTTAGACTTAATGTTTTGAATATGTTTCCTTAATTTTAAATATCCATTGGATTGGTTTTAGGTTAATCTTAAGGTTACAATTTCATACTAGATTCAAGGCTTGGGATTTAAAGGTGTTTGGTATTTGAATATGTTAAATTTTAAATGTTAAAATTCAAAACATAGTAATGCTGGAGGGATCACCCACCTGATTTGGCGCACGACGTACTCTAAGCTTGGCTTACCTTCAGCCTGAACTAGACTTGACTCGGCACGACCCAGTTACACTCAATTGAAATTCAATGGGACTCGACACTAAATCAGTGTACAACTACTCTAGATGAACTCTCTCTCTCTCTCTCTCTCTCTCTCTCTCTCTCTCTCAAGGTTGCAGTAGGGCTAGACTCGAACTCGACTCGAGTTCAACTTAACTTAGTGTGACTCAATTGCAATTCGGTGCAACTTAACTCTAAACTCGATGCGCAACTTCTTCTGATGGGCTCTCAAGTTCTCACCAGTGGTTTTTTTAGGAGAGATGGATTGAACTTGGCTCAAACTTGGCATTGAACTCATCCCTGAGTCAGTTTAGGATTCAATGAGTTGACTCAACAAGTCGACTCGCTTCGTTTTCTTCTTCTTTCCTTGCTTTTTCTCTCTTTCTCCCTTCTCTTTATCTTCTTCTTTCCTTTCCTCATCCTCATCCAATAATGGACACAGGGCTTTAATGAAACTCAATTCGACTCGACAAGTTAACGAGTTGAACTCAATTCCTATCTCTCTTTCGATTTTTCTAATTTTTTTGTTTTGTGTGATCCCTCTCACAAAAGAGGGTTTAAATAACTCTCTCAATGTCTCTTACAGGTTTCGCGATAAGAGTTGTATGGGGAGTTTGCATTCAATCGGTTTGGGTTGAGGTTACACGGAAATGTGTCACACACGTAAATTATTTTCGACATTGTTTATGTTGATTTTTTATTCTACAATGCTAGATCTGATCTAGGTGGGAATTTAATGATTAGATGATGATCATGTAGGCTTTACAATGCTTTGATTGGATATCAAACCAGAGCCCATCCAAGATCATGCGGTGGTTGTTCTCGGCGAGGAAGATGATTGCCCTTAATGACAAATTTAGACCTGGTGGCTAATCTCGAAGTCTTAAAACTTCTGGACATTTCTGATAGGTGAAGGGAGCTTAGGGACTATAAAAATCAAGGGTCTAAAGTGATTTTATCCATGGATTCCGAACGAGAAGTTTTTATCCGTCTCACGCACAATTCTAAGAAAAACATGCATTGCGTTGTTGATTTTCTTTTCTTTTAGTTGTGAAATCTTAATAGAGCAACACAAGGGGTCCCACACTCTTAAATAGTGAGGATTAATCCAGATTCTTTGGGGGTCTTGAAGCTTTGACGTAACGAATAAAAAGAACAGAGAAGAAAATGAAGTCAAAGTAGAAGATGCAGTTTGGTTCTTGACAGCATATTTAATGGGTAATTTTGAGCTCTTGAGTATAGTAGGAGATCAAGGATTCAATTGTTAAGATCCATGTAAGCGTCGTTGTTGTTTTCTACAATTTGGAGAAGTCAAATAGAATTTGTTGTAACATTTTTTAAGCGGGGAACGAAGATGATGGGGTCCACAATTTGGACAGTTAAGATAGATCCTTATAAGCAGTGTAGGTCAATCTAAGACATTCTCTTCGATTTGTAAGGAAAACGGGTGATTCATTTCAAAGAAAATGGAAAGCGTTCCGTTTTAATGTCGTTTCACGCGCGGAGAATCAGTGTTGTTTCGGGTCATGTATTCATGCATTTGTTGGCACATGTGGCTCTGGTTACATATGTGAGTATGCAAGGGTCGATTTATGGATTGATCACAGGCCATGGTCCACTCAATGCATGGTTTCAATTAGATGAATATTAATCCCATTGGCTATTTTTATACTATGTGGTTTAGACGAGTTTTGATTCAAAATCAATGGTCGGATCGATCTTAAAATCACAATTCAAGGGTTCATGGGGTTCCTTATGGTGTTAAGGTATAGCTGTAAGGTCAGGTTCTCCAGATCGATTGTCGGATAGGGATATATCAGGTGGATAGTGTATAGTGTAGGGTGCACATGCAAGTACTGAACCATTTATGGATTTAGAAATTGGAGAATCCTACATATTCTTCCTGAATAATATGGGAGCTTCGAAAAATAGGTCTAGACATAGCTTGAAACATAATGTAAATAGATGCGTTCACTAGGGATCACCTGTGGATCAAAATGAAGGTCGTTATGTGATTTTCAATTTGGTCATCTGGTGAATTTAATAAGAATTTCGATGAATGGTAAATCTTGTGAATTTGACACTATGATTGACAATGTACAATTCAATTGGGTTTACTAAGCATTGGTTAAATTTCTATCACGATCAGATTCCTTCAAAGAGATTTTCTAAAGAATGACATAAGTAGAAACTGTGTACACCAATGAAAACATTATATGATCAATGATGTATTTGTAGCTATTAGAATTGAAATTCAATGGTAGAATGTGATCATGCAAGGGTAAGTAATAGGTTAGATAGTTTAAATTTATGAATGGACAAGAGTACATGTGGTTTACATGATCTTAGGGTAGATTCTCCATGATGAGATGGTCTGATGATGATGTAGATAGTTAGATTGTTGGTTGTGGATTGCATAATTGGGCATGGGTGGATGGTGATAATGGGTTTAACATTATAAAATGGTTCTTATTGATCCAATAAGACAAACCATTGATCATAATTGTTTTGAAGAGAATTTAATCACATTTATTCTAGATCTCACGAGGACCATCATGGAAGGCTTGAATTCACCATAATATCTATAAAATAAGGAGATCTAAAATTTAGGATTCAATGCCAACCAATTGGATCCATAGGCACATTGTGTTGGATGAGATGAAGGGAAACATATATAAGATTTTTTTACCACAAGGAACCAATTAAGTAAGGTAGATAGGGCCCACATGGCCTCAAGTAGGGGCCACTATATGCTCAACAATTGTATGGTCATGTGCAAGTAAGTGGGGTTCCATATAGCACCTCCTCTCTTTCCATCTCACATTCCCAAAAAGGTTGGAAACCTTCCCTATTAGTTTCATTGTTTCTCTCTCATTCCTCATTAGTTACTTTAGTAGTAAATGATGTAATAGTCTTTTTTATTTCCCACTGGCTTGTAAAAGATATTTTGTCATGCCCCGAAATTCGAAACCCGAGTATGGTAACTCTGATTCTAAGTTTTAAGGTGTGAACTAATATTCATGCATTCATTCATCTCAACAGCATTCAAATCATCATTAATCGAAGCCAAATCATAATTAAATCATTTAAAATATTATAATTCAAACTTAAACTTAAATTTAAACTTTAAATTTAAATATAATATCGTTAGTAGGTTCCTTACTTCACTCTTTACTTTAAATTCTTTAAAAATTTTCAAATAAAAATATAATATAAGATCTACGTTTAATGAAAGTAATCATGTAAGTATTCTTCATCTCCAGTTCCTCTCTCATCCAGTAAACCTGTAAGATATTAAATTGGGTGAACTAGAAGCCCAGTGAGATCATATTCACCATGAGTTTAATACAAACTCAATGGAGGCAAGCAAACAACAGTTCAATGCACAACGAGATAATGTATAAGGATGCCATGAATTCAAAATAAACATAATAGAGACAATTAAAATATATAGCAAGATATAATGTCATGATACCAAATTCTTAGAATGAGTAAATGTTATAATGCATAAATCATGTATGCGATACAAGTAATCTTGGAAAAGATCCTCCAGGAATCTCCCTCTCAAATACTCCCATCACAATTATCCTTGCCACGTGTACTAAGGAATCCTATGCACAACAAGATAATGTATAAGGATGTCATAAATTTGAAATAGACACAATAGAGACAAGTAAAACATATAACAAGATGTAATGTTATGATACCAAATTATCAGAATGAGTATGATGTCATAATGGATGAATTATGTATACAATACAAGTCATCCTGAAGATAATCCTCTGAGAAACCCCCTCTCGAATATTTCACTGTAATCATTCTTGCCACATGTACCAAGGAACCCCTTTTGAGTATTTCACTGAAAATAAATCAGCCTTGCCATATAGGTCAAGGGAACTTCTCTCAACTATTCCATCAAATTTATCTTGAGCACATGTACAGGAGAACCCCATCTCGAGTATCCTAGTGAAAATGAATCATCTTTACCATACAAGTCAAGGGAAAGCCCTCTCGAGTATCCCATCAGAATCCACAATTACATAATTCAATTTTAATGCATTTCATAATGAATTAAGCAATTCAATCCAAGCATACAAGTTCAAGCACTCATAATCAGAATGTATGTAGACACAAGAATCAATAATACCACATATGATTTATATGTTAGAATACATCTACAGTTCAAGAATTACATGAGGCATGTTTACAAGATAAATTTAAGAAAATAATACACTGCATATTAAATTCGAAAGAGATAACGATAGGCCGATCATCAATAGATTATAATCATAAAAATACATTAAACATCAGAGTTCTAAAGAAATAAAATTGAGGGAAAAGCCTTCGAATTAAAAGAAAGAAAAATAGTTATTCTTATGCAAGAAGAGTCAACTTTAAAGTTGAGAGAAATAGACTTTATGCAAAAGAGCTAATCCCAAAACAATAAAATTTTATTACATGTAACACAAAAAAGCTTATGACAAGATCCCTTATCGAGTATCACAAACTACATAATGAAGATGGAAAATCACTCACCAGTATAACGTAGAAGAATTTTAATAAATGAGAGCAATGCAAGAACTTGAATAAAAGGGAAAGGATTCTAACGAATATGAAAATCAAACAAGTAGAAGATCACTCATTTTGATTTTGCACGTAATAAATATAAACTTGTCTCAACTCAATGCGACTCGGTTACGACTCAGGTACAATTCTGTGCGACTTGACTTGAACTCGGTAATTCGGCCGCTTCTATTACTAAACTCTCATATCAAACTATGATGGTCAAATATGATCTTGAATTGATGATTACAATGTCTTCTATGGTAGAAGTTTGTTCGATGGCAATTAAGAAGTTACCTATTAATGACAGGTGATCTTACGAAGCATTTTATGCCGTTTGATAAGTGGTTCAAATTGAAGAAGATTTTGGGTTCCGCAAACCTCCATCGAACATGAAGAGAATGCTGATTTTTAAATTTTTAATTCTTTTGGCAATTCTATGTTGTTTAGGAGTAACGGGGTTCTCATAGTATTAAAGGTTAAGGTCCTTAGAGATTTTAAGCCTTTCATATATTGTTTTTAAGCAACCGCAGATCAACCTTCTCAGTCATGTTTGAAAGTATTACATGTATATTTTAAGAGCTGGCTTAGACGACTATGATTGATTTTTAGAGATTGTTACGGGCTGTAATAGGATTAGAATTCTAATTGAGTAAGACAAAAAGGAAATCTCTCCTCCAAACTTCATTTATACCCATGTAAAAGGGCTTTCCAATTTTTGTCTTAAGCACATGCACATGTGCACGTGCAGTTTATTTTTAGGTCTGACTCATACACATGAACTCATCAGGATAGGTTGGAGATTGATTAGAGGGTCAAGGGTTATAACGACCCACCTATTGTAAGGATTGAATATACTATAATTAGGATTTTGAATTACTATTCTCAGTCGGTCCACAATGAGGAGTCCGATTTGAAAATGGGCGGTTGGTTCGTCTTAAATTTACAGTCAAGTGGTCTCATGGGGTTTCTAAGAGTGTCTAGGCATGGATATACGATCATCCTTCCATATCAACCGTCCGATTGTGATATTCTTATGCGAAGGTGCATAATGCATGTTAGGGATACGTACACCAAGTCTTTTTATGAGATCTTGTAGGATTCTTCCACGAATGCTCTAGGAATTTCAAAGCTGGGTCCAGGCGTATCTTGTTATGAGGTATATATACACTCATAGATTCATCGGGTATCATCTATAAATTATAATAAAAGTCATTGCGCAGTTTTCAAGTAGGTGATGTAGGGGGTCACTGAAGCCTTCATGAAGAATCTGGACCATAAGAAGGGGTTCAAGCAAAGCGACAAGTCGACGGCTAAATTTCAGAAAATTCAACCCAGCCGGGTGCCCGACCGCACATCACCGGGTGCCCGATCATGAACCTGATTGTCCAAAGAGTTACCGGACTACACTCTTAAATATCGGGCGCCCGACCATCAAGCCATCGGGCGCCCGACCAGCATTGATCGGGCGCCCAAAATTACTCGAATTTCTGTTCACACTCCCTGGACGAGTTTTTACTTCATCGGGCGCCCGACCAGTCCTGACCGGGCGCCCGAACATGCGTGAATCTTTTGCGTAGTTTTGCAGGAACTTCCTAATTTGAGCTGATTTCTTTCTTAGTTCATTTAGGATTCTTAATGTTACGTAATTAGGGTTTCTATTTCGTAGTTTAGCCTTTAAATACTCTATTATTTTATTGTGGGGATTTAATTCATCTTTTATAAAAATTACTCTTTGAGTTTTGGTTCCTTTTGCTTGTGGATTCGAGCAATCCTTCGAGAAATCGAAAAAGATCGGTTGAGGATACCCGATAGCTCTGTGGATTTAGAGTAGTTATCCGAGTGGAAAGATGATGATCGATCCCTCAACCGTCTATGCTGCGCTAAGTTGGTATCAAAGCGAGGAACAACCTCGGGAAGATGGCTTCTAACAGCAGCCGTGACAATCAACCCTCTGATGTTGATTAAGGGTTTCAGTTATTGGCAGAGAAGATCGACAATCTCCAGGAGGCGAATAGGGCCCAAATGGAGAGGATGATCGCTGCATTAGATAGGGTTTTGCTGACTCTACCCCAACCACAAATCCAGGGCAATGCGCCATAATCAGCGATTGCAGTTCGGGACAATCCTGTATTCCGTCAAGCACCGCAACTAGCGCTTCAAAGAGCCGAACATGATGATGAGGAACACAGCGACGAGGACGTCGAGAACATCATTGTTCAACAAGCTGCAAAGGGGGATACTCGCGCGAATCACAATGGCAGAGGCTTCCAGGGAAAAGGTGAGCTTTCCTCCTTCAATGGTTCATTAAGCATCGAAGCTTTTATTGATTGGCTCGCGGAAGTTAAAAGGTTCTTCGATTATTTTGGTGTCCCGGAAGATAAGCAATTGAAGCTCATAACCTACAAGTTAAAATCCTGAGCTTCCACATAGTGGGAACAATTACAAACTTTCTGTATCCGACAGAACAAGTTGCCAATCCGAACTTGGCCAAGGATGAAGCGATTATTGAAATCCCGATTTTTACATAGCGACTATGACCAAATCTTGTTCCAGCAATATCAGAATTGCAAGCAAGGGTCTAGGACCGTCGCCGAATATCAAGCTGAGTTCGACCGGTTAATAGTTCGAAACGAGTTGTCTGAAACAGAGTCTTAGAGGACCGCCATATTCATCTGTGGCCTACGACCCGTGATCCAGGATCGGATCCATCTTCTCCCAATCTGGACCGTTGGGGATGCATCCTGAATGGTTGTCCGAGCTGAAACACAACTCGCCCGAATTTCTATCCATACATATCCCACGACCCGTGCACCTTCGACGGGTTCAGCGCAGAATACAACCCTGGCGGAAGGAAAAGGTGTTAGTGCACTTTTCTGTGGTATACTAGTGCACCTTGTTTGTCAATTACTTAGGTCAGTAGGTCTAGTGTCGGTTGAGCTTAATGAAGACGAAGAACGAAGACTCAAGACGGACCGGCTGCATCAAGGAAGAAGAAACAGGTAAAAGTGATGCCTTGGTGTGCCTTGCCTTGACCAAAACCTAACCCATAACCTCTTAGATGACTTGCACCACCTAGGTATACCTTTAGTCATCATCATTAGTCTTAGAACTCCATGAAAAACATGATAAATTAGACTAATTAAAGAGGTGGAAGCTGCTGCAATAAAAAAAGGCTCAAACAGCAGTTTTCGATAGGTCTCCGATCAATCGGACTGGGGTTCCGATAGGACTCCGATCGATCATACAGAAGTTCCGATCAATCGAAAATTATCCCAGAAAATATTGAAAACTCACTGGACATATTTTCGATCAATCGGACAGTCTTCCGATCCATCGGAAGGGGTCGTCCGATCGATCGGACAGTGTTCCGATCAATCAGAATTTCTTCCAGAGACTTCTCTGGATAGATTTTCAATCAATCGGACTGGGCTCCGATCAATCGGACCCTTTTTCCGATCAATCGGAGATGCACGAATCTGCCCATTTTTTGACCGTTGGAAGAAAATCTATTTAAGAGGGGGATTCGATTTTTGAGCTAAGAGAAGGAATTTTGAGGAGATAGAAGCCACCATTGCTAAAGATCATTAGAGGCTCTATCCCAAACCTAAAGCAAGTCATTCTCCTTATGTTTTCATCACAAGCTTGGGCCATTCAATGGCATCTTGAGAATGGACTTGTTCCCTCTTGATTCCTAGGGTTTAGACACCTTGATGATAGTTAAATCCTTTGTTTAAACACTAACTAGGAGTCCATTTAGGTGCATTCCTCTAGGAAACCCATTTCCTACCATTTGTAGAGGTTTCACCATTCCTTAGCACCTTGGGCATCTCCAATGGAGCATCACATGCAAGGTAGCTGATCTTGGAGCTGAAGCCTTGGCAAAGCAACGACGTCAACGATCGAGGGAGCACAAGGGGAGTTGATTCAAGCACGGGAGAGCGAGAAGAAGCAACCCAAGACGGCGCAACAAGGGGCTCAATCCGACAAGTAAGGTTGTCTTGTTAAGAGTCCATCCACTCAATTCCCTGTGGGAGTTGAGTGTAGAGTTTGTTTGACAAACTCGCCCCGGGGTCGTTAGCCGATCCTTGGCCTATTAGTTGGGCCTAAAATCTAGGGACGTCAGCCGTTCCTTGGCACGTTAGTCGGGCCTAAAACAAAGTCTCCAAGGGGGAGCCACCAACACGGGTGAAAACGTGTAGGTTGAGAGGAACCTGTAAACTCCCCGGTTGGGTGGATCCGAGTTAAAACACCTTAGTTGGGAGGAACCAGATTTAAACTCCCCAGTGAATGCCGGTGTGCTCAAAGGGGTTGAGTACTTGAACCGGGAGTGGAGTAGACAAGTAGTCGAACCACTATACATCGTTGTGTTTGTGATTGTTCTTGAGCACATTTCTCTTTATGCATTGTGTTTAATTGATTAATTATGAATGCTTAGTTAGGAATGTATGCTAGGCACTTGATAAGCACATCCACACTCACAAGATGTACTTTCACTACCTCATGTTGACTTGAGCATTTCTTGATCCATCCTCTCTAGTCCACATGAGTTGATTAGACTAGGTTGTTAATTGCTTTATCTTTTGCTAAGTCTATTAATTGGACCCACTTAGGCTTGAAAGCCGAAGTGTTTGTCGCTTACGTAGTTTAATTTGTTAAATCTGATAAGTAGGCGAAAAGATTCTTGAAAAGGTCCTAATCACCCCCTCCTATAGGTTTAGCCATAATTCTAGTTGCTCTTTAAGCTTCCGCACGTGTATGCATAGGGTGTCGTGTTAGACTACCCGACGCAATTTCAAAAGGACCGATGGGTGGACGTGCACAACCACCCCTAACCGTGAACTGCGATGCGGGAAATGGTCCAGCTAGACCACAGAGAACCACCCCTACGACAGTGGGTTCGAGTCGAGCCCTGAATCCTTATGCTCGACCAAGGCCTGGCAATTACTTCTGTTGTGGCTAACCGGGTCACTTGTCCAATGTGCTCCCTCAGTACCCCACTGCCAACTTAGCCACTGATGAAGGTGGTCAGGAAGAGGAATATGTAGAAGAAGGGGGCGTCAGTGAAGAAGCCAACCTAGTCGCTGACGAAGAGGAAGAAGGAACAGAATTGTTATCAGAGGACCGAGGAGAGTCCTTGGTTGTGAGGCGATTATGCTATACGCCTCGACAAGAAGTACATCCCCAGCATCACAACGTCTTTCACACCCGTTGCAAAGTAAATGGGAAGGTATGCGACGTCATCATCGACGGTGAAAGCAGGGAGAATATAGTGTCAAGAGTCATGGTGGACAAGCTCTGTCTCCTGACAACAAAGCACCCAGCCCCGTATTCTATTGGGTGGATCAAGAAGGTTGGGGACATTAAGGTAACTAAACAATGCCTCATCTCCTTTTCAATTGGTAGAAGTTACAAAGATAAAATTTTATGCGATATCGTGGACATGGAGGTATGCCATATGCTTCTCGACTGTCCGTGGCAATCAGACCGAGATGCGATCCATCGTGGGCATGATAACACTTATACATTCATTAAAGAGAAAAGAAAGAGGATCCTGACTCCTAGAGCGCCGGAGGGCTAACCCAAAGCTTCTAAAGTGGAGGGGAGTTACCTCCTCGCCCTATGGGAATTTGTGAATGAAACCAAGGAGATCGGTGAAGTTTACGCGGTAGTGATGAAGGGAGAGGTTCAAAATGAATCCAACATTCCGCCAGCCCTACAATCGTTGTTGAACGAGTTTCGGGAGATTTGGCCCGAAGACCTTCCTCATGGGCTACCTCTGATGCGAGATATTCAACACCATATCGATTTTATCTCGAGTGCTAGTTTACCCAACCGACCGCATTACCGAATGAGCCCAAAGGAATGTGAGATTCCTTCAAGGTCAGGTGGAGTTGTTGAACAAGGGTCTACTTAGGGAGAGTATGAGCCCGTGTGCAATCCCAGCCCTATTAACGCCAAAGATGGATGGAAGTTGGCGTATGTGTGTTAAATGCAGGGCTCTCAACAAGATCACCATAAAGTACAAATTCCCTATTCCTCGACTTGATGACATGTTGGATATGCTTGCGGGGTCTAGAGTATTCTCAAAACTGGACTTACGCAGTAAGTATCACCAAATCCGTGTCCGCCCTGGCAATGAATGGAAAACAGCTTTTAAAACTAAGTATGGGTTGTATGAATGGATCGGTTATGCCATTTGGACTATTAAATGCCCCAAGTACTTTCATGCACCTCATGAATCAAGTCCTAAAACTATTCATTGAAAAATTCGTCGTGGTGTACTTTGACGATATACTGATATATAGTCAAGGAGAGGCAAAGCATGTAGAGCACCTCAGACATGTCCTTCATGTACTACAAGAAAACAAGTTGTACCTGAATTTGAAGAAGTGCAGCTTCATGACGGACCATCTGTTATTCTTGAGTTCGCAGTATTATCCACTGGCATCCGGGTCGATGAAGACAAAGTGAAGGTCATCCGTGAGTGGCCTACCCCCACCAATATACATGAAGTCTATAGTTTTTATGGGTTGGCTACATTTTATCACCTCTTTGTCAGAAATTTCAGTACGATCGTAGCACCGATCACCGACTACATGAAGAAAGGACCATTTCAATGGACTGAAGAAGCAGATCGCAACTTTGCAGAAATCAAATACAAATTATCCTCCACGTCCAGTCCTTGTTTTGCTGAGCTTCGACAAGGTCTTCGAAGTAGACTGCGATGCATCTTATGTGGGTATTGGAGTAGTTTTATCCCAAGAGGGTAGGCCCGTAGCTTTCTACAGTGAGAAGCTTAGTGATGCTCGCAAGAAGTGGTTCACGTATGAAATAGAGCTGTATGCGGTGGTACATGCTATTTGGCATTGGCGACACTACCTCATTCAGAGGGAGTTTGTTCTTTTTACTGACCATCAAGCCTTGAAGTTTATTAATAACCAACCTAATATTAGCCGTGTACATGCCAGGTGGATTTCATTTTTACAGGAATTTACATTTGTTTTGAAACATAAGTCCGGTCAACAAAACAAGGTTGCTGACGCCTTAAGCCGTCGTGCCGACCTTCTCGTCGTTATGAGCATGGAAGTTGTCGGATTCGATTGCCTTAAGGAGCTCTACGTTGAAGACGAGGAATTCAAGGACATATGGCAGATCGTCAATGAAGGTAGACCGAGTGATTTCCTCATACAAGACAGTTTCCTCTTCTATGGCAATCAACTATGCATTCTACAATGCTCCCTCAGGGAGAAAATCATCCTCGAGTTGCATGGAGGTCGCCTTGGAGGTAACTTGGGTTGAGACAAAACGAAGGCTCTAGTCGAAGAGCGATGTTATTGGCCTCATCTAGGTCGTGACGTTGGTCAGATGGTTCAGCGATGCCACATTTGTCAATCCTCCAAGGGTCATGCACAAAACATAGGTCTCTATACCCCATTTCACACCCCGAAATTTGAGACTCGAGTACAATAACCCAAAGCCCAAGTTCCAGGGTGTGAATTTAAAATTCGAGCATAGATTCCATGAGATTCCATCCCACACATTATATATCTAAAATAAATCTCCAAATATAAAATCTATTTTCCACTAATGCCTTGTTACATTGAATTTTACAAAACTAAAATAAATCTTGCACGATTAACGCTTGAGAAGGATGAGACCTCCTGAATACTCTCCTTTGCCTATGTCTTGTTCTTCCTGAAGACCTGCAAGAACTGTGGTGATTTTGGTGAGCTAAAAGCCCAGTGAGGTCATTTCCATCATAGGTAATATTCCAATTAATAAGAGATAGGATGCGAATCATCAACGGATAGAATTATATGAAATATACAAGGATAAGGTTATGATTGGTACACTTTATGATTTATTATAAATGGAACATGATTTTCATGATGTCATGTATGTTATGATACGTGTGAGAGCAATAAACAGTCTAGGAACTCGTTGCCACTGAACATTAGGAACATGTCGCAAATCAACCATGCTCACCTAACCGGTACAGCGAGGCGGCAAATCAACCATGCACGCCAGTGGGCAAATCAACCATGCACCATTGATCCAACCGAGCAAATCAACCATGCTTAATAAGTGAAACGACCAGAACTCGCTGCCACTGAACATTAGGAACCTGTCGCAAATCAACCATGCTCACTGATTGATTTCCTCCAAGTGCAGAGGTTCAATTGTAATATTCTTGTGAGTACAGGGTCGATCCCACGAAGACAGTCTACTGAGAAAGCTTCTTACAGATCAACTAAACAGATAATGAAAATAGATATCAAAGGATCTATCCCAAATAGATTAAGGATTTGAATTGATATGGAAAAATCAAACCAAAGCATTGAAGTTCCACACAGGAATTTAACAAACCATCTATCATGACTGATAATGATAACTCAACTAGATCAGAACACTATGGTCTGTCTAGTCAGAATATTTAACAATTGAAGCATGTAAAAAGGAGTAGAAAACTGTCAAGGATTAGAAATCTCAAGTTTTACATCATTAAAACATACTTTTGGGCTCTAGGGATTGTAAAGATTTGAGATCCATGAGATCACAAATCAAACAAGGTGGAAGATCAAAAGCCTCTCCCATCTAAGAAATCTGTATTAGCTAGATCTAAGTATCCACCATACGGCTCTCACATGATGGATCAAAGATTTTCCTAATACAAGATAATATGTATCAATCTTAAGATCCCATCATGAAATCATTAAGGAATCATCATGATGGATAATCTATTGAATCCATGTGCTTCCCTTCTAGCTCTGGCTAGAAGAGAATTAGAAGCACATGTTTAAAAATGAAAATGGACAAGAAAAGAATAAATAAAAGAGGAGAAGAATTGCAATAATAAAAAAAAACTTGAATTGATCTAAAGAACTTACACCTTAATGAACTTGCATGAATAAAGAATCAAGTAAAAAAAATCTCTCTCTCTCTCTCTCTCTCTGGAAACTCCTAGGAAATAAATATAAAAGAAAAGGAAAAAATGGGAATATGATTTGTGGAATTCAGCTCTCCCTTTTATAAACTTGCACCGTCTCGAAATTCACAATTTAACATCCCCATGGCTATTTCTGTACTTTCTGCATATTACTTTTCCAGCCCTGCAGTTATGGATTTGGACTTTTCAGGACATTTTCTGCATCATTCAACACCGTACAACTTCTTTTGATCTTCTTTCATCCACATGCTCAGATCACCATCTCTTGGACTTTAAATCACCTTTTTAGCTCGAATTCATTATAATTCATTCAATCACTATTAAACATGAAAACACATGTAATTAGATCATTTTAGCCAGATAATTCATGTAAATGCAAAATGAACATGGGGTTAAACATGTAAAATTTGTCACTCAACACACCCCTCAACCAACATTTTGCTAGTCCTCAAGCAAAATATATGAAATTTATATTAAAAAATAATTGTAAAAAAAATGTACACCAGACCTATCAATCAAATACATTAGAGTTCCAGAATAAGTTACACATAACCTAGGTAGAATAATGAAAATGTATTCCAATTCCTTAATTAATTCCAATAGATTGAGTTACCTAGACTCCTCAAAATTTAGAATAATTATGATTTAACACTTACTTGTACATGATGATACTGGAGTACCTAAAGTTAACGGTTGTGTAAGTTAGGCTATTCACTCACCTCCAATCATGCTTATGTTCACAGGGTTACCTCAAACACCAACTCACCCGCCTAATCTAAACATCAGGCATTTGATTTTTTTTTTTTTCTATTCTCATAGATATAACATTATTCTCTCACCCTACTTCATTGGATAGCTAAAGAATCCAAAAGGCTTACTTCAAACTGACTAAAACACAGCAATGGTAACGACTCAGGATCAAATCCCAGCCCCAGATTGCCAGTTCTCCTACGGCTGACTGATTTTTTCTCATAATGTTTTTTTTTTTTTTGGCTTACTGGTCTTAGTTTACCTATAAACTTAAGGCTGTGAAGTTTATGATTCAACTAACTACACTTCCATTAACTTAGGCATCAAGTGTGTCATGTGAAAAATGAGTGTCAAGTTTTAATATATTCTAACTCATTGATTAACCTAGTTAACTCATCAATGAAATTTTTCAGTCCTTGAAATCTAAATTCATTAATTGCCTTTGTTAGTTGTAAACTACATTCTGGAATCCATGTATCCCTTTAATAAGTCATACTATACGATTTTTGAAAAAAAAATATTTGAAACAAAAAAACTTCACACATTTTAGGTATGTATGATGACTTAAACTCACAAAAGTGAAAATAAAATGACTCAAGGAAATCTAAAAATTGAAAATTGACTCAATTTGTAGATTCATTGGCATACTCAGATTCATTGGCATACTCCTCACCCCTCATCCTAAAATTTACATTGTCCACATTGTAAATGATAAAGCATATAATGCAAAATAAATGAACAAAGTAAAAACAAAGTAAAAGGGATAGTATCACCTGAAAATGAAGAACCATCTGCAAAACACTAGTAAAACAAAAGTAAAAAAAAAAAATTGAATTAAAATGCTAGCCTAAAATTATTCTTCTATGAAATTGTTTGAGGTCAATCAGAGTATTTTGTCTCATGGAGAGTGATGGACTCCTCTCCCAAATGAAAGTTTTCCACATATGGCTTTAATCTTTGGCCATTTACTTTGTATATGTTGCCATTACGTGGATTTTCAATTTCAATGGCCCCATGAGAATGAACATTTTTCACTATAAATGGGCCTATCCATCTTGATCTCAACTTACCTGGAAAAAATTGGAGTCTAGAATTATAAAGTAGGACCTTTTGCTGAGGTTCAAAGGTCTTCCTCAGAATATTTTTATCATGAAAGGCCTTAGTCCTTTCCTTATAAATTCTTGAGTTTTCATAGGAGTCTCTTCTCAGCTCCTCCAACTCATTTAACTCTAATTTCCTTTGCCCACTTACTTGGTCCACGTCAAAGTTGAATTTCTTAATTGCCCAATATGCCTTATGCTCTAATTCAATGGGCAAGTGACATGCCTTCCCATACACTAATCTATACGAGTACATTCCAATCGGGGTCTTATAAGCAGTCCTATAAGCCTAGAGAGCGTCAGATAGTCTAAGAGACCAATCCTTCCTATCCGGTCCTATAGTCTTTTCCAAAATTCGCTTAATCTCCTGATTCGAGACTTCGGCCTGTCCACTTGTTTGTGGATGGTATGGGGTACTCACTTTGTGCTTTATGCCATATTTCTTCATCAAGGTTTCAAATGACCTATTACAGAAGTGAGACCCGCCATCACTAATGATGGCTTTTGGGGTTCCAAATCTAAAGAGTATATTATCTTGAAGGAATCGTAGGACCACTTTGCTATCATTGGTCCTACATGAAACCGCCTCAATCCACTTGGAGACATAATCCACACCGACCAATATGTAATGAAATCCAAAAGAAGGTGGGAATGGTCCCATAAAATCAATGCCCCAACAATCAAATATTTCCAATGGTAATATTGGGGTCAATGGCATCATGTTGCGCCAGGGACATACTCCCCAATCTTTGACAGCGGTCACAGGCAATACAGAAAGCATGGGTGTCTTTGAATATGATGGGCCAATAGAAACCACACTGTAGAATTTTTACAGTGGTTTTCTTAGCAGAAAAGTGGCCACCACATGCTTCTGTGTGGCAAAAGAAAATGACACTGTGGACCTCATCTTCCGGAATACACCTGCGGATGATTTGGTCAGCCCCATACTTATATAAGTACGGGTCATCCCAAAAGAAATTCCTTACCTCGATTTCAAACCTCTTTTTATCTTGTGCCTTCCAATGATGTGGCACTCTACCTGTCACAAGATAATTTACTATATCTGCGTACCAAGGGAGGTGAGAGACTACAAATAACTGTTCATCAGGGAATGTGTCATGGATATGTGTCTCCACAATGGAATCATCTAGGACCAATCGGGAAAGATGATCAGCCACTACGTTCTCTACTCCTTTCTTGTCTTTAATTTCTAAATCAAATTCCTGGAGTAGGAGAATCCATCTCAAAAGTCTTGGCTTTGCATCTTTTTTAGATAACAATATTACAAAGCCGAGTGGTCGGTGAACACGATCACTTTGGATCCTAACAACTATGACCTAAACTTATCCAAAGCGAATACTACTGCAAGCAACTCTTTTTCAATTATTAAGTAGTTCACTTGGGCCGAGTTTAAGGTTTTACTCGTGTAGTGAATAACATAAGGCCGTTTATCTTTTCTTTGGCCTAAAACAGCCCCTATTGCAAAATCACTTGCATCACACATCAATTTAAAAGGAAGTGTCTAATCTGGTGGTCACATAATGGGTGCAGTGGTAAGAGATGTTTTTAATTTATGAAATGCACTTACACAATCATTCGTCCACTCAAATGAGACATCCTTTTGAAGGAGGTTACTTAAGGGTCCAACAATGACGCTAAAATCCTTAATGAACCTCTTATAAAAGCCAGCGTGCCCAAGGAATGATCGCACGTCTCTAACTGATCTAGGGGTAAATAGATTGGCAATGATATCTACTTTTGAATGATCTACCTCAATTCCATTTTTAGAGATGACATGGCCTAAGACAATTCCCTTTTGAACCATGAAATGACATTTCTCCCAATTTAACACAAGGTGTTTCTCTTCGCACCTAGACAAGACTAGAGACAACTTATTCAAACATTCTTCAAAATCAGAACCAAATACAGAAAAATCGTCCATGAAAACCTCCAAAAAATGCCCAACCATATCAGAGAAAATGCTTATCATACATCGTTGGAATGTGGCAGGGGCATTGCACAGTCCAAATGGCATTCGTTTGTAGGCAAACGTGCCAAATGGACATGTGAACGTGGTTTTCTCTTGGTCTTCCGGGGTGATTTCTATCTGGTTGTACCCGGAATATCCATCCAGGAAGCAGTAGAAGGAATGACCTGCTATCCTCTCTAAGATCTAATCAACAAATGGTAGAGGGAAGTGGTCCTTCTTAGTGACCAAATTAAGCTTCCTATAGTCAATGCACACACGCCAACCCGTGGTGACACGTGTTGGTATGAGTTCATTGTTGGAGTTTTGCACAACGGTTATTCCAGATTTCTTTGGAACCACTTGGGTTGGACTCACCCACTGGCTATCAGATATTGGGTAGATGATACCCACATCCAACAGTTTGATCACCTCATTCTTGACAACCTCCATCATATTTGGATTTAATCTTCTTTGAGGTTGTCTAATTGGTTTGGCATCCTCATCCAGGTGAATGCGGTGGGTGCATATAGAAGGGCTTATACCCTTTATATCAGATATAGTCCAACATATGGCCCCTTTATGGTTCATTAGAACATTCAATAACTTCATCTCTTGCTCCTTGTCTAGGAGAGAGGAGATCACCACTGGATATGTTTCATTTTGATCTAAATAAGCACACTTGAGCTCATTGGGCAATGGTTTTAGGTCAAGTTTAGGAGCATTAGTCAGTGACGGTAGAGGTCGTAAGTCCTCAGTGGTTTAGGACGTGGTTTGGACTTCATAACGCGGCCTCCATCGGTATATACCAATGTCCTGAGTAGTGTTTCTATCAATGGTTTCACAAAATTCAGCAATAACATTTTCAAAATCAGATTTTTCTAATTTTCCAACAAAATCATTTAACTCCTCAGATATGCTAGACTCACATTTCCCTTCATCTAGCAAGCAGTCTACAAAATTCAGCTCATGTATTTCATTTTCACCCACGGGCTGCTTGCATAGATTGAAAATATTCAATTCCAATGTCATGTTGCCAAATGAAAGTTTCATCATTCCATTCCTACAATTAATAATAGCATTTGAGGTGGCTAGGAATGGCCTGCCCAAAATAATGGGAACTTGAGTGCTAGAGTTCACACATGGCTCAGTGTCAAGCACAATAAAGTCCACGGGGAAATAAAACTTTTCAATTTGGACTAACACGTCCTCTACTATTCCCCTCGGTACCTTAATTGAGCCGTCGGCGAGTTGTAATGTGATTATGGTTGGTTTTAACTCACCCAACCCCAATTGTTGGTAGACCGAAAATGGCACTAGATTGACACTTGCACCCAAATCTAGTAGTGCATGCTCAACCCGAAAATTTCCAATTATGCAAGGGATAGTGGGGCTTCCCGGATCCTTATATTTGGGTATGGCCTTGTGTTGAATTATTGCACTCACTTTCTTAGTAAGGAAGGCCTTCTTATGCACATTTAATTTACGTTTCACAGTGCACATGTTTTTCAAATACTTGGCATACGATGGAATTTGTTTGATCGCATCCAAAAGAGGAATGTTCACTGTCACCTTTTGGAGAACATTCAAAACATTCTGATACTTCATGGGGATGGTTGGGTTTCGAAGCCTAAATGGGAAGGGGACTGGAGGCTCATATGACTTAGTCTTTTTCTCTTGTTGTGGCGCATGAACACTAGCCGGTTCACTATTATCTTGAGAAGTGGGCTCATCATCTGGTATTTCTACCGGTTGTGGAATATTATTTTCAATGATTTTGCCATTTCTCAAGGTGATAATGGACTTGGCCTGTTCATGGTGGGACTCAGATGAACTTGATTCTCCTACAAAGTGCACATTTCTAGGATTAGGCACTGGTTGAGAGGGAAGAGTGCCTTTCTTTCTAGCGTTGAGTTGAGTCTCAATTCTAGCCATCGCCGACTTAAGTTCTTGGTTCGCTTGGAACAAAGATTGATTCATTTGAGCCTGTGTATTCATGAATGCGTTCAATGCATCCTCCATAGACGATCTTTTTTTGTGGGGGCACGTATGGTGTATTGTTGTGTGCCCCAAAGGAATTATTTTGTGGAGGCCCTTAGGGTGCATTGGGCGCATTAATTTGTGGTCCATTTCGTCAGCTGAAGTTAGGGTGATTCCTCCAGTTAAGGTTATATGAATTCCCTAGAGGTGGAGCAGGTGGCCTTTGGTAGTTATTGAGTACATTTGCTTGGTCAGTGACCATGTCTTGAAAAGCAAAAATTGTTGGACATCCTTGTGGGTCATGGTCACTTCCCCCACAAATGTTGCAAAAGCTACTAGAAGACCCACTTGATTTAATCATATTCACTCTACCAATTTCCATAGCCTCAATCTTTCTTGATAAGCTAGCCACCCTGGCTTGCAAATCTTCTCCCCTCTCTCTTTTTGGACGGGTTTGATAATTTCAACTTTTTGGGAAGCACCTCATGATTGGGTACTTTTTGCCAATTTATCTAGGAAATCCCAAGCCTCTTCAGGCTCGGTGTCAAGAAAACGACCTCCACACATCATTTCTATGAACTGACATGTGTAATAATTGACACCATTATAAAAAAAAACTAAGCACTTGCCAGATCTCATAGCCATGGTGTGGGCAGGTTACGAGTAATTCTTTAAATCTTTACCAATACTGGACAAATATTTCATTCTCTTTTTAGGAGAATGTCATAATGTTCCGTCTGAGTGTATTCATTTTGTGCGTGGAAAAGAATTTCTTTAAGAATTCTCGGCTCATGGTCTGCCAAGAATCAATGGTCCTGGGCCTCAATGAATGAAGCCATGCCTTGGCCCGGTCCTTGAGAGAGAACGGAAAAATTTTGAGGCGGATATGATCAACATTAACATTATTAACTTGCAGCGTTGCCCACCACCTCCTCAAATTCTTTAAGGTGGAGGTATGGGCTTTCAGATTCAAGCCCATGGAACTTGGGTAGAAGTTGAATAATACCTGGCTTGAAATCTATATTTCCAACGTTATTTGAAAGTACGATACATGACGGTGTGGTTGTGCGAGCCGGTTGCAAATAGTCACGCAAGGTCCTTTGGCCTGCTGGTCTATTTATAATGTCATTTTCATCCTCAAAAAGAGGATTCTCCCTACCATTCAAATTGGCTGGATTTGGAATTGGATTTTCAATTGGATTGTTCTCTCGATTTTCACCATCCGCCATGTTGTCTAAAATATTTTGTGTTCCTTTTCTCAATGAATGTGAAAGGCCTGAGACCAGTCCACCTGAAGTTGTAAGTCGATTATGTTGGTTTTGAGTCCAATGGGGCATAAACTAGCCACACTACTCAATCACTAAGATTAAACTACTACACAATGTTCAAGTATGCCCAATTCAACTCAAAATGAAAAATATCCAAAAACTACACTAATCAATCAATTTACACCACAAGACTTGAGCCAAATTTTTATTTTTTATTTTAGGTCGTAAGACAACCGTATCACTTGGATGCACCAAGCAGGGCAACCCTATGTCACGATCTTTTAGGGTGTTTCAAAGATTAAAAAGAAATAATAATAATAATAAACTAAATAATCAAACCAAAATTATAAGGCAAAGGCGACTCAGCCTACCATTTAATGTCCACAACCAAATATTACCAAAAATAAAAGAAATACTCTACTGCAATGATTCTCAACCACTTAAGGGAAACCGGATCTCAGAGGCGGCTCAGCCGACCATGGAGAAATCTCTTGAATCACTTAATTGGAAGAGAAAACAATAAGGAAATGAAATAAAAGGAATAGATAGAAGAGTTGAAGAAGAAAATTACCCGATTAGCTGACTTGTATAAACTTTCAATATTGTCCCCGGCAACGGCGTCAAAATTTGATTGATTTCCTCCAAGTGCAGAGGTTCAATTGTAATATTCCTGTGAGTACAAGGTCGATCTCACGAAGACAGTCTACTAAGAAAGCTTCTTACATATCAACTAAACAGATAATGAAAATAGATATCAAAGGATTTATCCCAAATAGATTAAGGATTTGGATTGATATGGAAAAATCAAACCAAAGCATCGAAGTTCCACACATGGATTTAACAAACCATCTATCATGATTGATAATGATAACTCAACTAGATCAGAACACTATGATCTGTCTAGTCGGAATATTTAACAATTGAAGCATGTAAAAAGGAGTAGAAAACTGTTAAGGATTAGAAATCTCAAGTTTTACATCATTAAAACATACTTTTGGGCTCCAGGGATTGTAAGGATTTGAGATCCATGAGAATCAAACAATGTGGAAGATCAAAAGCCTCTCCCATCTAAGAAATCTGTATTAGCTAGATCTAAGCATCCACCATACGGTTCTCACATGATGGATCAAAGATTTTCCTAATACAAGATAATATGTATCAATCTTAAGATCCCATCATGAAATCATTAAGGAATCATCATGATGGATAATCTATTGAATCCATGTGCTTCCCTTCTAGCTCTAGCTAGAAGAGAATTAGAAGCACATGTTTAAAAATGAAAATGGACAAGAAAAGAATAAATAAAAGAGGAGAAGAATTGCAATAATAAAAAAAACCTGAATTGATCTAAAGAACTTACACCTTAATGAACTTGCATGAATAAAGAATCAAGTAAAAAAAATCTCTCTCTCTCTCTCTCTCTCTCTGGAAACTCCTAAGAAAGAAATCTAAAAGAAAAGGAAAAAATGGGAATATGATTTGTGGAATTCGGCTCCCTTTTTATAACTTGCACCGTCTCGAAATTCACAATTTAACAGCCCCAGGGCTATTTCTGCACTTTCTGCATATTACTTTTCCAGCCCTGCAGTTATGGATTTGGACTTTTCAGGACATTTTCTGCATCATTCAACACCGTACAACTTCTTTTGATCTTCTTTCATCCACATGCTCAGATCACCATCTCTTGGACTTTAAATCACCTTTTTAGCTCGAATTCATTATAATTCATTCAATCACTATTAAACATGAAAATACATGTAATTAGATCATTTTAGCCAGATAATTCATGTAAATGCAAAATAAACATGGGGTTAAACATGCAAAATTTGTCACTCAACACTTACCTAACCGGTACAGCGAGGCGGCAAATCAACCATGCACGCCAGGAGTCAAATCAACCATGCTCCTGTTCTGTCGCAGTGTATAAATGTGTGCACATGTCATGAGTTTATGGAAGCATTCATCAAGCACATAATGCAATTCATCATTCAATCAAATCATACCATGTATGCATTATCTTTATTCAAGTAATTTCTCTTCTAACCCTGGTTTGTTGTAAGTCAGGTGAAAATAGAGAAGGATGACGTGTAAGCTTTTAGCGTTTTGACGATTAACTAGTGTTATTCCAAAGGTGATGTCTTGTACATGATCTAAGCGTAAGTTAAGTTTGTCTAAAATTTTGATGTGTGACTAGGAAGGAAGATTTGAGGAAATAGAATCAACAAGGAGGAATAATTGAGAGATGAAATTAAAAATAAATTTAAGAGATGGATCCCTTCCTTAGGATCCGTACTATGCATAAATACACAAACCTAAGCCTAGTTAGAAAGATATTGAGAGATGGATCTATCCTTAAGATCTATGATGGCGAAAAATAAGTGTATGGAATGAAGAATCAACAAGAAACTTTCTGAAATGAATCACTCACCCTGTATGACGTTTCTTAGGCTCCAAACAAATCCAAATTCAGACATGAGTCGACTCAGCGAGTTGGGTTAACTCAGTTCAAGACTTCTTCTTCTTCTTCTTCTCTTTCTCCTTTCTTTCTTCTATTTCTTTCCTTCTTTCTCTTAGGTTGACAATCCTACGTCCAACAAAGTGGTCTGGATGCTCTCCAACAAACCGACTCGGCAATTATGCAAGCCAACGAGTCTCTCTCTCTCTCTCTCTCTCTCTCTCTCTCTCTCTCTCATGGCTTCTCTCTCTCCTCCCCAATGGCTCTCTCTCTCTCTCTTTCTCTCTGGCATCCTTCTCCCGATAGGTGGGGGTTCTTATAAGGCAGCACGAACCGACTCAACATCAGATCCGCACTCGCATAGTCGTGCACAAGGATTTCCCAATGTCTTAATTGATCGTTGTGTCACTGTTTGACATCCGATCACCAAAAAATTACAGATGTTAATTCATGTGGGTGTGGTCCGTCTAATAGACGTGTTGGATTTCCAGATCGAGCTTCCCAACAGATCAGACAACCATGACAAAAAAAATGAAGAAAACTGTTTTCTCCCACCTTCTTAAGT
Organism: Liriodendron chinense; assembly: GCA_003013855.2. Classification (NCBI taxonomy): domain Eukaryota; kingdom Viridiplantae; phylum Streptophyta; class Magnoliopsida; order Magnoliales; family Magnoliaceae; genus Liriodendron; species Liriodendron chinense. Next base: position 261,146 of record ML058590.1, read on the forward strand.
TCCAAGGTAAACGAATGGATGACTGGATGGATGAGATTTATTCTCATCAATGGTTGGTTTTGGTAGTAGAATACCCACCCAAAAAATCCTGGAAGAATCCTAGGTCGAAGGGGTGATCAAAACGTTTCTGTTTTCGGAAATACTTCCCGCGCAAGGCTTCTTGTGCCAATCTTGTACGCACGACGTTCCTTTAAAACATGTGAAACCACTTGGGTCTTGGTCGGACCCCACGTCCGATCATGATGGACGGACTGGATCTATTGATGGGGTCCACCATGATGAACATGGGCTGGTCCCAGACCAACAGTGGACGGACAATGTTACAGCGCCCGTCGGGTTCGGGAAGAAACAAATTTTTTTTTCTTTTTTTCGTTTCGTGCGTCGCACGCACTGGCACAAGTGGGGTCCACTGATGAACGATGTGGATCAATCACTAGGGCCCACTTTGCTGGTAGTTCGGACGGCCCAGCGTTGGCAGCAGGCAGACGCTGTAACAGCGTCCGCTGCTGTGTCAAGTGAAGAAGTTGATTTAGAAAAGGAAACGTTACGTGTGCCGTACGTAATACTAAATTTGTACTCCACTTTCATATGGGGCCCACTTACAATGTTTTGAGGTAGTCACCACCGTTCAACAAGTGGATAACATGAATTTAGCCGTCCATGAGCAAAATGAAGCAGATCCAAGTTAAGGCAGACCACTTATGGCCCGATTTCTGATTAGGACATTTGTAGGATGATTGGAGGGTTGAAATTCGACATGTACGGTTAAATTATGTCCTAGAACTAGTGTATGAAGTTTCATGTGAAAGTAAATGTCAAAAATTATAATACTTAAAAATGGTGGTGTAACGTAAGTTTGTTTGATGGCATTTTCGTAATTATTGTAAATTTGCAAGTTTTATGGAATCTAACACTTCTAATCTATTTTAGGGTTTATTTTGAGCAACTTTAATATAGGTACCATATAGTAATTCCCTATGAATGATTTATTATTAATTTATCAATATTTTTAGTTATTTAATTTGTTAAATAATTAACTAAATTATAATTTAAATTATTCTAAAATTCTAGGGTTTTCCAAAAACACCCGAGCAAGTTCAGAGGGTCGAAAAATCACTAATTTAAGTATATGCCTAGTGATAGAGACAATGTACGAATCAGATTTATGGACAGACATGTGTACAAGACGATGTACGGCGGGTTTACATTGATCGTGTAATTCGAAATCAAAGTGGACGGTTAGATCTTCCGGTCTATTAACGATAGATCATTCTAACGGTCAGTTTATTGACTTAGCTAAGTATACTGAGTTTTCAAAGGTCCTAAAAAGTGTCGGAACGCGTATAAAAGTATATACGTGTGTATGCGTGCGAACAACACGGCTTAGAATTTTAAGTTCTCAGGTATGGACATGCACTCGTGTACTTACTCATATGCCTAAATTTTCGGGGTATTACACCCCATTACCCATACCAGAAGGCCCTTGGGAGGATATCTCCATGGATTTTGTTCTAGGTCTCCCACGGACACAACGTGGCATGGACTCAGTGTTCGTGGTGGTAGAGAGGTTCTCCAAGATGGCTCACTTCATCCCTTGCAAGAAGACGTACGACGTGACGGGCATAACCAATCTTTTCTTCCGAGAAATCGTGCGACTACGTGGCCTTCCCAAGACCATCACCTTTGACAAGGATACGAAGTTCGTAAGCCACTTTTGGTGAACTTTGTGGAGTCGGTTCGAAACACAACTTCAGTTCAGTAGCGCATACCATCCGCAGACAAATGGGCAAACTGAAGTGGTGAATCGTATGTTGGGAAATTTTATACGATGTATTTCTGGGGATAAGCCAAAACAATGGGACTTAGCGCTGTCACAAGCCGAGTTCGCCTTCAATAATATGGTGAATTGATCCACAGGACAGTCGCCATTTCAAGTCGTCTATGGACTGAACTCCTAGACACTCTCGACCTAGTTCCATTGTCGAAAATTTTGGGTAAGAGCATAGCTGCGAAACACATGGCCGAACGAATCATCGAGTTACATGCGAAAGTTTGGTATAAACTCGTCGAGTCCAATGAAAGTTACGCAAGGAACGCTAACAAACATCGACAGCGCCAAGGTGCTTGAGGTCGGAGACCAAGTCATGGTCCATTTGCACAAAGAACACTTCCCCACCGGCACTTACAACAAGCTCAAACATAAGAAGATTGGGCCGGTTCCGATTCTCAGAAAGTTAGATGACAATGCCTATGTGGTGGACCTCCCAGAAGAATATGAAATCTCGCGAACGTTCAATGTAGCGGACTTGTTTGAATACCATGAACCAGAGCAGAACGTGAACTCGGATTCGAGTTCTTTTCAAGTGGAGGGGATTGATGTAGGGAGGGTCACTGAAGCCTTCATGAAGAATCTGAACCATAAGAAGGGGTCCAAGCGAAGCGACAAGTCGATGGCTAAATTTCAGAAAATTCAACCCAGCCTGGCGCCCAACCGCACATCACCAGGTGCCAGATCATGAGCCCGATTGTCCAAAGAGTTACCGGACTACACTTTTGAATATTGGGCGCTCGACCATCAGGTCATTGGGTGCCCGACCAACATTGACCGGGCGCCCGAAATTACCTCGAATTTCTGTCACACTCCATGGACGAGTTTTTGCTTCATCGGGCGCCTGACCAGTCCTAACCGAGCGCCCAAACATGTGTGAATTTGTTGCACAGTTTTGCGGGAACTTCCTAATTTGAGCTGATTTCTTTCTTAGTTCGTTTAGGATTCTTAATATTACGCAATTAGGATTTCTATTTCATAGTTTAGCCTTTAAATACTCTATTATTTCATTGTGGGGATTCAATTCATCTTTTATAAAAATTACTCTTTGAGTTTTGGTTCCTTTTGCTTGTGGATTCGAGCAATTCTTTGAGAAATTGAAGAAAATCGGTTGAGGATTCCTGATAACTCCGTGGATTCGAAGTAGTTATCCGAGTGGAAAGACGGTGATCGATCCCTCACCCATCTACGCTGCGCCAATAGGTCATCCAATGGATATAATGCGAAATCCAATAAACGGTGGATCTTGTGAATTAGGACTTGAAATTGTTACTGTATGGTTCAATTGGACTAACTAAGTATTGTCTGAAATTTCATTATAATTGAAGTTTCATGAATAGATTTTCTAAGGTTCATGTCAGGTATGTATATATACATCATAAAAAAATTTACATGATCATTGGTGCACAAGTAACCATTGGAGGATTTAAATTTTAACGATATAAAACATTTCTTAATATATTAGGATTAAGATGATGGGTTCAGAATCTAGTTTGATTAGATATAAATGGCTAAGATGAACTATTTGTTTATTTAATAATGATCGATGTAAGGGTTCAGATTGAATTTAAATGAATAGATGGCTTAATCAATGTGTAAAGAGTCTTCAGAATTAAAGATGATTGGATGTAAACGACAAAAATGAACTTTTATTTGTGATAATCTAGTGACTTGGAAGAGTAAGAAATAATCTAGTATAGCTCGATCTTCTAATGAAGTTGAGTATCAATCCATGAGGCATACAACAAGTGATGTTATTTAGTTAAGGGCTTTTCTTTATGAGCTGAGTTTTCTTAAGACTTTTTGAGTTTCTCTTTTTTATAACAATCAAGTCATGATTTATATTGCTTCTAAACTCATATTTCATGAAAGGTTCAGCAAAAAATGCGCTCAGCATAGGCATCATCTCTGCACCATACCTTTCCATGGACCAACTTGCTGATGTATATACAAAAGTTATTTAAGTTGTCCAATTGTCTTCTATAATGTCTACGTTGAATATCCATAATATACATGCACCAACTTAGGAGAAAAATGTGAAAGTAAATGGAAGTGTATCTTATTTGATAGTCCTTGAACTATCATTCATTTATTATTTGTCAAATATTATAAATAAAGGAGATGGAGACTATTGGTCGAACACAATCCGATCGAGTTTGGGTTAAGTCCTACCCAAGTAACACCCTAGCATGGACGCCCATAACCAAAGGAGTAGATTTCAAAAATCCAAATGCGTGTAGTAGGAAAAAAAGTGTACGAGATTCAAGTTTCCATGAGGTTGAAAACAGTGCTTTTAACTTTTACCTATAAAATAAAGCAGAAAATATCACTTTCAGGTGGGCCACAGCTTAAAGAAAATTTTGATTGCTGTTATGGGATCTAGCCATGTATTTGTTTTGATATGCTGTTGCCCACCTCAGGTGTGAAATGGCTCGACTGCCTAAAAGATCTTAAACAACGTAGCTTGCCTGATCGACTGGACGCCGATCAGGTACTACCCCCGTCCCTAGCTAGGTGCGGACAGGGAATCTGAGGGGGCCACCGTGATGTATGGGGTTTTATCCACACCGTTCATCCATTTTTCCATATCATTTTTAGGATACAAACCCAAAATCAACGCAGATCCAAGACTTAAGTGGACCACACCGACCCGAAGCATCAGTGATAATGACACCCACTGTTGAAACCTTCCTGGGCCGACCGTGATGGTTAATTGCCATCCAATCTGTTCATATGGTCACATAGACTGGATGAAGGAAAACGAACATCCAAAACTTCTGTGGGTCCCAAAAAGCTTTCAACGGTAGGTGTTTAATACGCCATTGTGTGGCCCACTTAAGCCTTGGATCTGCCACATTTTTTTTTTATCTTGTACCATAAAATGATATGAAAAAATGGATGGACCGTGCGGATAAAACCCATACATCACGGTGGTGGCTCAAAGCCCTTGTCCGTTCCAAGGGACACGGATTTCCTGAGAAAGCCTTTCACGGGAAGTTCCTGCGCTGGGAACCTAGGTGGGGCCCACTGTGATGTTTGTGAGAAATCTACTCCGTCCATCTGTTCATCGAAATCATTTTAGGACATTGGATCAAAATTGAGCTGATCCAAGAGTCAAGTGGGCCGTACGAGAGGGAAAACTGGGAAAGAATTGTGTACCGTTGAAACCTTCCTAGGCACCACCTTAATGTTTAGATGCCATCCAAACCGTTTATAAGGTCATTCCCACTGGAATGAACTGAAAGCACGAAAAATTAGCCTGATATAAAACTTTTATGACCATGCAAATGTTTCAACGGTGGCCCACTATTTTCTGTTGTGTGGACCACTTAAGTCTTGGATCCAGCTCAATTTTGGTCATATGCCTTCAAATGATCTGGAAAAACGGATGAACGGCGTAGATTTCTAACAAACATCATGGTTGGCTCCAACTAGATTCCCAGCATAGGAACGTCCTGCGAAAGGCTTTCTCAGGAAATCCGCGTCCCGTTCCAAGCTAGGGTACGGGCGGGAAAGTACCCAATCCCCATCTGATAGGAATGCTCAGATCTGACGAACGTGTCAGAAAGTGAGGCGTGCGTTCGCGTGGGGATGTGGATGGCCCCCACACGCGTCCGGAATTAGCCAAACCTCTCGAAAAGGGAAGAGAGACTGAAAGTCCCACTGCCACTGCCACTGCCAGATTATCGATTCCCACAGTTCAGCCGGCTTTACCGTACCATTTTTCCATCCATCGAGAGTGGAAAGGGCGTGTGGGTCCGACGACGAGCGCGAGATTCACGGGAGTATTAAGGTGGTGGGGTCCACCATGTCGGAGTCTCGTCTTCTCTTTCTGTCACTGACGTACTTACAGATAGGCTGACCAAACGCGTTTGACAGAACAACTACCCTGGCCCCTTGTTTACCGTTGTAAAGAAAAACCATTGATTGTTTCGTACCTTTGGAACGTATTTGGAGTACTAATGCGGGAAGAACGCGTCTTGCCTCTACCCGGTTACACGGCTCCTATAATCCAAAGATCTGTGGGGCCCACTACGATGTTTCTGTTATATCCACACCGCCCATCCGTTTCTTCAGCTCATTTTAGTACATGGGTTTTTTTTTTTTTTTCCCTCGGTTTTTGACATGAGTCCATACACGAGAGGGATAGAAAAATAAATATTTGAATGGGCCATACCACAAGTGGGGATGAAGAAACCCACCGTTGAAACCTTCCTGGGACCCACAGTGATCTGTAGATGCCATCAAACCCGTTTATATATAAGGTGATTACCACTTTGATGAACAGAAAACAATCCTAACTTCCTTGACCTTCAACAAGATTTCAAAGGTGGGGGCGTTCAATCCTCACTCGTGTGACCCAGTTGAGTTTTGGATCTTTGGGCTCATGTCCTAAAGTGAGCTGAAGAAACAGATGGACGGAGTAGATATAACAGAAACATCGTGGTGGGCCACACAGAGCTTTGAGTAACCCCGGTTGCATGCAAGTCACGTCCTACTATGCATCAGGACGAGTAAAGAGTCCTTCCGTAACCTACAGCCTTGGTTTGGATAGAACGACAGTTGGACGTCTAAGATTTTTCAATATGGAATATTTAAGGCATTCCCCATTCATATCATCGAACCATGGGGTCCACTTGTACGGACTGAGAGCATCAGTTTACATGTCCTGATGCATAGGAACCATACAAATTCCTTAAGAACCATAATCTCTCAGATCAGAAGATCCGAACCATCCAAACATTGGCCTTTTTTATATTGGGTGCAGGTTACTGTTGTATTTCTTTATCGATCGTCTACTTTCAGTCCACTAATCAAGGGTTCAGATTAACCTGTTGAGTTACAATTTTCGTTGATCCCCGATGACCACATCTCTAAATCAAGGCCGATGCCCTAATGCAAACGTACACCCGAGGATGCTGCATATCTTCACGGACCATCCTTTGACAGTGGAGAAAACTTTGATACTCGGGCAAAATGTGATGGATGATACTCAGGCACTCAAAAACCACGTACTTGGCATGTGCATCTAGTGGGCACACTACAGATCGCTTTCAAAACAACAATTGTGCTGAAGTGAAGACCTGATTTGTCCATTCAACATGGAAAATAATCAACGGTTCAAGCTCAACAAATAAAGTTTCATATATCAGACATCATGTTGGATTCCATGACTTGGGTAATTTATTTTAGGTCACATATATGCCACGTGTACAAATGCAAGTGCCCGTATATCAACCAACAGTAGCTGAAATAACTCTGTAACACGTACTACTGTTTGTGAAGGTGAGACATGTGGATACCATTAAATGCCTATTTCTGTTATTGCTCTGGGGCCTGTTTGGTTGTTGGGTAATTTTATTTTGCATTTATATTTTCTAGAGAAGTACAGAAAAGAGAATATGTTTTTCAGTCTGGGAATTCTCAGAAAAGCCTAAAATATGTTTGGCTAGTACTGAAAAATCTTGGGAAACGTTGTACACAAGTGGGAAACATGTTTGACAGATCTAGGAGTTGGGCCAGGCAAATGCATTTTTTTTTTTTCGAATACACCCAGCCCAAAAACCCAACTCAAATAGATCAAAATTTGGGCCTAATTAAGACATCCCAAACTCGGTCTGTTGACAGTTTTAGACAGACCCAAGCCATTCATCAAATGGGTTGTGTGATGTATGGATGACCTTAAATTTTGGAACATGCAACTGTAACTAATAAATGGTAAAAAAGTGATCACTTATGATAGATCATATTGAAAAAGTTCTGTTTTTAAATCATTCATACATACCATTCATCAGAAAGTCCCACCTCTGGGGAAGTATACTAGTACGCGTGAATGACCCTATGTGAGGAATGCCTCACTTCTTTAGCTTTGTCTTTGCCACGTTACTACAATTAGAATGTGGTATTAATTCAGGTACGAAAATGCATTTGGATTGGAGTCGCTATTAATCAAATGAAGTTTAAAATCTATGACCGGCTAGAACCCGTAAAATCGCTTAAGGGTTGGGGAATCTTGCCCCAACTCAAATGACACCTACAATTGGTTTGCAACTGTAGATTCAATGTAAGGGTCTCAATGATAGAGAATGAAGGGTTTAGATACCATTTTTCGCCCATACAACATGTGGTCTCTACTTTACAGGGTTTCACGATTTTTAAGGAAATCCAACTTCTGCACTTTTATATTTGGTCGTGCTTCACATAACCCATAAGGGCTAAGTAAACCAAGAAAAAAAAAAAAGGAACTATCTAACTATACTTCACAGAACTAAGTAGCTCCGGGTGGGTAAATAAAATAAAATTGTAGTTGATTCGAGTCAATTGAATTGACAGACTCTGTTGATTCGATTGACAAAGTTCAAAACTGTCCAACAAGAAAATTGCACAATTCAGTGAACTGTCAATTAAATGGACAGATCAATCGATTCAATTGACAACTAGTCGTTTTTTAACTGTTTTAGATCCATTAATGTTTCACTCATCTACTTAAGGGATTTCGTAAGGCTTTTGTAAGATGATAGAAATTTAGTAGAAATTTAGTCTAAGTGTATTAATATCTAATCAGACTCAAATCTTATTGAGTTCATGTCATCTTCTTGCATTTAATCACTCTAAATGGGTTTAATCCTCTAAATGAGAATACAAGGCAACGAACCAACTCTCCTTGGCCGTTGTCTCTTTTCCATTTAGGTTAACGATATGGTACCTTTTTTTTTTTTCTGGCTCCGGGTTGCTCGAATGGGCTGCGGCTGGTGGTTGTATAGTGGTTTTCTGGGGAGCAATAAATTTGGTTTAAAAAAAAGCATTCAAAAGCTCCAATTAAAGATCAACTTGCATGATCTCTAGCATTTTCTAAGGCTTGGACACTAATCTTATAAATAAACACTATTTGTATAACAACCTAGAATCTTGATTAGGTGAATCCTCTCTTATTTCATACAAAGCCCTAAAATTTAGGAGATTCACCACCATCTCCATACTCCCAATACCTTGGCACATTACATTAGAAGATTCATTCAAGGTTGCTGATCAAGGGAGTCGAAGAGAAGTTGATTCAAGTATTGAGAAGCATCTCAAGAACATGTGCTATCAAAGGGCTCATGCATCTAGTATGATTATTTTGAGTCCATTGTTTAAAGCCATATCTTGTGGAGATTTCAGTTTAGAGTTTGAGACCCAAACTCAAAGTGTAAGACCTTGTGTAGGCCACTAGTGGGTGTGTACGTGGTTAGTTTTTGTGTAGGGCTAATTGAGAGTTTGAGATCCAAACTCGTAAGACCTTGTGTAGTCCATTGACGAGTGTGTACATGTGAGTCCTTGTATGGGATGTAATAGTTTGTGGTGAACCTATTAAAAACCACATCAGATAGTGAAATCCAAAAAACTTGAGTTTCAGTTCGTCATACGGGAGTGGAGTAGGCAATTCGTTGAACCACTATATATTGTTGTGCAATGTGTGATGATTATTTGCTTATGTTCATCTTAATTTTTATTCTATGGATACATAAATAGATAGATAATATGCTAAGTTTTGAATCATTTTCTCAATAGATATAGCTATTTCACTTCATAGACCATGTGTTCATATGCACTTTGTATCTTTGGTAGTCTATGATCCTACACACACCACACTTTATTTATGTGGACTATCTTTAATTTGATTTATTGAATTTTAAAAGGTTCTATTCAACCCCCCAACTTAGATATAACTCCAAGCTTCTAGCTTAGTGGTATTAGTGCAATACTCACAATTTCAATCCCCACCATGTTCTCTAAATCAAATCTACTCCATATATACATCAGGATCGTCCCTCAATGTTAGGCACTGAGATAAAAAATCAGCCTGATGCACAACTTAAGTGGGCCTATCTATAAAAATCTGTGTGGACAGGATGAACATAAATTTGTATGTGGATACCTGATATCCCATGTAAGTCATTGATCAAGTGCCCTTAGAGTGAGGCTTGCATTGCTTCCTAAATATTTTGAGACTTGAAATTGCAACCAAAAGAATTTCTCAAGAAAATTTTATTTTACCAAACACATGATTTAAAAATAAACTTTTTTTTTTTTTAAGAAAATGCTATGAATAAACAAACATAAGAAATATTATTTTCTTCCCCACGCTTTCTTGGAAATAAGGCTTCCTGAGAAATACAATTTCCTTTCCCACCCTTTCTACAAATCCAAACAAGCCCTAATGTTGCCTTAATTAGAAAAAGTACCAATTTGAAAAATATTCAACGAGAAATACCTCCTACTATCATCCTATCAAGACTACAATAAAGAACCAAGTTAGTTATGTTGCATGGGTCATTGGTCATATGATCATTAACTCTAGCATCGACATACATGTTTAGTTCTTGGGTTTTATTAACTGTCATAGTAGCAAGAGCTTGTGGCAAATCTTCTTGAACCTAATATGATAAATCTCACCTAACTATAGGACCCTATGGCTGCGGTTCTAACATTGATCTTGATTAGTCACCCCCATTGAATATGTTACACCTATAGGTCTTGGTAGAGGACGGGAATTATTTTGGTTAGGACCATTAGGGGACAAAATTAAAACTGAATCGGGTCCCCTATTTGGTGCCCTCTATGGTTGAATGATAATCCCTTGTTGAAAATTTTGAATTGGAGTTTAAGACCTAAAACTAGGGTTTTTTTAATTAATACCCTGAGTAGTTATAATTTACCTAGTTGGAGCAAAACCTCATTCATTAGAATTGAACTCATATCCAAAACCACATTGGCCTTTACCATTCCCCTTGTTACGATCTCTACCATTAGGTCATTGGGTGAAAAATGCCATATTATAATCTATTTGGTGTGGTTTAGGGTCCATGCTTTTTTGTTATAGATCATAGTTTTAAACTAAATTAATAAATTGAGAGTAAGAGAGAAATGAAGGCTTTGCAAGCATAAAGATTACCAGAAGATTATATTTTTGGAAGAGTTTACGAGACATACAAACAAGTTTGTTATCATCTACTACGGGCTTTTAAATAGATGGTAGCCCATGACAAAAAAAGCTTTTGAAAGCTTTGATATAATCAGACAATGATTATATGCCCAATTTCAAGTTTCACACCTGCTACTTCATTTGGATCTCACTAGTTGTATTACATCCACCCACGAGGTAAAGATTCTTTTAGGACAACCTTCCTGTAATTCAATTGTGAAGATGAATATCACATTTTTTTTCCATGATGTGATCAATGAATTTAACACCATCTCACATTTATTATTCTTATGAATTTGGTTAGTAGATCCTCATTCAGAAAATTTTCAACTCTAAGACTTTAAATCAATAAAAGAATTTATATTCTCCATATAAGATAGAAGCATTTAATTTAATCGACATAATATGAATTAAATGATAAAGTGAATGTGTGGATGATGAAAGGGTAAACAACAATGATGGTGATGTTGCTGTGAAGAGAAAAAAAAAAAGCAAAGAAAAGAAGAAGAGTAAGGTGTTATCCTCATCGCCTCTGGTCAACCCTAGCCAGAAGCTCCTTTGATTACCCCTCTTCCACCTGTTATGATTGTTGTGAAGGCCTCATTACTGTGCAACATCATAGTCCACCGATCGGTCGGCCAGTGTACAGATTGTGCAGTTTGAATCCCAAACTCTTTGGACATATTTTCACATTTTGAGACCGGTCGCTGGTAGCTCAGACCGGTCTGAAGACAGGTCTGAGTTGAGGCAATGGGATGTAACTCTCTGGACTATGTGCGACCGATCTTCCGACCGGTCACCCGACTGGTCTGTGGTCTATGGTCTGTGGAATTTGTAGTGTTGCTCGGTTTTCGCGCTCCTTGTTTCTGTAGACACCCCACCTTCGGCTACAAGATTGGTAGAGATATCTGAATGAATAGAGGACCATACACCCAAATCCCATGTCCAAACTCAGCCGAACTCACCCTTGTAAGCCTCAATCCATAGCCCAACTCAAGCCTGAACCCAGTCAACTCACCCCTAAACATCAACCTGAAAAACCCCCCATAAGAAAAACCAGTCAAAAATCCAAAAAAAAAGTCAAACTCGGCGAGTCAACCCGCTGAGTTAACCCATCGAGTCAACTCACCGTGTCAACCCATCTCTTAAACCCAGTCAACTCACCGAGTTCCAAACCGCAGCCTCGGAGCAGGTCCGTACTGCCCGCTGAATCCCAAGAAAGGCCGTACGGGCAGCCCCCTGAGGGCCGTCCAAACTTAATTACGGGAACTGCCACTCCCCGTTGCTATAAATACCCCCCTCCCCTTCTCATTTGAAGAGAGCTCAAGCCCGAGTGCAATCTGTTTGTTCCGAGTTTCTCTTCCCCCTTTAGCCCACTTTTCCACCAAGGAGAGCCTAAGTGAGAAGAGCCTAGCCCTGGTCCAGCCCAGCCTGACCACTGGTCCAAGTCTCCCAAGCCATCCAAGTCTCGATCCAGCCACTCGAAGCCAATCCTTGCGACACCTCCATCCATCCAGCTACTCTATCATCAGCATCATCTCATTCGCATCTAGCATAAGTGCAACATTTACTTTTCTTCCAACCCCCCTGCTTCACTGCAAGCACTTTGATCATTCAAGCACACAGCATGCATCCTGCATAAAGCACCTATCAGTTCGAGCGTATGCTCTGGGCTTGCCTGTTAATGGAAATATGCCCATCAGAAACTCTTACTGTTCAGACCTGCATTCATGCATCAGTCAATACGAGCACTTTGATTATTCAAACACACAGCATGCATCTCGCATAAAGCACCTGTCAGTTCGAGCGTATGCTCTGGGCTTGCCTGTTAATGGAAACCTGCCCATCAGAAACTCTTACTGTTCAGACCTGCATTCATGCATCATGTCATCTATGAGAATGTACGAGGATTAAATCAGACTTTCAAGTATTAGTTCGATTCTGTGAAGTAGAGACCGTACTTCGATATGGGCAGTGTGTGGGGTGCCTAACCTCTTCCCACCTTGTAACCGTGATCCCTTACCTCGAATCTCTGGCCGCAGATAAAAAGGCGTCATTTTAGAGGAAGGAATCTTCGGATCCCCTTCTCTAACGTTTCTACGGGGTCTAGCCGACTGTAGATTCGAAGTAACTAGCTAGTGACGACTCTGGTCTTATACAAACTCATCCAAACACATTCAGCTTAACACAACAACCAAACAAAGCCCTCGAGAACGAGGCAAGCCAGTGGCACAAACGGCGATTCACGCGCACGCACCCATTCTTCTTTTCCGAAAGGAAAGGGAGAACGTACGAGAGCGCGGAACAGCGAGGGTCCACAGTTTCTAATTTCGGGTTTTCTCTTATATATATGTTTCCTAATCATACTAGACCTTATTTTAAGCAATACCTAGGTGATCTAAACAGGATTAGGGTTATTGGGAGAGAGGATTGAGAGTTTGGTGTGCCTTGTTCATCTTTGGGATCTACTCGGGTAGTTCTAGCTCTGTAATCATCTGAATTCATACTGGAAGGTGTCGCTTTGTGCTATAGTTTTTCCCGCAAGGGTTTTCCACGTAAAATTCGTGTGCTTTTGTGTTGATTGTATGTGTGGTTGTGTGGTGATTATTTGATCTTCTTCGATGCTTCCGCTAACCGGATTTCCAACAAGTGGTATCAAAGCTATCGTGGAGGGTTGAAGAAGAAGTTTTCTGAAACGATCTCATGGCTTCAAGTATAAAGTTCGACGTTGAGAAGTTCTCGGGCAAAAACAACTTTGAGTTATGGAAGGTGAAGATTCTGTGGTAGCTCTTTCCACTACTGAAGCTGAGTATATGGCTAGTGACAGAAGCTTTCAAGGAAGCTGTTTGGTTGAAGGGATGATAAATCAGTTGGGGCTTTAGCAGGAAGTCGTGCCGGTTAATTGTGACAGTTCAAGTGCTATAAATTTGGCTAAAAATTCTGTTTATCACTTACGTACTAAACACATTGATGTGCGTCACCATTTTATTCGACTGGTGCTTAAGGAAGGAGATGTGACTCTAGATAAGATTCACACTAGCGTGAATCCGGCGGATATGCTGACCAATGTGGTCCCTACAGAGAAGTTCAAGTTCTCCGTAACTTCTCTAGGATTGGCGAAGGCTTGACAAAGACGCAGTGGTGCATGAGAAGCGGCGACTATGATTGATGATGAGTTAGTTCTTTGAAGAGTAGAAGAGATGGTTCGATGTTTTATGATGCCTTGGTGGAGTTTGTTGTGAAGTCCTCATTACTGTGCAACATCAGAGTCCACTGACCAGTCGGCCAGTGGACAGATTGTGCAGTTTGAAGCCCAAAATCTCTGGACATATTTTCATGTTTTAAGACCGATCGTCAGACCGGTCGCTCGACCGGTCGCAGGATGCTCAGACCGGTCTGAGGACAGGTCCGAGTTGAGGCAGTAGGCATGTAACTCTCTAGACTATGTGCGACCGGTCGTCCGAATCGATCGCCCGACCGGTTTGCGGTCTGCGGAATTTGTAGTGTTGCATGGTTTTCGCACTACTTGTTTCTAATTTCGGGTTTCCTCTTATATATATATATATATATATATATATATATATATATATATATATATATATATATATATATTTCCTAATTGTACTAGACCTTATTCTAAGCAACAACTAGGTGATCTAAACGGGATTAGGGTTATTGGGAGAGAGGATTGAGAGTTTGGTGTGCCTTGTTCATCTTTGGGATCTACTCGGGTAGTTCTAGCTCTGTAATCATCTGAATTCATAGTGGAAGGTATCGCTTTGTGCCATAGTTTTTTTCCCCCAAGGGTTTTCCACGTAAAATTTGTGTGCTTTTGCGTTGATTCTGTGTGTGGTTGTGTGGTGATTGTTTGATCTTTTTTGGTGCTTCCGCTGACCGAATTTCCAATAATGATAGCTACTTGTCCTTAGCTAGTGTTGCCAGCTGTAGAAGGAGATACTGGGGTGAGGACCCTGCAATATGAAGGAGGAGAGTTGGATCTAATTACATTGGTGCCTCCCCTAGACAACCCTGGGACAACGATAGGGTGAGTTACCTCTTTTCAGTAGAGGACATTCAACTATAGTCAGGGACAGAAGTGAGTACAGACAAACTCAAGTCCAACTAACCCCAGATTCAGAGCGACAGGGTGCGACCAAGACCAGGAATAGAATCTGCAGCAGGAACAGATAGTTCCCTTAAAAGAAAATAAGGATCTTGGGGTCTAGGTCCTGTCCTCCACAGTCCTCGGAGAAGGAGAGTCTCTCGGTATGGGGATCTCACCAAATCCATGTCATCCAAGAAGAAATGTCAAAACTTGATCAGTGGGTTGTAACTAGCCCATTGAAATCGGTCGAGGAACATCCAAGAGAAGTGTCCATGGAAGAAGCGCATCTTCTTTAGGAAGGCTTTCGAGACATTTCAGCGGTAGTGAATTCAATGGATTATTCAGAAGATGATAAATTGAGTAGTACCAGTCCTCTCCTCTCTGAGGATGAAGAGCAAGACCAAGGTGCTACTAGAGGCCTACAATTGGAGGTGGACCTATCGTTGTTTTTCCATAAAGGGAATCAAGAAAAAGCACAGGGAGATGAAGAGGTATTGCATTCTTTATCTCCCTCCATTGTGCCAGACATAGGGTAAGGAATGTTGGATTCAATCATAAGACCCTCAAATAGATGCTGCCATTGAAAGTGGAACAGGAGGGTAAGAGACAACCCAGATTGGGGATGAAATAGGGGAATACAGGCTTCCCAAGATCAAAAGAGTAAAGCTAACATATAAAAGAAAGGTTATAACTACAAGTCGAGATAAGGGGACAGATCCTAGAGAGCTCCTGCAGGCTCTAAATATAGTGAATGGGACAGGCAAATTTAGGAGGTAGAAGAGCAGGGGAGGGCTATGAACTCTGGTGTAGTACTGTGAGATGGATAGTATCCTACTGTGGAATGCACAAAGAGTGGGGAATAACACCATGTTCAAAACAATGAAGAGGCTGGCTAGGAACTTTAAGCCAAGGATTCTAGCTATCTTGGAACCAATGGTGGGTGAAAGAAGAAGAGTTAGAACAAGGTTGCGGCTGATTATCATGTTTCGTTGTCAAACTCAAATGAAGGAGGGAAGGTCTAGGTTTTCCACAATACCTCTTTGGATGTGGAGATGTTGGCGGCCTCCAACCAGCTCATTAGCTTGCGTGTTGGGCTCACGGGTAGACTGGAATGCTTACTAATATCCTTTGTGTATGCAAAGTGTGCAAGAACTTTGTGCAGGAACCTTTGGCAAGAGATGGCTACCTTCATAGCTTCTTATCGAGGTCAGTGGCTTCTAAGAGGTGACTTTAATGTGGTCCTCAACCCAAATGAGAGATTGTGAAGTGAAAATTCAGACTTTAGGAGCTCTGAGGAGTTCGCATTGACAGTTAACTCAGCGAGGCTGGTAGATGCAGGCTTTGTGGGCCCGAAGTTCACTTGGTCTAACAACCAGGCTGTTCATGCCCAGGTTTGGGCTAGATTAGATGGAGCGTTGGTAAATGTGAAGTGGCTTAATATCTTTCTGAGCTTCAAGGTATCTCACTTACCTCGATTACAGATCATTATCCCCTTCTAATTACCTTTCCCTTGGAGTCAGAGGGGATTCACAAACCCTTCCGGCTTCAACGCATGTGGCTCTTGTATAGTTCCTTCATGTAGGTAGTCAAGAATTCATGGCAAGATGAAGGAATTGGGCAGCTAATGATCTCTCTTCAAAGCAAGCTAAAGAAGGTGAAAGAGGCTTTAAAGGGCTAGAATAAAGAGGTATTTGAAAATATTTTTCAGAATATCAAGGCGACTCAAATAGAGGTTATAAAAGGGGAAGAAGCTTTGCGTGTCTCGCCCAATGATGAATCACGAGAGCAACTGGATGGGGCTAGAGAGTCGTTATCCAAGTTGGAGTTGATGGGGGAAATATTCTGGAAGCAGAAGTCCCATAATGAATGGCTTAGAGAAAGGGATTGTAATACTAAATTTTTCTACAACGTAGCAAATGAACGTATGCGCAAAGCCAGAATTTGAGAGATCGAGATGGTATTGGGAGAGCGATCCTCGAACGAACTCTCAATTAAAGAAGAGGCAGTCCACTATTTCTCCAGCTTGTTTCAAACTCAGCCTACTGAGTCAATTGGGGATTTATTGGACAACATCCCACAGATCATTTCAACGAAAGATAATACCAGTCTCATGGCTTAACCGTCCATGGAGGAGGTGAGGAAAGCAATTGGAGAGATACTAAATGATGGAGCCCCAGGTCCAGATGGTTTCACTAGTGCATTCTTTTCAAACTGTTGGAATATTGTTGGCCAAGACATCCTCAAGGAGACACGTTTCTTCTTTTATGGTGCGAAGATCCCGCGTGCTTTCACAGCTTCTCTCATTTGTCTCATCCCCAAGAGCCCCACTCCAACTAAGTTCTCAAACTTTCGCCCCATTAGCTTATGGAATTGTGCTTATAAATTTTTTTCCTAAAGTTATGGCAACAAGGTTAAATGCGTTGCTCCCCAAGATTATTTCTCTTGAACAGGGGGCGTTTGTCTAAGGCAAGAACATAGCAAAAGGTATATTACTTGTGCAAGAACTCTACATGGACATAGGGAGAAAGGTTCAGGGAAGAAACATAATTGTGAGGCTTAACTTAGAAAAGGCCTATGACAGGGTGGAGTGGGATTTTCTAAAGGCGGTGCTGTGAAAGTTTAGATTCTCCTAGGAGTGGATCTCACAGACAGATAAATGTTGGGCCAATAGTTGGTTCTCAGTATTGGTGAATGGAGAACCATGCGGCTTCTTCAAATCCTCGCGGGGCTTGTGCTAGGGAGACCCCATTTCTCCTAGCCTTGTCATCATAGCAGCGGAGGCGTTTAACAGGGGCTTTAAGAGGTTGATTGAGCGAAGGTTATGTTATCCATACCAGCTTAAGTGTGGATGCCAGGTGGTCTCCCATTTGATGTTTAAAGATGACACGATTTTATTCATCAATGGCAACACCTCCAATCTTCGTTAGGTCAACGATTTCTTGTCGAGGTACGAGAGAATTTCAGGCCAAAAATTTAATTGGGCAAATAATGCTCTCTTTGCTTAGTCGTTCCGGTATGCTAATTCAACGAGCATTTGGACATCGTTCCTTCGCTCCAAATATGGCAAAACAGGTTAACTAACACCTCTCCTTCTCCTTTCTTTCGATCACTTTCCAAGTTGTTCTCTATTCTAGACGAGAATGTGAAGTTATTGGTGGGCCGAGACGATTGTAATTTCTGGACAGAGGACTAGTCAAGCCTTGGGCCCCTGTCGAAATGGTGTTAGTAGGAACTTCCTGAGTCCCTTCACGAGCTGAAGGTTCGTAGCGTGGTGGGACCAGAAGGGGTCCTCCAACTAGGATCATTCTAGGATTTTCTACCCCAGCATGTCTGGGAGAACCTATCGGAGGAGGGTGTTTGTACATCTCCAAGACCAGACAGGTGCGTCTGAACGTTAGAAGCCTCAGGAATGTTTAATGTTCGGTCATCCTAGAACGTGAGTCATGCTCCTAGCACCGGGAGATCTTGGACTAAGTGGGTTTGGCATGCCAAATTGCCTCCCAAAATAACCCTCTTCACCTGGAAATTTCTGAAGAAGGTAATCCCAGTTAATTGTAGAATCCAAGCTAGAGGAGTCTCATTGGCTTCAATGTGTAAATGTTGTGGTCTAGATAGGAACCAACTAGCTACCCCCTGTGCCGAGACACGGGATCACCTTTTCTCGATAGATGCGTAAACCTCAAAGGCGTGGGATTTCTTTGCCACTCTCTTCGACCTCTTCTTTCTGCAAAACCAATGTATGATTAGGAGAGTAGACCATTGCTGGACTAAGGACTCATCCTCTCCTTCGTCAGATGGTTGCTCATTGCTGTTAGGATTGCTCCTTTGCCTTGTCTTCTAGGAAGTGTGGAAGGAGAGAAATAATGGGAGCAGATTTGATGGGGTTCATATGAACCATGGCTGAATTATTGATCGTATTTGCAATTGGTTGCGCCGGATTGGAGCAAACCTTCCCTTGCTGCCTGCTGTGTCATTGTCCTTTTATATTTCCATGCGAACCGTAAGGATAGAAGGTGTGGACCCTCGACGAGTCAACCTTGTGGTGGTGAGGTGGGTTGAACTAGAGGTTGGTTGGGTCAAGCTTAATGTGGATGGCTCCTTTTGAGGGAACCCGCCCCTCTCTGGGGGAGGCAGAGTCGTCAGGGATTGGTTTGGCAACTTCATTTTTTCTTTCTCCACTGGCTATGGCATGTGAACAAATACTTAGGTTAAAGCAAGCTTTATGGTTGAGGGGCTCTCCTTTTGTTTGAACCGAGGGTTCCGAAGAATAGTTGTTGAGAATGACTCTAACGTTGGGACCGCAAAAGCAACTCAGAGCAGAATCAAACAAAGTAATCACAATCGCACCAAGAAAATCCAACCACAAAAGAGAAACGAATTTACATGGAAAAATCCTTACGAAAAAAAACCACAGAAAAAAGCAAATCACTATAAAAACGAAAGATACAAAAGATAGAGAACACTTACAAAATCACCCTGGAGAGAAAAACACTAGCTTTTCTTCTCCTCAAAACCCTCTAACGCGCTTAGGTGCTTGTTATAAAATCCTAATGTTGATTACACCCATATATATAATATGAAACTATAAAAAAAAAAAAAAAACAAAATGCATAAAACCACAAAACTGCGTGCATTGCCAACCGATCGGATTGACTGGTCGAGATAGATTGATGCATGGGTTAACATGTCGATGACACATGTTTGACTGGTCGAACATGCAAAAAATCGTTCAGAGAGTTTCACCAATATTTAGAAATTTTTTCTACCTATCGAAATCGCCCGAAACTATCCAAAGACATGTGCATTCCAGGCCTACTCGATCGGTTGACCAGGTTGGTTGACCGATCAAACACTTTGTTTTCTGTACAGATTGAAGGCGTCATACAACAATCCCTAACGAGTCTTCAATCATTGATTTTCATTCGTCCTTTTGCTCCATTCACCATCTGTAATTTGTCTCCATCATAGCTCCACTGCTTCTCATGCACACTCCGTCTTACTCCATCTTCGTCAGACCCAGAGAAGTCGAACAAAACTTAAACTTCTCTGCAGGGATAATCTTCGTAAGCATGTCGGCCAAATTCACACTTGTATGGATCTTTTCTAAAGTCGCACTGACTTCCTCAAGCACCTGTCGAATAAAATGACGACGCACATCAATATGTTTAGTTCTATAATGGTAAACCAAGTTCTTCGCCAAATTAATAGCACTTACGCTGTCAAAATTAACCAACACTGCCTCTTGTTAAAGCCCCAATTGATTTATCATTCCCCATAACCAAACTGCTTCATTGAAGGCTTCTGTCACCGCCATGTACTTAGCTTCAGTAGTGGAAAGAGCCACTACAATCTAAAGCTTCAACATCCTACCAATTGAAATTACGTCGGATCGTCTAACACGACACCCTATGCTACGTGCGGAAGCTTGCGAAACTTAGAACTATGGCTAAGTCTTAGAGGGGAGTGATTAGGACCGTTTTAAAATTCTTTTTAAAACCTCTTGTCTAATTAAACTAATTCGCAATTAAAATAGTTAAGCAAGAACACTTAGCTTCCAAGCATAAGTGGGTCCAATCACAAAGGCTATAAAAGATAATGCAATTTAAGCAAACTAGTCTAAGCACATAGATTATAAATGATACAACATGTTAAGCTACTAATTAATGTGCATTTATCTAAACTAAAAATGATATATATATTAATCAAGCATCTAGTCTATAAGTGAAACTACAAGTTATGTGTGAGAATCTACCTATCATGCATAACATTTATTACATTCAAGCATTCATATAATTAATAATTAAACAATAATGCTAGAATAGCAATGTGCTCAAATCAATCCCAAACAAAAGTATGTATAGTGGTTCGATTACTTGTTTACTCCACTCCCGGCTACCATACTCATTCTTTGAGCACATTGGAATTCACTAAGGGAGTTTAAATCAAGTTCCTCTCAACTTAGGTGTTTTAAATCGGTTCCACCCTACCGGAGAGTTTAACAAGGCTCCTAACCAACCTATGACAGAGATCTCACTCAAGTGGATCTTCTGCACATACCCCTTCGCTACCAACCTTACCTTCCATCTATCATGTTTCTTCCTAAAGATCAACTTGCATCCGATCATTTTATGCTCGACAGGAAGCTCCACCAACTCCCACGTCTCATTCTTGTACAAGGAGTCCATCTCACCATGCATCGTTGCCTTTCACTTTTCGACATCTAAGTCATTTAGAGTCTCTTGAAAAGTAGACGGATCCCCCCTCATTACAGATGAGGGTGAATGCAACATTCGAGTCATCCCTGTATCTTTTCGATAACCTACGATCCCTCAGTGGATTCATTCTCACAAGTGGCTGCTTCACCTAATCTTGTACCTATGTTTGCGTGTTAGTTTCAGCTCGTGTCTTATCTCTGTTAACTTCAATGTTAATAACTGATTTTTCTAGTTCCTTATGTTCATCCTTACGGAACAAGGAATCCTCATCAAATCTAACGTCCCGACTAAGTATGATTTTTCGTGTGATCCAGTCATATAGCCTGTACCCCTTCATATCATCACCATAACCGACAAAGACACACTTCTTTACCCTTTGGTCTAGCTTATCTTTCTCAATTGCCAATACATGAGAGAAAGCGTCACAACCAAATACTCATAGCCCCGAATAGTCAACATCATGACTACTCTACACTTCTTTTAAAATTTTGTAACCTATTGCCGTAGAAAGGAACCGATTCACCAAGTAACAAGCCGTGTTCACAGCCTCAATCCACATCTCATTGCCCAACCTAGCATTATTCAACATGCTTTGGGCTCTCTCCAAGAGAGTATGGTTTATCCTTTCAGCTACACCATTTTGCTTAGGTATATGCCGCACTGTGTTGTACCTCACGATCCCTTCTTCCTTACAATAACGAACAAATTCCTTGAAAGTGAACTCGCCTACATTATTTGTCCTTAATACCTTCAATTTCTGTCATGTTTATCTTTCCACCATCGCCTTCCATGTCTTGAAGGTGGTGAAAATATCGAATTTATTCTTCATAAAAAAAACTCAAACTCTCCTTAAAAAGTTATCGATAAACGTGAGAAAATACGATAACCCACCTCTAGAAGCAACGGGCGACAACCCCACACATCTAAATGCACATAGTCAGGTACCCCTCTACTTATATGTTTTCTAATTTTAAATGACAATTTAGATTGTTTACCATATATACAGTGTTTACATATATAAAAATCTACACTTTTGTAAGAAGGAATAAGACTTCGATCAAAAAGTACATTCATCCCACGCTCACTCATGTGGCTCAAGCACGTATGCCACAAACATGCAGACGTGGACTCCACTATAGCTGCTACTGGTCCACCCGAGACGGTATTTTTGATCAACCTGTAGATATTTCTGCTCCTTTGTCCTTATGATTATGAGTGCCCCTTTTGAAACTCATAGGACACGATCAAACCTAATGAACTTCGATCCCAATGCCTCGAGAGCACCCAAAGATATTAAACACTTCTTCAGCCTAAGGATGTGCCTTACATTTATCAAAATGTGTTCGATCCCATCGAACATCCTGATGTGTATTGAACTAACACCAACCATCTTATAGGCGTAGTCATCGTCTAAGAACATGGACCCACCATCATACTCGCTGTATGTGGTGAAAGCACTCCGATCAGGACACATGTGATGTGATGCCCCTAAATTCAGGATCTATTCATTGCTGAGAAATTCGGATCTGGATGCAATCAAGACATCACAAGCATCAACATTCTCGTCCTCTGTGGATTCCATAGTATTAGTCTCCCTTGAAGATGTACTTGATTTCTCATTATCTTATGATCTGCAGTTTTTCTTCATGTGTCTGGTCTTCCCACACTTCTAATACTTCATCTCGCCCTTGCTCTTAGATTTGGACCTAGTTCGAGAAGTGCCCTTCTCTCACTCAAAATTTCTTCCCCTTGAAACCAACACTTCCATAGAGGTACCCTCACCGTCGTTCTTTTACATCAACTGTCTTTGCTGAAGGGCTGAGATAATAGTATTGACTTGGTGTCCCTACCATGACACAAAGTCTCTACTAGATTCTCATAGGAATTTGGTAGAGAATTTAAGAGAATAAGGGCATGGTCTTCTTCTTTGAACACTTCCTCCATATCTATCAACTGGCACACAAGTTTGTTGAAGTGACTAATGTGTTCATTAATATCAGCACCCTCCACCATTCTCAGATTATAGAATTGTCTCTTTAGGTACAGATGACTTAAGAGAGACTTCGTCATGTAAAGGCTCTCCAACTTTGTCAATGTTCCAGCGTCACTCTTCTCTCTAAAAACATTATAGAGAACCTCATCCAATAGACACAACTGGATCGAGAGGTATTATCCTTCTGATCCATCTTCTTTCACTCTTCTTCCTTCATAGTATCCGGATCACTTGTCCTTCCCAAGGAGTGCATCATCCAATCCTTATTGAACTAGGAGCCCCTCGTCTTCACCTTTTATAGTTCGAAGTTATTTTTTTCATTGAGTTTCTCGATGTCGAACTTCATGCTTGAAGCTATAGATACTTTGTCTCAGATTTAGAACCGATTCCCAACGTTATCTCTGATACTACTTATTAGGACCGAGAAATCAATTAAGAATATAACCAAATAAAGTAATCCAAATCTGATGTAGGGAGAGGACCCCCTGATCAAGGGAGAGGATCACCCACATTCATATCGCACATGGACCACAAAAGATCAAGGAAAGTTCGAAAAAAATTGTCAATTTTCGCATGGATGGACCAAAAGAAGGCAGACTGTAAATTGGCCATAACCTTTTATTCGGGAGGAGTTACAAGACGCACAACATATGGATTCCAACTGAAATTTCATTTTGGGGTGAACCGACCCATAATAGTGGGTCTTTTCTGTCCGTTTTGCCAGAAAACGCGCGGTTGTAGTAGAAAAATGGAATTTTAGAAAAATCTACTATTTTTATTAATTCCAAATTAGTTTGTTTCTTCTTTTTAGAGTTTTTGTTTAATTAGAATTTTACTATTTTTAGTAACTTTTTATTTCAGAAAACTTACTATTTTTAGTAAGTATGAATTAGGGTTTGTTTAAGGATATATAAGGTTTTTAAATTTATTTTTAATGTTAAATTTTTTATTATTATTCAATAAAATTCTGATTTTTACCAATTTTCTCTCGTGAATTCGAGGAAGTACGGTTGAAGAGTCTTGAAAGCCTTGTGGATTTAAGGTAGTTATCCCATGGGGAAGACAGTGATCGATTTCACCACGTCCCCCCTACGTCAGTGGTATCAGAGCGAGGAGTACCCTCGGGCCGATGTCACTTTACGTAGGTATGGACAAAATCCTCACTGATGATGATCAATGGATTTATTATCTTTCGGAGAGAATGGAAGCTCTCCATCGGGAGAGATGATTAGCCATGCAAGGTATACAGGCAACCCTTGACCATTTTGTAGATACGCCAATTCTACCTAGTACTCATGGTGCGACACCAATGATGAATCATAGGCCACCTGCAATAGTGGTGAATCACAGGCCACTACTTTGATTGTGAGGAAACTATTGCATATATTAAAGGAGGAGATGGATTTATAGTGGTACAACATCTTTCGAATGAGGTGCACCGTACATAAAAAGGTTTGTGATTTGATCATAAATGGTGGAAGCAATGAAAATATCATGTCAAAGTATATGGTAGAAAAGTTACAACTAGAAACAGAAAAGCACCCCTCTCCGTACACGATTGGATGGATCAAGGAGGTCGGCAAGACAAAGGTAACTGAACGATGTCGTATTCCTTTTTCCATTTGTAAAAATTAGAAGGATGAAGTAATGTGTGATATGGTAGATATGGAAGCTCATCACATGTTACTTGGTCGACCATGACAACATGATTGTGATGTCATGTATAGAGGTCAAGATAATACATACGTCTTCGTCAAAGATGGCCGAAAATTTATACTCGCCCTTGTGGGTCCCGATAAACAATTCAAGACTTTTAAAGTGGAGAGGCAAAATTCTATGCCTGTCTAAGATCACGCCGATGAATTTATTGAGTCGGAAGAAGTCGAGATCATGGAAGAGGAAGATAAAGTACAAACCCCCATCATTTTCGAGATTGATCAAACTCCTGAGAAGGTGGATGAGATCAATACCTCCGTTATGAAGAACAAGGAGGAAGGGCCTGTAGGCATCCTAGAAATTGTGGAGCTGGTTTCGCAGGAATCCATGATCATATCATCTCAGTTGATGCTTGGGTACTTTCTACTGTTAAATATTGTAAGGCATTGCAGGCTAATAAGATAGAAGATGTACTCGAGGAAGGCAACGCGGTTAAAGAACCATATCTCTTATATGAGATGGAGTAGAAGCCGAGGAAGAATCGAAAGCGTCGACCCCCAAACCGATTCACTATTGTCGTAGACAGGAACCGATTCACTAAGTAACAAGCCGTGTTCACGGCCTTAATTCACATCTCCTTGCCCAACCTAGCATTATTCAATATTCTTCGGGCTCTCTCCAAGAGAGTCTGATTCATCCTTTCGACTACATCATTCTGCTCGGGTATATGCCGCACTGTGTTGTACCTCACGATCCCTTATTCCTTGCAATAGCGATCAAATTCCTTGGAAGTGAACTCGCCAACATTATATGTCCTTAATTTCCGTCATATTTGCCTTTCCACCATCGCCTTCCATGTCTTGAAGGTAGTGAAAATATCAAATTTATTCTTCATAAAATAAACCCAAACTCTCTTGAAAAAGTCATTAATAAACGTGACAAAATACGATACCCCACCTCCAAAAACAATGGGCGACAACCCCACACATCCGAATGCACATAGTAAAATACCCTTCTACTTATATATTTTTCAATTTTAAACGACAGTTTAGATTGATTACCATATATACAGTGTTTACATATATAAAAATCTACACTTTTATAAGAAGGAATAAGACTTCGGTCAAAAAGTACATTCATCCCGCGCTCACTCATGTAGCTTAGGCACGCATGCCACAAACATGCAGACATGGACTCCACTACAACTGCTACTGCTCCACCTGAGACAGTATTTTCGATCAACCTGTAGATATTTTTGCTCCTCTGTCCTTTATGATTATGAGTGCCCCTTTTGAAACTCATAGGACACGATCAAACCTGGTGAACTTGCATCTCAATGCCTTAAGAGCACCTAAAGATATAAAACTCTTCTTCAGCATAGGGATACGCCTCACATTTATCAAAATATGTTTGATCCCATTGAACATCTTGATGTGCACTGAACCAACACCAACCATCTTACAGGTGTAATCATCATTTAAGAACACGGACCCACCATCATACTCGTTGTATGTGGTAAAAGCACTCCGATCAGGACACATGTGATGTGATGCCCCTAAATCCAGGATCCACTCATTGCTGAGAAATTCGGATCTAGATGCAATCAAAACATCACAAGCAGCGACATTCTCGTCCTCTGTGGATTCCGCAGTATTGGTCTCCCTTGAAGATGTATTTGATTTCTCATTATCATATGATTTGTAGTTTTTCTTCATGTGTTCGGTCTTCCCACACTTCTAGCACTTCATCTTGCCATTACCCTTAAATTTAGACCTAGTTCGAGAAGTGTCATTCTCTCATTCAAAATTCTTTCCCCTTAAAACCAATGCTTTCGTAGAGGTATCTTCACCGCTGTTCTTTTACGTCAATTGTCTCTACTGAAGGGCTGAGATAACAGTATTGCCTTGGTGTCCCTACCATGGCACAAAGTCTCTACTAGATTCTCATCGAAATATGGTAAGGAATTTAAAAGAATAATGGCATGTTCTTCTTCTTTGAACACTTCCTCCATATCTATCAACTAGCACACAAGTTTGTTAAAGTGACTACTGTGTTCATTAATATCAGCGCCCTCCACCATTCTCAGATTGGAGAATTGTCACTTCAGGTACAGACGACTTAAGAGAAACTTCGTCATGTAAAGGCTCTCTAACTTCGTCAATATTCCAGCGTCACTCTTCTCTCTAAGAACATTATAGAGAACTTCATCTGATAGACACAAATGGATCAAGGTATTAGTCATCTGATCCATCTTCTTCCACTCTTCTTCCTTCATAGTATCTGGATCACTCGTCCTTTCCAGTGAGTGCATCATCCATTCCTTACTGAATTAGGAGGCCCCTCATCTTCTTCTTCTATAGTTCGAAGTTATTTTTCCCATTGAATTTCTCGATGTCGAACTTTATGCTTGAGACCATAGATACTTTGTCTCAGATTCATAACTGAATCCCAACATTATCTCTGATACCACTTGTTGGGACCGCAAAATCAACTCAGAATAAAATCAAATAAAGTAATCCAAATATGATGTAGGGAGAGGACCCCCTGATTAAGGGAGAGGATCACCCACATTCATATCGCACATAGACAGCAAAAGATCAAGAAAAGTTCGACAAAACTTGTCAATTTTCGCATGGATTGACCAAAAGAAGGCGGAAGGCGGACCATAAATCGACTATAACTTTTGATCCAGGAGGGTTTATGAGATGCAAAACATATGGATTCCAATTGAAATTTCGTTTTGGGGTGAACCGACCTAAAATAGTGGGTTGTTTTCATCCGTTTCTCTAGAAAACGCGCGGTTACAATAGAAAAACGGGATTTTAGGAAACTCTACTATTTTTAGTAATTTCAAATTTTAGTTTGTTTCTTCTTTTAAGATTTTTTGTTTAATTAAGAGTTTTTATTTTTTTTAGCAATGAGTTTTAGAAAGAGTCGACTTAGTAATAGTGTTTAATTGGGATTTTACTATTTTTAATAACTTTTTATTTTAGAAAACTTATTATTTTTAGTAAGTACGAACGAAGGTTTGCTTAGAAATATATAAAGTTTTTAAATTCGTTTTTAATGTTAAATTTCATATTATTATTCAATAAAATTCTAATTTTTACCAATTTTCTCTCGTGGATTCGAAATTTTCCCTCATGGATTCGAGGAAGTCCGGTTGAGGAGTCCTGGAAGCCTTCTGGATTCAAGGTAGTGATCCCATGAGGAAGACGGTGATCGACCTCACCACGCCCCCCTGTGTTAGTGGTATCCGAGCGAGGAGTACTCTCAGGCCGATGTCTCTTTACAAATGTATGGACAAAATCCCCACTGACGGTGATCAAGGGATTCATTATCTTTCGGAGAGAATGGAAGCTCTCCATCGGGAGAGACGATTAGCCATGTAAGGTATACAGGCAACCCCTGACCATTTTACAGATGCCCCAATTCCGCCTTATACTCATGGTGTGACACCGATGATGAATCGTAAGTTACCATGCAATATTAGTGAATCACAGGCCACTACTTTGATTGTGAGAAAACTATTGTTATGCCAAAGGAGGAGATGGATTTACAGTGGCACAACATCTTTCAAACAAGGGGCACCGTGCATAAAAAGGTTTGTGATTTGATCATAAATGATGGAAGCGGTGAGAATATCGTGTCAAAGTATATGGTAGAAAAGTTACAACTAAAGACAAAAAAGCATCCCTCTCCGTACAAAATTAGATAGATCAAAGAGGTCGGCGAGACAAAGGTAACTGAACGATGTCATATTCCTTTTTCCATTGATAAAAATTAGAAAGACGAAATAATGTGTGATGTGGTAGATATGGAAGCTTGTCACATGTTACTTGGTCGACCATGAAAATATGATCGTGATGTCATGTATAGAGGTCGAAATAATACATACATCTTCGTCGGAGATGGCTGAAGATTTATAATTGCCCTTATGATTCTTGATAAACAATTCGAGACTTTTAAAGCGGAGAGGCAAACTTTTGTGCCTGTCCAAGATCACGCCGATGAATCTGTTGAGTCGGAAGAAGTCGAGGCCATAAAAGGGGAAGACAAAGTGCAAGCCCCCATCATTTTCGAGATTGATCAAACTCCTGAAAAGGTGGAGAAGATGAATACCTCCATTGTGAAGAACAAGGTGAAAGGGCCTGTAGGCATCTCGGAAATTGTGGAGCTGGTTTTGCAAGAATCCATAATCATCCAAGTTGATGCTTGGGTACTTTCTACTGTTGAAGAGTATAAGGCATTGCAGGCTAATATGATAAAAGATACACTCAAGGAAGGTGACGTGGTTGGAGAACCATCTCTCTTATACGAAATAGAGTAGAAGCCGAGGAAGAATCGAAAGCGTCAACCCTCGAAGTTACGATCATATTGTGGCCCCAACCTGAAGCGAAAATCAAGGACGAGTTTTTTTTTTTTTTCAAGTGGGGTAGTCTGATGTAGGGAGAAGACATCCTGATTAAGGAAGAGGATCACCTACATTCATATCACACATCGACCACAAAAGATCAAGGAAAGTTTGACAAAAATTGTCAATTTTCGCATGAATGGACCAAAAGAAAGCGAACCGTAAATCAGACATAACTTTTGATATGGGAAAAGTTATGGGACGCACAACATATGAATTCCAACTGAAATTTTATTTTGGGATGAACCAACCCCCTATAGTGGGTCATGTCCATCCATTTCGCCTGAAAACGCGTGGTTACAGTAGAAAAACGAAATTTTAGGAAAATCTATTATTTTTAGTAATTTCAAATTTTAATTTGTTTCTTCTTTTTTAGAGTTTTTGTTTAATTAGGAGTTTCTTTTTTTATTGAGCAATGAGAGTAGTAGTGTCTGATTAGGATTTTATCATTTTTAGTAATTTTTTATTTCGAAAAACTTACTATTTTTAGTAAGTACAAATTAAGGTTTGTTTAGGGATATATAAAGTTTTAAAATTAGTTTTTAATGTTAACTTTCTTATTATTATTCAATAAGATTCTGATTTTTATCAATTTTCTCTCATGGATTTGAAGGAAGTCCAGTTGAGGAGTCCCGAAAGCCTTTTGGATTCGAGGTCGTTATCCCATGAGGAAGACGGTGATCGACCTCACCACGTCCCCCTACGTCAAAATCGCACCAAGTAAATCCAATCATAGAAGACAAACGAATTTACGCAGAAAAACCTTTGTGAAAAAAATCATGACACAACGAATCATTATGAAAACGAAAGATACAAGAGATGGAGAACACCTACAAAATCACCTCGAAGAGAAAACCCTAGCTTTTCTTCTCCCCAAAACCCTTTAATGTGTTTAGATGCTTATTATCAAACCCTAATTGCAGTTACACCCATAAATATAACATGAAACCAGAAATGAAAACAAAATGTGTAAAAATGCAAAACTACGTGCACCATCAAGATCGATGCGCGGGTCGATCAGTCGACAACACATGTTCAACTGGTCAAACATGTTAAAAATCGTCCAGAGTTTCACCAATATTCCAAATTATTTCGACTTGTCAAGTCTTCGATTTCGACCTGTTGAAATCACCTGAAACTATCCAAGAGACCTGTGTTATTCCAGGCCCGCTCGATCGGTCAATTATGTTGGCCGACCAGTCAATCACGCTGTTTTGTTTTATGCACGTATTGAAGGCTCATACAACATCTAAAGCTATAGCGGACATGGTGTCAAAGGGGCTCTGTAATTCGTGGAAGTTGTGGCACTTGAGCACTCATTTGCTTTTTGTCGTCCATAGGGCTGAGGTGACAGTAAAGCACGCAGCCAGGGAGGCTAATGAGGTGGCCGGGTTCTTGGCTAAGATGGGGAGCCGCTCCCCCAGAGGCTAGATATTTCGATGTTTCGTAGAGCCTTTTTTTTGGCCGGCTCTTTTCAGCTTTTTTTTTTTGTTTTTTTTTTTTAAGGTCAGAGGCAGCCCGAAGTGCAGCTTCCTGGAGTGTACCGCCTCCTCTTCGTCAATTAAATTTCGTGTTAAAGAAGAAGAAGAAGAAGAGGAAGCTGGATCACGGGTCTATTTGCTCCCACGGAACACCGAAAGAGAGAGTAAAAAAATAAAATAAAATAAAATAAAGGGTTTTTCTTTTCTTCCCATTTGCCCCGTCTTTTCTCTCTTTTTTGCTTGCAGGAGAGAGGTTTACGGGAGTGAGGTTTATAGCTGATTGGCTTCTTTGAGTTATTCAATGGTGAAAGGGAGGGTACGAAAACGGTAGTGATCAAACAGCCACAGCGCACGGATCTGTTCTCGCCGGATTCAATGGAGGTTGCTGGAGATTTCATCGGCCCAAAGCTCGTGACTGATGGAATCGAGAGAGGATGCTGATTGGGGATTGCCGAATTTAATGGAGCTCGCTGGATCTCTCCATGTCTCCTTCTCCTTCTCCTCCTCTCTCTTGTAAATCCTATAAATAAAACAATCGCAGCAACAGGGTTCGAGTGTGTGAACGCCTCTCCCTCCCTCTCTCTCTCTCTCTCTCGCTCTCGCTGGTTTTGGATTTCTTCATGCTCTAGCCACCATTGCACAATCTATAGTTATGCTAGATTGATTACCAATAGCCCTTAATCTTTACACCCGGTCGTTCAATCTGCCAGCGTTACGATTCTGTTGCCCTACCATTCTGAAAGAGGTAGACCTTTCCTCACCCTCTGATCTTCGACTTGCTACGCCAACCAAAACCCTCCTACCTCCTACACTCATCCCATTTACTTTCGCCATTGCATCCTCCACTTGCTCGAGTCGAAATCGCGCAAATGCAAACCCACAACTTCGCCGCAGACCCCATGAACCTCAGAATGAAAACATCCAATATCTCTAAACTTGCTGTTAAAATCCTAGTATCTTCACGAGAGATATAGAACCGAAGAATTCCAGCAAACACACTGTAAATTAACTTCCTCTTCCTTTACCTCTAAGAACAGTGCATCTTCTTCTACGCTCCCTCTTCCCAATATGTTTTTCTTGTTATCGCTGGGAGAGCTAATTGCTAACTGTTGGGAAAGCATCTGCAAGATGCTCAATAGCAATCCAGCACACAAATCTCCTACCGCTACTGCCCCTGTTTGAGATCCAAATAAATCATTTGTCAGGCACCAACGTCGATAGGGTTTACTACTGATGCTGCCCATCTTGAAATGAGACCGTAATGCGCACTGCGATACTGTCCGAAAAACCCCTTCGACTGGCCAAGCAGCAGGTTAACGAGTGTCTCAACAGGGTTCAACCACTATCACAAACACAAACAATCCATAAATGACTCAAGTTTGATCTATTTCAGCTTCAACACATGGGCTGTGAGATACCGAAGGACACCTTAAAGCTGTAAAAATAAAAAAAATAAAAATCCTAATATGCATATACTTTGATGCATGTGCATCTCCACAATGGGGTGGGGTGGCCCATGAGGTGGGGTCTGTGAGATACAGAATAGCCACAGGGTGGGTTCTACTGTGGGACCTGTGAGATGCGGAGTAGCCCATATGGTTTGCCTGGGAGGGCCTGAATAAAGGGTTATTCCGATGCTTCTCCAATAGTTTTGGTCTTTTGGTGCGTTAGCTGGTACTCCCTTGATAATACTTTGGTGCGTTAGCTGGTACTCCCTTGATAATACTAACAAATTTAAGAGGATGCTCGGTCATCAAAATACTAATTTGAGAATCCTAACATGTCCAACAGCTAACATGTAAAGAAAAAAAAACACATTTACAATGCAATTATTCGTGTGGGACCCATGGTGGCCCATGCTCAATGCACTCTTGGTCCTCGATCATGCCTACATCGAAGCAGTACAAGATGCGTCCAAGTGAGTCTAGCTTAACATAGATGAACGTGCCACAAAGGAGGGTTTTTGGAGCAGGGGGTTTCAAGCCTACTTTTCAGTCTACTCAAGAATCCAATGGTATTGGTATTCAAACGGGGTTTTAATGCATATTTTGTCTAGCAGGATGGTGATATGGAGGTTTCAAAGGTACGTTTGGACAAATGAAAAACCCTAGTTTGGCTCAGAAGAAGGTTTATGGCATAAAACCCTAGTTTGGCTCAGAAGAAGGTTTATAGCATAAACGCCCCTTGAGACGGTGTGTCCAAACGGATCTTTAGGCACACTAAAACATAAGTTCAGCGCATTAAAGCTTGTATTGGATCCTGATTCTTAACTAAAATAATTAGGTCCAGCAATCCCAGCCACAATTTGATAACATTTTTGGGTTATTTGGTAGTAGAGGTGGGCACAAACCAAGCTAGCTCGATAGCTCGGCTCGGATTGGTTTGAAAAAGCTTGGCTTGGATTGGTTCGAATGGAAGTTCAACCAAACCAAGCCTCTGTGTCAAGCTCGTTTGAAAAAACAAACCAAACTCAAACTAGGGTAGTTCCGGCTCGGCTCAGCTCGAAGCTCGATTTGATTCAGCTCGGTTTGATTCAGCTCGTAGATTATAAGCACACTGTTTCCTGTGGTGTGATCCACTTGAGCTTTGGATATGATTCCATTTTGGGATCATGTCCTAAAATGATATGTAAAACAGATGGATGACATGGATAATACATAATACATATACATGATGACATGGATAATACATCATCTTGTTTCTTTGCATGAATGCACACTGTCTCCTTGCACTTGTAAAATTATGGTTGGGTACTTTTGTTTGGAAAATACTCTTACATGTTTATTTTGAAGGTGCACTCTTTTGGAGGATGGTAAACATCATATAGTAAGATATGTTTGTACTTTTTTTTTTCTAACTTTTTAAATTCTTTTCTATTTAAGTAAATAAGGAAAAAAAGAGCCACAGTCTATTTGAACTCGGCCCAGCCCGGTTCGAAATTTTCAACCAAGCCGATCCCGACTCGAACCAGATTTTTCTGGAGCAAACCAAACTCGGGCCGCATGGGTCGGCCCGAAACCCAAACCAAACCGATCCACAAACTATGGTGGTCCAGAAACAAACCAAACCAAACCAAATTAGGGCTAACTCGGCTCAGCCTGGATCGTTGCCCACCTCTATTTGGATGTGACTAAAATTGTGGGAGGACAAAAAAAAAAAGTTCCAACCAGCGATGTCTTGTTTTTACTTTATTTTTTTTAAATGTTCTTCCGCTCGATCATGTAGGGCTGGGCATCGTTTTGGAGTGAGCAGTCTTCGTCAGCCTTGGGCGGCTTTCCTTTTGGGTTTTGATTTTTGGGTTACATGCTAAACAACCCAGGGTCTTTTTTGGTGCCTCGGGTTGGGCCGAATGTATATCTCCAGTATATAGCCCTCCCCAAAAAAGTGAAAAAACAAAAAAACAAAAAAAAAAAACAAAATAAAATAAAATAAAATAAAAAAACCCAACAAAGTCATGGATAAAATTGTCCAAACGGTGGCAACAACAAATGGAAGGACCAAATTTTACAAACACAAGCAAGATAATTTAGGGCATGTTTGGATACCATCAACTTCATAGAAATCAATGGAAATGGAACCGTTTCTCATTAATTTGACAATTTGAAATATTTGGATTGCAGTGATGTGAAAGAATTCCAGAAAGCAATCATGGCATAAGAAGCTTGATAACTATTGCCTCATAAACCATCGTCACACAAATTTGAGATTGGCATAAAAAAAAATTGTAACAGTTGTCTTGCAAATATTTCTCAACTATCCAAAAGTGGAATCCAAGATTCAATGGTTCTCATCTCTCTTGCATACAACACCAATAGCTTTTCCCTAGCACTTCCATGGTTCTCATCTCTTGCATACAACACCAATAGCTTTTCCTAGCACTGATCAGTCTTCAAAACATTATTTAAAGAGGTAAATTCTTCATAAAATGTAGCTACTTGGCAAGAAACAGTTGCCACACGAGGCACAACATAAATTGCACAAGCTTCCTTTCATCTTTTTAATGTGTAGCTCGAGCACTCGGGTCTTCACAACATTATTTAAAAAGGCAAATTCATCATAAAATGTAGCTACTTGGCAAGAAACAGTTGCCACACGATGAGCAACATAAATTGCACCAACTTCCTTTCACTTTTTTAATGTGTAGCCCGAACACTCATACCTAATCAGACGCCCACCCCCCCCCCCCCCCCCCCCCCCCCAAAAGATGCCTGATCATTATCTTTTGTTTTCCCTGGAAGATGCCTGATCATTTTCTTTTGTTTTCCCTAGGATGACATGTATAGCCAGACATGGCCTTAGAACTAGATAATTTAGATATCATAATATGACAAATTTCTCATATGCGAAGGAGATTCCTATAACATGACCTTCCCGGGCTACTTTTGGCTTCCATTTCATCGGACTATCCTACTAAACATTTGTGCAAAAGGGCCAAAATGAAGGCTCAAACAGAGACCGTTACAACTGTGGCCCTACAAAACATGGACATTTAACATATAATGTTGGACTCGCAAGCATCTCATCATCTTGAATTAACCTCAAGAACATATACAAATGCTACAAGATAATACATAACTTTATATGATGCCGGTCATTAGAGATGAATGCCCAGCCAAACCATTCAATAACAAGAAAAACATCTTCCAATCTCACCCGAAAAATGACAACATCACGGGCCTAGACGGTAAGAACCATCACCCATGAAGTGGCTATCCATGTAGAGGGCCGCATTCTGTGGATGGAGGCCATCCATGACCATGTATTGCATGTCCTCAGATGGTTTCCAATGCCGTTTCCTTTGGTTTATAAACCAGTTATTTATCTGTTTCTGGTCAAGGCCTGTTGATTCCGCCAAGGCAACCTTCTCCGCTTCCTGTTCATCATAACATAAGTGTTCATCTTTAGTACAATCTCATCCATCAAATACAATTAATTGCTTGAAATGGTAGGGGAATTTGTGGGACCCATGATTATCCTATGTCAGTTGCATTGCACTTGTGTAAGAAAGAGTGCCAACATACAGTGCAACATCTCCACTGCCATTTCTCTAAATGGCGGTGGCCATCCAATGTACACATGGTGTATAGGGTTACCATCGGTTGGGCTAGGTCTGGGCCAAGGTTGGCCTGGCCCTCGCCTTACAGGGCAGAGGCTAGGGCCACGCTGATGGAACGATCTCAACCATCTGAGTATCCTTGTAGAATTTGGGCTGCTGACCAATATGTTTTAGCTGTGCATTTGATTGGGCACCAAGTGGATGGATAGGATTGTTTAATCAGGGCAGTTTTCGGTCTATGCTCCAACTGTGGAGCTGCAATTTGGATGGTCAGAAATGAAATGCAGGCAGCCAGATGTATGGTGATGAGTCAACTCATTTAAATAGTGGTGAATATAAGCCACATATTCATTCCTAAGAAGTGGAGTGACTGCAGACCACACAATCATTCCTATGACAATTCTTTAAAATAAAAAAAAATAAAAAAAATCAATTACTTGTATGCGTTTGGTTGCACCAAATATCATGAAATTTCATGACCATTTTGGGCATATTAAAGCTGATAGATCATGAAATATCGTCAAATTTATTGACATTTGATGCCACCAATCACATCCTCGCCAGAAATTACTTCACTACCAATGATTACATGAAGCAAACATAACTCAGGTCCACTGCAAGTGGGCGTCACCTTTCTGTGACCCAATATGTTCATCTCATGGGCCTCACTACGAAATCGCCAAGCCTCAAAATCTCCTCCACCATCAATCTTAATTTATGATTAGTAGCCAACCAATAGATCGATGGTGCATCCAACAGTCTAAATTGAACAACAAAAAAAATACCAATCACAATTGTGAACTTTCTCCGACGTGGGAGATTTTCAGGCATGGCATATTAATGATGGGTCCAACCAGATGAACAATCTGCATCAAAGAAAGGTGGGCCCACCTGTATGGTTCCCATCGGCCATTTTCTATTTCATCTTGTCATATTGACTGGACTAGTACAATATTTCCTCAAATATTCATGTGAGGTAACACCAATAGAGAGACTTTGCTATGGCCTCTTCCCATTAGTCTCTGATCTCGATTCAGCATTGAAATGGTACACCTATAGAGAAATTTCAATATGGTTTTACCTCACACGGAATATTCCGTCACAATGCTAGGAACACATACCGACGGATATGGCCACTTATAGTGCAGCTCCCACCAGTTGAGTAGCTTCTGCCTTGCATCCTTTGGCAACTTCCCTTTCTTCTTCTTCTTTGAAAGCTCTTGCTTAAGACTGCTCAAATACCCACTGTACTTCTTCAACAGGTGACTCTTGAGTTCTCGGTCCTCTGAACGAGGATCAATCTCAGGTAGTTCCGTTTCTCCCCCACTACCATCCAGATCCTCTTCCGAAGAACCAACTCCCTCGCATTTTTCACCTGCATGTGCCATTAGAAGCAATATAAAAGTCAGCTTCTTTCAAAACATGAAAGAGACTAGGGCCACGAGGAACATGATTTAGTGCATGTGGAGCCTATGGTTCAATCTTACAGACCATAGATCTATGGGTCCCACTGTAAAAAGGGAATGCCTTAAAAAGCTCCTGGATTGGACCTTGATGTAATCACAGGATCAGCTCAATTCAATGGAGACCAGAAACTTCAATCTTAAGCAAGAAAGGAAAGAGCGAATTACAGGTGAAATGGATTGCAATTTGCAATGCCAAAAACCTCCCAAACTAAAGGAGAAAGGGGCTCTCAAGCACTCCCTCAAACTCTGGAATTCTCATTCAATTTCTTCAGAACTCGAAGCAATTACAAAATGCAGAAACGGGGAAGTTTATTCAATTCCTAATAAATCCTTAACTAATCAAGTGATTAACTGCTAAGAACCTTACTAACAATTAAGACAACCAACGATCACAAAGGAAATGACAATGATACCTAAGGATTCCCACTCAAACAAAACAGGAAACGAAACTGTTGAAACAGACTGGGGTCTCTGTTGGACTGAATGGAATTTCAGTCCAATAGATACTCTAATGATGTCATGTTTCCAGTGGTCCACAAATCAGGATGGACTATGGGTCCTGCTTACTTGCATTCTCTTATGCATCTGGGTGCCAGGATATCCAGGCACATGGGGCCCGCAACAAAGAGTCTCTATTGCCTTCCCAGATTGAATACAAAATTCTACAGACGATTCACCTTTGATCAACAGCCCAAAAGGTCCCAATTTCAGACTCCTCTCTTGGGGTTTATCGTATGAAAGTCACTTTCAACCATTGGCCTATTTTCCAATGACTGGCATATATTGTTCTTTTGTTGACCTCTCTAATGGAAGGGTTAGGATTTTCAAGTCTGAATATCTTTCAGGACATCCCTCATCCATAGTACATGAAAACATGTCAAAACTATGGGATGCTGCATCACAATACTGTTGGTCTAACCATGCAAGGAATCCTGCAAACTTGATGCTAGGGTTTCTAGAAGTTTCTAACAATTAATATCGATGGTTGCGGGAAGTGGGCAGCCGGCTTCTGGAGACAGGAAGAATGTCTCTGTCTGAATCGATTTCTTTAAAATCTCTGGGCATTCTGGACAGCTCAGTCAGCAAGAATCAGTCTCTCCATGTTGTAAAATGGGCTAGGCCATGTAAAGGCAGGCTCAAAATCAACGTGTGGGTCAGATAGAGGAAATCCAGGCAATGGAGGAGGGGGAGGCATTTGTAGGGACCACCGCGGCAAGGTAATCTTTGCCTTCCACAAAAGCTATGGATGGGTGTCTAACGATGTAGCAGAAGCGCAAGCTCTGGTGGATGGCTTCGAGATCTTTGGCGAAATGGGGCTAGCCAATATCCTCATTGAAAAAGATTCAAAACTGATTGCAGAAGCTGTTTCTAGTTGGCGAGGGGCTGTTCCTTGGAGCATTTGGTATCGAATGGGATCAATCCTAGAAAAACGCTCCACCCTCAACTTAAAAGTCTCCTACATCCTTCGTGAAGGGAATGTGGTGGCGGATGCGGTGGTGAAAATGAGCAGGGAGGGGCCTCCAAACATGTTATATCTCAATAAGGCGGATCTGGGTGGGTGCGATAAGGCATGCGAAGAAATAGGGTTGATGTTTGTGGATACGGTGTTTTTGTTCTTTTCTTTTCAGTTTGAGGTGCATTGGGGGGAGTAGCTCATGATAGGCATGTCCCCTTTTTTTTTTTTTTTTTTTTGGGGGGGGGGGGGGGGGGGGGGGTCATGCCCGAATTTATAGGCTGTACATTTTCTCCTATCAATAAATTGGCTTTTCCAAAAAAAAAAAAAAAACAATTAACATCAACATTTAAGACATGAGAAGAAGCTAGTGGTGCCTTCCCAACAGTCTCTCATCAAGTTTATTGTAAAACACTCAATAAAAAGCTGGCTCTAACTGAGTACCACTCAGTAGTCAAGTTAAAATAGCAGAGTATATGGTATTCAATTTTAATAACAATAGAAGTGGAAAAAAGGATTTAGTTAAAATTGCTGATGAGATGTACCCCAAGATGACCAGTTTTTACATGTTGGGTCCATAATTCATAACAGATGAGAGATTGCGAAGGACGTTGCTCATAGAATTAGAGCTGGGTGAATGAAGTGGAGATGTGCCTCCTGAGTTTTATGTGCTTGCCACATCCCAATCAAATGGAAGGAGAAATTTTATAGGATAGCTATAAGGCCATGCTTTATAGGACCAAATGGTGGGCAGTTCATGAAAAACATGTTCATTGGATGAGCATAGCTGAAATGAGGATGTTGAGATGGATGAGTGGCAAGAAAAGGATAGAATTAGAAATTAATGCATACAAGGGAACTTAAGCGTATAACAGTTTGTTGATAAAGCTTAGATGATGATGATGATGATGATGACCACTCAGTAGTCGAGTTGGTTAAGGATAAAAAACCCGAAAACATCTCTGGATCACAGAACCAAGGTTAACACTTGTCCAACCTGGAAATGTGAGTATCCTGTGCATATCTTCAGGTAAAGGATCTCACAACTACTCTTCTCAAACTCCTAACGGCAAAAATTTATATTGATCACTTCCTTTAAAGTTCTTTCCTTCATTTTTTTTAAATTGTCATTTTAAGTTCATTTAAGATATAGATTTCTATATTACGGGCTATGGCACATTGACCTGAACATACATTTGGACTACAACATCGTCACCACATTGACCTCAAGTATACCACTAAGAATTGGTTTCTTCCTTACCTGTGGTAATTTATTTGTCACATCACTGCCCTAAAACTTACATAGCAGTTGTTATGATTTGGGTCTACATGTTGTGCTAAATGTAATTTGAATGCCATATTTATTTGTCACATCACTGCCCTCAATATGCCCACTCGTCAGTGTATTTATTTTATTTTAAAGTTCAGATGCCATGTTGATTGTAAGAAGACTACGGACAGTTGTAGTTGGACCAATCTAAAGGAGAGATGGGTGGGATGATCATTGATGACCTCTTTTGAATGATTCTATGAGCTCCTAGGGAACCCAAGCCATAGGGAGTCATCAGCTTAAAGTCCATTGGAGAATCAAGAATGAATCTAATGTACGAGAAGTCTAAGGAAATTGCACAGGTGGCCAAGATTGAGAAAATTAGATTGTATGGAGTGGGGATGGGACAAAAAAAAATGCGTAATGCATTCTATAGCTTCGAACAACCATAATTTTGTGTCCGGCTATTCGTTACATGCGTATAATATGTCGTTGGAAAAATATAAATGAGCTCTACATGCTAGCTAATGCAACAGCTTTTGGCCCCCAAACGGTTATCTAAAAATTAGGTTGTTTTAGGGGTTAATGTTGAGTTGTAAGTTATCTCCGTTTGAATCAATGGTTCACGTTGGCCAGAAATACATCTCAATTCCTTACTCTTCGGGGCATTCTTCCTTTGCTTTTAATATGGGAAATTTGGTTAGAGAGAAAAAAGGTGTGATTTGAGGGGTCCACTGTCAACTTGTCCTCAATCATTATTCATGTTAATGGATGGCTGATGGCCATCAATGGCTGCCTTAAGCCAGCTCGCAATTGCACTCTATCCCATTCCCTAGCACTCCAACCTTTAGGCATCCCTTTGATTGAATACCGGAACAAGGAAGTCGACACTGTTAAGTGGAAGAAGCCTAGGGAGGGTTGGGTCAAGTAGAATGTCGACAGCTCTTCCAAAGGCAATCTGGGCCCAAGGGAACAATGTCGCTGAAGCTAGAGCACTGGCAAAGGGCCTCTCCAAATGCCTGGAATTCGGTTATTCGAATATTATTGCTCAAAGCAACTCCAACCTAGTGATTAATCTGCTCAAGTCCAATTCCTCCCCACCTTGCGCTATTTGTAACTGGTGGGTAATCATTAAGGGCCATTTCCATTTAGCTAACATCCAATTATCTTATGTGCCATGCGAGGCCAACTCGGTGGTTGACGACCTAAGCCAGGTTAGGTACCTTGACCCACAACACCTCTTCCTTTCTCAGCTGGGTGGACATTCCTCGCGCAATAAGAGGTGTGGCATCACTCGACAGTTTGGGCCTTGGTTATATCAGGAAAGGCAGTCAACAGTCATAAAGAAGCCCCAGTGCTGTCTGTCTTAGTGGTCTTCATCGATTTCTCCCCTGCTGTGGCTGTCGCCCTCATTTCTTCTCAGAGGATATCCTTCCAAGGCTCTTTGGAGTTTGTTTCTTTTGCCAGTGAAGTTTTGCAGGTTCAGAGGATCTCAGTTGGGGAGTTGTTTTATCAGGACAGGTGCTGCAAGGGAGCGGTTTCGGATTGTAGTGGGTGCTCATGGCAGGCAGATTTGGAAGCATGATTTGAGATGCAGGTCTTTCGAGAGGTTATGGGTGCTGGGTGGGGAGCTGTTGTTGGACTTCCATGGTGGAAAATCTCTGGGAAAGGTGTAAGGATGCTGAGAAGCCATGTGTAGATTCAACCCCTTATGAAGACTGTTTGATAGCAGAGTAGGACTGTTTTGGAGACAGCGCAGGAAGCACATTCTGCCCTCTGGGCCAGGCGTATCTTCTTGTGTGTGCCCCGAATTTCCCTGTAGATTTGGCTTTGGTGACGGTATGTGGAGGTTGCTGCTCTTGCATATTTGGCCAGAGGTGGTGGTTTGTTGTGGCCTGAGCTACTGAAATTTCGTTTTTTGTACTTCTTTGTGGCTCCTCTTCCTTATGGTGTGGCCTGCTTGAGTTTTTAACCAACCCAACTTTTGGTTCCCAAGGTGAAGAAGGCAACCTACATGATGGCCAGCAAGATCTCATGCTCGTTCTCTCCCATTTGACGATCGGTTAGTTGCAAGCTTGTCCAATGGATGATCAATCATGAGGGCAGGTTCTTACTATTTTGTCTACAAGGGAAGGGGTCGGCACTCCATGCCCTCTAGAGGTTGATAATTGTTGCAACAAAATTGAGCTGTACTCTTGGAAAGAAGGTGAATAGTGACATCCAAACTGCTGCAATCCCAGCCTTCACATGCTGCAGCAACTACGACAAACAGGTAGCCTCCACATGTACAATAGCACGTAGAAACTACGCTTCCTATCATTGATGAAACATACATCACTAAGAACATCCAGAAAAATAACAAAAGAGCAGCAAAAGAAAATAAACCGCCAGCTTGTTGTGATACCATCCCGCTTTTGCAACCCATGCAGTTGGACTGAATTAGACACAGAGGGCACAACCCACCACATAGGAAACTCCAACCAGCAACCTTCCTACTGCAGCCCCCATCCAAGAACCAAGAAAAACAGGGAAAGTAGAGGCAGAAGTAAACTTGGGCAGAGCCCCAAACTGGACAGCCACATTGCCACACAAAACGCCAACCACAACAGCGACAAGAAAAGGAGGCGGCCTCTACCATTAGCCAATCCTCATTACACCCAGCCCCACGAGAAAGATGGCTCCTTGGATAACTCGGGGAAGATCTACCTAGTTGGTGAAAATAGAGTTATTGTTGATTGTACTCCCCATCCTCGCTAGCTCATCCACAACTAAATTGGCATCCCAATGCACATGATTTAATTTGAGATTTCCCATGCAAAGATTCTTTTTAACTGCTACCCACCAATACCATAGAGCCAAAGAGGGGGGAGCATTGGACTTCAGCAGATTGACAACCAGCTTTGAATCGCTTTTTATCACAATGTTGAGACATCTGATTTCCGGACACATCAAGGTTCTGTCCGCCAGGGCACAAATTTCAGCCGCATTATTGTATCCCAACAATCCTACAGGCAATGCTTCGAGGAGTTGAGCATTAATGAGTGTCGAGTCCATGACCCTTTATAAGGAATTTGATCATTCAATGCAGGATCTGCATGAGAGGATTTCTCAAGTGATTGAGGCCATGGATTATAAATATAATTGCGGCAATGAATGGCCCATGACTGTCAAAGGGGCTCAAAGTCATTCAGTTTGTGGCCAAATGCACATTGACCAATCAAATATTGAAGAAAAAGAATGGACTTATATAGATCAAGGAGTGCGTCTGAGTGGACCCATCTAGAGGAAGGAGTGCCTCATGATGAATCCAAAATCGAATTACTTGATGGATCTATGAATGAATCAAGTGATGGATCGAAGGATGATCTGGAAAAAGTTTCAATTGAAGTAAAGCATCCGTTGACAGATGAATCAACAGAAGGGATTAATCAATCGATGGATGAGGATGACTCAATGGCCAAGGAGATGGACACTTTCATGGTCAGCCCATAGTGCACAAATCAAAAGAAGTTGGTAACTATGACAATGTCGTAGCCAAAGGGTTACTAATCAAGAGCATCTAATGATGACACAACCAACATTCCTGTAATCCATGATCGTAAATCTATTGCTGTGTAAGAGGTAGAAATCAACACCCTAGACGCAAAATATTGCAAACCAATGGAAGGTAAGATGGCCTTTTGGTAAAGTTTTATTTCGTTAATAAAATTCTGATTTGACATGTCGTAAGGAATCAATTTTATTTTGCAAACCATCAATGATGACAGAGACGGATCATGTCAATGTGTTCCTATCACGACAAACTCAAGGGCGAGTTTAATTTTTCAAGTGGTCCAGGGAAATTATACAGGTGGCCAAGATTGAGAAAAATTAGGCCGTATGGACCGAGATCAAGCAAAAAAGTTATAACACGCACAATAGACTCTAACAGCCATAACTTGTGGCCGATTATCTATTTTACACGCATAATATGTCATTGGAATGCTATCAATGAGATCCTATGATAAAGGCTTTTGGCCTTGAATAAGTTTTCAAAAAATACTTCATTTTAGAAGTTAATTTGAGTTAATGTTAAAATTTTCTATTTCTTGTAAGTTATAGTTTTAATATTTTTAGGGTGTTTTAGGATTTCAAAAGTCCTGTAATGGCTTGATGTCCTTATTTTAGTCATGGGAAAGAGTTTGGAGTCAGTTAAAAAGTCTTTTACTATTTTCAGTAATTTTGAGATTTGAGGAAAGTTTACTATTTGGGAAAGTTACGAATGTAGGGTTAGGGCCAATATAAGTCATATGAATGGGCTTTGTAAATTGACTTTCATGAATAATATATCAATTTTATCTGTCTTTTTTTTTAGATTTCTCTCCTTGTGAATTCAAGGGCTGTTTTTTTAGAAGAATTCACGATCTCTTCTCTTTTCTCCACACAACCAGTGCTACTTTAGAATCTAATTTTTCTTTAACTGCCAACAGGGAAAATTACTTTTTATAATTGAAGTGGATTCTACAACCAAAATGGATATCCTACACAATCAACTTCTATCCACGAAAGAAAGAACATGTT
The DNA here is from genome assembly GCA_003013855.2 of Liriodendron chinense. Lineage (NCBI taxonomy): Eukaryota > Viridiplantae > Streptophyta > Magnoliopsida > Magnoliales > Magnoliaceae > Liriodendron > Liriodendron chinense. The sequence goes on from ML058590.1 coordinate 305,608, forward strand.
TCTTGTCCTTAGAGGCGCTTAGGGAATTTGGGACTTTCCAAGGTATAGAATTCGTTTCTAAGGATAACAAGTGAAATATCCACATGGCTTTCTTCAGACTAGCAGGTTGTTCTTCTTTGTTCCTCCTTGAGCAGAGTGTTCCTCTTCACTTTGTGGCCATTTCCCTCTTTGCTAGACCAAGTTTGATCAACGTGGATCATAAGGTGACGTAGTTGATGAGATCTATGGGTCATATCTCACTTTATTCAGTGGTTTACCAATAGATCTACGAACTGTGCACCTCCGCCATACCAAGTTGCAAGGATGTGATGCTCAATCATCATCTTTGTCGCTTAGCTAACTGAAGTCGTCATTTCATGTGCAATCAAACTTTTTTTTAGTGGAATCCAAGGGTGATGCTACTTCTTTGGGCGGTCCAATTCCCACGGGTCTCTCATTTACTCCCGAACAATGTCGCCAACTTTTCGCTCTTCACAAGCCGGGTAACTCCCAACCTACGGCTCACCAGGTATCCAAATTTGTTCATCTTCTTCGAATAACATTATTCCTTAGATAATTGATATTGGCGCAACTGACCATATGGTTTGCTCTGTCAGTCATCTTTCAACTATTTCTTCCCTTGGTACCACATTTGTGACACTTCCAAATAGACACCTTACACCTATCTCTCCTATTGGCATAATTACCTTCCATCTCGTCCTACATATTGTACTCCGTCCCTTCTTTTTACTTTAGTCTGCTTTGTGTTAATAAACTCACTCGCATGCCAATTATTCCATAACATTTCCTCTACGTCTTACATTATGTAGGACCCATCTTCGAGGATGACGATTAGAGTGGGTGAAGAGAAAAACGGCCTTTACTCTCCGTCTCCCGTCAACAATCCACTTCCACAACTGGTAGGTACTGCAACTTCCTACAAACTTTGGCATAAGAGGCTGGGACATCTATCCTGCAATCAGTTAGAACTTCTATCCAAAACTCTTCATAACATTTCTTTTTCAAAATCGGAACATTGCAGCATATGTCCCATTGCTAAACAATCTCACTTTCCATTTCCTATTTGTAAAATTTTTACAACTAAACCATTTCAATTGATACATTGTGCTAGATGGGGAGACTATTCGACTCCATATTCAGTGGAGCACATTATTTTCTGACAATTGTTGACGATTTTACACACTAAACTCATGTGTCACAAATAAAAAACATGACATCTCCTTAAATCATTTTTTTCCTTGATTAAAAATCAGTTCAGTCGTAAAATTAAACAATTACGAAGAGAGAACAGTGTTATTCATTAACAAAGTTGTGTTACCATCCCAGAATGAAACAATGTTGCTAAAAAAAAAACATCATCTGTTATTTGTTGCTCAAGCCCTACGTTTATAAGGCCACTTGCTTATTTCATTCTGGGGGGAATGTATACTCACAACAACCTATCTCATTAATTGCACACCAACCGCTTTCCTTTCCGGCTACACTCTTTATGAAGTTCTTTTCAAATCCAAACCTTCTTACTTGCACTTTAAGGTTTTTTGTTGTCTCTATTATGCTTCGACTCTGGCTGTAAATCAATCCAAGTTTGTTCCACTGGCAAGAAAATGTTTTTATTGGTTATCCTTATGGACGAAAAAGCTATAACTTATTTGATCTTGAGTCATAAGAGTTATTAACTTTTCATGAAACAATTTTTTCATTCCAATTTCAAGACCACAATTCATCTCCAATTATTATATCATGTCCCATTCTGGACCGTGGTGATTCAGTTGACCATTCTTCTATATCACACAATTCAAACAATGTTCCCTCCCAACCTTATGATGATTGTTCGGTCCTACGTCACTCCACTTACCCTCAACAACAACCTAGCTACCTCCGTGATTTCCATTGTCAACTGACCACACACTCTTATCCCACCTCACTGTCATCCTCTTCAACTGACTATCATGAAAGCAATTCTCATTCCTTGTCTAATTTTTTCTCTATGATAAACTATCTCCCTCTCACCGTGCTTTCTCTATAGCCATCTCTTCTGTCATGGAACCTAAAATCTTCACTCGAGTTGTAAAAGATCCAAAATTGTGTGAAACCATGGTTTCAAAAATCCGAGCCTCGGAAGAGACTAACACTTGAACACTGACTCCGTTACCTACCCACAAGAAACCCATTGAATGTAAATGATTTTATAAAATCATGCACAACTCTGACGGATGCATTGATTGTATAGGGTATAATCAGAAGGGAAGGTTTGGATTATCATGACGCCCCTATCACCACAACGGCTACGTTGCCTATTAGCCATTACTGCCATCTAAAATTGGCATCTTCATCAGCTCGTCATTAATAATGCATTTCAACATGGAATTCTAAACGAGGTATACATGACCATTCCGCCTGGATTTGCACAACAGGTACAGACTAGGGTGTGCCGCCTCAATAAGTTCTTGTATGGACTAAAACAAGCTTAGCAACAATGGTTTGCTAAATTTTCTACAGCACTAGATGTTGGCTACCCCAAGTCAAAAGCAAATTATTCTTTGTTCATGCAATCCATGGGCTCCTCTTTCTTAGAGGTTCTTATTTACGTTGATGACATCATTATTGCAGGCAATGACATCAGCTCTACAGATGCCCTTAAAGGCTTCCTTCATGAAAGATTCAAAATAAAAGACCTTGGTATTCTCAAGTATTTTCTACTGATGCGGGGAGTACCGGCCAATCCACCAAAAGCTCCAAAGCTGTTGGGGAAGCACCGGAATATCCCTTTATCCAGGCCCTCCCATCTCCCAAACACTGATCTCCCTCTCTGATACCACTTGATGCAGGGAGTACTGGCCAATCCACCAAAAGCTCCAGAGCTGTTGGGGAAGCACTAAAATTTCCCTTTATCCAAGCCCCCCCAAGCAAAACCGACCAAGATCTCCCTGTGGGCTACCCTACATCTCACAGGTCCCACAATGGGACCCACCCCGTGGCCATTCTACATCACACAAACCTCACCTCGTGGCCATTCTTCATCACACAGACCCCACCCCGTGGCCATTCTGCGTCATATAGACCTCACCTCATGGGTCACCCCACCCGTGTGGAGATGCACATGCATCATCCACCCACACCGGTAAGGAGACTCGAACACTGGTCTCTTGCCCTAATACCACTTGATGCAAGGAGTACCGGCCAATCCACCAAAAGCTCTAGAGCTGTTGGGGAAGCACCAGAATATCCATATATCCAGGCCCTCCCAGGCAAACCAATCAAGATCTCCCCGTGGGCTACCCCGCATCTCACAAGTCCCACAGTGGGACCCACCTTGTGGCCATTCTGTATCACACAGACCCCGCCTCGTGGCCATTCTGCATCATATAGACCCCACCTCGTGGGCCACCCCACCCTAATGTGGAGATGCACCTGCATCATCTAGGCATTGAGGCAGCCCACTCTCGGCATGGCATTTTTCTTTCTCAAAGATAATATGCTTCAGAAATTCTTGAAGATACTGGGTTTCTTGAAGTTCGTCCTACTACCTTTCCTATTAAACAAAATTTGAAGCTCACCAACTACAATGGAAGTCTAATTTCTGATCCAACTAGATATCGTCGCCTTATTGGTCGCCTCATCTATCTTATATTCACGCAACCAGATCTTGTTTATTCGGTGCATATCCTGAGTCAATTTATGGATAAGCCTCGTAAGCCACACATTGATGTAGCTCATTGCATTCTTCATTAACCTCAAACAATCAGTGGGCTAAGGCATTTAACTCTCCTCTTCTAGTAGTTTACAACTCAAAGGCTTTTGTGATTCTGAGTAGGCAAGTTGCCCCGAAACTCGCCGTTCCATTATAAGTTACTACATTATGTTGGGCACTTCTCCCATTTCATGGAAGTCAAAGAAATTGTCAACAGTTTCCCGCTCCTCTGTTGAAGAGGAATATCATGCTATGGTCTCTACCTGTTATGAAATCGCATGGCTTTCGTATTTTCTACGTGATCTCCACGTACCACATTCTCAACATGCTCAACTTTTTTGTGACAAAAAGGCTACGCAAAACATCGCAATGAACCCCGTCTTCCATGAACGAACAAAGCATATCGAGATTTTCATATTGCTCTTGAAAAGATTCGATAAGGTTTGGTCTGTACCATTCATATTGCAACTTACCAACAACCTACCGATGTATTCACCAAGCTCCTCGGAGCTTCTCAGTTTTATCATATCATTCGTGAGTTGGGCGTTCTCAACATTCACACACTAACTTGAGGGGGAGTACTAGGAAACTACATCTTCTGGAAATTCCATCTTTGGATAGTGTCCATGCTCATTATATCTTGTACACCTTCATTGTATTTATACACCATTGATGTAGAGAGAAAATATACAAGAAAATTAATCATAAATCATTTTTGTCAAAATGCTTCCCCACTCCCTCACCCAAATCTCTTTTGGCCTTCACACAACTATATTCCAAGAGTGAAAAAAGAAAAGAATTTTAAAAAATAAGTGTCCTAGTGGGCATAAAAAGAGAAGATTTTTTTTCCTAACAAGGAAAACACAGAGGCAATGATATCACAAGTTGACAAAGAATGAAGGCGAAGGAAGAGAGCAAAATATGGTTTTTTTCCATGTGGGAAGTTGAGTTTTTGAAATTGTAAACTATTCAACCTTCAAAATATTAGGAGAATTGATGGAGTTGGAAGAAGGAAAATACATAATAGATAGGAATGACCTCCTATCTTAGTGTTGCAGAATGGTTGCTTTCTTTAAGGCAAACATTACCCCCTCTACCCATAGATTGGGAACGAGTTCTAACAATTATACATCTAGGACACAACAATCCCAAATGTTGCACAACAACTTTGCTTTGTTGAAGGCCAACCTCAAACCTGCATTCATAGTATCAATATCCTCACATCTATTGTTGATCGAGGATACGAAAACATGTATCGATATCACTAATACCCGAAAATGTATCATTGACTAAGGGAAACTTTGTGGAAACATGGAGAAAGAGGTGGATTTTTCAATGAAACTTCGAGAGATGCTATAAGAAACATGTTTATAAAAGAATCATACATAATAAATTTCAATTTAATAAGGACCTAAACCATGCGTTGTTGTAAAACTCATGCAATAGTAACAAAAAAATTATCCATGCATACATACATCCATAGATAAATCAATCCTTCATCCAACCATCCATCCGTCTATTCATGCACACCTATGTGCATCCATCACCCATTCATGCATTCATACACAACTATTAATCCATTCATCCATGATACTTTTGTACATGCATAACACATCCATCCATCCACAATACATCCATTCATCCACCATCAAGCCATCCATCCATAATACATTCACTCATCCATCCATCAATGCACACATCCACACTCATACATCCATCCATACATGACATATAATTATGAAATAACATAATTATTTTTTAACGATAAACATTTTTTATTTTTTTTCATAATTTTTAGAAGATTTTTTTTCATTTTTCAAAGTTTAATAAATTTTAAATAATTAAAAAAAATCCAAATATTGAAGAGTGGTCGAAATCCACTTCCCAACCAGATCTTAAAAAATCCACTCCTCAACCAGATCCCCAAAAAAATTCAAAATGAAAAAACAATTTCTAATTTTTCTAATTTTGTAATATTTATACACGTTTTCTCCCTTCTTACAAAAATTGTAGTTGTCGAAATCCACTCCCCAACAAGATCCCCAAAAACAATTTAAAAAAAAAAAAAAAACAAATTTGTATTTTTTTTATTTTTTCTGATTTCCGTAGTGTTTTCACACATTTCCCCTAATCAATAATATTAGTGATAACTAGAACAATGCCTCAAACAATTTGAAATAGATATGCTAAAATAAATGTAATGATGCAAACCATTCTCACTTTTGAAATGAATGGAATGGATGTTCTGGTTCGAAATCTTTAATTGTTCATTTCCTTCATCTTGAATTTAAATTCAAAGAGACATCCATATGAGACACATGATCCAGTAGGCAAGTGCCTCATTTCATCCATGTGATCACGCTCATCGCCGCATGGCATGCCACATCACACATGCCATCCACATGCATGGACTATTGTCCACATGTTCAACGTATATATGTTCGGATACATGCCACATGGTGCACATGGTGTCCAAAGGTGGACAAATGCATGCCAAGTGCCATAAAGCCAAATGTGGAAAAAGGCTCTTATATAGTTTTGAACCCTAGTTGATGTAGGCAACATCTGAATTAAACCAATCTTGACCATTGGTTTTCATACGACCCACGATCAAACCATTCAACAACCAAGATTTTTAAGGAATCATGCATGGATGGTCATTTTGACCTTGGAAGGACCTAATTGTGATTATGTGGAAAAGTGGCCACCATCGTATGCCCCACATGATGAGTCCTCTGGTTGAGTGATTTTGATCTCATGTAGCTTGTTTTAGAAAAAATTTCTCCTAATTTCTCTTGTTTGTTTCTTCTAGAAATATCCCCTCCTAATTTTTAGGTATTTAGAAAGTGCCAAAGTTTTAATTACTATTTTTGTCACTTTTCTTATAGACAAGTTCTGGAATGTAACACGATGATGAAATAATGTAAAATTGGTCTCACTTGAAAGCCTATTAAGTTATGGCTGATTTTTTTACAATGTATCTGGTTGTGACAAGATTAAAGGATGTCTAAAACATTTTGTTGTACTAGATGGTTAGCATTAGATAGTTGGAATTGGAACTTAGAATGGAGAATGACGAGTCTAAATTGATCACAGTTATGAGTTAGTATAAATATTCACATTGCTTGTGGTGGATTCCCTTCTCTTGTTCATGATGTTGGGTCCGATCTCCGCTTAAGTCACTCATGGATTGCCCATCTCTAAAAGTTTTTGTTCTTCCGTGCTCGAGTTACTCGCCGAATTCAAGAGTCCTTGCTCGTAGCTGGTTGTAACTTGGATTCAGTGCATCCTTCAAATTAAGTGGTATTAGAGCATACCAATTCTTCATCAAGTGGTATCAAAGAGGAATCCAACTCTGCGTGACTAATCCAAGTACCTGTTTATCATTTATTCTTGTTGGGTCTTTATGGTATATGCACAATGTAATTGCATCCAAAAAAACAAAATCAAATGATATCCCTCCCAAGAAAACCCCGATCATAATAATATCAGATTTCTAAGTCAGAAACAAACATGTCAGTGGATGAGACCACACCTGGACACAATGATTGAATAGATAATCTTTGCAATGTACATTTGTCGATGCCAATCTCCTAAACCAAAGAGTCTTCTCCCTGATCCATCGCCGATGAAGTGAACCCAAGAAGAGAATACAGTAGGGGCCAAGGAAACACACCAACCATCCACACAAGTAAACCACAAAGAGAAGGCAAGCAGGTAGAAAGAATAATGGAGTGATGGAGAGATGAACTACAATCCCTCTCTTCACTTCTCTAGATGGGACATCGCCCCCCCCCCCCCCCCCCCCCAAAGGATATTTTCCCTCTGCACTAGGATCTATATATAAGGGCTAGAGTTTCTAGAGTGCACTCATACTTGTGATCTAATCCCTCCTTTGTCAAGGCTATCCACTTACATCCAAATTCCATGCAGATCATGAAGTGGACCATTAAATATGGGCCATCAAATCATCATCAAGTGCAATTAAATTAGTTTTAATGGTTAAAACAAAACTTCAACGGTTGAAAAAAATTTAAACGTCAATTAAAACCTTTGAAGCCTTGGGGTGAGTAGAAAAATCACTTGATGAATTCCTAATCCAACCAAAACTCCCCCTAAATAAGTCCCATGATAAAACTGATGGATCCCTTATTGGTCCATGTAAGAGTTAATGAACCCTAATAGATGTACTTAGCATCACCTACTTTCAGTGGCCTCTACGTAGCCTCGTAAAGTAAGCCAAAGCCGCCCGGTCAAAATCCAAGACCCTCACACGTCCTCAAGTCTTAAGGATTGACCAATTAACATGCACAATTGAGTCCTCAATCACATAATCATAGTCCACGTAATGAGCCTTCAAAATGTTGACTTGAACTTCAATCCACTAATATCAGGATCCCATGTCCATTGCAAAGTACTCACACTCCTACGCAGGGTAAGGGCGGAAATGCACAACTGATGCCAAGTCGGTTCCCAATGGCGGAGACCTTCCATTCTGACCCAAGTCAGTCCCCTTGCACAAGATGACTTTACATCTACAAGAATGATGTCCGCAGATGTGTACAAAGTATTTGTACTAGTCATGGCTAATCTGGATACTGAGATCCATGGAACACAACTCCCCAATCAATGATCATTATGCCCAAACGTAAGTTTCCTGGGACCAGAGGACGTATCGAGTACTCCTCACACAACCCAATGAATGTTATAAGATTATAACATGTCCAAGGACCCATGGTCATCTAGATCAATGGCTGTGATCAACCTTATCACATCAACATGGCCAGTGGATAACGTGCACATTGGTTTTAAGGGTGCTAACTCTTACAATTCTTCCCCCACCTCCATTACCACCATCACCACTGCCTGTTGCCGACACCATAATCATTCATCACCTCTTAGGTTCTCACCATCCAGTCCATCAAAGTTGTATCGACCTCGAGTGGCTCTACCCTAAATGGATCAATGCTTCAATCTTGAAGATTTGCCCGATCATTATGTTGGAGTTCTAGATCTCAACAAAGGATCCATCTTTGATGAGGAAACCAAAGAGATCAACTAACAACAAAAATGACCACAAGGCCATCATCGACATCATTAGCGAAACGTTCATGGAATGTTTATATCAACGAAATCCAATAAGTGCAACCAATAATGCCTATGTTCACTAGAATATCAATGTTAAGGCCCCCAATTTCGTTGTGGATGTAACGCCCCGAGTTCATGTAGCCATATATGCGCATTTATACACACTTAGACATACACATCTATCCCACAAGGACCACAATGGAAACTTAGACACCATGAATTGGAATATCCTCACTCGTTTTCATGGTAGAAGAGTTGAATTTCGAGGACAAATTTTATTTAAGGGGGGTAGACTATAACACCCCAAACTTTCTCGTGGGTAATGAAAGCCCTTGAGTGTTACTATAAAAAATTCAATTTAATATTGTATGTGTAGAAACATAAGTAACCTACACTGGGAATTCTGGAAAAAAAAAAAAACATGTTTCTAGGATTCCAATCGAAACAAAACTTTGTATAACACCTATGGACGGTGGATCTTGTGACTTTGTACTTGGATCCCTCGACACGTGAGTACACGTGTGACATTTCAAACCGGCAGTCTATCAACCCGCGCACCTAAACAGTTTGAGCGGAAGACTTCCGTTTCATCTTTTTTCTCTTCCTTTTAGAGCAGATAAACGGACCCCAATGTTCTTATCACGGGTCCACCATTTCGAGGATCTGATCCGTTCATCTGAATGGGCACAAGGTCTTTAATGTCGAGTATTTCTGACCGTTCGATTTCAATAGTGCCGCCCACCTGATATTTGAATCTACTTCATTGTTGAAATCTTGCCTATTGTATTGTTGTCACACCTGATGATCGGAGTAGATTGATCATCTGAGCGTCACAGTGGATCCCACATGATTCAATTGTGGTATTGATTCCACGAACCACCAGCGATGCAACTCGAGTTGCACACGCAAGTTGAGTTCAAATAGGAAACTTCTATTTCCATCTCGTTTCTCTTTTGGTTTCCTATTCGAATTAGGATCTCCCTATTAGATCAAGAGATCAAGAGAGAATTCTCCTTCAAATCCCGGCCGTCCAAACAGGAAGATCTCAGTTGTTCGTTAACCCCATACAAATCGAAACATGATCAATGGTGATCTTGCGTACAATTTTCTTACCGCGGCACTGTTTCGAATGAAAATATGGAAATCGATTTAGGAAACAATCCGGAACGTTTAGATAGCTTCCAAATTGAGTTTGCAATGTAGGAAACCTCACGAGATCATTGCTAATGCGATTGTATGCACGTTTTTGCGGCAACTAGTGTATAATAGATGCTATAGAAAATTGTGTGAACCACCAGAAAAACCCGAACAAAGCTTTGATTTATCAATTCCCCATAGCTTTATAGAATCAATCCACACGGTCCAGAAGAAATCGAAGAAAAGATCGACAATGGAGAAAATGCCATTAACAGGTGGTCATCTTCTTCATTTGATCGCTGACCATTGATTTTTGTTTTGGCTCTGATTCGAGATCCAATCCACTTATCGGATGGCCTACCTGAACGTTTTTAAATCATAAAAAATTAACCATATCAAACTAGTGATCTAGACCATCGAGTCAGACCGAGCTGCTAGCGCACAAGTCATGCACACTCATTGTATAACGCACATTGAGTCGGTTCTATTCTTACACAAGGGTTGTCTGAACAGCTTATATAAACCTACGTCCATCTTAGAGAGAATTCAAACATAATCTACATAAGAGAGAGAGAGAGAAGAACCAGAGAGAAAATGAGTTGAGAAGGGGAACTCGGTTTACCCCGAATTGCATCGAGTCAACTAGGTTCAGTTGGGTAGAGTTCTGGTTTGTCTAGAACTATTGCTAGACCTTCTAGAGAGAGAACGAAGAAAGAAGAAGAAATTAGAAAGAGAAAGAAAGTTCCATATGCTGAGTTGTTTCCCTTTTTGGTTAATAACTTACCGAGTTAACTCGTAAATCGCCCATTGGATTCAAGTTAGGTGCGAGTCGGGTTTGATTGGGACACATTGTCTAGCTTAATCTTCGAGCGCATACACACGGATTTAACAACTTCGAAAGGTGATTCGACAAGAGGTGAGAGCATTCCCTTCAAGCTTTCTGCTAGATTTCATAGGATAGTAATAGTCTTGTGATAATTATAGCTTTGTAGTAATCGTTTTTCTTAATTATCTCTTTTATATAACATAATTTGTTTAGTTAATGCTTTGATTTCTTTTACTTGATTCTATGAATCTTAATATGTATGGATTTTGTTTGTGAAAGACGTAGAACTTATCTTGAATTAACCTATGCTTGTCCATGTGAAAGTTGTAAGGAACACTATTCATGAAAGACTACGAGGAGTTGTTTGATTGAGATCATGCTTTATTTTATCATACCTTGAAACTTAGTGGGCCTACATTGTTATGGACCTAATACCATGTTGGTCTATGATTTTAGATGTCCCTTTATGACTTATTTGATATTTAAGTGGTATGGGTGACGAGCTCTTATTTTGTGTCCACTTATGATTTGTTTTAGTGCCTAATTGGTACGGGTGAGGAGCCCTTCGTTTGGTGTCTATGAACAAACTTTTGGTTTTATATTGACTATCTTACCTTCATGGTATAGTGATACAAAAGGCCACTAAGCATTAAGGTTTTCTATAATTGGTTGTCTATAAACCGAACTAATAAAGGTTTGGCTAATCATGTATTCAGAGCACATTTATTTAATGACACCGATGATTTTGTCCTTCGTGGATGTCAGGTCATGATGCCAATGTATGTCCTTTGTGATTCCATGCCAAGATGCCGATGATGGTCTCTTTTAAGATGTCGGGTAATGCCGATGTATATTTGTCTCCTCTGAGACGCAAGGTCATACCAATGATTGGCCCTTGCGGATGTTGGGTCATTGTGTTATTGTATTGTATGTGGGTTTTACTCACACTGCCAACTGGATGTGCATCCCCAGGCTGATGTGCAATTATTCATTCATGCATTGATCAAGATTCGCATGTGAAATGAATATTGTATTGTTTCGTTTATATTTGTAATTATACTTGACTGTAATGATGGGTGTAGTTTTCACTGAACTAGCCACTCACCACCACGATGTTTAAAAACAACAACAAATGATGCAAGACTAGAGGTGAGTTATGACGTGCCTGAAGAATAAAAAGAAGACCCTGTGGATGAGATGCCTTACATGAGTGCATCAGAACTCTCTTAGAGCTTAACCAATAAATAGTTTATGTTTATGTTTTAGTAAGATTTGAATATTTTATTCAGATATTATAATAAGTCCCCAGCTGAGTGGACAAGTAATTGATTTATTTGATGTTTAGAACTCGGATTACAAAGTTCAGTTTATCTTACTCTTGTTTGAAGGGGGGAAAAAGTGTATTTATGAAGCCTTCGTCATTATTTAAGCTAACACTCTCGAATTCGAGATCTTAGTCCCTGTATTCGGGTGCCGAGTTTTGAGGCATTACAGTGGAAGATAAGATTATCACACTAGCACCCTTGAAGGAAGATATGATCACACAACACATCTCAATTAGTATTAAAGTATAACGCTCCATCAACGCTAGCCTTATGTGATGTAAAACAAGTGGCAGATGACTTCATGGACAACTACAATTGAAAGAATCAGGCTAGAAAGCTCAATATGTACAAAAGTGGCCTACACACACACTATAGCTTTTGACAGCCATAATTTTGTTGCCAATTATCCGTTTCGTGTGTATAATAATGTTTTTAGAAAGCTATTCACGAGCCGTACATCCTGACCAATCAATCGCCCACATTTCATTAGCCCTAAACAGCTTCCCAAAATTAAATCATTTTAAGGGTCAAATTAGGTTTTAGGGTTGGACGTCTTTTACATGAATATAATTTTAGGGTGTCTCAAGAGCAAAGCTCACATTCAGATTTGGGTCCTTGAGCAAAAGGATTTGGGGATTGAAGGCCGTATAATTGGTTTTGATGAGTACATGAATTTGGTTCTCCATGATGCCGACGAACTCAACATCAAGAAAAACACTAGAAAGCCATTGGGGAGGATTCTTTTTTTGTAAGGGGGCAACATAACACTATGGGAAATGATGATCTTCCGCTTTGGTGGGGATTATGTATTACGTGGAGGTGAGTGCAATCTAGATCATTATAAAATAAATGGAAGGCTAATATTGTCTACTTATAAATTAAAAATGACTATTCAAATCATAATGGATATTGCTTGTTAATTCTTAAAACATCTTAGTGATGACTATAATGCTAAAAAAAAGATTAGGCATCCTTTACTATTTTTAGTAAGTTGCACTTTTAATATTTTTAAGGTTTTAAGAGTTTGGATCCAGTCCAAAGTCTTTGTTTCAATAATCTAAGAGTCTTTTAGAAGTTTCAAAAACGCGTCCTAGTAAGAATCAAATTAGGGGTCTAGGGACTCTTTTGCTTATATAAGGCCACCAAGTACATTGTCAACAACATTTCTCATCAATAATATCAATTCAATTTCTCGTTTTTAAAGAGTTCTCTCCTATGGATTCAAAAAGCCATTATGGCTGAAAATGTGGGGAAAGCTGGTTCGCAGCGGAAGCAAACCAAACATACAGAGTATGGAATCAAACTAGCAACACAAAGCAAACACACCCACACGCAATCAACCACACAGAGACAATTCGATTTTACGTGGAAAAACCCCTTAACGGGTAAAAAAACCACAGCACGCGAGTCTACTATGAATCAAAAGATTATAGAGATGAACAGCCCACAAGTAAGGAAACCCAAGAGATAACCTAAACTCTTTGTCTCTCTCAAAACACTCTCCCCTCACTCTAATACAATTAAGAAACCTTGGACACATCTTACACAAAACCACATAAAGCCACTGACACAATCTCGGTCGGGCGCCCGAACAAGACCAAAAACGTCCACAGAGTTCGTTGTACAAATCCGGCCACATTCAGGCTCTCAACCACTCGGTTGGTCGCCCAAAGGCCCTGTCTAACATAGATTCAAGTCACTGATTCCAACAATCTCCACCATGATGAAAATCTTCATGTTGCACCTTACTGTACTGGACCATCCAACCTTCATTGCTTTCTTCATCATCTCAACTTCAACATAAGTCTACCGCTTCTCGTGCCTCCATCAACCCCCTATCCTTGCACTTTCACGCCCTTTGCCGCTCTTCTCATGTTGCCCTTGGGCACTTGCCAGATACGAGCAACCGTGGATCCTGCAGCTCCACCGTGAAACGTGCTCCCGATCAACTTGTAAAGATAGCCACGCCTCCGTGCCTTCATCCACACGAGTGCTCCTTTCATCACTTTATAATACCGATCGCTGCCGATAAACCTGCACCCTTTTGCCTCGAGTGCACCAAGAGAGATCACATTTTTCTTCATCTTGGGGACATGCTTCACATCTTCCAGGACTCGTTCGACCCCATCGAACAACCTGATGTGCACCATACCAATACCCACCACCTTACGAGCATAGTCATTGCCCACAAACACCGATCCACCATCATACGCTCTGTATATCATGAATGAACTCCGATCAAGACAAACGTGACATGATGCACCTGAATCCAGGATCCACTCTCTACCAAGAGACCCCTTGCCGGATACAGTCAATACTTCACAAAGATCACCACCGTCCTCTGCGGTATCAACTCCCTCTCCAGAAGAATTTCCAGACTTCTCTTGATTTGATTTGGGATTCTGATAATCCCCCTTCATGTAGCCTTCCTGACCACAATTCAAGCACCGCACATTAGCTTTCTCTTTGCCCTTGGCTTTAGATCCCGATTAAGAATATCCCCCACCATGCTCAGAATTCCTTCCCCTCTTATATCAGTGCTTCTGAGAAAGAACGAGAACCCACGTCACCGCTTTTCTTTCTCATCGCCATCGACTGGAGTGCTAAGCTAATGGTCTCAACGTTGATGGTCTCCCTCCCTACGCACAAAGAGTCCCTGAATTACTAATATGATTCTTGAAGAGAATTCAATAGGATGCATGCTTGATATTCATCCTTCATCAACTCATCTATCTCCATTAAATTGCAAACCAGCCGATTAAACGTGCTAATGTGGTCCTCTACATCCATCCCATCCGCCATCCTCAAGGTAAACAACTGCATCAACAGATAAATTCGATTCTCTAAAGATTTCTTAGCATACACTTTCTCTAGCTTAGCCATTGTATCAGCCGTTATCTTCTCCTTCATGACGTTATAGAGGACATCATCCGTCACGCACAATAAGATTGAGGTTCTAACTTTCTTGTCGAGCTTCTTTCACTCATCCTCTTTCATAGCCACAGGTCGCTCACTAAGAGCTTCTTCAAGCCCTTGCTAAGTTAGGAGGGATTCAATCTTCACCTTTCATAGTTTATAGTTGTTTTTTCCGGAGAACATCTCTACGTTGAATCTCATGCTCGATGCCATGAGCTCGTCTCATATCCGAATTCTGCTCCACCCCAATGATAACTCTGATACCACTTAATTGGGAAATCCGGCTCGCAACGGAGGCAAACCAAAAACAGAGTATGAAATCAAACGAGCAACACAAAGCAAACACACCCACACGCAATCAACCACACAGACAATCCGATTTTAAGTGGGAAAAGCCCCTCAACGGGTAAAAAATCATGGCACAAAGTGAGTCTACTATGAATCAAAAGATTACAGAGATGAACGGCCCACAAGCAAGGAAACCAAAGCTCTCTCTCTCTCTCTCTCTCTCTCTCTCTCTCTCTCTCTCTCTCTCTCTCTCAACACTCCCCTCACCCTGATACAATTAGGAAACCTTGGACACCTTAGGATACCTCCTAATCCCAATTACAATCCCTTTATATAGAAGAAAAAACCCGAATTAGAAACATCTTACGCAAAACCGCGTAAAACCACCGACATGATCGGTCGCCTGGTCGGGCGCCCAAGCCCTACGTTGAGTCACTCAGTCGGGCACCTGAACAAAACCAAAAACGTCCAAAGAGCTCGTTGTACAAATCCAGCCACGTTCGGGCGCCCAACCACCTGATCGGTCGCCCGAACCCCCTCTCCAACAAATAAATTTGAGTCACCGATTCTAACAGAAAATCAAGTAACATAACCACTTGGACAACCAACCCTTTTTTAAACATTAAAACAATTTTTATACGAGTGAATATTACGAAAACTGATTTATTTTAAAAAAATATTTAAAAAATACAACAAAGTACTAGTGGAAACCAAATTGAAGATTCTCTTCTTACAAAAGACGATAACAAGTTCTAATAAAAAGCCAATGCAATGTATTTTTATTTTTATTTTATTTTTTTGTTAAAACTCATAGGTTTTAAGCAACTAGACCGTGAACCCATGCTCAGATGTGCTATTGGACGTGAACAAATTTGTTAGCAAGTTTCTTTTACATGGGTAATCCGAGACCTCAATGTCGAAGCAAAAACCACCTACCATTGGCTTGAGCTCCTGTAGCAAGTTGCTAAGTTATGTTTTATTGGAAATAGAAGCTCAAAGCCATGAGGTGTCTAATAAATCCACAATTTTTAATAACTAGTTGCACTAATTTGATGTGGTTGAAGAACCTAATCTCTATCTCAGTCATAGAAATTAAAATATGATCACTCTAAAGTCAATTAACTCGAGTTTTAGAGAAACCAAATTATTCCCCGTTGATGCCATAACACTCTATTCATATGCGACCTGAGTTTAGTAATATATGGAACTTGCTTTCATTTTCTGTTCTTCTTTTTTTTTTCTTCGCAAATCTTCCTCTTATTTAAGTCCCTATGTATAGGACTTGGCCCACCACCTGCTCTCAATCTAACATGTAATTCTATGGATAATCATCTTGGGTCCTTGATATCAGATAAGCCATATGCACTTTATGAGGTTTTCTAATCACATAAAGATGAATAAGGCAGCCCATATACATGCAACCGCACGTGCAAACATTAAGGAATGGGTACTACACGCACCAATGCGGCACGCTGGAGCAAGACCTAATCCATCCATCAAATGGGCCCTACCAAGAAGATGCCCAAGGGCCTGCCTGAAAATCAGTTAGGATATAGTTTTTAAAAAAATTGGATGTATAAATAAACATGGCCATGTTTTTCTAAGCCATCCATTTGTTTCTAACAGAGTGATCCACCTGATGAGCAGACAAACCCGATTTTCAGACAAGGAATGCATGCAATGAGACCCACCCGATGGACTGCTTGGATGTAACACCAGGTGCCATGCTGGCATGCGTGGTGCCTTCGTAGAGAAGGCCAAATTCTGGTATTAAAAAATCTCCCCATTCTACAACCTGATAGAATCAAACTCATCTACGAGCAAAAAGGAATGAATGAGGAGTTCCAATCATAAAAGGGTCGCACATATGGTCAAGAAGAGTCTTATGAAAGCAGTAGTCTAGAAACGTCGCACCAAACAAAGATTGATAAATGCAAGTGTAGCTCAAATGTCAGCATCACCAAAACAGTTTAGAACTCCTAGGAAAACCATGTGATTGAAGCAATGAAAAACATAGTAGGATTTTGGAAATCAACACAAGATTTAAGTGGCCTAATATTAATTAGTTCAGTAGATGTCCAGGCAAGATGGGAAATGGAGTGTTTTAGGACACCTACATATACAAGAGTTAACTATAGACCGTGTAACGTGGACACGGCACTTTCTCAAAATTGTGCCATGTAGCTTCCATACCCATGCTTCCAACAGTCGTGGACATGGGAAACAATTTAGTTTTTAATTATTTATTATCTTTCTTTTTTTTCTTTTTTTTTTTTGGATTTCTCCATATAAATAATTGCTTTTAAGTCTAACGTTAATATTGCTACTATTTGTGTTTTGACTTTTTTACATAAAATTAACTATAGCATCATCATTGCCTTCTCTCACAATTTAGGGTCAGCTGCTACCAGACACTAACCTTCCTATTTTACTAGGGCTATTGGAAACCGTCACAGCAAAGGCTCCCATTAACAAACCATGCATGCCAACATGTCCCATCCACAACGAAATCTAGCCCAACTAATACACATACACCCAGAGTGAAAAAAAAAAAAAATACACCCAGAGTGAAAGGAAGCAAACTAGGGTGATTACCCATAACTATATTATAGTTATATTATAAATAATTGTATATACTATTAAAATACTCTAATAACTGAAAAAAATTAACAGAAAAAATGTACAACAAGTTGGCTGATGAAAGATTTGCCATGTGCTGGAAAAAGCTACAGAAGATAGATGGAGGGTGACTAGCGAATAGCCAAAGAGGTGATGCCCAATGTGCTGAAGTCCAGTTATGCTTATCCTTAACAAGTTCATGAATGGTAAATGAGGATAACACATGCATAACCTCACTCGAGATGTTAGGGAAGGAAACCAGATGGATGTTTGCCTTCAAATTTTGCAAGTTTCAAAAACAACAAAGAAAAGAAAAGGAGGAAAAAAGAAAAAGGTAAGAAGAAGACCTCCCCCTTGTTTCAGACACAATGCTATTCTATTCCAGGCGCTATGGGCCTGTTTGTACCACGATTAAATGGTATGGAATTGCATTAGATGGAATTAACACCATTATTGCACAATCTAATTACATGTCTGGAAATACCATGGTATTTGACTGTCCAATCTCACGTTTGGGATCAAATTCTTCCTTCAGAAAATACACTGTATTAAGTGAAGCCTGCATTCAGTGGACCATAGAATTGTAATCAACAAACCACATTTCACAAATGATGCTGGTCACTTGTACACATGTGCAACTTCAATGTCACGTGTAAAGGGCATATATGGATGAACGGCGTGTATAAAACACATGCATCAATGTGGGGCCCACATATCTAGTGGATTTCAAAATCCATAAAAAATCCTGCAGTATTTACTATTGGCTCTGGATGATATGATACCGGGATTAATCCAGTCCTTTCCGTCGTTTCCAAATGCTGGATGGAATTTGCATGGAACCAAATGCAATTCCATACCACCTATTACCACGCACAAAACAGGCCCTAAAGTTCTCATTCCTGATCGTTACTTTCCCTTGCAATATGCCCCGTGAGCTTATGGCCCCCTCTTTAACTCCTTTCCTCTTCAGAAATTGTAAACCAGCCATCCATTAAGAAATGTAAGAAAGGCAGGAATTTTCAGATGGCTCAATTGTATAGAAGTGTGAGGCTTGGTAAAATGCTCCACTAGAAATAAGTTGCACACTCACAGGCAAGATGTATTACAATACGACTTGAAGTCCTTTATTCTTCAGGATTCATGAGATTATTTTAATGTAATTGCACCCGTACTTTCAGATACCCAACTCATTTTCCAATTACAAAACAGATGCCATACATAAAAAAAACGGAGATGGTGATAATATATCAGTTTAGATCTAAAAATGACTATAGCTAATTGGTATTGAAGAGTTACAGGACCAATGGGAATGATTTCATGAAGTCCATTCCTTGCTTAAGATGGAATTTGATAAAGTCTGATAAATCAGTCCCACTGATAAATCTGACCCATTTCACACCAAATGATAATGAAATGGATGGGGAATCTGGTACTAATTAAAATAATATTCTAATAACTTTTTTAAATGTTAAATACAGCTTCAAATCTGCATTGTAAAGTCTGAGATAAATTTGTGAATAATTTAAATCTGACCCATTTCACACCAAATGATAATGAAATGGATGGGGAATCTGGTACACCAAATGATAATGAAATGGATGGGGAATCTGGTACTAATTAAAATAATATTCTAATAACTTTTTTAAATGTTAAATACAGCTTCAAATCTGCATTGTAAAGTCTGAGATAAATTTGTGAATAATTTCTACGAACGTGATCTAGAAATTGTCTGTGGCATGTTCAATAATCTATTCTAGAAGATGGTAATGTCTTCTTGCTCTACCCCATGTGAATCAATATCAACGGAATTCAATAACCTGTGCACCAAAATATTAACCATATGTATTGGCATATCAAAGTTAATGTAAATGAAAGAGCAAAGGAAGATAATCTAAGCCCAAGGAAATCCAACTAATTTCTCCAGAAGAAAGAATATTGCCAAATCAAACATGAAAAATAGTTAAATCACATCTATCATACTAGGGTCATCAAGAAACTTGAATTTCCAAGGCAGACACAAATGAGCATGTGAGCATAGGGGGTCCTTGTTTCTCTTTTTTCACCTACCCTCCAAAACATGGACTCTCGAGCTGCCTAGCTAGCCTTTGCATTCTAGACTCACAGATCATTAAGAATCATACCTTCAGTTTCCAACAAAGGAGGTTATAAAACCAAATTCACCTATACGTCCATGCAAATATTTAGATAATAGAATATCACATCAAAAAGCATCTTGTAATTGTTTATATCAAAACAATTTCAAATTTTTATAGTAAAAATAATCAAATATAAATAAATTATTATGTAAAAATATATCCCAAAAGTAAAAGACAATAATAACTAAACATAAAAATTAGTCTTTTATATATGCCATGTCCAAAAGAGTTGGACACGGACATGTCAACACAACATAATTTCAAAGTGCACTGTTCATGCTACATAACCCCTGGTACCACAATCACTCATCATATCATCAACACCAGCACCATACATGTGTTCCAGCTATTTGGAATCTGCTTCACGAATCCTATTTTTACAAAATTCCTCTATGCAAATCACCACTTGTAAATATATTTTTGAAAGGAGAAGCCATAATGAAATTTGAACAACAGCATTTTTGGAGAAGTGTTTTAACATGAAGATTTATAAGTGAATCCTTTTTTTTTTTAATAAAGAATAAATTATTAAAAACAATTAAAAAGGAGAAGTAATGCAAAGGAAGAGAACTCCCAATACATAATGAAGGGCAATGCATGCCTCCTTGAGCTGATCATCAGCCAAATCATTCACTTCTTGACCAATGCGGGCAAACAATATGTACAGCAAGTAGGCCAAAAGGCAGATTTCCTCAAACACATTAGATACTTTCCAAGGATTTGAGGAAGCTCCTTAGGCCCACGTGATAACTGTCTTTAGTCACCTTCTCCAATGCCTGTAAGTAATACTTCTCCTTTGGATCCATGCAGTGCCTGAATCCTGAGAATTCAGGTTTTGATGACCCCCCTACATGATCCTTCCCATACTCAAAACTCGTAGCATCTCCTCATTAGCACAAGTAATGTACTCTCTACCATGTGAATCTGAAGATGATAATGGTGCAATCTTGGTCACTTTTCTAACACACAATTCACTAATATCACAACTACCATTGCTTTTTTACACCTTCTAAAATAGGAGACAATGCTGATGACACCCCACCAATCAATTCATGACAATGAGATCTTGGCTCACTCTTCTACATGTGCAAGAAGCTAAAATTCAAGACCTTTTGATTGTTTCCCCTTATTTCCGGGCATGTAGTCCCACCATTTAGAACTTTTCACATGCACCAGTCAAAAATAAGATTTCCACAATGAGGGTAAATGAACAAGACATACTTAGAACGTACATGCGCCATAGAAATTAATCTATCATCATCAATATAAAACCATATAAAATAAAAACTGAAGAAATCTATCACCAACCACGTTCCCTCTCTTTATATCACATTAAACAATGCATAAGTGGAAACAACTTAAAACATAAAAAATTCGGATTCACCATAGGAAGAATCCTGAAAATCTCCTATTAGTCTACATGCACACAGGCGATTCAAAAAACAGCATCCAATGTTCTTCATTTAATAATCTGCATTAAAAAATAAAAGATAAACAGCAGGAATTGGAGGCAGATTATATGGTGAAGCTGCAAGAACCAGAATATGGTAGGGTCATGCATCAATCCAGCCGTCCAATTAGTGGGTCCTATCATGCATGGTCTGTGTTTTAAAAATCAAACCTATTTGACAATGCCATCCACAGCTTTTTCTCCATGCTATAACCATTTTTAGTTTTCCATTATCTTTTAAGGACACCTATCAGATGGCTAAGATCATCCGATTCATGTGTGCTCTCCATCATTCAGCATCCACAGTGGGGACAGCCAGATCGACTGTCCAAAGATGGTAAGTCACCCTGACAAGTGTAAATGCGAGAGATGGTTCTACATATTCCGGTTAGACTGGATGTACCGTTTCATCTCCCAGCATTGGAACCAGAGAGAGAGAGAGAGAGAGAGAGAGAGAGATTGTCAGCACCGAAAAATCTAACCGATTAGAGACGAACGTGTGTTTTTAGATATCCTAAGAGGCGGTTTGTCTTTGTTCTTTTTGTGTGTATATATATATATATATATATAGAGAGAGAGAGAGAGAGAGAGAGAGACTAGCAACTACTACTACTGTAGACTCGTGAGGGTAGGGTTCTACTTCGTCCGTATCTCTGATTCTTTTCTTCACTTTCTCTACGGTCAAACTCTCTCTCCCTCGCTGAAACCGGAGGGACGAGGGGGTGGAGAGAGAGGGGGTAGAAATGAATAAAAAATACGGACTGGTACACGGCCAGAATGGGCAGAAAACCACTGCGTCCGTACATCTGGGCTGGCTAATTGCAACAGAAATGCAAACATGGTAGCCATTTTTTTTTTCTTTCTTCAACTGCAAAAGAATTTTTTCTCTTTGAAGAGATGTTTTCTTTCCGTGTTGAGTAAAGACATTGCCTAAAGAAGCTCTTGCTCGTAAAAGGGTTCTTTCTCTCTTCCCATCTTTCTTCCTTGCCTTATTTCCCTTTTTTTAGTAGTAGTTGTGGTAGTAGAACAGCAGTCGAGAGAGAGTTATCTGAGTAGTAATAGCAGGAGAGAGAGAGAGAGAGAGAGAGAGAGAGAGAGAGAGAGAGAGAGAGAGACCTGAAGTTAAGATGCGTACGGACCCGTTGGTTAGAACGTTGAGTTGGGACTCAATCCTCCTCATGAAATCCATGGCTTCTTGTATTGGCCTTGTTAGCTCTTCTCGGTATTTCACGAGCGTATCATAGTAAGCTTCCTGTGATTTTCAAAACAAGAAAAGAGGAGAGAGAAAACCCAAATTGGAAGAACGGAAAAGAAACAAAAAAAAGAGAGAATTTTCAGTTCCCAGAAAAGAGAGAATAATCAAAGCAATGAAAAGAGAAGAAAACCCAAATGGGAAAATTTGAAGGATAGAATAATCAAAGAAATTAAAAAAAAAAAAAAAAAAAAAAAAACCCAAATAAGGAAAATTGAGAAAAAAAAAAAAAAAAAACCATACAAGAGATAGATTTCAGTCTTATGGAATTGAATAAAATCGAATAATCATCGAAACCACCACGAACTGACCGGCTTCATTGAGAGAATCGAATCAAACAATTACCATGAATTGATCGAGTTCGGGGTCCGCCGAAGTGTCTCGGCAACTGCCCGCCGATCGTTGCCGCGTTTCAAACTCTTGCATGATGGCCGCAAGTCGTGCCGCTACTTCAGGTGGGGCTCCAACCTAAAGAAATCAAACACAAATTAGAAATTCTATCATCTCCTTCTCCTTCTCCTTCATTGTTCTTTTTACCTTTTGGCAATCCATATATGCTTCCAAGAGATTAGAGTACTGAGGGTGGGCGACGATCTTCGCCTTGATCGCATCCACGTCGTTGGAACTCCCATTCCCTTGCTGTTGTTGCATTGCTCCGTGCGCTTCTCCTCCTCTCACTACCAAAGGGTAGTGAAATTCCTTCAGCTGATGATGGGAAGACCCTCCTCCTTCGCTTTTCACAGTAGGAGAAGCTTCTGAGAGAAAGCACGAAGCGGTTTGATGGTGAAAAGAGGCCATAGGTAAAGACTGCTGGAAGCTGGAACCACTGCTGCTTCTGCCATACACCGAAAAATTCGGTGCAAGTGCGGGAGAAGCATATAGAAAGCTACCTCTAGATGTAGTATTCTCGCTCAACTGAGGATAATCTTCCATTTCTAAGAAGACCCAGATGAGAAAAACGGTAGAAAATCTCAAAACCCTAACCTTATAAAGAGAGATGTTAGATGGGTTTCATTGCACTTGCAGCCTTACTGAAGCAAGGTGCGACGTGAGAGATATACACCGTAAGCTAACGGTGTATGTCTGATTGACAGAAGCCGTCCAGACCTCTCCATGTCACTGGGGTGGGTTTCCAAGAGAGGAAGGACGATGGTTGGAGATTTTTTTTTCTTTTTCCTTTTTACTGTCTCTTTAATTTTTTTTCTCCTTTTTACTCTCTCTCTCTCTCTCTCTCGTTTTTCCTCTGTCGCGACACTGAAACCTGAGTGTATCGCCGCCGACTGCGGCCCACTTTCTGAGTGTTCAGATGATCAGAACTGTCCATTTTGTAGAACTTTATGCCATATAATCTGGTGGGAAATGTATTTCATCAGATCTTTAGATCAATAAAAATAAATTTTTAACGTTTTGCATTTAGATCTATAAAAATAAAAGTCTACCATCCTTAATCAAGGGATTATCACTTATCTATCGTGGTGAAGAGAATGTGGACGGTTCAGATCATCAGACCATCTCAGAATGTGACGCCTATTAGGAGCAACACATGCTGGAATCTAAATCGCGACGGAGGTAAAAGGACGCGTATGTCACCCGTGGGACCCACATGCAGGATGGTCCGATGATTGCAACCCTCCGTCTCTTATGGACAGGAATTTCCTGTAGCACCCGTTAGGAGGAGCCAGGGCAGCAGATAGCTCTGTGAGGCTGCATATATTCACTCCGTCCATGCTGCTGCGTCAGTTCCATGTTAGGACGTGGACCAAACAATGTAGGAAATTAAAAACTAAGTGGGCCAAATCATCACAAACATTTGAGAGTGGATGCGCTGCAACCTTCTTGGGCCCACCAAAGTTATGGATCTGAGACTGTCTCGTAGCCTCGGTGGCCAATTAATAACCGTCGGATTAAAGAGGTAATTTAAAATTAATTATTTTTAACTGTTCTCAAGTCCTGTTAAGACAAAAGGAAGAAAGTAAATAAATATCATGAACCCAGCCCATCTCGTTTCTTGCTGACTCATCTAGCTTGGCCAGCCATTGTGATGCTCGTGAGAATCCACTGCATCCACTAGTTTGGCCAGCTCACGTTTGGATATGATCTAAAAAATAAAATAAATATAAAAACGACCCCAAAATAAAATAAATTCAATATTGAAGCAATCACGGGACATGAAACCATAGGATAGAACCCCCAGTCATTGAAATCTTTGGGGAGCCCACCATAATATTTGTATGCCATCAAAACCTTTTATACGATTATACTAGCTGAATTGACGTAAGACATAAATATTATCCCTATCCAAAACTTTTGTGGCCTCTCAAAGGTTTTAGTAGTAGGAGATTAGTTTTTCCTTCTTTTTTTTGGTTTACTCAAATTTAAATTGCTTGAGCAAGAAATCATAAGTTGGGTAGGATGGATGGCGTGCTTCAAGAGAAATCCACCCTATTTATCTATTTTGCCTGATTAAATTATGGCCATAAGCTCAAAAATGAAACAAATCCAAAACTCAAATGTGTTGCTCAATAGGGAACAATGATGGTTGAACGTGTCACACCCTGCAATTTAGATACTGAGTGTGCACCCTCAACCGAAGTTACGGTTGGTCTATTACTCATACACTAAGTTACTTAAACCAAATGAGTCATGAAGTTATTTGAAGTCTAATTTATATATACTTCTAAATTTCAATACAAACCATCATTCACCCATACTAAATATACACAACCATCATTTACATCACACACCTTTCTAGGTTCACAACCAATCAACTTCATTCATTCATTCATCATGATTTATTAACAAAGTTAGGTCCACCCATTTAGAACTTTAATAACAATAACATTCATAACCACAAATATCCATAAATATTCATTATTCAACAATTTAATTAAACATGAACCACATCCTAACTAATTAACCAAAAAGTTCAATTAATGAGATATCTCTTAAGCCAAAGCATTTGTCAATTCAACTAATCCATAACAATAAGTTCTTCATCGATCATGTATGGCCATGTCTCTCATGGATTTTTCACTGGTTTGGCTGCCTCTTTCTGTTTTTGTGTCGATAATTTAACATCATTCACATATATACAGTTTTATCGATCAAGTGTGAACCGGCCAAGCCCAGTGAGCAAACCCATCATGGTTCATGCACGTTATAATTAAAATAATAAATGCATGGATGTTGTGCAATGTGACGTGAACGCATCAAATTGGTTGATCTATCCACTTGCTTGGGTTGGATATCCATCAACTTGCATCTACCTTTTTTGGGAAAACTTCCACTATTTTGGTAGGCTTCTACACATTATAGGCATCTAGGAATAGCACCCTAGGTTACACGATACTAAAAGGACCTATGGGTCTTCCAAGGCGTACCCCTAGGAATCTGTGCAGAAATCTTATGCATGACATGATAAGATGAGAATAATTGATGCATCATATTAGCAATTTGTCACATACATCATCCTATTTCAGTAATAACTTTTCAAAATAAATAAATTTCAATAAAGCAATCAATACAAATAAATATACTTAACATAGCAATCAAACAACTACTTTAATCATAACAAAGAGGAAACATGTTGAGATCACTCACATTTATCTTGACGAAGTAGATTACAAGATATTACCCTAAATTTTATCAACTGATAATTTCCTAGATACATGGTACAATCAAATTATATTTCTATCTAAGTAAACTTGTATAATCAGCTTACCTTTGATTGATCAAATCTTAATTAAAAATCCACATAGAGTATATAACCATCTAATTTGAATTTATTTAGTTTCATTCTTAACATATGGTTTATGAATGTTTATTCTTCAATGTGGGGCCTACTTGATTAAACCAAAGTGTTATAATTACTCTAATGTTCTTAGAATGATTAAGGGTTGTTTACTGCATCACAATTATATAATTGTATAATTTTACAACAAAATATCTTATTTAAATAAAATTATAACAAATTTATGAATTAGGAAATAATATTGTAAAAATTAAGGTGTTGTTAGAATTTGCCCCTAGAATTTCTGCAAATTTGGGCTGTTTTTAGTAATAGACTGTAATTTGGATTTTTCTTGGAGGTTTGGGTAGTATTCTGTAACATTCTGAAATTTATGGTAGAACCCCCTGATTTAGTTAGAATTTTTATTTTAGTCCTGAAATTTCAAAATATGCATGAATATATCCATATTTTGATTTAAGGGTGGTTTAATAATAAATTTACATTTATTAATAAAATTTAAAAATTAAAAAATATTGAATTTAATTACAAATAAGATATCTATTATTATTACGATATGATATTATAACTTTTGAGGATTTTCATACTTTCTTACTTTTAAGAACATTATTACTCTAATGGGTCAAATTTGAATCATTCATTGGCTTCCACATGATCAAATTAAGGGACGGCCAATACATCGTCAAATTTGAGCTACTCAATCTTTATATTTATTAGATTATGTCTTTAACACCAATTTATCATATGATCGTTGGGGCACACCAGATGATCAGATTTATCCAAAATATTGGGTCATAGTTTCGATCTACCCCAGAATTCATACAGATAGTACATATCGAATTTGATACATTTGATGATCCATCGTAAGATCACTTATACAAATAAAAGGTCAGGATCAGATCTTATTTTTGTGGCTCATCCAATGATAAGATCAATCTATAATTTAGGATCATGGTATATTTTGGCCCTTATGATCAAATGATCATATAGATACATCATATGACACCAAATTTATCACTATGACAAAAAAATGACCTAGATCTACGCTTTTTTCTATTGTTTTATTGTTGTATCTTTCAAGGTCCATGTAATAAACGTGTGGCCAATCCACACCGTTCATTGCATAAATCTGGCAAAAAGAGATTAAATATAAAAAAAATTTAAAAAGAAGATTAACTTACGGGATTTGAGCTCCCCTCGGTCTCTCTCTCTCTCTCTCTCTCTCTCTCTCTCTCTCTCATTATTATTTATTATTTATTATTTTTTAAGTTCCTCTCTATAATTTTCTACGACGCTCTCATATATCCCTCTTTAAAGGAGAGATTTCTCCAGATAAGGTAGGATGGGCACATATTTCCTTATCTAGAAATTTAAAATTTTATTCAGATTTGTAAATAAGGTTATTTCTTACCGTGACAGAAACTGATACCTCATCTCTTCCCACAATCGACAGTCTTGGCCACCCAGCTAAGTGCTTTGTTTTGTTATTTATTAAAAATTTAATTTTTATTTCAATTAATTTCTGATTAAATGTGCCAAAATTCAGGGTCGTTATAGAACTTCCCCATCAAATATTCGTGGGGCCATAAAAGTTTTAAATCAGGCTAATATTTTCATTTTCAACTCATTTTTAGCTCATCCTAGAATGAATGGTTTGGGTGGCATACAAACATCTTGGTGGACCTAGGGGAGGTTTCAACAATAGGCTTTTTCCTACCCACTTTTTTCTCGTCATAAAGCTCACTTGAGTTTTAGACCTACCTCATTTTTTAGCTCATGTCCTAGCTAGCAAAACAGATGGATGGGGTGGATTTCTCACAAATATCATGGTAGATCCCACCTAGCTTCTCCCTGTAGGAATTTTCTATCACAAGGTTTCGCAGGCAATCCATGTCTAGTGGGTTGCAATTGAGTTTTTTAGCCGCCTCATGTTTAGACTCGGAGAATGCAGTGGATTTAACAATGCAGGCCCACATAGCTTCCACTTACACGAACTTCGTATAGGTCGATGTAATAGCCCCTTTTATTAATGGTGTGAATTATAATTTCGACTGTTTCCTATGGTGTGGCCTACTTGAGTTTTGGATATACCTTGTTTTTAGGCCCATGCACTGGCATGATTGGGCAATGCTGATGGATATGGTGGATTTCTTATGTCATCATAATGGAGTTCACAGACAAAAAAATCCACATAGTAAGCATGTCACCGCACAAAGCCACCTCCCTCTGAACTCTCTCTCCTTCTCATTCTCCATGTTATAGTGATGGGTCTCGAACATATAACCGGCCTTCAACCCACCATCCAAGTGGGCCTAGCCCACCGATCTTAATCGTTTATTCGATGAGACCCGCTGGTTTGATCCACTCTATAAAAAAGAGAAAGTAGTGCATCGTGCGTTGTTGCACGTCATTGTGAAGCCAGAACTCCTCGACTCCCTCTCTCCTTCCCTCATTTTGTGGACTCAACAATGGAATGATTTCGCTCCAAGCATCATCCTAATCGTCCATCTTGCAAGACCAACAAAGTTTGAAAATAAAAAATAAAAAATTGGTAACATGTGTTATTATTGCATGTTGCCTTATAGTCACAATTTCGCAAGCCGCTCCACTCTTTGCTCCTTCACACACACACACACACACACACACACACACACACACACACATAAAGGAGAAATGAGAAGAAAAAAGAGAAAGGAAGAAATTAGAAGAGAGATCAAAAGAGGAGTGATAGTTTGCCAAGTGCAGTCGAGATCTATCATGTTCGGGTAAAGTCCATATTAATTTTAGACGATCCAAGTCCTATAGAGGTGGGTGATTTCACTTTCTAGTTCTTGAATTTTAAAATCTTTATTAGATTTATTGAGTATATGATTTAGTTGGAAATACAAATTGTGGTGGGTGATCTTATAGTAGTTGACATTCTGATTTAATATTCATCACTAAATTTTCAAATTTTTTATTTTTTAGATTGATTGAATTATTTCTATATTTTTTAATTTAAAATTTCATATCTAATTTACTTCTACAACTTAATAAAGTTTAATTCTGAATTATCGCATTAAAGTTTAAGTTTAGATTTGAAATTTGTTTTAATTAAATTTTTTGAAAATTAATGACTTATTAATATATAATAATAATAATAATAAATTGAATATAAATGTATATATATTAAATTTATATTCTGTAATCTAAATTTTATTGATTTAAATTAAATTGAGTCTTGGCCAAACAAATTTTTTGAAATTTTGATAAATTTGATCTAGTTTTAATTTAGAATTTGATTTAATATGTGGAATTAATCGGTTTATAATAATTAATTAAATTTATATTTAAATGTTGATATTAATTTAAATCTATTAAAATAGATTTCAGTTTATAGATTAATTTTTTCAATTAGAATTTCTTTAAATTAAAAAAATTAAAAATTTGATCTGATTTAAATTTTGAAATTTTTTGATGAACTAAATTAAATTAACTTGGTAAATTAAATTTAAAGTTGACTTGACTTTAAATGGTTGGATTATTTGTTTTATAATAATTTACTATTTAAAATTAATAGTGGGATCAATTCATTAAGGATAGAAGTAATTTAATTTCTAAATATAATCAAATCCTAATAGTGAAATTATTAGATTCATAATAAATTGATTAAATAAATTTATGATTAGAATGGTTAAAATTAAATTACTGTATGTAGATGATAATCTAATAATTTAATCAGGCTTTAAATCCTAAATTTTTAATTATTTGAGTTATAATAATTTGTTAAACTTAGATTTAATGTTTTAATTATTAAAATTAAATCATTGACTTTAGATGGTAATTATTTATTTAAAACTAATTTTATTTCATATTGTCTAATAAATTAAATTTTAACGATTTGTTAAATTAATATTTAATGATAAAATAGTTGAAATTTTTAATGACTATTAAGTCCAATTTTTTATGATTTAAATTAATAATTAGACTTAAATTAGTATATTGTTATAAATTGTTAGTTTAAGAGTAAATTCTAAGATTAAAAAGAAGGACGATTTTTATTTATTTATTTACTCTAAACTAATTCCTATTAATTTTTTGTTGTTATGTAATTATATTGCTAAATTTTAAGATTTAGTGGTTTAAATTAAATTTAGATTATGAATTAATTTAAAATCTGAAAATAAGAACTCATAAATTTAAATTAATTTTGTTAAGTTCCAATTGTAACTTGAGTAATTTTGAGATTTTAAGGTTAATTTAATTTAAATTAACTTTGTTAAAATTTACATTTGAATTCAACATTCTGAAACTTCATAAATTATTAGATAAATTTTGTAATATAATTTTTAGTTCAAAATTTATTAATTTAAGATAAATAAGCTGTTGAGTTTATATATAAATTGATTTACTTTAAACTTTATGATCAATTTATTTAAATCAAATATAACCTAATTTGTTTGGGTGTAGAATCTAATATATCCTTATATATATTAATCAATTAAAGTTCATTAGTTCTTATTACGGTTTTGATTATAATTTAAATTGAAATTTTTTTAATTTGAGAATTTTTATTTGTTAGGGTTTAGATAAAATTCATCTGTAGAATTTAATTAAAAACTTGAAATTTATTATTATTTGATTATAAATAAAATTATCCCAAAAAGTTTTAATAGGGAGCTAAAATTTATTATTAATTTAATCATCTTATATCAAAATATGAGTATGAAATTCTAAAAGTTGGACTTTCGTGACATAACCAGAATTTTCAGTATTGTTAAAAGGCTATGTATAAGAATTCCAAATAGTTATAGTAAACAACTCAATTTTACAGATAATTTCAAGGGCTAAATTTTGACAGAACTAGATTTTTACATTAATTTGTAATAATGTATTAAAATATTGCAAATTTATTTCTTTTACAGTATTTATGTTAAAATTTTCAAACATTTCAAATCTCTCTTTAATCTGTTAAATAAATTACTTAATTATTTATTATAATGGCATTAATGCATTCATTATAGTATTATAAAAGTATATTGGATGCACTACCCTAGGTATGTCTCTAAAAGTATATTGTATGCACTGCCCTAGGAATGTCTCTAAAAGTATAAGCGATTGTGTCTCTTGGATGAAAGACCCTAAAGCTAGTAACATATGATACTATACATAGATTATTTTTACACATATCAATTATGTGATGGCGGTATAGTCTACGTAAATGGTAATAGCATGTGTAAAATTGTGGAGATTTGATATGTCAAAATTATTATATTTGATAATATCACATGTATAGTTCGAATGTGTGACACTTGCTGGATTTGCGGAAGAGTCTTCTCTTACCGATAATGTTTGATAAAGATGGCTATAAGTTTTTTAATGAAAATGGTAAAGCAAAAATTGTAAAGAGGTGATGGTAGTTTTAAAAGGAGAGTAAATATATGATGAACTCAGGCATATATTATTGGACTGCTTTGAAGTGGATCCTTCATTACTTAAAGGATACTTCGGAGGCAACTATTTGTTATAGTGGCCAAAATTTAGAATTGGTTGTATTAATGATCACAAATTATGAAATTGTGTTGGGGGATACCCTACATATATACGTGGAAGCTTGGTGGAGCTTGTAGAACTATGTCTAAGTCCTATAGGTGGGGGGTGATTAGGACCGTTTAAAAATCTCTTTTAAAAATATCTTGCCTAATTAAACTAATTAGCAATTATCAACTAATTAAGCAAGAACACTTAGCTTCCAAGCTTAAGTTGATTAAATCACAAGGCTAACATATAATAAGCAATTAAACAACCTAGCCTAAGCATGCATAAATAATCAAATGATTTAACTAATCAAGAACCTAATCTATATAGCCTATGTAGACTATATGAGAATGAATCATATGAGCTCAAGTCTACACTATTGAGTGAAAGTACATCTTGTGTGTGAATGTGCACATCTAGTGTCTAACATACATTCCTATCAAGAATTCATAATTAAGCAATTAAACATACAATGCTAAGATAACAAAGTGCTCAAATACATCACAAACACAAGCATGTATAGTGATTTGACTTTGGGTCTACACTCCCGGTTCAAGTACTCAACCCTTAAGCACATCGGTATTCACTATGGAATTTAAATTAAGTTCCTCCCAACTTAGGCATTTCAAATCGGCTTCACCCCACCGGGAAGTTTAACAAGGTTCCTCCTAACCTATGACAAAGATTTTCTGGTTTATCTCTCAACTAGGATGTTTACGGGTTCCATCTAACCCAGGAGTTTAACAAGGATCCTCCCTACACTTCAGTTCTAATCCTACAACCTAACGCACTCTCCCACCGAAGGCTCCCATTGGAGACTTAATCGAGTTTGTAAATCTAAACTCTCACACTCAATCCTCTATGAGGAATGAGTGCAATCGGACTCTCACAATAACACTTACTTGTTGGATGAGCCCCTTGTTCAACACCTTCTTGGGTTGCTTAATCTTCGCTTTCTCATGCTTCAATCAGCTCCCCTATGCTCCCCCGATCATGTTACCACTGCGTTACCAATGCCTCAACTTCACCGATTAATCATCTAGCATGAGATGCTCTTGAGATGCCTAAGGTGATAGGAGATAGTGTGAATTCTCTACAACTAATAGGAGTTGGTTGCCTGGAGGAATTCCACCTAGTGGGATCTTTAGAGAGGTTTAGACGAAGGATCTACATATAGTCAAAGTGCCTAAAATCCTAAAGATCAAGAGAGAGCAAGTCCATCTTCACGTGAGTTTTGAATGCTCCATCTTGTGATCAAACACAAGGAAGATGACTTGGAATGCTTAGGATTAGAGCCTAATGGTATGACAAATAAGGGTAGCTTATAATGCACTAAAATCTCTCTCTCTATCTTTTCAAAATCGAGTCCAGCCTTTATATAAGAAAATTCCTAACGGATATAAAATGGTTGTCAACGGTTTTCTACCAACAGGTCAGGCAACCGATCGCAGGGGGTCTCCGACCAGTCGGTCGTTAAGGGACGACTAGTCGAATTTAAGGGCTTGAATATAAAATTGTTGTCGTCCTGTTTTTTCCCTCTATGGATCATTGAAACTACTGGTCATTCAGGCCAGACGACCGATCGAATTAGCCCCAAGGATCGACTTTTTATTAATTTGGTTGTTGTTCCAATTTGTTCACTGCCGACCGGTCGGACAGTTTATTACAATTGGTCGGATGACCAGTCTAAGGCATGCTATCTGCTGAATGGTTTACGCAATTTTTAGCATCTCATGCAACCTCTATGGCTATCCTTTGGGTGATCTTTTGGGACACCTGGGGCCAATCTAAGATGACCACAAGTATGCCTAATGGATCAAAGTCATCTAGAGGTTTTAGTTTTAGTTTGGTTCAAGGTTCAAGGCTTACCAAGGCATCTCTTTTACCTGTTTCTTTTTCCTTGATGCAGCAGGTCCGCTTGAATCTTTAGTCTTCGTCTTCTTTTAGCTCAACTGACACTAGACTCACTAATCTTCATAATTGACAAATAAGGTACACTAGTATGCCACAGAAAAGTGCACTAACAAATTATGTATGAGATTGTGATAAAAAAGATCAACCACATGTTATATATAGCTATTAGTATAATTATTTGGATGTCAAGATTGCAGTCAATGGTGGCTTTGTCTACTATAAAAGTAGATTATATGACAGCTAAGTAAGCATGTAAGGAAGGTAGTTGGTTGAAGAGGCTGTTAAAATAATTGAAATTCAAGAAGAGAGTTGTGATGGTTCACTGTGACTATCGGAATGCATTTTACTAGGCTAAGAATCAGGTATTTCATACTTAGACCAAGCACATCGATGTTCAGTATCTTTTTGTTCATGACTTGGTGGAAAATAGACAAATCTCATTGCAAAAGATCATTCACACTAATGATAGCGTAGTAACCATGTTGGCCAAGCCTATTACAAAGGAGAAGTTTGGTTAGGACTTCTCTTCGACGATTTCTACTTAGTGATTGGTGATGTTTGGGCAATTATTATTTGAAGTATTTTTCGACAAATAGAGAAACTTGTCTTCAACTGGGAGAATATTGTCAAGGTGGTGTAGTGCCTGACGCCTCTAATAGGATATGTCTTTTATCCACCTTGCATAGGTATGTACGTCAAGCTTATATCTCCTAGAGTTTGGTCATGCTCTCTCTTGTGGTATTGTCTATATAAGGGAACTTATGTAGAGAGAGTTTGTACTTTTTAAAAATTGCTTAGTGAGAGATTTATTGTACAGAGGAAGAGTGTAAAAGAGACAACCCTCGTATTTCTATTTTCGCATGTTTTAATGAAAAAGAATGGTGTATGTTGTTTTCTTATGGCATAAGCATATTGTTGAACCATGTAAATCTCAATGCCTGTTATCTCTTGTTTTTTTGCTTTTGATTTTCGTTTTCAATTTAGTTCTATTTCTTTTATGATTTTGCTTTGCCTTCACTGATTGTGTGTGCAAGTATTTTTTTCCATAACAAATAATCCATAGAGAGGAAATAGTCCTGCCCACTTCTCTAGATCGCCTAAAGATCTCCTCAGGATGCAACTTGCATAACCAATAGTCATCCTCACTTCTTTTTTATTTCCTTTAATATGAAGTGTCATGATGGTCCTCTGATTGGAGCTACTTGTCACCCTCACTTCTAAAAAACTCTTCACCAAGACACCCACCTCTTTCAGATCGGGTTGATAATTTATGTATTCCTTTCAAACATGTGGGGTGTTGTTGCTGATTTCTGAACAACGAATGAGGTGGATGAAGGATCGCCTTAGATTGATGCGTGTCACTAATCTCTTGCTAATGAGCCGGTTGGATATGAGAGATTAATCCTGCACAGCACGAGGAAGGCTAAGAGGGTGGCTAGGGACCGGTCGTTAGCCCTCTGATGCCTAAGTCAAATGAGTTCGATGGAAGGGATAGGCGGTAGGCTTTGAGTCAATACGTTGTGCGTACCTTTGCTAGGGATAAATCCCTCTATTTATAGGTGATCAAAGAGCTGCTGATAACCATGATCATGGCTATGATCACGGGAGAGATGCCCGTTAGGGCGGCGTGATTCCCGGGGTCGTGGATCACACAAGTAACGGTAGGAAACATGTTCGTCTCCTCCGGACCTATCCCTGGACTTTCGCCTGCCTTTTTGGCAGTTGCAGCTCAGGTTGATCTATTGATAGTGTAGGCCAAGGCCGAGCCCTCAACTCGTTGGCCTTGTTAACAGATAACCTGGTTAGGGTTGTCTTTGATGTATCCAAAATGCCCTTCGTTAAGCCCGACATGTTGTCGTATCGGCTCTGCTCCTCGGCTCTCTTCCTGTTGTTGTCGGGCATTTTGTACCCATTCCATGTACATGGTCCTATGGACCAGTGGGCTTCATGGGCTTTCATTGGGAACCGAGGTGAGCTCGGATGTACCTATAACGGTAGCCCCTTGCTCTCAAGTCTGACTTGTTTGGCTCGGGAGTAAAACTGAGTAGAATTTTAATAAAATAGTTGACCTTGGCTCTCTCTAAATTTTTCACTATTGCCACCGTTAGTAAAATGGGTGGGAAATTTACATTTAATGTGACAGTTCAAATTTTAAATTGTTGTCATGATGGCCATACGGCACGACAGCTTTTCGTCACTTCGGATGAATGGGGGACTAACGCATGGCGGTGACGTGTCTGAAGAGACGTTTCTTGCTAGGTCGACCAATCGTGGTGCGCCATGTGGCGGAGTAGGTCAACTCACATCGCTTCAATTCTCGAGGACACCTTGTGTTGACATGTGGCGCTAACACGAGCTCGGTGCTGGCGCACAGATGGATATAAAAGGGGCACTTAGCAGCATTTTCTAGATTCTTCGCATTTTGCTCGAACTTCTTCATCCTTCTCTCTTGTGGTGTCGTTGTACACTTCTATTTTTTGCCAGATTTTCCATCCCGTGCGTCCATCCTGCAATCCTCGTTTTGAAGCGAAATCTGGTATGTTCTTTGCTTCCCAGCCCACTAGTTTTTTTGTCCATCCGGTCCACCATTGTCCTCTTCCCTTCTTTTCCTTTTGTTTTTCTTTCAGTTGAATCATGTCGGATCCAGAGGGTGCCTGCGATACCTCCCAGATAGAATCTGTCCGACGTGAATCCATCGGGGAATGCCTTCACCGGGAGATCCAATCCGACCTGAGGGAGGCCCCAGATGACATTCTAAACAAGGAGGCTCCTTCCTCCTTTAGGTCAAACGAGATCCCCTTCATCACGTCGGAGCGTCATTTTGGGACCTCAACCTCTACTTCTGGCCCCACTTAAGCTCTTAGCTTCGTGGCTGATTTCATCAAATCCAAACTCACTAAGTCCGACCTGAGCTAGCTCAGATGGGACTACTGTATCCTGAGTTCGATTGGGCTTCATCTTCCTGGCGAGGGTGGAATCCTGAGTCGACCTTGGGGAGATGAGGTCGCGATATTCTTTGCCTTCTTTGAATGCCGCTTTCGACTCCTGGTGAGTGAGTACTTGTCGAAGGTGAACTTGACCCCAGGCTAGCTTGTCCCAAATGCTTAGAGGACAATCTATAGTTGCATCATCCTTCGGCGGGAGGTTGGTAATAATGACTTGAGTGCCTCAGAGATAATGTACATGTATCGGTTGAAGAGCAGACCCAGCTTGAAGGACTGATACTATATGACGCCTTGGTTAGGGAGAGGTGTACCTTTGATCGGAGATCTCCCATCCTCCATACACAAATGGAAGGACAAGTGGTTCTTCGCGACCAAGGTGTGGGAGGCCTCATGAGCTGAGGTCGGAACCTTACAGTTCAGAGTCCCCAACAATTTTCCATACTAGGTCGGAGAGTTGTACCGAGACTTTCCTTTGTGCTTTGTGCTTTGATCGAGCTAATCTGATGTCTGCTCATGATTCCTTTAGTGCTGTTCATCGGGAGAGACAACCCGAGCTGAGCCCTTAGCATCTAAGGCTAATTGAGGCTGCGTGGCGTCACCCAGTCAATTTTCGAAGTCAAAAAACTCTCCTCTCCTTTGAGTCTTTGTTGGAAGCCAACGTCAATCACGGTAACATTGCTGTCCAAACTTTTAATTTTGGTAATGGAGTTCTCTTGACTGATCATTTTCTCTGATTTTCTTTTAGGCATGTCAGCTTCTTCCTCCATGCGAATGCTCACGGCGGAGGAGAAAGAGCGGTTTCGCATTGCGAAGAAGCAAAGGGCAGTATCCAAGCGCCCTGAGGTCCGCCAACCAGTCTCTACTCAAGCCTCCGCCCCAGTCTAGGCTTCTACTCTGACGCAATCGCAAGCTCCTTCCTCCAAAGACAGGGCCGAGCTTAAGACTGTGATAACTGTCTCATCCGAGGTTAGGACGGCTGTGGCTGCCACTTCCATCACCCCTCCAACGGGCGCAGAGGTCGTTGACCTAACGACTCAAGCGAAGGCAAGTCCTGGAGATGCTGGTCCATCCAAGAGATCGGCCCCTCTGGTCCTCCAAGCCCCTCAGCTCTCGCGCCGCAAGGTTGAAATCTCACCCTACTTGTTTAGGTTCTGTAAGTGGGCGTATAAGCACATCCCAGAACATAAGGTGGATGCCTTGTGAAGTCCCCAAAGGGGAAGGCCCTGGAGGTAATGGCGATCAGCTGCACTGAGGTGAGGTCTTCTCGTTTCATCTCGTCTCATCCCTTCATTTTAGGAACTCTGTTTAAAAATCTAACTCATGTTTTCTTGTGGCATGCTATCTTTGGCTAGATCACACTCAAGGATTCGATGACCCAAGCCAGGGGGTCATCTCTAGTCTTGAGGGAAGGGTGAACCAGTCTCGATTGGAGAATGAGGAGGCAAGGAAAGCAGCGGAGGAGGTGACGAAGGTGGCTGATGAGAGGGGGAGGGAGCTGGAGGCCATGCGGTCTGAGGTGAAGGCCAAATAGGATGAGCTAAAGGATAAAGAGGAGGCGTTGTCATCTAGCCGAGCTGAGCTGTTCGAGCTGACGTGGGTCTTGAAGGAAGAGTAGAAGAAGCTCGCATCTGTTCCAGCGGAGCTCGAGGAGAGGGTGTCTGAGGCTGACAAGATGTTCGACTTCGGGTTTGAGAATTGCCGGGACTTGGTTCAGACACAACACCCAGAGTTAGCCCTCTCTTTCTTGGACGTTGCTTCCACAGGCGAGGAGGGTTAGGACGAGGAAATCCAGGCCGAGCCATCCCAAGATACTCTTAAGGTCAAAGGTGCTTTTGAGGTCGGGGCTCCTTCGCAAGCCCCTTTGGCAGACGACGTCGCTGAGGCCTAAGGCCCTCACATACTTCCTCTTTTTTTTTAAGTTCGTGCCCGTGTTGGGCACTTAAACTCCTTTTTGTGGATGATTGCCCCTCTTAGGGTTTATATTTTTGTCGAATGGTTTCCTTCTGAGGCTTTTTCATCTTATGTTTTTGTCCTGCCTGTCACCTGTGCATCTGTATCACTATTTTGCATTTTTTACCATACTTTTGTGATTGAATGCTTTGTGATGACTTATATATCTATTCCCCCCACTCCGATGTTGAGCCGAGTCCGGCTCGGTTCGTGGGATTAAAATTGAGCATGTTGGTCCGAGGACCTTTGCCGCTTTGGTCGACCTGATATAAAGTCTTTCATGCCTTTTGAGGTTACTGCCCCTTAGGCTAGGTTGCTTTTTTAAGCGCACTATTGGCGGGAATAGTCATGTTCGCCTGCCTCCCTTTTGTCATTGGATGCCTAACTTTCGGGTCGTGGCTCTAGTTTGGTCATCCTTTTGTGAAAGCTAAGTTAAATTTTTAAAAGGAAGTTGTATTTATTGATTGAATCAATTTACAAGAATTTTCATCATATACATATAGGCAATTGTAGAATAGGTCGACCTCGTAGATGTTCTGCAGGTGATATGAGGAGACTACGGAAAGTAGATCTTCAAATGTTCGACATTCCAGGGGTGAGGGAGAGGCCGACCTTCCATATCTTTGAGCCAGTATGCACCTGACCGAGGCGAACTAACGACCTTGTAGGGACCCTCCCAGTTCGGCCCAAGTGATCCCGAGATCTTCTCCTTGGTCTCCTTAGAGATTTCTCAAAGGA
Organism: Liriodendron chinense; assembly: GCA_003013855.2. Lineage (NCBI taxonomy): Eukaryota > Viridiplantae > Streptophyta > Magnoliopsida > Magnoliales > Magnoliaceae > Liriodendron > Liriodendron chinense. The sequence continues at coordinate 345,168 of ML058590.1, forward strand.
TGAGATCCCCTGCTCTGAACCTTCTCTGTCTGACCCTAAAATTATAGTACCTTGCGACCCTTTGTTGATAGGATTCTATCTTCAAGAGGGATGTCTCCTTGACTTCTTCCAATAGGCCGAGGTCAATTCGTAGTTGCCTTTCATTAGCTTCTGGTTGGAAGTCCTGAGTTCGGTAAGTGGGCATCCTGACCTTGACTGGGACGACAACTTCAGCCTCGTAAGCAAGATTGAATGGTGTCTCACCCGTTGTAGATCAAGCTGTGGTCCGGTACGCCTAGAGTACGTTAGGGAGTTCCTCGGCCCAAACCCCCTTGCATTGGTCGAGCTTTGCCTTCAAGTGCCCCTTGATGATTTTGTTTATGGCCTCGACTTGGCCATTGGCTTGTGGGTGGTGAGGTGAGGAGTAGGCATTCCAGATTTCGAGCTCTTGGGAAAACTTTTGGAACTTGGAGTTATCAAATCGATGGCCATTGTCCATGACGGTTGTATGTGGGATACCGAACCGACATACTATCGATCTCCAGATGAAATTCATTATCTTCTTCTCTGTGATCATCGCAAGTGGCTCAGCCTCAGTCCACTTAATGAAGTGGTTGACCGTGACGATCGCATACTTCGTTTGACCTTTACCCTTCGGAAGAGGGCCAATGATGTCCACCCCCACTGCACGAATGACCAAGGGTCGGTCATGGGCTGAGGTCTTCAGGTGGCATATGAGGAACTGGGGCAAACCTTTGACACTTACCGCAGACTTTGACAAGCTTCTAGGTGTCTTTCTTTTTGGTCGCCCGGTAATACCCTTGCTAAATTACTTTTTAGGCGAGTGCTTGGCTACCGAAATGATTACCGCAACAACCATGATGAATTTCTCTAAGCACATAGTTGGCCTCGTCTGGTCGCAAACACCACAAGCATAATGTCGAGAATCCCTTCTTGTAGAGTGTGTCCCCGATCATGGTGTACCGAGTTGACCTGTATCTTATCCTGATAGCCTCTTTTTTGTCTTTAGGCGCGCAGCTCTCCATGCTGTAGAAATTGGATGATTGGGTCCATCCATGTCAGCTCGGCGTTGACGGGGAGCGCTCCCTTTGGGTCTTCTCGGGCAATGCTTTGCCAAGGGAGGAACTCGATGGGGATAGTCTTTATAAGGTCATCATTGACCACAGATGCTAACTTAGCTAAGTAATCTACATTTATATTCTCCATCATAGGGACTTGCACAACCTCATAACGTTTGAAGCGCTTGAGGAGTTCTTGGGCCTTTGCTAAGTAAGCAATCATCTTTTTACCCCTCGCCCGGTATTCGATGGTCACTTGCCCGACCACCAGGAGGGCTTTGTATTCAACTTCATTATTTGAGGCTCGAAAATTGAACCTCAGGGCGTATTGAACTTTCACCCCGTTCGGAGAGGTGAGGATGAGACCTGCTTTGCTACCTTAAGAATTGGAGGAGCCATTGACATGCAGAGACTACATCGGCCCTGGTAAACTTTCTTCGAATGAACTTCCGACTTGTTCTGTCTCCATTGGCTGAACTTCTATGGAAACTTGACCGTCGAGCGGGTAAGCCCTAAGTGTCTAATAGGCCATGAACTCAACAATGAAGTCGGCCACGGCCTGTCCCTTGATGGTAGTGTGTGGTCGATACTAGATGTTGAATTCTCTAAGCTCAATAACCCATTTTACGAGTCGGCCAGATGTCTCTGACTTCTAGAGAACTTATTGTAGCTATTGATCTGTCAATACCGCTATCGGGTGTGCTTGAAAATAAGGCCTCAGTCGCCTGACTAAGGTGACTAGGGCTAAAGCCAACTTCTCGATGCATGGATACCTTATCTCTGCTTTGAGTAGAGCCTTGTTCATGTAGTAGACCGGTTCCTGTGTGACTTCATCATCTCGTATCAGAGTTGAGCTGACCGCTGAAGGCGAGATCACCAAATACAGTAACAACTCTTCACTTTATGTGGGCTTGGACAATAGCTGTGGCGATCTGAGGTACGCCTTAAGTTCTTGGAAGGCTTGCTCATATTCTTCTGTCCACGTAGCCTCCTTGCTTCCTCTTAGTTGTTTGAAAAAGGGGAGACATTTGTCCATGGACCTGGAGACAAATTTTTTGAGGGCTGCGACCCAGCCAGTGAGACGCTGGATTTCCTTTATAGTAGTGGGCGAGCTCGAGCGTGAATTTTTTCTGGATTTGCTTCAATTCCTTGTTGATGTACCATGAATTTGAGAAATTTCCCCGAGCTGACTCCAAATGTGCATTTGCTCAGGTTGAGCTTCATCTAGTACTTTCTCAGAATACCAAACATGTCGTGGAGGTCACCTATGTGGTTTTTCGACCTCACACTCTTAACAAGCATGTTGTCCACATAGACCTCCATTGTTTTGTCGATCTGGTCTACGAACATGTGGTTGACCAGCCACTATAAGTAGCCCCTCGCGTTCTTTAATCCGAAGAGCATAACCCTGTAATAATAGAGGCCTCAATCTGTAATGAAGGTCGTCTTCTGTTTATCTGGGACATGCATCCGGATTTGATTGTATCCAGAGTATGCATTCATAAAACTGAGGAGCATATAGATTGACGTGGCATTGATGAATTGATCTATGCAGGGGAGAGGGAAACTGTCTTTTGGGCAGGACTTGTTGAGGTTGGTGTAGTCCACACAGATTCGCCATTTCTTGTTAGCTTTCTTGACTAACACAACATTGGAGAGCCAATTTGGGTACTTTACCTCATTGATAAAGTCAGCCTGAAGTAATTTGTAGACTTCTTCATTGATCGCGGCATACCTTTTGGTGTTGAAGGGGTGTCGCTTCTGTCGAACGTGCTTATGAGCTAGGTCGATGTTCAGGTGGTGGACCATGACTTCCGGGCTGATCCCAGGCATGTCCTAATGCGACTAGGCGAACACATCAACCTATTCCTTCAAGAGAGCATCGAGCTCTTCAGGGAGCTCTTGATCGAGTTACGATCCGACCTGGACCACTTTAGTTGGGTCGTCATCTACAACCAGGATGGTGAGCAAGTCTTTGGCAGTCGAGCCTCTTTCTACAAACTCCTCTCCAGGATCCAAAGAGGTGGTACATGTGATGGTGGAGACCTAGCTTTTGCCTCAGAGGGACAACTCGTAGTAGCATCGAGCTTTCTGCTGATCGCCCTTGACCACCCTAATGCGCTCCTTGGTTGGGAACTTCATTGCCAAATGGTAGATGGAGATTACAGCCTTGAGTGCTCTGAGGGAGGGTCGGTCGATAATGGCATTGTAGACCGACGGCGTATCGACCACGAGGAAGTCAATAATCAACAAAACTTGGTGGGGCCCTTCCCCTGTTGTGATCGGGAGGGAGATTACTCATTCTGGCATTATGTTGTCCCCCGTGAATCTGGTCAGTGGAGTTTTGACGGGCTAAAGTTGCGACTTGTTGATCTTCATCTTATCAAATGCTGAGGCGTATAGGATATCCACTGAGCTTCTCGTGTTGACCATCATCTTGAATAATTTTTTGTTGGTGACCACCATAGCCACTACGAGTGAGTCATCATGGGGGTGGATAATTCCTTGCACGTCTTCCTTAATGAAGGTGATTGGACACGAGTCGACTTTGAGCATCTTGGTAGGTCGGCTCATGAAGTTAACTAAGAGCCCGGCTTTAAATGTCTGTGCTTGATGGGCGTAGACTTTTCGGGCGTTATTGGAATCCCCTCCAGTAGGTCCGCCAATGATGGTGCGGATCTCCCCTACTGGATCATTATTGATCCGCTCCTCCTGTTGCTTTGCCCGAGTTGTCACCCTTTAGTCGTCCTGATGTTGGGAGATGAACTCCCATACGAAACCCTGTTGAATGAGGGTCTCTATTTATTACTTTAGGTTAAAGCAGTTCCCCGTGTTGTGGTCGTGATCTTTATGGAATAGACAATATTTGGACTTGCTCCTTCGGTTGAGATTGGTCTTGATCTTCCCTGGTAACTTGAACATTTTCCTATACTTAACTGTTATAAACACTTACTCAAAAGGCATGTTTAGAGGTGTGTACCGTTCGAACTGATTGGCTGAGGCTTTGGCTCCTCAGAGAGCATTGCCTCGGCTGGATGAGCCTCGGTCGTCCTTTCGTCGCTTAAAGCCTGAGTCTTCTTTTGAATATTTCCTCTTCAATGAGGTCCTGTGAGTGTTGACCAGCTCCACAACATTAATGGGTTTTTGCGCTCGGTCTAGGAATTCGGCCACAAACTGAGGGGGGTCCTAGCTAACCGACCAGAGGAACTTTCTATCCCTCAGTACTCCTCCAATCATCGTATGCATCATTACCTCCTATGATAAATTTTTGACATGGACCGCCTCAACGTTGAATCGAGCGAGGTAGTCTTTCAGGGACTCATCTTCCCTCTATCTGACTATAGCATGGTGCGTGAAATACTTCCTTAGGTTCGTGCTTCCGATGAACTGAGTTGCGAAGGCCCGATTAAGCTGTGTGAACGTCCCTAACCAACTCACCTAAGATCCTCGAAGATCGCGGGACAGCTCAGGAAATCTCAAAAGATCTGGAATTTCCTCTACAAGCATCACGGTAGCAGAAAAGGAACGTAATCCCACAACCTAAGTCTATAAATTGAGGCATTCTCTCCATGATCAAGGTACGATACAAAAAACTGATTAAAAGATAGATATTTAATCTTTCAAGGTCCCGCTGACTTAGGCATCGGAGGGCTAACGCCTAGACTCCAGCCACCCCCGTTAGCTTTCCTTTGTGTTCTACAGGATCCCACCTTCTGTCAGAAAGAAGATCAGCATCATTCAATCGTCAAGATCGAAGGATCTTCATTCTCATCTGTTGACGAATTTCCAGCACCAACACCATACTTAAACCTCGTGACTATGGTCCCACTTAAATGAAGTGGAAACCCTAGAACAGTTTAAAAACGTGGGCCAAATGAAATTAAAATGAAGTTGATAATCAAAGCCACTATTGTTGGTGTGCACACCATTTCTTTTATACTTTCGGCAATGCAACGTGCAAAAAATTGTACTACAGTGCAGATCAGGTCATGGGTGGACTATGGACCGAAGCCACGGGAAAGTGCGTTTCAACACTATGGACTGAAGCCATGGGATAGTGCGCTTCAACATGGGTGATGGGTTCAAGTGTCCATGCGGTGTGCATGTGTGCCTGCGTTAAAAAAATGTACTATGGCAAAAAGGACATGTCAACCAATAGAAATGGGTGTGGAAAAAAAAAACCATAAAGACGGACCAAGGTGTCCATGGAGCGAGTCCAGGCTTGGGTGAGTTTTAAAGCCCTGGGTGGACTCGGAGTCGCCTTAGTGTTGAATGAGTTGGCACTGTCTCGGCTAATATGGCTAAGTCTGGCCGAGTTGTACCATCTCGGGCAATACGGCTAAGGGTCTGTTTGGTTGCAAAATTAAGATTCTAGAAAAAATCTAGATTTAGTGCTGGAATCTAAAATTGCATAAACTGGATTAAAAACTCAGATTCCATCTGCAGCTTGCTGTTTGGTTGAAAACTGTGTAATCCAGATTTTGTTTGGTTGAAAATTGTGTAATACAACTGTTGCTTGTGGCATGGCCCACTTGAGCTTTGGATCTGCCTGAGAACTTGGTCCCGTAAGATAGATGGCCAAGTTGGATGGCAAATAAACATTACAGCGGGCCCTAGGAAGTTTTTATGGTGGACGTTCAATCAACACTGTTTTCCTCTGTTGTGGTCCACTTGAGATTTAGATCTACCTCATTTTTGGCCTAATGCTCTTAATTGAGCTCTCAAATCAGATGAACTGCTTGGATATAAAACATATACATCATAGATGTACAATGCATGCATCGGGTAATGCATCGGGTGGGCACCACCCCAGGACGCTCACTTCTGCCTTTTTTTCCCTTCGGTCCAAACAGTCCCTTCAATGTTCGGCCGAAATTTACCACCAAACACACTAGTTAAAATTGGAATCCAAATTTTAAGCTTGAAACAGGTTTCTAGATGGCAACCAAAAGGGCCCAAAGTCTGGCTGAGCCGATTGGTACTCTGCTTTTAATTCTAGTAAGAGGGGCCGTGCTTCTGTGATCCAAGCCACTGGTGGTGTTCCATTATGAACAGGCTATGCCTCAGTATTTTCCTCAATTAAATAAAATAATATTTCGATTGGTAGCCTACAGATTGACAGTTAACAAGAGATATAATGACACAACACGATCAACTAAAAAGTTCCTAATATAGGCCGCTGGATTGTTCTGAGGCCGAGATTTTTTTGGGTATTCTAAATTGTGAAATCAATCGACCAATGGTCTGAATTACCACACGACTGGCCCTTCCATTAGAATGGGGAATAAAAGGTCACTTTGGCTTGGCTTAGCTAAGTCGCCTAACTTATAAACTGGTATGACTCAACTCAGGAGCAGTTGAGTTGCTCTGAGTCTCTGAGCGTTAAAAGTGTGTTGGTTGATTCTCAATCATAAACCTACACAGAAGATGGAAATGACTCAGTAGAGCCTTTACAATGATCTTCCATGCAGCCTATCTTCCTTCATTTATGAAATAATAGGACAGTGATTCATAGCTACTAAACCATCTTTTATAGTATGTGCGTTTGATTCCTTATCTCCCGAGCCAATTTGAGCAATAATTTCGTAAGTCCTAGAGTATGTTTGCTCTCAAATTTCTTCATTTAAACTGCAAGCGAATAATCTCTCACATCTATTTTTAAGAAGGTTAATTTAGCGTTCACAGTGCCTTTTGTAACCAAATCGGTTGTATTTTAAGTTTCTGCCATAGTTCAAAACCCTTAAACTCAACTCGATGTGTTTAGATGGGTTAGGTTGATTGGGGAATCGAGTTAATATTTGATTATTAGAAATTGTAAATATATTAGGATCATTGATAGAGACTGGAAATACTCAGATCTTGAAAATGTAATATAAACTGTAATTTAAAGCAACAATATTATTAATACCCATTGGCTAAGGTTGTCACCTAATATTTGGCTCGAAATTCTGTCGTTGGTACATGTGTATGGTGTTAGGCATGCTAGAGCGTTTTACATCTCAATTAGAACTGAATGCTGATGATCATGCAACGAGATAGATAGAAAGACCGTGAGTGGTTTTCAATGACCAAGAACTAAATCAGTTCCACTGTTCATTTAAACACTTATAAATGAAATTGTTGGAAAAAAATGTGTTGGGTGCGTTTCACACAAACCTTCGGATCTCGCCCCCCAATACACTAGAATTATGGACTATGCTAATGCAATAATCAAGAATAAACATCAACCACACGAACACAAAGAGTTTTACGTGGAAAACCCTCAAAAGAGGTAAAAACCACGAGACCTAGTCCAGATCAACAATCCACTATCTCAGGGAACTGTTACAACCGATCACAAGCACACACCGCTTGGATCAAACTTCTTCACCCACGCAGGGATGGATAAACAACAAGAGAATAGTAAAAGAGGAGTGATCTCACCGATCCCGAGGACGTAGAAGCGCTGAGACGACCGTTGCGCAGAAGAATCCTTCTTCAAGCAACTTCTCCCTTCTACAAGCTTCCTCTTTCTCTCTCTTCTCTTTCTTTCTTCCTCTTTTTCTCTCTTTCTCACCTTGGACGTGTTAGCAACCGAATGGGATGCCCTAATCTCGTTTTAGAACACTTAAGTACCAAAAAACGGAGGAAACAGGGCCAGATTAGGAAACTGCGTCTAAGCAGTTCGCGCAGGGTCGGGCGCCCGGTCACCAGACCGTCGAGCGCCCGGCCAGACCCAAAACAGTCCAGCGTGCAAAACATGAGAAAGACCGAATTTCGGGCGCCCGGACCAACTTGGTCGGGCGCCCGGCCAAGTCATCGGGCGCCCGGTCACTTTGACCGTCGGGCGCCCGGCTGAAGCCAAACCTGTCCAGCAGCATTGCTGCCCATCTGAAGGAATTCCGGTCGCCCGGCCACTGAAGGGCCCGGGCGCCCGGCCTCACCCTGCAACACTCTCTCCTCTGCTTATTTTGAGGAGGAAAACTCCATCAAAATGTTCCCAAAAATAAAAATCTTTTTGGACATCGAAATTAAATAAATATTTTGATTAGAACCAAGCTGAAGTGCATATACGATACGCTGTCCTTAAAGCGTGATTCGCCCCCTATCCTCTTAGATCGAAGATCGCTGGTGGGTTGCTGGCTAATTGCTTTCAAGATACGACAAGCATGTTTAGTCCTATGTGCAACAAACACGAAGGGATCACTATTGGAACTCGGCTAACACAGTTAGTCTCTGGCAGACTCAGTGAATGACTCAGAACTCAGTGAGTTCGTGGCTGTTACTAACTTGTAAAAAATGAGAGAGATCCATTTCTTTAGTTCTAATTTCTGAGTTGTTTATGTTGTTGTGAAAGTGATCTAGCAGGCCTTGCTTATATAAGCACCCGTGGCTGGGGGTTATGGTTCATATCATAACTAATATGATCCTTTTTTTTGCTATTGAAAACTAGCCATTTATGGCTATTTCAAACTATTGAAATCTAGCTGTTTATAACCATTTTCTAGCTGTTGTTGGCTGTATTGTCATAATAGTTGCATGTTTGCTGTTTAATATAGCAATTTCTTCATGGTTATGATCGTTGTAGGGTTGTAGGGCCATTTCATGCACAACGGTCATATCTCCAAAAGTAAGAAAACACAGCCTTATATATAAGGCTCTTAGTCACACTCGGCAGTCCCTTCCTGCTTTCGCACCACGATGAAGTGCAAAGTGAGCCAACTAGCGTCACTATAACCACACCACCTCACTACCCATGCTCGTGCTTGAGCCCAAGCTGAGCGCACGTATGCACTAGAACACATAACTCGAGCATCTCTCTTTCCATTTTCCTCCAAATAAGAAAACTCTACGAACCCAAGCTTATAAACCAAAAGTTTTCTTCCACTCTATCTGATGGGGGACTAAAGAAAACACAATTTTCTTTGTTTTTTCAAAAAAACATTTTGGAGGAAAATGAAATATTTCAACTAATTTTTTGAAATGTTTTATTTTTATTTATTTTTTAAACTAAAAATATTAATAAAAACTAGGCTATTTGCGAAGGAGAGGTTTTGTCCTTCTAATGAATTCTTTTTACCTTTCAGCCGAAAGGATTTTCTCATCATGATAGCTGAGATAATCTAATTCATGTAATGTCAGAGTGGAAGGAACTTGTTAAAATTGTGACCCCAAAATGACTATTGGGTCTATTCACTTTTCTAAGCCTATATGACCCATGTTTCACATGCTAACAACGCCATAGTGTTAGGGAACCTTTAGAGGGGTATTTTTTTATTGTTCCGTCATGAAAACGTGGCTTTTCGTTGTTTTTATGGTGTTTTTAAGGGCCTGAGAGAGAGAGAGAGAGAGAGAGAGTTTTAGTCTTAAGTTCTCTTCATCACTGTAATCTTATCTGAATAGTAGATTGATCGTCACTTTATGCCGTAGTTTTTTCCCGCAAGGAGTTTTCATGTAAAAATAGTGTATTCTCCGTGTATTTGCTTGGATTTTCGTTTTCTCTTATTTGTTTCAATCCAAATTAAGGTGCTTCCGCAAGGTTAGATCTCAACAAGTGGTATTAGAGAGATGTTGGTTTGTTAGCTTAGATCTGAGATATAGCGTTAAGGGGATCGAATGTGTTCAAGATAGAGAAATTCATCGGTAAAAATAATTTTGAACTATAGAGATTGAAGATAAAAAACTCTCCTAGTTCAGCAAGGGCTGTAGTATCCACTCCTTAAGAAAGTGCATCTTCCGAAATTTGTGAAGGAAGAAGATTGAGATAAATTTTATTAAAGGACAATTAGTACAATTTAATTGTGCTTGGCCAATGAAGTCCATTACAATGCCATAGATGAGATGACTATTGTGGGTTTATGGGCGAAGTTAGAGAGTATTTATATGACGGGAACAAGTGTAGTTGAATGGGACAGCAGGCGGGTTACACGTTCCACTGTGCTGAGATGTGAGGTGAATTTCTCACCAATCGTCTATTTCTGAAGAGATGATTTTATACTCTGAAAATGGTGGAAGGGGCAGATATTTGAACATATTAACACATTCAACAAACTAGTTTGTAAGTTGATGAGTGTTGATGTAAAGATCGAGGAGGAAAACAAAGTCTTAATTTTGTTGACACCTTTCTACATGAGTCGTTCAAGTATCTAGTTGATACTCTTTGACGTAGTAGGGATACTTTGGACATCAAAACCATTATTGCAACCCTTCAATTGAAGCAATTGCGATAGCAGAGCGATGATGAAGGTACCTATATGGACGCGTTGTTTGTTCGGGAAAGACTGTCTAAGCGAGAAAAGAGAAAACCACGATATAGATTCAAGTCAAGAGGCAAAGGAAAGTCAATCATGACATGTTTTGAGAAATAAGATTGATTTTCCCATGTGAGTTTTGGATCTGTCTTTTTTTTTTTTTTTTTTTTAAATAAGAAGTATTTTATTAATAGAGTGACAAAGCTTGCACATGGGAACAACATATTTGGGAAAGCTCAAAGCACCCAAAAATAGCCAGGGCTTGTCTATCATATACCCTTCATGCCACATTGGACCCTTAGACAATTATGAACCTCCTAAGATTGCCTAAACCCCACGCAATAAAGAAAAAGGGCCCCCTTGTTAGAAGAAGGGAGGCTGTTCGCTTCAAGGAACTGCCTCCGACATTAAGACCCGCTCCCCAAACAGGCCAAAGCACTAGCAATTCCATTGATCTCTCCAGAAATATGATTAAGGATAATTTGTGTGTCCTCCTTAAGTGACTCAAATTTGGCCTTCCATGCTCAAATGGGTTGAATAAACATTGTTGAATATGTCCGCCACTGATTTTGAATCACTCTCCACAACAATCCTGATGAGCCCTCGAGCCACACTTAAAGTTGGATCATTGGCCACAACTTTTGCTTCTACTCACAAATTAGAACCTGGATCATAACCGCTACATAAAGGTGAGAAGGAATTCCCCTCTCTCGCCTTTACACACTCCCCCTCCACCTGAGGGCCCTAAGTTACCCTCGTTGAGCCATTCAAGTTTAACTTCACCCAATCCTCTTTCGAGACTTCCCAGTTAATTAACGATCCTAATCCTATTGTTATACCCTATTTCTGGCAGACATAAAAGAGCCAATCATATGAGTACACATGTGATTACACAGCCTTATAAAGTGGAGAAACGAAGGGAGTAATTGGAGTTATAGCTAATTTCGTGGTGATCCAGCTCACGTTCCGAAATGATGCCACGACACCACAGTAGATGAACAGGCGTGAGCAAATTAGCGAGTCAGTTACAGAAGGTAATGATGGAAGGGAGTAATGAAAAGGGGAGCTCAAAAGATCAATCGCTCGGGAGAATCAAGTAATTATATAATAGATGATTATAAATAGAAAGGAGGAAGGCCGAGCTCAGGGTCTTGCACCAACCAAACCAAACCAAATATCTCAAATTACAATATTTCCTTTTATCTTGTTATATGTGCTTTTTAGTGTAATTTATCTTAGCTTTTATTAGTCTAGTCCTTTTCTCCTTTGGAATTAGCTTCCATAGGTGGCCTGATTTACACAGATTCTGGCCATATATAGTTGATTACGGTGTATCTGCTTATTATGGCGCTCGAGGTCATCATTGTTCGGTTGGAATCGAGCCGCATAATCGATTCTGCCAGGCCCGCACACCTCTCACATGTGTGGCCGAAGAATAATGAGCAACATTTTTTGGCATGCCTTGTGGGACCTTACTTTGGTTTACATACCAGCGTGACGTTGTTTAAATGACCAAAACATCGATAGGGCTTCAAGATATCCAAATGGAAATTCCACATATTACAGAACAAGAGAGAGCTCTAGTTGGGCTATTATTTGCTTAGGCTGTGCAAATTCGAAGTGAACGTGAAATTTTCAATAGATGGATGGTCAAACAAACCGAGAGCATGAATCGGTTGAAGGCTCTTGTCGGTGAAAGAGTGTAAACGGTATAAGCGGCACCTCACCCGAATGTGCTAAATGTTGAGGATGTACAGAATGCTCAACCAGTCGCTGAGTTCAGGCGACTGAAGGCTATGACCAAAGCATTGGAGGTGTCCTCACTCGTCTGCAAACAAGATGTCATGCTATTAATTGACCAGAACATTGAGTTGCCGAATGTTATTGGCGACAAACAATCTGGTCAGGAAACACTTGGGGGCAGCCTTCCGAACATTTTCCTAGAAATTCATTATTTGAAGAAGGACAAAACCAAATAGGACTGAAACTGCCACCAGTGCTTGAACCAAATTGTCTGGATAGTGACCAAATCATGCATTTAATCCAAGAAGTGACTGGTCAAGTCCTTGGTTGTAACATTATTCTGGTTTATCATAAGCCGGATAACGAATGGATAACTGACAATCTTTATTACCACAGTCGACTTTGATGTTTTCCAATCAAGACGATAGATTTCGACCGAAATGGCCAACTTTGATGTTTCTAAACGACCGATTTCGATGTTTACGACTGGGCGAGGTTCAAAATTTGAAATTGTGTTTAGAACATCACCGCCCATTGTGTTTGAAAGCAATATGGTATTCATGTTGCCATATGATTTTCAAGCAAAACCATCTCAATCCAATGAGATGGAAATGGATGTAGAAGAGCTTGACCAAAATGGCCGATCTCAATCAAAGTGACCGAATTTGATGTCTTTCGACCGGTACGATAAAGTTCGACCTAAATGACCAACTTTGATGTTTTTTACTAAGATGGCTGATTCAGACCAAAACACTGAAATTTTTTGGTACAAGTGCCGAAGAGCGACAAAATTCGAAAACACAATCAATGTCCCTTTCACCTTTTATCCAACGACGAAGTGACATGGGGGGTAATGTTATACCCTATTTTTGGCAGACGTAAAAGCGCCAATCATACGAGTACACGTGTGATTATATAGCCTTATGAAGTGGAGAAACTAAGGGAGAAATTGGAGTTATAGCTACTTTCGCGGTGATCCATATGGTGTTCCGAATGATGACACAACACCACAGTAGATAAACATGCGTGAGCAAATTAAAGAGTCAGTTACAAAAGGTAATAATGGAAGGAAGTAATCAAAAGGGGAGTTCGGAAGATCAATCACCCAAGAGAATCAAGCGGTTACATAATAGATGAATATAAATAGTAAGGAGGAAGGTCGAGCTCACGGTCCAACACCAACCAAACCAAATAAAATATCTCAAATTATCATATTTCCTTTTATCTTGTTATCTGCGCTTCTTAGCGTAATCTATCTTAGCTTTCAGTAGTCTAGTCTTTTTCTCCTTTGGGATTACCTCCCATAGAAGAAAATCCATAGATAGAATCCAGTAGCAATAGTGGTAATGTTAATAAAAGTCTATGCTAATACGTTGGACTTAATTCGATAGTGTATTCAGTCCCGAAAGGTGAACTACAGTTTGTTCCGAACGACCAATTGTAAGTATTTTCTTTTGTTATTTGATTTACATTATTCGATTTTATATTGAAAAGTCCTTTTATGGAAGGTAAGAGTGCAACCCATCTTTGCAGGATGAATCCTACCCTCTAAATATCACTTGCTTTTATTTAAACAACTGAGCGAGTGGCTAAATAGCAGCCGATCTACACAGATTCTAGCCATATATAGCTGATTATGGTGTATCTACCTATTCTGGCACTCGGGGTCATTGTTGTTCAGTTGGAATTGAGCAGCACAATCAAATCTAGCAGCGCCCATACATATCTCACACGCATGGCCCAATAATAGCAAGCAACACATGTGTTTGCCTCATTTTTGGCTTACAGCCTATCATTGCGGATACACCCATGCACAAACGGTGGCCCCCTTGGAGCCCTTGCCTGTGATGAGCTTGGGACAGGCGAGGTAGTACGCAATTTGCATCTGGTAAAAAGTGGGCCATAGGTGCATCAAGTGTAGACACACAATCAATCTTTTCTAACCATCTGTCTATCCGTACATGTGCTGCCCATCTGATTTTCTAACCACAGCTCCTGTGGCGACGTTCCCATTCGCACATGAGCCTCTATTCCTTTGAATACATCTTAGTAATTGCTTGACAAGAAAATTCATAATTTGTAGAGATTTGGTACGCGACAGAAGAAGGGGAAAGTATTGGAAGTCGGACATTTGAAAAAAACTGGCAGAACCCGTTTCCGGTTTCTCATGGATTCAATCGGGCGTGGATTAGGTGACACCCCTGATTGTAGGGACCACTGTGATGTATGTGACTACATCCATGCGCTGGCCATCCATATTGAAAGATCATTTTAGGGCATGATAAGAAAAAAATAAAAATGAAGCAGTTCCACATCCCATATGGACCATGATACAGGGAACGGTCGTGATTGGCCATTAAAAACTTCTTGCAGGCCACAGAAGCTTTGAATCAAGATGATATTTGTTCGTCTCTTTATCTAAGTGTTTGTGACCTTATCAATAGGTTGGATGGAAAATAAACATTCTGGTGGAATCAATGAAGTTTTTAATGGTGGGGATTCAATCACGACTGTTTCCAAGAGTGTAGTCTACCTAAGATTTGAGTCAGCTTCATTTTGCAGATCATGCCCTAAAATGAGCTTTCAAAACAGTTGAATGGTGTGGATTTAAGGTAAATACATCGATCACAAAGTGAGCCCCAAAGTTAGGGGTCCCACCCACTAGAGGTGGGCATCGAGTCGAGCCGAACCGAGTTTAGGCTGTCTCAGTCCGATTTGGCCAAGGACAGGGCCTCAACCGAGTCGGATCAGATTTGATACCGAGTCAGCCAAACCTAAACTGATCCGAACTGATTCAGCCAGTCTAATTCGATCTGAGTCCGACCCGGTCATAGGGACCGAGTCGGATCAAGTTCGTCAATTAATTAAAAAAAATCTGAAAAATGATAAAACAAAATCTAAAAAATTCAATTTTTTTTTTTAACTTATACCTAAACCCGGTTTGGATCGGATTTCGGATCCATTTCAGATCAAATTTTAAGTCGAGTCGATTCGATTAAGGTGGAATCCGAACTCGACTCGATTTGAATTCAGATTCTATCCAGAATATTTGATTCGGGTCCGTTATTCCTGTCGGATCGATTCGAGTCAAGTCTAACCGGTTCGGATGAGTCGAGTCAACCGAGTTGACTCGACCCATGCCCAGCTCTACCACCCACCTCGGTGTATCAGGGGCCTCACCTAATCTGCTCCCGATACATTTCCACCAGGCGCGGTTTCGGTGGATCATCGGATCACCGAGGTGGGTGGATCCCTAACTGTGGGGCACTCCTTGATGTATGTTCCTCAAGTCTATGCCGTACATCTGTTTTTAGACCTCATTTTATTGCATGATCCTAAAAATGAAGCAGGTTCAAATCTCAGGACCACACCATGGGAAACAATGCTGACTGATCATTAAAAGCTTCCTGTGGGCCACAAAAGTTTTGGATCAGGATGAAATTTTGTGCGGTCCCTTCATCCAGTATTTTTTTACCTTATCAACAGTTTGAAAGTAGATAAACATTCTGATGGCCCTCAAGGTGATTTTAATGGTGAGTATTCAATCACCATTGTTTCCTGTGGTATGGTCCACCTAAGATTTGGATATGCTTCATTTTTGGGATCACCCTTCCCTTAAATGAGCTTTAAAAAAGGAAGGACGGCGGGGATTTAAGGGACAAATATTACGGTGGGCCCACAGACAGGAGATCCACGTCCACCTCCGTGGATCCGGGGATCCGTTGAAGCTGAACCCATTCCCACCACGTGGCGTGTGGACAGGACAAATCAGATAATTTGTATGGGAGCCGATTAGGTGCGCCCCGGCCTCACCCAAGAGAGTGCGACCCTTACCGAAGGGTCCACCTTGATGTATGTATTCTATATCCACGCCATCCATCCGGTCCAGATCATTTTATGTCCTGAGCTGAAAAACGAAAATTGAACTCTCAAGTGGACCATACTATGGGAACAGTGATGATTGAACACTACACTATTAAAACTTTCTTAGGCCCACCATAATGTTTATTTATCATCCAACCCATTCATAATGTCACACAAACCTGTACGATGGGGGAAAAAACAAATATCAGCTTGATTCAATTCAAAGCTTTCATGGTTCATAAGAAGTTTATAATGGTAAATCACCACTTTTTCCCATGGTATGGTCCACCTGAGGTTTGGGTCAGTTTTGTTTTTAGGTTCATGCCCTAAAATGATCTCAAAAAGAAAAACAGATGAACGCATGGACATAGAATACATACATCAAGGAAGGCCCCACAGTAAGGGCTGTACTATCTTCTGTAAGCGGGGCGGCACCTAATCCGCTCCCGATACATCAAGGAAGGCCCCACAGGTGTACAAATTAAATTACTGTGCAGGATTGGCAACAGTAACCGTATTGTGAACATCTCATTTTCGGCGAGTTATTTGATACTCTAGCTGTGCATAACACTTGATACACGAATACTTAGCAACGGCAAACATGGCTTATATTTGCTCAAATTAAATTGATTAAATTTTAGATTATTTTATTATTTTATTTTACACATATACTTACACGCCCACATGGGCACTCAAAACCCATGACCTTAGTGTTAAAACACACTCTTATCTTCCACCGCGCCATGGCCTGGAATCCTCTGATATGTCAAGCCATTTTAACCTCCCCTTGGAGGATGACTATTTGTGGTGGAAATTTTTTCAATATTAATCATCTAATAAATATCGACCAATCTAATACTTAGACAATTAAATAAGCATAATATTCGGGCCATGATACATCTAAGTTGGTACACATAATACTAATAAAGGAATGTTCAAGCTGGCAGAGACAGTGTAGAATGAGTGAATCCCTAGATGTCTTTATCTTATAAATTTTATTAGTTAAAAAATAACAAGTGTTCGACAGGGGTACACGTACGTAAAGTACACCACTTTTCTATTACAAGCGTGGATAATTCATTCATGGCATTTAATCAAATCTGTGAGAATATCTATATGAATAGGAGGTTCTAATCTTCAAACATATGCTTACGTTTTATAACCATCCGTTTTCCAAGCCCCTATTAGAATGGTCATGAGCATCTGATAAAAGTGGTGCATTCCACATATATTATTATCCATGGTGGACCCAATCTTAAAGGAAACTTACGTATTTATCACTCAACATTCTTTTGTGGTACATGGTCCAAGCCATCTATATTTTTGGGGGTTGGTAGGCCATAGGCAAAAATATTGTATGATCCATATGAAAATTTACAGTGACTTTACTTTGGAGATACTGACGCAGGGAGGACGTGGTAGGTTGATCACCGTCTCCCTAACCGATAGTTTCTCGAATCCACGAGAAGAAAGAAAAGATAAAAAAAAGGAATTTAATTCCAAATAATCGTTTATTGAAGATTGAATGAATGAAAACGAAATTACAATGCATATAAATAGGAAACTAAACCTTATACAAAGTATCAGACTCCAACTCCAACTCCAACTTAAACTCCTAGAAAACGCAACTTACTGTAAATAGTAAACTTACTATTTATAGAAGTCGTTCAATCCTACCAGAACTCTTGGTTTTCGGCCAAAAATCGAAAGTTATTAAACGGCCTCAACCACGTTGTTCTACGAAATATTCTAAGCCCTTTTCATGTTGAGCACTAACTCTAAAATCCTACAGATGCAAAGTTATGATCGAATTAAAACTTACTATAAATAGTAAAACTGAAAATAAACTAGCCTAATGACCGTCGATACAGCCGATTCTCGCGATTCCGGCTTGGGCAACCCTGGGGTAGTAGGGTTGGTTGGCTAAAGTAGCTCGAGCTACCTCAAATTGATATATTATACGTCCCGTAACTCATTCCGGATTGTGAGATATAACCGATTTACGGTCCTGACGGTCCGGATCACTTTCGACCCCGACCGGTCTTCTTTTGCTCCATCTGGGCCATGAAATAGTCAGCGACCCGTTCTACATCAGATACCCTACTGTAGAATTGCCCTAGGCTTGTTTGGCCTATTCGATTGGGTGAAACCAAACCTTGAAAGAGGAAAACAGGCAAGGAATAAAAAAAAGAAGTGAAAAAGTGACATCAACATGGTTATAAAAGAAGGGGAATAAAGGGATTCCTCTGTCACTGTTTGTATTACTCCGTGAATTTACTTTTCATTACTAGGCTTTGGTGTTTATATTGCAATTATAAAGGAAACTTACAAATTTATCACCCAACAGGGTTAGGAAATGCTTTTCATTACTAGGATTTAGTGTTTATATTGCAATTATGAAAAAGTAAATATACCAAAAAAAAGAAAAAAAATGCAACAACGGCAACTTTTTGGGGCGGTAAATGTAACATCAACGGCAACTTTCATTACTAGCCTTTTTTTTGTTTTTTGTTTTTTGTTTTTTGTTTTTTTTGTTTTTAATGCTTAAGAAAGTAAGTTAATTCCCTTCTCTTCTTTTCTGGTAAGCTGCCACAATTGAATTCATTTTTTATTTTTATTTTTTTGTGATTGATCACTCTAAATAAACAAGCCAAAAGGGAGAAAAGAAAAGAAAAGAAAAGAAAAGTGTCTCACCTACTGGCCCAGCTGGAAGATGCCTAGGCTTTTCAATAGTATAGGTCTTGGGTGCAAGTGCTAAGGAGGCACGCTAACGTGGGGGACGCGGATTGTATCCTACCCTGTTGGGATTCATTATCATCCAGGCATACCTATGGAGGGGCCCACCATAATGTGTCCATTTATCCACTCCGTCCATCCATTTTATGAGATCATGCTAGGATATGGATCTTCCTCCTTTTTGAGTGTTGGATCTTCCTCTTTTTATAAAATGGATGGACGGAGTGGATAAACGGATACATCATGGTGGGCCCTTCCACAGGTCTGCCCAGATGGTAATGTGTTCGGGCGGGGCAGGACGCAATCCACGGCCACCGGTGGGGTGGGTGCATTGTGTGACTAACCGTTTGGGTATGTTGCGCAACTAATAGGGGTGGGTGTGTGCATTGTGTGACTAACCATGTGGGTATGTTGCGCAACTAATAGGGTGGGTTCGTTGCATGATTAATAAAAAAACTAAAAAACTTGTTTTCCTTTCACAAGATATTACTCATATTTTATTTTTTTAAAAAAAGCTATGAATTTCACTGTGGTAACAAGTAGGCTCTCTTACTATTGCAAGTTTGTAGTGTTAGTTATATGATTCCTCAAAAGCCAATGGATTATATGTTGATGGAACTTGTTTATTGATAACCAAATAATTGAATATATCTTTATTAATAATTATTAATTGTGTGTGGAACTTATATATTAAATATGTTTAGTGGGTTACAAGGATTCCTTAAATAATTTCTCATGTGGGTCCATAAGGAAATAATGAAGTGGACAAAAGGGCTACCATGGTCGAGTTTCCTAAAGTTTATAACTACATCCAGTTTGGACGATCAAGATTAGTTTTGTAGTTAGTTCTATTTGTAGAATCAATGACGGGTTTGAATGTATTAGTCTCTACCATCAAGCATCTTGTTGCCATCGCTCGTCTCCACATGAGAGTGTGAATGTTCACTTGTTTATGAATACCCGTATTGCACTTGATTGGACATTCACGTTGGAAGGATTGGATAGTCTTTTAACTAAGAGGTTTACATGCTAGGATTGGATTGACTTAATTAGGTGCTAGCTTTGACTAATTTAGACCTAAGGTTACAAAAGGACTTTATGCTACTAAAGCACAGAGGGGAAAGCAAATAATTGAAATAAGTGGTGCAGTAAGAGGATTATGAGAAGTTGTCGACATGAGATCGACGCCAAAGTCCTGGATATGAGTCTGAAGTTCAAGGACCTTCACAGCAGGATGAAGTCCCTACACACCATGGAAAGGAATGTTGTGGTGATACAGGCTGAAGAGTCGGTAAATTTTTAACAAATAGTAGTTATTAATGTCTAATATATACTTAATTGTCAATTAGGGCTTATGAATCTACTTTATATTATATAGAAAAAATGCAAGACAGATGGTAATCCAGTCACCAAGACCAAACTATACATTGACAGCCACACTAGGTCAGACGATCGAGCTTTAACAGTTGAGGAGAACACAACCATTGTTAGAGGTCATAAATTTATTTCAGTTAAATCCTTATATAATTATCCAACTTTTTGTATTTTTAATGATTTTTCAGACACAGGATAAGAAACATCATTGTGGCTGATCCAACGTTCGGACAACGAAATTTAGAAAATGATGTCGTTGTAATTGTCATACGAAAAGATGCCAAAGGACAAGTTAGGGGTATGGGAGGGGGATCAGAATAAGTGAGGTACATCATACAACTCCTCTTTAGGAGTGAAATGGAGACGATGAAGAGTTAGTTCTTACATTTGACTCAACAAATGTAGACGATGGCCAAGGAGATGACATCGATGAGGCAGTCGTCCATGGGGTCTTTCATTATGGTAACCACAGACTCTTCTCAATTAAGAACCAAAGTGCCCCTTCCTAAAAGGCGAGTGGGCAAAGAACCAACATCTTCTCCCTCCCGGTACTAGAGTTGGTAGTCGGTGTTTGTTGAATAAATTTTGCATAAGTAAGACTTTTGCTATGGGATACCTAGTTGATAATGAGGAACCTGATCAAACTTATGATCACGTCTGCATAGAGATGTTCGATTGTAGTGCGAAGTTGCAAGCCAGGGATCTATATAAGGAAATGACATATGCAGATGTTGATATAGGATCCATTATTAGGTAGCCTTCGAATATGATTCAAGTGCTTGGGAAATGAAGTTTTTTGAACTTGTATTTAAATTTTTTTTTTATCCTTGTTAGTTGATGGTTGAATATATATTATTTTTTAACACGGGTGAATTGGGATTGCATGCTTGAACATGAATGAATTTGTTCATTTTTTGTGGATGATTTTTTTACAAATGTTGATTGGGTATATTTGGATTTCTACTTTCTCCTTTACACGACGTGACTTCGAGATTCAGGCTTGGAATCGCCATCAGCTGTAATCGGCTTCGAATCGACAATTAAAAATCCTGGAAGGACAGTTTAGTAAAAGAAAGAAATGAACTACAGTGACCTGATCTTAGTCACTGTAGTTCATCTCTTTTCCCCAAATGGTAAGAAAAAACTACTTTTAAGTTTAAATGGTTCTCTAGTATTTAAAATTGTAAGATCAATGAGACCTTAGGTATGAACTCAAATGGTGTATGGAGAGTTGATGATGGAGTTTTTCCAAACGTGCCTCCTGGGTTTTCGACTGATGATTCGAAGCCAATTATTGGATGTGTAATTGGCTTCGAATCTACAGGGGAAAATTCTGAAAGTACAGTCTAGGTACATTTCATCGTTGACGCCCCTACATCATTTGAGATCGTACGTTAACTCTCATCGATCTTGTAGTTTTCAAGACCATAGAACCATTCAGATTTAAATGCAGTTTTGTGTTGTCGTTTGAGGAAAAGAGATGAACTATAGTATCCTGATCTTATAATGATGATAAGTATGGAGGTAACTCTCTCATTGATTACAGAGAGTCCTGTAAAAACAAAAGATTTAAATTTAAACTCCCACTATGAACTGTTGGAAGAGAGCCTTCAAACGGCATCCCTGGACTGTCACCGACCGGTCATGACCGGTTGGGCAGTGGGGGCCGACCGGTCTTGACAGGTCGGCCAATGTAGAGGCAACGTATTTTCAATGTGATTTTTGCCCCTGAACTGTTTTTGGGCTGGTCCGACCGGTCGGCCGTGTTACGCGGTGACTTGTGCAGCAAGCTTTTTCTTGCGCCATTGTGCGGTAGTGCGTTAGACATTTCTAATTCTGGGTTAGGCTGCTATATATAAGGCTTGAATTCGGGATTAGGAGGAATCCTAAGGTGTCCAAGGTTTCCTAATCACATTAGGAAGAGGGGAGAGTGTTTTGAGAGGGAGAGAGCTTGGGCTTTCTCTATTTTCTTTGATGGTAGGCTGTCAATCTCTGTAATCTTCAGTTAATCATAGTGGATCACTTTGTGCCGTGGTTTTTTACTCGTTGAGGGGTTTTTCCACATAAAATTGGATTGTCTCCTGTGATTGAATGCTTGTATGGTGTAATTGCATTGTGTTTCTCGTTTGATCTTATATTTTGCTGTAGTGTTTGTTTCGGCTTTCTGCTTCCGCTGTTGGCATCCCTATTCCCAACAAGTGGTATCAGAGATAAAGTTGGGGTGGATTAGAATTTGGATTTGAGATAAGAAGATGGGATCAAGCACAAGATTCAAGGTAGAGAAGTTCTCCGATAAAAATAACTTTGAGCTATGGAAGGTGAAGATCGAATCCCTTTTAGTTCAACAAGGGCTTGATGAAGCTCTTGGAAAGTGACCTGAAGGCTATGAAAGATGATGAGTGGATGAAGCTTGACAAGAAGACTAGAACCTCGATCCTGTTATACCTTACGGATGATGTCCTCTATCACGTCATGAAGGAGAAGACTGCGGCTGATAGCGATGGCGAAGTTAGAGAACGTTTATGCCAAGAAGTCTCTAGAGAATTACATGTATCTATTGATGCAGTTGTTCACCTTAAGGATGGCTGAGGGGACGGATGTGGAAGACCACTTAAGCATGTTCAATCGGCTAGTTTGCAAGTTGGTGGAGATAGATGAGCCAATGAAGGATGAATATCAAGCATGCATCATGGTGAATTCTCTTTCAAATTTATATGAGTTATTCAGAGACTCTGTGCTGTTCGCTCGCCTCAAGTGCAAGGCTGTGATTGTAATAATAATTCTCTGTAAGACCTAGGTTGATCCTTAGGGATTGTCGTAACAATTCTAAGTTTTATAGCTAGGATGGGCTAAATTCGGATTTGTAATGATAGATGAAATTTAAGAACATAAAACTATTTATTTTTTTAATTAAATCAGAGAAATAAGCACTAGAGCAGCCAATAATCCACTTGTAATCATTCACAATCTCAATTCAAACCATTCAAGCTAATCACTCAATTAGAATCAGAGTTCTATCCTTATCTAATTAGAATATAGAGCAATCAAATCATCATAACTTATCTAATATAGATGGATCATCCACTGATATGGTTCTCTCATAATCAACTTAAGGCATTAGGCGTATTTAATCACACAGCCCAATCCTTTACAAAATAATTAAGATCACATGCATAATTGTTTCGCAAGCCTTGTCACTAGACTTAATTTAGAAGCATGAATTGAACTTTTATTGAACTAAAATTAATACATAAATACCTATCTCATATCCAATCAAAAGATAAGAACTCCTAGTTTAGTTCTAAATAAGCTCTTGGGAAACTTAGTGTTGGGGCTCAAATTCACACCCATGGTAAAACAACACCCAGCAGTCCATCTACGACAATTTGGACAAGTTTCGAGATCGAAAACACCCAGAAAATGTGAGTGCAACCCAAACCACGTGGTCGCGGCCAAAACTTATAAATGACATTTTGGAGCAAAACCAGACATGCGGGTTATCGCCAAATGATTTGGAACGCCGTGAAACCCCTAGAATGCAAGTTTCAAAGTCACGCGGCGCATATCTTTACCCGCGCACCTCAAAATGCGTTTTGCCCCTGACCAGAGCTGACCAAAAGGGTCTGAAAGCCTATAGGTACCATTTTAGAGCGGATCTGGACATCCTACCATCGCCAAATGATCGAAATACCCTAAAACCCTTAAATAGCAAGTTTGAAGTCCTTACGGTGCTTATTTCCTTGTGCGCGCTTCGTGGAACAATGTTCTTATATGAAGAGCCGAGCTAGAGGCTCCAAATTAGGAAGTAACAAAATTTACAACATCTGGATCTCCACACTCCATCCTGTTCATTCAGGAGGTTGATCCCAACCTAAAAGTGGCTTGGCGTCAGTGACCGCAATCCCAGAAAAGGTACCTGTCCTTTGGAGGTTTCCCGTCGGAGCCTAATCCTGAAAAAATCTAAGTCTGGAAGCTGTTTTTCTCTCACAAAGTGCAGAATCTGAAATCTAACTAAGTAGTGGGGGAAGTGAATTTTTTCCAATAGGGACATGCACCCGGCCTTAAATAACATGCGCCCGGAAGGAAACGATCCGGAAAACTTCCCAGAGACTGCCCAGAAACTCGCCAGAAAAGGACATGCGCCCGGCCTAAAAATGACATGCGCCTGGCCTGAAATGACATGCGCCCGGACCCTTGCACTCACCACTTTCGCCCAGCACATGCACCCGAAAAATGTCCCAGAAATACATGCGCCGGGAAATACCTTGCCGGATTGGACTCGAACCCGATTGCACTACTATAAATAGTAGGTCCACCTGATGACAAATATCGACATCATCCCATTCCTGACCTCAGAGTGATGTAAGAGGTAACACGCGCCCGCTCTATTATCCCTCGCCGGATGCCCTCGTCGGAAAGATTTTTCCCACCGAAATCCCTCGCTGGAGCCCAAAATTGCACTACCGTTGGATAGTTTTCCTCGCCGGAAAGGGATATCCCCCATCGGAACCAAGTGCAGAGGGAGAGAAAACTTGGAATAAAAACTAAGTAGTGAACTTTCACCACTTTGCAGAGGGACAATGTGTTCGCTCGCCTCAAGTGTAAGGCTGCGATGTAGTAATAATTCTCGGTAAGACCGAGGTCGATCCACAGGGAAAGAGGTAGACAATTCCAACTACTCTAATAACTAGAATCTAAGAAGTTTAGGAAAATAGTTTTTCACATGAAATAGAAAAATCTGAAAATAAGAAGAACTAGAGCATCCAGGATCCACTTGTAGTATTCCAATGCCAATCCATTCATTCAAGCACAACCCAATTAGAATCAAAGTTATATCTCTCATCTAATTGGATGATATAACATTCAAGCACAAACAGTCCTACTTAATTCTGGAAATCAGCTTTCTAGTTCTAATGAAGCACATAGAACTTGAACTTGTAGCCTTCGGAGTAACAGTCATGCCAAGAGACTATGGCATGTTCAAGAGTTACTACAATTCGAATTCAAACAACCCAATCATAGTAATCTCAGAGAATTGCAAGGAACTCATGTCCGGAGTACACAAACTCTCACAAAACTTCTAAAAAACCAAACTTTATTCAAACTAGAACTTGAAAATCCATAAATAAGTAAAGGGTACTTTGAAGAAACGAATTAAAGTATTGAAACAAACTACAAACTTACCTCTTAGCTCTAGCTAAGAGGTTAGCTAAAAGAAAACATTAAAAACTAGAAACTAGAACTAGAAGAAGAAGAAAACTAGTTGTAGGAGGCTAGGAAGCCTCCTAGGTCTTGATCTTTGCTCCCCACGTTGTCAGATCCCTTAGGAAGAGGCTAGTAAGTGTCCCTTTATAGCTTAGAGGCGTCACCGACTTGGAAGAATCGCGGAACTACGGAGTCCTCTTGCACTTAGGAAACCCAAAAATCGGATTTGGAAAGTGTATCTTGCTGTTTGCATGTGGTCGATCGGTCTTGATCGGTCAGGACTGGGCTTGGCCGACCGGTCTTGACCGGTTGACCTGTCTGGGAGAGTGTCAGGGAGTACAGAGGGTAGTCGACCTATTGGCCGATCGGTTTTGACCGGTCGGACCCACCTGGTCCTTTGTCCAGAATATCATCAAAGAGGTAACAAGGCTGGCCGACCGGTCTTGACCGGTCGAACCTCTTATTTTCACTTTTTCTTTCTTTCTTTCTTCTTCTCTCTCCTCTCCTTGCTTTCTTCTTTCCTTGATCCACCTTGGGCCTTTTCAAAGGCTCCTAAATATGCTCTTTTTGGTCACAAATTGGACGAAGTCGCTCTCATTCCTACAATCATAAAAACATGCATTAGATGGGTTTTTTAATCATGCAAACCATGCGTATAATGTGACGTAATGGCTACTTTGTGTATAAATTGGAGGCTCAACAACATGCGCCCACTTCTGCTCGTCGGAAAGTGCAGAATTGCACCAACTGTATATGAAGGACATGCGCACACCCTTTTGGCTTGAGAATATTTGAAAAATGGACAAGTCTCATAGTAACATGTGCCCACTGGCCAAGCCCAGGCGCATGTGCAATATCACATACACCTTGGAGATCATCTCTCTCTCTCTCTCTCTCTCTCTCACTTAGAAATGGGGCACATGCGCCCACCTCTTGGACACATGCGCCCACACATCACTCACATGCGCCCACTCCCACCAGATGCGCTTGGATGCTGGTTGAGAGTTGGGACTTTCCGTGGTGTAGCCCGCTTCTGACGTGGTCCGCCTCTCGATCACACCAATGCTCCCAAACACGTGTGGGCATGCTCTATCCATTACCCGGACTGGATTTTCCGAAGGTCGATGTTAAAGACGTCTAATCCTTGATTTTTTCCAAAATGTCCAACACTTATCCATTTCTGCAACTCTGGAAACTGCACTGCACATCTCTCTACACTGCATACCTGCACCTGCACTACACACTGCACACCTTATTTACACAAAAATGTTTATTTTAAGTTATTTATATAAATAAGGAAGTACCCTCTTATTTGTATTCAATAAAAAATACTAAAAAATTAAATTTCCAACAACGAAGATTTTGATTTTTCATCCAAAGTATAAATTACAACTTTTTGGCACTCCCTGAAAAGTTCGCTTTTTGATTGGAGGGGTTTTCTTCGAATCTAAATCGTCCAAAAAATCTGAAATACCCTAATTATGTTAAAACACCAAAGTTCGGTGAATTATTCACAATATTTTATGGTCGATCTGTGGATATATTAAAAATTCAGATTTTTACTTAGAATTTTTAGGCAGCGAAATGACCAGAATATCGTTTTAGTGCAAATTTGTATAGAAATGGAGTTGTGACTAGATAATATTGATTGCTTTATACATTAACACCCATCTTGCTTAATGTAGTATTCATCCATGCTTAATCTAGCATTCATCTTGCTTAATCCAGCACTCATCTCTGTTTAATCCAGTACTTATCTCCGCTTAATCTAGCATTCATTTAACTCGACATATATTCAACTTCACATGGCATACATACTATTGTATTCTCATATACATTCATTCTCATATGACATATCTTCTATTGTATTCATCACATATAATCAATCTCATATGATATACATTCGATTGCATTCTTCGTACATCGAAGATCCTTTATCTCGTTACAATGCCCCGCAAATTTATGCATGCGTGAGAAGGTTCTCTTCTTATCTCTCGTTGTGTATTAGCTATCAACAAAGGTGTGAGACCAGGATCACTTCTGAAGACGAGTCAACAGATTCCAGCCTTATTCGACAACTGATTATAGGAACTTTGTATTGATTATGTTCATTGCACAACTAGGGTTTAGCCCGAATTGAGGCTCAAGACTAACCAAAAGAGACTATGGTTACCACTAGAAACCACGATCAAAGAGTCCCAACAACACTCGAAATATCCTACTATGGACTATCATCATAAAAAAGCTAGTCGATGCCCTACCCATCTACAACGGGTCCATTGGTTGAGCTGATCAGGTAGTTGTGAAGTGCCTTCTTAGGTCACCCGTCATAAAATACGGGCGTGAGCCTTGGGTCATGCTAACCAACATTCGATGCTTGTGTATTTCAGCGGCTAATGGCCGAGAGTTGCACTACTCGATAGAATCCTAACAGTCCTTCAACTTGGACAATTTGAAAGAAAATGGGACTGTAAACATCCAACTTGTTTAGAAAAGTGGCTCAGTCCATAGTAAGAAAACAAATAGGTCTCTATGACCATGAACTCAAAGACCATAGTTCCTGATGACTTAGTCACCTACTCGATCTATCCGAGCCTTTTCTTGAATATTCCATCTATTGTACAACTGTCATTCATAGTTGAGCTTTGTCGCTTTGTGCCGTGGTTTTCTCCCACAAGGGTTTCCACGTAAAAATCTCTGTGTTCTCTATGGTGTGCATGATTTACATTGATATTTCCTCATTTGCTTTATTTAATTTATCTATAATATATGCATTTATTTACTTTTGCCCTTTAATCAAGGGTGATCAATCATTGATGTAATTAAGGGCTTGTGACAAATATTATAAGCCTAGAATGTAAAAGATCTTAGAATCTCTGGAATAAAATTCGCCTTACGATATCTTCTGTCTTGTGTACTTTGTGATTGCTTATGATTGTCTACGAATCTCTCTATACTCAGAATTCCCCAGAACAATGAAGCACAGGAAAAACTGCCTAATGAGCATTTTTCTAGTTTTAATACTTAGTTTGTAAGATCCCCTAGCATCCAAAATATCGTGATGGATCTAAGATCTCTACAACCCAAAATCCTATAAATCAACACCCCATTAAGCAATCTCAGTAATCAAAATATCCCATGTAAGAGAAATCATAAGAGATAGAAGATTAACTAAAAATACTAAATTTATTTCAAATTTAAACTATGAGTGTTCTTTATTAAACCAAAAGTACTTGAACTAATTCGAATTAAATATTGTAAATAACTAAAAGCTTCACATCTTAGCCCTAGCTAAGAGGTTTAGCCAACTATTAAGAAGGTTGAATTAAAACTCAAAAGAAAAACTATTAAAAGCATAGAAAAACCATAAAAACCTCTAGTTGGAAGAGTTGCGAACGCTCCATGGCACTCCTCTCTACCTCCCACAAGTTCCCAAGCCTTCTATGATGCCTTAGGAACAAACCCTAGGTGTGCTTTTATAATAATGAAGCTCCACCCACTTATAAACTTCTAGAATTAGCAGTATTACTCACAGCTGTAAACAACTCTGATTGATGTTCCGATCGATCGAAAATTCTGTCCAGAGAGTGCAGAAGTTTTTAGTACTGAATTCAGATTTTTCGATTGATCAGAATTAATTTTCGATCGATCGGAACTATTTTGATCGATTGGAATTAATTCCGATCAATCAAAATTTCACTCCAGCAATATTTCAGGACTATATTCTGAACTTTTTGCGTTTTACTTTTCTGGCCTTACAATTCTACACTATGATTTTTCTGGCCATTTCAGGTGGTTAACTTGATTTCTCTAGGGCTTTTTTTTTACTTCTTTGGCTCATCAAAGCTTGGTCTTTTAATGACTCCAAATCCTTTAAATTAACAATAAATCCATGACACCTCTCTCTTTTACTACAAACATAAAAACAAGCATAAGTCCTTAACTTTAACAACTTAAATTATGCAATTGTGCTATGAATTGGGGTTCAAATATGTACAATTCATGGCTTAACATGTGTACGTATGGAGGGAGACCATCAACGTCGAGACCATTATCTCAGCCCTCCAGTCGAATGTGATGAGAAAGAAAAGTAGTGACGTGGGTTCTCGTTCTTCCTCAGAGGTACTGATTATGAGGGGAATAAATTCTGAGTATGGTGGAGGATATTCAAAATCGGGATCTATGGCCAGGGGCAAAGGAAAAGCCAAGGTGAAGTGCTGGAGTTGTGGTCATGAAGGCTACATGAGAGGGGATTGTCAGAATTCCAAGTTGAAGCAAGAGAAGTATGAAAATTCTTCTTGAGAGGGAGCCAATACCATAGAGGACGGTGGTGATCTTTGTGAAGTTCTGACTGTATCTGGTAAGGGATCTCACAGTAGAGAGTAGGATCCTAGATTCAAGGACTTCATGTCACGTTTGTCCTAACTGGAGTTCATTCACTGACATACAGAGAGTATGATGGTGAATCAGTATTTGTGGGCGATGGCTACACTCATAAGGTGGTGGGTATTGATACTATGCGCATCAGGATGTTCGATGGGATTGAACGAGTCCTAGAAGATGTGAAACATGTCCCTAAGATGAAGATGAATGTGATTTCTCTTAGTGCACTCGAGGTGAAAGGGTGCGTGTTCATCGACCGCGATCGTTGTTGTGAAGTGATGAAGGGGGCACTCGTGTGTATGAAGGCACGACGGTGTGACCATATTTACAAGTTGATTGGGAGCACAATTCATGGTGGAGCTACAAGATCGGCAGCGAGATCCACGGTTGCTCGTATGTGGCAAGTGCCCAAGGGCCACATGAGAAGAGAGGAAAAGGGTGTGAAAGTGCAATGTTAGGGTTGATGGAGGCATGAGAAGCGGTGGAGCTATGATAAAGATGAGATGATGAAGTGAGGATGTTCTGATTCGACATTTGAAGCCTCTATGGAGCTTGTTGGAAGAGAGCCTTCAAATGGCATCGCTAGACTGTCACTGACCGGTCATGATCGGTCGGGCAGTGGGGGCCAACCCGTCAAGACCGGTCAGCCAGTGTAGAAGCAATGTATTTTCAATGTGATTTTTGCTCCTGGACTGTTTTTGGGCCTGTCCGACCGGTCGGCCATGGGTTTGACCGGTCAATCTTGGTTGGCCGTGTTACGCGGTGACTTGCGCAACAAGCTTTTTCTTGCGCCATTGCGTGGTAGTGCGTAAGACGTTTCTAATTCCGGGATTAACTGCTATATATGGGGCTTGAATTCGGGATTAGGAGGAATCCTAAGGTGTCTAAGGTTTCCTAATCACATTAGGAAGAGGGGAGAGTGTTTTGAGAGGGAGAGATCTTTGCTTTTCTCTGTTTTCTTTGATTGTGGGTTGTCAATCTCTTGTAATCTTTTGTTAATCATAGTGGATTGCTTTGTGTCGTGGTTTTTTACTCGTTAAGGGGTTTTTCCACGTAAAATCGGATTCTCCTGTGCTTGAATGCTTGTGTGGTGTGATTGCATTGTATTTCTTATTTGGCTTCCGCTTCCACTGCCGGCGTCCCTATTCCCAACATGAACTAGTTAAATGCTAGTCTATGTCTTAATAATAGGTTACAAATAATTGGGGATAGTGTTGTCCATCCAACTTATTTGTAAAGTCAAACAAACTTAGATGAAGTGAAAACACAAATCTCAGCTTGATCTTGGTGGGATCAAGGCCCTGAGTGGTAACCTGCGCTGGGAACCAAGGTGGGGCCCACAGTGATGGTTTTTGATAAATCCACCCCGTCCATCCGTTTTGGGAGCTCATTTTAGGACATTAGAACAAAAATGAACCGTATATGAGGACTCAAGTGGGCCTCACTAAAGGAAAAGGTGTGTAGGGAAATTACTTACCGTTGAAACCTCCCTGGGGTCCACAGTGATGTTTATATTATATTCATACCGTTCATAACGTCACTGCTACTGGGATGAACTGGAAAAACAAATATTTCAACTGTGGACGTTCAATCCTCACGATTTCGGCCCACTTGAGTCTCGTATCTGGTTCATTTTTGTTCTCATGTCCTAAAATGAGCTCCCAAAACGGATGGACGGGGTGGATTTATCAAAAACCATCACTGTGGGCCCCACCTTGGTTCCCAGCGCAGGAACTTCCTGCGCAAGGCTTACCGCAGGAAATGTGCGCCCGGTGTCAGGCGTCTTGTGCTGACGGGTTCTCCTGGGAGCGAATTAGATGTTACCCTGGTAACACCTTAGTGGGTGTTACCCCTACCGTGTGGGGCCCATCGTGATGTATTTTCTATATATCTATGCCGTCTATCTGTTTTCTCGTATCATTTTAGGACATGATCCAAAACCTTAAGAAGATACAAATCTCAGGTGGACCATACCACTAGAAACAGTGATTAATAACTATTTAAAACGTTTTGTGGGCCACAAAAGTTTTGGATCAATATGATATTGATATTTTCTCTTCATCAAGACCTTATTGACATTATCAAGAGCTTGGATTGCAAATAAACATTACCAAAACCTTACCATGGGCTCTTTGGAATTTTTAATGGTGGGGCACTCAATCACACCGTTTCCAGTGGTATGGTCCACTTGAGATTTGGATCTGTATAATTTTTGGAACCTTATCCTAAAATGGGCTGTATAAACGGATGGACGGAGTGGATATACAAAATATCATCCATGTGGGCCATACGGTAGGGGTAACACCCACTAAGCTGTTCCCGGGGTAACACCTAATACTGGGTTTCATTCCCAGTTTTATGTTCTGCGAGATCTGGTTGGCCAGAAATGATAGAAAATTCGAGGATGGCTCAGTTAACACGGGAAGAATCATAGGGAGAGTTCAAAGACGGATACAAGTAGTCAGCCAATATCTTCCCCCCTTCAAGGACTCGCTGCAATCTAGGAGGATACAGGGGTTGGGGATTCTAAAAAAAGACCCTCATCCAAGCTCCTGGGAGGTGGTTAGATGGGAGAAACCAGGTGAAGGGTGGATCAAGATCAACGTTGACGGCTCAACCAAAGTGAACCTGGGACCTTCAGGAGGAGGGGGAGTGGCGAGAGGAAGCACTAGGGAATTCATCTTTGTGTTTGCGGCTGGTTTTGGGACTGGTTCCAATGTTCAAGCTAAAATTTGAGCGGTGTTTGAAGGGCTCTCCCATGGGTTCGTTCATGGTTTTTTGAAGATTAATGTTGAAAGCGAAACTAAGGTCATTGTTGATGCGCTTAAGAAGAAGAGTCCTCCCAATTGGTCCATGTGGTATTGGTGGGTCCGTATTCTGAATCTTTCAAGGGGAATTGATTTGAAAGTGGTTCACGTGCCTAGGGAAGAGAATGGGGTGGTCGATGCCCTATCTAGGATGGGCAACCTCACTCAGAGTGTGAAGGATTTTTCGGCTCATTCAGACCTCCCCAGACCTGTTCGTGGAGGGATTTTCTTAGATAGAGTGGGGCCAAGGAACGTTCATAACGGCCCCCTAGCTCCTTACGTAGTTGGGTTTTTATGATAGGCGGGAAGCTTATTTTTTGGTGTCCGGGCTGCCCGAATGTACAGGGTTTCGATGTGCTTCTGGTTCACGACTCAATACAAAGTTTTTAATAATAATAATAATAATAATAATAAAAGACTCGGGGAATCCAGGTTTCTACTTTCCATGTTTGCTACCCCAGAAGACCTCCAATCAGCTAACCCAACAGCCTGAAGCATGCATTCGCAAGGCTCCCTTATATAGAGAAAACAATTTGCCACCTCAAGGACTGAACCCCCAGAGCTTAAAAAAACCATCTGCAGAACCATATTGCCTCCTGTATAAGAACTCTACTTGAGAGTACTTAGCCAAAAAGCTCTGAATGAAACTGATGATCATGAATGTCTTTCTGGACAGCAGGCATGTGCCAAAAAGCAACCACCAGGCTTATTTGTTACCAAGATCCTTAAAAAACGTGTGCGCTTAGCAAAGCCTTGATATTACTATTAAATTTATTTAGACCAAGTTAGGATCCTCTCAATTTGATTGTAACAAGGTCCAAACCTAACTCTTGACCGGCTACAAAAAATAATCCAACTTTTCATGATGTCTACGAGTGTCGTTTTCTCTAACGTTAGGGAATTCACCTCATACATCAAGTAGAGTAATAAAAAAATCTAACTAATTCAACACTCAGGTGGGCCATCCCATAAAATTATACTAAAAAACATTCGAATTCACCCATCATGTCCATATAAGTTTTCTAGCTAATACTACAATTTTGGGGTAATTCTTCCCTCGTAGGTAAAATTCTTTCATTCTAAGGCACATATAAAGTCCACGATGGCCCTATGCAAAACTAATGGTGGGTGTCCCATCACAATTCTTTGATATGGTGTGGTCCACTTGAGTTCTGGATGGTCATGTCCTTTAAGTTCCAATGTAAATATGAGGCAGTGTACTTGATAGCCATTGTGTGTGTGGTAAAAGCTCCA
Source organism: Liriodendron chinense (assembly GCA_003013855.2). Lineage (NCBI taxonomy): Eukaryota > Viridiplantae > Streptophyta > Magnoliopsida > Magnoliales > Magnoliaceae > Liriodendron > Liriodendron chinense. Next base: position 378,822 of record ML058590.1, read on the forward strand.
CCCACATGGGTCTATCTGCACCACACTCCTAGCGACTTGTTATGCTAGTGTAGCCCTTTCGAAAAGGGTTCGAGGGATTAGACCCAGACCATTAAATCGAGCTGGCTATTTTCATCGGTATTGACAGCCTGACAGTGCTGATCAATGATTAGACGCTCGACGTCTTTAGAATCACGTGGCTGCACTTGAACCTCACTTGAATTCCTATTAACAAACAGATATTTTCTAGAGAGAGATTTTCAACGGTAAATAGTGGAAGTTCTGTGCTCAGCTAATGTTATCCTCTCCAGGAACGTCAGCCAGTGACTCCGTACCTCAAGTGGATAGAAAGGAACTGAATTCTTTGACACACACACCTAAACTTGTGGGATCCTCCATGTTTTACATGCAAAATTCACTCCATCCATCAGCTCATTAGATTCTAAGACTGACGAAAAAGTCAGTGAGCCATCATGCTCGGATACCATGTTAAGAGATGATTTTTTAGGGTTATAATCAGTTTTCCACACCCCTCATTATTAATAGACAAAAATAATTGAGGTGAGCTTAAGCTGTACAAAGAGTGGGCCCAATGGGAAAAGTCAAGAAAGAAGCACACACGTTGTAATAAGATACATCACCAAAAGGCACAAGCGCTCTCTTACATGATGTGGCTCAACCAACATTGCTCGGTTCAAGAATAATTAATGTAATTAGTCACAGGGAGATTTTAAAATAAAGAAAGTTGATATATGCAGCCCTTTAAGTGGGGATATTTCTATCATTACATTTTATTGACGAGAGTGAACTTTCTTTTTTTTATCTCTGCGTGTAGCCAAAACGCCATGTGGACATTTATAACTTGTAAAACAAAAGATTTTTTTATTTTATGTAAAGCTCATAATAATGACTATACGAAATTTACTTTGTATGTTATTGCAATAGCTCAATTAGCCCATAATCCTAAAAGCTAAGGCATATTTCAAAATCAACTGGCCAAAGTACTAAAAAAAAGGAATAATCATCATTAAAACCACTTTAGGTGGTACCCGCTTCATGTGTAAACCAGGTCAAGTTACTCAAATTTTTTTCCCTTCTTCTCTCTACTTGCATCACACTTGCCAGAGCCCCTAATATGTTTCTGTACTCGCAGTTGCGTACATTCATTTTTACAGTCTAATCAGTCTAATTGCTCTGTGTAAGTCCAAGAGACATTTCATAAGCTACTAGACAAAAGTCACATTGATTAGATGATCCGATCCCTTCTTCATTTGAAGCTGTTTCGTATAACCATCCACATGGATGGGATGGTTATGATTGTCTAATAAAAGTTGATTCTTTAGAATAGCAAGTAATTCATGATGGTTACAATCTTGACTACGACTATAGGCCATTGAAAAAATGTTGTTGGATCAATGTGATGTTTACAAGAGTCGTCCATGAAATATTAGTTAGGCATAATGAATAGTCTCAACCAATAAATTGAGTAGGGAAAGTTTCATAATGCAACTTGGAGTACTATGGCTTAGGGCTTATTTAAAAATTTGTATTTGAAATCAATTGAAATCCAAATCATAATTACCATGGAATAGATGTGAATTGGAATCCAATTCAAAATTAATGTGGAATGGATATTAATTGAAATACTCAATTGTATTTGATATCTTATAACTGGAATGCACTGGAATTTAAAATTTATGTTTGGATGCTTGTAATTGAAATATATTGGAATTCTTTAGTATAATAGCAAGAATATGAGTTTGGTTAAGTAAATCAGCTTTAATATCTTAAATTAGTGTGCATATAATATTTGACAACATGATTATAAAAAGTCTATTAAAATATTTACTTTGGCAAAAAGATGAGAAAATTTTAAGCCTTAGGTGAGCGATAATTGTAAGGAATACAAATGAGAAACTTGCAAACACTTTTTAATAATCCATTTAAATCGTCAAAATTATAAATGACTAATGTTTGAACAGTTTAAATCATTTTTTAGTATGATTTTAGTGATGTAGTCGATAATTGGATTGTTTTGGATACCATCAGCGTTTCACGTGTACAAAAGATTAGTAGCCTAGCGATACCTTTGTTACTTGTGTCCTTCAACTGCCTGTTAAAAGGGAGCCAATATAGTTATTTAGCTTCTACTAAATTAAAATCACAGCAAAATAAAACAATTTCAAAACACATTAAAAAAATAACTTCTCATTTACCACCTATTCCTTTACTTCTAGTCATGCGAAACTAAAGGCATAAAAAAAGTGCATTTACATCCTATTATGTCCACACCCAAATGGAGGCGATCAATATCTTATGATTCTCTAGGAAGCTGAGAATTTCTAACTTTTTTATGCATATGACATCCAACCTATACAATAGATTGCCTTGTCATTAGGATCGCAAGCAAAAAAATGAGCCATGTTGTGGGGGATTCCAAATTGGTCCCACACACAAGGAAGAAAGCCCAAAGGCCCAGTTATAGGTCCTCGGGCCTTTCTCCGAACTGAGGAGCAACGAAGCCGAGTAGATAAGCTGACAAGCCCTTCAATCTGAGGGCACTTATTACCAAGCTTCTTACTGGAGTCCTATCAACATATGCAAAAGGCAAAGCTAAAGCAAAGCTCATGTCCTCGACTCTCTGTCAAGCAAAGAGGTTGAGCAATTATCTACAAGTGATTAGCCCTCTAGATTGAGGTGCAACGACTGATGTCCTGAGTATGGAGATCATCTGAGCGGGCAATTACCCAACCTTGGGGATGAGCTGCCGAGCTGAACCAACAGAGGCAGAGCTCGGATTCATTCTCTAAGGAAGAGCAACGATCTGGGTAAGAAGCCTAAAGGAGAGGAGCTCGGGCGCCGAGCTTTACATCCTGACCAAACCAGGATGACCATCACTAAAGAGGTAGCGTGACAATTACAGGCCAAATCCGGCAAATACGGACGAGATTAGTATCCAGCTCCATCTTAGTTGTAGATTTCTCCTACGGTTATGGGACAAGACTCTGACTTCTTTATAACTCACCTAACGTATCCTTGACTGCCTCCAACGCCCAAAACCTTCTCCGCATCGTATAAATAGGGCACTGATTTCCAAACCAAGGTACATAATTACTAACTTTACACAACCCCTACACTTGAGTCCTATAAGCCTGACTTAGGCATTGAAGGGTTTATAGCTTGAGGCCCGGATCTAGTCGACAACAGATGAGGTTGAGGTGGTATTGAGACAGCTTGAGGCTTCGTGACCGTCCTCTACATTCCATCCTTGCAAAATGGACTTGACAACCCCCCACGTGTCGCATCAGAGGGACTTCAGCAGGATTCATATCTTGGGTTTCTTGCGCCGCCCCTTGGAGAGGGTCAGCTCGGTTAGGTCGGGACGTGGGGCTCAAGGTTCGAACTCCTCCCCTCAGGCTCCTTACCTGGTCTGTACTCTTCAGTGACACCTCAACTTAGCCACCTACCTTGGAGCTGGCGAGATTGCCTGTCCCTTGTAAATGCTCCTCATGGTCGGGCTCCGTCTTTACTCAATGAGTTAATTGAACTATCAGCCCAGCCCCGCTCCACCTTTGCTTGGTGGTTATGGACGAGGACTTGTACTTGAGCCTTTGGGCATACGGCTTTCCTTTCTTGCATGAGTTCAGTATAGAATCCCCCACAACAATGCCCCCCCCCCCCCCCCCGAGGTTGACATGTTCGGTCACGGGAGTGAGTACCTTCTGGTCGAACTGGTCTCGTCACGTGGGAGGTTGCAAAATTTCAAACTTTACTCAGACACTGCAATTGGGTAGGTGGAAAATAAGGAATTTATGGTGGGCTCAGAATTTGAAGTGTCACCATGATTGCACATAAGATGCGACTAACGTTTTAGGACTTCAGACGAATCACAGGGCATTGCGTAGCAGTGTCTTGTTAGGCGAACCAAAGTATCTCTGCTTAGGAAAATCTGGTGGTGACACGTGGAGCGGCACATTAGTTGAGGAGGCATTTCGATGTGTAAGGTCACCTCGTGCTAACACATAGCATCATACGACGGTGGGACAGGTGCGAGGTGCGCCTATAAATGGGCCCCTCTCCGATTCATTTTTCACTTCCTACTTGATTTTGGGCCTGAGCTCTACCGCTTTCGCATCTGACCTGTGCTGCGTCATCCTTAGCTGCAGTTTCTTCTTCTCGGAGTCTGAGTGCCAGATCTCCTGGTAAGATCTTCGCTTGTCCTTTAGTTGGTATTTTCTTCTCTTTTTTTGTGCGTCCTCCTCAATGTCACCAAAGGAGGACTCCGGGGTAGCCAACATCTGGGACTATAATCGGGATGAGCCCTTTGGTCATTTTGCTAATTCTCGAGAGGGTCTTTCATTTAAAGAGTCAGAGGCAGGTCCCGCTGAACTAGATGATGAGGCTGAATCCCGACCTGCGAGGCTTGTTTTGAAACCTAGGTGTAGTCCTGTGAGACCGGGCCCCAGGTTTGTAAGTCGGTAGGCCAGCAAGCCAGCCCCCTCTGGTCATATACACTTCATGGCGGATGTCTGGGTGTTGTCGCTGAGTTCGGGCGACTTAGATCGGCTCAAGTCCTGATATCGTGTCCCTAGTTCAGTGGGTCTAAGGGTACCTAAGTCGGGGGAGATCCCAAGCCGGCCTCCTCATGGGGAGGTTGCCTTGCACCCTATCCTCTTTACTTTTGGTCTTCATATTCCTGTCCACCCTTTGGTGAGAGAGGTATTGTGTCATCTCGACATCGCTCTGGGGTAGCTTGCCCCTAATGTGTTGCAAGCTATATTTGGTTGTTGTGTCCTTTGCAGAATGTTGGCAACAACGAGCTCACCAGGGACGAACTTTTCCATCTTTACCAAACTAAGACTAGTCGCAAGTCTCGGGGCTAGTAATACTTCTCTTCATGGCCCGATAAGGAGGAGGCTGTCATCTCCAACAAGAATTGGAAGGATAAGTGGTTCTTCGCCTTCGGCGATTGGGAGGGGCCAGAGGTTGAGATGAGAGGTCTCCGGTCCAGGGTGACGACTTCCTTCTCCATGCCAGGTCGAGGTCTACTCTGAACTGTCTTACTTGGTCTTTTGTAGTTGTTTTCTTCTCTTTTTGTTGCTGATGTTCTCAGCTGTTCTCTGCAAGTCTGGCCAAGCGGTGTCCCGACCTCCTGTGCTCTTCAAGGTCAGGTCAGGCTCTCTAGGGCACGCCCAGTTAGCGAGAGGGACTTCAAGGAGCTGGTCACGGAAAAGAGCCTTAAGAGGTTTGGCCTCATCCCAAGAGGTAAGCGTAGGAGTTTGTCGAGTTGCCCGTGTTTGGTACTAGTCGAGGTTCTTGATCAGTTGTTTGTCTTTTGCAGAGATGGTCGCCGTCCGAAGATAAGGAGGAAGGCTCTTGAGGACATGGAGTAGAGGAAGAGTTCGAAGAAGAAGGCCACCCATGGCCCGATTGCTTTTGTCGGAGCGGTGGAGTGAGCCATGGGCTTGGGGTCGTCTGCCACCCCCATAATTGCTCCCTCAGTGGCAACGATGATCGTTGCTACTCCCGTGATGACATTGCTTACTTCTACTGCCCTCCCGTACAATGGTGGGAGGTTATGAATCTGGACGCACCCTTCGAAGGGGGAGAACAAGTTTGAGCTAAGGGGACCTCGGGGCCCTCCGCCCCCGAGGCTGCCGCTGGGGGACCCGAGCAGATTGATATGGTCATCCTATGCACCTTTCATCGCTGATGACCTAAGCCTCCTCCTTGTTCTCAGGAGAGGAAGTGAATCTGATTGCGGGGTTGACGTTGGATCCGATCCTCAACTAGTTGATCTTCACCAACCTCAAGATGTGTGGCATTCTTCCCTTCCCTTTGATGCTTCTCTTTCCTTTCTCTCTGATGATGGTTACCCATTCTTACAGACGGCTATGGGGTCCATGGGAGATCGCGACCACGTGCGCAAGATGAGGAGGAGGGGCAAGGAGGCCGTAGCTAGGACCAACCTCATGGTGAAGGCCCAAGAGTTGGTAAGGGCCACCGTGGCTCAGGAGGCGTTACAGTCCCAAGTTGAGCAGGCGTAGGCACTCCGTTCGTGAGTCAAGTGTTGAGCCTCTAATTTATACATATTCTAACCTTTATCATCACACATTAAGCATGGTTTAAGTATTTAAAGTCTAAACTAATACATGTTTTTGTGTTTACAGGAATGAGAGAAGGATTTCAACAAGATGATGCTTAAAAATACTTCTTAATACACATTGAAGACCAAAGGAAAGAAGCAAGAAGAAGAGGAAAAGAAAAGAAGAAGATTCACCCTGGCCGATTGATCGGTTGGCCTGACCGATTAATCGCCAGGGTGGTCGATTGATCCACTAGCCTGGTCAATTGATCGGCCACTTTGTATATGCTGCTAGACTGAAAGATGAACCAGCGATTGATCGGTTTTCCAAATCGATTGATAGCTTATAAGGAGGAAATTCCAGACATGTTGCTGGACAAAAAAGGGCCCCATCGATTGATCGCTCAGCCCTGGCGATCAATCGCCCAAGCCATCAGAATTTCAGTTTTTTGTTAAAGTCTCTGGACACCTTAACATAAGTGATCAATCAATCAACTCAAGAGATCAATCGACAATGCACCCAGTCTAGAAACTTCCAAATCTGTCCGATTTTCTTTGTGCAATTGCGTAAGTTTACGCAAATTCTAGAATATTCTGCGATGCTGAGGCTGGAAGCTATAAAAGGACTCCTCTAATTCGATTTAAAGGCATCTTAGAAGAGATTGGAAGTCGTAGAAGGTGAAGGAAAGCTCCGTGGAGCGTTTGGAACTCCGATTTTTCTAGTTTACATGTTTTTCTTTCAATTCTAGTTGTAGTATGACAATGCTCGGCTAAGACCTCTCAGTTAGGGCTGAGAGGTGAAGCTTGTAGTTAATTTTACGTTTAATTCAGTTTGATTCAAGTACCTTTACTTCAAGTTGGATTTTTTAATGTTCTAGTTTGAATAAAGTTGATATTTTTAAAAGTTTTATGAGAAGTCATGTACTTTGGACATGGATTCCTTGCAATTTTATGAGATTATCATGAATGCCTTGATTAGATTTGAATTGTGGTAATCCTTGAGCATGCCATAGTCCATAAATATGACTATTACTTTGAAGGCTATATATTTGAATGCTATGTGTTTGAATAGGACTAGAACTTGAATTCCTAACTTAAGTTGGATTGAATGTGGTTCAATGCTTTATCTTCCAATTAGATAAGAGATAAAACTTCGAATCTAGTTGTGTTTTATACTTGGATTGAATGAATTAACATGAGATTGCTATGAGTGGATCCTTCAAGCCTTAGTTTCCCCTCTCATATTAATCAGATTTACTATTTAAGTTGCTGTTTAGCTTTAGTTCTCATAATTGATATCTCGAACTATTTTAATTGAAGTTGCTAGAATAGATTAGAGTTGTTTACCTAATTCCCTATGGATTGACCTCAGTCTTACCGAGATTATTACTACATCGCAGCCTTACACTTGAGGCAAGCGAACACCAAGCTGGTAGAGGCACAGAAGGAGTCCCTAGAGGAGGCCCTGAGGCAAGCTAAGGACGAGCACAAGGCCGACCTAAAGCGGCTGGTTGACCTTTCCTCGCAACTATCGACAGGGAAGGTGAGGGTGGCCGAGTTGGAGGCCATTGTGACGAAGCTAAAGGCTAACATCCCGAAGGAGTTAACGGTGGTGAAGGCCTTCAAAGCTTTAGAGCTCGGTGGTCTCAAGGATGACTATTATAGCGCGTGCTTCATAGATTGTTGAGATGAATTCTAGGGCCACTACCCCGAGCTTGATCTTTGCCGGTTGGACCCAGCCAACCCTTAGGAGTCAGAACAAGTTGTTGAAGGGGAGGTTGCGACAGGGGACGTTACTACTAAGGGTGTTGTTGCTTAGGATGCCGCTGCTAGGGACAATGCTGTTGAGGACATTGCTACCGGGAACGCTGCCATTCACTTCTTAAACGGGGATCCCGCCTCTTAATTTTCTTTTTTCCTTTTTATTGTTCTTTTCAACCCTAGTCAGGCCTGTAGACGGAACTTGATTTAGACTTGGTTAATACTTTAGAATGAGATTTTTGGGTTTTATTTTTTTCTATTTGTTGATGCCTGATTACTTGTGTTATATACTTGCTTCCCCCTGTACTCCCGCGGCTGATCACCGTGCTACTGGGTTGGGAGAGTCAAGGTGTTGGACTTGGTGTCTTTTTCTTTTTTGTAGTATCCTCTTGTCGAGCTTCACGCAAGGGACCACCTCAGCCACTTTGTCGCTAACTTGACCTCAAGTTTTTCGTAGCTTGAGGAACTGTGAACTGAGGGATTGATGGCGGGCTTAGTGCCTGAAGGGGTGTTAGCGTGCTTTGGGCATATGATAGTCACTCTGATCTTTAGGCGAATAGCGAGTTGTTGCGTGGTGGCGGCTCATCAGGTGGGTTGTCACACCATTCGGCCAACAAATCTTGGGGTGCCAAGCGAACAAATGTCGCAGTCGAGGCGGCGCTTCACCATTCGAGGTCACCCCACATTGACAAGTGGTGTTAGGGGGGGTGGAGGTGGTCTCGGGAGCTCGAGATGTAACCTCGAGAGAAGCTGCTGCTCTGAGATGCAGTCTCAAGGGCCTTGTTGTCCTTGATGTTGTTTCCTGTACGACTGAGGCAGTCATTTAACGTCAACTCACCAGCTTATCCTCATAGGTTCGTACTCCACACCTCTACTATTTAGGTCGGCTCGGGAGGTGACCGTTTAGGTCCCACTTCCCATTTACTTCGTTGCTCAGTCAAGGCAAGGCGCTCAGCTAGAGCAAGCCATCTTCGACCTTTCCCTCACCTTGGCCTTGCTATCTAGTTAGGACATCATGGTGTTGAGCCTTCCATAGTGATTGGTGCTTGTTTGGGCCTTATAATCCTCGGCTATTTAGCCACTACGGTTGTAACTTAGAGAGAATAGAAAATTCATCGAAAAAGTCACTTTTCATTAATGTTGATATGAGCATTACTAGTTGGAGCTTAAAGCCCTTGTAAACATGCGATCACTATTGGTACGTCTATCGCTTCCTGAGCCAGGTTCACTAGGAGTAGATTTTGAGGTGCTCTGCATTCCACGGGTGAGGTAGAGGTCGCCCTTCTAGGTCTTACAACCGGTATGTCCCTGGTCAGACTATATAACCAACTTTGTAGGATCCTTCCAAACTCGGTCCCAAGGCTCCAGAGTCGGGCTCTTTGGTGCTTAGGGAGGCCACTTGGAGTATCTGGTCTCCTGCCATGAAGTTCCTTTACTTCACCTTCGAGTTATAATATTGTGCCGCCCTCTGCTGGTAGGTCGTGACCTTCACTTGCGCAGCTTCCCTGAGTTTCTCAAGAAGGTCGAGGCTCAGTAACATCTAGGTTTCATTTTCTTTTGGATGGAAGAGGTTGGTTCGGTATGAGGGCATCCTGACCTCGACTTTGACCACAATTACTGCCCTAAAGGCCAACGAGAAAGGTGTCTCTCTAGTGGTCGTCCAGGCTATTGTGTAGTAGGTTCATAGGATATGTGGCAGCTCCTCTACCCCGCACCCTTGCACATTTCGATTTTGGTCTTAAGGTGCGCTTTGATGATTTTGTTGACCACCTCAACTAGGCCGTTAGCTTGCGCTGTCAAATTGCTGACCATTGTCCATGATAATGGTATGAGGGATGTTGAATTTGCAGATGACAAACTTCTAAATGAAGTCGGTGACCTTCTGCTTGGTTATCCGAGCTAAAGGCTTAGCCTCAACCTACTTGGTGAAGTAGTAGACTACGACGATGGAGAACTTGGTTTGACCCTTACCCTTAGGCAAGGGTCCGATGATGTCGAATCCCCACTGAGCAAAGGTTTAAGGGCTGATTATCGGGGTTAGTTGCTTGTGCGCCTGACATAGTTCCAGAGCGAACCTCTAACACTTGTCACACTTCCTCCAGAACTGTTTGGCATCATCTTGTGCATGGTGGGCTAATAGTAGCCTTGCCGAATCGCCTTGCACGTTAAGGCTCTTTCCCCCCAGTGGTTTCTGCAGACTCCTTCATGAATCTCTTTTAAGACGTATTCGACCTCCTCAGGTCTGAGGCACCTTAGTTAGGGCAACAAACCTTCTCTTGTATAGGACATCCCTCAGGATAATGTACCGAGCTGACCTATACTTGATCTTTCATGCCTCAAGCTTGTCATTTGGCATCTCGTAAAGCTGCAGCTAGCAGATGATTGGATCCATCCAGCAAGGCTGATGCTTGGTTCTGACAGAAACTCAATCGGAACTATCCTGGCGAGGTCGGTGTCGATGGTTGAGGATAACTTAGCCAGGGAATCCACATTGGTATTTCACTCAGATCTTAAGACTAGTACGATCTCGTAGCGTTCAAACTAGCCGAGCATCTCTTGAGTCCTGCTCAGGTAGGCGATCATCTTTTCTCCTTTAACTTCATACTCAGTGCTCACCTGGTTGACCACAAGCTGTGATTCACTGTAGATTTTCAACCTTTATGCTCCCATTGACTTGGCCAATCACAGGCCCGTGAGGAGGTCTCGTATTTGGCCTTGTTGTTGGAAGCTTGGAAGCCGAATCATAGTATGTATTCAACCTTGATCTAATTGAGCGAGGTTAAGATCATCCCCACCTTGCTACCTTATGAGTTTGAGGACCCATCCACATACATGGTACATGTTGGTGCAGCCAAGCACTCCTCCCTCACCTCGTTCACGGAGGAAGTACTCAGAGGATACAAAAATTTTGTAATGAAATCGGCAACGGCTTGTCCCTTTATGGCAGTTCATGGTTGAAAGTGGATGTCGAACTTGGTGAGCTTAATCGCCCCCTTCGTAAGTCGTCCTGAAGCTTCCGGTTTCTACAATGCTTTTTGAAGTGGTTGGTTGGTCAGCACAATGATGGTGTGAGCCTGAAAGTAGGGCTTCAGGAATCGGACGACGTGACCAGGGCTAAAGCTAACTTCTCTATCTTAGAGTAGCACGTTTCAGCGTCAACCATCACTCGAAAAACATAATACACGGGTTACTGGGTGCTCCCATCCTGCCTAACTAGGGCCGAGCTGACTGTCGTTGGTGAGACAATTAGGTAAAACAACAGCTCTTCCCCTAGCACAGGCTTCGAGATCAGAGGCAGCGACCCGATGTATGCTTTGACATTTTGGAAGGCCTGCTTCCATTCCTCCATCCTCGTAAGCTTGTTACCCCCATTCAGCTGCTTGAAGAAGGGTAGGCACTTGTCTGTCACCCTGGAGATGAACCAGTTCAGTGTCGCAGCCTTACCTGTGAGGCGTTGAATTTCCTTCATCATGCTAAGCGAGCTCATCACTATGAGAGCTTGGATCTCGTTAGGATCCGCCTCTATCTCTCATTGGTTGACCATGAAGCCTAAAAACTTTCTCGAGCTGATGTCGAAGGCGCACTTACTTTGGTTGACGTTCATCTTATATTTCCTTAGGATTCCGAACATTTCCCTTAGGTCGTCCACGTGTTTAATGGCCTTAGTGCTCTTGACGAGCATGTCATCAACGTAGACTTCCATCATCTTCCTAATCTACTTGGCGAATATCTTATTCACCAACATCTGATAGGTCACTCCAACATTCTTCAAGCCAAACAACATGACCCGGTAGCAGTACAGACCTCTGTCTATAGTGAAAGCATTCTTCTACCTGTCGTGCTCATGCATTCGAATATGATTGTATCCCGAGTATGCATCCATGAAGCTGAGGAGTGTGTGCCTGGTGGTGGCGTCCACCAGTTGGTCGAACCTTGGGAGTGGGAAGCTGTCTTTAGGGCAGGCCTTGTTCACGTTGGTATAGTTTGCATCTCTTATTGTGCTCTGCCTCTGAGAGATGTAGTGTAGCATCGATGAGCTTCCAATTGGTCGCCCCTAACTCTGCCGACCCCGAGCGTAGTCAGGAACTTCTTTGTGAGGTGGAAGATAGACACCATGGGCCCGCATGACGTCCAGGGAGGGCCTACCCAGAATAGCGTTGTAGACCAAAGGATAGTCCACCACCTGGAAGTCAACCATGAAGGTGACTTGGTTGGGACCTTCCCCCATCGTGATTGGTAAGAGGGTGCTTCCTTCCAAGGTCACACTTTCCCTTGCAAACTCGACTAGAGGGGTCCACACGGGCCAAAGCCTCAACCTTCTTATCCCCATCTTGTCGAAGGTTGCATCGTAGAGAATGTCAACCGAGCTACCAGTGTCGACCATCATCCAAAACAATTTGTGGTTCGCCACAGTTATGATGACTACTAGGGCGTAGTCGTGAGGGTGTTAGATGCCTCTTGCGTCCTCTGTAAAAGAGATGGTGCATGGTTCTACCTTAGGCTCTTTCCTAGGTTAGGTGGTAAGGTTCACCCGATGGACTTCGTCGGCGAACTCAGCGCTTTGGGGGTGGGCTTGGCGAGCCCTAGTCGAGTCTCCACCACAGGCTGGCCCACTGAAGATGGTGCGAATCTCCCCCATCAGCTCCTTGTTGATGGATGCTTCTCGCCACTCTCACCGAGCGGCCAACCTGTCCTCTCAATGCTTCGCAATGTACTTGCTCAAGTAGCCTCTTTGGATGAGGGACTTGATTTCTTCTCTCAGGTTGAGACAGTCGGCTGTGTTGTGGTCGTGATCTCAGTGGAAGTAACAGTACCTTGTCTTATCTCTTTTTATTTGGGTCATACCTGATCAACCTGTGCAAATGCTTTAGGATCCTTTGATATTTGACTTTCATGAGCACTTAATCGAGGGGGGTGTTCAGTGGAGTATACTGGTGAAAATGGCTCTCCGAGACACGAGGAGCTCTAGCTCCACCCGTCTTCCTTCTTTTGCTTAGGTTTTGAGCTGGATCCCCCCTTAACCTCTCACTTCTTGTCCTTGGTTGAGCTGCTCTCACCCTTCAAGTACCTGTGGGCGCTGTGTAACTCCTCAACATTAGAGTACTTCTGAGCCCAGTTCAACAGGTCTGACAGTGTCGCCGGGGAATTCTGGCCAGGTGAGAAGAGAAACTTCCCTTGCCTCAGCTCGGCCATCATGGTCATGAGGGTGACCTGGTCGGAGTAGTCCTCCACCTAGACGACCTCGACATTAAAATGGATGATGTAGTCGTTCAGGGACTCATCGTGTTTCTACATTAGTATAAGTAGATGAGTCGTCGACTTTTGGATGTCCTTGCTTCCAACAAATTGGGTGGTGAAGGCCTTGCTGAGTTGGGTGAACGAGTTGATGGACCTCGTCTTTAGGATCCTAAACCACTTCTGAGTCACCCCGGTGAGTGTCAAGGAGAAGGACATGCACATCACGGGCCCGGAAGCGTCGTGGAGCTCCATCCATGCTCAGAATGACTTCAGGTGCTTGGCGGGATTGTTGTGCTAGAGTAGGGGGTTATTTGGGGTATCTTGAATCTAACTGGTAGTTGTGCTTGCATAATGTTGTTGGTGAACGACGACTCAACCTGCTCAAGGAGGGCATCCACAGATATCAGGGCCTTAGTTCAACAAGCTCACCTAATATCACCAAGCTTGCCCCAGATCTCTCTATTGTCCACCCCCAGGGGGCTTTGCTCTCTACCACCTCTTCTGGTGCTTTACCTTTCCGAGCCTGACACCTCTCATTGAGTGTGTAGGGTAGGTCGGACTCGTCGAGTGTTACGGTCGTTCGCGTCCCAGTGGGGATTGCTCGGCTGACACGATCTTCTTCGGCTTAGGGCAGTTCCGTGTGTTATTCCTGGCGTGACAGTTGTGGACGGTTGATGTGGGGAAACTCGACCGCCTTTGAGGGATCAGCCAGTTGCAGCGCCTGCTGTCCCTCCATCAACTTGGTGAGGTGGAACACATGTTCCATTAGATTGTCGACTTACTCCTCGAGCGTGATGAGCCGAACCTTTTTATTGCGCGACCTCTATTGTTGTCAAGCTTGTAACTGCTTTTGAGAGTTAGACGGGAATGAATCGGCCGTTACGAGTATCTGGAATGAATCGGCACTTGCTGGGTCGACCCTCCCTCATTCGTTGCGTGATGGAATGAATCGGGCGTTATGAGTATCTTTCCTTTCTTGTTCTCCATGAGGGATGAGTAGAGGGTGAGCCGGGACTGGCGGTAAAACTCAAGTGGTGAGAACATAGCTTGTCGATCCTATAGACGATGCCACTCTGTTGTCGCCCGAATCTATTCGACAATGGATGAGGTTGAGGTGGTACTGCGACAACTTAAGGCTTCATGACCGTCCTCCACTTTCCAGCCATGTGAAATGGAGAGAGAAGGCCCGAGGGTGTTAAGGTGTCATGTTAGACTACCCCACTCATTTTTGAAATTACACCTTTTGGGGTAAAGGCATATTCGTGCGGAAGCTTTGATAGCAACTAGTATTATAGCTAAGTCCTATTGGGGGGATTAGGACCTTTTGAAATTCTTTTCGTCTACTTAAATGTTTTAACAAATTAAACTAAGTAAGCAAGAATACTTCGGCTTCCAAGCCTAAGTGGGTCCAATCAGACGACTAGCATATTGTAAGCAATAAGCAACCTAGTCTAAGCATGCATAGATACTTAAATGATTAAACAAATCAAGCTCTTAATCTATGCAACCTAAGTAGACTATAGAGGATGGATCAATTAAGCTCAAGTCTACACAACTAAGTGAATATACATCTTGTGTGTGGATGTGCCTATCTAGTGCCTAGCATATATTCCTATCAAGCATTCATAATTAACAATTAAACATACAATGCTAAGATAACAATGTGCTCAAATACAATCACAAACACAAGCATGTATAGTGGTTTGACTACTTGTCTACTCCACTCCCGGTTCAAGTACTCAACCCCTTTGAGCACACTGGCATTCACTAGGGAGTTTAAATCTGGTTCCTCCCAACTAAGGTGTTTTAAATCGGCTCCACTCAACCGAAGAGTTTATAGGTTCCTCTCAACCTATGGGACCTACTTAAGGTCACCTCAAGTCTTACTCAAAGACAACGCACGTTCACTCCCGTGTCGGAGGCTCCCCTTGGAGACTTTGTTTAGGCCCGAGTCTTTAGGCCAACAAACGTGCCAAGGAACGGCCAATGTCTCTAGAGTTTTAGGTTTAACTAATAAGCCAAGGATTGACAAACAACCCTAGTTCGAGTTTGTCAAACAAACTCTACACTCAACTCTCATAGGAAATTAAGTGGAATGACTCTCTACAATGACAACCTTACTTGTCGGATGAGCCCCTTGTTCAGTGCCGGATGGGTTGCTTGATCTCTGCTCTCCCGTGCTTCAATCAACTTCCCTTGCTCCCCTGATCGTGTTGCCGCTGCGTCGCCAATGCCTCAGCTACACTTGATCAACCACCTTGCAAATGATGCCTTTTAGATGCCCAAGGTGATAGGAGGGTAGGTTTGAGATCTCTACAACTTATGAGAATTGGTTGCCTAGAGAGTCTTACCCATAAAGATCTCATCATAGAGTATTGGATAGGAATTTGACTATCAAGATCAATCAAATCTCTAGAGATCAAAGAGGGACAAGTGCATCTTCTTCTTGAGCTTTGAATGCTCCATACTTGTGATGAATTACAAGGAAGATCACTTGTTTGAGTTAGGAATATAGCTCTTAATGATCTTCAACAATGGTGGTTTCTATTTCCTCAAAATCTCTTCTATTGGCTAAAAAACGAATCTCCCTCTTTAAATAGGTTTTCTTCTAACGATTAAAAAATGGGCAGATTCGCGTATCTTCGATTGATCGAAAAAATGTCCGATTGATCGGAGACATGTCAGATTGATCGAAAATCTGTCTAGAAAACTTCTGGAAGATATTCCGATTGATCAGAATTATGGTCCGATTAATCAGAGTGACCCCTTTCGATGGATCGGAAGGCTGTTCGATTGATCGAAATTTGTCTAATGGATTTTAAACTTTGTGGAACAAATTTCAATTGATCGGGACTTCTGTCCAATTGATCGGAGTCCAATCAGAACTCTTGTCCGATTGATCGGAGTCTTATCGAAAACTGCTGTTTGAGTTGTTTTGTTTATAGCAGCTTCCACCTTTTTAATTAGTCTAACTTATCATGTTTTTCATGGAGTTCTAAGACTAATGATGGTGCTAAAGTGTATACCTAGTTGGTCTAAGTCATCTAAGAGGTTATGAGTTTGGGTAACTTCAAGGTTAAGGCACACTAAGGCATCTCTTTTACCTGTTTCTTTTTCCTTGATGCAGCCGGTCTGTCTTGAGTCTTCGATCTTTATCTTCATTAAGCTCAACCGACACTAGACTCACTAAACTAAGTAATTGACAAACAAAGTGCACTAGTATGCCACGAAAAAGTGTACTAACAATCTTTACACATATCTCTGATTACTCTATAAATAGGGTACCCCTTCTTTGCTACAGGTATGCACAACTCTACTTAAACTTAAGCATTGGAGTACTAATGTCCGGATTCCGACCACCCATTGGAGTACTAATGTCCGGACTCCGACCACCCATTTAGCTTTTTCCTTGTGTTATGCATGATCTAATAGACCTACGGTTCAGATCCGATGCATTCACTTCAGTAGATCAGAGGCAAATTACTGTCAAACGGTGGAGATCTTACCACCAGAATCCATGTCCAGATTTCCGCGACAACACACTTCACCTATGTGATCCGTCCATTAATTGCTTCAAGCCATTGACTGGATGGTTTGGATCATCCAAACAGTATAACTTTTTCAAGCCTGCGTAAAAAGAGCCGACTGGACCTTAATGCAACGGAATCGGATTGCATGCGGAGTAACTCCGCACGCTCTTATCGTGCGGAGTAAACTCAGTTGGGCCCACCTAGAATGTATGTGCTTTATCTATTCCGTCCATATGTTTTTCCAGCTCATTTTAGTGGTTGAGCCCAAAATTTAAGCATATCCAAATCTCAAGTGGACCATGCCACGGGAAACAGTGGGAATAGTGATTTCCACCGTTGAAACCTTCCCAGGCACTACAGTGATGTTTATTTGTCATCCAACCTGTTCATAAGATCACATGGATATGGATGAAGGGAAAACACAACTATCAGCTTGATCCAAAACTTCTGTGTCCTACTAGAATTTTTCAATGGTAGACATGCAGTTCACACATTTCTTGCGGTGTGGTCCACTTTAGATTTTGGTATGCTTCATTTTTTTGCACCATACCTAAAATTTTCTGTTAAGATGGATGGACGGAGTGGATAAAATACATAAATCACCGTGGGCTCCACAGAGTTTACTCCGCACGCTAGCGTGCGGAGTTACTCAGTACGCAATCCGCTTCCTAATGCAACTACGTGCTTGTTAGGTTCCGATACATGCATATGTCAGTGAGTGACTGAGTACCTCACGTGGAACAGAAGAGGTAGGAGACTTCACCGTACTGTATTTAATACACCCTCAGTCCATCCGTACTCCATGTGCTCGTACGCATGCACCGAATCCAAACCGTCCACATGGTCCAACTGTGATGTATGTTCCTACCAAAATATTTGGACAGCTTCAACAACCCGCTAATTCGTATAAATACTTTTTATTTCCAACTATTAATTTTACAATGGACAAAGTGATCCGATCGTACGAATATTTCACTGTAGCCATTCCTTACAGGTCCAAGATTTTCACAGTCCGGATTTACCAACCATTATGGCAGTTATTTATACGACATGTGCATGCGTATGATCTTACGTAGTCTGGCAAGTACGGTATAGCATTTGGTGGTTTGGCGACTGGCGGGACGAGGAAATGCTGGCGGCGTCTACGAGTGAGATTTTTACGAGACGTTGGTTCGAACCCCCGACAGAAGGTGGGCCCACCACCTTAACACTCCCGGGACTCGCGCGCTCCTTCTGGGACCCACACATCATCTCCCAGATATCTATCTGCCGTCGACTGCTGTTTGCAGAGGAGTTATTTTATACTGTCGCGGAGTATGAAGTATGGTACGCAGGCAATTGAATCCTTACACGTAGCATGGCTGCAACTGAATTTAAACCGTTCCAATTATGGAGCCCACTGTAGATGAACGCCATCTTAAGTGGGTCCCACTGTATGGACAGTTTTATTGGGTTTTTCTATTCAACGTCCGCAAATTTTGGATGCATGTGTGTAATCACACCCTGCGGAACTATCAAACTTTTCTATGTGCTATTTGGGGGTGTTCCACCTTGGTGGGTGGGATCTCTTGCCGTGGGACCCACCTTGATCTATGAACCTTATATCCACTCCATCCATCGGTTCTGAAAACTTATTTTAGTACATTATCTAAAAAAATGAAGCAGATTTAAAACTTCTCATGGTCACAAAAATTTTGGATCAAGCTGATATTTGTGTGGTCTCTTCATCCATGTCTTTCTGACCTTATCAATGGGGTGTCAGATAAACATTCCGGTGGCCACCATGAAGTTTTTAATGGTGATGGTCGACCTAAGATTTGGAGCTGCTTCATTTTTGGGATGCCCTAAAATGAGCTTTCAAAATGCATAAACGGTGTGGATTTAAGGCACATTAATCACAGTGGTTCCCACAGGGTGGATCCGGGTATCCACCCAAACCGCGCCCGCTGTTTGGTACGGACGCGGATTAGCTACCGACAGGTTGAGTAGCGAACCTCGCTACTACTGAAGTGACGTTACCATGTTATGTGAGCTTCACCATAATGTATATGTTGTATCCATACCGTCCATCCATTTGGAGAGGCCATTTTGGGGCATGATTAAAAAAACGTGGAAGATCCAAAGCTCAAGTGGACCCCACCACAGATAACAGAGGGGACAGTGACATCCACCGTTGAAAACTTCTTACGGTCACCATGATGTTTATTTGAGATCCAACCTGTTTATAAGTTCACGCAGACATGGAGGAAGGGAAAACACAAATATCAGCTTGATCGAAAACTTGTGACCCTAAGAAGTTTTCAACGGTGGATGTCACTGCCGCCACTGTTTTCTGTGGTGGGGTCTACTTAAGATTTGGATCGGCCTCATTCTTTTAGTCATGACTTAAAATGATCTATCAAAATGAATGGACGGTATGGATACAACACATCCATCATGCTGAGGCCCACATAATATGGTGACGTCACTTCATTAGCGAGAAACCTGTCAGTAGCTAATACGCGTCCGTCTGGTACTGCCATCAAGCCCGGTTATTAACTTATTAAGAGAAAAAACCTTTGGTACTCTGGCAGAGGAGGTTAGATGATACGCAGTCGCTTAAAAATTACTTAGAAATTGCATTAATGACATACAAGCAGCGAAACAAAACAGTCCACATGATGGGTGCCCAGTAGATGTAATATGAACCAAAAGTTTAAGTCTTATTTTTTTTAATCCAAAATCATGACTGTCAGATTGTTGGACATTTATTGGACGTCAAATGTGAAAGACATCCAACGGTCCTATTTCAACCAACGTATCCGGAATCAGCGGTTAGTATGGTTCAACCAATTTTATGCTTCTGATACGTCGCAAGCGGACTGCTGAATATAGTCGGTTATATGGACGGGTAGAATTCCTGAGTGCCCGCGTATCAAGATTACACGCAGCCTGAGTATCATGTAACTACTCTGGTTTTAAATGAGTGCCCGCGTATCAAGATTACACGCAGCCTGAGTATCATGTAACTACTCTGGTTTTAAATGCTCTTTTCTCTCTCTCTTTTCCACTCATCTCCTTTACGGAGGGATTGGACGTTTCTCCTGGCCAGCGGCCCACGAGACTGCAGTAAAACGTCATCCGAGGGTTGCGTATTCCCAATGCAACCCTAATACAGTAGATTATTCGATGCGACGAATCAATTTCCGTACACGCTCGTCTCCCACCACGACCGCGCCCGCGCCCGCGCCACGATGCGGGACGCGGATTGCGTCCTGCTCCTGTCAGGACGGACTTGGTTCTGGCAGGGGCTGTGTGGGGTCCAGCGTGATGTATTTTCTTATCCACGCTGTCCATCCATTTTTTCAGATTATTTTAGGTTGTGAGTAAAAAAATGAGGCAGATCTAAGGGTCAAGCGGACCACACCACAGGAAGAAGTGTTGATGATGACGGCCACCGTTGAAACCTTTCCAGGGCTCCATTTTTTATTTTATTTTATTTTCCATCCAATCTGTTCATTAGGTTAGATAGGCCCGGATGAACACCCAGGTCCATAGCTCTGAGTGGCAGATTGAATGAAGCTGGCCTCATTTCAACACTGAGGTCATGGTATGGTATGAACACTAACCCATAAAGTAAAAATAAAAAATAAAAAAAAAGTACCGCATGTATGAGCTAAAGTTAGAACCCACTCCGTTGTGGAAGCCTCTGTCTGAAGTCACAGGAGGACGCATGTTTGTTCAAGTTGTATTTTCATTTTAAACCGTCCAATAAATGTCCAGCAATCCGATGGTCGACAGATAATCAGATAAGATTATTTTTTGGTTCATGATACATCTAAATTGAAAGACATAATTTGGACCGTTTAATTCAACTTATTTTTTTTCCAACGTAAGTATTTTGTAACTAATGAATAAGTGCCTACATACCATCCATCACGCCCTGCCACAGTACCAAAGATGTACAGTGGACATAAATCATCTCCAATGAATAACCATATACATGGGATGGGTTCCCATTATAATGACTATAGATGTATGGGATTGGGTCCCACTATGATGGCGTAAAAAATATGGACGGCTCCAATCATACAATCATCTATTCATGTGAGCCTATGGTACATTGAATATGGACGGCTGGTCATTCTTTCCATGTGTGGTCCACCATTTGAGCGGTTCTGATTTGTGGCATGCATGCATACCACTGCACGTCTAAATTGTAGGATCCACTCGTAAACTCCTGATTGCGAGATTATTTCTTTTATCAGTCCATTTACAGTCACCAATTGGATGAAGAGTGTTGTCCCATAGTCTGAAGTGGGTCCCATGACGTGGAAAGTTGGGATTGGAATGGAGTAATTATCTGGTCCTGATGCATCAAACATGCGTAGTCCTATCTAACATCCATCCATTGTGAGGCCATTTGCTCAACGGGGTGGATTACCAGAACGTTTGTACGATTGTATGGGTTGAGCATATGAGGGCGTAGTATTCAGGTGAATTCGGAGTCTGCTAGCTGGACCATGCATATGGGTGATAGGTGTGGGTCCAGTTCAACCACAAAATAAACTTTGAAAACAAAAAGAAAAAAAAAAAAAGCACATGGATGATAGGAAGCGTCCAAGAGGTAGGTACCATCATGAATAGCACATGAAAAAAGTAACACTTGCTGCATATGAACACAGCCCCTTAATTTATGGAAAGATAAAATATTTGAATGATCAACGGTTTGCATTCAAGTTTATCTTACGTGAGGCTACGATCGTCTTTACAGAAAAGAGGACCGTCCATGGCCCATCCATGCTGAGAGGCCTAACTCTTGAAGGGTTCTTACACCAGTACACATCGTCCGGTCAACGAGGGATTGCTCACATGGAACGTTGGATGTAAAATTTCACTTACAACGTTTCTTTAACATACACACGCAATTCATTTGATATAACTTGATAATGCCCTTGATTAGTCACATCATTATGACCTTAGCCCTTTGTTATGAGCCTTTTTTAATAGTCTTTTAGGCACTACTAGCTTTTTCCCAAAGAAAATGTTGCTATGCTAAGCTATTCCCTAGTCGTGCTGCAGCATAATGCCAAAGTTGAAAGGGCTTTTTGAGAATGAGGGTGTGGGCCTACTAAATCAATAATTGGGTCTACTATTCGGCCGATTTGATCCGTTTACTTTAATTAGACAATTGTGAACTTGCAATAGAGTCGTTTAAAAAAAAAACAAAATTTGGAGCTTTTTGTACCCCACATTTACATTAATGTCGTGAGTCAATTTTAAACTGTTTCCTCTGATGTGATTCATTCGTGATGAGTTTTGCCCTCAAATTTCAACAGATTGAATGAAATTAAAACCTCATTCATATGGATGGCTTGGATATGCTTTAAGATTATCCAGTGAGCCTCGTATAAGACGTGGGATGGATTCAATAGATGAGTATGTTGTGTAGGAAAGTCCATTTGGCTTTTTCCTTCTTTTTTTTTCCCAAGAGGGGACCATTTGACTGTTAGGACCGATGCCACCTCCATGAGACCCACTCCGGCGAGCTTGTGGCATGCATCCAGCATCAGTCCTTCTATTCCAATGAGCTTTTAAGTATTTTTTTTAAAAGATTTTCGACCATAATCTCTTACGACCAAAGGTGAGTTTATATTAGGATAATAATGACTTTTTTTTGTTAGTGGGTATCAATGATGGGAGTTTGTTAAAGGCATGAGGGTGTGGTAGTTTCTTTCATTATTATTATTATTATTATTTTTTTTTTGGTATGAAAGGTAAGAGTTTGTAAAGATAATAAATTTTGTAATGAAAGAACGTTGTAATTGATAAATTTTGAAATGGAAGAATGTTATAATGGATGAATGTGATGAATGTTGTAACGGATGGATGCGGTAGTAAAGAATGTTGAAAATGATGAACGGTCATAACTGTCATAACTCCATGTGAGTTATAAATTTTACGAAAATGGGCCCCACTTTTGAGCAATAAAATAGTGTCCAAATGGGGCAATTCTAAATTTATTTGAAAGTTTATCAAATTACCTTTCCAACAAGTATAAGATCACCCAAATCAGACATGTAACGAGGGAGTTATGAACGTTTTCGCCGGATCTGCGAACGACGATGAGTATCAACAATGGTCAGTGACTATCGGCGATGGTCAGCGTGTATCAGTTATGGTTAATATGTATCGTGAAAATGGTCATAACTTCCTCGTTACATGTTCGATTTGGATAATCTTGTACTTGTTCGAAATGTTATTTGATTAAATTTCAGATGGCTTTGGAATCACCTCAATTAGACACCATTTGATTACCTAAAAGTGGGCCTATTTTTGTGGGATCTAGAGTTATGACAGTTATTACCATTCATCCATTTCAACATTCTTCCACTACAACATTCATCCATTACAACATTCATCCACTTCAACATTCATCATATTCATTCATTACAACATTCTTCTATTTCAAAATTCATTCATTATAAAATTCTTTTCCTTCACAAACTCTCACGTTTCATACCCATAAAAAAACAAAAAAAATAATTATAAAGGAAACCACCACACCCTCATCCCTTTCAAAACTCTCATTATTGATACCCACAAAAAAGTTACTATTATCCTAACTTAAACCCACCTTTGATTGTTATAGCTTCTATGTTGAAGATTGTCGAAAATCTTATAAAAAAAAAAAAAAAAAAAAAAAAAACTCAAAAGCTCACCAGAATGAAGGAAACAACACCAAATGCATGACAGAAGCTCACCTGAGTGGTCCCACAAAGGTGGTAACGGTCCTAATGGCCAAATGGTCCCCTTTTGGGTAAAAAAAGAAGAAGAAAAGAAGGAAAATGCCAAATGACCCTTCCCAGGCAAGGAACCCATCTATTAAATCCATCACACGTCTAATATGAGGCCCATTGGATCGTCTTAGAACAGATTCAAGCTGTTCACATAAATGAGATTTTAATTTCATGCCATCTATCTAAGTTTGAGGGCAAAACTCATCACAGATGGACCACATCGGAGAAAACAGTTCGAAGTTCACTCACAACGTTAATGTAGGTGTGGGCCACGGAAAGCTCCAAATTATTTTTTGAAATAACCCTGTCGTGGGTTCACGATTGTCCAATTAAAGTGAAATGATCAGATCAGTTAAGGGGTGACCTCAATCGTTGATTTAGTGGGCCCGCATCCCCATTCTCAAAAAGCCCCATCGACTTCTGCAGAAAGCTGCTGTTATATGAGAGCAAGGGTAGCAAAGGGCCATTTTTGTCCAGCAAAAATGTAAACAGTGTCCAAAAGGCTAGAAAATAAAAACTTTTAACAAATGCACTAATGACATAATGACATCACTAGTCAAGAGCTTTATCAACTAATATCCAACATTCACACTCACGGAAAATCCTATGCATGCAAAAGGTGGGAAGCATCATGAAGATCAATAGGGGAGATGTGAGCTTTACATAGGATGCTTTTTTATCCTGCGACTTTTTATTTATGGAAAACATCAATCCAGGTAAAAGGTGGGACCCACCATGAAAATCAATTGGGGAAATTTTTTATGATCTGATGATTAAGTGGGCTACACTCATACTCTGAGTTAGACCAACAACTGTCTTAGACCACTTTGACTAGTTTTCTCTCAGATGAATTTTATGGCGTGGCTTATCTTTTCACAGCTCAAATGTTCTACACATGTGACAGATGGCTGGGAAGGAAAATGTTGAAGTGAAAGTTTAGATATAAAATTGCATGTGCCACATGGCACATGTTAGAATATTGAGTGTTTTTTTTTTTTTTTTCGTTTTTTTTAGAATATTGAGTTCTTTGTTAGTATTGGTAGGACAAACAAACAGCGGTTATGGGGGAGATGTGAGCTTCACATAGGATGTTTTTTTATCCTGCAAACTTGTCATTTATGGAAAACATCCAATCCATGTAAAAGGTGGGACCCACCATGAAAATCAATTGGGGAAATTTTTTTATGATCTAATGATTAAGTGGGCTACATTCATACATTGAGTCAGACCAACGGCTGTCTTAGACCACCTTAGCTAGTTTTCTCTCATACAAACATTATGGCATGGCTCATCTTTTCATGGCTCAGATGGTCTACACGTGTGACAGATGGCCGGGAAGGAAAATGTTGAAGTGAAAGTTTAGATAGAACATTGCATGTGCGACACGACGCATGTTAGAATATTGAGTGTTTTTTTTTTCTTTTCTCGTTAGAATATTGAGTTCTTTGTTAGCATTGGTAGGACAGACAAACCGAGGTAATAGGGGAGATGTGAGTTTCACTTAGGATGCTTTTTTATCCTGGGAACTTGTCATTTATGGAAAACATTCAATCCACGTAAAAGGTGGGACCCACCATGAAAATCAATTGGGGAGATTTTTTATGATCTAATGATTAAGTGGGCTACTCTCATACATTGAGTCAGACCAACGACTGTCTTAGACCACCTTAGCTAGTTTTCTCTCAGATGAACATTATGGCCTGGCTCATCTTTTTGCGGCTTATATGTTCTACACATGTGACAGATGGCTGGGAAGGAAAACGTTGAAGTGAAAGTTTGGATAGAACATTGCATGTGCGACATGGCACATGTTAGAATATTGAGTGTTTTTTTCTTTATTTGTTAGAATATTGAGTTCCTTTTTTTATTTTTTTTTATTTTTTTAACATGACCCAGCCCAAACACCCGTATCCAAACCTAACCCACACGACCCGGCCTGAACATCCGAACCCAAACATAACTCGACCTGAACCTGGCCCGGCCCGACCAAAAGCACCCAAAGGTGCTGCTGGTGTGTCTCGAACATGAGACCAGCTGGTTGATAAACTCGGACTCAAACTAGAATATTAAATTTTTGTTAGTATTGGTAGGACAAACAAAATGTGGTAAATCAAAGTCCCAACATCACTTTCATCAAGCATTCGTTGACCTCTTATTCGTGGACACTTGTTTGTGAGAATAGCATAATATTTTTTTCATTTTTAACTGTCCAATAATTATACACCAAAGATAATTAAACGAGTATAATATATTTGAGTCACTATATATAAGGTGGGACATATTATTTGCAAGTATAATTTGAATTACTTGTATTCCAAGTATGTTAATTTTATAGGTAATTTCAAAGTACCTGCGTATCATCTGTCACACTCTGCCAGACTATCAAGAGTTTTCCCAAGAGTATATCTGTGCCCTCAATGAAGATAAGTTCCCAACATTTGGTCATGACATGGTAGTGACATCTCCACAAACACCTAAAAGCGTGATGTATTAATTAGGCTGTCCATTTAGTGGGCCCTATTATGGATGGCTTAAATCTATTTCTTTCCTCACTTTACGGTACCTAAGTTTGACGTTGATAATTTTGTTGGACACCTTTATGAATAAGATCGGTCAATCTTTGTACATCTTTAACCCACTTGCAAACAAAAGAAAAGACAGCAAGATGGACGTTCCCAAATGATATCTTGTGATGGGCTATGGAGAGATGGCTCTACAATAACTTTGCCTGGGGCACAACATACATGAGATCACTCCATCCATCAGGTGCATTGCCTCATGCTCACCATGGGAACCCAAAAATTCCATCAGGTTCATTGCCTCATG
This sequence comes from Liriodendron chinense, assembly GCA_003013855.2. Classification (NCBI taxonomy): domain Eukaryota; kingdom Viridiplantae; phylum Streptophyta; class Magnoliopsida; order Magnoliales; family Magnoliaceae; genus Liriodendron; species Liriodendron chinense. The sequence continues at coordinate 405,020 of ML058590.1, forward strand.
CCCACCCTGGAACCCAAAAAATCCACCGGTCAAAAGCTTAAGTGGGCCACACTGTTTGAAAGAGTTAGGAGGGAATGCCCACTAGTTGAATGTGGGGCCAACCATTGAAAAGAGTTGGGATGAGATTACTTATGTCCTCCAATCCGTTCATCTGTAGTGAATCACCATCATTCGGAAAATTATGATGGTTTTTTTTTTTTTTTTCAATTAGGCAGGCTCACAGAGGATTTAGGTATGGTTTTACACTTATTTGCTATGGTGAGGCCCACCTGATTTTTGGATTGATGTGATAGTCGTGAACAAGGCCAAACACTAGGCGGCGCCTAGTGGAGATCCACGTGAAGCTGTTTGCCCCACCAAAGTTGTTGGCATGACCTTGCCTAACTAGGCCCACCCACACTAGTGTTTTCCTATTCCAATCCTGCCGGCTCTACCGTACGATCAACTTCCAACAACAAGGTAGGTGAAGTGGGCCAGCTCCTTTATTTTGCTTGGTTTGGATCGTACCTTCAACTATTTTAAACTTGTCATCCTGTCATGAAATAGTAACAATGGTGGGACTGTTATTGCATGCTACACATGTAATTCCTCCTTTTGAAGATGTTGGGTACGAGTCTTTCTCCTTTGAAGCTCTACCCCACCAAGACATGATCCAAACCGTTCATCTTCAAGATGCTTTAGTTTATGGTCAACATAGAGAGACTCTCACTGACCGACAGGCGTCACCGTTGATGTTGAGTTAGAAAATACATTTTCAAATGGTTGTTTCTAAGTCCATTTGCATGGATCACGTTGTGGGGTTAGAAGGGGCCAGCATGTTAGGCGGGCCTCCAGGCAAGAGCCTTCCTTTTTCTCTTTGGAAGGGTATCCATCCCGACATTATCAGGACACATTGTCAAACTCCCACAATGCTCTTAGATGGCTTCCAGAACCTGCTGAGCTGTTCTAGGAAGAGACCCTTGTGGGGTCCTTTAGTCTTGAAGTCGTCATGAGCATCTATATAATGCAGGTAGTGGGGTCATTTTTATCCGGCCAGTTAATTTTAGGACGGTGCGGAATTTTCAATGTTCAAAGATTATCAGAACCATTTAAAGAAATATAGGGTATTTTGATCATTTGGAGGTGTACATTTGGTTAGAATCGTATGATTCAGATTTTACCGGTCTAGAACCACTCAACGGTTTAGATTTTTTTTTTTTTTTTTTTTTTTGGGGGGGGGCACCCACAGTGTTAGTCACCCTGCAATACTAGACCTCAGTGTTGAGACGAGGTGAGGTTATCTCTACCCAGTCTACCACTGTCCCAAAGGTGTGGTGTGCCGAGCCACTCTTTGGGTCTGACCACACCATCTTACTCATTGTCGAGCCACTCTTACCAAAAGATTTGTCGAGCCACTATTTGGGTCTGACCACAACATCTTTCTTATTGTATAGTCCACAATCTCTTCGACATGTACATCACTGGTTGTCTCTACATGTAGCCCCTCTTTGCAAGCAGCCTGTAGCTTTCTCTCTCTATCTTTCTCTCTCCACAGTTGAAGACAGGCAAGAGCCTTGCTAGTAAAGTTCCCAAGTTTCAGTAATCCAAACAAGTTGTATGATGGGCCCCAGCATCACCCCTGGATGGATTTCACCTAAAACTTTCCACATTGAAATATTTCAAAATTTTGATCACTGAACTATTTTCCTTGAGCGGACCCTCTCGTTAGCCATCTTATTGTGAGAGCTGGAGCCCATCAGCGGCATGACTCAGCCGACTGTAGGTTGGGATTATTCGTATGTGGTAGAATAATAAATAAATAAATAAACCGTACGTTTGGTAACAAGCTACTCGAATGACCAGTAACTCCTCACTCGACATTTGACCCAGTCATGCATGTGATGGTTCTTTCTTTGGGGTCGTCTTCTTTTTTTGGGGTTTATAGTCTGTACAGCGGTTCACATGATAGGTGGCTCCTGGGTTTTTTTAGGGACCTGCCCGAATGTATTATGCTTCTATGGAATAAAATTTCTCTTTATTTAAAAAAATAAAAAAAATGGAAGGAAAGGGTCATGAAATGGCTAAAAAAATAATGGAGCCCGTAGAAGGAAAAGATAGATACGACACCCCAAAGAAGAACCGAGGGACCCCTCACACAACCATGAGTTCCTACAGGCTACAACACCTGTTACAAGGAGCCTCGGCAACAAAAAGCTACATGAAGCCCACCATAGGAAAAAGTGGGGATGCTCTGCCCACCATTCAAACCTTCTCACGGCCCAAAGAAATTTTGGATCAAGCTGATATTTGTTCTTTTAACCATTCATCCTAGTATAGGAATCACCCTTTAAATGTATTGAATGACGTATAGACATCTTCGTGAGTCTCACAAAGGTTTTAATGGTGGGTGTCTCACCACTGCCACTTCCTATGGTGTGGCCTACTTGAGTATTAGATTTAAAAAAAAAAAAATATTTAGAGTATTGGATTTGCCTTTTTTTCGCAATCACCTCTTAACATGAACTGGTGAGACTGATCAACAGAGTTCATGTCACACATGTTGAAAACTAGTGCCTTTAATTTGTGCTGAAATAGGGAAGCTCGGTCGATCTACAGATCTGGTTGATTGATCGAAAATACCTGAATTTACTAGTTTACTTGTTGGACAGTTTTGTTCTATCGAACATACACTACGCCAAAACAGCGAAAAAACGACACAAAAACGCTTGGTTTAACGACGGACTTGATCCGTCGTTAAAAAGGGCTTGGTTTAACGACGGACTATATCCGTCGTTAATATTAACGACGGACTATATCCGTCGTTAAGGCGAAAACAGTCCGTCGCTAACTACTACAACCTCCGTCTTTGGCGTGTTTAATCGACAAAATTGTACGACGGACCAGAATCCGTCGATAACTGTAAATTAACGACGGATATAGTCCGTCGTTAATATTACGACGGATCTAATCCGTCGTAAATTAATGTAATTCAAGGGGGATTTCCTGCGTCGTAAAATTCTGCTTCCGGAGACGGAACGTTGGGATTTATCGACGGACGTTCTTGGAGTTAACGACGGATGTAGTCCGTCGTAAATTGAAAATTATACATCTCGCAATTCTTTTTAAATAAATTTTTTCTTTAATAACTTTTAAAAAAAGTTGACAAATTTAATAAAAATTAACAATATTTAAGAAAAAATGGGATTTGGAAAAATTCGAGATTTTGAAAATAATATTCTAAATTTTAAAAAGAAATAGAATTTTGAAAGAAATTGACATTTTGAAATAAACTGAGACGTTTGAACAAAGTGTATAAGTTTGAAATAATGTAGACTTTGAGGAAGATTGAGGTTTTGCATTTTGAAAGATGTTGACATAGTTTGATAAAAAAAATTTAGATTGTCAAAAAATTGGCATTTTGAAAACGAACATCGGAAAGTTTAAAAAATTGTGATTTTGAAAAAATGTTGAGTTAATCTTGAATAAAATTTATAAGTTTGAAAAAAATGTAATAAAATTAATAATGTTTAAGAAAAATTGAAATGTAGAAAAAATCAAAATTTTGAAAATAATTAGAATTAAAAAGGAACAAAAAATCTGAAAGAATTTTGACATAAATTAGGATTTAAAAGGATTTAAAAAAAGTTGGCATTTTGACATAAATCAAGAATTTTGAATAAAATTTATCGGTTTGAAAAAATATATTTTCAAAATAGAAATTGTGATTTTTAAAAAGAAATTTAGATTTTGTATTTTGTAAAAAAAATTGAGAAATTTGATAGAAAATGAAATGTTGAAAAAACAATTGACATTTTGAAAAAAGTGTTTATGTATTGAATTGCGATTTTGAGAAAAAATTAAGAAGTTTGAAAAAAAATTGTAATAAAACTAATAATGTTTAAGAAAAATTAAGATTTAAAATAACGAGATTTTGAAAAGAAATTCGGGATTTACAAAGAACCAAAAAGAAATTGTCATTCTTAAAAAATTAAGATTTTAAAAAAAAAACTGCGAAGATAGAATAAAATTTATAAGTGTGAAAAAAAATTGAAAAAAAATTACAATTTTTAAAAATAAAATAGGATTTTGTATATTGAAAATTTTTGAGAAATTTGATAAAAAAAAATTTGACATTTTGAATTCTGAAAGTTGACAAGTTTATTAAAAAAATGTGATTTTGAAAAATAAAATTATATTATTTAAAAAAAATTAACAATTTTAGGACATTAGGACATTATACCAAAATTGATATTTTAAGAAATCTAAACCAGTCCATCCACTTTGTGAGATAATTTTAGGACATTATACAAAAAAGGTAAGAACCCGAATCCTGGTGGGTGGGAACCCTGAACGTGGGGCCACTCTGATGAATGTGACTACATCCACGCCATACATCCATATTGAAAGTTCATTTTAGGGCGTGTTCCAAAAAATGAAGCAATTCTAAGTCCCGGATGGGACATAGTAGAGGAAACAGTGCTGATTGACCATTAAAGACTTCCTGTGGGGCCACAAAAGCTTTGGATCAAGATGATATTTTTGTGGTCTATTCATCTAGGTGTTTGTGACCTTACAAATAGGTTGGATGGAAAATAATGGCAAATAAACATTCCGGTGAAATCCATGAAGTTTTCAAGTGTAGAGATTCAATCACAATATTCTATGGTGTGGTCCACCTAATATTTGACTCAGCTTCATTTTTGGTATCATTCCCTAAAATGATATTTCAAAATGGTTGGATGGTGTGGATTTAAGACACATATATCACTGTAAGCCCCACAATCAAGGTGTGGACCCCACAAAGTTTACTCAATACGCAAGCCTTTTATCCAGGCGCGGTTTGGGTGGATCCCTGGATCCGGTAATTAAGGTTGGTAGATTCCCAATTTTGGGGCCACTGTGATGTATGTACCTTACATCTACACCGTCCATGCATTTTGAAAGCTCATTTTAGGGCATTACCCAAAAAATGAGGAAGATCCAAATCTTAGGTTGACCATACCACATGAAATAGTAGTAATTGAATCCCCACCATTAAAAAATTCATGGGGACCACTGGAATGTTTATTTTCCATCCAATTTGTTGAAAAGGTCACAAAGACCTGGATGAAGATACCAAACAAATATCAGCTTGACCCAAAACTTTTGTGACCCACTATAAGCTTTTAATAGTTGAGTACCATTGTTTATTGTATTATGGTGCACCTGAGATTTGGATGTACTTCATTTTTTTTAATCATGCTCTAAAATGTGTTTTCAAAATGAATGGACGGCGTGGATGTAACACATAAACATCACACAGTGGATGGCACGGTAAGGGATCCACCGACCTCGGTGGATACGGGGTTCGGCGAAGCCACGCCCCTTCCAAAGGGGGCGTGGATTTCGTGCGAAAGCCTTGCGCATGAAGTTCCTGCACTGGGAACTAAGGTGGGGCCTACAGTGATGTTTTTCAATAAATCCACCTCGTCCATCCGTTTTGGGAGCTCATTTTAGTACATAAAAACAAAAATGAACCGGATCCAAGACTCAAGTGGGCCTCACTAAAGGAAAAGGTGGGTAGGTAAATTACTACCATTGAAACCTCCCTGGGGTCGACAGTGATGTTTATATGACATCCATACCGTTCATAACGTCACTACTACTGGGATGAACAGGAAACACAAATATTATCCCGTTTCGAAACACCTGTGGCTCTACAAATATTTCAACTGTGGACGTTCAATCCTCACATTTTCGGCCCACTTGAGTCTTGGATCGGGTTCATTTTTGTTCTCATGTCCTAAAATGAGCTCCCAAAACGGATGGACGGGGTGGATTTATGAAAATAATCACTGTGGGCCCCACCTCGGTTCCCAGCAGAGTAACTTCCAGAGCAAGGCTTTCGCTGGAAATCCGCGCCTGTTACGGGAGCGGATTAGGTGCGACCCCGGACTCACGCAAGACGGTGCGGCCCTTACGTAGGTTCACCGTGGGGCCCACCTTGATGTATATATTATGTATCTACACCGTCCAACTGTTTATAAACATAATTTTAGGGCATTAAAACAAATATCATGCATATCCAATTATCAGGTGGACCATAGCATAAGAAACAGTGGTGATTGACCATTAATGGGCCACAAGAGTTTTGGATCAATCTGATATTTGTTTTTTTACCTTAATATAGTCTAATTTAACGTTATCCACAGATTGGATGGTAAATAAACACTACATAAACATTAAGGAGCACCCTGAGAAGTTTTTAATGGTGGGACGGGCAATCACCACTGTTTCTCATGGTATGGTTCACATGATAATTGGATCTGCTTAATTTTTTGTATAACCCCTTAAGATGATGTGAAAAAATGGATGGACGAGATGGATACATAATACATACATCAAGGTGGGCCCCACAACAAAGTCACGATAAGGGCTGCACCCTCTTACGTGGGGCCGGGGTCTCACCTAATCCGTTCTCGCCTGGCGCGACGAGAAAAATTTTGCTACACCCACGAGTTAGCTACGCTAGCTACAGCGGGTGTAGTAATGACCCCACCATGATGTATGTGTTATATCCACTCCGTCCATTCATTTGGAGAGATCATTTTAGGGCATGATACCAAAAATGAGGCAGATCAGAAGCTCAGGTGGCCCCCAAGAATTTTTTAATGGTTGGTGTTTAATTCCCTCTATTTTCTATTCTAGGTCCACTTAAGCTTTGAATCTGCCTGATTTTTAGTATCATGCCATAAAATGATCTCAGTAAATGGATGGACGGCGTGGATACAACAAATGCATCATGATGGGTCATTGGTACACGCGGTGTAGCTAGCGTAGCTTAGTTGTGGGTGTAGCAAATATTTTCTCGGGCGCGACTTGGGTGAGATCCCGGAATTTAAGATCTGGTGGGATTCTGAACATAGGGCGCACCTCTATGTATTAATGCAGTGACGTCATCAAGTTCTGTAGGTCCCACCATGAGGTACTTGTTATATTCAAACCGTCCGTCCATGTTCTAAAATCATTCTAAGGCTGGACCCAAAAAATCGGACAGATCCAAGGATCCAGTGGACCACACTGCAGAAAGCAGTGGGAGATTGAACGTAAACCATTGAAACCTTTTTGGAGGTCCCTGAAGTTTTGGATCAGTCTGATATTTATTTTTACCCTTCATCCAGGTCCGTGTGACCTTATGAACAGTTTGGATGACAAATAAACATCATGGTGGACCGTGGGTATGTTTTAACGGTGATAATCATTGTCCCCACAATAAATTTATTGGTGTGGTCCACTTGAGTTTTGAATATGACTCATTTTAGGTATCATACACTAAAATGATCTCTCTAAATATATGGACGGTTTGGATGTACTAAATACATCATTGTGGGGTCCACAGAGCCTTAATCTTCATAATAGTTTAATACAAACACGGTGCTCGTTGACTGCCCACTAGCTCTGCGTCCGTCACGTCCCTTCACCAGCTGTAATAACTGGTGTAGGGTGCACCAGCCAATCTGTTTCCAGTGACCAATTTCTGTAGGGCCCACCATGAGGTTCGTGGTATATCCAAACCGTTCGTCCATTTGGAGACATCGTTATAAAGGTTTACCAAAAAAATAAGGCAGATCCAATGATCAAGTGGACCACACTGCAGAATGCAGTGGGAGATTGAACGTCAACCATTGAAACCGTCTTGGTGGTCACAGAAGTTTTGGATTAATCTGATATTTGTTTTTATGCTTCATCCATGTCTATGTGACCTTATGAACAGTTTGGATGGCAAATAAACATCATGGTGGGCCCTAGGAATGTTTTAACGGTGAAAATCATTGTTCCCATTGCTTTTTGTGGTGTGGTCCACTTGAGATTTGGATATATTTATTTTTTTTATCATGCCCTAAAATGATCTTGTAAACGGGATGGACGGTGTAGATATGTTAAATACACCATCTTGGGGCCCACATGAACTTGATTTTCTTTGAACCGTTGGTATGAACACGGAGCTCAAGGACTGACAAAGCTGTCTGCTGGGAGCGAATTAGATGTTACCCCGGTAACACCTTAGTGGGTGTTACCCCTACCGTGTGGGGCCCATCTTGATGTATTTTTATATATCTATGTCGTCTATTTTTTTTCTCATATCATTTTAAGATATGATCCAAAACCTTAAGAAGATCTAAATCTCAGGTGGACCATACCACTAAAAACAGTGATTAATAACCATTAAAAACGTTTTGTGGGCCACAAAAGTTTTTGATCAATCTGATATTTATATTTTACCTTAATCAAGACCTTATTGACATTATCAAGAGCTTGGATTGAAAATAAACATTATCAAAACCTTACCATGGGCTCTTTGGAATTTTTAATGGTGAGTCACTCAATGACACTGTTTCCAGTGGTATGGTCCACTTGAGATTTGGATCTGCATAATTTTTGGAACCTTATCATAAAATGGGCTGTATAAACGGATGGATGGAGTGGATATAAAAAATATCATCCATGTGGGCCATACGGTAGGGGTAACACCCACTAAGCTGTTACCGGGGTAACACCTAATTCGCGCCCAAGGTTCAGGGACCCACCCACATCGCTGGTTCCGCGGTCTCACCCGAGTCGCGCCCAGAAGCGGACTGGTGGTAAGCAACTCCGCACGCTAAGCGTGCAAAGAGGGACCCACCGTAATTTATTTATTTTATCCACTCCGTCCATCCATCTTAAAAGTTAATTTTAAGTACGGAACATAAAATTGAAGCATATCAAGTTCGAAAGTGGACCACACCACAGGAAAAGTGTGAACTGAATGTCTACCATTGAAAAATTCTTGGGAGGAAACTGAAGTTTTGGATCAAACTGATATTTGTTTTTTCCCTTCATCCATGTCCATGTGATCTTATGAACAGGTTGGATGACAAATAAACATCACTGTGGGGCATGGAAAGGTTTCAACGGTGGAAATCATTATTCCCACTGTTTCCTGTGGCATGGTACACTTGAGATTTGGATATGCTTAAATTTTGGGCTTAACCCCTAAAATGATGTGTAAAAACATATGGACGGAATAGATGAAGCACATACATTCTAGGTGGGCCCAACAGAGTTTACTCTGCACGGAGAAAGCGTGCGGAGTAAGTCCGACGCAATCCTCTGTTCTCCCCCAAAAGAGAGACCCCTCTCTCTGTCTCAGCTCCTCTCTGTCTCTCTCTCTCTCTCTCTCTCTCTCACGCAGGCTCTCTCTCTCTCTCTCTCTCTCTCTCACTCTCACGCCCCCCCCCCTCCCAACTCTCTCTCTCTCTCACTCACGGCCCTCCCCCCTCTCTCACTCACGGCCCTCTCTCTCTCTCTCTCTCTCTCTCTCTCTCTCTCTCTCCCTCCCTCTCGATCCCGTTCTTTGTTCCAGCGTGTGGGTGTACAACAACTGCTCCCTCTCTCTCTCTCCTCTACTTCCTCCACCAGGTAAAAAACCCTAACCCTAACCTTGCTTTCTTTTCTTTTTTGGATTTTTATTGTCGAATCCCAAATTAGGGATTTGTATTGTCGAATCCCTAATTAGGGGTTTCTAAATTCTATGCTCATAAAAAATTGTAAATTGGATGGTTTACAATTTAAATAGGAAAATGTTGGCTAGGCTTCAGCTCAGCCGTTGGCAACACTAGACCACACGAGTATACAGTGTCACCGATATGCAGATATGCCATCTGTGCTAACTCCAAACTTTCCATGAGATGAATATATGTTTTAGATCATCTTACCCAAGAAATCAGGCCCATTTATTTCTGCCACATCCACAGGTTTGAAATTTGGTTTAGGCCATTTTTTACTTTCGAGAGATTCTATCAAAATAGCGGCAGAATTTAAAATATCACGTTTTTTAGGCCATACTGATATTATAGTGAAAGTAGTAAAAAAAAAAAACCAAATTAAATTTGCTATATAAATTTATTTAATTATTTAATATATATATGATTTTGTACAATTTTTTTCCTGATAATATCCTTAAAAAAATAAAAAAAAAATTGAGCTTTCAATACTAAATGTAGTCATATTCATCACAATGGGCCCCACAGTTAGGGGTCCAACCCACCCACCTAGGTGGTCCCGGGGATCCACCGAAGCTACGTCGTCCATTTGGCGTACTTGAATATGGCAGGCACCATTATGAACATAGGGTAGCGTTGTAGACGGTCTGGATCAACGTGTTAGGCTTCAAATTGCGGGTCTTAAGTTATCATTTCAATTAAAATCCCTCCAAGCTTATCTTTTTCTTCAAATTTAAATTTACCAAACCATTGGACTTTGATGCGCAGAGCAACCAATGGTAGGCAGCCACTTGCCATGCAAGAATTCATCGTCTGGTGATTATATACGATGAATTGAGTGAGGAAAGGAGAAAAAGATGTGGATGTGGAACATGCTCTTGATGGGTCCTTTCTCATAAAAAATGAGAAAATGTGCATTGATGGGAGAGGTGTATTAGAGGTCAGCTTTTGGCCACATTTCCTCTGTCTAAAGGTGCATTTATTCCAATGTTCTTTCTATGCCTGCTCATATTTACTTGAAACGAGAGGCAACAGTAGAGAATCGCATCTCACATGGCTGCTTTAATAAACATGTCTAGCCCAACTGTTATGAGTTTCTATCTGTTTATGTGTAAAATGACATGATTTGAAGATTAAAAGAACTACGTAGTGGCTTGATCCCAAATCCCTTTTGGGTACGTAGGCAGCCGTTCATAGTAGACCGTATCGGTTCAGCCACAATTTTTTTTTTCCTTCTTGCAGTGTGGATCTTCATTCAAAAGTGTTTTCGAAAGATTTACAAGACATAACAACTATGGGAAATGTATAATATTCTCAATGAGGTTAGTCATTTTTCTTTTCAATCTCCTCTTCAACTTAAATCTTCTATACTCCTCTATAGTTATGAAAATTTCCAATTTTTACACATAGCATTGTGTACTTCTGTAAATTCATTTAGTAGGTGAAATTAGCAACTTTCTACCACTAGATTTCATGCACCCTAAAGGAATTGCTTGCGAGTCGTTGTTGGATTTGTAGTGTTCCATCTGAATGTACATCTGCTAGTTTTCTATTGGTTGCCAATCCATGGGCCATTTGCTAAGTTTGAACATTTTTCATGGGATAGCTTTCTATTCGCTAACAGAAGCATTGCAAGTGTTTGATGGTGCTTTTCGTTTCCTTAACATTATCTGATATATGATTTTGTCGCTAGTTTCCACTTTAATCTAGATGCCCATGATTTAAGCATGTCCATCTGATAAATGCAGGATATCAATTGAACTTGCTGACTCGTCTAGTCAGTAACATGCATGAGGCCTTGTTTCAAAACAAAAGCGGCAATGATAACTTATTCCGACAAGGCATGGAAACCACTTTGTTGTATTTGCTTGTCTAAACTCAGTCAGGACTTTTACAGACTTCATTTGATGCTTGATTTATGGCCTTCACTGCAACTTGTAGGGTAGGAGATTGATGAAATAGTAAGTGGAACTTCTGCTTTATATTTTTTAATAGAATTGCTTGTTGACGTGGGCTCCACCAAGATGTGTTGATGACATCCATTTCAACCATCATGCATGATGTCTCTTGTTTGGCATGGGCCCAAAAATCAGGCCAATCCATGACTCAGGGGAACCACCATTAGCAAAAGCAGTCTCTTGGGTATATACCCAACTTAATACATGCTCCATTGTCTTTGCATGAAAATAATTTAAAAGAAATTGAAGGTGGAGTTGTCTTACAAAACCTGGTAATTTCAGAGTCCTACACCATACCTATGGGATCTCTGTCTAACCATTCAATAATTAGCCTAAGCAAGGTACTAGATTTCAGTACCTTGCTTTAGATATTCTTAGGTATACGTAAAATTTACAAACAATTTTTAACTGACAGAAGCAAATTCATCCTTTCTACATATATTGTAATAACCTGATTTTTTTTCCTCTTGTTTCTTGCAGTTCATATCACACCAAGGTCACTAGCCAAGAGCCTTCACACCCTTAACTTATCAAGGAACAAGATATCTGCAATCGAGAGTCTCAAAGAACTAACGCGATTGCGAGTTCTTGATCTTAGCTACAACAGAATCTCCTGTATAGGCATGGTAAACATCTTTGATGCTAACATTTCATTCTTCTTGTAGTTGCATTTTTGTACAACATCTATACCTAACATAGGCACTGTTTGGATGTATCTGAAATCACCATTTGATAGAACATTTGTTTATTTTGATTAACAACTGTTCAGAAATTATGCCCAAAATGGGCATGTTCCTTGCCCAAACAGCCATCTAGAAGACTTTGGATCAGATTTGCATTTGCCTGGATGGATATTTCAGCATGAATATTTAGAGTGTTGAAAAAGAATTCATGCATGGATTTTTTTTCCTTTACTATCAATGAAGTGCTGTAATAGTCACTTTGTTGCAGGATAAAACAAAGTCCTTACAAAGCAAGTTGGACAATGGTACAAATCAAGCCAGAAAAATTAGCTGGTTCAGGCAATCTTAGCATCAGAGGCATGGATCTGCTTGGAAACAAGATGCAGACAGACTTGGGATCTCTAGACTGGGAGCTTGTTGACACATGAATCATACATATGTATTATGCTAAAATGCAAATCCCAAGTTTGTGAGCGTGAAATGCAAATCGACTTCAGACGAGAAATGTTTCAGCGGCCACTCCATTGATGTCTTTCGGTTGGTTTGGGAGAATCTACACAACAACTTATATACTTATGCATTAAGAAGGTAGGCTTATTGATATGGTTTTGAATGTTTGTAAAATAATCGCTCTTCTTTTTTTTCGTTCTTGGGCTGAATCTTGTGGTGTTTGTAGGTTGGACACAGAAGATTTGTCCAAGACAATGATAGTTCAAAGCTGTCTTCACCTAACCAGATATATTCACCCAATAGAAAAAAGGTAAAAATCATCAACTTACAGCAACAAGAAACATTACAAATTAACCTTTTCATCTCAAATTTTGAACTTTGCCTTTTGGATTTAGTTTGAATTGCTAACATTTCAACTGGAATATAGGAATTTGAATGTGTTAACTATTAATGAGTGAACTGTTTCTTGACACCTTTTTCTGTTAAACAGTTGGTCCATCAATGTATGCTTCTTGACACCTTTTTTCTGTTAACGACTGAACTATTTCTCCGTTTGGTTTTTAGTGTTGTCTGTTGCTTCATGGAACAGAGATAAATATATCCAAATGCAAAGATTTTATCAAAATGGAGAAACATACAATAGCATGCATCATGGCTCTATTTTGTTTCTAGCGAAATTGGCGTTTCTTTAGGTCCGTTTGGCTTGATTTTTGAAATCTTGTGCAATTTCTGAAGGTTTTGGATCTATTGCTAGTTTCAATCTACCATTTATGTTAGCTTTTGCCATTGATTTGCTCACATGTATGTGCCTTAAATCCACACCGTCCAACCATTTTGAAAGCTCATTTTTGGGTGCACTCTCATCCCTCAGGAGTCTTGATCTAAGCATGAATGAATTGGAGGGTTCCTTGTCCTTTGAAGGTAATTGTTGATTAATTGTACAGAAATTAAACCAAAATTGATAGCATCAATCACATTTACAAACTCCCCCTTTAATGTTTTTATTATTTTTCAAATTTGGGCAGAATTGGCAATTTTGAGCAAGCTGGAGGCTTTGGATTTGGGAGATAATTGGCTCAATGGGTCCCTAAATCTCAAAGGTAAGAGCACTTTGATATTATTGAGATTTTGATAATATTTTACCTTCATAGCGATGATTTTGTTCTCCTTATCTTTGATGGTGAGGAGATGTTAAAGCAGGACACTAGTTGCACACAACCTTCTTACATGGTGCTCGTGTAAGCCAAAATTCTCAAGTGGACTCCACAAAAGAAAACAGTGGGGACAGTAACGCTGAGCGTTGAAACCTTCCTAGGGCCCACCATGATTTTTATTTGACATCCAACCTGTTCATAAGTTCACACAGACATGGAAGAAGGGAAAATTTAAATATCAACTTGATCGAAAACTCCTATGGCCCCAAGAAGTTTTTAATGGTAAGAGATCAATCCCCGTTGTTTTCTTTGGTGAGGTCCACTAGAGCTTTGGATCTGCTTCATTCTTTGGTTCATGTCCTAAAATGATCTCTCCAAATGGATAGATGGTGTGGATACAAAACATACATCATGGTGGGGCCCACATAAGTTGGTGTAGGAGGGTAGCTACTCAACCTGTCAGTAGCTAATCCGCATCCCTCGTGTAAGCTAAAACTCTGTGGGGCCCACCACATGTCTGTGTAACATTCAAAACTCAGTAGGCCATGCCACAAGAATTGTTGGGAATTGAACATCCACCATCAAAACTTCATTGGGGCCCATAGAAGTTTTGGATCAGGAATGGATAGTATTTAAGGATGACTGTGGGCCTCAGGAAATTTTCAATGGTTGGTGTTTCCATTCCTGTTGTTTTCTATGGTGTGGCTTACTCGAATTTTGGATCTCCCAAAAATGATGGAAGGATCGGATGTCAGGTGGACATCATGGTGGTCCTCACAGAGTTTTCGGCTGCACAACCATGTGACAAGGATTGATAGGATGGATCTCACCTTGTAACCCGATGTTAGGATCTATGGCACCCACCATGACATTTGTGTTAGGATCTGAGCCCAAACACGATGGAGATCCCAAACTCAAGTTGGCCACACTTCACAAAACAGTGGGGATAGAAATGCCGACCATTGAAACCTTCTATGCAAGCATTTGTTACTATTTTACTAATTGTTTGCTTCATGTGCTGAAACTGCAGGATCTGATGCAAGTTCCACCAGTTTACATCATTGCTATCATAATACCAGCTGTACAGCCTTTAGTTTTTCAATCACAGCTGGCTCAACCAGAGGTAGTTCAATATGAAAAACTCGCCTGCTTGTCATTATGACATTTTATTTCTCGGGTTCATGGTATATGTCTGGTTTTGAATATCACCAATTCATTTATGTAAACTCCATCATTGTCGTTATTTTATCAATAGCTTAATTAGTTCTTTCAAAATCATGATTTCAGGTTCTGCTTTGCGGTTTGCTAGGAGTTCCTCATTCGAATGGGGTCGTCCCACAATTTCCCCATGCACACTAAAAGCCTTGCTGTTTTAGAAAGACAGCTTAACTGGAGGATTTCAAAAGATTTTGTTGGTGCATTGTTGATTGAAAGACTAATATAGTTTCTTGTTGATGTAATCGGATATTAAGATGTCCGCAGCTACTTTGCAAGCTGTAAGAAATTCAATATGCAATAAGTGATGGATGTGTGAATTAGAAATGGTTAGTTTAGTTTATGTATTGAATTGGTTTGTACTGCTTTGATGATATCAGGTGTAAGAAATTCAAAATGCAACAAATGCGTGCTAATTTTTTTTTTATTTTTTAAGCATTAACGACGGACCAGATCCGTCGACGATGTCATAACAAAACTGACAGATCCTACTATTATCGACGGATTTGGTCCGTCGTTCTTTTTACAACGACGAATATAATCCGTTGCTGGAACGATGATGTTTTGGAGGTTACGACGGATAAGGTCCGTCGTTTATTTAACGACGGACTATATCCGTCGTAATTTACCGACGGATTTGGTCCGTCGTTTATGATTAACGACTTGCAAAAGAACGTGTGACCATGCGACGGACGAAGTCCGTCGTTAATGACGATTAACGACGGACTTGGTCCGTCGTTTTTTTGCGAAATTGGCGTAGTGATAGGACCTCGATTGATTGACAATTGGTCGATGGCACTCGATCAATCGAAGTGTAACGATTGCCATGTGCGCCGTTTCGCGTAATTATGCGATTTATTTCCTATTCCGGGTGTAACACTACATATATGGGTGCAATATGGGAGTAGAGTAGAACAAAGAGAGCAAAGTTGTTTCTAGGGTTTTAAAGGGAGAATTCTAGGGTTTTTTTTTTCATCTGTAAGTTGATTCTATCTCTTGTACTTTTCTTTTCATAGTGGATTGCTTGTCGCTTTCTACCGTGATTTTTTCTTGCAAAGATTTTTCCATGCAAAATCGTTTGTTCTATGGATTGCTTTGTTTGTATTTGTTTATCGCTTGTTTGTTTCTACTCGGTGATTGCTTTCGTGTTCTCTAACAAGTAGTATCAGATATACATTGGGATTTGAGTTTGAATCTGAAACACGATGATTAAAAGATCAAACGTGAAGTATAAGATATAAAAGTTCATCGAGAAAAATAACTTCAAACTATGGAAGGTGAATATGAGAGACATTTTAGTTCAGCAAGGATTGCAACTGGCACGCCTTGGTATAACGAAGAGTCTTGCGACTATGAATGGTGAAGAGTGAGAATAACTTGATCAGCCAGGTTCTGAGGGCCATTTACCCCCTATTGCATATGCTGGACTTTTTTTTTTTTTTTTTTTTTGCATGGCGCTCACCCAAATTTGTAATGGTTGTCCATTTCATTATTGAATAAAATTTTCTTTTGTTTAAAAAGAAAAAGTGTTTACCCCCCTCTTGTTAGATGTTTATCAATAAAATTATAGGTGGTGTGCTCCCACCTTTCTACAAAATGTTTTCTCTATCTCCTTTTATTAAAGAAGGTAGAATTTGGGTCTAAACGATATAGTTTTTCCAATCCTCTTGGTCATTCTAGATTCTGTCTTTTTTTATTAGAATTAGTAGTGTCTTAAGGTATCTGGGTGCTACTATTTGTACTAAGATCTTGAGATTTTGACTCTTTTATAGTTATAGAACACAATGAATCTTATAGAACTCGACATCTCTACATTTTATTGTTAAGTATTTATCATAATCACATTCTTAGATTCTATAATTGAAAACTTATAAGCCTTATTATTTTGTGCAATTCTATGACATATACTTAAGAGATCTTAACCCTGTCTTAGGCCTTTTAGGTTTAACAAGTCTAAGGTTCTACAAGTTCATACCTTGGAGTGCAAGAAGTTTGTAGTCTTATTCTTCTATATTTTATATGAAATCTTTTGGGTCTTAGAATTATTTATCTTATTTAAGACGTATCAAGCAATTAATAGGGCTTCTTCACAAAAGCCTGAATTTAGACCTGCATTATTCAGCATAAATTTTATCATGCTTATAAGAGACATTTTACATTCCGCTATCTCATTTTTTTTTTTTTTATATAAATAAAGAGTTGTGATTTGGTGAATGATATCATAAATGTTGTACAGCTTCAAAAATTTTAAGAATGAATATTCTCCTCTCCTATTAAACTATAGGATTTTAATCTTTCGGTCTAATTGGTTCTCTACTTCTACATTCTGCATATTGAAATTTTCAATTATTTCATCTCTGTTCTTCAATAGGTCTATTAGGGTATATTGGAAGAACGAATTTATAGAAGTTATGAATATCTCTTTTCTCCTCTTGTTATTATACCTTCATCTCACATATATTACTATGAATTAAGCTTACGATTCTTTTTCCACCTTAGATGAAAGTTTTCCAATCATTTTCAATTATAAACATTTATTGCATTTGTAGTTAGGTTTTATGCACTTAAAGATTAGATTAAAATTAGACATATTATCCATATTGTGATAACCAATATGTTATAGTCTAACATGCCAAACATCACATGAATCAAGTATATAAAAAAAAGAATTTTCATTTGTTATGTTCAACTTTAATATTCAATATAATATATAACTTTTCCCACATATACTTCATTTTTAGGTAAAATTATTTTATCATGTTCAAAGAGAAGTTTGAAACCGAAGTTAGTTAATAGACTGACAAATATAAGATTCTTGTAGATATCAAGTACATATAGCACATTTTTCAGAGTAAAGAGTTCCATTTTCCTTACAACCCTATTTTTTAGGCATTTTTCTTGTATATCTCTTGATCATCCTCCGCTATCTCATAAGAACTGAACACATTGGGATTTCTGCAAACATCTTTGGTAACACTAAAGTTTACCCATCATTTAACATCCTCACCCATCATGTTCATCTCAAAGATGACTGCTACTAGATTCATCCTTTGCTATATTAACTTGCTTTTTCTTTTCATATTTTTAATATTTTTTCTTAAATGACCTAAAATTTTATAAAAGAAACATGAACCTTCTGGGTTATTGTTGAGCTCTGAATTATGCATATTCTAACCACAATTCATTACACATTATGTATAGTTTGCATGTTTAAAGATTAATCTAATACATATTTTTGTGATTATACGAATGAGAGAGACTTCACCAATATGCTATCAAAAGACTCACTTTGTATGCCTTGAGGATCAATAGAACAAGTGCCAAAAGGTGGAGGAAAAATGCGAGGGAGAAAGAGAAGAAAGAAAGAAAAAAGTGCAAAAAAATATACACTGCTGACAGATCGGCCATGGCCACCGACCAGTCGCTAGACCAATTGGAAATTCAATTTGGAGGACCCCTTTGTTGCTGAACTCGTTGGACTAAAAAAGTCCATTTCCGACTGGTTTGTCAGAACTCGCTGGACTAAAATTTGTTTTAGTTTTATTGCTTTAGTAGACTTACTACAAGAAAACGGATTTTTACCGACGAAAGTATTACCGACGAAACAATTTTCGTTGGGAAAAACCATTTTTCCCGACGAAATAGAAAAATCGTCGGTAAAAATCTCCCGCCACCGCCAAACTCATTCCCGCCATACACTTTTACCGACGAAATAAAAATTTCATCGGTAAAAAGCTTATTTCCGACGAAGTAACTCGTCGCTAAAAATGACAACAGAAAAGTTCACTTTTACCAACGATTTTTTTTTGGCGGTAAAAGTCCTTATTGCCGACGGTTCTTGGTCGTCGGTAATAATAAGCCAAGTTCCCGCCAAGAGTGAGAAGGACTTTTACCGACGAAAACTTTCATCGGTAAAAGTTTTCGTACTGACTTTTACCGACGAAATATTTCGTCGGTAAAAGTCTTTTAAGTTTTTAATCAGCGCGACCGGCCCTCATTTCTTCCTCTCTCTCTCTCTCTCTCTCTCTCTCACTCTCTCGCTCGCTCTCTCTCTCTCTCTCTCTCTCTCTCTCTCTCTCTCGAACGGCCGTCAAGCGTCCGGCCCTCACCGTCCGTGGCCGTCTCTCTCATCGCCGACCACCATCGTCCGGCGTTCGGTCACCGGCGTCCCACCATCTCTGCCGACCACCCATCTCAGCCGACCATCTTACCGGCGTCCTACCGCCGCTTGCCAAGAACCTCCGCCGGCCTCCGTACGCCGCCGCCACCTCCGGTAACCCTCTCCCCCTTCCTTCTTCCTCCATTTCCCCTTTCTCCCTCTCTCCTCGTTGTTCATTGTGGGGCCCACTCCCAAAATCCAATGCATGTGGGTCCCACCTTCGCTTTCCATCATCCATTGCATGTGGGTCCCACCGTCGCTTTCCATCGTCCATTGCATGTGGGGTCCGCCTTAGCTGTCCACTATTTGGTGGGGCCCACTGATTTAGTAAATCCCTAATTAGGGATTTCGAAATTAAAATCCCCAAATTAGGGATTTCGAAATTAAAATCCCTAATTAGGGATTTTAAATTTTAAAAGCCAAATTGTGATTTACAAATTAAAGAAAAAATGAAATTGTGGGGCCCACCATCGCTGTCCACTGGCTGTGGGGCCCACCGTCGCTGCCCACTGCCTGTGGGGCTCACGTTGATGTCCACTGGCTGTGGGGACCACCGTCGCTGTCCATTGGCTGTGGGGCGCACCGTCTCTGTCCACTGCCTGTGGGGCCCACGTCGCTGTCCACTGGCTGTGGGGCCCACCGTCACTGTCCACTGTTTTGGATCAAGCATATATTTGTGTGGAGTAAACTATGTAGGGCCCACAGTGATTTACGTATTTTATCCACTCCATCCATCCATCTTAGCAGGAAATTTTAGGTATGGTGCCAAAAAATGAAGCATATCAAAACCTAAAGTGGACCACACCACAAGTGTGAACTGAATGTCTATCATTGAAAAATTCTAGGATGACACAGAAGTTTTGGATCAAGCTGATATTTGTGTTTTCCCTTCATCCATATCCTTGTGATCTTATGAACAGGTTGGATGACAAATAAAGATCATAGGGGAGCCTGGGAATGGTGGAAATCATTATTCCCACTGTTTACCATGGCATGGTCCACCTGAGATTTGGATATGCTTAAATTTTGGGCTCAACCACTAAAATGAGCTGGAAAAACATAAGGACAGAATAGATAAATCACATACATTCTAGGTGGGCCCAACTGAGTTTACTCTACATGATAAGAGATAAGAGCGTGCAGAGTTACTCCGCACGTAATTCGATTCCCATGGTGGGCCCCATACATACCTATTTGTTCAGAAAATAGCAGTCATTATGTATTTGATTAGACTTGATTCATGGTGTTGATGATTCTATCATTTTCATGTGCTTGTGTATCTGAAATTGACGGAGCAAACCCGGATTTGCATCGGAGCTACCCGTGGTTGATTTATGTGGATGTATGTTGTGGATGTATTTGGCTTATTATTAATAGTTATTTTTTGTCCAAAAATGGTAGTATAATAGAATCAGTTAGCCCATTTGGAGATTTCTATATTGCCGAGCATAGATAAAGTGTGTTTTGGAGGTATTGAAATCTGCCAAATTGTCCTGTTGGACAGTCCAAGGTTGGATAGATTGGAATGTTTTCGTTGTTTGTCATTTACATGCTCTGTCATTAGTTTCGTGCGGTAACTCTCCTATTCTCTCTAGATATGTTTCTTATGTTTAATTCCATTGTCAATTTAATCCACACAATGTGTGGATAGTTGACGTGGAAATGAAATGTAAGATAAATATATCTGGAGAGATAGGGGGATATGCTGTCGAAATTTAGGCTTGGGCATGTAAATGGAAATAATGATAGCATTTCAATCTATCCATCCTTGGATGGGCGACTGATTTTATTATATTATCATTTAGTGGCAAATTAGATGACGAACATGATACTTGTGATTAAGAGTAGTTGATTGATGTAGATGTTGAGCGGGGGTCCCTAGAAGGTGGGAACCGCCGTTGTGACCATGCTGAAGCTGTCCTGTTCCTATGGACAGCAATATGGGTGGCCTGGCAATTTGGACAGGCCCGTGTTTATGTATTAGCTCGAAATTAATGGAGCAGACCCGGATGTGCGTCGGAGCTATCCGGGTGTTGAGCGGGGGTCCCTGGAAGGTGGGAACCGCTGTTATGACCATGATGAAGCTGTCCATTTCCTATGGACAACAATATGGGTGGCCTGGCCATTTGGACAGGCCCGTGTTTATGTATTAGCTCGAAATTGATGGAGCAGATACGGATGTGCATCGGAGCTATCCGGATGTTGAGCGGGGGTCCCTGGAAGGTGGGAACCACTGTTATGACCATGATGAAGCTGTCCATTTCCTATGGACAGCAATATGGGTGGCCTGGCCATTTGGACAGGCCCGCTTTGTGTGGAGCAGACCCGGATTTGCGTCGAAGCTATCCGTGAGTTGGTTGAGTCTCCAAGACCTACACCCTAAACCCGAAACCATAAACCTAAAACTAAAACCTATAAGCTACGGCTAAACCTAAACCTAAATTCATTCACCTAACCTAAACTTAGACCCAAACACGCAAACCTAACCCAAAACCCGATCCCGAACCCAAAAATGTCAACCAATGCCTAAACCTAATCCTAAACTCAAATCACCTAACTAAACCTACACCTATTCCTAAATCCATTCACCTAACCTAAACTTAGACCCAAACACGCAAACCTAACCCAAAACCCGATCCAGAACCCAAAAATCTCAACCAATGCCTAAACCTAATCCTAAACTCATGTCACCTAACCTAAACCTACACCTATTCCTAAATCCACAACTCTCACCTAAACCTAGACCCAAACATGAAGACCTAACCCGAAACCCGATCCCGAACCCGAAAATCTCAACCTAGGCCTAAACCTAATCCTAAACTCAAATCACCTAAACTAAACCTACACCTATTCCTAAATCCATTCACCTAACCTAAATGTATACCCAAATACGAAAATGCGACCCTAAACCCGATCCCGAACCCGAAACTGTAAACCTATGCCTAAACCTAATGCTAAAATTAAATCACCTAAACTAAACCTACACCTATTCCTAAATCCACAACTCTAACCTAAACTTAGACCCAAACATGAAAATCTAACCCGAAACCCGATCCCGAACCCGAAAATCTCAACCTATGCCTAAACCTAATCCTAAACTCAAATCACCTAAACTAAACCTACACCTATTCCTAAATCCACAATTCTAACCTAAACTTAGACCCAAACATGAAAATCTAACCCGAAACCCGATCCCGAACTCGAAAATCTCAACCTATGCCTAAACCTAATCCTAAACTCAAATCACCTAAACTAAACCTACACCTATTCCTAAATCCACAACTCTAACCTAAACTTAGACCCAAACATGAAGACCTAACCTGAAACCCGATCCCGAACCCGAAAATCTCAACCTATGCCTAAACCTAGTCCTAAACTCAAATCACCTAAACTAAACCTACACCTATTCCTAAATCCACAACTCTAACCTAAACTTAGACCCAAACATGAAGACCTAACCCGAAACCCGATCCCGAACTCGAAAATCTCAACCTATGCCTAAACCTAATCCTAAACTCAAATCACCTAAACTAAACCTACACCTATTCCTAAATCCATTCACCTAACCTAAACGTAGACCCAAACACGAAAATGCGACCCTAAACCCGATTCCGAACCCGAAACTGTAAACCTATGCCTAAACCTAATGCTAAACTCAAATCCCCTAAAGTAAACCTACACCTATTCCTAAATCCACAACTCTAACCTAAACTTAGACCCAAACATGAAAATCTAACCCGAAACCCGATCCCGAACCCGAAAATCTCAACCTATGCCTAAACCTAATCCTAAACTCAAATCACCTAAACTAAACCTACACCTATTCTAAATCCACAACTCTAACCTAAACTTAGACCCAAACATGAAGGCTTAACCCGAAACCCGAACCCGAACCCGAAAATCTCAACCTATGCCTAAGCCTAATCCTAAACTTAAATCACCTAAACTAAACCTACACCTATTCCTAAATCCATTCACCTAACCTAAACGTAGACCCAAACACGAAAATGCGTCCCTAAACCCGATCCCGAACTTGAAACTGTAAACCTATGCCTAAACCTAATGCTAAACTCAAATCACCTAAAGTAAACCTACACCTATTCCTAAATCCACAACTCTAACTTAAACTTAGACCAAAACATGAAAATCTAACCCGAAACCCGATCCCGAACCCGAAAATCTCAACCTATGCCTAAACCTATTTCTAAACTCAAATCACCTAAACTAAACCTACACCTATTCCTAAATCCACAACTCTAACCTAAACTTAGACCCAAACATGAAGACCTAACCCGAAACCCGATCCCGAACCCGAAAATCTCAACCTATACCTAAACCTAATCCTAAACTCAAATCACCTAAACTAAACCTACACATATTCCTAAATCCATTCACCTAATCTAAACGTATACAAGATTTACATGTCATTTTCAATTCGATTAATTTGATTATTACATGTATATATGTTTTACAAGTCATGATATATTTTCTGAATTGACTTGTTTATAATCTACATTTACAGTTAAGTCACTTTCTGATCATGTCCTCCACAAACTGGAGCGTAGCGGAAGAACGCAGCATACTTCATCAGCTGTTGCGGATGGACTTTTCGACCCTATATTCTTCTGGTAGGGCCAGAGAGATACCCGGTCTGGTCGATAAATGTAGGGAGGAAGACGATGACTCAGATGAAAGATTATACAATCTTAAAGAAATTCTTGATCTGATGGAAGAATATAACAGTGGAAAACTTCGTATGAAAGATGCGACATTGTCACTTGCACATATGAACGGAGTCCCAAGAGATCAGATTTCTCCTATTGTGACTAGCATGTTGGCTGTAACAATGTCGAGTGCTTCATACAGCTTGACATATACATCTGCAGCGTACGATAACTTACGCAGGGAGTATTTCGGATAGTTGATCCGAAGTTGATTTGTATTACAATGAAATATATGTGTTTAATATAGAATGACAATGTGTAATAGATTTTTCAACTTTTATATTCTGTTTACGGTTTTATTATATTCTGCTTGCATTTTAGTGTAATGGTCTAATCATATTTTTGTTATCTCTCTAAGCATAAGCACAAATTCACTCTACAATGATGTTCATAAACTTGCATTGACATTGTTTAAATTTATAAGTTTGTATTTCAGATATATTCAGTCATGGCACCAGGTGGGAGATCAGGTCGTTTGCGCACTGGATCTACCCCTTCCACCCGTGATGCGACGCAGACAGCATTGACGTCGCACGGTGCATCGCAGTCATCTGATCCTTTGGTTCAGCATACACCGGGCACTGCATGTATGTCTAGACATTTATTTAGTGATTTCTGTTTATATTGTTACTTACATATATCTTTTCGCAACATCATCATCTACCAGCCGACGAGGACGTGGACCCACGCGTGGGTTGGTTTTAGAGCGACTTACACGTGAGGGTAGGGTGGCGGTAGAGTTCCCACAGGACTGCCTTAGACCTGTTGGGGACAGTGCCAGACTGTTTATGTCTGAGATCGGTGTCCTATGCAGATCTCTGATCCCCGCCACTACCCCCCTTGGACTGACGTGACAGATGATGTGCGACAGCTCATCCGTCAGCGCCTTCAGGTAAAGTTTAGTAAATTGAAATTTTCTTTTGTGAAAGTTCATTTACGGTTAAGTCCTATTGTTAATAAGTTTATTGCCTAAATTTATTATTTACGAAACTGCAGGATAAATTTGACTTCGATTTGAATGTTCCCTACATTTCTCATGCCGTCGACGACATGATTAGAGAGCGGTTCAAGGAGTACCGCGGAGAGTTACACCAGCGGTACAAGCGGTGCAGGATGCACGATGAGGCCGTACTGTCCGCACCGCCACACGTTACTACAGACGACTGGCGGATACTCTGCGAGAGATTTTCGTCGGAGGCTTTTCAGGTAATATTTATAAATTTATGATATCTTAAGGTAACAATTAAATTCGCAATTAAATTCACAATTAATAAAAATGTATTTTGTATAATGTGTTCAGAAGAGGAGTAGAATAAATTCTGCGAACAGAAAAAAGTTACAAGTGAACCACGTAGCTGGTTCAAAGTCATTTGTACGACATCGTTACGATATGGTAAGAAATTATTGATGATTATTAAGTTAATATATTGTTTTGATTGGCATTCATTATAAGTCTTCTTTCTTTTTCATTGCGCAGCGAGATTCCGTCACCGGCCAGGAGCCTGGACCAGTAGACCTCTACAGAGGGACTCACTGTCTGCAGGCGATGGGATCTTGGGTTCATCCTAGAGCCAGTGAGCATTGGGTAAAAATCTTTACTTTGTAAAATTTAATTGCGCATTGATTAATAATAATGTCATTCATGTCATTTTTTATGAAATTTCATATGTTTTCATTACAGGCGGCGATGGACACCATACGCAGTCAGCCCACTCCCGATGGTAGTCAGCGGAGTGAGCTAGAAATCCTGAGCGAGGTGCTTGGTACCCGTTTTGGATATGTGCGTGGGCTTGGCCATGGTGCCAAGCTCATGACACAAACTAGAGGTGGCTCCAGCCGATCCGTAGCTGGTTAGAGTGCTCTACGCCGAGCTGATATCGCAGAGAGAGAGGTTCAGCAGCTACGGGTCGTCGTCGATGAGATTAGAGAGCAGCTGGACAGGCAGAGAGAGGAGGAGCAGAGGCGTAGGGAGGAAGAGGAGGAGAGGCGATGGGAGGAGGAGAAGAGGTGACGGGAGGAGCAGGAGAGGAGGATCGAGGAGTTGCGATAGGAGTATGAGCGACGGATACAGGAGATGTTTCAGGCTCTTGCTGCACGCTTTAGCGCCGATGCCCCGCCACCTCCGCCTTCATCTTCGTGGTCATTTTTTAATATACGACTTTTAACTTATATGTATTTGTGTGTGGATGAATATTGCTTGTTTGTGGATGTGGAATGTATTATTTGTGTATGGATGGCGTAGTTTCTGTTTATTCGTGTGTATGTGGATGTGAATAGGAGCAAAATGTATAGGTTTCTTTACAGGTGTATATCAGAAATTTTTCTGAATTTTGAAAACAAATGGAACCGTGACAGGAAATACTATTACCAACGAAATTGTTCGTAGGTGAAAAACATGAAAAAGTTTTTTACCGACGAAATTTTTCGTGGGTAATAAACTCGTGAAACTTTTACTGACGAAATTTTTCGTCGTTAATAAACTTGTAAAAACCTTTACCGACAACATTTTTCGTTGGTAATAAACTTGTAAAACTTTTATCGACGAAAATTTTCGTCGGTAATAAACTTGTTAAGACCTTTACCGACGAAATATTTCGCCGGTAAAATATTTCGTCGGTAATACTTTTGCTGACGAAACATTTCGTCGGTAAATTTTTTTTCACCGACGTATCACATTTTTTTCCGACAAAAATTCATATGTTTTTCCGACGAAGTTTTTCGTCGGTAATGGTTTTATTATTCCCGACGAAATTTTTTTTCGTTGGGAAAAACCTTTACCAACGGCTTTTCTGCGACGATGTTAGCCGCGAAAAATTTCATGACGAAATTTTGATGAAAGCTGACGAATGATTTCGTCGGTAAAAATGGAATTTCTTGTAGTGACTTAGTTATCGAAGGTAGATTTCTTAGATTGGCTCTCTCAAATACTCTCGTTCTAATCATCCTCCTTTATTTTTAACATTTCTCATATTTTCATGTTGATTAGATATACATATCTTTTACATTGAGGACAATGCAAGATTTGGTTGAGGAGTGAGATTCATATATGAATTTAGTGTTTTGTAATATTTCGAGCAATGTTTGTAGAAAAATTTTCAAATTTTTTTGAAAATTTAAAACTCGTTTGGAAAACCTTGTTTCTATGCACTTGGGATGTCATAAGTATGAAAGGATGAGAGATGAATTGATATGATTTTGAGATTTTTAAATTATCTTAAGTATAATAGTTTTTCTATATGAATCACCCTATTTATATGATCGAAAGAAAATTTGAACACTTTTGAGCTTAGTTCACGTTACACGATCTCATGGTTTGAAGGGATTATATAAATTTGTATATTGGCTAGACTTGGATCTAAGGTGTTAGGGAACCAAACCGGGGAACTTTGTCCATCCTTGTTCATGAGAAAGAAGAATGGAAGATATGGATTTCAAAAATCATATCTCATGTATATGAAAAGAAAGGAAGTTGGGTTATTATTGAATACTTGTTGAAAATTTTCGAAAAGGGCTACCTATTACCAACCAGGGAATGGTCTACCCGTAACCAAAGCTGAAAATGGGAAGTAGTGTGAAAGCCGTTGAAGGAATGGTAAGACAAATTCTTGTCATAGGCATTTGGTTGAGCTGTACACCTTTAGATATTTAGTTTAATTGATTTATGAAGAATGTATTCTTAGAAACTCATGAGATGAAAATTCACTATGCACACTAGGTTAAACTTGTTCGGATACTTCTATTTATCAATCAATCAGTGGGGACTCTATGTGAACACTCATTATGTTTAGGGAAGTTTAAGATTTCAACTTTTATCACTTAGTTTTTCTGAATTTTATACTTGTATATCTTGGAGTTTATAGAAGCATTGTTTCCAAAAGAGAGTTAGGTTTTGAAAAGTTGAATTTATTTCACGCGTGTTTTGCTTGAGACTAGCAAAATGCTAGTTGGGAGGTGTGTTGAGCTCTGAATTGTGCATATTCTAACCCCAATTCATCACACATTATACATGGCTTGCATGTTTAAAGACTAATTTAATATATGTTTTTATGATTGTAGGAATAAAAAAGAGACTTCACCAATATGTTGTCAAAAGACTCACTTTGTATGCCTTGAGGATCAATAGAATAAGTGCCAAAAGGTGGAGGAAAGATGCGAGGGAGAAAGAGAAGAACGAAAGAAAAAAGTGCAAAAAAATATGCACTGCCGACCGATCACCAGACTGGTCGGAAATTCAATCTGGAGGGCCCCTTTGCTGCTAAACTCGCTGGACTAAAAAAATTCATTTTCGACCGGTCGACAGATATACAGATTTCAAAATTTAATTAATGCAGTTTCTGCCCAGACCTCCAACCGGTCAGCCACAGGCTTTGATTGGTCGACCACCGCCTCAAGCTACGTAACTCCTTATGTAATTCCAGAAGATTCTAAGTCGGTGGTGGATTTTTGCTATAAAAGGACATCTCTATGTTGTTCTTAAGGCATCGTAGAAGGCTTGAAAAGTTATGGGAGGTGGAGAGGATTGTCGTGGAGCGTTCGCAATTCCTCCAACTAGGATTTTTATAGTTTTTCTATGCTTTCAAGTAGTTTTTCTTTTTATTATAGTCATAGTATGACAATGCTCGGCTAGAACCTCTTAGCTAGGGTTAAGAGGTGAAACTTGTAGCTAGTTTTAATGTTCAATTCATTTATTTCAAGTGCTCTTACTTCAAGTTTGAATTTTTAAGTTCTAATTTGAATAAAGTTGGTATTTTTAGAAGTTTTATTAGAGTTCATGTACTTCGAACACGAGTTCCTTACAATTCTCTGAGGTTATCATTATGGTTTGATTAGATTCGAATTGTAGTAACCCTAGAGCATGCCATAATCTCTTGGTATGACTCTCACTTTAAAGTCTACAAGTTTGAATTCCACATGCTTCATTAGAACTAGAAATTTGATTTTCCAGATTTAAGTGGGACTATTTGTGTTGAATGAAATATTTTCCAATTAGATAAAAGATAAAACTTCGATTCTAATTGTGTTTGTACTTAGATGAATGAATTAGCATTGAATTACTACAAGTGGATCCTTAAAAGCCCTAGTTTCTCTTTAAATCTCAAATTTTCTTTAAGTTACTGTTTTAGTTCTAGTTCTTAATCTTAATTTTTTAAACTCTTTAGATTGAAGTTGCTGGAATAGTTTAGATTGTTTACCCTAATTCCCTGTTGATCGACCTCGATCTTACGGAGAATTATTACTACATCGTAGCCTTGCACTTGAGGCGAGTGAACAATTATGTTCTTTTTTAAAACTTGGTTATTGAATTTGATCCTATCATCTCTCTTTAAAGGTGTTTTATTCGAGTCTCGATTACGCTATTCTCGACTAAGTTAGTCTTATTCTGAATCATAGAGGCTATACTTCTCTTCAAATCAAAGAAATTTTAGGAGATAGCTCAAGATTCCAGGCTTCAACTGTCTATGTTGTGAGGTTAGGGCCAGACAAGTTCTTGCTATCGTTCGGATCAAAGATAGAGACGACCGATTTCCTTTTAGACAAGGGCTTGCAACAAATGATAGGTCTCTCTGAGGTGGAAATGTGGGATAAGAATGCAGTGTGGGGTAAATGAGGTGTTTGGATTCATATACTTAGGATTTCGTCTAACACTTTCTTTGAATCGACGATTGTGGATTTGGGACAACATTTTGACAGAGTCATAAAAGTGGATACCGGATCCAGGTATGAGATTTTCCAGGTCTTCACCAAAGTTAGAGTGGAACTTTGCCTAGGTGGAGATGTGTGTAAGATTGTGCAACTTCAGGTGGGAGGGGAGTCCTACTCAGTGTTTGCCAAGATTCAAACCCTGAAGGCATAACTGAGGTCGGTTTCCCAGGCCAAGACCTACAATGAGGGGATATCTGGAGTGCCTTCTACTAGGAGATGGGTGGAATCGAATTTCTATGGCCCAGGTGATGAGGTGACACTTTGTCCGTCGGCTTTTTGTGGTAAGTCCTCTGAGTCGATGATAGATACGGGACAATTGCTTTAGCCCTACAGGGTAGATGTTCTTCAAATTACCGCTCCTACTGCCAGCCACGATCATTCTTCGGGTGGGCATGGGGTGGTTACCACAGGTACGAAGGTGCAGAGAGTGGTAAGTTTTGGCGATGAGCAACATTCTCCTATTGAGACCTAGGGAATGGTGCAGATTACCGCTCTGCCAGACTTGTCTCTAATGTGCCCTGTTGTGGATGGCAGATTCATCACAACAGAGGCTGGTGTTAATGCTGTTGCACCAAACATGAGGCCCGAGGACACAACCCACCCTTCGGAGCCAAGTGTTCGATGAGATGTTTCACATAAAGTAACAATATAGTGCTCAAAGGGTAGTCGGGGAGTAGGTACTATTGGTACGGAGGAGCAGAGAGGGTCTGTTAGTGGGGGCGATATACATTGTTCCAGTGGCCCTCTAAGAGATTTCCAAAGTACATTGTCATTTAAGGACTTCACCTAAGAAGGGAGGGAGGGTTGCATCCATCTAGAAGACGCTACATCACTCACAGCCTTACAATTTAGCCCCCCCAAGGGATGTGGAATGACAGTGAAGTAGTGAGCTTGGTCTACCAAGAAAAGCACCTCCTGTCAGCTGAGGGAGGAACACCACCTCTAAAAATAGGAGTTGAAGCAGAAATCCAACAAAAGCGCTTGGCCTAGACCCCTGCCAAGGGCCTCTCGGAATTCACACCTTTGTTTGGTCATCAGCTGACCTAAAACAGAAAGTTCATTTCCTTATCAGCTAGGAGCAGCCCGCTAGTAGATGGTGACAAGTCTTTGCTTTTGTAGCTAGCCGATCAATGGGTTGGGCCAGGAGAGTCTACTTTAAGTTGAGGAGACTGTGGAAGAAGCTCAGGAGATCACATCTTGCCCCTCGGAGGTGCTGCCTCAGGGTGAAGTGCAATTGCACTCCATTCTTCCATAATGTTAGGGACTCTGGGAGAAGGGAAGCAAAGAACAAGGCAGCTATGGAGGAAGGTTTGATAGAAGAGAATGGGAACCAAGTATTGGCAGAAGGGGAGCATGAACCCCAAGAGCATACTGAAGTTTTGGTTTTGGTCGAGCATTGCACGTCAAAGGTCCCTGTGGCAAGTTAGGGTGGTGGAAAGGTTTTAAAACTGGGGTGAACTATCAAGCTAGCAAAGGTAGGGAATGGAGAGGTAGACTGGTCAGGGAGGCTCAGAAGAGTTGAGCGAAGGGTTGTGAACGCAGGGTGGGTAACTAGTGGATAAAATGCTCATTTGGAATGTTCGTGGGGTAGGTAATGAAGCCACCATTAGATCGCTGAAGAGGTACATTAGCAACTATAATCCTATTATCGTAGCCATTCTGAAACCTATGGTTAGGGAGTCCAAAAGAGTTAGGACAGGGCTGAAGATGGGCTTCCACTCGTCGATCTTCAACGTCCAGTAAGGTGCCAAAATCTAGGTGCTCTTCTCTTCTGCTATAGATGTGGAGGTCGTTTCCATTTCCAACCAGATAGTCTCTATTAGAGTTGGGCGATAGGGTGCCTCAAACAAGGTTATGTTATCCATTGTCTATGTCAAGTGCTCCAAAGTTGGTAGGAAATTTCGGTTCTGACTGCAACAGGACAAGGAGCCTCCAGGGGGGGGGGGGGGGGGGGGGGGGGGGGGGGGGGGGCAGACCCGTCAAGCATAGCGGAGTTCGTGGACACTATTAATCGTGCAGGTTTAATTGATGTGGATTTTTGTTGTAACATATTCACGTGTAGTAATAATCATGCTGGGACCTCACATATGTGGGTCAGGTTGGATCGGGTATCATGCTCCCCAGACTGGTTTAATGTTTTCCCGCACTTCCAGGTTACCAACCTTCCCAAAAGAAATTCATATCACACTCTATTACTTTTGTCCAGTCCCTAAGATCTGCTTGCTATCCCGAAACCCTTCAGGTTCCAACGAATGTGGACATTAAAAGCTTCTTTTTAGAAAGTGGTTAGCAAGGCCTGGTCTCGGTACGCTGCAAGCCATAAAAAACCAAAGATGCACTTAGGAAATGGAACTCGGAGGTGTTTGGGGATGTCTTTCGGAAGGTAAAGAAGGTGGAGCAGGATCTGGTTAAAGTGAAAAAGCTGGTGGTTGATGTCCCAGACTCTCAGAACCTACGATGCTTAAAGAGAAGAGGAAAAAATTTCACCGCGCGCATAGAGCTCACGGAGGAGTTTTCTGGAATCAGAAAGCTCGGAATATGTGGTTGATGAAAGGTGATAAGAACACCAAGTTATTCTACAGCATCGTGAATGAGAGGGTGAGGAAGGATGCTGTTAAAGAGATCTAACTCCATAATGGGGATCAGACGGTTGACCTTTCCAAGATCAAGGATGAAACAGTATCTTATTTCAAGACTCTTTTGGCAGCAGAACCTGTGGAGCCGGCTGGTGAGCTGCTTGACTCAATTCCCCCGCTAGTCATGCCAGAAGACAACCAAAGCTTGTTAGTGGAGTCGACGCTAGAAGAAGTGAAACTGGCTGCCGGCTTGATCCTAGTTGACGAGGCCCCGGATCGGATAGCTTCTTGAGGGCATTCTTTATGTCATGCTGGGATATTGTGGGGGGGTGATATTTTTAAGGTGGCCTCCTTCCTCTTTAAGGGAGGTAAATGACCTCAAGCATTCATAACATCCCTAAGCTGTCTCATTTCCAAATCTAGTACGCTTAAAAATTTCTCCGACTTCCGGCTGATTAGCCTTTATAATTGCGTTTATAAGTTGTTTTCCAAGGTGATTACTTTCAGGTTGAACCAAAATGCTGCCTAAGCTGATTTTCAGGAGAGTATGTGTCGTTCATTCCAGGAAGGTCATTTGCAGAATTGGTTGCCCTCGTGGATGAGCTTTTTAGAGATTTAGATAAGAAGTCCCGGGGAAATAATCTCATCACAAAGCTTGACTTGGAGAAGGCGTACAACAAATTGGATTAGGGCTTTCTCATGATAGTTTTGGAGAAATTCAGCTCTTGTAGAGACTGGGTGGAGTTGATAGAGAAGTGCTGGGTGAATGCCTTGTTCTCGGTGATGGTCAACGGAGAGTCTTGTGGCTTCTTTCAGTCTTCAAGAGGATTACATAAGGGAGACCTGATCTCCCCTTCCTTATTTATTTTGGTAGGAGAAGCGCTAAGCCGTGGCCACTCGTGGTTGGTTCAAACAGGTTGGTGCATGCTATACAATACAAGTTAGAACGCCCAACAATATCCCACCTACTGTATGTGGATGACACTATCATTTTTCACCAACGGAAGTTACAGATCCATCTCAGAGCCGAACCATTTCCTTTCAAAAATTTAGGCAACGTCAAGGCTCGAAGCTAATAAGAGTAAAAGCTGTTTGTTCTCAATTATTGCCATGCCCAAGCCTAGAGTAAGGAATATGGAAATGGTGTTAGGGAATTTAAGATCTTCAACCCCCCTTTGCTATTTAAGTATGCCAATCTTCAGAGGCAAAGTGAAGAGTTGTTATTTGCAGCAAATGATCAACATAATTGTTGGTAGGATGTCGAGATGGTAAGGGTGTTAGGGATTTTAAGATCTTTAACCCCCATTTGTTATTTAAGTGTGCTGATCTTCAAAGGCAAAGTGAAGAGCTGTTATTTGCAACAAATGATCAACACAATTGTTGGTAGGGATGTCGAGATGGACAGGGAGGTACCTGAACCAGGTTGGGAGAGCCACGCTAATTAAGCACGTGCTAGGAGGGATCCCGATTCATACTCTTGCGACAGCTGAGTGTTCGCTTGCCTTAAGTGCAAGGCTGCAATGTAGTAATAATCTCGGTAAGACCGAGGTCGATCCATAGGGAATTAGGTAAACAATTTTCATTAATTCCAGCAACTTCAATTAACACAACTTAGGAAATCAATTATGAGAACTAGAACTAAAATAACAATTTAAATAGAAAATCTAAGAATATGAAAAAGAAAACTAAGGCTTTTAAGGATCCGCTTGTAGCAATCTTATGTTAATTCATTCATCCAAGCATAAAACACAACTAGATTCGAAGTTCTATAAGTTCTATCTCTCATCTAGTTGGAAGATAAAGCATTCAAGCACATACAATCCCACTTAAGATAAGAAATCAAGTTCTAGTTCTATTTGAGCACATAGACTTCAAATATGTAGCCTTTTGAGTAACAGTCATGCCAAGAGATTATGGCATGTCAAGGGTTACCATAATTTGAATCAAATCAATCCCAACATGGGAATCTCAGAGAATTGCAAGGAACTCATGTCCAGAGTACATGAACTCTCATAAAACTTCTAAAAATACCAACTTTATTCAAACTAGAACATTCAAAATCCAAACTTGAAGTAAATGTACTTGAATCAAAATGAATTAAACATGAAATTAGCCACAAGCTTCACCTCTTAGCCCTAGCTAAGGGTTCTAGCTGAGCATTGTCATATTGCAACTAGAATTAAAAGAAAAACTAAAGAAAAAACATAAAAACTAAAAAAATCGGAGTTGCAGATGCTCCACGAAACTTTCCTTCGCCTTCTATGACTTCCAATCTCTTCTAGGATGATTTTAGATCGAATTAGAGGAGTCATTTTATAGCCTTAAAACCTCAGCATCGCAGAATAGTTGAGAATTTGCGTAAAACTTATGCATTTGTGCAAAGAAAATCGGACCAGATTTAGAAGTTTCTGGACTGGGCACACGGGCGATTGATCGATTGGGCTAGGCGATTGATCCCCCTATCCAAAAAGTGTCCAGAGAGTTCAGCAATAAATTTTCAAAAATCCGGACTTCTAATGGCTTGGGTGATTAATCGCTCGGGTTGAGCGACCAATCGGTGGGGCTCTTTTCTGTCCAGCAACATTCTGAAATTACAGCATTATGGGCAATCAATCGGTTTGCGAAATCGATCAATCGGCCATCCATCATTAAGTCCAGCAGCACATGCACAGTGGCCGATCAATCGGCCTTGCCAGTAGATCAATCAACCACCTTGGCGATCAATCGGTCAGGCCAACAGATCAATTGACTAGGGTGAGTCTTCTTCTTTTCTTTTCCTCTTCTCCTTGCTTCTTTCCTTTAGTCTTCAATATATATTAAGAAGTGTCTTTAAGCATCATCTTGGTGAAGTCCTTCTCTCATTCCTGTAAACACAAAAACATGTATTAGTTTAGACTTTAAACACGTAAACCATGTATAATGTGTGATGATAAGGGTTAGAATATGTATAAATTAGAAGCTCAACACTGAAGTCCTGAAAAAAGTGCTCAGAGCGATTGAGAAGAACTTTACAGATTTTTTCTGGGGTGGTCTAAGGGAAAGAAGAGCCTTCATTGGGTGAGTTGGAATCATTTGTAGAGGTGGACAACGATCCGATCCGATCTGAGTCGAACATGGACTAGATTAGATTGTTTGGTTGCTTGAGTGTGTGTGTTCGAACAATGTTTAAACAAACATTTAAACAGGGTGGCTCTGTTTAAACTCGATTTGGTCTAGCCCAGCCATGTTCAAACATGTTCGAAGATATGGATTTTGGACAATTTTTACGAGTGTGAACAATTTCAATTTTTTCGCTTGAAAATATTTTTTTTCTACTACTTAATAGTGAATACTGATTTATTCACAAATTACAAGGTTTAAAGTTTTTAACTAAGAAAAAATGAGGCAGATACAAAGCTCAAGTGGACCACACCATAAGAAACAGTGAGGAGAATGATGCCACCATTGAAACCTTCCTAGGGCCCACAGTCATGTTTATTTGTCATCCAACCCCGTCTCTCTCTCTCTCTCTCTCTCTCTCTCTCTCTCTCTGTATATATATATATATATATATATATATATATATATATAACCAAGTCGAGTCGAACAGGGTTGTGATTGAAACCAACTCAATTTTTTTTTTCAAACAGACCCTGTATGTTCGAACAGAGTTTTACCGAGTCAATCCGAGTCAATCCGAACGATCAAACTTGGTTCATGTCCAGCTTTAATCATTTGGATCTACCCACTAAAGAAGGAGGCCTTGGTTTCAGGGAGCTTCGAGAGGTGTAGCAGGGTTTCTGGAAGAAATTAACATGGGCAGTGAAGACT
Source organism: Liriodendron chinense (assembly GCA_003013855.2). Taxonomy (NCBI): domain Eukaryota; kingdom Viridiplantae; phylum Streptophyta; class Magnoliopsida; order Magnoliales; family Magnoliaceae; genus Liriodendron; species Liriodendron chinense. The sequence continues at coordinate 440,952 of ML058590.1, forward strand.
GCAGTGAGCCAGAGTTTATGGGGCAACTTCATGAAAGGAAAGCATGCTGCGAACTTCGAGTTTAGGGAAGGTGGGAGCCAAAGAGGCAGCAGATCTCTGCTTTGAAAAGTGGTCGTCAAGCATTTTCAGGTCATAGAAGACAACTTTTATTAGGTTTTAGGAAAAGGTGAGGGCAGTTTCTGGCTAGACAATTGGACCAGGTTAGGCAGGTTGGGCGAGATGTCCAGCACCTGCATTTTGCAGGAGCTAGAAGGCCTTAAGGTAAGATACGTCATGGGCCTAAAGGGTCTTTAGCACCCGAAGATGGTTACGACCCTTCTCCTAGCTCATGTCCTGGATTAGCTTAGGGAGGAGGGGCTTTGAACATTGGAGGAGCATGACGTGTGTATTTGGTCCTTGGAGACGTCAGGGCGCTTCTCCGTTACCTCGAGCTAGGGTATTTGTCATGCAGTAGGGTCGAGGAAGGCTTAGGCGAGTGCATGAGAAGATGCCCCAAAAAATCTCAGTCTTTGTATGAAAGCTCCTCATGTGTGCAGTTCTGGTGGATTTAAACATCAAGAAGAAAGTGGTGCAGATGGTTTCTCAATGTGACTGTTGCGGGTGGGAATGTGATTTGGTGGAGGAATCTCAAGACCATCTGTTTGCAGTAGGTGAGCTAGCCACCATGGTTTGGAAGTATTTTTCTGGTGTATTTCAGGTCTCTTTCCTAAAGGGCCAATTGTTGGCTGACCTAACATGGCTGTGGCTAGAGGGGGTGCTGGCCATTTGAGTGAGAATCTGCCATATTTGGTAGTGTGGTAAATATGGCTGTTTAGGAACAGAAGATGCTTTGAAGGTGCGAGGGAGGCAAGGGTTAATGTTATTCGTAGGATTGTGTGGTGGGTGAGGACCATTTTCCCTCTTCTCCAAACGTCTAGTTCGAACCAGCAGCATATGCATTTTGCATTGTAGAAGATCGAGATTTCTCCGAACGGGACAATGCAGTTGAAAGCCTCTATTGTGTGCTGGGAGAAGCTGGTGGAAGGGTGGGTAAAATTGAATGTAGATGACTCTACTTGCGATAATCCGGGACCTTTTGGGGGGGAGTTTGTAAGGGCGTTACGAGTGAGCTTCTCTTCGCCTTCGCGACGGGATACGTGATGGGCTCGAATGCCAGGGTGGTGGCGGCGAGAGCTCTGGCTGAAGGTCTTGAGATGTGTATTGCCAGGGGTTTCCCTTAAATTTAGGTTGATAGTGATGCTAAGTCCATTGCGGACCTGATCAACGGTGGGAGCAAGTGCTCATGGTGGCTATGGTACTGGATGAAGCGCATTAAGTTCCTAGCGGGCAAAGCCTGAGTGAGCTTTGTCTACTCCCCTAGAGAGGCTAATGCAGTGGTGGATGGTTTGACTAGTTTGGGTAGTGCGTCCCAAGTACGTAGTGTTTTTCTTTCTGCTTCGGAGCTCCCCTTTATTTGTAGAGGGGCCGTGTGTCTAGACACGGTTGGTTTGGGCTCGCTTAAAGTAGTGGGGAGGGTTGGTTGAGTGGTGACCTGGGAGGGGCTGGGTAGGGATGGGTGTTTTGGGAGGGTTGTCTGGTCCCTATGTAGGCTAAATATATATGATAGGTGAGGCCCAATCTTTTTTTCTCTAGGCCCCCTGAATGGTTTTGTATAGTCTTTTCTGTCAATATATTCAGGTGGTTGTTCCCACCTTTCCTTTAAATTTTTTTCAGGAGATCCTCTAAAAATATTTCTCATTACTCTATTTTAAAGATTTTCTAAGCCTTCCATTTAGATAGTAGTTTGGCTATTATGATGGATACTTGGCAGGACTCGTCAAGATTAGTGCCACCAAAAATGATTTGTTAAATTATGACTTGTAACTCATAAACTTGATTAATGACATGTCATTTCATCTAATATCTTAAATTCTAAAAGCTGACTTATGGTGATTTTTTTGTTGCCTTAATCTTTTGATGTATATTTAGCTAGCAATGCCTCTCATAATTCTTTAGTAGTCTTCTTTTAGTAGTAAATTGTATACAACTAGTCAAATAGGGTAACGAAGGTGTGGCCCTTGTATAAGTAGTTATTATGCCCTCAGTCTTTTTTTCTTTTGGAAAGCAAGCGAGGATACTCTCTTATTATTAACCCAGTGCAAAAGCCTGAGAAATACAACAAGCGAGATGAACCCCTAAGAAGAAAAAGGAAAAAGAAGCAATTCACACCCAAGGCGTAAGAGAGAATGGGAAAAAAAGGAAAAAAAGGAAGGAGAAAGGGAAATATACCACAAGGGAATAAGAAGAACCCACAACCCGATCCAGGCAATCAAGGCAAGCTAACAATATCAATCTCAGTAATGAAATGGAAGAACGAGTTCACAGGGATAACAACCAGCTTTAAGAGGGTATACCAAAGTGCTTCAAAGCAAATACCAGTGTGGCTACTAGATATGATGATATAAGAGTTCACGCCACGAGTAAAAAGTCGCATCTCCCAGGAAGAGGAGTGATAGATACAAGACTCGGAATGTTATGCAGCAGGATGGTTGTGTATGTAATAATAGAGCCAAACTTAGCTATGCCTTGATATAACGTTTGAAGGCATTTGTTCGAGGGCCCTTGCATATTAGTATCAGAAACAATTTCCCAAATAAGACGAGCTAAAAGGGAAAAGCAGAGGAGACCAACTTTAGAGGTAGATATCTTAGTACAAAATGGAAAAAAAGTTTGCCTCTGACTTCAATAACATTTATCCCTTTCCAAAAAAAAAAAAAAAAACGATATCTCAGTACAAGCTAGAGTCCAATTTAAGGTGGTTCTGTATATATCAGTTATTTTGACAGTGGTGGTGTGCACAGTGGAGTAAGTTGTGGGGAATTCCCTGGCCGCAAATATTGCACTAGAGGCCATATTTGCAATAGAAGGCCCAAAGAGGAACATGACTTTAGCTCTCACATCCAAAATAATATTTTTAAAGATGGTTTCTTTTAGGAGAGACTTGGAATATTAAAGATACAGTTTTTTCTTTCTCTCAAAATATGAAGATTGTGGGGAGGTATAGAAGGATTTTCATTAAGCACATAGTCTAACTAACTTGAGTGATGTGAGGAAGAGATGCACCCTTGATTATCATCCAATGACATTTGAGTTGTCAAAGGGTGTTATTTGAATAAAGTCGAAATGAACCATAGAAGATGCTATATTATTGCCCCAAAATTGAAAAGGAGAGGCGTTTGGAAAAGGTAGACATAAAAGAAAAACACACTTAAAGATAGAGTTAAGGTGTGTTATAGTGTCACTATCTTTAAGTTGATATTTACACCTTACCTGCGATTATACCAGTTTGCAAGATGTTTACAAAAAAAATTGTGTTGAATAACAATAAGTCTTATCTCTTGAACCAAAGTAATATGGACTTGGGCCTAAAAAGCTAAAAAACCACACCTTGAACACATTTTTGCAGCATACATAACTGACTTCTTTAGTTTTTACCATTTACACCCTGACTTCTCTAATATTTTCAATTTAACCCTTGATTTTTCTACCAGTTTTGCAAATTAAAAAAATAAATAAAGAATAAAAATAATGATGGAAAAGAAGATAGAAAGTGGAGATTACTAAAATTGTTGTATTGTGGGTGAACCAAGGTGATTTTTTATAGACTAAGAAGAGATAATTAGAATCCCTTTGATGAAAAAGCACATGATATGCTTTCATTAATGAAAACTTTTCATGATTATTTGAAGTTCATGGAAAGGCACCACACCTATTGATGTAGGAGAAGAACTCCATGATCGAGGGCGTGGATCACGCACCTTCCTGCGGGAGATAGACAGGAAGAAAAACAAGAGAAAACTAAGGAATTTCATATTTTGGAGTTTCAACCCAAACAGGAAATTGTTATTCCCGTTTTTAGATTTTGGCCCAACTTGTGGGGCCCATCTTGATCATTTATGATGATCCGTTCCGTCCATTTCGTAGAGCTGCTCGACACCGAGAAAACACAACAAGTTTCACGTCGATCCGAGTTACGGATTGATCGTGGCGTCCAAAATGGTACGAACTATCCAGAAAGTTTCGAATTCCGCCCATTGAAACTGGAGATGGTCCAGGTGGCCCACTACTACTGATATGAAGAATCTAAGCCGACCATCTTGAAGAGTACGTCGATATTAGTAAAACTACAAAGTTTCGTGGCAATCAGATATGTGGATTGCTCGTATCAGCGGAAGGAAGACAGTGCTGGCGTTATATAGTTGCGTAGATTTTTCTATTTCTTTTCTAATTGTATTAGGATTCTTTCCTTCCTTTACAAGTTAGTATTAAGTACGAATTTAGGATTTAGTTTATTATTTAAAGCAAGTTAATTATGTTTATTTGATTTATTTTTCATTTAATTATCAATAAATTAATTATTTGGAATTTATTTCCTCTTTTTATCTTTTATTTCTTCTCGTGGATTCGAGAACTATCGGTTAGGGAGACGGTGATCGACCTACCACGTCCTCCCTGCGTCATACCTATATACCAAGAGTCACCATAATTCACAATCCAAATTAAAGGTCACTAAGAATTACTAAATATTATAACTTTTTAATTTAAAAAGTTAAACGGTTACACATATGATATGCAAACACGTGACACTCTTTCGTTTGTGCCACATAAGTGTGAATGGAGTGAGTTTAGCCCTGCCACACTCAATCTACATCCATGCATAGGGTTACTTTAGATTTGAGTCATTTATCCAGTGAGCCACATGATACATGTGGCCAACATCTTTTCCCAACGTGCGCAGGCTTTAGTTCTAGCAGCTTGGCATTGCCTGAGTGGAGATAACATCGTTTCAACATTGAGGTCTTGGTATCAATTAGTACTAAGTGTGGGTGTCTAACATTGTGGTGTGATCACTAAGAGTGAGGGTGAGGGTACCAACCCAAAATAATAATAATAATAATAATAATAATAATAATAAACCTTGGCACTGTCTATCCGTCCAAGAGGCCGTATGTGTACAATAATATATTGTATATAAAACAGGATAAAGTTGGAGACCGTCTGATGAATATTCTATATCTTGAACGTGTGTCGCATTTGCACGCGTAGGCAACCTGGTTTGAGCGAGTTGCGTTCACATTAGTCGCGAGGTCCAACACATTTGTAGTCATCATGAAGAATCGTATCAACCACACAATTGGCTCCTTGAATTGATGTGATTAACAAGTCATCCACAGTAAGTTTACCCTTTCTATATTCTATTGCTTGCTACATGTATAAGAATCAAGGACCACTGATCACCTACAGGCATTGTACCATGCAAGGTACCATAACTTAATTATAGGACATGATCATCTTTCCTGCCTTCTGGTCACTTGTGTAGGAGACATCAGCGCCATGAAAATTGCAGGCCCCACCATGAAGATTGCATGAATAAACATTAGGCCCGTCCAATAATTAGGTGGGTGCCACCCTTGGAAAAATTGGACAACTGACAGTCTAACTCAACATACATCTGTGACCCACCCAGTAAACATATCAACTTGATTTTTGACAAGATTAATCTTCATCATGGTGTCTATAGTTTTCATGGTACTGATCATTGTCTACACAAGTGGTAGGTTTGCAGGAATGATGACATGGTACCATTAACTGTGGTACTCTTGCCTGTGGGCAATCAGTTTTGATCAATCATTATACTTGCTTTCATTGAATTTTTTTTTTTTTTTTAATAATTTGTTGTCCATAAGATGGCTGAATAATATACTCATCAACTACGACTAAATTATTTATTTGATCCTATCATGACTGTGTTTTGTCACATAAAGGGGTGTTTGCTACTATAAGTCCCAACATAATATAATACGACTGGGACCACGGCCCTCAGATCTGGGTCTTGTTTCAATGACCAAACTATTCATATGATGGGCCTTTTCATGGTTTGCAAATACCAAAAAAAGCAATCTTCAATATTAGAATATTTCAATATTTCCATCTTTTAAACATGGACCACGCGTCTTTAACTATTGCTTTATGGACAATTGATTGAATGTTTAGGATGTTTCAAGCATAAATATTCTTCTAGAAAATCCCATCAATTGTGCATCTCATCAGATTAGTAGTTTGAATGACCTAATATAACCGACATCCAATGACTATAGTTAATGTATCCTATAGCAGTAGGGATGTATTGTATCAAACCTACACGTGAACCTGGCTTCTGATGCGCCTCTTAAACAAGTAGCTTCATCAAAGAAGGATTAGATATATATATTATTGTTCAAAGTATCATATTTTTTGTTTTCGTATTCGAATCGTATCCTTATAAATTATTGGGCAAATTTTGTAAAAATGAGTTCCTAAGTAAGATTACCCCAATTTTTTTTATGACAGGTACAGTTAATTCAAAGAGTTACTCATGATGCCCATGCCCATACCATGTCTATGTGGCAAAACTCCGGGCCCCATCATAATGTATGTGTTCTATCTGCTCCGTTTATAATTCATTTTGCTTGATCATTTTAGGACATGAACTGAAAAATGGAGCAGATCTAAATCTCAAGTGGGCCACACCAAAGGAAGCAGTGGGAATAATGATGCCCACCTTCGAACTGACTGTTTTCTATGATGTGGTCCACTTGAGCTTTGAATTTGCCTCATTTTTGGGTTCATACTCTAAAATGATACTGGGAACATGAATAGATGGCATAAATATAATACATACATCATGGAGGGGTTCGCAAAGTTTTTACTTCTATAAGGCTGAGTGTTGCTCAAAATGGAGATAAAATGCAGCTAATATTTCAATCAGTTCACACTGCTCATTATTATGTTTTTATCATAGCTTACCAGAATTTACGCAAAATCAAACAGGCTCTTGAGATTGCCCTGATAAGAATCAAGGCAGCGGATAAATACTGGGTGCTTACTCATGCCTCCGTGGATGACTCACTTTCAACAGGAGGTCATGGGTTTGAGTAGCGTGAGTGTTGTGTTAAAAAAAAAATATAAATATGAAAAATACAATACAGTGGCATGTAGGATATATGAAAATATATACACACACACCTTCCCAAAATCTTATATAAAGTTCAATATTATAGCACTAAATCAGTATTATTGGAGATAGTAATGACCTGTGATATACTCCCCCACATGCATTTTCTGTCAACAAAAAGTTCCTTCCTGCACAGTTGCCAATGTGGCACGTCTGTCATTTTCCTAACTTTGAAAGGTCCCAAGCATACGTCAAGTATGAGCCATGGCCTTCTTTTCTAGAAGAAAGATGGTCATTGGCCTAACAACATTGTTCAAAAAACTATTCCTAGATAATCATCACCCAAGGAATGATTTGTTTAGAATAATATTCCTGTAGAATATTTTTTTGGGACCATCTCAAAACGCTCCTTAACTTACATAGCGATATTCTTTTGTTTAATAGTATATCAAATCCGATAAAAGTGGAGATGTATTTTTTCTTAGCAATAGAATACGAACCCAAAAATTAAAAAGAAAAAACACCAGTAAGATAATATACTGTTCATTGTCCAGTGCGGTGGTGCTGACGCGGCTTGCTTTTCATGCATTTTCAACCATTTGTTTTATAGCCAAGTAGCTAGATTAGTATTCTTGAAATATTTTGATATCTGGCATGTCCAAAGTTCTGGTTCTCTTTAGGGATTGGGCTCCTTGAGTTTGGCCAGTGTTGTTGGCTCTAGGGTTTTGTTGGATTCTCCATTTTTCTGGATTTTTTAGTATAGTTTTTTGTTTTTTTGTTTCTTACAAAAATATATCTAGCGTAGTCCCTTGATATATATTGATATGCCCTCCTTCACAGGCCCCGGCTTTTAGAGCAGACAGTTATTTGATATGCTACCATAGTGGAAGGTCAGTTCAGCATATTCCCATGGGGCTTTTCACCCGGCACGTGCTGAGGAATATTAAAGTCATTCAATATGCATTGATAGTGTCTCGCCTGCTAGCCCATTTGGATGATGCTTAGGTGTTTCAATAGTAGGTCTTAGGCTCGCATGCTAAGGAGATACACTAACCCATGGGTGGGTGTGTGTATCGTGTGACTAACCATGTGGGTGTTTTGCGCAGCTAACGGGGTGCCGATATGCCATCCTTTATAGAGGTGGGCACAAACCAAGCCAGCTCGAAAGCTCGGCTCAGATTGGTTCGAAAAAGCTCGGCTTGGATTAGTTTGAATGGAAGTTTAAACCAAACCAAGCCTTCAAGCCAAGCTTGTTTGAAAAAACAAATCAAGCTCAAACTAGGGCAGTACTAGCTCGGCTCAGCTCGAAGCTTAATTTGATTCAGCTCGGTTTGATTCAGCTCGTAGATTATAAGCACACTTGAGCTTTGGATATGATTTCATTTTAGGATCATGGATAATGGATAATATATATACATGAATGTTTCTTTGCATTTGTAAAATTATGTTTGTGTACTTTTGTTTGGAAAATACTCTAACATGTCTATTTTGAAGTTGCACTCCTTTCGAGGATGTTAAACATCATATAATGAGATATGCTTGTATTTTTTTTTTCTAACTTTTTAAATTCTTTTCTAGTTAAATAAACAAGGAAAAAAAAGAGCGGCTGCCTGTTTGAACTCGGCCCGGCTCGGCCCGCTTCGAAATTTTCGACCAAACCGATCCTGGCTTGAACCAGATTTTTCTAGAGCAAACCAAACTCGGGCTACATAGGTCGGCCTGAAACCCAAAGCAAACTGATCCACAAACTACGGTGGTACCAAAACAAGCCAAACCAAACCAGGGCTAACTCGACTCCGCCCAGATTGTTGCCCACCTCTAATCCCTTATAGTAGGGGTGTCAATGGGCCTGGCTGGGCCTGAAAATCTGAATATTGAGGGGTTGGGCTGTTGAAACAGTTCAAAATCCGGGCGAGACCTACCCAGGCCTGCCCCATTGACAGCCCTAATTTATAGGCCCAAGCTTTTAGGGCAAGTGGTCATTATTTGACAAGGCAGAGTGTGACTGTTGAGAGGCAGGCACTTCTAAATTATCTAGAAATTGCATACGCAGCATGAAGTAAATCAAATTAAACAAGACAAACCATGTATACCAACTTGATACATCATGAATTATTTATTTGTGGGCCTATCAGATTGGTGGACATTTACTTAGACGGTTCAAAATGAAAGTATCCAATGATTTCATTTAAAAAATCAAGTGTCCACAACCGGATGTCAGGATTTTGCACCCAATCTGATTTCAGGCTCGTAACATGGAGAGAGTGTGTTAAACAATTTTGGTGGTTTAATTTTAATTTATTTGTGCCACTTGCACAATTTCGAAGTGCCTGCGTATCAAGCGTCATACACAGCCGGAGTACCAAATAACTCCGTTAAAAAATTGGAGGGTTCAGATTAAGGCAGACGCATGCCGATTAGTGGGTGAGAGTAACCGTAGGATCTTCATCACTAAATGAGGCCCATGTGTCAGAAATCAAGGCCATTCGAAGATTCTAGGCCACAATCTGGGACCTTATCAAATAGAATTTTGTTTAACACGGTCCATCAACTGTGGGGCCCAACAGATCAACGGCCTAGATAATGAAACACGGTCCAACCCGTCTATTTTTTCCATGCGCATAGACTCGGTGCCAGGAGTATTTGATACTCCGGCTGCATATGAGGCCCGCTTGATGTGCAGTCCACCGATTGGCGGACAGTACTTTCTTCCCCAGAAAGATGAGAGCACACGACCTGAAATTCATTGAGGTGGGCCCCACAAAAAGGACCAACCACGCCCAGACACTTGCTTGCGAAAATAGGACCGTTGGATGATTTTCATTTTCAGTCGTCCAATAACTGTCTACAAATCCGATGATTAGAAAATCGAAGCAGCTTAAATTTTGGTTCACGGTACATTTAAACCGGTTACCATAATTTGGACGGTTTAACTTGATTAATGGTATGCCAGTATGCAATTTGCAGGTGCCCGCGTATCATCCATCCCACCCTATCAGAGTATCAAAATATGTTATATGATTACTTCTCTCGTTTACGGAGATCGTAAGGACACGTAAGCTTTTGGCTCGACGTGGGAGTCTAAGAGGTAGGGCCTAGCTCGCGTCAAGCCTGCGGAAATCGCGAGTCTCTTCCCTAACGACACCATTCCCGCGAAAATAATACAAAAGAGAAGAGATTTGCTGATTGCACGCGCGTGGAACGGTACACACCCGCAATCAGGCAAAAATAGAATACGATACATTTCATTTGGAAACACAAAATTATTAAAAAATTCATGTAAATTGAAATCTTCGTTGGGACCATATTTGGTGCTTGAAAATGGATTTAACTTGAATTCAGAAGTTGTGTTTGAATGCTTGTGATAGAAATGCATTTATTTGAGGGCTGTTTGGATTCATGGAATTCCTTGTAATAGTTAGTATTTTTATAATAATTATGCCTTTCATTATATTTCATTGAATTTCTATCAAAAGATTATAATATAGTGCATTTCAAGTAGTTATGGCTTAATTGAAGTAAATTTCAATTACAATAATAAATGGGATGATTAGATACGTAATCTTAGCTCCTCTATCAATGGTAATTAAAGTAGGATAAATCGGATGTGGCTTTGGTGGATCCTGAATACAACCAAATGGGTAGATCCTTAACTCCGGGCCCTCCTTGATGTATGTACCTTACATGCATTTTCTCCATCACCTGGATTCAGGTGGAAAGTAGTGGAAGGAAGCCTTTATTATGGTGTAATTTCGGAGGAGTACAAATTCAACTAAGTATTGTATATCCCATAAAAAAAAACTTCCTTTCAAAATTATACCTTCACCATCACTTTAAGGCCATTTCAAAAATCCAAACAGAACCAGGACGAGTGAACTCGATTGTTTTATCGTGAAAATATGTCATTACAAGTACATAATTACACCTATAAGTACAAGTTAGAAATCATGAGACCTGGTTGTGCAAACTGAAAATAAAAACCTACTGGTTTTGATCCTTGATCAAGAGCCATATAATTTTGTTTGATTTTTCATTTATCATCAAAATATCTAGAAGATAAGTCATTATTATTCATGACCCCTCTTTCAAAATATATCACTATTTGGACTTTGAAAACAACACTGGAATTGGGTGACTTAAGTTTACGGCCCCTATGACATACCTATGCTATGCTGTACATCCATCTTACCAAAACATTCGACGGAATGGGCCATAAAAGTAAGGCAGATTCAAAGCTTAAGAGGGATAATGTAAAAACGAAAATATCAGCTTTATCCAAAACTTCCAGGCCTTAAAAAGCTTTTAATGATATGCGTTTAATTCCCGCTGCTTCCTGTGTGCAGTGGCCCACTTGAGCTTTGGATCTATCCTTTTTCGGGCTCATGCCTTAAAATCATCTAGCAGAACCAATGGATGGCGTTGGTAAGCCATATACCTCACAATGGAATTCATCCTCGTCTATATTTTAGCATTCAAAAAGCTAGGTGGGCCACATGAGCCACGGTGTACAAATGATGGATAGCACAGGTATCATATGCGTGCAAATTGTGACACGTGTTCCTGTGTGTGGATCCGAAGTACTCTCACACGCGCGTGGAATTAGGAAATGTAAAAAGAGAGCCTAATCCGGATTGGGACGCGCGGGAACTGCGGGAGCTGTTTCCCAATGCAGACATATCAAATCAGGTAGTCAGTCAACTGACCCCACCCATAATAAAAGCCAAAGGATTCGATTCGCCTCGGATACGATCCGATCCATCCCACAGCAACTCCGCCATACTCTGATGTGACGTGGGCACTCCCTCACACGTAGGACTAACAACACGTGTGCAAGATTGGAGCCTCTCGTGTGGTCCACGTTATGATTGAATCTGCTTCATTTTGGGATTTATAACCGTAAAATGATATGGAAAAACAGATGGACGGCGTGGATACAGACTATATGCATCAAGGTGGACCCCACAGTAAGGGCGTCACCGTGTTAGGTGAGTCCGGGTCTCACCTAATCAACTCCCCTCATGCTGGCCGTCCATTTTAGACGCGCTAGTGACGCCAACACCAGCCAGCTAGATGGTGTCAAAGCTATGTGGGGTAACTATAATGTATGTGTTTTATCCATGCCGTCCGTCCATTTTTCCAGCTCATTTTCGAGCATGAGCCCAAAACTGAGGCACATCCAAATCTCATGTGGACCACACTACAGTGTTGATTGAACATCCACCACTAAAAACTTCCTAAGTCCACTGTAATGTTTATTTGCCATCGAACCTGTTGAGAGGGTCACGCAGACTTATACGAATGGACAGCACAAATATCTGCATATCCAAAACGTCCTTGGCCCTCAAAATGTTTTCAGTCTCCACTGTTTGGAGTGGTATGATCCACCTGTCTCATGTTTGGGCTCATGCCCTAAAATGAGCTGAAAAAATGGATGGACGGCGTGGATAAAATACATACATCATGGTGGGCCCACAGAGCTTTTACACTCACCTGACTGCTGTTGGCTGTTGGGTTCACCAGCCAAACCGCGTCAAATTTATAATGGAAAACGTTGATGCTCGGGCAACGTGTGATGGATGATGTGCGGGCACTTTAAATTACTTAAAAGTTGAGTACGTGGCATACAAGAAAGTAAAATTGAACTGCGTAAACTATGCTTATTTCACGGCTGAAAATGGAAAACATCCGCTAATCACTATGACAATTCCTAGGACGAGAAATTTTCCCAGATTTTTTCAAAATTTGAGGTTTTCCTCCAGATGCTAAGGGAAGAATCTCACAGAAAAGAACAAAAAAAACATTTAAAATGTTAATTCTAAGTTAATAAATAAGAGCTTAAATAAATGTTTATAAAATAAAAATTTTAAGGGATTTAATAGTGGGTCCCTACTTCAACGAACAAGTGGGCCCCTACCCATGGTTCAGTGGTAGACTGTATAAGTTTCAACACTGGTCGTGGGTTCATGTGCCCATGTAGAGTGTGTGTAAAAAAAGGGGCGAAGAATCAAATGCACCAGACGTCCGGATCATTCAAATAATCTAATTTTAGGACAGTAATCCAAATGACTGCAGGAGATGCAACTTATGCAGTCTAGTTTTAGTACGTGCATCTACATTATGGGTGCAACTCTGGTAGGTTGGGTCACGTTGAGGACAACCTAAGCTCGATTGGCTTAAAGAGAACCCAACCCGCATCCCAAATGGACCCGAATTTCAGCCTAAGGTGCCCAACCTTTTTTTAATTTAATTAATTAATTTTTTTAAGGTCAAGCTCCACACACCCCATTGTTAGTACTCCCTCCCACCCCGTTAGTTACATTAAAATGTTAGCCACCCCCACTTTGGGAATTGATACCATGACCTCAGTGACAAAATGAGGCTATCTTCACTCAGTCTACCACTTGAGCTATGGCAACTTAAACTTAAATTTGCATTCCTCTATGAGCAGTCCTAAAATGACCTGACTCCATATGCATGTACTAATCCCTAACCCAATTTAAATTTGTTTAACGTGAACCCAACCAGAATCCAAACTAAGTTGGAGTTTTCTAACCCTATACCAGCCTAAGGACCTTGAGCCTAGCCTAAGTTAGTCAACTTCAAGTTGACCCCAACCCAATTTGCTGGCTGATTGCATGTATGCAACTTTCTGAGTGGATGGACCTTCATAGCTTGTTTGAGTGACATATAACTCCCATTTTATAATATAAGATACAATACAACAGTTGAACTCATTAAAATGTCAAATAAAGTATTAATTTTTTTTACACGACTGACTCAACTGAATGATCATATTTGTTGGATATGAGCTTATGGACCCACTTGTGGACAACCATTAGTGAGTAGGTGTGATAAAAAAAATTTAGAATATCTTTCGGTGGATTTTTCTTTTCAAATTATTTTATCTTGAAAGTTTAGGAGCCTGTTTGATATGGTGGAACTATCTGTGAACAGAGATAAATTTATAATTATTACTAATTTACTTGAAGAAAGTTGGCCGCAGCCGGTTGTGATTGTTGGAAATGAAATACGTAGTTTGGTATGTATTTCTTCAATGTAAAGTAATGGCGTTCTCAGCTGATCATCATCCAGGCCATTGGTAAGATGGGTCCTCCAGGGAATATATCATGCCTAAATTTTTTTCCATTTTGAAAGATCCTAGCCATCCCATCTCGGCTTTCTTCAAGTTGAAGTAAAGGACCATCTCTGTATTTGTTCATTAACTATTTATTTTCAGGTAACAAGGGAGACATATGGATTGTTTCATCCAGAAAACATTTTTGGCTTATGGTTCATCTATGGTGTGGCGGAGAGATGAACGGTACAAATAAGTAAATACAAGTTCCAATATCCTAAGGGTGTAAGTGAATAAGGTGAAAATGAGTACTGATTAATTAACAAGGTAATTCAAGCATTGTTTTCTATGTTGATAGGATGACTCGCTACTTCTTGGACACTAAAAACGAGAAAAGTATAAATTTTATGTAAGGGCTTATTAGTGTCATCCATTCAATTTGCTGCTGATTTTATGGCACGACCCAAAAATTGAGGTAGATCCAAAGCTCAAGTGGACCACATGTTGAATGTCTATTGTTGAAAGCCTTTTATCATGACTACGATTTCCTATGGCGTGGGCCACTTGAGCTTCGAATTTGCCCCATTTTTTTTACTAGTGCTCTAATATGTTCTGTTATAATGAATGGACGGGGTGGATATGTCACAAACATCACAAGTGGCACCCACAAATTTACATTAATCTTTTTCAAACTATTTTTACAAGGATGTAATTACCATCGCACCAAACATGGGTAAATGATAATTATTACTAATTTGCATGTATTTACATAGAGAAATTGAAAAACAAATATCAAATAAGGATGAAAAGACAACATATGTATCTTTTGATTGAAGATCATTTAATTCTACGATTACCTTGATAGAGTTGTAAGGAACTGCCATTGAAATTGCATTGTTGGCCGCATCATTTCAAACCCTTGAACAAGATATGATTTTGAGTTTTCCATCATTTATGGGTAATTTCACATATAACACAAGCCCTAAATGAGAGAAGATTGTGGTAAGGTAAAGGGATAAGATGACAAAGATGTCTTCAATCTAGAATAGGCGGTCATCGGTCGACCGACCCCCCTTTGACTCAGTCCCCTAATCTAGTCAGTTGCTTACTAGACTATTTTGGCCAATTTCGATTGACTAAATCTATCGCGTAGGTCGATCAATGGCAGCGCACTGTTTAGTGCGATTTTTTTTCTATTTCTACTTTAATGCTATATAAGCCCGCGTAATTGAAATTAATGTTGAAACACTTAGTTTCTAAATATGCTTAGAGGGTTTTGGGAGAAGAAAAGCTAAGGTTTTCTCTTCGAGGTGATTTTGTAAGTGTTCTCTATCTTTTGTATTTCTGTTATTTATAGTGATTTGTTTTGTGCCGTGGTTTTTTTCTTGCAAGGGTTTTTCCATGTAAAATTCATTTTTCTTCTGTGGTTGATTTGCTTAGTGCGATTGTGATTACTTTGTTTGATTCTACTCTGAGTTGCTTCCGCAATCCTAACATAAGCCTCATTATATCCGAACTCTTATTAACTCTCTTGATTCCTTCCTTTATAAAAAGAGAGGCATTCCCTCGAAAAAAGCATGTGTCCAAATAAATACTCAAGGACAAAATTAAGAGGAATAATAAGAGAATATCTGATTGTCTTAAACTTAAAACTGTACATGAACCGAGCCAATTCAGAAAGCTTGCTCGGCTCAGTTCGAAAAAGCTCGATTTGGCTTGGCTCATAGGGCTAAACAAACCAAGTTGAGCCATTTTTTGGGGTTTGTTGAGATTTTGAACCAAGCTTGAGCCTGGCCTGAGCTCGATTCGGCTCGACTCGTGTAAAGGTTCCTATATTTAAAAGATTAAAATATATATTATTAAAAGTTAAAAGGTAAAACCGTAAAGTTCCTCCCAAATCTCAATTCGAGCATAAGCCCCTTCCAGCCCTCTTTCTCTCCAAAACCCTAGGTCGTCGTTGACATTCGGTCGTCCGACAAGACGACAACAGTCACTCGGGCACTCAGCTAATCTCTCTCTCTCTCTCTCTACTCGTCGCCCGGCCAGCCAACGCCCCTGTTCATCCACTCTCCAGTCTGACAACCGACCTCGACCTCCCTCTCTCTCTATCTCCAGTCTCTGCTCATCGACCACCTCATCCAACAGCCGTCCTCTGTCCAGGCCTGGGCAACCCCCATTCCTGCAGTCCAGGCTCCCACCTTCCCTGTCCGACTATCCCTACTATCCGTCCAGCTGACTTCCCTCTCCATCCGACGATCCCCACTGTCCATCCAGCTGACGACCCCCACTATCCGACCAGGCGACCATCAAAGGTATTTTACAATTATTATTTATTAATTTTAAATATTAATTATAAATTGTTAAATAATTTATTGTTAATTGTTGTTAGTTGTTCACTCCCCAAGTGTAGGGTTGCGAAGTAGTAATAATTCGGAAAGATCGAGTATCGTTCCCACAGAGATTTATGAATGGGTATTCTCAGATTTTGTCTAAAACAACTAGTAATTAAGATCCTATTAAGAACTAAAACTGGAAAATAGCAAATCTGGGTTTAAACAGTGAATGTGTAAGGTAATTTCAATCTAAAAAGGCACTAGAGCGCCAAGGATCCACTTTTGATAAGTTTCAATGCATCAACACAACTAGGTCTCTCATAACTCAATCGGAATCGAATTCATATCTCTATCCGATCGGAATATAGAGCGGTTCAATCAACAATTATCTAAAATAAGTGTTTATTCATTGATTTGATTCCCACAACAATGCTCAGGCCTTGGGCACACTCAATTGTGTAGGCTAAGCCTCTTTCTAATCTAGTTAAGATTCATAACCATAGCTTTCATCAAATCCTGTCACTGGACCTGATTACAACTAATGATTAAAACTCTAATTAAATCAAAATCAATCAACAAACAACTATTTCAAATTACTACAAAAGATAAGAACTTTAGTTAAATGAGTTCCCACATGAAAATCAGGCCATTACATACAAGGCAATTAAAGAATCTACCATGCCCGGAGTTGATGATAGATCAATGAACTACACAAGCATAAACAATGCTCAGAAGCTAAATTACTAAGTTAGGATCACTAAGAATCACATGAGCCCGGAGTCATCAAGAGATCAAAGTAAAAACCCAACTAGTACTTGATTCAAACTCACATTAACTAAAATTCATCAATTAAATCATAAAAAGGAAACCTAGGTTGCATTAATCCATCAAAAGCTTCACCTCTTAGCCCTAGCTAAGAGGTTTTAGTTCATCTCTAACATCCTTGAACTAAAAAGCCTCAAGAACATAAAAAACAACTAAAACAGGAAGAAAACTAAGAAACTCGAAGTAGAATCCGTCTCCCAAGCAATCCCCCACATCCTAGCATGCTTTGGTATGAATGGGAAGAAGTCCTTTTATAGCTTGGAGGTGTCCTTTGCACAAGAAACTTCCAGATTTCTCGTAAGGATACGCACTTGCGCAGAGAAATTCGGCGCCCCAAAATAGAAATTCGCTGTTTACGCAGGCCGACCGGTCTGGACCGGTCGGACTGGCCTGGCCGACCTGTCACGACCGGTCGGACCTATTAATCACATTAGTCTAGTGTGCTCTGGAAACCCTCAGACCCGTTGGCTGACCGGTCTTGACCGGTCGGACTGTGGTGTTCTTCATCCAGTGTCCTCCAATGATGTGGCCGACCGGTCTTGACCGATCTGGCTCCTTTGGCCGACCGGTCGGACGACCGGTCTAGGACCCTTTTCTCTTCATTTCTTTTCTTTCTTTCTCCTTGCTTTCTTCTCTCTTTGGTCCACTTTGTATCTTCATCCAAGGCTTCGAAATAGCCCCTTTCGGTCATTATTTGGGTGAAGTCATTCTTATTCCTACAATCACAAATCCATGCACTAAATTAGTCTTTAAATCATGAAACCCTGCATAATGAGTAATGAATTGGGGTTAGAATATGCACAATTAAGAGCTCAACACACCCCTCAACAAGCATTTTGCTAGTCCCAAGCAAAACATGCGTAAAGCAAGTTTCATTCTCCAAAATCCAACTCTCCTCTAGAAACTATTCTTCTATACATTCTAAGACACACAAGCATAAAAATCAGAGAAATTAGGTGATAGAGGTTGAAACCTTAAACTCTCAGAACATAATAAGTGTTTATATAAAATTCCCGCTGATTGATTGATAAATAGAAGAACTTGAACAAATTCAACCTAGTGTGCATAGTGAAAGTTCATCTCATGAGTTTCCGGGATTATTTTCTTCATAGATCAACTAAACTATAGATCTCAAGGTGTATTGAGCAACAACAAGCCTATGACAGGAATTTGCCTTATCGTCCTTCCGACGGCTTTCACACTATGTCCCATTTCCGGCTTTGGTTATGGGTAGACCATCCCCCGGTTGGTAGTAGGTAGCCCTAATCGGAATTTCCACCATTTTTCTATCATTCCCATTTTCATCCTTCCTTTTCCTTTTTCTTTTACATTAGATAGGATTTTTAGAAATCCATATCTTTCGTTATTTTCCCATGGACAAGGATGGACAAAGTACCTCGGCTTGTTTTCTCAACACCTCAAATCAAAGTCTAGCTAATCCACAAATCACATAATCCTTTCAAATCATGAAAATCGTGTAATGTGAACTAGGTGCAAAAGGTTTTCAAATTTTCTATCAATCATAAAAATAGGTGAATTCACATATAAAACCATTATATTAAGAAAAATTTAAAGCTTGTAACATCCCTCACTTCGTATCTCATCTTCTTATACCCATGCTATCTCGAATGCATAGAATAAAAGTTTTCCAAAAGAGTTTTGAATTTTAGAAAAATCAAAAAATTTCTATATCATTGCTCGAACTGTCACAAAAGCTAGCAGATTCATCATCTAAGGAATCTCTCACCCCCCAACCAAAACTTTACATTGTCCTCAATGTAATAAAATATGCAATATGCATGACATGAGAGCAATGACATAAAACAAAGGAGAGTGAGAAAGAGAGATATCACCTGAAGCATATATTTCATGGTAAGATTAGCTTTTGGAGATGGGTTACTTCACAACTAAATCAACTGATCAAAACAAATCATAATGGGAAATCATTCTAGGAAACTATTTAAAATCATCCTCCGTCAGACTAGGAGGTTAATCCCAACAACTCATCCAAAAGCATAAAGTCAAGCAGAACCATTAGATGGATCAAAAGGTTTCGCAGTCAGGTCATCCAATATCCTGCTTTACAATGTACATGTGTGTGAGTGATCGAGATAAGCCACTCAAAATCCCAAAAAGGAATTTCAGCGGGTTCCTTAATGTTTTCACCACATGTATAAGAGGAGACATCATCATATTTATCAGAAAAAATATGTCTCCATTCAGATTTTTCTGGGCATTGATATTGAAAATATGGATCATCCCAGGGTTGGTGGAGTTCGTTATGCATGATCCACAAAGGTGTGGAAATATGAATTGATTTCTCAGTACAACAAGGTGTTGTTTCCACATCCTTCTCTTGGCTAGCGTCATATGCCGATACCGACTCAAAAATTGTGACCATATCCCTTATCATATCATCGTTCTCATCAAGGGAGTAAGTCATATCTTCATCTAAGTGACAGGAATAAAAAGGTGAGAGGGACTCATTTTTCACAATAGAATTGATCATGTTTATTTCGTGGACCTCCTCATCCTCATCCTCTTGTTGGTTGTCAATATTGAAAGCATTCAACTTAATCGTCATATTGCCAAAAGACATTTGTATGACCCCACTCCTACAATTGATGATAACATTTGATGTAGCTAGGAATGGATGGCCAAGTATGACGGGAATTTGAGGGCCAATATTAACCATGGGTCTTGTGTCCAAGACAATAAAGTCCACCGGGTAGTAAACTTTGTCAACTTGGACAAGAACGTCCTCAATCACCCCTCTCGGAATACGAATCGATCGGTCAGCAAGTTGTAATGTGGTTTTGGTGGGTTTCAATTCACCTAAACCCAATTGTTCATAGACCGAAAAAGGGAATTAAGTTCACACTTGCCCCTAGATCAAGTAGAGCATGTTTCACCCGGTAGTCTCCAATCACACATGATATTGTTGGACAACCGAGATCTTTGTATTTCTTGGGCATCCCGTGGTTGATAATGGCACTTACATTCTCTGTTAAAAATGCCTTCTTTTGCACATGTATTTTTCTTTTAACCGTGCAAAGGTCTTTTAAAAATTTAGCATATGACGGTATTTGTTTAATGGCATCCAAAAATGGGATGTTAATTTTGACTTGCTTGAAAATCTCTAAAAATTCCTGATATTTATCTTGAGGTTTAGCTGAAATCAAGCGTTGGGGGAATGGAGCAACGGGCCTATATTCTTTCAATGGCTCTTTTTCATTCATGGCGATGCTAGGTCCATCATCCTCTTTGGAAGATACCGGATCATTAGGCGTTGAAACCTTCACCGGATCAGATTTTTCAATAATTTTACCACTTCTAAGAGTGGTGATGGCCTTAGCATGTTCCATGTGTTGGTTAGAAGATCTAGGCACGCTTATTTCGCATTGTAGTTTTGGATTTGGTATGGGTTGGGCTGGAAGAATTCCTTCCCTTGCGTTTAAGCGAGCCTTGATTTCCTCCACCGAATTTCTAAGCTTAAGCATTATCGTATGATTGGATTGATTTATTTGAGCTTGACCTTCCATGAATGCTTTCAAAGTATCCTCTATAGGCATTTGAGGTGGGGCCATAGGAATTTGCATTGGGGGCCCCCTTTGAGGATTATTTTGATTAGCCGTGTTTCCATTTGTCCAATTGAAGTTTGGGTTGTTTCTCCAACTAGAATTGTTCGTGTTTGAATTTGGAGTACTAAAAGGTCGTTGATAACTATTCAAAGCATTTGATTGTTCAAATAAAAGTTCTCAAAACGCATAGATTGTTGGACAATCCGGCGTTTGATGCACATTGGAAGCACAAATACCACAAATAGTTTCAACAGCCCCCCTTTGTTGGGTTGTGTCCACTTTCTTTAGTTCCATTTTCTCGACCTTTCGTGTGAGTTTAGCCACTCTAGAACCTAGATCATCTTGTTCATCTAAAACATAAATTTCTCCATTTTCCTTGGTTTGGGGTTGTTTTGAACGTGCTGGCTTAGATGTATCCCATGCTTGTGTGTTTTCAGCCAACATGTCAAAATAATCCCAAGCTTCCTCCGTTTCCTTGTTCATGAACTCCCCATTGCACATCATCTCCACGAATTGGCGCATGGTTGAGTTTAATCCATCATAGAAGAAACTAATCAACCTCCACCGTTCATAGCCATGATGTGGGCATGCGTTTAATAGCTCATTATACCTTTCCCAACATTGGAAAAAGGTTTCTTCTTCTTTTTGGGCGAAGTTCATTATGGCCCTTCTTAGTGCATTGGTTCGATGAGTAGGGAAGAATTTTTTTAGAAACTCCCTAGTCATCTCAGCCCATGTCCCAATAGACCTTGGCCTTAAGGAATGTAGCCATGATTTGGCCTTCTCTTTCAAGGAAAAAGGGAATAATTTGAGTTTTATTGTATCCTTAGTCACATTGTCATAGTTTATTGTGGCAATAACCTCTTCAAATTCCTTAATTTGTAGATATGCGCTCTCAGAGTCGAGTCCATGGAATCTAGGAAGAAGTTGGATCAATCCCGGTTTAAAATCAATATTTCCCACATTGTGAGGGAAAATTATGCAAGAGGGAGTACTCGTCCTAGCTGGTTGTAAATAGTCACGTAAGGTTCTAGGTTGAGGTACATCCCCCACTTCATTCTCATCCAATTCAGTAAGGTTTGGGGCTGGATTTTGATGTTGGTTAACCCCTTGATTTGGTTGATTTTCAGCCATCTCTCTAGTAATTTCAGGAAAATTTTGATGTTTTCTAGCTCGAGGCTCTCTATCAATCCCTTCAACAATTACTCCATCACGATTGAGTCGGTTATTAGAATCCCGAGCCCAATGTGGCATGCGAATCCAGAAAGAATGAAACAAAAAGGAAAAAGAATTCTTCCTTCCTTCCTTTACTCCTCTCTAAAACTTAAGCACAAGGTGTCTTGCAATGGCTGAGCCAGAAGCAAGGATAAAGACCGATTTCTCTTGGTCAATAGGGGTTCAGAGAACTCCCCACCCACTCTTTGAATCTTTTGAGAAAAGTGCAGAAAAAGAAGAAAGAGGAATAAGATTGAGAAGAGAAATCTCTTAGCACAAGGTGATCCAAGACGGTAGAGCCGACCAATAGGAATCAAGGCGGCACAAGGCCAACCTATAAGAGATCCAAGAGGAGTCTCCACCCACTCTACAAGAGATGAAGATGGTAGGAATGAGTAGGGGAAGAAGAAGAATAAGGTTAGAATGATAAAACCTGATTTGTGACTTAAGATGCCTACTTCTTCTTCAACTTCCTAAAAATTCTTGAATTAGACCTATGTTAGAATCCTGCAAAAATCAAAACAAAGTGAGTTAGTATTTAGAAGAAAACCTACCCTAGAAAGCAAAACAAATCCTAAACCTATCTTAACACAATCTCAACTAAAAGTTATTTCAGAAAATTCTAAAAATACCGCATAGAAATCCCCGGCAACGGCGCCAAAAACTTGTTCACTCCTCAAGTGTAGGGTTGCGAAGTAGTAATAATTCGGAAAGACCGAGTATTGTTCCCACAGAGATTTATGAATGGGTATTCTCAGATTTTGTCTAAAACAACTAGTAATTAAGATCCTATTAAGAACTAAAACTGAAAAATAGCAAATCTTGGTTTAAACAGTGAATGTGTAAGGTAATTTCAATCTAAAAAGGCACTAGAGCGCCAAGGATCCACTTTTAATAAGTTTCAATGCATCAACAGAAATAGGTCTCTCATAACTCAATCGGAATCGAATTCATATCTCTATCCGATCGGAATATAGAGCGGTTCAATCAATAATTATCTAAAATAAGTGTTTATTCATTAATTTGATGCCCACAACAATGCTCAGGCCTTGGGCACACTCAATTGTGTAGGCCAAGCCTCTTTCCAATCTAGTTGAGATTCATAACCATAGCTTCATCAAATCCTGTCACTAGACCTGATTACAACTAATGATTAGAATTCTAATTAAATCAAAATCAATCAACAAACAACTATTTCAGATTACTACAAAAGATAAGAACTTTAGTTGAATGAGTTCCCACATGAAAATCAGGTCATTGCATACAAGGCAATTAAAGAATCTACCATGCCCGGAGTCGATGATAGATCAATGAACTACACAAGCATAAACAATGCTCAGAAGCTAAATTACTAACTTAGGATCACTAAGAATCACATGAGCCCGGAGTCATCAAGAGATCAAAGTAAAAACCCAACTAGTACTTGATTCAAACTCACATTAACTAAAATTCATCAATTAAATCATAAAAAGGAAACCTAGGTTGCATTAATCCATCAAAAACAAATCAAAAGCTTCACCTCTTAGCCCTAGCTAAGAGGTTTTAGTTCATCTCTAACATCCTTGAACTAAAAAGCCTCAAAAACATAAAAAAAAACTAAAACATGAAGAAAACTAAGAAACTCGAAGTAGAATCCGTCTCCCAAGCAATCCCCACATCCTAGCATGCTTTGGTATGAAGGGAAGAAGTCCTTTTATAGCTTGGAGGTGTCCTTTGCATAAGAAACTTCCAGATTTTGCGTAAGGACACGCACTTGCGCAGAGAAATTCGGCGCCCCAAAATAGAAATTCGCTGTTTACACAGGGCCGACCGGTCTGGACTGGCATGGTCGACCGTACACGACCGGTCGGACCTGTTAATCCCATTAGTCCAGCGTGCTCTGTAAACCCTCAGACCCGTTGGCTGACCGGTCTTGACCGGTCGAACTATGGTGTTCTTCATCCAGTGTCCTCCAATGATTTGGCCGACCGGTCTTGACCGGTCTGGCTCCTTGTCCGACCGGTCTAAGACCCTTTTCTCTTTCATTTCTTTTCTTTCTTTCTCCTTGCTTTCTTCTCTCTTTGGTCCACTTTGTATCTTCATCCAAGGCTTCGAAATAGCCCCTTTTGGTCATTATTTGGGTGAAGTCATTCTTATTCCTACAATCACAAATCCATGCACTAAATTAGTCTTTAAATCATTAAACCTTGCATAATGAGTGATGAATTGGGGTTAGAATATGCACAATTAAGAGCTCAACATTAGTTCAATTGAATTAGTTTTAATTTATTTTATGAATTGTTGTTAGTTGATATAATATAGTTTTTAAATATAAATTATTTTAGGAATTTAATTTTAGAATTAGTTGAATTAAATTTAGGCTCAAAAGATTGAAGCTCGAACAGGCTCGAACAAGCTTGAATTCGGCTCAAAAGCTCAACTAAACCAAGCCAAGCCCACCACTTGGGCTCGAGGACCAAGCCGAGCCGAGCCCGAACCCAGTTCGCTTGCTGACTAAACCAAGTCGAATTATGCGAAGCTCGGTTCGTCTCGACCCGTGTATAGCCCTAATTAGACTACCTCTATATGATTTAAACCGTTGATTGTGTTTGGTGTCATCTTAACAATGGAATTAGAGGTGTAATTAGTTCTTTTTCGTTCATATAATTATAGTTAGGCGAACATTGGACGAGGGTCTTTGGCTTTGAGCAAAGGTCTTTAAAATCATTAGATTTTGTGGGCCCACCCATCCAAGCCTTATTCAAAGTAGTATCAGAGTAGTTTCAACAGATCTCCAATCCGTGGACAACAATATTGAGGTAAGTGCTCTTTTCATAATATGAAATTTTGTCTAATTTAATGCTCATTATATTTTTCATATATTGATAGTCATTATACACCCCTTATTTTACCAAAACCTAATTGTTGATCTTATTGGTTTTTATATCAATGGTGATAGCCTTAGTCATCAATTAATAAAAAAAAAAAAATGAAAGAATGAAGGGAGATTACCTTGATCACCATCACTAAAAGAGGAAAGACGTACAATAGTTGCTACCTATGTTGACAAATAGGAGGAGATATGATTATTCAATAAATAAAAAATAAAATAATGGTTAATTGCGGGAGCCAACATTTGACCGCCTCTTGCCACCACAATTGTCAACCACTAAGTCAACAGTAGCTGCAACAGCCTTTGCCCCCTCTCACCCCTTATTTCTCTTCTCTTTTTATCTTTCTTTCTCCCCTTTCTCTATGCTCCTCTTTCCTGGCACTAGTAGATGTGACAATAACAACAGTAGCTCACCTACCCCCTCCACCTCCATCTCTTCCCCTTTCTCCCTCCTTTAGCTCTCTTCAATAGTGGTAGCCATGGTTGTTGCCGTCGTAAGTGGCAGTAGCAATCCCTATAGTCGACCCCCCCCCCCCCCCCCCCTCGCAATTTGTGCAATGATAGCCTTGCGTGCTTGGATACTGAAGAAGGGTTTTTCTTTACAATCTAATGAAGAATAAAAGTGGAAAGTGGGCTTACAAATGAACCTAGTGAATTGGTTTTTTAGCATGCTTGTTTTTGGGCTTTATCTCGCTAGTTCTTGCCATCTTTTTAGGCCTAGAACCATTAGTGGTGACAAGACCCACTGTGTAAAACACATGGACAATGTTAATCGTTGTTTAAATATTATTCATGTAAAACACATTTTTTTTTGTCAGTCATACAACCCACCCACCCATTCATTTGCACAACACACCCACCCGGTCAGTCATGCAACGCACCCACTAGTGCTGTTAGCAACGTGGATATTTCACCACTAATGGGTTTCGAACTAGAGACCCCTTGTTGAAACTCTGCAGAGTCTACCAACGAGGCAAGGACCCGAAACCATTAAAGAAGTTTTTTAATAGTTTTAGTGATACAAGTTTTAGTCACTTTTATGTTATAATATGGGACCATCATATGTTGTCTAAGGGCGTCTAGACAATGTATGTGGACCCTATATTTGTGCATACAAAGTGACGGAATTCGATAAAATCTCATGGCCTTTCAATGGTCAAATGAAGTGAATCTATTTGAGACCTTTAGTTGATCATTTGTTAGCTAATTTAGGACATGATCTTAGAAGTGACTAAGGGTTTCCTAGTAAGATCTTTCTAATAGCATAACCTATTTTTGTGATTAATAATTTGAATCTCTTATATTTATGATGATCAATGTATGGATTAGGTAATAAGGTGACGGGACCTGATGTTTTGTGATGTGTATTGCTGAGCAACCCATCTACGCGATGGGGTGATGGACTCAAGGTGTTGTTGGGTGGCCCATCATATTCCCCTGATGTGGGAGTGAGACCCAAAGAGTAGTATGGATATTTGGTAATGACCCTCGAATTATTCTAACCAAATTCGTGGATGGTTCAATCTTGACTTGTAACCATACTGACGAATCGGGAGGCGTAGGAGTACCATTTTTCTATGTGAAGAAGCCCCAATTTCCTAACTTAGGGAGGTTATTAGGCTCCTAGGGTGTGATACTTGATAATTACCTCAATTAGCCATTAGGAAGCTCCCTATATTCATGTGCATATGAGTTGTGAGCGGGGGAGAGAGTATGGCGAACCCATTGTAGGGGAACGGTAAATTGTGCCCATTGCCCAATTCTATTAAGAGGGATGTGAGGTTGTACTTGATGATATTATTTAGAGTGTTTGAGAGATGGTGCACTACATACATCTATACATTTGTACATATGTTACATTTTATCTTATTTAGTAGCATATGTTATATGTGGTTATCTGCGCTTTACTTCGCTTAGTTGTAAATGTTACTTGATGATAATATGAATGATTACCTGTGCTATATTCTGATCTAACAGTGGTTTGCCTTTGATTTTGGTTGTGCTATGCCACATGACAGAACTATCCATTGACCTTTCATAGCCCATCCAATTGCTTTCTCTTATACTTACAAGAAAGACTCACTATTGGAGTGAAGTAGGCGTAACTTCTTTTGATTTTCTATTTTCAGTGTATTTTTATTTTAATACATCGAGGAATGAAATATTTAGGGTATAAGGAAAAGTACTATGTAGTGGACATTTATATATATGAGTTTCACGTTCTTTGATTATTGTCAATTTCGTGCTTAGGTTCCATTCAAAACAACTTATAATCAGCACCGGATTCGAAGTTTGGAAAGTTGGAGAGCTCATTCATTGGGTTCGGGGCACGACACTTGATGAACTGTTTGGATCGAAAGATGGTCCACAAGACTTCTCTCTCTCTCTCTCTCTCTCTCTCTCTCTCTCTTATAAGTTAACATGCAAAGGTAAAAAGGAGGGGCACTCGCAGCTGTTATATATAGAGGAGATAATCCCCATGTAACGTGTGGTAATGTCCCATATGTTAACTATTTCTTAAAGAGGAAAGAAAAGAGAGAAAAAGACAGTGTGCTTAGTGGTGTATGCTATGTAAGCACACATGCCACTGAAGTGTGGGTCCCACCTATATGGTTTATATAATCTACAGGTATAACTAAGATGTTTACAACTAGTATACCTCATAGAATTTGCCCCATTACCTAGATGGATATAGATGGTTAAATGGAGTTTTCAATCATTCATAGAGCTTGAGGTGCACATGTTAGTGTACACAAGTGTCAATGTGACGTGGGGTACTATACGAATCAAGGGTGTACGTGCTATGATTGTATGAGCCATACTCAAAGGTTCTAATCTCAACCCATTATATTAAAATGAAGCTTATGCTATTAGGTTAATCGAAAAAATAATTTCTAGCTTTAGAAAAAAGTATATGATATGCTATAAGCCATGCCCAAATGTGTGGTTAGGACTTTAACATATAATTTCTAGAAATATACTCATGTTGAAATAATTTCAAAATCATGATTTTAAAAATCTATTATGGCCATGTAATAAGAAATTAGAATATTATGCCAAGGTCCACTGGGTCATGTTGAAATAAATGATACAAGTAATCTTAACCTTAGATTTAAGCTTTTTATCATAGATCAGATTAAATTTTTTACATTATGATATTGTTAATGTTTTAAGAAATAATTTAGGTGATGGTCATTAGAAAGATCAATTGATCCAACGGTCCAATCTTAAGATCTTAAAGTTTCATCTATGAGATGATGATTTTAACGATTGCGTTGTGAATCCAACAGTTGATTTTTATTCTAGTTGGTTTGGATTGGTGATCCAAGGTGTGGATTAATGATCTGATGGGTGGATCATCGCAGATTTAAGGTTGAGGCTTAAAGACCATTTTAATGACCAAAAAGATTTTTAAAAAAAATTATACCCCTAAAATTAATTGGGTATATTATCAGCAAATTCATCAGGGCCTTTGCTCTTTTCATATTTGGTTGAAGGCAAAATTGTGATCGGCCACTCTTATATTGAGTTTCTTGTATATGTTTGTCGATAAATCCAAATAAAAATGGAGTGAACATTCAGTAATTTCCCATCACGGATAAGATGGTATTAAGGGCGAGACGGACCATTAGTCATGAATGGCCAGCGGGAATTAAGCCACTTTTTATGCTTGGGAAACCTGAGAAGCTTAATTGATTGCAGTGTAATAGACTTTTAAAGCTGTAAAAAATGTAAGGTGACTACTCATTTCAAAGGACCAATCTTATAGGTGATCTTAGGGGATCGTGCAGCATCAGGAACTTCTATTCTAGGTTAAATTGTGTTATGAGGATCCTCATAAGATTGCAAAAAGTGAGGGGTACTAATTACCACTTAAAATACAGTCTTGTAGCCAAACCCAATACGCAATTGCTGGTCACGGTGTGAAAGGGTTGTAATTTGATAGCATGTAATGTCGTAGAAAGTACAGGGACAAATCACAACTTTTTCCAACCCTCTAGAGACATTCAAGTTATTCTTCAATCAACATATTTTCAACAAAGACACTCCAATTGAAATAGACCAAACAACATTTACGCCTAACTAAGAGGGTAAGGTGTCCACTCACTTTGGCGTTCAGTTGCATGTTGAGCTCCGAATTGTGCATATTCTATCCCCAATTCATCGCACTTTATGCATGGTTTACATGTTTAAAGACTAATCCAATTTATGTTTTTGTGTTTGTAGGAATGTGAGAGAGACTTCACTTATATGATGTTAAAAGATTCAATTTATATGCCTTAAAGGTCAGAGGAAGAAAGGACAAGAGGTGAAGGGGAGATGCAATGAAGATTGAGGAGAATAATTGTGAAACTTCACAATTTATAGAGTGTCTGACTGGCCGGCCACTACACAAGATAGGTCGGCCAAATACTCCAGAAACCACAAAATTACTGGACATAATTTTGTACTAACCGACCGGTCATCCAACCAGCCGGATTGACTGGCTAGCCAGCCGGCCAATGTCCAGACTGCGTAAGGACTCTTTGGATTCTCGAAGATTCCTGGTCGGTGGAGGAATTTTGCTATAAAAGGACACCTTTACGTTGTTTCTAAGGCATCATAGAAGGCTTTAGAAGTCCAAGAAAGTGGAGAGGATTTTCGTGGAGCGTTTGCAACTCCTCCAACTAGGGTTTTTATAGTTTTCTTATGCTTTCAAGTAGTTTTTCTTTTAATTCTAGTTGTAATATGACAATGTTTGGCTAGAACCTCTTAGCTAATATTGAGAGGTGAACCTTGTAGCTAGTTTCATTATTTAATTCGTTTAACTCAAGTATTCTTATTTAAAGTTTGGAATTTTTAAGTTCTAGTTTGAATAAAGTTGTAATTTTAGAAGTTTTATGAGAGTTCATGTACTTCGAACATGACTTCCTTACAATTCTCTGAGATTACCATGTTTGGATTGATTAGAATTGAATTGTAGTAACCCTAGAGCATGCCATGATCTCTTGGTATGGCTGTTACTTCGAAGGCTACAAATTCAAGTTATATGTGCTTAATTTGAACTAGAATCTGATTTCATGACTTAAGTGGGATTATTTGTGTTTGAATACTTAATCTTTCAACTAGATGAGAGATAGAACTTCAAATCTAGTTGTGTTTATGTTTGGATGAATGAATTCATATGGAACTACTACAAGTGGATCCTTGAGGCTTTGTTCCATTAATTATCTGATTTTTATAAAAGTTACTATTTTTACTTAGTTTTTAAAATTAAACTTCAAAATTACTGAATTTAAAGTTGCTAAAATAGTTTGAATTGGTTTACCCTAATTCCATGTGGATCGACCTCGGTCTTATCGAGTTATTACTACATCGCAAGCCTTACACTTGAGGCGAGTGAACAAGTTTTTAGCGCTGCTGCTAGGAAATCTAGGTTAAATGGTTTTAAATTGTTTTAGTGGCTATAGAGTAGAATTAATTAGGGTTTACTGCTTTTCTAGGACTAGTTTTTTCTAAATTCTAGAACTAACAAAGTTTGTTTTGTTTTGTAGGAAGTTTTTCTAGTTTAAGGAAATCGGGTACTATCCTTCTAACTTAGACTTTTTCAATTCTTAGTTTTTAGCTTTACTAGAATTTTAATTTTATTTCCAGATTTTGTTTTTAGGATCTAGGATTTAGTTCAGATTTTGTTTGTGTGGTTTATGTCTCATTGGGAACGTGACCACACAAATCGTCTCCAAACCGAAGGAGGTTTAGTTGGACCACTCTCCATCTATAGATGAGTTAGAAAATACATAGAACATTGTGAAAGTTCGAGAAGTATGGATCAAACATCGTTAAGGAATCCTCCCCCTCCTACTCCAACTACAAACGCGGATCAAGAGGGAGTAGGAGAGAATGAGGTGCATAATGCTCCTCCAATGAGAGCTTTACGTGACTACTTACAACCGACCTGTACGACTACACCCTCATGTATGGTTCTACCAACCACCAGGGGGAACGTTGATATAAAGTCAGGAGTAATTCAACTTTTACATAAGCTTAATGGGCTAGATTCTGAGAGCTCATATCTACACTTAAAAGAATTTGATGAGGTTGTTACTACTTTGCTATACAACAATGTATCAGAGGATGTCATCAAACTTAGATTGTTTCCCTTCTCATTGAAAGAAAGAGCCAAAGGTTAGCTCCATTACTCTCTTAAACCACATTCGATAGGGACATGGACTGAGATGACCAGCGAATTCTTGAAAAAGTTCTTCCCGGCTCATAAAACTAACACCCTTTGAAGATCTATCATAAACTTTTTGAGAAAAGATGGAAAGTTGTTCTTTCAAAGTTGGGAAAGGTTTAAGGACCTCTTACTCACTTGCCCACATCATGGCTACGAAAGTTGGCAAATTATAAACTTCTTTTATAATGATTGAATTCCAACATGCGCCAATTTGTAGAGATGATGTGCAATGGCGAGTTCATGAGCAAAAATCCAAATGAGGCATAGAGTTACTTAGACATGTTGGCAGAGAATGGCCAATCATGGGATACCTCAGGACAAGTCTAGTAAGCTCAAGCCTCCTCAACAAAAGGAGAAATGGAGGATTTACATCCTTAAGGAGGAAGATGATGTAAATGCAAGGATAGTCAACCTCACAAGAAAAGTCGAGGCTATAAAACTAAGTAAAAGTTGAGTTTCTAAGTCCACGGAAGCCATTGAAAATGTGTGTGAAATTTGTGCCGCTAATGTACACTCTACACAAGATTGTCCTACAATTCCAGCATTTCAAAAGATGTTACAAGAGCAAACAAATGTCGCATATGGTTATTTACGACTTTTTAATGGAATGGTGGGTAACACGTACAACTTTACTTGGAAGAACCATCCAAATTTCAGTTGGAGGAATGGTCCCACGGCCAACCCTACCAACTCTCAAAGAGGGCCAACCGTGCAAAACATGGCCCCATCTCAATTCTCAATGGAGGGCACTTTAAAGGCATTTATGCAAGGGCAAACGCAAATTAACCAATCAAATTAGCAAATGTTCCAAGAGCTTAAAGTGTCGGTTGATGAGATTAAGGGACACTTGAATGCTATGGAAGGGACCTTTCCGGCCCAACCTCAACCCAATCCTAAACAAGCATATGAAATAAGTACTCCTAATCTCCCCAACTAATATGTGGAGTAAGTAAAATCCATCACCACTCTTAGAAGTGGTAAACAAGTAGACAAATCTATTCGATAAAGGCCGATAAACCTAATGATCTGGTAATTTATGAGAATGAAGATGGACCTAGCTTAGCCCCACAAGAAACGGAACGTGTTCACAAGCCCATAGCACCATTCCCTTTGAGATTAGTTGCTCTAAAATCTCTCCCAAACTCTCATGATATTTTAGAGGTTTTCAGACAAGTCAAGATCAACATTTCATTGGTTGACGCCATTAAACAAATTCCCTCTTATGCCAAGTTTCTAAAGGACTTATGTATAACCAAACACAAATACAATGTGCAACAAAAGGCCTTTTTAAATGAGCAAGTGAGTGTCATTCTCATTCAAAAGATCCCTATAAAATATAAGGATCCCGGTAGTCCTACAATCTCATGTATCATTGGTGACTACCGAATTAAGCGAGCATTACAGATCTAGAGGCAAGCGTAAACTTGATCCCGTACTCGGTATACGAGCAATTGGGCCTTGGTGAATTAAAACCCACCAAAACCACATTGCAACTCGTTGATCGATCCATCTATATACTGAGAGGGATGGTTGAGGATGTATTGGTCTAAGTCGATAAATTCTACTATCCGATGGATTTTATCGTCTTGGACAGGCAACCGGTTATGGATACTAGCATTTAAATACCGGTGATTTTAGGCTGCCCATTCTTAGCTACATCAAATGCAATTATAATTGCCAGAATGGGGTGATGAAATTGTCCTTTGGAAACATGACATTAGAGGTGAACGTGTTCCACATGTGCAAAAAGCAAAGGAATGAGGAGGATGATGAGCTCTTCGAGGTAAACATGCTCGAATCCTTTGAAGAAGAGGAGCTCCTCCAACTTGAACCACTCAAAAATTTGGAGACATGCTTGGCACACTTTGAAAATTCTAAAGATCCCAACTTGTGTGATATTATGCAAGCATTGAGTAGTGAGAAATCGCTAGTTAATACTAGCCGATGGAGGCCTCATTTTGAAAAATTGCCACCAACCATATCAAAGCCTCTATCGTCTAATATCAAACCGCTGAAGCTTGATCTTAAACTATTGTTATCCGAGCTTAAATATGTATATTTAGGTCAAGAGGAAACATTCCTAGTTGTCATAGCCTCTCACTTACAAAAAGACCAGGAGCTTAAGTTGATTGAGTTACTCAAAGAACATAGGGGAGTCATAGGGTGGACAATAGAGGACCTCAAAGGGATAGACTCTTCGGCATGTACTCACCGCATACACCTCGAAGAAAAAACAAAAACGATTAGACAACCTCAAAGAAGGTTAAATCCAAACATGATGGATGTTGTCAAAGGTGAGGTATTAAAGCTACTAGATGTGGTATCATCTACCCCATCTCAGGATAGTCAATGGGTGAGTCCTACCCAAGTTGTCCCTAAGAAGTCCAGTATTACCATTGTAGAGAACAACAACAGCGAGCTTATACTGACCAGAGTAACCACCGGTTGGCGTGTGTGCATAGATTTTCGGAAGCTAAACACAGTCACTAAGAAAGACACTTACCTCTTCCATCCATGGATTAAATTTTGAAAAGATTAGTGGGTCATTCTTATTATTGCTTCCTAGATGGATATTCCAACTACAACCAAATTGAGATAGCCCCGGAAAACCAAGAAATGACCACCTTTACATGCCCATTCGGCACCTTCACATATCGAAGGATGCCATTCGGACTATGTAATGCACCCGCCACATTTCAACGATTGCATGTTGAGTATTTTCTCAGACATGGTGGGTGAGTTTCTTGAGTTATTCATGGACGATTTTTCTGTTTTTGGTTGTACATTTGATGAGTGACTCAATCACTTGAAATCGATCTTGACAAGGTGCAGAGGAGAACCTTGTTTTAAACTCTGAAGAAGTGTCATTTTATAGTACAAAGAGGAATAGTCCTTGGACATTATTAGGGCTCAAATTTGCACCCATGATAAAACATCATGTAGCGGTCCATCTACAACGATTTGGATCCTAACCTGCGCAGTTGTGACCAGAACCCACAAATGTCATTTTAAAGCAGAACCGGACATGCGTATTGCCGCCAAATGATCCAGAACGCTCTAAAACCCTTACTGCAAGTTTTAAAGTCACACGATGCATATCTTTACTTGCGCATCTCGAAATGCGTTTTACCCCTATCCGAAGCTGATCGAAAGAGTCTAAAATCCTACAGGTACCATTTCAAAGCTGAACCGAACATGCGTACTACCGCCAAATGATCCGGAATGCCCTAAAATGCTTAACTAGCAAGTTTAAAAGTCTTGTAGTGCGTATTTCTTTGTGCACGCTTCCTGGAACAACATTCGTATATGAAGAGCCGACCCGGAGGCTCCAAATTAGGAAGGAACTACCAAAATTCATAACATCTGATCCTCTACACCCCATCCCATTCATTTGATAGGTCGATGATGGCTTAAAAAGTAGCTTGGTATCAGTGACTTCGGTCCCTAAAAAGGTAGTTGTCCTCTGGAGGTCAGCCGTCGGAGCCAAATCTTGAAATATTCCAAGTCTAGGAGCTATTTCTCTCTTGCAGAGTGCAGAATCTGAAAAATGGCTAAGTAGTGGAGAAAATGCATTTCCAAGAGGGACATGTGGGAGCTCCATAACCACATGCGCTCACTACATGCGCTCGGAACAGAGCTACTTGGAAAATCTCCCGAAACTGCCCGAAAAAAGTCCGAATCGGAGACATATGCCCAACCTGATGGAGACATGCGCCCAGCCTGAAACAACATGCGCCTAGACACATGTGCTGACCACATCCGCCAGGTGCATTCGCCCGAAAATCCTCCTAGAAACACATGCGTCCGAAAATACCTGTCAGATCGGACCCGAACCCGATTAAACTACTATAAATAGTAAGCTCACCTGATGACCATTATCAACACCATTCCCTAACGACCTCAAAGCGACGCAAGATGTAACATGTGCCCGCTCTGTCATCCCTCACCGGATGCCTTCGTCGAAAAGGATTCCCTCGTCGGAAAGGGATTTCTATCGTCGAAACCAAAATGCAGAGGGAGAGAAGGAGAGAAATCCTAAAATAAACTAAGTAGTGGAAACTTCCACTTTCATAGAGGGACATGCGCCCACCACCCCTTGGCCGAAAAAGTCTGGAAAACAGACTAAGTGGTGGAGTTCTTCCATTTCCAAGAGGGACATGCACCCGCTGTCCGACTGTCAGAAAGAACATAGAAATGCACTAAGTGCAAAGGGGACATGCACCCACCCTTTTTGGCCAGAAAATATGGAAAATTGGCGAAGTGCCATAGGCACATGCACCCATCACCAGGACTCAGGCGCATGTGCCAAATCGCATGTGCCCGGGAGGGATTCTCTCTCTCCCCTTTCTCACATTCTGAGCACATGCGCCCACATCTAACATAACATGCTCCCACTCCCTACCAGGTGTGCCTGGATGCTGATGGGGACCCAGGATCTTCCAGTGGTGTGGCCCATTTTCGATCTAGCCCGCCTTCTGATCGTACTGACCCTCCTAGACACACATCGGCGATATCTATTCATCCCCCGGATCAGATTCCTCAACAGTCAATGATAAATGGCCCAAATCAATTATTCAATCCAAAATAACCAACACTTAAACAAATTTGAAAATCCAAAAATCCCTCCGAAAGAGCGAGAAATAGCCGAAATCAAGAAGAATTGGACGGAATTTAACCAACGCCGAGAGAGACACTTATCTTCTCCATAATATGACACATCATAATAATGCACTGCGATAAGATTATGTCTTTTTAATCCTTGAAAAACTTAATTAAGTGGTAAACAGGCCTAGTACTTAGTCATTTTCAGCCCTGGGAAGTACCATGTTACTCGAAAATCGACTGACGCCAAGTGAAACGAAATACGAGTGCACTGACGCCAAAGTGGATCCAGCATCATTACGATGCTTATGGACATGATCCATCACTGTTCGAAGATAATCACTACCGGTATTCACCGAATACCTTGATCAAACTGTAAATAGGTCCACTACTTAGTCATTTTCAGCCCTAGGAAGTGTCATTTTGGCTCGAAGATCGACTAATGCCAAGTGAAACTAACCACAATCTCATCAACGCTAAGGTAAAGTTATCATTCTCATGCTATAAAACAGCTGAATCAAGCATGTACAGGGTACTGATTCCTATCATTTACCAGATATTGGCATAAACAGGTGCCTATCGGACCCGATACTTAGCCATTTGCAAGTATCAGAAATGACCAATCAAATCCATTGGACTTCAATTCTCGAAAGAGCATGGATCAATACAATCTATTTTATCTTGAATCGATCATCGGAAAGCATCCGAAAGAAAGAATGTTCTCGAAGATGAGTCACCAGACTCTAGATTGGACACATTTACTTTACTGTATAAGTTCTATTTATCACCAGATAAAGGTCTGAGGCTAAACTTAAGGGGTTATGGTTACCACGAAAAATCACAATCAAAAGAGTTCTAATAACACTCGAAATATCATGCTATGGACTGCCATTACGAAAAGGCAGTTGATGCCCTACCCATCGACAACGGGTCCGTCGGTTGAGCTGATGAGGCAGTTACAGAGTGCCTTCTCAAGGTCACCCATCATAAAAATATGGGCACCACTCGATAAAATCCTAATAGTTCTTCAACCCGGACAATCCGAAAGAAAATGGGACATAGACATTCGACTTGTCTAAAAACGTGGCTTAGTCCATAACAAGAAAATAAATAGGTCCTACGACCATGAACTCAAGACCATAATCCCTTGTGGGTTAGTCTTTTACCTTTTAATCAAGGGTGATCAACCATTAATGTAATTAAAGGCTCGTGACAAGCATTACAGCCTAAAATGTAAAAGATCTCAGAATCTCTGGAATAAAATTTGCCCTGCGATATCTCTTCTTGTGTACACTTTGTGATTGCTTATGATTGTCTATGAATGTCTTCTTACAGAGAATTCCCCAGAACAATGAAACATAAGAAAAACTGCCAATGAGCATTTTTCTAGTTTTAACAGACATATCATCCCGTCCAATGTAATAGAGGAAGACCGGGCCAAAATCGACATTATTGCTAACCTACCACCACCCAAAAGCATACGCGATGTGCGGTCCTTCCTTGGACACGTCAGATTTTATCAAAGGTTTATAAAGGATTTTCGTCATATCTCTAGGCCTTTATAAAAGCTTCTCCTAAAGGAAAACCAATTCGAGTGGAGTGTCGAATGTTAATTAGCTTTTTTAAAGCTAAAGGACATGTTGACAACCGCTCCTATCATGCAACCATCGGATTGGTCCATTCCTTTTGAGTTGATGTGTGCTGCTAGCGATTATGTTATTGGGGCGGTGCTAGGCTAAAAAGGGATAAGAAACCCCTCGTTATTTATTATACGAGTAGGACCTTGAATCCTGCCCAAGTTAATTACTCGACGACGGAGAAAGAGCTCCTAGCCGTTGTTTTTGCCTTGGACAAATTCAGACCTTACTTGATAGGATTTAAGGTTATTATCTATACGGATCATGCGGTGCTAAAACACATTCTTTTTAAGAAGGATGCTAAGCCCCGTTTACTTAGATGGATCCTACTCTTTTAGGAATTCAACCTAGAGATCAAAGATAAGAAGATAGTAGAGAATGTGGTCACAGATCATCTATCCCACCTAGTTTTACCCAATTCCATTGATGAGTCACCTATTGAGGACTTATTCCCTGATGAGCAACTCTTTGCTGTTATGCATCCACCATGGTACACTGATATAGCAAACTATCTTTCTATAGGTGCGATGCCGACTCATTAGACTGCGCAGGATAAATGAAAACTTCTAAGGGTAGTGCGCAGGTTTTCCTGAAATGAACCTTTACTTTTCAAATATTGCCCAGATTAAATAATTAGGAGATGTGTCTCTGATGATGAACAAAACTATGTCATCTCCTTTTGTCATAGTCAAGCATGTGGGGGTCATTCTTCCGCCAAGAAAACTACTGCAAAAATTTTGAAGTGTGTTTTTTATTGGCCTACCTTGTTTAGAGACATCCATGAGTTTTGCAAAGCATGCGAGCACTGTCAAAAGCTAGGAGGATTGTCCCGTAGGAATATGATGCCTCTCAACCCAATTCAACATCTCGAAGTCTTCGATTGTTGGGGCATCGATTTTATGGGTCCATTCCCCTCATCTTTTGGACATGTATACATATTGCTTGTCGTAAACTATGTGTCCAAGTGGATAGAGGCCATTCCATGTAGAACCAATGATCATCGTACGGTTCTAAAGTTCTTTAAAGAAAACATACTTTCCATATTTGAAACGCCTCGAGCCGTCATAAGTGATGGTGGCTCTCACTTTTGCAACAGGCCTTTCGAAGCCTTAATGAAGAAATATGGCATTAGGCATAAAGTGAGTACCCCTTATCACTCACAGATAAG
This sequence comes from Liriodendron chinense, assembly GCA_003013855.2. Lineage (NCBI taxonomy): Eukaryota > Viridiplantae > Streptophyta > Magnoliopsida > Magnoliales > Magnoliaceae > Liriodendron > Liriodendron chinense. Next base: position 479,450 of record ML058590.1, read on the forward strand.
TGGGCAAGTTGAAATTTTCAATAGGAAAATCAAACAGATTTTGAAAAAGATGGTGAGACCGAATCGTAAAGATTAGTGGCTGAGATTAGTCGATGCTCTTTGGGCTCACCGTACCGCTTTTAAGACCCCCATTGGAATGTCTACTTATAAACTTATCTATGAGAAAGCTTGTCACTTGCCTGTGGAACTTGAACACAAAGCCTATTGGGCGATTCAGGCATTGAACTTTGACATTGACAAGGCTAGCTCGCTCGCAAACTCCAATTGAATGAGCTTGACGAGGTCCAGAACAATGCTTATGAGAACTCGAGGACTTACAAGAGTAAGATGAAAGCCTTTCATGACAAACAGATTTTTAGGAAAAATTTACATGAATGCCAAAAAGTACTCTTGTACAATTTCCAACTTCATCTTTTTTCGAAAAATTGAGATCTCGATGGACCGGCCCATATATTGTTAAAGAAGTTTTTCCTCATGGGGCTGTCGAGATAGAAAATGTGGCATATGGTAATTGTTTTAAAGTAAATGAAAAACACCTTAAACCATTCATTGAAAATTTTGATTAAAATGATGTCCATTACTCTGAAGGATCCTATATATCAGGATGATTGACCTCCTAGTTTGACGGAGGTATAGAGTAGATTATGTTTAGATTGTTTTTCTGTTTTAGTTTTACTGCTTTAGTAGATTTAGATGTCGGAGGTAGATTCCCATGATCGACTCACTTAAGTACTCTTATACTCACCCTCTTTTATTTTTATCATTACTCTCATGTTCATATTGATTGCATATCGTTTACATTGAGGACAATGTAAGATTTGGTTGGGGAGTAAGATTCCTAGAATCAATTTGTGACATTTCGAGCAAGGTTTTGTATAAAATTTTCAATTTTTCTGAAACATCAAAACTCTTTTGGAAAACCTTGTTTCTATGCACTTGGGATGCTATAAGTATGAAAGGATAAGAGACTAATTGATATGATTTTAAGATTTCTGAATTATCTTAAATATAATTATTTTCTATATGAATTTCTCTATTTATATGATAAATAAAAATTTGAACACTTTTGAGCCTAGTTCACGTTACACGATTCTCATGATTTGAAAGGATTATGTAGATTTGTAGATTGGTTGGGCTTAAGTCTAAGGTGTTAAGGAACCAAGCCGGGAAACTTTGTCCATCCTTGTTCACGAGAAAGAAAAATGGAAGATATGGATTTCTAAAAATCATATCTCATGTTTATAAAAAGAAAAGAGTTTGGTTATTATTGAATACATGTTTAAAATTTCAAAAAGGTTACCTATTGCAGACCAGGGGATAGTCTACCCGTAACCAAAGCTGGAGATGGGAAGTAGTGTGAAAGTCGTTGAAGGAACGGTAAGGTAAATTCTTGTCATAGAAAATTGGTTGATCTGTACACTTTTAAATCCTTAGTTTAGCCAATTTATGAAAAAGGTAATCCTGGAAACTCATGAGATGAATCTTCACTATGCACACTAGCTTAAACTTGTTCGGAATCTTCTATTTATCAATCAATCAGTGGAAATTTTATGTGAAAACTTGTTATGTTTAAGGAGTTTAAGATTTCAACTTCTATCACCCAGTTTTTCTAAATTTTGCACTTGTATGTCTTGGAGTTTATAGAAGCATGGTTTTCGAAAGAGAGTTGGGTTTTGGAAAGTTGGATTTGTTTCACGCATGTTTTGCTGAGACTAGCAAAATGCTGGTTTAGGGGGTGTGTTGAGGTCTGAATTGTGCGTATTCTAACCCCAATTCATCACACTTTATGCATGGTTTACATGTTTAAAGACTAATCTAATACATGTTTTTGTGTTTGTAGGAATGCGAGAGGGACTTTACTTATATGATGTTAAAAGATTCAATTTATATGCCTTAAAGATCAGAAGAAGAAAGGACAAGAGGTGAAGGGGAGATGCAATGAAGATTAAGGAGAATAATTGTGAAAATTTACAATTTATAGTGTCTAGCCGACCGTCTGGCTGGCCGGCCACTGCACCAGATAGGTCAGCCAAATACTCCAAAAACCACAAAATCGGTAGACATAATTTTACACTAACCGACCACTAGGCCAACGTCCAGACTACATAAGGACTCTTTGGATTCTCAAAGATTCTTGGTCAGTGAAGGAATTTTATTATAAAAGGACACATCTACGTTGTTCCTAAGGCATCATAAAAGGCATTGGAAGTCCAAGGAAGTGGAGAGGATCTTCGTGGAGCTTTTGCAATTCCTCCAACTAGGATTTTTATAGTTTTCGATCTTATGCTTTCAAGTAGTTTTTCTTTTAATTCTATATGTAGTATGGCAATGTTCGGCTAGAAACCTCTTAGCTAATATTAAGAGGTGAAGCTTGTAGCTAGTTTCATTGTTTAATTCGTTTAATTCAAGTATTCTTATTTAAAGTTTGAATTTTTAAGTTCTAGTTTGAATAAAGTTGGTATTTTTAGAAGTTTTATGGGAGTTTATATACTTTAGACATGAGTTCCTTGCAATTCTCTGATATTACCATGTTTAGATTAATTAGAATTGAATTGTAGTAACCCTAAAGCATGCCATGATCTCTTAGTATGGCTGTTACTTCGAAGGCTACAAGTTCAAGTTCTATGTGCTTACTTAGAATTAGAATTTGATTTCCTGTCTTAAGTGGGATTGTTTGTGTTTGAATGCTTAATCTTCCAACTAGATAAGAGATGGAACTTCGAATCTAGTTGTGTTTATGCTTGGATAAATGAATTGACATGGAACTACTGCAAGTGGATCCTTGAGGCCTTAGTTCCATTAATTATCAAATTTTTACAAAAGTTACTGTTTTTACTTACTTTTTAAAATCAACCTTCAAAATTGCTGAATTTGAAGTTGCTAGAATAGTTTGAATTGGTTTACCCTAATTCCTTGTGGATCGACCTCGGTCTTACTGAGTTATTACTACATCGCAAGCCTTGCACTTGAGGTGAACGAACATTGCATGTAACCTTCACCAAAGAAGGACATCTATAGACACCTCACTTAAGATCATAGTAATATCTTGCTATGATCACATCAAACTCTTAAAACCAGCATTTTATTAGCCTTGGAGAACATCACAAATAGAGAAGAATTACACCAAAGGAGTATCAGGGACTGTTCGGAGCTAACTGACAGTCCAAATTGGCCAAAGTTGACTGGCGAGAATTTAATTCCCGTCAGCTACGTGGCAATGATCCAAACTGATAGATGGGTCCTTGTGGTAGCTGATGTGTCAAGTTTGTCTTGAAAAATGTGAAACAGTATCGACGGGAATTCGATTTCCATTAGCCTAAAATTTTCGCTTATCAGACCACAATGACTCTTATCACTCAGAGGACCTCGAAAAGTATACAATCAGGCCACATTAGGACCGACATGAATTTGATTATGGCCAATCACTTCTATAAATACCAGGCTCCTCTCCCTCATTTGCAACAATCACAACCAAAGGGAAACGGTCACAACTAAGGTTAGAGTCCTTGTATCATTGGTAGGGAGTGAGTGTGGGGTTGTGTGTAAAAAAAAAAAATAATAACAACTGCAACGGGAGGTTCTCGCGTGTGCATGCTCAAGAGAATTCCAAGGTCTTAGGGGAGTTTCTCTCTCCAAGCCACCTTCTTTATGCTAGAAGGTTGCCAATTCTTGAAGAGTTCATCAATCAACGAAGTAGAGTTAGAATCAGGTATGCCCAGTAATCTCTTTTCATATAAGAGTGCTTAGCTTCCCTCTTTTTATTTTCACATCTCCACAAGTTCATACCAATATCGCACACATAGCATAACTGCATCACATTCTCATCTATTTCTATTTCTCACTTTTGCTCTAGCATTTGTCCACCTGGACCTTAGAAATAGTTGCCTTAGAACTTTCTCAAATTCCAAAAAATCTAAAATTTTGTAAAGTAGATACTACACTTAACACGGACGGAAAAAGGTGCCTAACTCATTTCTTTTCCATCATTGAGGCTCTTATATACTTAGGATCTCTGGCCGCTAACTAACAGCAGTATTCAGGTTGGATCTTTCATTTCGTAAGTGATTGGTAAGTGATTTTAGGGTTTCTAGCTGCCCGTAGATATTGGGCTAAAATAGGTAGTGGCGACTCCAAATTATATGCATTGTTTTATTTGAGTCAATACCTCCCCAGTCCACATCCAACGAGCAAAACGCTGAGAAAAACCGGTGGGCAGGCCCACTCTATGCGTAGCTAGGGTTCCACACTCCCATAGTAGGTAGGTAGGCTCTTGGATGATGGCCATCCATTTTCGGCTTTGCACAAAGGTCCGTATTGTGCAGATACCGTCAGATCTTGTTGACCCACCATCTAAGCCTCCTTCAATATTGGCATAATTCTATGGTATGTCATCCATACCACAAAGATTGCCTATGAGCGGCTCAAATCTGGCAGTCTTGTTTGTTGTTTCCATGTGCGGAGCTAACTGCATTAATTATAGAGTTGTACACTAGAACATAGGAACGGTGATGAACTCGTTTGGGGCCAGGCTTTAGGTTGCTGTGTATCAGCCCTAGTCTCCTTGGTGTCATTGCCTTGGCCCAGAACTTGCTCTAATTGGATTGAAAAAAGCCCATCTCTTGATGAGGTTTGAAATGAGCTAATCTAACAATTGTCACGGCATCTTCTCTACGTACAACAATTCCCATTGCATAAATGGGTTCGACCATTGAATGTGATCAAAATCCTTTGAATATTTCTAAACTACACATGTCCAGCGAACACGGAGTTATGTGCACTGGTGTCTTCAAACGGCCCATTATTTTTACAAAATGGTGTGCCATTTCATGATTAAACCATGCTGACGGGTCAAGCCAGATATTCATTATTGGCCTAGTCATCGGCACTGGACCTGGATTTCAAGCTCAGGCTTGCCCATCAGGCTAAGTTAAGGACCCAGGCCCTGGGCCTACATGGTCGGGCTGCCCGGGCATCGAATTTAGGTGGTCATGGTTTTCCTGATGCACCCTCTTTTCCTACTTGTGTGGCCCACCAATCCAAATAAATAATGTACAAGGTTGATTTTCGGGCTAAGGAATAATTCTCAAAGTGGACCACTCTATGAAAAGGATCTCATAATCATGTGCCATACTGGTAAACACGTGAAACGTTTGTCTGTGGCTACTTTCACACGTAAGATTGACAGTTCTCTGCGGTCATCATGCACTGTTGAACAAAATAGACGGGTCCACCAATCATATGGTGCACACATGTTACTTCAAATATGGAATCTCTTTCTCTTTTTTCATCTGTTAATTTATTTCAGACAATGTGGCCCACCATATGACTGGAGCGGCCCGACTTTTGATCGAGGAAACGTTTGTGATGGACCTCACTCAATGGCTACTCTATTTTTCGGCTTTCAAGGTTCTTTCTTTATTATTGTTTGAGATTTCCTGTAATACATTGACCTATTGCAGTAGGATAGGTCACAACTTTAGCAGTTGGATCAGAGTCCTTCTCAATGACCTGAATTATTTATATAATGGGCCCCACCGTGGATAGGATATACCTAAAAACACTCTAAGATTGAAATATTTCTAACCTTTTGATTTTTCAAAGGTTTAAGAGTCTGTCCATATAACAGTCAAATAATTAATCGCCGAAATATCTAAACTAGGAGAAATGGGTCTATTGCTGTCCCCTATACAAAGTAAGGCCCATCACATAAACGGTTTGGATCGTTGAAATAGGACCCCACATCCAAAATATAAAGTCCCCAAGCATCGAACTGCAATGCATGGGGATGTTTTCTAGCAAACCTCATCATTTTTGCCGAAATACAGCTATTGTGCGCTCGGGGGACACAGCGTGATTCTCGCAATCGGTCGACGTTGGTTTCACCCATGTGGAGTGGACCCATCTTGTAGTTTCGTGGAACCATGGGTGCAACTCCCAACTGGTTGGTGGAGAACTGACCACTACAGTGCCGTACTATATTCTATGCCATCGTAGCACTTTTGAAGGACAACAGTGAAAAGGGTAGGCCTCACCGTGAAGATCGCCTGGGACAAAAATTAGGCAGGTTCTTTTATTAGGTGGGGCACACTATTCGAAGCAATGGACAAACGACTACCTGAATCAATGTACAGGTGGGGCCTATCATTTTAATGGTGGTGATTTCCTACAGAAGTGCCATGTTTGCCAGAAAGATGGTTTAGGACCACAAATTGTGGTACTATTGCCTGTAGGTCTCAGCTCTCCTGTTCAGTGACCCGCTGTTCGTCCTTTCATAGCAGCCGCACGTGTGCACACGTATTAACCAAGTGCATGACACGTGCCAAAATGACACACCAATGCAACATCCAGAACGTTTCATCAGGCTGGGTCCCATGATAAATGATCTAAACTAAAAAATCTCCCTGGTCCACCATCAGCTTTTTGAAAAACTAATGCAAAAATGGACGGTTATAGAGAGGATTATAAGCTGCCCATGCTCATCTAAATGTGTAGGTCGTATAAGAGTAGTATGGCCTATTTTGATGAACGCCCTAGACTTTTCACATGTGTGCAATAGAGGACTACGTTGCTCAAGCAGTTGGAGTAGCTGAAAGGAGCCTGTCAATGTGGTCTGTTCATTTGCCAAGATGACATGTCCTATCATAGACAGAGAGGGACCAAGGAGGAGACAATGATTGATATGTATACATGTTAATAGATGGAGAAAAAGAGGCCTCATCTACCTGCATTAAAACCTGTGGGTCCCATCCCTTATGCCTTTGTAAAGGTGATAGTTACAAAAATTCAATACCTTACTGTGGGGTTGATGCATAGATCAGTGGCATAGACGCTTTGCGTTTCATCACTGAAGTTTCGGGTTTGAGTACCCATGCAGGGTGTGTAAAAATAAAAAGGATATACATGCTTCTCAATCCAAACCGTCCAAATCAGTGGCCCATTCCTAGACGGACCATATAGCCCCAAATGATTCTGGTTGGACAATCCTCGACATCTGATTAGTGAAATCAAAGGCGGCTAGAAAAGAAATGGATGGTGATCATCCGAATTCAACAAAGTGAAACCTGCCTTTTCATAAATGGCAGGAAACACGCACAATGGGACACCCCCTTGTATTAAAGGATTGCAATACTCTTCCACGCTTGATTATCTTAGTCGTAGACACTTCCTATTTATAAAAGAAATATTACTTGTGATACTCAGAAAAAAATGTAATAGGGGTAGGATATACCATATAAATCGCCTACAGTGAAAATTGGGACCATCCCTCCATCAGGTGAGCGTACATATAAGTTGAATAATAGAGGGCCTGGTAGATGCAGGGAGAGTGTGGGCTACATGGACAGAGTAAAGGCACGCGATGTTGGGTACAGAGAGAGAGAGAGAGAGAGAGAGAGAGCGCGAGAGCGGGTGTGCCAATAACTTCCACTTAAAAAAAAAAAAAAAAAAAATTAAGGGAAGCAATCACAACTACAAAGAGAGGTTCTTGCGGAGAATTCGAAGGTTTTGGGGGAGTTTCTCTCCAAACTAGCTTCTTTATGCCAAAAGGTTGTCAATTCTTTAAGAGTTCATCGAGGTAGAGTTAGAATTAGGATGCCCGGCATAAAAGGTTGTCAATTCTTTAACAGTTCATCGATCAACAGAGTAGAGATAGAATCAGGATGCCCGGTTATCTCTTTTTATATAAGAGTGCTTAGCTACCCTCTTTTTATTCTCATATCTCCACAAGTTTATACCAACATCTTATACATAACATAACTGCATTGCATTCTCATCTCTTTCAATTTCTCACTTTTGCCCACCTAGATCTGACGCAGGGAGGACGTGGTAGGTCGATCACCGTCTCCCTAACCGATAGTTTCTCGAATCCACGAGAAGAAATAAAAGATAAAAAGAGGAAATAAATTCTGAATAATTGAATAATTGATAATTGAATGAATAAAAACGGAATTACAATGCATATAAATAGGAAACTAAACCCTAGGTAAAGTATCAAAATCCAACTCCAACTAAAACTCCTAGAAAACGCAACTTACTATAAATAGTAAACTTACTATTTATAGAAGTCGTTCAATCCTACTAGAACTCTTGGTTTTCGGCCAAAAATAGAAAGTTTTCAAACGGCCTCAACCACGCTGTTCTACGAAATATTCTAAGCCCTTTTCATGTTGGGCACTAACTCTAAAACCATACGGATGCAAAGTTATGATCGAATTAAAACTTACTATAAATAGTAAAAACGAAAATAAACTAGCCTAATGACCGTCGATACGGTCGATTCTCGCGATTCCGGATTGGGCAACCCGGCGTAGCAGGGTTGGTTGGCTAAAGTAGCTCGAGCTACCCCAAATTGATATATTATACGTCCCGTAACTCATTCCGGATTGTGAGATACGACCGATTCACGGTCCTGACGGTCCGGATCACTTTCGGCCCCGTCCGGTCTTCTTTTGGTCCATCTGGCCCATGAAATAGTCAGCGACCCGTCCTACATCAGTCTCCTCCACTTCGAAAGAACTCGACCCCGAGTTCTCGTCCAGCTTTGGTTCATGATATTCGTACAGATCTGCCACGTTGAAAGTCCTTGAAATCTCCATGTCATCTGGAAGATCAACAACGTAGGCATTGTCATTGATCTTGCGAATGATCGGTACCGGTCCAATCTTCTTGTGTTTCAACTTGTTGTAGGTCCCGGTAGGAAATCGCTCTTTACGTAGGTGGACCATCACCTGATCACCTATTTCGAACACTTTGGCGCGCCGATGCTTGTCGGCCGCTTCTTTGTACTTCTCGTTCGAAGCCTGTAATTTGTTGCGCACGTCTGCATGTATGTCCATGATTCGGTCTGCCATATGTTCAGCTGTAACGCTCATGCCCGGAAGCTTGGGCAGGGGAACCAAATCGAGTGTGTGACGAGGCACGCACCCATAAACAATCTGGAATGGAGACTTCCTGTCGATCGGTTTACCATGTTGTTGAATGCAAACTCTGCTTGAGCCAGGGCCATGTCCCACTGCTTCGGTTTGTCACCTGAAAGGCAACGGATGAGATTTCCCAATGTGCGGTTGACGACCTCAGTCTGTCCATCTGTTTGTGGATGATAAGCACTGCTGAAGTGAAGTCGTGTACCGAACCGATTCCACAAGGCTCGCCAAAAGTGGCTAACGAACTTTGTGTCCCGGTCTGAAGTGATCGTCTTAGGAATACCATGTAGTCGCACAACCTCTCTGAAGAAAAGGTTCGCAACATGTATCGCATCAAAGGTCTTCTTGCACGGAATGAAGTGTGCCATCTTGGAGAATCGGTCTACCACCACGAACACTGAGTCCATGCCGCGTTGTGTTCGTGGGAGCCCTAATATAAAATCCATAGATAAATCCTCCCAAGGGGCATCTGGCACGGGTAATGGCGTGTAAAGACCTGTATTTTGAGATTGTCCCTTAGCGGTTTGACAAATATGACATCGTTGTACCGCCCTGCCAACATCACGAGCAAGTTGCGGCCAGTAATACCGCTCTTCCACCATCGCTCGAGTCTTATCTTGTCCTAGATGACCGCCGAGGCCACCGCCATGCAGCTCGATAATAATCTTGTCCCGTAACGAACTCTGCGGAATGCAAAGTCGATTTCCTTTGAAGAGGAAACCATCTTGAATTAGGAGATCACTCGGGTGACCCTCTTGGCACTTTTTCCATGCATCTGCAAAATCCTCGTCGTCGGCATAAAGTTCCTTGAGGCAGTCGAACCCGATCACCTCACTGCTTACTGTAATAAGAAGGGATGCACGTCGGCTTAGTGCATCTGCCACCTTGTTCTGCTGCCCTGATTTGTGTTTCAGAACGAACGTGAATTCCTGTAAAAACGAAATCCATCTAGCATGCATACGATTCACGTTAGTCTGAGTATTGATAAATTTTAAGGCCTGATGATCAGTGTACAGTATAAATTCCCTTTGAATAAGATAATGGCGCCAATGGCGCAGTGCTTGAACCACTGCATATAATTCAAGTTCATAGGTCGACCACTTCTGTCGTGCATCGCTGAGTTTCTCACTGTAAAAGGCAACCGGCCTGCCCTCCTGAGAAAGGACTCCCCCAATGCCGACAATAGATGCGTCGCATTCTACCTCAAATAGCTTGTCGAAATTAGGGAGTACCAGAACCGGGGTAGTGGACAACCGATGTTTAATTTCTGCAAAGCTCTTCTCAGCCCCTTCGGTCCATTGAAACGGACCCTTCTTCATACAGTCGGTAATCGGCGCGACGATACTGCTGAAGTTCCGCACAAATCGACGATAGAAGGTCGCCAACCCATGAAAACTTCGTACCTCATGAATGTTTGTCGGAGTCGGCCAATCCCGAATAGCTCGTACCTTTTCTTCGTCCACTCGGATACCCGTGGACGACACGATGAACCCCAGAAACAATAATTGATCAGTTAAGAAGCTACACTTTTTCAGATTTAAGTATAGCTTGTTGTCGGCCAACACTTGTAGCACTTTTCTGATGTGGGTCATGTGCTCCGTTTCATCCTGACTGTATATTAGAATGTCGTCAAAGTAAACGACAACGAAACGGCCAATGAACGGCTTCAACACTTGGTTCATTAAACGCATGAAGGTGCTTGGTGCGTTGGTCAAACCGAAGGGCATAACCAGCCACTCATATAGCCCTTCCTTGGTCTTGAAGGCCGTTTTCCACTCGTCACCTGGCCTAATACGGATTTGATGGTATCCACTCCGTAAGTCCAGTTTCGAGAACACCTTGGAGCCCTCGAGCATGTCCAGCATGTCATCCAACCGCGGTATTGGAAATCGATATTTAACTGTTATTTTATTGATCGCGCGGCTATCGATGCACATACGCCATGTTCCGTCCTTCTTTGGGGTAAGGAGTGCCGGAACGGCACACGGGCTCATGCTCTCTTTAATAAGACCCTTAAGGATCAGTTCCTCCACCTGTCCCTGTAGAATTTCACACTCTTTTGGACTCATCCGATAGTGCGGTCGGTTGGGTAGACTGGACCCTGGGATAAGGTCGATGTGATGTTGTATGTCTCGCATGGGAGGCAACTCATCTGGTAACTCTGCAGGCCAAGTACTTCGAAATTCTTCTAGCAGCGGTTTAAGGCGTTGAGGAATATTAGAGGATCCTGGCTCCTCGCCTTTTACCATAACCGCATAAATCTCGCCCGTTTCCTTTGATTCCTTAACAAACTCGCGAATGGTAAGGAGAGAGTTCCCCTCCACTTTAGAAGCTTCAGGGTGTTTGTCTGGTGTCATAGGGGCCAAAACAATTTTCCGACCATCCTTGGTGAACATGTATATGTTTTCCCGTCCACTGTGGGTCACATCTCGATCCGATTGCCATGGCCGCCCAAGTAACATGTGGCAGGCTTCCATGTCAACCACATCACAGAGGACCTCGTCCTTATAGCTTTTACCAATGGAAAACGAAATAATGCATTGATGAGTTACCTTGGTTTCGTTCACCTTCTTGATCCAGCCGATAGAGTAAGGGGTAGGGTGCTTCGTCATAGGCAGATGTAACTTATCCACCATAATTCTCGAGACAATATTTTCGCTACTCCCACTGTCTATGATCACGTCACAGACTTTGCCCTGCACGGTGCACTTTGTGCGAAAAATATTATGTCGTTGTGGGTGCACTTCCTTCCTGGGGGCGTAAAGTAGTCGTCTTACTACTAGCGATTCCCCATGATCTTCAGTCAGCCAATCGACATCTTCTGTGTCCCCCTCTTCGGCCTGTTCCAATTCAGGATTATCTTCTGTTGGCTCACCTTCCACGCCGCCTTCATTCGTAGTTAAGTGTGCTGCAGGGCGTTGAGGGCAAGCGTTCGACCAGTGACCTGGTTGGCCACAACGGAGACAATGGTCTGGTCTTGGCCGACCATATGGATTGGGGATCCTGCTGGAACCCGCTGTAGTGGGAGCTGTACGTTGAGGTCTTGAGGAACCGCTTCCCCAGTCCCGGTTCGTGACCGTAGGAGGTTGAGGACGCCCTCCTATAGGTTCCTTGCCTTTGGCCAACGTTGTATCTTGAGTGGGTCCGGTGTTGGGATTTCGTGTTGCCGGATAGGGTCGAGCAGGGGGCCGTGACAACTGTGTTTCTGCTCGAGTGGTCAATTGGTTGGCCTCACTCAATGTCCAAACGGGATGCATCTGGACTCGATCCTGGATTGCAAATCGCAACCCACCAATGAATCGTGATACTTGTTGTGCCTCTGATTCCGATAAATTATTCCGTGTAGCCAATCGTTGGAATTCTTCAAGATATTCGGCTACGGTTCTATTTCCCTGACGACAATTTTGGTATTGTTGGAACAAAATTTGTTCATAGTCGTTAGGGAGGAATCGAGCTCTAAGAAGCTGTCTCATCCGAGGCCATGTTCGGATGGGTGTCTTATTCTGACGGGTGCGGGAAACCTGTAGGTTTTCCCACCATGCTGAAGCACCGGATTTAAACTTATATGCAACTAGTTTTACCTTCTTGTCGTCCGGTACGTCCATATAGTCGAAGTATCGCTCGACCTCTGCCAGCCAGTCGAGGAACTCCTCTATTCGAAGTAGGCCATTAAAGCTGGGAAGATCAGCTTTGCCCCGATAATCTCGTTCTGCTCGTTCCACACGCTCATTCCCTAGCGCCGGTCGTCGTACGAACATGTCTTCGACCTCGTCATCGCTTGGTTCTGAATCGTCTGGCGTAACCCTACGGTTATCCACCTGGGGTGTTCTACGGACAACAGGATTGTCCCGTATAACAACTGTTGGTGGTTGTTGGTCGCCTTGGGCTCGAAGAGGAGCTAGCGATGCTGCAATCTGGTCGAGGGTCGCCTGTATACCTTGCAGGATCAACCGGTTCTCCCGTCGTGCTGCTTCGAATGCTGCCTCGAAGGCTGTCGCCGTTAGATAGTCCCTTGGAGCACCGTCCTTAGGATGAGAATCCAACCCTTCATTAGAGGCCATCGTCCTGAGGAAGAAACCTCTCTCTGATACCAATGACGCAGGGAGGACGTGGTAGGTCGATCACCGTCTCCCTAACCGATAGTTTCTCGAATCCACGAGAAGAAATAAAAGATAAAAAGAGGAAATAAATTCCGAATAATTGAATAATTGATAATTGAATGAATAAAAACGGAATTACAATGCATATAAATAGGAAACTAAACCCTAGGTAAAGTATCAAAATCCAACTCCAACTAAAACTCCTAGAAAACGCAACTTACTATAAATAGTAAACTTACTATTTATAGAAGTCGTTCAATCCTACTAGAACTCTTGGTTTTCGGCCAAAAATAGAAAGTTTTCAAACGGCCTCAACCACGCTGTTCTACGAAATATTCTAAGCCCTTTTCATGTTGGGCACTAACTCTAAAACCATACGGATGCAAAGTTATGATCGAATTAAAACTTACTATAAATAGTAAAAACGAAAATAAACTAGCCTAATGACCGTCGATACGGTCGATTCTCGCGATTCCGGATTGGGCAACCCGGCGTAGCAGGGTTGGTTGGCTAAAGTAGCTCGAGCTACCCCAAATTGATATATTATACGTCCCGTAACTCATTCCGGATTGTGAGATACGACCGATTCACGGTCCTGACGGTCCGAATCACTTTCGGCCCCGTCCGGTCTTCTTTTGGTCCATCTGGCCCATGAAATAGTCAGCGACCCGTCCTACATCAAGATCGTATAGTTGCCTATAAAACTTTCTCAAATTCTAAAAAATCTAAAATTTTGTGAAATAGATATTGCACTTAATACGGGCGAAAAATGGTGCTTAATTCCTTTCTTTTCTATCATCGAGGCTTTTACTTAGGATCCCCGGCCGCAGACCAACCTCAGAGTATTCGTGTTGAATCTTTCATTTCGTAAGCGATTCTAGGGTCTCTAGTTGCCCGTAGATCTTACGTTAAAATGGGTAGTGGTAACTCTAGATTATATGCATTGTTTTATTTAAGTCAATACCTCTCCAATCCACATCCAACGAGCAAAACGCTGAGGAACACCTTTTTCTCTCTTAATTTCTCACCTTGGACATGTAGAATACCTATTTCTCTGCCCTAATGTCGAATTACATGCTAATATAGCATTGCATGAAAGTTGGACCCAAAATAAGAAACTCCATATTGCAATCGGCGGGCATCATCGAATGGTCACACCTCCTAGGCGACCGATCGCAAGCAACCAAAAAACTGTCCAACAAGCAACATGAGAGAACTTCTAATTCGGTTGGTCGCACAACATTTACAACTAGTCGCTGATGGCTTATGATCGGTCGCTGATTAACTGCAATCGATCTCAATTGACCAAAAAACATCCAACCTGCAGAGCTCCTCTCGGGCCAATATTCAACCGGTCGCCAGTGCATGTGCGACCGGTCGCTAGACCGTATTTCTGGATAATCTGTCCTCAATTCCTGAGGAAAACCCCATCAAAGCCCTCTTATATAACTTAAATAAATCCAAGACCTAAATATGTAACTTCTTTGAAGTAATAAAGTTTCTTAAAATAGTAGATTTACTAAAAATAAATAGACGGCTGCTAAATTGACTCAAACTCTTTCACATTACTCGTATAGATACCTTAAGTTATTTGAGGACTCAACAAATCTTAAAGTACCCTAAAAATATAAAAAAATAGCTTAATAAAAATAGTAAAATTTAATTAAAGACTCAAAATTAACCACTAAAATAATCTTATTTTGAAAACCCATTTAGAGGTCAATTTCCTTTTGCATTAGTTATCAACTTTCCAAAGAGATATTATGTGCACGAAATGAATAACCGACTGCAAAATTATTTATGGTTGTCGGAAGTTATAATGTGTTAGACATTTTAATAGAATTTTCTAACCTGATTTCCTTCGATCTTAGCCAACCAAATGATTTTCCTTGACCTTGTCCTACATCAGACCTTCCACTTGAAAGATTAAACTCATCCTCAAGTTTAGAGCAATAGTAGCACATTGTGATGATTCGCCCTTGTAGTGTGTCTTCATTGGCTTCGGCATTAACTAATGGTGAAGGCCTACATGTTGGATTATAATTTCATTAACAAGATAGAAATTTATAAAACACAATACCACCTTTGGTTTCCTTGCATTCCTCCATGTTTGGTGTGTCTATCCCAATCACCTTTATAATGTTGGATTTGTAATCATAGGTTGCCCATGTTGGGAAAACCGGCAGCGGAAGCGGAAGCCGAATGCACAAAGTAATCCAAGATCAAACGAGAAACACAATGCAATCAAGTCACACACAAGCATTCACCACAAGAGAATCCGAATTTACGTGGAAAAACCCCTCAACAGGTAAAAAACCACGGCACAAAGAGATCCACTATGATTAACAGAAGATTACAGAGATTAACAGTCTACAAGCAAAGAAAACAGAGAAAACCCAAGCACTCTCTCTCTCTCTCTCTCTCTCTCTCTCTCTCTCTCTCAAAACACTCTCCCCTCTTCCTAACGTAATTAGGAAACCTTGGACAGCTTAGGATACTATCTAAGTCCGGATACCATCTAAGTCCGGATACATGTCATATATATAGCAAGAATCCCGAAAATAGAAACATCTTACGCACTACCGCGTAATGCTCAAAAAATCGCGTGCACAGTTGACCGGTCGCCCAACCGGTCGCACCTTGCACAAAAATAGTTCAGAGGAGAAACATCCACACTGCCTCACCTTAGACCTGTCGCCAAACAGGTCTAGGGTGAGAAAAAATTGTCTAGCAACCCTCTTGTGCATTTAAGCCAAACGGTCAGACCGGTCGCCCGACCAGTCTGAGCACCCAAACTACGCACATGTTTGAAGGCTCTCCAACATCCCGGCCATTGATTGCAGCTTCCTTCGCCGCTTAATGTCAATTGACCACAGTATAGACATTATTATTATTAATTGTCGATCTTCATACTTTGTCTATTATTGAGGAGGTATGGTGCCAATCTTCGTAAAGCTTGACGAGATGATCATGAAAGTAGCCATCACCTTAGCCATCGAGTCATCTCTGTGCACCAATGCATTAATCAATATCTCTATCCATCCATCATCTAATGTTTTGACTCAATTGAAGCCTTTTCCAGTCAACCATGAGTCCATTGTTAATTCATTATGGATTTATCAAGTAATTCAGTGGTGGATTTTTCGGGAGGCAATCTTTCATGGGCATAGGTCTACTCTTCTTCATTCTCAAGAGGTACTCCATTTACATAAGTCCCCTTTTCTTTTTTGTCCATGGGATTTTTGTCTCTATCTTCTTTTATATGTGATTGGCTGATCAAAGACAATTGGCTCCCTAAGTTAACCTTGTCTCTATGAGTTTGTGGCTAACAGTTTTGGCATGATTACTTGAACATAAATTTAATGATTGCGAACTCCTTCGATAGTCATGAGCTGTTTGTAGCCATGATTATATTTGCAATCCATGCCCTCAATAAATCAAATGATCACCGCTTTCATTTCCTGCATTGATCATAAAAATTCCCATTGAAATTAAGGCCCCAAACTTCACCTCAAATAATGCTTGATTCCCGAAACACCATACATAAGATTGTTGACGTACAGCCTGTTTCTAGAAGCTATCGACCAAAGGAAAAAACCCCACTCTAGTAGTAAATAATGTAGTGTAGTGGTTTTGATACTAAATGACGTAGTGAGTACCTGAATAAAATAGAAGAGATCTTGGTCTTCTTCTTAAAAATAACTCTTGAATTCATAAGTGGTGAAATCACATTACGGTGTGGGTGTGAGAGCAGGAGTGTGGGTGGGTGTGTAGAATAAAAAATTAAAAAAAAAAAAACTACTCTTGAATCCTTGAGAGAGAATTTCTAAAAAAATGAAAAATAAAAAGTAATATAATTGATGAAATCCAGTTTACAAAGCCCTCTCATATAACTTATATAAGTTAAAATTAACCGCTAGAACAAACTTATTTCGAAGAGTCGCTTAGGGGCTAATTATCTTTAACATTGAACAACATGTAGAGCTCATCTATAGCTTTCGAACGAAATATTATACATGAGGAAGAGATACCACTTGCAAAATGATTGCGGTCGAAAGCCATAATGTGCTCAGAACCTTCAATCTTTTTTTTTTTTAAACTCAATTTCCTTCAATCCTGGCCGTGGGACCTTGTCCTACATCAATTTGAATGGTCTGGATATATCCATGCTGCTTTAAAAAATTAATAATAATAATTAAAAAAATAAAAATAAAAAATAAAAAACAAAACAAAACAAACAAACAAACACTACCGGTAAGATGTCAGTTCAAAAAAGAAAAGAAAAAAAAAACCTATCCGCAGTTTAGGAGGTTTGGCAGCCCTACGCACCACCACGTTGTTAGATAATCTGGCCAAGATTATATTCTACGATCAGGTTGGCCACCAATGTGAAACACTATGGGCAGCCTAAAGAAGTACAAGCCTTTTTAGGCTGCTCCGTCCTTCTGTACAGGTGTGGCCTACCTAATAATCGAACTTTCCCAATCATCTCTATGACAGATCCCATCAAATACACGGCTAGGTGTCCTGCACACACGAGGCTAGGGCTAGCAAACCTCTAATGTGAAGCCTAAAAAGCCAGGGTGTACAGGTAGAAAAGGTACCTGTGACCTACATGAATGCATGATAGGTTGACTTATCTTTCAATGGATGGTATGAAGTGTAAACATGATACTAAATTTACAGTCGATTTTGTTTTGGTTCAAAACTTCATATGGGCACAAAGGTTCGGTAGCCTTAAACGCACCTTTTTAATATCACTTGGCAGAGGTGGTCATGAGCTCCCACCTTTCTTCAAATGATAATAATAAATCACTTTGCATAAGCAAATGTTCAAATCTGGTCGTATTTGGCCAATTTAAGTCCCTATTAATGTGTTGTCATTGATTTGATGTAAAAAAAAAATATACAAAAAGTAAAAATAACTTATTCATATGAGAGTCTTTCTTGTCTCTTCAAATGCTTGGGTCTTATATATCTTTATTTTAATCCACGCTAGAAAAGTTGGTTCTCATCTCCATGGCCCACAATTACCAACGTTAATTTTCAAGATCTAAAAATTCACTAGGTTTAACATTAAAATGGCCTTTGAAGCTACCTTTATATGCCATATGTGCCAAGTTAGATTTGCATGTTGGGTGTGTTTCACAAAATCTTAGGATCTAGCCCCCCAAACTACTTGAATTATGAGATATGATAATGTAATGAACTAAATCAAAACATAAACCACATGACATAAGAGATTTTTACATGGAAAATCCTCTAAAAGGTAAAAACCACGGGACCTAGTCCAGACCAACAATCTACTATGAAAGAGAACTGTTAAAACCGATCGCAAGCACAACCTGCTTGGGTCAAACCTTCTTCACTCACGCAGGAGTGGATAAACAATAATAGAATATGAAAACTGAGAAATTTCACCGATCACGAAGACGTAAAAGAGCCGAGATGTTGACTGCGTAGTAGATCACCTCTACAAAGCAGAAATCTCCCTTCACAAGCTTTCTCTCTCTCTTTTCTCTCTCTCTCTCTCTCTTCCTCTTTTTTCCTCTCATTCTCTCTCCTTGGACATGTAAACCACCTATTAAGATAACCTAATCTCGTTTTGGAAGCCTTTAAATATACTACTGGAAGAATTAGCGCCAAAACAGGAAACTGCGGATTCGTAGTCCGCGCATGGTCCGGCGCCTGACCCTAAGCCGTCGGGCGCCCGCTCAACCAAAAAATTGTCCAGAGAGTTAAGTGAATATCCTACCTGATTTTAGTCACCCGACCCAGCATGGTCAGGCGCTCGACCAGGGCACTGGGCGCCCGGTCAACAGACCATCGGGTGCTTGACTGTTCCAAAAACAGTCCAGAGACTTTTTGTCCTTTTGGGGCTAATTTCGATCGCCCGACCTAAACTGGTCGGGCGCCCGACAACCCCGGGCTGCACCAATCTCTCCTCTACACCTGAGGAGAAAAACCCCATCAAATCACCCCCTTTCCGACTCAGGAAGAATCCGCCTTCTTCAAGCCAGCTTGACTTCTACAAGCCTCAAATTTGCCTTTGAGTAAAGTCTTGGTCATCATGTTTGACCCGTTATCGTCCATGTGGACCTTCTCAAGCCGTAACACTTTCTATTCCAAAGTATCCTTGATACAGTGATACCGAATCTCTATGTGCTTCCACTTGGAATACTGATTTGGATTCTTACTCAAGTGTATCGCACTCTGGCTATCACAATAGACCACATGCTTCTCTTGCTTCAGGCTAAGTTCATGTATGAACTTCTTTATCCAAAGCATCTCCTTGCATGCTTCTGTGACCGCGATGTACTTGGCCTCTATCATCGATAATGCTACGACCTTTTATAGCCTGTTCTGTCAAGAAATCGGTCACGCTGCAAACGTGAACATGAACCCCGATGTAGACTTCTTGGAGTCTATGTCACCTGTCATATCTGCATATGTGTAACCTTCTAACATAGGTTTTCCGTCACCATAGTATAGGCTCAACCTGGATGAGCCTCTCAGATACCGTAGTATCCACTTCACCGTTGCCTAATGTTCTTTGTCAGGATTGGCAAGGTACTGGTTGACAACCCCAACCACATATGCTATGTTTAGGCGCATACACACCATAGCATATATCAAACTTTCTATCGCCAAAACGTAGGATATCTTCTGCATCTCATCCACCTCTGCCTTCGTCTTAGGACACTCCTTGTCGCTCAATTTGAAGTAACCATCAAGTAGAGTACTGACCGGCTTTCCTGCATTCATATTGAATCGCTCTAGGATATTCTCAATATACCACTCTTGTGACAACCAAAGCTTTTTGCTCCTTCTGTCACGGGTTATCTCCATTCCTAGGATCAGTTTAGTCAGGCCCAAGTCTTTCATCTCAAACTACTTGCCTAACTCTTGTTTCGGCCTGTCAATCTTTTTAATGTCTTTTCCCATGATGAGCATGCCATCAACGTATAATAGCAGAACTAAGAAATCACCATCTGAGAACCTACGCGTGAACACATAGTAGTCCAACTCCATTCTATCATATCTATGCTTTAACATGAACGAGTCAAACTTCTTGTACCATTGCCTCGAAGCTTGTTTCAGCCCATACAAGCTATTCCTAAGCCTATACATCATATGTTCCTTGCCCTTGACTTACAACCCCTCTGGTTGGTGCATATAGATCTCTTCTTCCAGGTCGTCATGGAGAAAGTCAATTTTAACATCTAACTGCTCTATCTCCAGATCCATGCTAGTCGCCAACTAAAGCAACATCCGAATAGATATTATCTTCACCACTGGTGAGAATATCTCCTCGAAGTTAATACCTTTCCTCTAACCAAAACCTTTCACATCAAGTCTGGCATTTAACCTTGTTTGTGAGTTTTTCTGCTCAATCTTCTTTCTAAACACCCACTTATTACTCAGAGCTTTCTTGCCCTTAGGCAATTTCACTATATCATAGGTGTGATTCTTATGCAAGGATTACATCTCCTCTTATATAACTTTCGACCACTCCCCCTTATGCATGTTAGCTAGGGCATCAGAATAATCTTCTGGCTCTCCCCCATCGGTACGCATAATGTACTCATGCTGCGAGTACCTCTTGGATGGGTGTCTATCCCTAGATGTCCTCCTCACCTGTGACTCAACAGGTGGATCAAGTTAGGGCTGCTCCCCTAGCTCATCTTCAATAAGAACTCTCACGTCCTCAGCACCTTGTTGTACTCCCCTGTCATTATGCACTATAGGAGGAGTAACCGAATCCATGTCATCTAGCTCACCTAAACTTGGTTGGGTTTTTTTTGGCTTTCAATGTCTTCTATACACCGATCTTCAATAAAAGCCACATTTCTGCTCCTAACGAGCTTCTTCTCGGTCAGATCCCACAGTCTATAACTGAATTTTTCATCATTATACCCCAAGAACACGCACTGCCTGATTTTCGTATTGAGCTTGGACCTCTCGTCCTTTGGTGCGTGAATGGATGCCTTGCATCCAAACGCTCTGAGATAATTGTACGAAGGATCAAGTCCAGTCCACACCTTCTCAGGTACTTCTCCATTCAACGGGGCTGATAGATATCTGTTTATCAAATACACCTCCGTGTGCATTATTGCTTCTCCCCAGAACATTTTGGGCAATTTCATATGGGATAACATGGATCTGATTCTCTCTACAATTGTGCGATTCATTCGTTTAGATACACCATTGTGCTGGGGGTCTTAGGCATTGTCTATTCATACAGTATACCTAGGGACTTGCAGTACTCATGAAAAGCCCAGATATATTCGTTACCATTGTCAGTGCGGATGCACCTTAATGATCTACATGTTTCTCTCTCTACCATGATATGAAATATTTTAAACACACCAAAGATCTTGTCCTTGGATTTTAAAGCATAAACCCAAACCCTCCTAGATGCATCATCTATAAACGTGACAAAATACAATGACTCACCCAAGGATTTTGTCCTCATAGGACCACAAACATTAGAATAAACCAAATCTAATGCAAGCATTTTCTTAACATGAGAAGCAGTTTTTACAAATGAAACTCTATGTTGTTTCCTTGATAAACAATCAATACAGGTTTTGAGAGGTATACCCGCCAACTCTGGAAGGAGACATTTCTTCTTTAGTAGTTGAAGCCATTTCTCGCTCGTATAGCCGAGCCGTCTGTGCCACATGTCTGTCACTGAATCTTTCACTGCATCCAACTCAACCTTGCATTCGATGATACGTGTCTTCTATAGGGTGCAACACATCTTTCTCTTGCTGCGATCGCCGAACCCTTAATGAGCTTCTAGTGCCCACCAACAAACTGACTCTTATAGCCGGCCACATCCAACCTTCCCGTCGACATCAAGTTGAGGCAAAGGTTGTGAATATGTCTCACATCTTTTAGAACCAATGTGCAGCCAACATTAGTCCTCACACAAATATCACTCTCATAATCTGGGATACTCCAGAGTTCCCCATCTTCACCGTACCGAGGCTATCTTGCTTGTAGCTTGTGAAGAAATTCCTTCGTGAAGTTGCATGAAATGATGCTTCCAAATCAATCACCCAATTGGTATCCTGATTCCCAACCATGAGACAAGCATCGTGATTCATTGAGAGAATGACCACAACATCACCATCGGCGACTGCAGTAGAATCTGATTCATTACCTTTTTCCTTCTATTTTCCTTTCTAATTCTTCTTCTTATGACATTCACTTTTATAATAGCCCTTCTTACCACAGTTCCAATATTCAACATCTCTCCTGACGTTTGACTTGCCTCTGAATTTATCTCAAGCTTTCCTGCCCTTTCTATTCTTTCCTCTCTCCCGATCCTGTGTCACAAGGGCTTCTTGCTGAGTAGACCCCTGAGACTTCTTCCTTGTCTCCTCATTGAAGAGACAACTCGTCACCTGCTCCATAGATATCTTTTTGTTTAGCGCGGAGTTACTCAAAGACACCACCAATGTCTCCCAACTATTAGGTAACGAGCTAAGCAATAGAAAGTCTTGTTGTTCATCGTCCAAAACCATCTTCATAGCGGAGAGTTGGTTCACAATATTACTGACTTCATTCATGTGCTCAGCCATAGAACTATTATCCTTGAACTTGAAATTCACAAGTCTTCTAATCAGGAAGATCTTGTTGCCGGTTGTCTTCCTCTCATACAACCCTTGCAATTTTTGTCATAGGCTAGCGGCTGAGGTCTCCATAGACACATGATGGAACACCAAATCATCCAACCATTGTCTAATGAACCCCACCGCCTTCCGGTCCATCTTCTTTCCATCATTATCTGTCATATCTTTTATCTTCGCTGATATGCCTAAGATTAGAGCATACAAGTCCTTGCAATAGAGCAAGTCCTCCATCTTCGCCTTCCATATGGACCAGTTAGACCCATTAAGGCTAATGATCCTTGATGAGACACCTTTCATAATTCAAAACTGATCCCACTGAAACAACCTCAATGCTCTGATACCACTTTTGTTGGGTACGTTGCACAAAACCTTAGGATCCCATCCCCCAAACTACTTGAATTATGGTATATGATAATGTAATGAACTAAATCAAAATATAAATCATATGACACAAGAGAGTTTTACGTGGAAAACCCTCTAAGAGGTAAAAACCACGGGACCCAATCCAGGCCAACAATCCACTATAAAAGAGAACTGTTACAACCGATCATAAGCACAACCTGCTTAGATCAAACCTTCTTCACTCACGCAGGAGTGGATAAACAATAAGTGAATATGAAAACTGAGAGATCTCACCGATCACGAAGACGTAGAATAGCCGATATGTCGACTGCGCGGTAGATCACCTTTACAAAGCAGAAATCTCCCTTCACAAGCTCTCTCTCTCTCTCTCTCTCTCTCTCTCTCTCTCTCTCTCTCTCTCTCTCTCTCTCTCTCCTTGGATGTATGAACCACCTATTAAAATAACCTAATCTCATTTTGGAAGCCTTTAAATAGACTACCGAAAGAATTAGCGCTAAAACAGGAAACTGCGGATTCGCAATCTGCGCATAGTCGGGCGCTCGGCCCTTAGCCGTTGGGCACTCGCCCAACCAAAAAATTGTCCAAAGAGTTAAGTGAATATCCTGCTGAATTTCGGTTGCCCGACCCAGCATGGTCGGGCACCCGGTCAACAGACCATCAGGCGCCCGACTGTTCCAAAAATAATCCACAGACTTTATGTCATTCCGAAGCTAATTTCAATCGCTCGACCCAAACTAGCCAGGGCACCCGACCACCCCCGAGCTACACCAATCTCTCCTCTACACCTGAGGAGGAAAACTCCATCAGTGCACAACATATGTTCCTACATATCAATATGTTTCTCAGTTGTACCATTGCATATCTTCAATCACCTACACATGACACTTGTTACTACACGTTTCAAACACCTTACATGTGCCACATGTGATAAATTAAAAGCAAGCATTTGCACCACCTGCAAAAGCCATTCGTATTCATTGGTTTTGGTGAGTTCGAGTTTGGTTTTTTTTTTTTTTTTTTTTAATATATTTTAAGGAGATCTCTTCATTGAAAGGCGAAAGGGCAAAGACTATACAGAGAGCTACTAAAGAAAGATCTTCAGGCCTCCTACAGGGACAAACACTTTGCATCGCACTAGCCATCTCGATCAATGTATGTGACATTTGAGCAGTGCACAACGTGACCCTCTACCAATAAGTCTTGACTTGCGCAAATAGTTGGTCCACTCACCAGGTGCTCCAGTTGCTTTCAGGGAGGGAGCCACCTTATGCACTGCTCAAATGTCACACACTTGTGAACGTAGCAGGTATGCTGTGTGGAGGTGCATGTGAGGCTAGGAAACCTCTACGCGCGCATGAGTAAGAAATATGTAACCCCGTTTGAGTAAATTATAAACGCTTTCACTCATGGATTGCAAATATGATACACACTGTTGAGGTACATGGTGTGATTCGGAGTGGTCTCTATTGGTAGTTTCGTCTTATTTGGGAGGTATTTTGTTGTTGTCCCTGAGTGTAGTTGTGTGTGTGTGTGGCAGGTCTATATGATAGGTGCGGCTGCTGCCTTTTTTGTTAGCGCTCACCTAAATTTTTGTATAAACCCTTTCAATTCAATAAAATTCAGGTGGTATACTTTTACATTTTTTTAAAAAGAAAAAAAAAGTTTAGTGTGAGTCAGAGTACCGGTGGTGCCCACCAAAAGAGTGGATCTTCTTAATTTTCACATCAATTAGTCATCCAGTGGCTCATCCTCTTTGTAGGTTGGATATTCTATGCATGACATGCTACCGGAAAAATGGATGTATCAGAACTTCTAATATGGCCCATATTATAGATATGAATATCGGTACAATATCGCTGATACGGCATTATCGTATTGGTATTGATACGAGACGTTATGTGATGCAGGGTCGTATTGGTCCGATATTAAAAAAATAAATTTGATTCATAGACACCGATACGGATGATATATGCGGATACACCCAATAAAGCCTAATTTTCAATTTTTTCTTTCAAAATTTCACATGTCCCCACTTTTTTTTTTCCAATTTAAACAATGAAAGGAGTTTAAAACCTTATTTTAAGCTAGATCTAAACCTATTTTGGGATCAAAACAAATGATTTGATTGAGATTTGATAAATCGAAGCAAAATAGACCATTATGGAAAAAATTGAAAAAAAATGATAAACCTTCACTTTCTTTTTTATATTTTCATCTTTTTTTATTGTATTTCAATATGGTAGGCCCTAGTTCATCAAATCATGTTTGATTTGTATTCAATTAGATCCGATTTAGTTGACCTTCAATAAATCAAATCGATAAACAATATGATAAAAAAAATGGTCCAATACACCATTGAATACATGGTCAAAATAAAAAATAATAATAATAAATTTTTTGATTTTTCATTTTTTCTAATATTTTTTTTATTATTTTTTTGTTTTAAAAAAATTCTGACCGATACAAGCTAATACAGTCCTGATACCGATATGTGATGCCATATTGTATCATTTTCGCAGGACCAATACACCGGCTGTTACTAACATTCAGAACCATGGCCCATACATCTAATCATTTATGTAGAAATAAGATGGGTCCAATATACCATAGTGTATGAGTATTTGTCTAGCCAAGTTCATGCAGTACTCGTGGCGATCTTATGATGATCCAAACTTTTTATTCATTACGACAAGAGTTAATGGGCCATGGTCCAGGAATCATAGCAGTCTAAGAATTCTAAACATTTAAAACTGGGTGTAAGGAAATCACATAAATATCATCAATGTTATTTGTCAAGATTTATTTCATAGTTTGTCTAATCATTGTGATTTTTTTTTCTAAGAGTTCAGTCTTCATGATTAATAATGAGTTTAGTAATTGATGGAAAGATTATTCAGCTCATTTCATCCCCAATTAAAATATCTTAAAATTTCTAAATATTTAGTTTTCCAGTTTTTCTTTCAAAACTTTTCAAGACTAGGCTACAACTGTAGCCTAATTTCTATATATAACGCCAGTAGCCAATGAAATTTTCTGCAATTAGTTTTTCTAGGGACCTTAAACTTAGCGTTATCTAAAAGATATTGGAAGTGTTTTTACCGAAAAGACAAGGTATTTAGATAATCTAGTTAGGCACAGCCTTGCGTCTTCTGAACCAAGCTACGCTTCTTTCCATAACTAGAAAAAGCTTTGATGCTTGACACACAGACTGATAAATTGTACATGGGAATGATCAAGAATACAAATCAAACTGTATAAATTGTGGCCGTAGATTAAGATAGATCTTAAACAATAAATTATATTGATTTCATTTTCTAAATGGCTGATTGGTGTAATTTAATGGACGGCCTAATGAAAATTTTCAATGGCCCAAATATATGTGCCCTGAATATCAACCATCACATTCTGCGAGAGTATCAAATACTCCTCGCCCCTCTTTCAACTTCTCTTTCCAGATCCCCCCCACGGGCCATACCCCTGGTTGAAAATGTAGGAGAAAAGAAAAACCAATATATATAAAGGCTTTAATTTATTAGCATGGAGCCATGTATAAAGCATGAAGGGAGAACACTTGCAACGGGGTGCTTCACCTAAGTCTTAAACCTTTTGCATTTACTGTACGATTAGCCTTAAACCTTTTCCAAACCAGCCTAGGCTCCAGTTAAACAAGCTTTACAAGGCTAATCGGTCATTAACACACGTTGCCATTGGTGCTACAGTAAGTGGATGGACAAGTCAATAGGTGGGTGGTGTGGTTCACTTCCGCAACAGTTACACAACCAACTAGTCGAGACACGACCATATCGCCTGAGTCTTGCCTGAATTGGGCCGAGTCACCCCGATTCACCACCCAATTTACCTACTCATAGTCTTGAACCAGATCGGTGCCTCTGAATCCAAGTCAACTCGGATGAGTTGCACCCGAGTCAAATAAGTCTTAAAACTATGTATATTGATGTAGTGATCACCTATTTGATCCATGGTTAAAACGATTGCTTGTATGAAAAGGGGGCCTTAATAGTCACATGGACGTTCGGAATAAGCAAAACGTACAAATGGACACCATATAATTAATCCATAAAAGGAGAGTTTATGGAAGTTTTTTCCACATGCTTGCCTATGATAAAGTGCCGGGTGCAGATGCCATCTCCATCTCACATTTATAAGGAGAACAACATGGTTGCCATGCGCTGGCCAAATTAGGCAGTGCAACTTTCCAAATGCAGCTTACCACTCTTTGGGTGAGTTCCCAAAGGAAATTAAAGGTATTGCTTGTGTGGAGTGCTGTAACTTTTTTCAGCTCTTTTATTGAAGGTTTCTTTTATTATTATTTTTTTTTTAAAAGGTATTGCTTGTGTGGAAAGGGCTGGCATTTTGAGTATGAGATTTGCTAATTGTTAATTTGAGATACCAGCAAGAACATCAAGTTGTTGAAGGGTCACTTCCAGATGAGAGAAATTCACTGAAGAATGTGTGGTCTTTTGTTTTTTTCAGAGAGGTGGGAGCACACCACCTGTAACTATGTTGATAAAGGGAAAGTATGAACATCCTTTCTGGTGAGCTTCACAAGAACCGGGCCACACCTATCATATAGACTGCTTTACAACATTGACAAAAAGCATCCTTTCTGGTGAGCTTCACAAGAACCGGGCCACACCTATCATATAGACTGCTTTACAACATTGACAAAAAGCAGGAAAAAAAAAAAGACCATTGTGATCAGGTACCTGGATGCAAGCACCCAATCTTTGAAAGGATGAAAAATGTGTGTGCTTGTTGAGTCAAAGACCATTGCCAGATCATAGGGCCAAGCACCACAACACACTGAAGAATGTGTGGGCTTGTTGAGTCAGAGACCATTGCCAGATCATAGGGTCGAGCATGACCAAATAGCTATCTTTAAAACTAGCTCCGCTCACAAGTCCCGTAGTTGCAACAATATAAAGGTTCACATTAATCAACCACTAGTTTTTTTTTTTTTTTTTTTTAGTTTTTAGAACCACTAAAGTGTTGGTTCTAATATATGGAGATATAGTAGAAAATCGAAAAATAATAAATTAGAAATAATAACAGAAGAATCTAGAGAGTTAAGGCCCAGTGCAATCACTTTCTTAAAGAAAGATTCGCTCCCACAGGAAGACGATTCCTAATTCACTGGGTCTCAGCAAGTCTGCCCCTGGGATACAACAGCTCTCCTCTAAGATAAATAGTTTTGATCTGGTGTACTCTCAATCACAGCCACATGAGCTCATGAATACTAGAATTGATTTGCTTAGAAAGAACATAGGAAAAACTAGATAATAGAGTTTTTAAATTGATTTTACGATAGAGAGAAGATGCCTTATAAATGAAAAATAGATAATCGTCGGGGCTTGAGGTGCATGTGAGCAGTGTAATAAATGCATGTTGGCACATGCCGGCTCATTAATTATTAAGTAGGTGTGTAACGGCTCTTTGTCTTCATGTACATGAGTAACACAAAACATATGCAGATAAAACCAAAAGTATCCGATCAAAAACACACCACACCACACCACACAACACCGCGCCTCACCTTTCCACGCTATAACTATGGCCGCAACCGCGGCACATGCACTCATGCAAGGCTGCTCCCATGGCATACTCTTGTTTTCCAATTCAAAGGATAAGTGAGGTGTTTCAATATAAAAGCTTAGATATCTTAACAACTTTCTAATGTACGTGAGACAACTAAACACAATTAAGGCAAGTTTAACAAAGAAAAAATTATTTTTTTCTAAAATTTTCAAATCTTATTTTTCAACCCTTTTAAACCAACAATCCACCACGATTTGAAAAATCAAAAAAATTAGTTGGGCAAATCAGCGAAATAAAGTACATCAGTAAAAATATTTGAAAATTTTGAACATTCCCTAGAATAAATATGTCTGATTTGTTGGGAGGAAGTAACATAAAGTTTTTAACCAAACCCCCACAATAACAACACAAAGACATCACTCACATAATATTTCATAACAACTTGAATTTCTTAAGTTATCACATTACGACCGTGTGCTTTATCTTAGTTTCATAAATGTTTTAAAGAATGTCTCAATTCTCATAGAAAGAGGCTCCACTTCTACACTCACATAAGTGAGACCATTAGGGATGTATCTGCAGCTAAACATCTCATTGTATCACAGCCATAGCACTAATTAAAGATATAGTCCAACCTTCTTCACTATAGGTTATGACACTACTATACTATAGGAATGGGATTCTCTATTTTCATATACTTTGTCGGTACCAAATCACTCAAGATAACTTGTTGTTACTCATTAAACCTAGTTCTTAAGATCTCCAATCATATAAATTGGGCTCCCAATGCCGGTGATTTATTTAGGTGGACTCAACCCCGTTCTCCTTAATGTACCCATTACTAACTCTCTGGCTAGTGCTTTAGTCAATGGATTAACTAGATTTTCTTTAGACCTTACAAAATCAATTGTAATTATCCAATCTTTGATGCAGGGGCATGCGATGACTTAACCCTAAATGCATGTATATTCAGCTAGAATATATTCAAATAATAAAATTATGAAACTAACTACTTTCAATAAGAGGAAACTAAAAAATCTCAACATAGAGATGAAATCCGTCCTTTCGGATCATGCTCGTTAGCATAAAATCATGTAAAATCGTAAAACAAGGAGGATCTAGGGATATAAGGATATCCCAGATCTAGCATAGACCAGTCCACAGTCAAGTTTGAATCCGTTTCTCATAGCTACGCATTCCTCTTTTTCGATCATACCAAAAAGGGGGATTCAGAAAAGGACGAAGGATGTTGAAAAATAATGAGTTCTCATGAAGCACGAATTATGAATCAAAAGAATTTTACCTTTCCTCGCACCTTGAAGAAATAGAGAAGAGAAAACAGAAACTCCGAGGTGAAATCCTCAACACCCGAAGGTCAATCCTAAAACCCTAATCTCTCAAATAAAGAGAAAGGAGCACATGAATTTTCTATTCATTCAATAATTTCGAAATAGGATTTCTCACATTATATAAGCTACGAAAATAAAAAGTGCACTAAAGTGCCTGAAAACAGAAAAAAACATAAAAAGGCATAAACTAGATAACGACACTAAACGCCTAGAAACAAGGAAATAAACAGAAAAGCGCCTAAAAGTAAATCTACTCTATGGTCCAGCGGTCATGAAGCTCTTGCACGATCCTGCAACTCGCGTACTCGTAACGCGTCAGAAAATGGGTCCAATGGGCCCGGCGTCCATCCACATCAGCCTGTCTGCTCCAACACTCGATCTGCGACGTCGCCTCCTCTCGTACACTTTAAAGGGTCCACCACTGATGTCTGCATCAATCTTGGATCAATTGCTTGACTAAATTATGTCTCAGACGTAGATGTCTGGACTTTCCATTATAGGTCCTATTGTTTTCCTTAGCAATCGCAGCTTGGCTATCACAACGCAGTGCGATTGTTGCCAACAAGGGTATATTTTGAAAGCAAGTTTTTTAACCATTCAGCCTCCTCGCCTAGAGTTGCAAGAACAATAAACTTGGATTCCATCGTGGACCGAGATATATAGCTTTACTTCTTAGACTTCTAGGATATTGCAGCTCCTTCAAGAGTAAACACATAGCTACTAGTAGAGTTGGATTCCATTGAATCTAATATTTAATTTGCATCACTGTATCCCTCTAGTACAACTGGATATCTGGTATAATTGAGACAATAGGTATAAGTCTTTTTCAAGTATCTTAGTAATCTATTTACGACATTCCTGTGATCTTCTCCACTATTATTGGTATATCTACTTAGCTTAACAATCGCATATGCAATATTAGATCTAGTACAGTTTATTAGATACATTAAATGCCCAATAACACTAGAATAGTTAAGTTGTGATATACTATCACCTTCATTTTTATACAGTTTCACATGTGGATCAAAGGGAGTGCTTTGTAGGTGTACAATCTGGAAGATTGTATTTTTTTAAGATTTTTTTTACATAATGTGATTAAGATAAAGTGATTTTATTAGAGTCTTTCATAATTTTGATTCCAATGATCATATCTAATTTTTTCGAACCAAGCCTTTGAAGATTGCTTTAACCCATAAATGGTTTTTCGAAGTTTGCCTACTTTTCCATTCTCCCCCTAAGCAACAAACCTGAAGGTTGCTCCATATAGACTTCTTCAGATAATTCACTATTAAGGAAAGCAATCTTCACATCCAAACTAACATAATGTCCAAGACCTTTTAGCTGCAACAGAGATTAAAACTCACATAAAGTTTAGTTTTGCAATTGAGGAAAGTCTCTTCATAATTCAAACCTACAGTTTGAGTATATCATTTTGCCACTAACCTTTGCTTTTAAGTGCTTAATCGATCCATCTGAGTGGTATTTAAGACTATATATCTATTGGTAACCAACTATATATTTTTCTGGACTTAGAGGGACTAATGTCTATGTTATAATTTTGTGCATAGAAGATATTTCATCTTCCATTGATTTTCGCCATCGAGAATATGCCAGCGTACCATGGTGTGAAGTGGTAACCAGCTTATGTGACAAGGTCATAGCATAGGAGCAGTATTAAGGGTGTAAGTGGTGATAAAGCAAAAAATATAAAAATAGACTGTAAAGTGTAAGAGCAATTACCTTTTCAAAGAGCAATAAGTCGATCAAGTTCATGGACTGACTATGTGGCCTCAAAGACCTGATTTGAGAGTGTCAGTAAAGACTTAAATTAAATGTCCCCATTACCAATACCAGATAGTGTTGAAGATGACATAAGAGAACAACTATAAAATGGTTGAAGATTCTCAGAATGGTTCTTAGGTATTAGATCCCCTTCAGTAGAGGGGTGAAAAATAAAGAAGATTTTACAAAATATTTACATATGCATTGATATGAACTCAATTAGCTACCAAATTAAAATAGTTATAACTTTTTGTTAGTGTGAGTAGCAGAAAAAAAAAAAAATACACACACACACACACACACTTAACAAGTGTGTTTGATACCATGTAAAATAACTTAAAAATGATAATGAAGTAGGACATTATGCATCACATGGAAGAAAGAAGAAGAGAATTAGAGAGATGAGAAAGAGAGAATGAAGAGAGAGAGAGAGAGAGAGAGAGAGAGAGAGAGAGAGAGATGATGGTGATGATGGAAGGAGAACAGATATGATTAGGATTTCACACCTTTTCCTTAACCCTTTTATTAATAAAGAATCAAGGCATTACATCGTGTCGATTACAAGCAACTAGCTAACTAGGCCCCAATATGAATCAACCCAACTATAATAGACCACACGTGGGATTTACAAGATGGTTAACTTGCATGTGAATGAATATAGATTATTATGCACCTTAACACCATAAGATCATTTAAGATTTTAGTGGCAATCTTATGATTATCCAAAGATAATGGTAGGACTAGAAATAATCTTAACAAAGATTATTCTGTATGTAGAAAAAAAATTATTGACCATTAGGCTCGTGGAAGTGTGAAAAAAAATTGAGGCAACTCATTGATGACCCTAGCCTGTATTATAAATATGGCACATGGGTTTGTGATTTTCCACCACCAAGAAAAATTCATTTCCTCTGTCCCCTTCCTTGATCACATAAAGTATGATTTTCTCTAACTACTCATACTTTGAATTGTTTGCAAGTATCCCCTTTTCATTTGTAGTTGAAATTCTAGCTTTTCTAGTGCGCTACCATCTATTTTTTACAATAGATCTAATGGTATAATACCCACTTATGGCCTAGTATTATGATTTGCACACTGATTTTTTAAATATCAAACATGCTTCTACATCAAATTCTATACATAAATAGGGAGATGACTTTTATGTGAAACTAACTTATAACATGTTGGTATCATTATGTTGATGATTATTACTCATAAAGGCAAAGTTCATTCACCTGATGGCATAAGCTCTCTCTCTCTCTCTCTCTCTCTCTCTCTCTCTCTCTCATGAGTAGCATTAAGTGTCCATGTGTTCTCTCTAATTATATGAAAACTCTTAGCCGACTCACATAGAGATATAGTGCATGTGCATACCCCTAACATGGAAAACAACTTTACATGCTTGAAATCCACCCCGTTAATTAAGTACAAAATCCTTTGTTTGGCTTTTTTTTTAATAAAAGTGAGAGCACACCACCTATAATTTTATTGATAAAAAGTAAAAAATAGATCATCTTCTAAAAGAAGTAACAAAGATTTACTAATTTAATACAATGATAGACATATTTATTGATGCCAATAGCAATATAAGACTTGGTGGTAGGGGGGGACCTATCTAAGGAACATAGCTAGGAATGAGCAAGGCGAGGGCTGGAATAAGGAGGCTGGGGAATCAGGGGCCATGAATGCCTCCAGTGGGGATTTTCTAGTCGTGCCACCTAACTACAATAGCAATAGGATGCACTAAGGTTAGATCCAAAACCAACAAATAACCAGCGATAATGAATTAGAGTTGGAAATCAAAGCTTAAACAGGAGATTATTATTACCAAACGTGGCACAAAGGGAACAAGCACAAACTAGCCACAACTCCAATGAGCTTACTACAAGGACAATAAACAACCATACGATTGAACAAAGGATAATAAAATAGACCTACTACTACTATGGAGAAGTGAAATTAACTTGAAAATGCAGTCAATGATGTGACCCAACTGGAACCATCGAAGTTGCAGGTTAAAGAGGGTTTACCATGGGCTTGATGAAACCGAGAAGTCAATAGGATCACACCAAGTATGTGCTCATGTTTCATCACTCTTTCGTGAGTCGAATATAGGCATAACTACATGTTCATGTGCTGGAAACATGTATATTTTTAGACCTTCTTGTTTTTTGCTATCTTATCTCAAAGATACATATGCTTATTTTCTAGGTCAATCTTCCTCTTCTACTATATCTTAGTTCATCCTTGATCTTAGAAATCAAGGAGATTTAACAATTAAGTAAGTCTCCATAGAGAGAAATATAAAATTATACCTAAAACCTCTAATGTCAACCTTAATTGTAGAATATGATTGTTTATATATCAATTATGGAAAATCGTAAAACTTTAAACTTAAATGTGTATTTAAATGCCAGCAGATTATTTGAATGAGGATTGATAAACTTAATAGTCCGCACTTAAACACTCTTCTAGACCTTGTAATAGGAATTAGGTTTTCTATACATGTAGGTGAGGAGACTAAGACGTATATTTATAGAAAGGATTAGGAATAGTTTTAACCCATCACAACTAAAATCACAACGACTCTCTCAGGAGTCTCCATACTAAATAAAGTCACATCCATCCGAAATACTATGTATAAGTAGCAAAACCCAAGGGCATCACCCCCTAACATATCACATTGATCACTATTATGGGGCTCATCGATATACTTAGTTCATGTAATCCAATGGTCAAATCAAAACTGATGATCGTGTGGGGTCCACCTAATAGAAGTCTTACACTCTCTCACTTAAGCCACATCGATCAATCAAAGAAGATAAAATGTCTATTTTGATGAAAATATTTTATAAAATATATTTATTTGAAACTTTTTAAAAGCAACCACTGAATTTTAGAAAAATGATATTATTATATAATATGAGCAAAACTTTTTAAATCTCGTTTATCAAGATAACTGATATTAGATCATGGTAGCAATCATAATATCTAATCTTTTCAAAGTGAGACAAATTATGGTTGTGAATGCCAATAACCTCAATGACATAGATCAATGACATGAATACTCGAGGAAGAAGGATTTTGTCGTTGCGTTTTTTTGCTGTCATGGGTGAGGTATGGCCTTAAGAATTGCGAGAGTATGGGACTCTCTAATATAATGGCAGAAACAGACTCTAGAATTTTAGTAGATGCAGTAGAGAATTTCCAATCTTAGGCCTCTTGGAAAATTTGGTACCGATTAGCAATTATTCAGTCCCTAGGGGATTCAATCTCATTCTCGATCTCTCATGTTTTTCGCGAGGTAAACTTGGTAGTGGATGCCTTAACGAAACTGGGGACTGCTGAATGGCCTAACTCGACATATCTATCTAGGGAGCATTTTCCTATCCACGTTAAAGGACTTATCACCCTAGAGAAGGCGGGAATGGGAGCGATCAAAACGGGCTAAGAGTGTTATAAAAATCGGGGGGAGGGGGGGGGGGGGGGGGGGTTTTTTTTGGCCATTTTCGAGGTATATGACAGATGGGCTCGGGGCTTTGTTTTGGTGTGCTAGGGGTCGGCCCGAATTGTAAGTATTTTGCTGCTATGAATAAAATCTTTCTCTTCTTTAAAAAAAAAAAAAAAAAAAATGGGTGGGGTATGGCCTAACTTCCACTCTAAGAGAATTTTCTGCAAACATGATCCTATTTGTGGGTGCATTTGGAGCTAGGGGTGGTCGCCTTCAAAGTCTTCTTTTAAGTGAAAGGTGTATATAAGCTAGACTTATCTTCTTAAAGGGAGATTTGATGATGATGAGTGGTTTATGGGTTGCTCAAGATGCTTATCAGGTATCTATGAATCGAAGGTTTTTACTCAGCGGGATCGGGGCTTTAGAGTTAGCCTTTTCTCCTGAGTTCTTTTTTATCGGTAATTTTGTTCTTGTTTATCTTAGCTACTATAATTTGAAGTCTAAATTGTTAACCATTCATCCTCATCTCTTCTGAAACCTTCGGATGGTTAAATCTGTAACAATTTCAAATATCAAATATATTTTAAATTTTATATTCAAATTTCTGTTATAATCCATCTTATATAAATACAAGATAGATCCGTGAGATCCATGAGGTTGAATTCATATCAACGACAGTGTTTTACATGGTATCAAAGAAAAAGATCTTGTGTTTGAATCTCGACCTCCGGACAGGTAGATCTGTAGCAATTTCAAATATCAAATATATTTTAAATTTTGTATTCAAATTTCTATTGTAATCCATCTTATATAAATACAAGATAGATCCATGAGATCCATGAGGTTGAATTCATACCAATAGCATTGTTTTACAAAAATGATAGGTGTGCCCCAATTTTTTAATAGTGCCCACCCGAATTTGTAATCTCTATGTTCATATCAACAAAGTTACAAGTGGTGTGCTCCCGCCTTTATGTTTTAAAAAAAAAAAAATCATCTATAAACAAATGAGATCTCCAAATGTTTTTACATAAATAGCATCAAACTAAAACTCCCATTAATCCAATACTTTTTTAAGACCATAAAAGACATGCCTCATAGACAACATGATAGAATGAATTTCAAGAAGTAGGTCCATCATCTTCTACCTCATGTGGATAAGTTCCACAGACACCTGACAATTTATATCAAGAAAAATTAAAGTCATATTGCTCAATGTGTGGCCTCGAGATGTAAGTATTTCACTTCCACAATAAATAAGTCATCCCACTTCATGATTTTCATAATACAATTCCATTATAAAAATGTAGCTAGATGTGGACTTCTTACCATTAATGCAACCAACAAGGTCTATGTCAATTTATCTAATTGATTTCAAATGATCGGAACTCCAATATGTGTGACCAAAGTCCTTTGCATGTTTATAAATACTACAATACTTTCTTTTATACTGAGGAGGGTTTTTCTTAAAATCTACTTATTAAAATTCCCTGGCAACGATTTTAGGTTTATATTCTTCAATATTACTGATAGAGTCCCTTTTGATTTTCAATACTCATTTACTACTAAATAGCTTAATTCTTTTTATCCATTTAACAATATTTTAAATTTTGTTGTCCTCCGTGAGTTTTAATCATCCTTTATGACATCAATTCAAAGAGTAAACACTCCCACTATTTATAGTATTTTTAATAAACTTAAAGTTCCTAGTATTCATTGTCCTAGTAAGAATAATAAAATCTGTCAAGTGAATCCTACCAACCGTTCATAGTTTAAATGGGTTCACTTCTATTGAAAATGACAACATAATTGTAATTGATTCTCATTATCAAGTTTATCATATACGGACTAAATCAATCAAAACTTCATGATTGGGCCATTCTTTGCTCAATCTGAGCCATTGTTTGTGTTTAGATTTGTCAGTTGGATCAGGGGATAAATTTTATTCTAATTTGATTTGAAATGAATCAGATTCATTCAAAACACACTGTAAATGGCCACATTCACTCTGACTAAATCGTGGTAGATTGGGGTCAATCTTACATGTCCACTTTAAAAGTTGTATTATTTTTATTATTCAAATTAATTTTCATCCTAATCTAGCCATTGGATCATGTGATAAGGTCCATTTAATAAATAATCAATCTTATTCGTCCAATATCTCCATGATTCGAAATATGTTTGGGGCATATGACCACTTGTTACGAACTTCTTGACATATAGAATAAAACCACTGGAACATATCTTCCAAGAGGTCCAAAAATTGGCGACAACCCGCAGACCTCACTAGGGCACATTAGACATGCGATTTTGGGAACCCCGCACTCTGGTCCAACCATTGAGGGGTTGTGAGGTTGAACCCTAGTTAAGACTGATGAGCCCCATATCCCAAAGTTGTCAGATGGCCCGGTGGTGCCAAAGTTCGCTTGGCTTGGGCAGTGGGCCCAAATACCCTAAATTGGGCCCATAATGCCCAAAAACAAGAAACATTAACCCCAAACCAATTATTATACATAACCAAAAGTAGGCCCTAACCTAGCATGACATGTGCCCACGACTACGCCTGATTCAACCAGTAAACATGCCTGAAACTGGGCCCAATGCATGCCACAATTTATCTCATTAAACAGGCCCGGAATTGGGCCCAATGCATGCCCCGATTTATCTCATTAAACAAGCCCAAAAACTGGGTGCTACAGGTTGCATCAGTCCCAAAAACTTAGCTCCTCCAGTAACCCTTCTCTGACTCCATCATCGGCCAAACTCTTGAGGAGTTGGCCAGACGACCAGATTCGTTGTTGGACCCATTGCATTGGCACAAGCCTCCATCGACGCAGCCCTGAGTCGATGTGGCCCTCCATCGCGACAAGTAGCCAGAATCACAACCATTGGAGAGGGATTTCTTGGGTAAAGGTAGCAGCACCATGTGCTTACATATTGGGGCTGTCAACGCACTGGGCCTGGGGTAGGTCTTGGCCCCGATTTTGAACTGTTTCAGACTGGTCCGTCCGGCCAGGCCTATTCAAAATTCTGATTTTTAAGGCCTGAGCCCGGCCCATTGACAACCCTATTACATATCCATTTATTATTTTTATATTTTATACATATA
This sequence comes from Liriodendron chinense, assembly GCA_003013855.2. Lineage (NCBI taxonomy): Eukaryota > Viridiplantae > Streptophyta > Magnoliopsida > Magnoliales > Magnoliaceae > Liriodendron > Liriodendron chinense. Next base: position 517,722 of record ML058590.1, read on the forward strand.
TAACTACTTAACACATTTATACATAATATCAAATTAATTAATTATTAAATATCGAGTTGAGTCAGGTAAAGTCTGGTCAACCCAACCCGGCTAGATATGCTGACCCAAGTTTTGTGGTTTTTAAACTTTGCAGAGTCTTGGAATAGCTTTCATCCTAACAAGGCACGTTCGAATTGGATGGAATATAGATATTATAGGAGGTTTACTCAAGACCAATGGTAGGTGTTCCCATCCCAACTATTTCTATGGTTTGGCTCACCTGAGTTTTGAATCTTCATGTTTTTGAATTCCAGGGTTAAAATTAGGTAGCAGACCTGATGAACGGGTGAATCTCATAAAAAAATCCCAGTAATTGTACAGAGCTCAACAGGCCATAAGTATGGCCCAGTCCATTGAAAGCCCCGCCCACAACCTTCCCCATTTCTTCATTGATTTATGTGGTTTAAATTCCTTTTGGTCTTCCAAAGTCAGTACATGATTCCACATTCCAATACTATTTCCTTTTCTAAGTTATTTAATATGGATGTGAGCCCATGATCATAATGGTGCCACTTTTATGTCGGACGTTAGGGCACAAGGATTGACCCCATTAGTTGGCAGTTTATTAAGCTTCATGGTACAATTTTTTTTTTTTATGGCTACAAGCAAGAGCACTGAGAATTGTGGGCCGCGCCACATCTCGATTGTTCATCGCCTGTTGTTAGCAATTTGAACCATTCATTTTGTGAGCCCAAATGAGAATCATTCATCTCTACCACTTCATCTGCAGGCATGGGCCAGGCCTACCACAAAATAGGTCTAGATCCAGCATGTGGGCCAAAAGGTAAAACCCAAGCTGAGCTAGTGGCAAGCTGGGTCTGAGGGTCTAACAGGTGGGCTCTGGAAATGATGGCTCTGCTTAGCCAACTTGATTGTGGATGGTGTGAAATTTTGGATGTTTCTCGTTTCACATATTTTGGTTAGAAAGGGCAGATCGCATGTTAACTCGATGAGATTTTGCGTTCGACCGTTCAATCAGGAAGGGTGGTTTGTTGCAGTGGGTCGTGGATCCTGGTCGTCTTTGTAGTGGGTGCTATTCACCAATGGTTTGGATCTTGCACATATGTTGTCACACATGGAGGCCTCTATAAATCGTGGGTTAGGTTGGGCCCAACTAGTTTATGTTTTGGGCTTTAAAAAGGCTACCCGAAAGCTGATCAGCACCGGCAGCCTCACCCAACCTGCTTCTCACTCCTCATTTGCACTCACCTTAATATTCATCGTTACGGGTAGCAATGGGGTTGTGTTGGCCCATGGGTCATTGTTTCTGAGACAGGTTAGAACCAAGCTAAATGGGTAGTGGGTCCGAATCAGGCTCATAAACTAGCCCACTTAAATAAATGGGCTGGGCTTGGATTGAACCTCACTTGACCCAACCCACACATATGGGCTATCAATGGGTTGGGCCAGATGACTGGACTCGACCCACCTACATTACAAAAAAACTTTGCTTATAAAGCTCTCCAGTTTTCTTATATTGGAAAAATACCCTCAATATGTGCATAGTTGTAAAATTCCCTCTCCCTTTTCCTTACTTTTCTTACCGTTGTCTATTGCTACTTAACTATGGTTAGTTAGCAAAGTGAAATAACCAAATCACCCCCAGAAAAGAAACCATTACTAACCCCTCCTCTCTTTCTTGAAAATCTATGGTTTTTGAATTTTCAATCTCCTTGTTTTCTTGAAAAAGGAAGAAGGAAGAGAAAAAGCATTTATCTTTCACATCTATCGCTAGTATTTTGAGTAAAAGCAACTTCCTTTCGCCATGTCCCAATCTCTGCATCTTTCTCCTAAGAAAGACGGCATATCTAGTCTTATACCATTACTTGTTATTGTATTGAAAGAGCAACAGATTCTAAGCTTGAATTTTTATTATGTTGGGTCTTTATATAACTCTATTTGCTTTTATTATTCTACAACACACGCACCACACACACACCCCACACCCACCAATGCACTCACACCGTAATGGGACTTCACCACCTATGGGACTCGAACCTCAGACCTCGCATTGAAACTCTAGGAAGTCTACAACCTAGGTAAGGTTAAGAACCCAAGTAATGTAAGGGTTCCTTTCCATGAATACTAGAAAAGAGATGGGAATTTTGCAAAAACGCATACATGAAGGGATTTTCTGAAGTATATGAGAAAGGGAAGGGGTTTATATGAAGAAAAAAAAAAAATGTGTTAGTTTAGCGCCATATGCAATTCGTAGGCTTTTTTTTCTCACCTCACTCTTTTTTTCTTTTTTTCTTTTTTAAAAAAAAAAACTGGAGAAATTTTATTCACAGTGAACAGAAGATACATTCGGGACTTCCATAAGCACAAAAAATATCTTCCGGACGGCCTATCTTATAAGAATGCCTCAACAGGAACCGAGAAAAGAAAATTACAGACTACTTCCTGGTCTCCCTTACTTGACCCAAGCCCAGCCTATCCATAAAGAGGGCCCTACGAATTTTCTCTCGAGAGAATTTCAAGTGGGTTGGGTGAGGCTTGCGCTTAAAGAATTTTAAGTGGATCCAGTTGGACAATAATTTTCAGCTTGTGGTCGTGCAATCTAATCCATCTATGGGTGGGCCTGCCATGTAAATGCACTTATTTGACATGGACGTGGTGAGACCTAAACCTGATCCAACTGGGTATGGGTACTAAAGGACGGGACCTGTTGATAGTTCTATTAGAATTGACATATTTATAGGGAATTGGGTCTAGAAATCCGATTTATTTTTGTAAGGTTTCTAATAATAAGAACAATTAAATAATCTTTAATTGAAAGCCATTTGATCCAATTATTAATCGGGTCCAAAATCAGGGTTCAAATCTAGTTCATGCCAGACCGAATATTTCGTGCATTCAATGACTAATTAGGACATTTTTTTGGGAATTTAATAATAAAAAAATATCTAATAATATAATTTACATAAAGGTTTTCAGTATGCTACCTCATTAATTTAAGCAATTATCATCCGCGATTCAGGTGGGCCACACTAAGGAAAACAATTTGAAGGCTAAGTATTATCCTGTACATTGTTTCCAATCATGTGGTCCACCTGGATCACAAATGGGGCTGAATGTTTTGCCCAAGCATATGGTGGTCAGTTTGTTTTTACATATCAACATTATGATGGGGCCTACTCAAGCCATAACCCATTTGCTTTCATGGTAATCGTTAAGAAATCCAACGGAGGATACTAAGATGATAATTACTTAGATTATTGAGATAGTTTATTGAAAACCTTTTTGAAATAGGCACCGGAGTGTAAATTCTATAATAAGTATTAATTTGTTTTTCTTTCTTTCTTAAAAGTCATTTATATTCCTGAAAAGTTTTTAAATTGTAAACACTATACACTTGAAAAGATATTCAGGTAGAAAGTGTTTACATGCTATTTTATTTTATTTTCTTTTTAAATAAATTGTGCCTTAAGCTAAGTTGTAATTTGTTGACAATGTATATAGTAGGTATTCACACCATATGGAGCTTGAGGCAGTAAATCTCGCTTGAATAAACAAATCACATAAAAATAATTTGACTTTTTTTTAATATTTGGATTCTAAGAGAGCATCAAAGAATGCATACATTAAACAAATTAGATGTCCTCCACTATTATAGTGAGCCTCAAATGCAATCGAAAAGTTTTTAATAGTGGACATTCCATCTTTCCCTCTCATGTTGTCCATTTAGTGATCAATCAAGTATTTTTTTTGTCATAGTAAAGCATTAAAGGAAGCATATGATGGACAGATTGGATGTACTATCCACATTATAAGCTTCACACATCACAAGTGTGTATTAACCATTGTATTCTATTATGTATAAAGCCTTTTTAGCTATAAATGATTTCCTTGTAATATATATGAAACATGGCTTTTGCCATATTTCATATCATAGCTAAAAGTTGTACATGTGCTTATTGTTGGAGTTGTCTTCAATCTTGGACACTTAGAGAGGGCTTCGGGCGATCGAAGGGATCAGGTCGAGCGCCCGAAACTTCCTTGGAAAAAGGTTTCTGGAATCTGAATTGTTGAGTCTGTTTTCTGGGTATTTTAGGGGGCCCAACAATTGTTGATGGGGGGGGGGCACGAAATTGTGCCGAGTGTCCGATAACTTTTGTAGGGGGGTTGAAATTCTCTGGAAATATTACTAGAACTCTCTAGACAGTTGTTTGTTCTGTGAGCGCTCAATAATGCGCGCACTGTATGTCGGTTGTGCAGTTTTTAGCAGGATTTATTTCTAATTCTATTATTTCTATTTAAATGGGTGTAATACAGGATTAGGGTTGCCGCCAAAGGGGCCAGGTATCTTAGAGAGATTGAGAGAGTTCTATGGTAAGAGAAAGAGCTAAGGGAAAGCTTGGAGTTCTCAAGGATTAGGGAAATTATTGGGTTTGTCCTTATTATGTGAGAATTAGCTTTGTTAGCTTGGGATTTCTCTTTTGGACTGTGATACAGGTAAGTATTATTATGTTATCTCTTGTAACTTCTAATTCATAGTGGATTGGCTTTGTGTCATGGTTTTACCCGTGAGGGGTTTTTTCATGTTAAATTCGGATTGGTCTTCTCTTGAATGCTGATTTACTTGATTGTTACCATTGTGGTTTATCTCGTTTGATTGTCTCTCGCTTCCGCCGCAGGGCCAGTCAGTTGCCTTTTCCCAATACTTACAGCTTGTAAACCCTTTACTGGAAAATGCAAGCATTGAAACAACCTTTGAAATTCGATTAGTTGCAATTCCTTTACAATTTATAGGGCTTCCAAACGACCCTAACAAAAAGACAAGCAAAAGAAGAAGAAAAACCAAAGAGTATCGTTGCCATGGAAGTCCATCTAATAACCAAATTTCATTTGTAGGAGAGAGCAAATAACGACTATCAAGGCAAGCAGATCTTCAATAGCCATGGAAATTCAGCCGTTGAGGTGGATGTTTGCCTTAGTGATGGAACCCAAGCTAGGGCTGTCGTTGGTGGCTCCTGGTCAGGCATATATGAGTCTTTGCAACTCAGAGATGGGCATCAGACTATCTGGGAAAAGGTTTCCTCAAGGCTATGGAGAATGTTAATGCAATAAGTGACGCAGGGGGGACGTGGTAGGTCGATCACCGTCTCCCTAACCGATAGTTCTCGAATCCACGAGAAGAAATAAAAGATAAAAAAAAGGAAATAAATTCCAAATAATTGATGTATTGATAATTGAATGAATAAAAACGGAATTACAATGCATATAAATAGGAAACTAAACCCTAGGTAAAGTATCAAAATCCAACTCCAACTAAAACTCCTAGAAAACGCAACTTACTATAAATAGTAAACTTACTATTTATAGAAGTCGTTCAATCCTACTAGAACTCTTGGTTTTCGGCCAAAAATAGAAAGTTATCAAACAGCCTCAACCACGTTGTTCTACGAAATATTCTAAGCCCTTTTCATGTTGGGCACTAACTCTAAAACCCTACAGATGCAAAGTTATGATTGAATTAAAACTTACTATAAATAGTAAAACTGAAAATAAACTAGCCTAATGACCGTCGATACGGTCGATTCTCGCGATTCCGGGTTAGGCAACCCGGCATAAGGTTGGCTAAAGTAGCTCGAGCTACCCCAAATCGATATATTATACGTCCCGTAACTCATTCCGGATTGTGAGATACGACCGATTCACGGTCCTGACGGTCCGGATCACTTTTGGCCCCGTCCGGTCTTCTTTTGCTCCATCTGGGCCATGAAATAGTCAGCGACCCGTCCTACATCAGTCTCCTCCACTTCGAAAGAACTCGACCCCGAGTTCTCGTCCAGCTTTAGTTCATGATATTCGTACAGATCTGCCACGTTGAAAGTCATTGAAATCTCCATGTCATCTGGAAGATCAACAACATAGGCATTGTCATTGATCTTGCGAATGATCGGTACCGATCCAATCTTCTTGTGTTTCAACTTGTTGTAGGTCCCGGTAGGAAATCGCTCTTTACGTAGGTGGACCATCACCTGATCTCCTATTTCGAACACTTTGGCGCGCCGATGCTTGTCGGCCGCTTCTTTGTACTTCTCGTTCGAAGCCTGTAATTTGTTGCGCACGTCTGCATGTATGTCCATGATTCGGTCTGCCATATGTTCAGCTGTAACGCTCATGCCCGGAAGCTTGGGCAGGGGAACCAAATCGAGTGTGTGACGAGGAACGCACCCATAAACAATCTGGAACGGAGATTTTCCTGTCGATCGGTTTACCATGTTGTTGAACGCAAACTCTGCTTGAGCCAGGGCCATGTCCCACTGCTTCGGTTTGTCACCTGAAAGGCAACGGATGAGATTGCCCAATGTGCGGTTGACGACCTCAGTCTGTCCATCTGTTTGTGGATGATAAGCACTGCTGAAGTGAAGTCGTGTACCGAACCGATTCCACAAGGCTCGCCAAAAGTGGCTAACGAACTTTGTGTCCCGGCCTGAAGTGATCGTCTTAGGAATCCCATGTAGTCGTACAACCTCTCTGAAGAAAAGGTTCGCAACGTGTATCGCATCAAAGGTCTTCTTGCACGGAATGAAGTGTGTCATCTTGGAGAATCGGTCTACCACCACGAACACTGAGTCCATGCCGCGTTGTGTTCGTGGGAGCCCTAATATAAAATCCATAGATAAATCCTCCCAAGGGGCATCTGGCACGGGTAATGGCGTGTAAAGACCTGTATTTTGAGATTGTCCCTTAGCGGTTTGACAAATATGACATCGTTGTACCGCCCTGCCCACATCATGAGCAAGTTGCGGCCAGTAATACCGCTCTTCCACCATCGCTCGAGTCTTATCTCGTCCTAGATGACCGCCGAGGCCACCGCCGTGCAGCTCGATAATAATTTTGTCCCGTAACGAACTCTGCGGGATGCAAAGTCGATTTCCTTTGAAGAGAAAACCATCTTGAATTAGAAGGTCACTCGGGTGCCCTTCTTGGCACTTTTTCCATGCATCTGCAAAATCCTCGTCCTCGGCATAAAGTTCCTTGAGGCAGTCGAACCCGATCACCTCACTGCTCACTGTAATAAGAAGAGATGCACGTCGGCTTAGTGCATCTGCCACCTTGTTCTGCTGCCCTGATTTGTGTTTCAGAACGAACGTGAATTCCTGTAAAAACGAAATCCATCTAGCATGCATACAATTCACGTTAGTCTGAGTATTGATAAATTTTAAGGCCTGATGATCAATGTACAGTATAAATTCCCTTTGAATAAGATAATGGCGCCAATGGCGCAGTGCTTGAACCACTGCATATAATTCAAGTTCATAGGTCGACCACTTCTGTCGTGTGTCGCTGAGTTTCTCACTGTAAAAGGCAACCGGCCTGCCCTCCTAAGAAAGGACTCCCCCAATGCCGACAATAGATGCGTCGCATTCTACCTCAAATAGCTTGTCGAAATTAGGGAGTACCAGAACCGGGGTAGTGGACAACCGATGTTTAATTTCTGCAAAGCTCTTCTCAGTCCCTTCGGTCCATTGAAACGGACCCTTCTTCATACAGTCGGTAATCGGCGCGACGATACTGCTGAAGTTCCGCACAAATCGACGATAGAAGGTCGCCAACCCATGAAAACTTCGTACCTCATGAATGTTTGTCGGAGTCGGCCAATCCCGAATAGCTCGTACCTTTTCTTCGTCCACTCGGATACCCGTGGACGACACGATGAACCCCAGAAACAATAATTGATCAGTTAAGAAGCTACACTTTTTCAGATTTAAGTATAGCTTGTTGTCGGCCAACACTTGTAGCACTTTTCTGATGTGGGTCATGTGCTCCGTTTCATCCTGACTGTATATTAGAATGTCGTCAAAGTAAACGACAACGAAACGGCCAATGAACGGCTTCAACACTTGGTTCATTAAACGCATGAAGGTGCTTGGTGCGTTGGTCAAACCGAAGGGCATAACCAGCCACTCATATAGCCCTTCCTTGGTCTTGAAGGCCGTTTTCCACTCGTCACCTGGCCTAATACGGATTTGATGGTATCCACTCCGTAAGTCCAGTTTCGAGAACACCTTGGAGCCCTCGAGCATGTCTAGCATGTCATCCAACCGCGGTATTGGAAATCGATATTTAACTGTTATTTTATTGATCGCGTGGCTATCGATGCACATACTCCATGTTCCGTCCTTCTTTGGGGTAAGGAGTGCCGGAACGGCACACGGGCTCATGCTCTCTTTAATAAGACCCTTACGGATCAGTTCCTCCACCCGTCCCTGTAGAATTTCACACTCTTTTGGACTCATCCGATAGTGCGGTCGGTTGGGTAGACTGGACCCTGGGATAAGATCGATGTGATGTTGTATGTCTTGCATGGGAGGCAACTCATCAGGTAACTCTCCAGGCCAAGTACTTCGAAATTCTTCTAGCAGTGGTTTAAGGCGTTGAGGAATATTAGAGGATCCTGGCTCCTCGCCTTTTACCATAACGGCATAAATCTCGCCCGTTTCCTTTGATTCCTTAACAAACTCGCGAATGGTAAGGAGAGAGTTCACCTCCACTTTAGAAGCTTCAGGGTGTTTGTCTGGTGTCATAGGGGCCAAAACAATTTTTCGACCATCTTTGGTGAACATGTATATGTTTTCCCGTCCACTGTGGGTCACATCTCGATCCGATTGCCATGGCCGCGCAAGTAACATGTGGCAGGCTTCCATGTCAACCACATCACAGAGGACCTCGTCCTTATAGCTTTTACCAATGGAAAACGAGATAATGCATTGATGAGTTACCTTGGTTTCGTTCACCTTCTTGATCCAACCGATAGAGTAAGGGATAGGGTGCTTCGTCATAGGCAGATGTAACTTATCCACCATAATTCTCGAGACAATATTTTCGCTACTCCCACTGTCTATGATCACGTCACAGATTTTGCCCTGCACGGTGCACTTTGTGCGAAAAATATTATGTCGTTGTGGGTGCACTTCCTTCCTGGGAGCGTAAAGTAGTCGTCTTACTACTAGCGATTCCCCATGATCTTCAGTCAGCCAATCGACATCTTCTGTGTCCCCCTCTTCGGCCTGTTCCAATTCAGGGTTGTCTTCTGTTGACTCGCCTTCCACGCCGCCTTCATTCGTAGTTAAGTGTGCTGCAGGGCGTTGGGGGCAAGCGTTCGACCAGTGACCTGGTTGGCCACAACGGAGACAATGGTCTGGTCTTGGCCGACCATATGGGTTGGGGATCCTGCTGGAACCTGCTGTAGTGGGAGCTGTACGTTGAGGTCTTGAGGAACCGCTTCCCCCGTCCCGGTTCGTGACCGTAGGAGGTTGAGGACGCCCTCCTATAGGCTCCTTGCCTTTGGCCAGCGTTGTATCTTGAGTGGGTCCGGTGTTGGGATTTCGTGTTGCCGGATAGGGTCGAGCAGGGGGTCGTGACAACTGTGTTTCTGCTCGAGTGACCAATTGGTTGGCCTCACTCAACGTCCATACCGGATGCATCTGGACTCGATCCTGGATTGCAAATCGCAACCCACCAATGAATCGTGATACTTGTTGTGCCTCTGATTCCGATAAATTATTCCGTGTAGCCAATCGTTGGAATTCTTCAAGATATTCAGCTACGGTTCGATTTCCCTGACGACAATTTTGGTATTGTTGGAACAAAATTTGTTCATAGTCGCTAGGGAGGAATCGAGCTCTAAAAAGTTGTCTCATTCTAGGCCATGTTCGGATGGGTGCCTTATTCTGACGGGTGCGGGAAACCTGTAGGTTTTCCCACCATGCTGAAGCACCGGATTTAAATTTATAAGCAATTAGTTTTACCTTCTTGTCGTCCGGCACTTCCATATAGTCGAAGTATCGCTCGACCTCTGCCAGCCAGTCGAGGAACTCTTCTATTCAAAGTAGGCCATTAAAGCTGGGAAGATCAGCTTTGCCCCGATAGTCTCGTTCTGCTCGTTCCACACGCTCATTCCCTAGCGCAGGTCGTCGTACCAAAATGTCTTCGACCTCATCATCGCTTGGTTCTGATTCGTCTGGTGTAGCCCTACGATTATCCACCTGGGGTGCTCTACGGACAACATGATTGTCCCGTATAGCAATGGTTGGTGGTTGTTGGTCGCCTTGGGCTCGAAGCGGAGCTAGCGATGCTGCAATCTGGTCGAGGGTTGCCTGTATACCTTGCAGGATCAACCGGTTCTCCCGTTGCGCTGCTTCGAAAGCTGTCGCCGTTAGATAGTCCTTTGGAGCACCGTCCTTAGGATGAGGATCCATCCCTTCATTAGAGGTCATCGTCCTGAGGAAGAAACCTCTCTCTGATACCAATGAAGCAGGGGGGACATGGTAGGTCGATCACCGTCTCCCTAACCGATAGTTGTCGAATCCACGAGAAGAAATAAAAGATATAAAAAAGAGGAAATAAATTCTAAATAATTGATGTATTGATAATTGAATGAATAAAAACGGAATTACAATGCATATAAATAGGAAACTAAACCCTAGGTAAAGTATCAAAATCCAACTCCAACTAAAACTCCTAGAAAACGCAACTTACTATAAATAGTAAACTTACTATTTATAGAAGTCGTTCAATCCTACTAGAACTCTTGGTTTTCGGCCAAAAATAGAAAGTTATCAAACGGCCTCAACCACGTTGTTCTACGAAATATTCTAAGCCCTTTTCATGTTGGGCACTAACTCTAAAACCCTACAGATGCAAAGTTATGATCGAATTAAAACTTACTATAAATAGTAAAACTGAAAATAAACTAGCCTAATGACCGTCGATACGGTCGATTCTCGCGATTCCGGGTTGGGCAACCCGGCGTAGCGGGTTGGTTGGCTAAAGTAGCTCGAGCTACCCCAAATTGATATATTATACGTCCCGTAATTCATTCCGGATTGTGAGATACGACCGATTCACAGTCCTGACGGTCCGGATCACTTTCGGCCCCGTCCGATCTTCTTTTGCTCCATCTGGGCCATGAAATAGTCAGCGACCCGTCCTACATCAATAAGTAAACCTGCCTTGATTGGAAAGGACTCAACCTAGCAAGTTAGCATTGATCCCTTGCTTGTTATCAATGCGATATTGGCAGTACCACTTGCTGTCCGTAAAGCAGGTGCTAGTGTGAATAGGATCCCTCTTTAGGGCGCATTGCGAATCTTGCTAGAACAAAACTCCAGTTCTTCTTGTGCCTGCATTCAATGTCATCAATGGAGGATCTCATGCAGGCAATAAATTGGCAATGCAGGAATAAATGATCCTTCCCGTTGGGGTGTCTACTTTTAAGGAAGCCATGAAGATGGCTGTAGAAGTGTATCACTATTTGAAAGTTGTGATTAAGAAAATAATACGGCCAAGATGTAACAAACGTTGGTCGTGAATGTGACTGATGCATCCTAGGGAGTGAGGACAACAGTCACCTTGCCCCCCTCCCCCTTCTTACAACTCCCCACCCCACGGCTATAACGGAGCTTTTTGTAAGAGAAGAAAAAATGAGATAATGATCATTTTGCTTTCTTTGTGTGATCTTTTGATTCCCTTTGAAAGTGAGTGACGCTTCTCTTATAGTTAGGTGAGTGAGTCCACAAGATATCTATTGTTTGTTGTCACTTCCATTGCCATTCAAGTAATCATCTTTTTTTTTCCCATTCTTTCTCTACCACTTGCGTATTTTCTTTTTTTCTTGAGATTGCCAATTTATTTATTTATTTGGGTTAGTACATAAACCCACATTGTTAGTGACACTTCAATGTTAGCCACCCCCCACATTGGGAATTGATACCAAGATTAGTGTTGAAACGAGGTTCTCTTCACTCAGTCTACCACTGTCCTAAAGGTGTGGGTGTCTGAGTTTGCTAAGTTGATGTGATGCCTGGCTCAGGCTGCGGACCCCCTTTTCCTCCTTCCTCCCTGCTCTATTCTCTTTTCCCCTTCCATGTTTTAGTTTCCTTCTTTTCTCCCCTACGCTTGGGGAGTGGGTTCCTTTTTCTTTTTTTCTTTTTTTTTTTGTTCTTCTTTGGGGTGCACCCTTCTGTTGTGCCTTTTTAAGCTTTACCCTTAGTAAATAATAAGAGAATATTACTCGCTTGATTTTCCACAAAAAAAAAACTGGATATACGGGCAAGGTTGTGATTAACATGGATGTTGCATCTTCAAGAGTTTTATGACAACAAGGATAAAACCTATGATCTAAATTTTCAGGAGAAAAACGACAGATCATCCAAAATATCGGGAGAATTTGAAGAATGTCTACAAGTCATTTGTTACTGATCACCCAATTGTTTCCATTGAAGATCCCTTTTGATCAGGACGATTGGGAGCATTATGCCAGGCCGACTGCAGAAATTCGAAAAGCATAGCCATTGGTGTCATATTTTAATGATCCAACTGTTTAAATGATGGGCCTCACCTTGGATGGGATAGATGAAAAAATGTTCAATATTACTATCATTATTATTCCCTATCTATGGTGAGACCCATTAAACAGTTTGGGCCATTGCAAAAGACCTCGATCCAACAGCTGAACTAATGTATGCTATCGCGATAGGCCTGGTTGTATTCTAGCAGACCTCATTCTGAAAATTTATAATTTGAAATGATTGTACAATTCATTAACAGTAAACAGCTACTGCAATCAGGCTGATATCTGACCTCACGGCCTAATATCCAAGGGCACACCTCATGGGTGGGGGTAGATCTGTTGCATACGGCAAGGTTATCATAACTTATGGTAGAGTCGACGCTACAATCAAGTTAACAATTCTTCAAATATATAGTTACCGTCAATTATAATTATTATTTTAGTTTCTTGAAATAATTAGTTAAATTTGTTAATAGCCTAATTAATATTTTACAAATATTGGCTATTATAATGTGACATATTAATTTGATCTCTATATGTAACACGAACATTTTTAGATGATCTTGCCCTTGTAGTTAATTTTTAAGGAGAGTCGTCAGCCTTACGATTTGAAACGTAGGTGGAATTTTCAATATAGGTCCGGTATTTGAAGCATTTTAAAAAGATGAGGTCATTTCAAAAGGCCCCCTAGCACATACTTCCTCTCTCCATGATCTCTTTCTTCCTTCCTCTTTCCATGTGCCCTGCATGTGCCACAGCCCTAGTACATATCACAAGAGAGACGAGCAAAAGTTGGCACCTAGTTATTATTATTTTTTTCTTTTTCCAAATTGCTAGATCCGTGCATTTTTAAAGGGCATAGGGAGGAATTTAACTACAACAGAGGGCATGCATATAGCTTACAAGGTGATAGCTTACAAGGTGATGATGAAGGAAACTCTCCATCAAATAGACCTGCAATTGCTTCTTGGGATAATGGTGCATGGTGTAAAGGGAAAGGAAGAGATCACCGGCTTCTTTCTCTAATATAAACCTCAAATTCATGAGGAACCTTGAATCAAGAAAGTAAAACTAACAAAATCTCTAAAAGATAAATATTATTGAGAATAATAAATATAAGTTCCTTTATACAAAGCAATTGATATTACTTATATAAGACTTAAGTCCTAAATTCATAAACAATAAACTTTCCTACCATAATAAACTTACTAAAATTAGTAAAGATGTCTAATTCTACCCAAACCTAAGAGCAAAAAATAAAGACTTTATTTGTCATAAGAATCTTGAAAACCTTAAACACTAAAAGTAGTAAAACCCATAATTTACTAAAAATAGTAAAATTTTAATTTTAAATTTAAAACTAACCCCTAAAATGATCTTATTTTGAAACTATTTGGAGCCAGTTGCCTTTGACATTAGCCAAGACTTAGAGTTCATCACAGCTCTCCAATGACATATTATATACGCGATCATATATAATAAATGACTGCAAAGTTATGGCAGTAAGAAGCTACCCTGCACGCACTGCACATGCCACATCTAAGTGGTAGCCTGGTGGATCACATCTGCAAAGTTGCATCTAATGTCACAGATCCAAGTCAAATGCCTCAAGCATGTACCATTTATTTCCAAAATTCACGTTAATGAAATGACTCTACATACAAATGTGCCGTAATTTGAAAAATGCAAAGCTGAGGATAGTGATTTGATTGAATGTTGTATCTGGGTGTTTGGTTTTCTTCGGTAAACAACTGTAACTTACCAAATATAGCCTGATCTAGTAGAAAGCTTTGTAATTTAAGTTTAACCGACAATGGGATGTGTGTGTCCCACCAGAATGTGTACAAGACATCCAATCCATCCATCATATGCCCACCACATGTTCTCATTAGCATCCAAAACTCAGATCAATCTAAAGTTCATGCAAAATCATGCCTAAAACCTCTAAAATCACAGAGGGTGGCCCATCTGAATTTTGAAATGGACTAGTTTTTGGGATGTCCATTCATCTTGGTGGGGCACGTCCTCTTAATGGAGTGGGGATATATACAAAACACTGTGGGCCCACACATAATTTGGAAGTTCATTAATTGCGGTTGTCCCTATCCCAACTGTTCCTTGCTGTGTAGCCTATTTGAAATTTAAATCAGCCTGATTTTTAGGTGCCAAGGAGAACTCGAGGGGGCACATATGAAATCGGATTGCGTACTGAGTTACTCAGTAAGCGCTTATCGTACTGAGTAAACTCTGTTGGGCCCACCTTGAATGTATGTGGTTCATCCATGACGTCCATCAGTTTTTTCAGCTCATTTTAGGGGTTGAGCCAAAACTTGAAGCATAAAAAAAAGCTGAAGTGGACCATACCACAGGAAACAGTGGGAATAATGATTTCCACCGTTGAAATCTTCCTAGGGTCAGTGAAGTTTATTTGTTATCCAAACTGTTCATAAGATCACACAGACATGGAAGAAGGGAAAACACAAATATCAGATTGATCCAAAACTTCTGTGGCCCCCAAGTATTTTTCAATGGCAGACGTTCAATTCACACTGTTTCTTGTAGTGTGGTCCAATTAATATTTGGATATGCTTAATTTTTTGTTTCAAGCCCTAAAATTATATAGTAAAATGGATGGACGGAGTGGATAAAATAAATAAATCACTGTGGGCCCCAGAGAGTTTACTAATCTGAGTTACTCAGAGGCAATCCGCTACCGGCACATTTACAGTGGATCTGGACACCCTAACTATTAGAGAGTCCACGTGAGGGTAATCTGAGCCATCATCAGTTTGCCCACTAGATGATCGTTGATTTAAGTTGGTTGGGCCCATCCATGTCTGATCAGATTTAGAAAAGCTCTGATCATTGATTTCGACCTTCCATTATGTGGGCCCTACCCTTGATTGATTGAGTCTCAGAAGAAATACTTTGATCCAATAATTCAAATCATCAGTTAATGACGAAAATGAAAGACCCATGTTGATTGTTCTGGAAAAGGTTTCCTCACTTCTGGACTGTTTGTAATCTAGGGTGCCTTTGATTGCTTGAACCATTTAAGAATCACTCGTCAATTGCTAGAACTGAAGGTCCAGATTGATCATTGGTTTGCCATCAACTCCCACAGGTACCTTTAATTGCTTGAGCCTTTAAAATCACTTTGATTGCCGAACTCTTACAATCCAATAATTGCGAAGAAAATGGTAAGTGGAGGAAAATAATTGGAAAAAACATGATTCCACCAGACTTGAGTAAGGATGGGACCAGTTGATGCGAGTCACTGAGTCTTTTATCCATGGTTAGACTACCTATCTCGCCAAAGAGATCATGGTTTGCAGACTCGGCAACTTGGACCGGCTCGTTCAATCCTGAGTCAGGTCGTCACTAGGTTGAGTTGCGGTTGACTCGTCTGAGCATGGGCATATTTTTCAATGATGACTCGCGATGCCAAAAAGGATGGGACCCGAATAAGCCCGAGATGAGTCAGACAATCCATGAAAGAGATTTGTGAATCCTTTTCATAAGGCGCATGTGCAAGCCAGCATACATGTAATTGATTGTAGGGGCCCATTCCTGAGCATGCTTTGGCCCACAAATCATGTGGTTCAGCTGATCAAGCAGGTTCACACGTATATATGGCCAAAAAAAAAAGTTGACACTCACAATGTGTGTGTGTGTGTGTGTGTGTGTGTGTGTGTGTGTGTTTTGAGTACATAGGTACTGGCATATCTGATGAGTATACCAGCCTCATTTTTAGCCGAAGATTTATACTCACCTCCTGATGGACAGCCCAGATCCAGCATCTTTGTATGTCTCCCTTGTTACTTTGTTATGAAACAAGTTCTCATACCCACCCCCTCTTCCACGTGCATCTCACGTGCCAAAAAATAAAATATAAAATGCTGCTAATGGCTACATAATTAGGGAAACCCCATGACATGAGCTATCATCCCATAACATGTTGACACGTGTCCAAGATCATACATGTGTGTGTGTGTGTGTGTGTGTGTGGGAGAGGGGAGTGGAAAGCTTCGTAGGTTGCCTCAAATCTCAGTCATGAAACCACATATACCTACAAAAAGGAAAAGTGCAATAGCTTCTTTTCCCATCTTTAATCCATTCCAAGCAACTTCTTTGGACAATTGATGATGAGTCTCCTACTTTGGTCTGTACTTTCCTACAAAGCTCTCATCATTTCTTCAATGACAATGTATGCGCGCGCTCATACTTTTGCACTGGTCCATAGTAGATTGCCACATGCATCACCCATCTGTAATACACAACTGTATGTGTGTGTGTGTGTGTGAGAGAGAGAGAGAGAGAGAGAGAGAGAGAGTGTGTGTGCCCATATTCTTGTTCTAGTAATAGTAGGTTGGATCATGCATCACCCAGCTGTGATCCACTCAGCATAAATGAACTAATAGATGGATAGATAGAGGGTGATGTTTGTATGGACTGATAGATAGAGTGTGGGTAGATACTCTTGCAAGTAGTCTGTGGCAGGTTGGATCATGGCTTACCCATGGATAGACTGTGTATGCGTCTAAGATACTCTTGCCCGGCCTCACCTAAGATGGTACGCCCCTACCACAGGGCCCACCTTGTTATATGTATTCTACATCCATGACATCCATCCGTTTTGCCATATCGTTTTAGGATATGAGTCCAAAAATGGAGCAGATCCAAATCTCAGGTGGACCATACTATGCGAAACAGTGGTGACTGACCATTAAAAACTTCTTGTGAGCCACCAAAGTTTAGGATCAAGCTGATATTTGATTTTATGTTACCTTCATCCAGTTTTTTGTTACCTTATCAATAGATTTCATGGCGGATAAACATTATGGTCAGCCCCAGGAATTTTTCAATGGCAGGGCATTCAATCACCACTTTTCCTCTAGTATGGTACACCTGAGATGTGGATCTACTTCATTTTGTGGCTCATTTCCTAAAAAGATTTGGAAAAACGAATGGTCAGCATGGATTTAGAATACATATATCATGGTGGGCTCCACAATAAGAGCCACACTGTCTTGTGTGAGGTAGGTTGCACCTCATTTATAACATTTAGCCCCTTTGTCATGACCTTTTATTTATCTAGCCTCTTAGGCACTATTGGCATTTTTCCTAGATGAAAATGTCATTGTGCCCAGCCGTTCCCTCGTATGGTAGTAGCAGAACATGGAAGTTGAAAGGGTTTTTTGAGAATGGGGGTGTAGGCCCACTAAATCAATGATTGAGTCACCCCTCAACCGATTTAATCTGTTCATTTTAATTGGATAGTCATAAACCCACAATAGGATTATTTTAGAAAAAAAAAATTGAAGCTTTCTATAACCCACACCTACATTAACACTATAAGTTAATTCCGCACTATTTCCTTCGGTGTGGTCCATCCGTAATGAGTTTTGCTCTCAAACTTCAGACAGCATGAAATTAAAACTTCATTCATGTGGACGGCTTGGATCTACGATAAGAATATCCAGTGGGACCCACATAAGACATGGAATAGGTTTAATAAATTGTTCCCTTATGCGGGAAAGGTCATTTGGTCATTAGGATCGTTACCACCTCCGCGTGACCCACTTCGACGAGCTTCCGGTGTGCATCCGGTGTCATTCCCTCCATTCAAGTAAGCTTCTGAGGTTTTTTTTTTTTTTTTTTTTTTTTTTTTTTTTTTTGAAGATTTCTAGCCACAATCTCTAATGTAGAAGATATGACAGCCAAAGGTCGATTTAGGTTAGGTTAATAGTGACTTTTTTTTGTTGATGGGTATCAATGATAAGAGTTTGTGAAAAGGAGGAGGGTGTGGTGGTTCCCTTTATAATTATTATTTTTTTTAGTTTTATGGGTATGAAAGATGAGAGCTTATGAAGGAGATGAATTTTGTAATGAAAGAATGTTGTAATGGATGAATTTTGAAATGAAAAAATGTTGTAATGGATGAATGTGATGGATGTTGACATCGATGAATGTTATAACAGATAAATGTTATAATGAAAGGATGTTGAAATGGACTAACGGTCATAATCGTCATAACTTCATGTGAGTTGCAAATCGCACAAAAAATAGACCCACTTTGGGAGATCAAATGGTGTCCAAATGAGGTGATTCTAAATTCATCTAAAATTTTATCAAATTACATTTCCAACAAGTATAAGTCACCTAAATCAGACATGTAGCGAGAGAGTTATGTCATTTTCGTCGATACACACTGATTATCGCAATAGACACTGACTACCGCCGATACTCACGAACTGTAGCCGATCTCCATTACTCACTGAGTGTCGTCAATCGCCAATACTCAGACCATCATCGATACTTACCGAGTATCGACGACTATTAGTGAGTATCAACGATGGTCAATATGTATCGGCAAAAACAATCATAACTCCATCATCACATGTCTAATTTGGATGATCTTGTACTAATTATTGAAAAGATAATTTGATGAAATTTCATATGGCTTTGAAATCAACTCATTTGAATATCATTTGATTACCCAAAAGTGGGCATAAAGTTACTATCATTTGTTAATATTCACTATTGTTCTCAAATCCGACAAAAACGATCATAACTCCCTCGTTACATGTTCGATTTGAGTGATCTTATACTTGTTGGAAGGGTAATTTGATGAACTTTCAAATGGGTTTGGAATCACCTCATTTGGACACCATTTGACTACCCAAAAGTGGGCCCATTTTTATGGGATCTGCAACCCACATGGAGTAATTATGACCGTTCATTCATTTCAACATTCTTCCACTACAACATTTATCCGTTACAACATTCATCGATATCCATTTCAACATTAATCCATTACAATATTCTTTTATTTCAAAATTCATCCCATTTACAAGCTCTCACATTTCATACCCATAAAACTAAAACAAAAAAATTAGAAAGAAAACTACCACACCCACCTCCCTTTTGCGAACTCCCATCATTTATACCCACCAACAAAATAAACAAAAACCACTATTATTCTAACTTAAATTGACCTTTGGCTATCATAACTTTTACATCGGAAGCTCACCGGAATGGGTCCCACAAATGTGACAACAATCCTAATGGCCAAACGACCTTTCCCGCACAAGAGACCCATCTGTTGAACACATCCCATGTCTTATGTGGGGCCCATGGATAGTCTTGGAGCAGATCCAAGCTGTCCACATAAATGAGATTTTAATTTCATATCATCCTTTCAAGTTTAAGGGCAAAACTCATCAATGGACCACACCGAAGGAAACAGTTCGGAATTAACTCAGAACGTTAATGCAAGTGTGTGCCACAGAAAGCTCCAATTTTTATTTTTATTTTTTTAAATTACCTTACTGTGGGTTCATAACTGTGCGGTTAAAGTGAACGGATCATACTGGTCGAAGGACACAGGTCCCAATCATTAATTTAGTAGTCCCACACCCCCATTCTCAAAAGACCTTCTCAACTTCTGCGTTCTGCTGCGGCCAAATGAGGGTACGATTGGCGAAGGGGTATTTTGTCCGAAAAAGCTAAACAGTGCCCAAAATGCTATATATATATATATATATATATATATATATATATATATATATATATTAAGAAAATAAAATAAAAAAAAGCTTCTAACAAAAGAGCTAATGGCGACTAATCAAGGGCTTTATCAACTAAGTATCCCCGAGATGGAGAGGGAGATTATACATGCTCTTGCACTCGTCTACAGTAGGTTTGGATCATACAACACCCATCTATCGTACGCACAGCATGCATGTAATTCGATCCAGACCATCCAAATTCCGGGTCTCACAGATAATGTGCATGGTCAAAAAGTCACAACCCATAGATCACCATAACCAATTGATTTATGGTTCACAAATTCAGGGATTAAATAAAGGGATGTGATACATGTTCCCCTCATCAAATAGCTTACTGTCAGTCCACCTCCAATGTGTGGACATACTTTGTACGCATCGGAGCCGTCAAAAAAGGTTCGCACCATCTTTAACTCATTAGACATGAAAATTATGTCAATCCGTTCATCAGGTGGCCTATTCCACCTGATAAGTGGATCGACCTTTTGATTTGCACCACATGCATGATCATTAAGGTGCAGTCAAACTTTTCAACGGCTCAGATGTGGTACAAACATGACGGGATGACCATATGTACGAGTTGGACTGTAACTTTCTGTCTGTTGACGTTTGTTTGATCGATATTGTTTCATAAAGACATCGATCATATGATTCGGTACGATCGATTCTTCGCTATGATTCTTGGGATACACGACATTCGCAGTAGGGCCCACATTGTGAATTCTTAAACGGATGTGAGAATCCTAGCCGTGGGCAAACATGCCGGCCTACAGCATTTCAGACGTGCAAACGAACACCTAAAAAGGATTGGCCAATGTCCCACATTCAACCTACAGATGTGGTCCACCTGATGAGTGGACCATCCTTTCTGGCTACGGCACATGCAAGTAGTAGCCTGCTTTATGAACGGCCCCATATCAAATAAATAAATAAATAATAAAAGAAAAAGGCCCCATATCAAATAAATAAATAAATAATAAAAGAAAAAGGCCCCATATCACACATGTGTGTATGTGGCACGTGTCGGCACCAGTAGCCATAGTATTCGTTTTGAAATACAAGACCACAAGAGAGAGAGAGAGAGAAGATAGGGACAACATCACATGGGTGTGGCCCACCTGTTTGTGAAGAGGAGGAAGTGGCCCACGCCAGCTCCCTTATTACTTTAATACCATTCCTTTCTTGCTCCACACGCTTCTCTTGAGCTCTTCCTTGACTTCTTCTCTCCCCACATTCACAGACACATACACGTGAGCTTCCCATCACGTAATTATTGAGGAATTATGTGATCCCCGCCCCAGAAGATGTATACTATCCTCAGCTGGGCTCCACTTTACGGTGATCCTCACCGTTGATCTGATGTTCCTCATCTTGTATAGACCATTCTGCTAGAAACTTTAAGGTAGGATACTTCTGACCATTGATCACTGGCCAGAAACACCTGATGGTTAGGATCTTACATGGTGGGCACATCGGATCAACCTCTGGAGCCAATTATCCGGTGCTCCTCACCATTGATCAGACGTGCTATAACTTGCATGGGCCATTCTCCTTGAACCTTAAGGTAGGATAACTCTAGCCTTGGATCATTGACCAGTAAACCTGATGACTAGGATCTTACATGGTGTGGCCCACCTGATCAACATACGGTCTTGAGCCCTTTGTTTCATCAAAATCTCAAATGGGTTGTTTTTCTTTGTCCCCAGAAACATCAGATGCAAGAAAAATAACAAAGATGAAGACTAAAACCTAATTAATTTCCATTGCTACACATCTACTTTTACTATTTCTCAATCAAAATACACAACAGAAGGATGCAAGTACTTTCAACAAGCTGCTGATGAGTGGGTGAATGGATTGTACAAGTGATGAGATTTGGGTGGCATTGCAAAAGAGTTCTTGGCCGAGTAATTGCCGCCACGGCTGCCGGCACCACCGCCAATCCTCTCACAAGAAGGGCACATGGTTAGAGTCGCAGCCGGTAATCGCATGTAAACCGGTGATACGAAATTCATAGCCTTCAACTCTTGAAGCTCTCTCTGTAGCCTTCGATTTTCGTCGGTTAAGGCCTCACAACACCTCTTTAGAAATTCACAATCCACTTCTGTTTGTTTGAGCTTTGTCCTGTAATAATTTAAAATTACCATCATAAGCGCAGCGTGGTACCGAAAGAAGCCGACTCCAAAGAGAGTTTGATATAATATGAAAATCAATACAATGATGGATCTCATGGATCCTTTGATATTTATAGACTAATTAAAGAGATTACAACAACCTTCGGATAAATTACAAATTTGAATTGAACTTAAAAATCTCTGTTGTAATCTCCCTAACCATTTCATAGTTGCGGCGAAGATGTGGATTTCTTTCTAACAATAGCTAAGCTATGATGATAATGGTACATTCTCGAAGAAATTACCATACTTGGTAATGTAATAACTTGCATTTATTTAAATAGCCACAACAAAAGAAGCCAACTTCATATAGCTATGATAATAATATGAAGAAAATAATGATATATTATTAAAGAAAATTACGAGATGCAATGAAAATAAGATGTTATTGTAAATGTCATCTTAGTCATTACAGTGAATGGAATAATCGAAATGATGAATGACATGACATACCTAGCTCTTCGGTTCTGGAACCAAACCTCGACTTGCCGCGGCCGTAGATTCAATTGCTTGGCTAAGGCTTGCTTTTGTTTCTGACCGTCAAAGAGAAAAAGAGAAGCCCATCATTCTCATAGCCTTGCCTGAGCTATTTGGTGTCTGATAAAGATAATAAAAAGAAGATTACCGGATTAAGTGTGCTATGCTCCTTGAAATTATCTTCTAAGAGAGCGGATTGCTCTTTGGTGAGTCTAAGCTTCTTTCTCACAGAAGCCTCTTCATCTTCATCATTTACACGCGAAGAAATTCTCTCGAGCTCAACATCTTCGCCACCTCCATCCCTTTCTCTCTTGATACAGGTATTAGAGAACAATGAGACAGCTCTATGTGGTGAAGATTGCCGAATCGCCTCCAACGGTTCTTCGAACACCTTGCTTACGTCGATCGTCTTCGCTTCTTTGTATGTGTATGTGTCGTCGGCTAGGCTTAAGGTTAACGTCGGCTCTAGGCTCATCGAAAACCGTCGATCGGATTTATCTAACGGGTCCCTATGGTTGCGATTCGGGCTCAAACCACCTTCTACCTTGGCTACACTGCCTAATCCAAGAACAAGGCCAGTATCACACAAATCCTCTTGGCCCATTTCAGGTTTGCACTAGAATTTGAAGGATTTTAGGTGGAAATGAAGGAAAGATGAATGGAAGTTTGATTATTAATGAAAGGAATGAGTGGAGGAATTTGAATTATGGTGGTGGAAATCATGAAATTCCGAATATCACTCTACCTAGGTTGACCATGAAAACCTACTCTAAATACTATAGATAAAAAAATAAAATAAAATGAAAGGCCTATCTCTCTTTTTGATAGGATGATGGGAGAGATGAGTCTGTGGATCCACATGGGGTGTGGCATGGCCATCACATTCGAAGTATACATGTGCTGCATCTTTGCACAATATACATGGGTTTTCGATTTTGAGAAGTGGGGCCCATTGTTCAGTAATCAAGACCATTGGTATGTTTTGTCCCGCTGTAGGTGAACTATGTATCGAAAATGTCTTTGAAATTGGATGATCATAACCTTTCGATTTGTGCCCTAGGGATAGATGGCTCAGAGAAGAAATAGAATAACGGTCCACATTAAACTGAAAAGGTTATAATATTGGTTGTTCTGGTGTCATTATGCAAGTACTACCCAAGAGACCAATGGTCTGGATTACCGAACCATGGGGTCCACCTTTCAGAACTGAAAACCTGCAAAGATGCAGCCCACGTATATCATATGATTCCTCCATATATAAAAACACACAAAGGGAATGATTCATATCCCTTCATCACCAACCCATGTACCCCACATTAACCATCCTTGTATTGAATACTGCTATTGTGATTCACGCAATGAGATTTAAAGAAGTGAATCACCGGAAGACATGCCAGCTTGGCTCACATGTGTGTGATCCGGACCGATCATTTGATGGGGAAGACCATGAAGATGAGATGGGAAATATATAATGCTTCCGGCCAGATTGATACGATGAAATGGAAGGTTAGAAAAACATAAAACCTAGACGTATGGATATTTGAGGGATGGAACATTCTACATCATGAAGAAAAGCATGCTTGCATAGAACCCCACCTAGTACATGGCCCTGATCTTGTACAAGTCTACTAGGTTAGCATGTGCCCAGCGATTCACCTCTCACATCTCTTCTCGCGCGAATATCTTCAGAATTTTCTGTTCATTTATATTCTACTCGTAATTACACATTTAACCTCATTAGGTCCGAAAGAACAGACAATCTCATTTCGTGTCGTTCGCGACTAAGAAATCAGCGTGCATCGCCCCGCATCGGGGCCCATGTGATGAGTGGTCCAACGATTTGAAAGGTCTCAAATAACATATTATATTATAAATTCTTTCTCTAATGATCCTAACCTTGGATTTTTAAAGTTGAATGCGAACCGTTGAAATTTTCTTTCCATTGGTATAAACTCATCCAGAAAGAGTGATGTTCAAAGTAATCATTTCAGCGTAGATTTCTTAATTAAATTGGTCTATATAGAGTATATTCCACAATATGGACAGTCTTGATCATCAGATCACTCCGCATGTGGGCTCCAGTGAGTGGCGACATACGCTAGATTATAATTCGCGACAGACAAAGATAAAGCGGGATCTTTAAAGACAACCTTGTATTCTTCGATTAGCGTTGATTACATAATCACTTTTGAGGGTGGAGCTTTGCTAAGTGCACACGCATCTATGTATACGGACGCACGTGACAAGCTTGCGTGGATCCACGACGGTTGCAACAGGTGGGCCCGACCTGCAGATCTTGCAGCACTAAAATCAGGTCGGTCGGCTGGGCATATGGTGTCCACGTGTAAAAGTAACCTACTCGTGTGATCGTCAAAGCCATCCAATAAAGGACATTCAAAATGGACGGTACGAATTAAAACGGTCTTACAGTTCATTTGCTGGCCCATAATCAGATGGCTTTCATCATCCAGTCGTGGTGACTCTAGAGCAGTGAGCAATCAACAATGGACCCGTACCCTCCCATCAAATGGTCCACCATGATGGGACTTGGGCTAACTTGGGGAAGAATCAACTGGATCACTGCTCATACAGCTTGCATAGTACTGTATAGTGAACGATATACACGAGAACTGTTCACATGCAGGCAAGGTACCACAACTTGTGGTACTGTACATGAAAAGGGAAGGCCCACCATTAATAGCAGCTAGAGTATGATGTAAAGCGGATCACCTATTATTCATGGTTCAAATAGGCCAAAGGAAGACTAATCAAAGTTGGAAGTGACCTGGATCGTAGGATTAAGATCGTAAAACGGTAGTATCTCATAGTCTAAGATGAGTTTCTAAACATATAATATATAAGTTTTTAGTAGATTAAGTTAGTAAAGCCAGCCAACTCAAGTTACCCATGCCAAATTTGTGAGATTCGACCTGGTTATCCGTCATTGGTCTAAATTTAATTTGATTGTACTATAAATAGTAAGTTGTATTTAGATCACATCTTTCAATCCATATGATTTTAGAAGTCGGGCCCAATATAAAAAGGGTATAGAATAATGTGTAAAATTGTATTGTTGGGTTGGTTTGAAAACTTTCTATTTTAAGCTGAAAATCATGAGTTCTAGCAAGAATGAGAGACGTAAATAGTAAGTTTATGATTTATAGTAAGTCTAATTATTTTAGCGTTCTAGTTGTAGTTGAAGTTTAATATTTCATCTTAGAGTTTAGTTTATTATTTAAAAGCATTGTAATAATTATTTTAATTATTCAATCAATTACTTAATATTTTTTAGGAATTATTTCCTTTCGTCTTCTCATAGATTCAAGAACGCCTTGTGCATTCAAGGAAACTATCTGATGGGAGAGACAATAATGGACCTTACCACGTTCTCCCTGCATCAAAATACAAATAAGACCGTTCCAAGTTGAATTGCTCAATCCGGCCTACTGGCCAACCTTATTCTAGGGCTCTGGATCGCCAGTGAAAGTAAATAAATGGCTTCACCATACGTTCCAGCATAACCTACGATCAAGCTAGCTTTATTACGTAGCGAGACCATACAACCATACGTTCCAGCATAACCTACGATCTGGCTTAAAATACGGATGTGGCCCACCTAGAGAGCATATCAGATTGATTTCGAGGAAGGTGACATTTATGGTGGGGCTTATATATCATTTTCATGGTACACTTCCTGCACAAGTGGCATTGTCGAATATGGTATGATACCATTGCCTGTATTAAGATCAGTTCTCAGTACAACGCGTGAAGAAGATATGGCCCACTACATGCAGAGGTCTACGACTGTAAGAGGATTTTTTTTCTTTTCTTTTCTTTTTGTTAACCAATGGCCGAGTGGCAATGTTCTTAAGAGTCATGATTAGAGGTCCATCAGTTGATGGCCCACCTTATCACAGACCACAGCGAGGTCGCCCATTCCATCATGCCTTGTTGAAATCCCTCGACATAGCTTGCTGTTTTTTCATCTTTGTTGTTGTATAAATGAGGAAATGATAAAAAGATGCGCACTATGGAAATTGAACCAAGTTTGGTGGATTGTCACACATTTACATCAATCCAAGCCATCCAGATTGGGTCCCCTTTGCGGTTATGTGATGAGTCAGAAATCACGTTGACCGGATGATCATGTCGGTTGCCTGTGGAATTTGGTATTCGCAGGGCTTCAAAGGTTTTCTAGGAAATTTTTCAAAGAAATAGAATTTTTATTCCGATGACTTTAGCAAAAAGGTTTTCAAACAGGTACCTTACTTGGACTTGGCAAAATTCAACCCGACCTGTTAACCCGACCCAAACCAGTTTTTTCTAGTTTAGGGTTGAAATTTTTTACCGGAATTCAATTTTTGGGTTGACCTGACCCGACCCGAATTTTTATGGGTCGGGTTAGGGTTAAAGGTGACCCGACCTGAATTTTTATGGGTCGGGTTAGGGTTAAAGGTGACCCGACCCGACCCGAATCATGTAGGGGTTAAGTAGACTATTATGTATTGATTTTCTTATTAGCTAAATAATGCATAGTTTTGTTTTTTCTTACACCCCCTGTTGGATGATTTACGGAGTCGATTTCACTTCTGATGAAAGTGGGGCCCATTTTTGTTGGCGAGTGTGCACTAATAATTGGTGCACATGTTGTACACCGAATTAGGTGGATCGATCAACATTTGTTGACTCAATCAAAACCAAAACTGAGAGAAAATCTTCTCTCCCTCTGTTTCCTTCAAAACGTCTCAAACAGACGTTATCTGTTTTCAAGATCATGCAGCCCACTTTCGAACAACAGTCTGACTGATCCAATCCATTCATATGGTTCAGACATGGGAGTCTAACAAACTCCAGGTGTTTTATTGAAGGTATTATTGTATGGTGTATACAGTTAGAAGTCAAAAATGGCAGTGGGTAACTGATTTTGTGTTTCCATGCCCTTCAAAACCAGACCACTGAGACCAATATGGCCCACATTGGCTCGATCCAAACCGTCTATCAGTTTCCAGCATCATTTTTAACTAGAACTCACTTGATATCAGGTGTGGACACTCATGAATATAACATTTGTTTCACATATAAGATAATCAATAATTTCATCTTTCCGTTACATCTATGATAGACCTAATTTGCTACTAAGTGGTAAATCGAGTTGAACTCGTTCCATGCCTAGTTCATATTAGTTGATAGAAGTTGTTCATGATCCGAGGAATGTCTGATTTAGTTAAGCTATTTATGATTAATCATGATCATATATCCTTGCTCTTGAAGTTCAATCTGGTTGAAACTAGTTGTAATTTATGCTAAGTTGACTCAACAAAACTCATTGAGTCCAGTTTGAGGTGAAGTCTAATCCATGACTATTCATGTCAAATTCATGAGCAATGTTGGGCAAGCATTGGTAGCTGCAGATTTGAGTCTAGTTGTGAATTGGTTTAGTAAAATTCCTCTATTAGGTGAGTCTTTCTTGGGAATGCTTAGTATTTTTATTCAAATTGAGGCTTGAAATAAGATACGATTTCAGTTTAATTTACAAATTCGTTAGTTGATCATTAAAATGTGGGTCAACCCAACCTGACCCGGTTTAATTTGGGTTGGGTAATGGTTGAGAAAATTCAACTCAAATTCAATTTGGGTTGGGTTAGGGTTGAGGTGGAAACAACCCAACCCGACCCGACCCGACCCATTGCCACCTCTTCCTCACTAATATATTACTATCATTCCACTGCCTTTCGGTTGGGTGGGTGTGCAAGCAAATGAGTCGTCTGCTTGGGTGAGTCCCACTATTATGTTTATATAAAATTCGTCCTTAGCACCAGGTGCTCACCTTAAGTTAAGCCAAGATTCAAATATTACCCCATTCATTATTCAGGTGGACCACATGATCGGAAATACTATACATGGCAATAGTCACTCTCCAAACTATATCCCTTGATATGGGCCACCTAAATCACACAGATGGGCTTGACTTTCAGGCTCCGGGTTAAATATTTGTATGGCATCTAATGGTTGGAGTGGATTTTATATACTCATCATGGTGGGCTTTGAGAAAATGAAGGGTGGATGTCTCCCCTTTATTTTATTTTTTTTTTATTTTTTATTTTTTGTGGCTCACGAACCCCAAGTCATCTAATGGTTGGAGTAGATCTTACATAAATAACATGGTGGGGACCCGCCAAAAATAAAGTCCAGTGTCCCACTCCAATTGTAAATGGACAAGTAAGATCCACTCTGACCATTACATGTTTATTACCATATTAGGATCTAAGACAAAATATCCAGCTAACTTGTAGTTCAACTGGGGCACACCAAAGAAAATAGTTGGGGAGAGAGACATCTACCCTTGATTTTTATAAGGCCCACAATTATAATTATATGAAATCCACTCCAATCATTAGATTACACACAAACATTTAGGCCCATGTCCAGCAAACCACACCCGTTCGTGATTCATGTGGGCTACTCTTATGGAAATAGTGTGGAGGCAACATTGTCCTGTACACAATTTCCAATCATATAATCCACCTGAATCACAGATGAAGCTGATTTTTTTGCTATTGACCTAAATTGAGGCCTGCTTGGATTTGCGGAAAGGGTGGGAAAGGAAATTGTATTTCTCGAGAAACCTTATTTTCAGAAAAGTGTGGGAAATTAAATACTATTTCCCATGTTTGTTTACCAATAATATTTTCTCGAGAAAATTGAGATTTATTTTCAAATCATTTGTTTGGAAAAATAAAATTATGTTGAGAAATTCTTTTGGTTGCAATTCCAAGTCTCAAAGTATTTTGAAAGCAATGCGAGCCTCACTCTAAGGGCACTTGGTCAACCGCTTGGATTGGATATCTGGTATCCACATACAAACCTATGTTCATCATGTCCACATAGGTTCTTGTGAACGGATCCAATTAAGTTATAGATCGGGCTGGATTTTTGTCCCAATACTTAACATTAAGGGACAGTCCAGGTTCTTTTTACCTTATCAAGGATAGAAAATAAATATTATGAAAACATTACAGGAGGCCCTATGAAGTTTGTAATGATGAGGCGTTCAGTCACCATTGTTTCCCATTGTATAGTCCATCAGAGATTTGGATATGCTTCATTTTTGTGTTCATACCCTAAAATAATTTAGGAAAATGGATGGATGTCATGGATGTAGAATACATACAGCAAGGTGGGACCAACGGTAAGGGCTACAATGTCTTAATAAGGTCGGTGCAGCACCTAATCCCTATTTCAGTGGGATACGGTAGGACAAACCCTTCCAGTTTAACGGCAGTGCTGGAAAAGATCTAGCCCAACCATGATGTATGTGTTATCCATGCCGTCCATCCAATTTGCCAGCTCATTTTAAGACCTTAACACAAAAATAAAGCATATCCAAATCCCAGGCGGACCATACTATGGGAAACAATGGTGGTTGAATGCCCACCATTAATAACTTTCTAGGACCCACTGTAGTGTTTAGTTGCCATCCAATTTGTTGCTTGGGTCACACATCCCTGAAAGAAGGGAAAACACAAATATCAGCTTGATCCAAATTTTCATGGCCCAAAAATGTTTTTAATGGTGGGCATTCAATTAAATACTGTTTCCTATGAGGTGGTACACCTGAGATTTGGATCTGCCTCATTTTTTGGCTCATGCCTTAAAATGAGCCGAAAAAATTAATAAACAACATGGATAAAGCACATATCATGATTGGCTATAAAGCTTTTCTAGCACCAACCTTTATTTAAGACGTGCGTGTGGACGGGTTACTACGAATCCGATTTGGATAAGAAAGGTGGCGGCTTAGCTGCAGCACCGGCCACACTCAAGAGGATGTGTCCTTTAACGTCGGGCCCACCTTGATGGTATTCTATATCCATGTCATCCATCTATTTTTTCAGACTATTTCAGTGCATGATCCCAAGCATGAAACATATCCAAATCTCAAGTGGACCATACCATTGGAAGCAGTGGTGATTGATCATTAAAAACTTCTTATGGGCCATGAATGTTTTGGATCATGGTGATCTTTTTTTTTTAATCTTCATCCACAATTGCATGACCTTATCAACAGTTTAGATGGAAAATAAACATTAAGAAAACATTACGTGCGCCCTAGGAAGTTTTCAATGGTGGGGCATTCAATCATGACTGTTTCTTATAGTACTATGGTCTGCCTGAGATTTGGATCTACTTCATTTTTGGGTTCATGCACTAAAATAATCTGCAAAAATGGATGGACGGCATGGATATAGGATGAGTACATCAAGGTTGGCCAATGGCGAGGGTTGCACCGTCTTGGGTGAGGTCGGGCAGCACCTAATTAGCTATGAAGAAAATGTAAGAAAGGAAGTGTCCTTTCTTATGGATATGGGTGAGAAAATAAAAAGACAATTTTGACAAAAAAATTTCCCTTCATTTCTTATGATTTTTGGTTTTTACAAACAATCGAAACATAATTTCTCTAAAAACCTTGTTTTCTTTCCCATCATTTCATTGAATCCAAACAAGCCCTAATGGTTGCAGTAGACTTTCCATAAACATCATGATGATGCTCATTTGAGCCACCCACCCATTTGCCCTCACGAGTGGGAAGATAGAGAATGATAAAATTCTCTTTAAGTTCTGCTTCAGATAATGACAGGGCTAGAATGGTGTATGTGTTTTATCCATGCTATCCATCAATTTTGGGTCATTACTTTTAGGACATGAGCCCAAAAAACTGAGGCAGATCTAAATCTCAGGTGTAAAACAAGGTTGGCTAATTAGTTAATAAAATAGACCACACCACCAAAACAATAGTGATTGAACACCCAACATTAGAAACTTTCTAAGGCCTAACTGTAATGTTTATTTTCCACCAACCTGTTGATTAAATTACACAAGACGGGTGAAGGTAAAAAACACAATCTGCTTGAGCGGATCGACATGACTGGAGCCTTTGTGGCCTTTCGAAAGGGTCAAATGTTATGCTTCCCACCTTTAAAATAAAAATAAAAATAAAGAAGGCACAAATCTCCTGCACATGCGTCACCTTGGTGGAAAAAAAATAAATGTGCTGTATGGTAACCTACCAGCTATGGTTGCATGTGATCATTCCTTTCTTATTTGAGATACGTTGCATGCACGTTTCTACGGTCACCGGACGCATGGCAGAATATGAACACTGATCTCTTGATTCTCACCGTGGAAGGAGAATTCCACCCAAAAATAAATAAAATCCCGGATTGGAAGATCACAAAGACTGATATTAGAAACACTTTTATATGCAAGTGGACCACTGCTGGATATATCTTATTAACTGTCTATCTATAGCCTATAAATCTAAAAGTGATTTTTTAGAGATATTTCATCCATGATGGGATGTAACAGACCAACAGTATGGATTATCCAAAAAATGTCCCACTTAGAAGAATTTCAGAAGATGTGTATATCACACATCAATGAGGACCACACACCGTATAGTATAATTTTTGGTGGGTCTTAGGAGAATCAACAACAGATAGACATTGACTTTGACACAGTGATCTCATCAAAGTGCAACTGCCCCCAACTCACTTCAACGGATGATTGAGAATAATTATAATTAATTAAAAAAATCCCTCCACTAATTAAATAAGAAAAATGTTATCATACAACATGGTACATGAACTTTCACATACAACGCTTTCTTTTCTGCCATTGTTTCACTTATGTAGAAAATCCAAACCATGTAAAAGACAGGGCACATCATAAAATATCACCCTGTGGGAAGATGGAACCAATCCATTGATTAGGCACGCCATAACCGTACAATGAGCCAGACCATCGGCTGTCTTTTTTTAGCAGTTATAGCCCAAAGTGGGCCCTCCTGGTTTCATCTCCAACAGGACTTTATGATACGGCCCACCTTTTGCACGGACCGGATGTTCATAGAAAGCGTTGTAGGGGAAAGTTCACATGCAATGTTGCATGTGAACATGTCGTACTAAATAATGAAACTCGAATAATCACACCTAACAAATCCAACAACCCAAGTGGGCCGTTCATCTGTCGTCAGTCCTTGTCCCACTACTCCTAAGTGGATAAAGCAAGGCCACCAATCACGGGGCTGACGTGGCCCACCGAGACACGATTCTTTCCATATGGCCATGTGTCACAGTCAGGCATCGACACGTGGACAGGGACGGTGGCAAGGGTTGGCAATGTGGGCCCTACCAATGATTTTCTATCATGGGCATTTGATTCCATGGGAGGAAGGTTTTGGAGCGTAGAAGTTGGCAATCATGGAGTGGAAAGAGGTTGAGGGATAAGATCTTAAGTGTCCTTTACGGCCAGCCGACCATGTTGCTACGAGATGTGGACGTTGTCTTTCTTTGGCTTTTCCTTCGTCACAATCCCAACCGTCCAAATCAAGTGGACTAAGACATTTGTCGGCCTTGTCAATTGCTTTGCCCACGAATTCTTCCAGTATCTTTCTATCCTCTATTTTTTCCATCTTAGTATATTAAAATAATGGTCTACTAATTCCATACGTGTGTGGGAGTTATACACATCAACACACGTGTGCATGTGCTTATAATAAGGCACGTATTATAAGATCTGAGTTTTCCATTGCTGTTTGGATCTTCTTGTTTAAAAATAAGGCCATTTTTCACACCTCAAGGTGGGCCACAGCATATCGAAAACAATTGAATGGCTTAAACCAAAAGCTAGCCATCCATTAGATGGGGCCCTTTCATATATAGATGCCTGCGCCCAAAATTCAGGCTGGTCCACTCATCAGATGGGTCCTAATGCATGGAACAAAGCAACAGCTAAAAATCTTGTCTTGGGGAAGTGGGCCCACCTGATGGACGGCTTGGATTTTTACCAACCATGCTGCATTGATATGTATTGACCCCTATGCTGATTTTCAGACGGGCTGCCCTATATACACAGCCATAATGTGCAAGACCCAAGCTGTCTATGAGGTGGAACCTGCGATGTAGATGTACTCGGCAGAAAATAGGATAAGACCAATCATAAAGTGGGCTAATGGATGGATCTGATTTGTGTATAAGGTGATATTCATGACATGGCCCGCGGTTTACATGGCTCAGATGTAGCAAATAAGTTGAATAAGTAGTGCAGCATTGGCAAGCTTAGCATACAATGTTTGTATGCGATGTGATCATTTATCATAATGGTTCCTTCTTTCTTCTTATTCTACTTTTTATTGTTTTTCTATTGGTTTCAGGAATCCAATCCTTTGGCATTTGACAACCAAAGTCTACGGAGAATATCATATCTTCTTCTTCTCCCATTGAATCAACAATCCACCACTTTCTAAAAGCATGGAAATGTTCACACCAAACCGGTTGTACCATAAGATGTCATCCACCCAGCCGATAACTTCCAACTTATCATGTTCATGCGACATCTACTCCGTCCAATAGGTTGGTCCCTCCATAAGGATCACCTTGTGAAAAAAACAGCCCCATCCACTCATTAAGCTGGCCACACTGTAGAAATCAATGGATAGCCTCTGATAAATAACAAGTGTGGTCCACTTGGTGAGTTGATGAAGTTGATTTTTACACAAGGTGATCCTCTGGAGACTTACCCCACACCCTTCTCTTATGGGAAGGGTCTTTGGTCCTGAAAGTGATGCCTGGCCCACCCATGCCGGATGTAAACGACCCAAGATTATGACTCCGAGCATCTCAGCGGGCCTATATTAAAACCCAACTGTGTCAACTTTATGCTGGTGGGGCCCATGGTTTAGAGATCCAAACCATTTATATGATGAACCTTGCAGTTGATGGCCCACGAGCCAAAAAATGCACTAGATTGGAAGATCGTAGCTTTAAAACATGTGGGCATTTTTCGGACGGATAAGATCCGTTGCTGTATTCTTTTTCTATTGACTTTTGGTCAGGCCACCTTTTGAAGGGTTAGGATTTTTTGTCTTGTTGAATTATTGGTGCATGGACCATCATTTTGGTGCTAATCATATCATCGGTGTGGATCAGTGGGTCCCATTTGAAGAAAACGAAAACTGATGTACAATCATTCAGCCCGGACATGCCACCCCACGATAATGACTCACGAACCATGTCTGATAGCCTCTCTCTCTCTCTCTCTCTCTCTCTCTCACGAACCATGTCTGATGGCCTCTCTCTCTCTCTCTCTCTCTCTCTCTCTAGATCATGGGTGCAATGACTGGGACCAAAGGATTTGAATGGTCCAGATGCATTTCATATTTCCAGCTTTTTTAGTGTTTTATTTATTTATTTTATCTAAGAAGCAAACTAACGTCCACTGCCCATCATTTTGTCTATCGTGCATGCACTTCGGACATATAACACTAAAGGTCTGGAGCGTTCACGAGCTGGGCCCCACC
The DNA here is from genome assembly GCA_003013855.2 of Liriodendron chinense. Taxonomy (NCBI): domain Eukaryota; kingdom Viridiplantae; phylum Streptophyta; class Magnoliopsida; order Magnoliales; family Magnoliaceae; genus Liriodendron; species Liriodendron chinense. Next base: position 552,642 of record ML058590.1, read on the forward strand.
AGGAGTACGGTCCACTAGAAAATATTATCCATCTGACTTTTGCAACCTGATGTTAATATACAAGAATGGGCAACGGTCCACATTCCTTGAACATGTGCCTCTGTGATGGGCGATATAGATCTCGGCACATGCCCATAGCAAATTTCAGAATGGTCCACTCAATACTTTTGGGACCCATCGTTCTCTATTCTCCATAGTTGCATCCTACCATCAATGGTATGCCACATGTACGATTTCTAAGTGCCTGTGTATCAAGCTTCATTAGCTGACAGATTATCAAAGAGGAATAGTTGATTCTCTGGCAGAGTGTGATAAATGATGCACAGGCACTAAGAAATTGCATACGTGGCATATGAGCAATTCAAACTAAACCGTCCAAAATATGGGTACTGGTTTAGATCTACTTTTAACTCAATAATTTCTTTTGATTGATTATTTAACTATTAGATTGATAGATTTTTATTGGACAGTCGAAAATGAAAATTTTCCAATGGTCCTATTTCAAAAAGCAAGTGTCCACGAATCAAAGGTTAGGATTCTTCAACCAATCTGCTTTTTATAATGTAACTTAGCTACAGCGGATTTCACAATTTAGTTAGTTTAACTTGAGTTAAACTATGCCACGTGTACCATTTGTAAGTGCCATCGTATCAAGCATCATACGCAGCCGGAGTATCAAATTACCCACGTATGTACGAGGAATGACTACCTACAACATGGAAGGCTGAGATTGCATGCTACAACGCATATCAAGCCAGCGCATCACATGTGCATGACATCTGAGCCATGCAAAAGGTGTATCACGTCATTAAGATCACCTGGCATAAATCAGACGGTTCCACTACTCAGCAGGCTGGCCACGCATTAATTTCGATGGAGTGGTCCACCTAATGAGCCGATTGGCCTGATTTTTTCTCCATATAATCTGCATGATGGTTTTCACATTCTTCACGGATCGGATCGCCAGCACGTGTGACCCGTCGGCAGGAAAAGTATCATAGCATGGCCAGCTTAGCATACTATGGGCCGACATGCTGAATACAATCAAGCACTCATGTTAGTGTCTAGAAACTAGGAAAAGGTGATCCCATGTTTGGAAGAAATGCTGGACAAAAATATCCCTCTTTTGTGAGTAATATTCACCTTTGGTAGGCAAAGATGTGTATACCATACCATACATGTCATCTGAATCATGTCCCATCTTTGTCAACATATCTCCAAATCATGGTGGGCCTGATGACGTCCAACACGTTTTATTTCTTTCTTTCTTTTTTAGAAGATCTCAAGTCCAACCACTTGTACCCACAAGTTTCGATCCACCCAGTAGATAATTTCCAATCTATTAAGCTCATGTACCATCCAACCCATTATTAGGATCATGTTTTTTTTAAAATCAGCCATATCTGCTTATCGAGTGGACCACACTTATATTTTTCTATTTATCAATGGCTACACATTGTTTTCTATGACATGGCCCACATGATAAGTGGATAGGGATGATATGTTTAATAGGTAACTCATGGTGGAGCGAACCTATTGGAGGGTTTAGATGTAACATGCACTTAACAGGTTGGGAGTTATTAGCTTGGTGGACCGCAACTTATGGTCCAATCCGTTGGACTCGCCACCTTATCTTTTTTTTATTATTTCTGAACCATGCGACGCTACCCATGAGAATCCCACTCTCCCCACACTTGTGCACGAGATCCAGGGCGTTCATCAGGTGGGCCCAATAGTTTGTGTAGTGGGCCGGAAGCAGTCCCTTATGTGAACATTTTTGTAGGGATAATAACATGAGGGCCCAGCTGATGAATGGACCGATCTGATTGTTTGAATCGTGAACATACATGATGGGCCCACCTGATGAATAGCCAGGAGTTGAAGAATCCTACTCTCGCGAGTGGTCCATCACAATTCTCTATATTCTGTCGGCAGGACGCATCTCATTAAACTATAATCACGATCCTGCTTTTCATTTAGAAGAGGATGCTTATGCCAAGTGGGCCATACGTTAAGAGGAGTTATATGATCTGTGGCGTAGGCTTATTCTGACTAGTTGGATGAATGGCTCAGTAATCTGGACCGCTGACTTGAGTGGGCCATCCATGGATGGCCCATGCCAAAAGAGATATTCAATGGGAGAGTAGTATTCTTTTGATTTGTGGCCTACAAATAGAAGGTTAAGAAGAGAAATGCATCAACTCTGCACCATCAGCTTGAAAAATCCCAACATTGATGGCTAGAATCTTCCAACCTTGGAAATTTTTGGGATACAATCAATCCATGGCAGGACGAAACAGATCAACTGGTATGGATATTTGAGGCATGGCCACATTTGTCCCAATTGAAAACTCACAAATTCTCTGTTCATGGCCTCCTATGGCGTAGCATAAAATAAGAGGGTATCCATCATTCCATTGCTTCGTATCAATAATCGTTGTTCCTCCAACTTGCATCATTCTTATAATGCATAATGACAAATCTCTTTCTGGGCAATTTCATGGGAGATTTTCAACTTTTGATGGCTTTTCGTGTAGGAAATCTCACTGAAAGTAAAACAAATAAAAATATTTTATTATAAATCAATTAATGGAAAATGTTCCCAGCCAACTGGTTGGACCATAAGTTAGTGTCCATCCAGTGGATAACTTACAACCTGGCATGTGCGTGAGACATCCACCCAGTCCAATAGGTTGGCCCCACCATGAGGATCACCATGTGTAAAAATAAGCTTCATCCACTGATCAGGTGGGCCACACCATAGGAAATATTGTATAACTGTTGATGAATAACAAAATGCAAACGTGGTTGTGTCTCGCCTGCTAGGCCGTCTGGAAGACGCCTACGCGTTTCAACAGCATGTCTCATATTCGAAATGCTAAGGAGACACTAACCCCCACCACTGGGTGGGTGCATAGTTTGACTAACCATGTGGATTCGTTGTGGAGCTAACAGGGTGCGTTACATGACTTTAAAAAAAATACAAATGTGGTTCATCTGATGATGAGTAGATGGGCTGACTTCTGCACAGGTTCACCGCCCATGATAGCTGAAAAAGCCTCCATTTGTGACATTACCCCGCAAGTCAGAGTTATTTATTTATTTAGTCCCTGATTGGATTTTCACTTGACCAAAATGCCCCTCTACCACACCATGTTACACGTCCTGCCCAACCTTGGACCGAACTTAAATATATTTTAAAGGTTCGGGTTTTGGTCCAAGTTGTGACCTGGTTGGGCTGACCCAACCCTAACCCTACCCTACTTGCAAAAGGGTCAACCCTAACTCTACCCGACCCTAAATGCTGAACCAGGTCGGGTTGGGTTAGGACTAAACAGATGCATGGGGTGGATTTCTCAAAAAACATCACGGTGTGACCAATGGACGGTCTAGATTTTAGACACGTTAAGAGGTTTCTCACATGAGAGAAACTTACTCTAGTACGTAACTAGGAATTAGGATGAGGTACACAAGACCTTACTACTTGGAAGTTATCGTCCAAAGTTCCAATTTTCAAGGTGGTTCGGGTTGGGCGGTACGGGTCGAGTATACACAGGTCGGGTCGGGTGGATTTGGCGTGTATCCTAAACAGTACCTGTTAGAACTAGAAAATGCTCAAGCGCAGTTTTCTTGTGTTTTGTTGTTCTAGGGTTCTGAATAATAGAAACATTCATAGACAATCATAAGCATTCACAAAAGTACACAAAAGAATGGATATCGTAAGGCGAATTTTATTCCAGAAATCCTGAGATCTTGTACATTCCAGGCCGTGATCTGGCACGAGCCCTTAATTACACGAATGATCGATGACCCTTGATTAAAAGACAGAAGACTAGTCAGCGGGGACTATGGTCTCAAAGTTCATGGTCGTAAAGACCTGTATTTTGTGTGGTCGTGGAGACCTGTATTTGTATGGTCGCGGAGACCTGTATTTGTATGATCGTAGAGACCTGTATTTGTTGTGTTTTGTTATGGACTAATCCATCTTTGTACGAGTCAGATGTCTATGTCCCATGTTTTGACCGGAGATCCGGGCTGAGACTGTCAGGGCTTTTAACCGAGGGGTGCGACTCTGGGCCCGCTCCCGTCATTTGTGACGGGTGACCGCGGGAAGACCGATCTACAGTTGTATGTACCTGAGCAGCTCAACCAGCGGATGCCGTTTGGATGGGTAGGGCATCGACTGTTCTTGAAGTGTCAGTCTTTAACAAATTCTGCGTAATGGCTCAGAACTCTCTCTATATGGTTTATCGTGTTAACCATAGTCCCATTTGCTTAGTCCGGACCTGAATCCCGGTCATATTATGATAGTACATGTGATGATGATACATCAATATGATTTTGGGCACTGGCGGCCTCTTTTCGAGAAGTTACTTCATTCATCTCGTTGGATTGGATCAGACTCCAAAGGCTTGCATTCTGCTCATTGGGTGGCCCGGATGAGTCATTTGACTGCTCAGTTGCGTCCGAAACGGTCGAAATACCCAAAGTAGGCCCAAACGGGACTCGAAAACATCATAAAATAAAGATTTAAATATGCTGAAATGGACGTTTTAGAGTGCTAATTTTTATGATCCGCTGGCCTGATTTTACTGATGCGCTAGGGCCAGCGCGTCCAAAAATGATTGTTAAAGTGTTTCATTTTTTTGATCCGCTGGGGTATTTTTGTGATGAGCTGGGGCCAGTGCGTCCAAAAATGATTTTTTGTTAAGATGTGTATTTTTCTGATCTGCTGGCCTATTTTGTGATGCGCTGGGGCCAGTGCGTCCAAAAATGACTTGTTTTATAAACGACTGATTTTCCTGATGCGATGGACTATTTTCTGACACGCTGGAGTATTTTTATGATGCGCTGGGGCCGGTGCGTCCAAAAATGACTTGTTTTAAGATGATTGATTTTTGTGATGCGCTACTATACTTGCGCAATTTGAAGTTATTTCATCATCGGACCTGCTGTGGTCGGAGATGGAATTTTCGGTGAGGGATTCAGTCGACCGGAAGGGGATTTCGGTGATCGAAAACGGGTTTCCGGCGATCAGAAATGGGTTTTCGGCGAGGGATTCCGGCGGGTTCTCAAAATGCCTAAGGGACGCAGCTCTCTCTCTCTCTCTCTCTCTCTCTCTCTCTCTCTCTCTCTCTCTGGATCCTTTTAAATGATCCGTAGGGGAGGGGTATTTATACCCGAAGTCAGCCAATAGGAGTTCGCCACATGTAGCGTGTCAAGAAAATGGGTTGGCGCGTCGAGAAAATCACTCGGCGCGTCTTAAAATGCCATAGTTTAAATGCTGATTTTCAGGGCGCACCGGCTGAAAATTCCTGATTTATTGGACGCGCTGAGGGTCAGTGCGTCCTGAAATTCCTGAATTATTGGATGCGCTGGACGAATTTCTTGATGCGCCGAGGGCAGCACGTCCTGAAATTCATTTTGTAAAACTGTCTGAATTCTTGATGCGCTGGGTGAATTTCTTGATGTGCTGAGGGTCAGTGCTTCCTGAAATTCAGTTTGTAAAACTGTCTGAATTTCTTGATGCACTGGGTGAATTTCATGATGCGCTGAGTGCAGTGCGTCCTGAAATTCACTTTTTAAAACTATCTGAATTTCTTGATGCGCTGGGGTGAATTTCTTGATGCGCTGACGTACTTATTTGCGATTATCTTGCAAAAATGATAGTTCGTGGGGCCCGCTTTGTGATGGATGCTGATGCACTGGCTCTATTTGTTCATGATTGAAGTAACCCTCCCAAATTTGGAGGGTTCTGATCATGATGAATGGTGGGGCCCACTACTGGCTCAATTTTCCATTTTTGGTTAAGTCTGATGTGTGTTGTGATTTCTGTTGAATTTGCTGACGCACTGCTCATAAACCCAGTGATGGGGCGGATTATATACTTGTAACCCCAGTTTTAAGGATCCAGACTTTTGGGACCCCAACAGTACCTAAATTAAAAACTGTCCAGCCGCATTCACCCGGGACCGAACCATTTTCTCTATCGGGTCGGGACAGATAAGATTTCTACCGAGTCTGGTCCGGTGGGTTAACCCGGCAGATGTGCAGCCCTAACGGCAATAGCTTTTTGCAGAAGTCGAAAGGGCCTTTTGAGAATTGGGCATGGGCCTACAAAATCAACTATTTGGGCCACCCCTAGGTCAATCTGATCTGTTCACTTTAATCTGACATCTGTTAACCCACAGGAGGGTCATTTAAAAAAAAAATAGAGTTTTCTGTGGCCCACACCTACGTTACCCTGTGAGTTAATTCCAAACTATTTCCTCCAATGTGGTCCATCAGTGATGAGTTTTGCCCTCAAACTAGGGTTGTAAATGGGTCAGCGGACCCAATGGGGTACCCGAACCTGACCCATTTGTTAAATGGTACAGGTCTGGGTCCAAGAACAGACCCAGTTGTTAAATGGGTCTGGGTCTGGTTTCCTTTATATTAGGCTCGACCCAACCCGACCCGAACCCATTTAGTAAGTGGGTGGGTTAGGTATATGTTTCAAGGGACCCGTCCAGCCCAGACCCGTCCAAACCCGGTTTTAAGCCTTGTAAAATGCTTACATACTTAATTCAGACCCAGACCCATTAGACCCGACCCATTTATAAATGGGTCTGGGTGGATCTCCCTCTACCAGACCCGGACCCATTTATAAATGGGTTTGATGGGTTGACTCGGACCCGACCTGGACCCGCCCATTTAGTAAAAGGGTCTGGGTCTAAAATTTGGACCCAGACCTGTTTAGTAAATGGGCGAGTCTGGTTTTGGCTAAACCCGCCCCGAACCCGACCATTTACAGCCCTACCTCAAACTGAACAGATAGCATGAAATTAAAACCCCTTTCATGTGGACGGCTTGGATTTGCTCCAAGACTATCTAGTGGACCTCACATAAGACGTGCGATGGGTTCGATAGATGAGCCCCTTGCACGAGAAAGGCCATTTGGCATTTTCATTATTTTCTTCTTTTTTCCACAAGGGGACTATTTGGCTGTTAGGACCATTGTCATCTCCGTGGGACCCACTCCGACGAGCTTTCAACGTGTATCCGACGTCATTCCCTTCATTCCAGCGAGCTTCTGAGTGTTTTTTCAGAGTTAACTGTCATAACTCCATGCAGGTTGTAGATCCAACGAGAACGAGACCACTTTTGGGCAATCAATTGTGTCCAAATGAGGTAATTCCAAAGCCATCTGAAAGTCATCAAATTACCTTTCCAAGAAGTATGAGATCACCCAAACCATACATGTGACGAGGGAGTTATGACCTTTTTTGTTGGAACTGTGAACGACAAAGTATCGACGAATGATAATGACTTTGGGCCCACTTTTGGGCAATCAAATGGTCTTCAAATGAGGTGATTAAAAATCCATCAAATTATCTTTCCAACAAGTACAAGATCACCCAAATCGGACATGTAATGAGAGAGTTGTGAGCTTTTTCATCGAATCTACAAATGATAGAGTATAGACTAACGACAATAACTTTGGACTCACTTTTGGGCAATCAATTGGTGTCCAAATGAGGTGATTCTAAAGTCTTATGAAAGTTTATCAAATTACCTTTCCAAGAAGTATAGGATCAACCAAATCGGACATGTAATGAGGAAATTATAACCGTTTTCGCTAATAGACATTGCCGATCACCGATAGACATTAACCATCGTCGATCTCCGATACTCACTGACCGTCGTTGATACTCACTAACCGTCGCTGATACTCAGTGAGTATCGGTAACACTCACTAATTGCAACTAATCACCGATACTCACTGACCGTCGTTGATATTCACTGACTGTTACTGATACTCAGTGAGTATCAGCAATCGCTGACACTCACTGAGCGTCGTCAATCGCTGATATTCATTGATCGTCATTGATAGTAGGTGAGTATTGGTGATTGCCGACACTAACCGTCGCCAATCACTGGTACTCATTAACCATCGCTGATACTCACTGCAACACCCCGTACTTTTAGGTACTCGGGTGTTACCTCACTATAATAGTGATTAACGTTGTCAAATCATACTCAAACATTGTAGGTGATTTGGATGATGGACATGTGCTTGCTGGTGTGAACTACAGGGTAAAGAAGCTTGATCAACTTATAGTCCAAGTCTAGCTGCATTAGTTTCATTTACGATTAAATTAATTGCTCATGTAACTTTTAAGTATATTTGAGACATTTGATTTGTATAAGCCCTATGGGCACCACTTGAATGATTGATGTGTATGAGTGTCATATTTCTTTTATTCACAACTTGGTTTACCTTCGCTGTGAATGCTGGAAAAAAAAAATTCACAGGTTAACGCTCGGGTCTTCGAAACACTGGTCTAAACTCGAGTTATGAAAATCGGGGTGTTACACTCACCAACCTGTCGTTGATACTCGATGAGTATCGACAATCACCGACACTCACTGACCGTCACTAATCGCCGATACTCATTAACCGTCGCCGATCGCCAACACGCACGAAAATGGTCATAACTCCCTTGTTACATGTCTAGTTTGGGTGATCTTATACTTGTTGGAAAGATAATTTGATGAACTTTAAGATGAATTTATAATCACCTCATTTAGATACAATTTGATTACTCAAAAGTGGACCCAAGGTCACTATCGTTCATTGATACTCTGCCGTTCGAAGATCCAACGAAAACAGTCATAACTCCCTTATTACATGTCTTATTTAGGTGATTTTGTACTTGTTGGAAAGATAATTTGATGAATTTCCAGATGACTTTGGAATCACCTCATTTAGACACCATTTGATTGCCCAAAAGTGGGCCCCATTTTCATGAGATCTGCAACCCACAAGGAGTTATGATAATTAACTCCAAAAAAACACTCAGAAGCTCGCTTGGAATGAAGAGAATGACGTCAGATACACGCCGGAAGCTTTATCGAAGTAGGTCACACGGAGGTGGCAACGGTTATAACTGCCTAATGGTCCCCTCCCAGAAGAAGGAAAAAAAAAGAAGAAGAAGAAGAAATGAAGAAATGAAGAAAACAGACAAATGGCCTTTCCCGCACAAGGGACCCATCTATTGAACCCATCCCACGTCTTATGTGGGGTCCTCTGGATAGTCTTGGAGTAAATCCAAGCCGTCTACATGAAAGGGGTTTTAATTTTATATCATTTGTCCAAGTTTGATGGCAAAACTCATCACGGATGGACCACACCAGTGAAAACAGTTCGGAATTAACTCAAGTCGTTAACGTAGGTGTGGACCACAGAAATTTCTAAAAAAATTTAAAATGTCCCTCCTATGGGTTCACAGATGTGTGATTAAAATGAATGAATCAAATTGGCCGAAGGGTGGCCCCAACAATTGATTTTGTGGGGCACACACCCAATTCTCAAAAGGCCCTCTCGACTTTCATAAAAAGTTGTTGTTGTACGAGAAGAGGTGTGGCAGGGTATGGCAGAGGGGCATTTTTGTCCAGCAAAATCCAAACAGTGCCCAACAGGCTAAATAAATAAATAACTCTAACACGTGGGGCCAATGTCATAAATGACGTCATAAATTGAGGCTTTTTCAACTATTATCCCATGACTCTATGGCAAACTTACAAGCATTTTAACATGAGGTCATGGATTCGAGCACCCATTGTGGTGTGAATGCTTGAGCAAGTGTAGGGTGTTGAATGGAACCTTCAATCTGGACAAGTCAGGGAATTTCGGGTGATCGACCGCTGTGGTCGAGTAATCAAAACCACTCCATATATTTCAAATTAGTCTTTGGACAATTTGGTGCAAGTTTGGGATCGAAATTGGAGGCTCAGCGATCGACGATTTTCGAAATAATGGGCAAAACTTTCTGGATGTTTTTTGGGGGTTTCGGGCAACCAAACTCCTAGTTGTCAGGAGACCAATGGTTGTTCGAGTGGTGTCGATTGACCGACCGATCAATCGTCGGTTTTTGCATTTTTACATGATTTTATGTAAATTGTTTCTATGTTTTATTATTGGTTATATAAGTGGGTAGTGATCGAGAATTAGGGTATCTAAGGCATTCCTAATATGAAATTAGGATTTGTAGTAGAGTTTTGAGAGAAATGGAGCTTGGGTTTTCTCTTGGGGCCTTTGTTTTTGGGTTTGATCATCTCTTATAACTTCTTATTCATAGTGCATATTGCTTTATGCTGTGATTTTTTTCCCACAAGGGTTTTTCCACACAAAAAAATCGGATTGTCTCTACTTTGATTTGCTTATATGCTTCGTGTTTTGTTGTTTGATTCTCCTTTAAAGACAAGTATTGATGACATCCAGCATGAAGTTCAACGTAGAGAAGTACTCTGGCAAAAATAACTTAGAAACTATAGAAGGTCAAGATGAAAAGCCTAATAGCTCAGCAATAGCTAAAAGATGCGCTCCTTAAGAAGTGATGAGAGACTATGAAAGTAGAAGAATGGGACAAACTCGTTTAAAAGGCCAACATCTCAATTCAATTATGCCTAATGGATGGCATCCTCTATAATGTCATGAGGGAAAAGATTGTAGTTGATATATGGGCAAAGTTAGAGAACATCTACGCAAAGAAGTCTCTGAAAAATCGCATGTATCTAAAACTTCAATTGTTCAACCTAAAGATGATAGAGGGAGGCAATGTTAAGAGCCACATCAACAATTTCAACAAGCTCATTTGCAAGTTATTATACATAGATGAACCGATGAAGGATGAAGATTTGGCATACATCCTGTTGAACTCTCTTCTAGAGTTGTTCGAGTCGTTTAAAGACTCTTTGTACGCCGGTAGGTAGACCATTAGCATTGATACCATTATCTCAGCCCTCCAATTGAAGGTGATCACAAAGAAGAGCGGCGATGTGGAGAATTCGTTGATGGACTAGTTACGAGGGGGGCCTTTGAACTGGGACAAGGGATCTTCTCGATCGAGATCGAAATCCAAAGGCAAAAGAAATGGCAAGTTCAAGTGTTGGGCTTGTAGCATGACAGAGCAGATGAAACGGGATTCGGGATTGTAAGAATCCTAAATCTAAGAAAGAGAATACAGGTGAACCTTTGAGGGAGGCCAATACCGCAGAATCATTAAAGGACGTTAATGATGTATGCAAAGTCTTAACTGTATCCAAGTTAAGGTTTCTTGGCGATGAGTGGCTCTTGGACTAAGGGGCTTTGTATCATGTGTGTCCTGACCGAAGCGCTTTCATTACATACAGGGAAGATGAAGGTGGTTCAGTGTTCTTAAGCGATGACTACACTTGTAAGGTTGTGGAGATTGGTTCGATGCGCATCAAAATGTTCAATGGGATCGAATGAATCCTTACAGATGTGAGACACGTTCCCAAGTTGAAGAAGAATATGATTTCTCTTGGTGCACTCGAGGCTATGGGGTGAAAATTTACCGATTTTGATCGGTATTGCAAAGTTGCTGAAGGGGCACTTGTCATTATGAAGGCACAGAGGAACGGTAACCTTTACAGGTTGATTGATAATACTTCATCAGGTGGAGCTGCAGCAATTGTAGCGGATTCCACGTCTGCACATTTGTGACATGCACACTTAGGCCACATGAGCGAGCAGGGTATGGAGATACTTTCTTATCGTTCTTTAATTCCTGCATTTCAAAGCTTTGATCTTAGTATATATGATCATTGTATGTATGGTAAACAGTCAAAGTTATCATTTAAATCAGGAAAACATATAAGGGTATATTAGAGTATGTGCATCCAGATGTATGGGGGCCATCACCCATAGTTTTTTTTTTTTTTTTTTAGGTGGGGGGGGGGGGGGGGGGGAGGGTCGTCATGGTTTGTGTCATTCATTGACGACTATTGCAGAAAGGTGTGGGTTTATTTTTAAAAAAATAAATCTTATATTTTCACCACTTTCAATCCTTGAAATGCGATGGTAAAAAATCAGTCAGGGCAAAAGGTGAAAGTTTTAAGGACCGATAACGGTGGGGAATTCACTTCAGATGAATTTAATTGGTATTATAAAGATGAAGGGATCGTGAAGCACAACACAGTACGTCACACACTAAAGTAAAATGGTGTGGTAAAGCGGATAAATCGGGCTCTCTTAGAGAGAGCTCGGTGCATGATTAGTAATGTTACGTTGGGCCGGGCAAGGAATTATGGACTAGGTCATTAACAAGGCTTCTTTCCTAATAAATTGGTCATCTTCTATGACTATTAATTGTAAAATCCTAGAGGAAGTGTGGAGTGGTCATCTAATTAACTACTTAAGTCTGTGATTTTTTTGTTGTGAGGCTTACCCTCTTGTACTATCAATTAAGAAAGATAAGCTAGACTAAAGAGCCAAAAAGTGTATCTTTGTGGGCTATGGTGATAGTGTGAAATGATACAGGCTGTATGATCCTGTCACACCAAAAATCACTTTGAGTCATGATGTCAGGTTTGATGAAGGGTTCTTATTTCGAAAGAAAGTGCCAAAGGAACCGAAAAAATAAAAGGTTATGGACATCTAGATAGATAGAGATGAGACAGGGATCGATACTGAGACGCACGCAGAGATACATGATCAGGTGGAGCAGTCACTTGTGTGAAGAAATCCACTTATAGATCGCAGGTTACCAAGTAATGTATAAGGATGACTCGAGTGTTACATTTACCTTATTACGGATGAGGAAGATCCGTTTACTTTTCAAGAGGCACTTGACGATGTAGATGCCGAAAAGTGAAAGGCGGCAATGCAGGACAAAATGGATTCCCTGTACAAGAACGAGACGTGGGAGCTGGTGGAGCTTCCCATGGGTCGAAAGGTGATTAGATGTAAATGAATTTTTTGAAAGAAACAGGATAGATACAAGGCGAGGTTAGTGTCGAAGGGATATGCTCAGAGAGAAGGTGTGGGCTTTAGTAAGATCTTTACACCAATTGTGAAACAAGTATCCATCAGATTCGTGTTAGCATTGGTTACCCAATACGACCTCGAGCTGGAACAGATTGATGTAAAAACTGCTTTCATGCATGCGGAGTTGGATAAGCAGATTCACATGATGCACCAGAAGGTTGTACGATACAAGGATAAAGAACAAGGTTTACAAGTTAAGGAGGTCGTTATACAACTTTAAATAGTTGCCTAGGCAATGGTATAAGAAATTTGATTCCTTCATGATGAGTTAAGATTTTACCAGAAGTGAGTACAATCACTGTGTCTATTTTAAGACAATGAGTGATGGGAAGTTCATCATACTGGTGCTATATGTTAATGAAATGCTTATCGCTAGTCATAGCATGTCTGATATTAATATATCAAAGACTCAGTTATCAGGAACATTTTAGATGAAAGATATAAGGGCTGCAAAGAGGGTTCTCAGCATTGATGTACACAAAGATATGAAGAGGAGCAGGATATGATTGTCTAAGGCTAAATACCTTGAGAAGGTATTAATGAAGTTTGGAATGGATAAGACTAAGCCGATCAGAGTTCCCCATGTGGTTCATTTTAAGCTTTCTTCATAATAATGTCCTAAAATAGATGAAGAAAAGAAAGATATATCTCATGTGCCTTATTCTAGTGTCGTGGGCAGCTTAATGTATGTTAAGGTCTGTACGAGACCTGATATTTTACATGTAGGAGGTGTTGTTAGCAGATTCATGTCTAACCACAGCAAGCAACATTGGGAGGTTGTGAAATGGTTACTTCGATATATTTGAGGTACACAAGACTATAAGTCTTGACATTTGAAAAGTCGAGGGACATGTTGGTTAGGTATGTTGATTCAGATTACACAAGCAGTGTGGATTGTAGGAGATCGACTTTCGGGTACTCTTTTGTGCTAGCAGGTGGAGCAATTAGTTGGATGTCCAAGCTTCGATTTATGGTAACTCTTTCCACTACTGAAGCGAAATATTTGATAGTGACAGAAGCATTTAAGAAGGTTGTTTGATCGAGGGCATGATAAATCAATTGAGGCTTCAGTAAGAGTTTGTACCAATTAATTGGGATAGCACAAGCACTATCGATTTGGCTAAGAACTCTGTTTATCACTCTCGTACTAAATACATTGATGTGCGTCACTATTTTATCCGACAGGTGCTTGAGGAAGGCGATGTAACTCTAGAAAATATTCACACTAGCGTAAATTCGACAGACATGCTCACCAAGCTGGCTACCTGCAGAGAAGTTCAAGTTCTGCATAATTTCTCTGAGTCTGGCGAAGACAGAATGAAGACTACATGAGAAGCGGTAGAGCTGTGATGAAGTAGAGATGATGGATGGATCAAAAGAAGAACATCGCTGATGATTGAAGCCTCAATGGAGATTGTTGAATGGAGCCTTCAATCTGGATAAGTCAGGGAGTTTCAGGCGAACGACCTCTGTGGTCGGGTGATCGAAACTGCCCATATATTTTAGATTGGTCTCTGGACAATTTGGTGCAAGGTTTGGGCAACTGAACTTGGAGGCTCAGGTGATTGATGATTTTTGAAATAATGGGCAAAACTCTTTGGACGTTTTTTGGGGGTTTCGAGCGACCAACAGTTGTTCGAGTGATATCGATCGACCAACCGATTGACCATCGATTTCTGCGGTTTTACATGGTTTTGCATAAATTGTTTCTATTTTTTATTATTGGCTATATGAGCGAGTGTAATCAAGAATTAGGGTATGTAAGGCATTCCTAATACGAAATTAGGGTTTATATGAGAGTTTTGAAAGAGAGGGAGCTTGGGTTTTCTCTTGGGGTCTTTGTTTTTAGATTTGATCATCTCTTGTAACTTCTTATTCATAGTGCATATTGCTTTGTGCCGTGGTTTTTTCCCACAACTATTTTTCCACATAAACATTGGATTGTCTCTGCTTTGATTTGCTTGTGCTTCATGTTTTGCTTATTTGATTCTCCTGTGTGCTTCCACGGGTTCCCAACATAGGGTGTGTGAGGGCATGTAAGGAAAAAAAAAAAAAAAAAGATGGACCATAACTTTTTATCCAACCAGTTGAATAAATGATTTTAAAAAATATAAATTATTTATTTAAACTATTAAATAATTTTTCTTAAAATCACAATAATTTCACGACAAAATTCAAATAATTAAAAAAAAAAAAAACAGCCCATATTTTATAAATCTCAATGACAATGTTTGACCACATCAGGAGATTGGAAGAATGGCAACATTTGTCACTGTGGTTTTAGGAAGGGCTAGATTGCTATGTTCACTCCCATTCCATTTCTTAAATGACAGTTATCATGTGACAAACGTGGCCAAGATTTTGAAAATTGTGTTAATATTGTGATGTTGAGGAAAAAAATTTGTTAAAATTTTTAGATAATTCATTTATAGATACAAAGGAATGCCAACATCTCCTTAACGGGGAGGTTAGCAACATCCATAATAAATGATGCATGGATGATTGGACCCGTTGTCCCTTTGGACTTGATGATTGGACCCGCTTCATGGGCCTCTAGTAGCACTTAATGGCTTGTTATCTATTTCATACTTTTCTTATGCATGAATGATAAAATAATAAAAATGATAAGGGAGAGGGAAGAGAGAGGAGCGAAAAACTTACTTGTTATGCATACTCCATCTTTCAACATAATACCGGTGCACATAAAACTTATAACTTGAACTCCACGACTTGCAATACAAAAAGACTTATGAAGTAAACTATGTTTTAAAACCATTGATAGCATTCAACATATATAGTAATAGGAGTTTGTTACCTATGTATAGGTACCGTAGATCAACTCGATTGACAATTAAAGACTAATGACCAGTAATGATCAGTGATTAAAGGCAGTTTGGTATGAAGATGTGCAGTCAAAAGAGGCTTTATGTGACGTTGATCACTGGATTGTTGGGGGCATAAGTTTTACTTAAGCACTCCATATTTTTATTAATCTCCTTGTATCATGATATTATTGTGTTTAGATCCATATAAGATACTTTGTAGTTGAGATTTTATGTCCGTTGCTATGGAGAAATCGACCTTATCATTCCACTACTCTTGGATGATTAGTTGTGCGGGAGACTCGTTCAACTACCGTTTAATGGATAAACAGATGGGCTATGTGACCATACATTATGTGCACACATATATATACATGTACTGACAGGTACATGACTTGATATTTATGTACTATTATAGATATAAGGAATTAAAAAGTCCTATTTACAAATCACACCAACTGAACATCCTACCCATCCAATCAATAGCATAGAAAATGGACAATCAAAATTGAGCAAAGAAACAAAATAGCACCGTTCATCATCTTTACGTTGTATTGCTTATGATTCTTGGTTTGATGATTCTAACTATGAAATTTATGGCTCATAAAAATGGACAGATGTAACAAATTGGCCTCACTCAAAGGGTTAGGATCATCCGATCCACATGATTCCTGTGCTATTGAATGAACCGTCCTGATTGATAATTAGGCGTCCCATGTGTCATTCAAAAGCAATGGGGATGTTGCTAACATTTCATGGAGATATAATTAAAATAAATTATTTATTAACTTATAATAAAATGTACTATATGATACTCAACACACGTGATTTTCAAGCACATGCGGATTTTTCAATGTTCATGGACGGTACTGTTTTAGGACTCGGACAAGTCCTCCCAAAATCGTCCAAGATGGACTTGGACTCAGTCGGTCCAATCTGGTTTAACATGACAGGCCACCTAGATGATTCACTTCAACTCACTCCAAGCTAATTAACCCCAAACTTGGGAGAACCCTGACTCGACTCGTGACCGAGACGAGTCAGTCTAGTCATAGAATCTTTTAACCATGCAAGGGTTGTCAAGGGGCTCGAAAAAATTTAAAACGGGCTATGGGCTTTCATGAAGCCCATCATGGTGGGCCCCACAGTGGCCCTTGCAGAAACTGAAAGATGCATATTGGCTATTTGGGGGGGGTATCTGTGATCGAGTTATCTTATGCATTAATCAAGTGTAGTTTGACCTAAAGTGGAGCACGAACCTAATACAATTAGAATATGGCTCATTTACACCCAAGTCCATAGCTCAAGTGGCAGACTGAGTGAAGATAGCCTCATTTCAACACTGAGGTCATGGCATCGATTCCCACAGTGGGGTTGGCTAACATTGTGATGTGACTAACAGGGGTGGGTGTGTGTACTAACAATGTGGGTGTATGAACTAACCAAAAAAAACAAGGATATGGGCTCATTTGAATGCACTAGCATGGCCTCCATAAGGCTAGCACCCGGCCAAGCAAGGCTATGTGCACCTAACAAGTAGAGTTGTACACAAGTTGAGCTTGAGCCGAGCCTAGCGTAGAGCTATTCACAAGTCGACCCGAGTCGAGCTTGGCCCGGCTCGGCTCGGTTTGGTCAGTAGCCAACTCCTTCGAACTCGTGGAATATTCCTGAAGAAACGCTACTCACTTGGCATGCCTTAGGTTGAGTTTCTTCTGAGAATGTAAATATCTCAAAGCCTCATGGTCAGAAAACAAGACAAATTCTTGCGGTAGGAGATAGTGACGCAAATGTCTCAGGGATTGCACTACCGCATAGAACTATTTGTCATAAGTGGAGTATTTCTGTTTTGCCTCATTCAATTTCTCACTAAAATAGGCTACTAGGAAGGCCCTCCTGGCTCAACACTCCACCTATACCAACACCAGACGCATCACACGCCACCTCAAAGACTTTAGAAAAGTCAGGTAGACTGCATGACAGGAGCTTCTACCATCTCGCCCTTAATCTCCTTAAAAGCCTTGACTGCGACTTTAGACCACACGAATTCTCCCTTTTTTCATGCATTCTGTAATAGGAGCCATGATCGTGCTAAAACCCCTAATGAACTGACGATAAAAAGTTGCTAGGCCGTGAAAGCTTCGCACCTCTTGAATGTTCCTCGGTTCAGGCCACTCAACTATGGCCCTGACTTTTTCAGAGTCTGCACGCATCCCTTCAGATGACACTATAAATCCTAAGAACACAACTTGGCTAGACATGAATGCGCATTTCGTAAGATTAAGGTACAACTTTTCCTTCCTAAGGACGCTACAAACCTTCTTTAAATGTTCAAGGTGTGATTCCTTAGTGGTACTATAAATAAAAATGTCGTCAAAGTACACCACTAGGAACTTTTCCATGAACGGCCTCAAAGCTTGTGTCATCACCTGCATGAACGTACTGGGTGCATTAGTCAAACCAAAGGGCATTAGTCAAGCCGATGGGATCACAGTGGGATATTTTGCTACTTCCAAGATTTGAACACAAGACCTCTTTCTTTGATATCATGTCAAACAACCACTTGATCTAAAAGTTGGAGCTGTTAGAGAATGGCATATCAATGTATATTAAGGGACTCTAACAGCATTCTTTAATCTTTTTTCTAGGAAAGTAGGAGCAAACCACTTAATAACTTTATTGATCATTAAAAAAATTTACAAACTTTCTGGGCAAGAACAAGAAAAAGAGACGTGCCTCCCATTATCATATACCCCAACAAAGCAAACCTACAAAATATACATCTCATGAACCCCAAAAAATTAAAAAAATAAAAAAAAAAAAAAAAAAAACTTAACCTGTGAGAAAAAAACCATCAAGTACCTTTGAAGCTTAAGAAAACATTTAGGAATCTATCAGGTAGATATGCCAACTGATGACTTCCAAGGTGAAACACCCGCCCTTAGAATGAGCTGTGGTGGTGTATGTAATTGTTTACGCCTGATCTGACTATACAACTCCTAACATGAAAGGGCAAAAGACCCCCTCTACCCTCACTTTCTCTACAACGCTCCTCTCTCTCTCACATTTCCCCAATCCAAGCAAGCAAAAGCTCCTACATTGGGGCTCTTCATAAGAGAAAGAAAAAAGAAAAGTAAAGAAAAAGTAAAGGGGAAAGAAAATGAGAGAAGAAAAGAAAAGAAAAGGTAGTGTGTTGGGAAGCTGGCTTTCATCCTCCATGAATAGTGGATTTCCCCCACCCAAGACCCTTGATGGTTTTGTGATGGTAATTGCATGGTTGTAAATATCACAAACATGTAGCATGTTTCCTTCTTATGTTTGATTCTTTTGGAGATGCAAGGAGGTGGACCCCACACCTCTTTGATGAGGGTTAGGAGGTCACCATTCTCTTCTTTTTGAGCCATGCAAGCAGGTCCCACAAAACATGCAAGTCTGGATGGTGTGGATGGTGCGGTAACACCCTAGATTAGTCCTTTCCATGGGCCAGGTAACCCTTTTTTGTGTATGTATGAGATATAGTAGTGGGCCCACTTATGTGGGACCCAACCATGATGTATATGTTTCATTTCCACATCATTCATCTTGTGCAAGGGGCAGGACTCACTCCTTTCCACGATAGACAATATGGACAATAGGTGCAGCCCACCTTGCTGTATTTTGTATACCGTGTGGGCCCCGTAGTGGTAGGGGCCCACTCGCCTCTCTCTCCCCCTATTTTTCTTTTTCTTTTTTTACTTTTGTGGGGCCCACGAGTGGCCCTGTAGACACCCCACCTTCGGCTACACTGTTGGTAGAGATAGCTGGATGAATGGAGGACCATACCCCCAAATCCCAAGTCCAAACTCAGCCAAACTCACCCTTGTAAGCCCCAATCCATAGCCCAACTCAAGCCTGAACCCAGTCAACCCACCCCTAAACATCAACCTGAAAAACCCCCATAAGAAAAATCAGTCAAAAAATTCTAAAAAAGTCAAACTCACTGAGTCGACCCGCTGAGTCAACCCGTCGAGTCAAAACACCGAGTCAACCCGTCGAGTCAAATCACTGAGTCGACCCGCTGAGTCAACTCACCGAGTCAACCCACCGAGTCAAAACAGCAGCCCCGAGAAATGACCGTACCACGCGCTGGAAACAGAGGAGCGGGGGCCGCCCAAAATTATTTACGGGTTCTGCCACTCTCCAACGCTATAAATACCCCCCTCCCCTTCCCATTTCAGCATCCATCCCTCCGAAGCCATCCAGCCCGAGTGCGATCTGTCCCTCTACCCCTTAGCCCATTCCTCTCCCAAGGAGAGCCCAAGTGAGGAGATCCTAGCCCTGGTCCAGCTCAGCCTGACCACTGGTCCAAGTCTCCCAAGCCATCCAAGTCTTGATCCAGCCACTCGAAGCCTACCCTTGCGACACCTCCGTCCATCTAGCTATTCCTTACTAGCATCATCTCATTCGCATCTAGCATAAGTGCAACATTTACTTTTCTCCCAACCCCCCTGCTTCATTGTAAGCACTTTGATCATTCAAGCACATGACATGCATCCCGCATAAAGCACCTGTCAGTTCGAGCGTATGCTCTGGGCTTGCCTCTTAGTGGAACCTGCCCATCAGAAACTCTTACTGTTCAGACCTACATTCATGTACATATCACTACAAGCACTTTGATCATTCAAACACACAGCATGCATTCCGCATAAAGCACCTGTCAGTTCGAGCGTATGCTCTGGGCTTGCCTGTTAGTGGAACCTGCCCATCAGAAACTCTTACTGTTCAGACCTACATTCATGCATCATGTCATCTATGAGAATGTACGAGGATTAAAACAGACTTTCAAGTGTTAGTTCGATTCTGTGAAGTAGAGACCGTACTTCGGTACGGGCAGTGTGTAGGGTGCTTAAACTCTTCCCACTCTGTAACCGTGATCCCTTACCTCGAATCTCTGGCCGCAGATCAATAGGAGTCATTTTAGAGTAAGGAATCTTTGGATCCCCTTCTCTAACGTTTCTACAGGGTCTAGCCGACTGTAGATTCGAAGTAACTGGCTAGTGGCGACTCTGGTCTTATATAAACTCATTTAAACACATCCAGCTTAACATAACAACCAAACAAAGCCCTCGAGAACGAGGCAAGCCAGTGGCACAAACGGCGATTCGCACTCACGCATCCTCTCCTTCTTTTCCCGAAAGGAAAGGGACGAGAACGTCGTGTGGGAGCGCGGAACGGCGAGGGTCCACAGGCCCATGCTATCGACAGAACGTAAGGGGCGGGACCCATCCTTATTGATGCAGGGAGGACGTGGTAAGGTCAATCACTGTCTCCCTCACCTGATAGATACCTTGAATTCACAAAGCGTTCTCGAATCCACGAGAAGATAAAAGGAAATAATTTCTAAAAATTATAAAATAATTGATTGAATGAATAAAATCATGTCTAGAATGCTTTAAATAGAAAATTCAACCCTAGAATGAAATATTAGACTCCAACTACAACTAAAACACCTAGAAAATACGACTTACTATAAATATATTCGCTTTATCCCAAACTTATGTGGGCCCACCTGACCTTGCAGATTAAAATCTCAAGCCAACTGTGCTGCAAACAGCAAGGAATATTGAATGCTTGCTCTTAAAAATTTCCTGTGCCCACCATGATCTTCATTTGCCATCAACCTGCACATAAGGTCAAGTAGACTTATATGAAGAGAAAATGTAAATATCATCCTAATCCAAGCTCCAGTGGACCCCACAATTTTTGGAACGGTGGAGATTGAAGGTATTCCGTTGTGACCCCCAACATGATGTGCATTACATCCATTACATCCATGCTGCCCATCTGTTCTCGTCTTTCCTTTTTTTAGATCAGTAGGGCCCACATGGTGTGTGCATGAAATCCACACCGTCCATCCAGTTGACAGTAGTGAACGTGCAAAAAAATTGGAGCAGATTCAAAGTGCACGTGGACTGCACCACTGGATCAGTGAGGTTTGATCCCCACCGCTGATCTGCTGTGGGGCCCAACATGCTGCTTAGTTTGGCATCCAATGGTCGATAAATGCCACGTGAGCCAGATGGAGGGGCCACACAAATAGAAGATTGATCACGTACCCATGTTAACGGTGCTAATTGAACCCCCACTGTTGAGATTGTTGTGGGGCCGTCGTTCTGTACGTGTTTTATCCACTCCATCCAGCCAGTTGAGTGGGGCCCATCCGTGATATACGTATCCAAGCCGTCCTTTTGTGAGGTCACCACTCACCAGGATTTGTGTTTTATTCCTTGCTGGTCCACCTTGATGATGGATTGTATATCCCAGCCATCCATCGGTTTTACCAGCTTATTTTAGTGCATATGACCTGGAAGTGAAGCGAATTCGGGGGTCAAATGGACCACACTGCCACCTGAACCGGGGCTGATTGGATGCCCACCGTTTGCCACCATTCTTAGGGCCTGCTAGGCTGTTTTTAAGGGCCCATAGTCGTGGGCCATGCCGTGGAAACAGCGTGTGGGTCGTGCCCTGTTGTATGTGTTCTAGCCACACTGCCCAGTCCAGATTGTGGGCCACCACATGAAGCAGTGGGGCATGATGTCGCCCACCGTTGAAACCATTCCAGGGCCGATTGCAATGATTTTTGCCACCTCCATCAGTTGAGGTCCGCCTTGATGTATGAGTTGTGGGTCGCGCCGTGAGCCCACCTTGTGGTGTGTATTTGCGTCGTGGGCCTAACCTTGTTGTATATATTGCATTTGTCCTGTAGGCCTACCTTGTTGTATGTATGGCAACCGCGCCATCCCACCATGGGACCCATCCTTGGAGTTGTGGGGGCCAGCTGTTCGGTCCCACATTATACCTTTGTTGAGCCCATCGTTGGCCCATTCATCTTTGGATTGTCGGCCACTCTTTTGGTCCTTACCTGAGGATATTTGTAAGGCCTCACTTTAATGTCTGTCTCGAGCCTATCGTAATTGTTTATAGACCCTGCAGTTGTTTCTCCATTTAGTTACCATTTTAGTGCAATCAAGCCCATTTGTATGTATATTTGTTGAGTGGGCCTGTTGGCTTGAAAGCTCGCTCAAGTGTATATTTGTTGAGTGGGCCTGTTGGCATGCACACTCTAGCAATATCAAGGTTGTAACCACCACAGGTTCATCTTGGTTGGTGATTATAGTTGTGCACACCGAAAATTAGTTGTGGTTACAAGGCGCGTAGGATGTCCGTAGGTGAATGTCTTTAAACCTTGTGGTACCGCAGGATGCTTCAATGTCTACACCGAGTAGATACATAAGCGCCCGAGTGCCACACACCAGCAAGTCGCGTCTCCCACTGTATTAGGGTCGGTTGGAAAAAAGTTTAGCCTTACCTACTTAAAGAGTGTGGTTGCAATTGATGTCATATCTGACCAACTTAGAAATGGGTCAATTACTGGTGTGCCGGGTGGAATTTAGCATAAAAATAGGCCTTCCACTACCTTGGCAGATAGTGATATACATTGCCCTCTCATTGCCTTGGGGTACGAGCTATGATTGCGCACTAGACCTTAATGATTCTAAATGAGAATCGTACTGAGATATGGATTAGACATCAGGATTGGTGTGTCGACATCGCATGGCTGCACCTTCACATAGCATATATACATAGCTTTGGTATGATTGGTTGCACACATAGACATTGGCATAATTGACTATCCATCTTTACTGCTTACTTTAATATTAATATAGTTATTACTAAGATATATCTATGACCATATGCATTACGCACGCACTTTAATGAGCTTCATGTAGCTTATAGGCGTTTGTTCATTTCTTTATGAAGTACACTACTTTGTTTTTGCTTTGTTATCATATATATTTTCCTTTTAACAGCTTTGTATCTAATCTTGTATGGTGGAGATATATGTTACTTATGGAGTTCTTATGTTACTCATACTGAATTGTAGAAGTTCTCCATAAACCCTCCTTAAGGAACTCAACTTGGAACTTGGTGTATTGTCGTTGAGTGTCGGAATCAAAGTTCAACGGAGGATGTCAGCATCAAATTTGGATTATGGCATATGAGCGTCGGAACTGAATTTGGCGCGTGACATAGTACCCATTGGTGGACACCGGTATTGTACCCTTATACTTGGCAGAGCTCAACCATGCAGATCTTGTGTGGTGCGGCCCACCATAGGACATTGGCCTACAAACGTCTCTGCCAGCTATCATCCTCTAGTAATAATTATAAACTAAAGTAATAAATGATGTAATATAAATGGATAAATTATAGTGTTTATTAATTATTTGATGAAACTCATCCAAACCAATCATCCAAGCCGATCATCAACTTGATATCCAAGCCACTCATCCAGTAAGACCTACCTTGGATGGGCCATGCCCTGTAAAATACATTCTTTAACCATTCTACTGGAATCCGACTGTTGTTAATTGTCAATTTGTTATGAATTTAGGATCTGGCCCCTCCCTTCTGATCAGGCGGGATTCTTAAAAAAGATTCTAAAATGTGAATTTCAAAAATTCCATTTTGAAATGAGTACAACATACAAACATTCTCACTCAGAGTTATGGAATAGTAGAATGCAAGTGCGCACTGTGCGTACGCCAACTTTTTTAAAGAAAACAAAACCGAAATAACAGAAAATGTCCCCAAAACTGCAACACCATAACATAGGCTCCTATGATAGTTCACCACCATTTAAAGTGGTAAGCCTTCAGCCATACATACATGGCATAATTGTACGGTAAATCTAAACTGCTCCGGCAAATCTGAACCATCCAAATCACCAACCACTCTGTGGGTGGAGCACAACCTTTGGGGTGGGTTTTTTTTTAATTATTTTACGTACAATAAGCAAGGGTTGCAATTAAAATCCTACAAAAACCACTAATATGGGCTTTCGCCGATGTAATTTCCCCGTGGATTATAGTTGCAAACTACGAACGTCTTACCATTATTGCACGCCGCACTAGCGCACCCCAAATGTACCGAATCGCGCCATACAATCTGAGTGTAATGCCTGCACTCTTGCCCGCTTGCGCAAGTATTGGTCCCATAGTCATAGAATTGCTTCTCATCGGCCCAATTCTTCATTGCAGCTCTCGCATCCGTGAACCCTTCACCAAAGCCCCAATAAATGTTCTCTCCATAGGGCCCACCTGAGTGTATAAGTTCGCAATCGGCGGACCTTTTTTTCGCATAGGACTCGGCATACGACGCAACATTTTTGTCCCATGTCATCGGGCCCACGCCCACTTCGGCACGTACAGCGTTGTGAAGGGCTAGGAAGTCTTTGGGAGAGGATTGGGCCTGGCCCACATGGGCCATGGCTAGGCCCATGACACATATCAATGCTAATGATCGGCTTGGTAGTTCCATCTTCCCTTGTTTTCCCACTCTTTTGCAGTCTCACCATACAAAGAGGCATTTACATGTTGTTATATAGCAGCAAACGCGCACAAAATGCCGACAATTCCGTTGGAATAGACACTAACGGCTAACGAGAACGTTGAAAATTTCAACTTTCCAAGAAGGTAAAAGGTAAGGTGTCTTGCGAGAGTACCCTAAATTGTAGTTCGCAGGACATATATCTTACGTCTGGGTTGGGCCCACCTTAACTGTTCATATGGGGATATCACCATTGGTGGACCACATGCAAAGATCGTGCAAAATTCACAACAGGCGGGCCACTCCGTACATTTGGGCCCACCAGATGTACGCTTCTAATCACAGGAGATCCATGAATGCAATTCCACCTAATCCCGTGATCCTCCATGAAATTGGACATCGTCATCATGTAGAAAATACAGGTTAGTTCAGAGAAAAGGATTTGACCGGTTAGATGGTCCAATCAAGCCATGGGACAGACATGAGACACCCATGTGGGTTTTCCACAATTTAATAAATTATAGTGACTAATCTCGTCACACGTGGCACTTAAAGCTATTCAGACCGTCCAAATTATGGGTCCCATTGTGGATGGACCAAATGTCTAAAGTTACACTGAGAAAGCAATCCTAACCATCCACAATTTAATAGAAGATTTCGACAGGCTGGATTTCCGTACAACTATGCCGTGTGTAGCGGGTGAAGTCTCCACCATTTTTTAAGTGGTGAAGAACTAACATACAAATCTAGTTCACGTCTATTTACTGAACGGTTAGGATGGTCCGATCAATGCAATATTTGTATTGGGGCCAGTTCTGCCCAATGCCTACACAAGCACATCAAGGGTTGAAATATCTTAATCTATTTTTATTTTTCTCTTTTTCTTTTTTTGTTCTTTCCATCCACGGTGTGGCCCACCCTATAAACGGTTTGGATCATTGACAACAAGGCTGTAAATATCTACTCCTATAAGATTTTCTTTTCCTTTCTTTTTTTGTAATAATCAGCTTTAGAATCATATCAAAATATTGGACAAGATCTTGTGGTAATTTTGCACATTTAAAAAATGGTGGCCACTCTTCATAACCTGCAAATAGCATACTTGCACAGCAATCCAGACCGTCCAATGGATAAGGGAAATTTTACTCAAAGGAGATGATATAAGCCATCTGATTTTCCTTTCAAATTTGACCACAAACTATTTTAGCTTTAACCGTCCATTTGATCGCCATTTATTGGATGGTTAGAATTGCTTGATTAATATGATTCTAGAGATATCCTCCATCCACGTAGAGAGCCACAACTTGAATGGCAGGGATAGCTACAAATCAATGCTACGATAGGAATCCAAACCATTAAATAGCAAGTACTTATGATAAATATTCAGAGACAAGTACATAGATAATTCATGAGGAACGCCCACATACAAACGCCTGTGTGGTAAGCTTACCATACTGCAGCATTTTCCATCAATGCTCCATATGTGTAAGACATCCAGACCGTTCAAAATCCAGCAAACAATCTAACTCAACATGATTTGCACGGCTCAGATATCCTACACATGACACGTTGCATGAAAAGTGCATGGAGTCTGTATGTGATCGTGACCGTTCCTTCTCTAGTAAGGGCGTTGCCCCAGAAAGTTGCCCGGTGGGCTGTAGTTGCATGTGATGAACGTCCCACCACTGTTGCACGTGACACGAGCGCACCCGAGTTTGACCGAGTCACGCCACACCACCTGAGTGTAGTGCCCACACTGCTCACCACCAGCGCAGCTGTTCGAGCCATAGTCGTAGTAGTGCTGCTCGTCAACCCACGCCTTCACTGCATCGGTGCCAGTGGCTTCAGACCCAGATGACCAATAGATGTTCTCGCCGTATGGCCCATTTGAGTGCATGAGCTGGCAGTCGCCGATCCTCTGGTTGGCGTAGTCTTGGGCGTAGCGGGCCACCTGATCGTCCCACGCCATTGGAGCCACACCCACATTCGATCGGGCGGTGTTGTGGGCGTCCACGTAGTCTTGTGGAGAGTTTTGGGCTAGGCACACATGGACCAGGGCTAGACCCATGGTCCACATCAAAGCTAATGCAAGGGCTGAGGATTTCATCTTCGTCTCTGTTTGCATGAAATGCTATGTTTTGTGACTTGAGTCGTTAGGTATTTATAGTAGCAAAAATGACAAAAGATACCGTTGGTTTCATAGGAAATGGGCCAGTGTGAAATGAACGCATGTGATCATTGACGTTTGGAGTGACTGATCACATGCGTTCAAATGCAGTAATTACCATTGGGGCCCACCGTGATGTGGAAAAAAAAAAACCAGCCTGATCCGTTGCTCACGCGAGAAACACCAAGGATCAACGACGGACATTGACACCCACCATAGGTGGAGTGGATTAGCTGTTACCCTGGTGACAGTTTAGTGGGTGTTACCCTTACCGTGTGGGGCCCACCTTGATGAATGATTTTTAAATCCACGCCGTCCATACGTTTTTTCAGCTCATTTAAGCATGAAATACCAAAAATTAACTATATCTGAATCTCGGGTGAAACACACCACTGGAAAAGGTGATGAATAAGCATTAAAATCTTTTTATAGGCCACAAATTTTTTGGATCAAGCTAATATTTTTATTTTAGCTTCATCCAGTTCTGGTTGACCTTGTCAACGGGTTGGATGACAAATAAACATTATGGCTCTGCTTACAGTGGGCCTTGGGAAGTTTTTAATGGTGATCATTCAGTCATCACTGTTTCTTGTAGTGTGGTCCACCTGATATTTGGATGTGATTAATATTTGGGTATTGTCCTAAAATCGTCTGGGAAAACGAATGGACGGAGTGGATATACAAATATCATCAAGGTGGGGCCTACGGTAAGGTTAACACCCACTAATCTGTTACCTGGTTAACACCTAATCCGCGCCCCCAGGAACTTTTAGATTGAATGTGGGGTCCACACACCCACCTGATTTTTTTATATCAGGATCATGCTTAAGATGTAAGGAGAACATTAGGAGGCGCTACAGTTGCACGGTTTGGATTACAGATATCCATCACGAGTGGGCACCAAATAGTTCTAGCTTATTGTACGGTTGTGATCATTGAACGTTGGGGTCCATGGGTTTCTTGGATTTTTCTGAAGTACCCCGTGGGTGAAATGTTCATCCAGACCATTCCTAGCGTACAGAACATGTTGAAGATGAGCATGATGACGTAACCATCCATCCAGACCATCGATCTCGGACACATACTCTTCTGGCCTCACATGAGGGGCCTCTCCCTAAGTCACTACCCTTCCTGCAATGCCGTACACGGCACATGGAAGACTCAAGACCGCAGGCACATGGAAGAATCGATGACCAGGAAATAACCGTGAATCCGGAAGCGGATTGCGTGGTGTGCCACACAGCACCGACCTCCATGGTGTGCTGACGCCATCAACTTCTGTGGACCCCACCATGATATACGTGTTATATCCACACCATCCATCCATTTGTTGAGATAATTTTAGGTCATGAATCTAAAAATGAGACAGATCCAAAGCTCAAGTGAGCCACACCGGACAATGATTCACACAAATACCAGATTGATCCAAAGCTTGTGTGACCCCAAGAAGTTTTCAATGATAGAAGTTCAATCTCCTTTTCTTTCTATGGTGTGTTCCACTTGAGATTCAGATCTACTTCAATTTTGGGCCCAGGCGCTAAAATAATCTTGTAAAATGAATAGACAGTGTAAATATAAGACATACATCATGATGGAGCCCTGACGTCAACACACCACATAGGTCGATGGTGTGTGGCACACCACGCAATCCCTTGCCCGTGAATCACGAGCTCCACTGATGAGGGAAGTGGGCCCCACCGATGACCGTAATCCATGGTCATTACCATACGTTGGTGACCGTGGGGCCCACTGTGAAGTGTGATTTACATGTTACTTTTCATTAGTTGTAGGTCAAGATACCAAAAATTATGGTGATGCATAAGTCATTATTATTATTATATTTCTGTTTAAATAATAATGTAATTAAAGAGAGATAAATGGATTTATAATCATTATAATTCCTACAATATTTTCATTGTTAAAATAAAAACTGAAAGCATATCATCACAGCAATTAACTGCAGAAGACATAACCATTGCCTATTTAATTCATCTACCAGGGTAAAGGGAAAACAAACACAGTCCAAATGAATGAATTTGAAAGAGTTAACATAGATAAGATAGATAAAAGGAAATAATTCCTAAACATATAAAATAACTAATTTAATAAATAAAATTGAGTCGATAATGCTTTAAATAAACAATCGAACTTAAAACAAAGTATTAAACTCCAACTCAAACTAAAGTGCCCGGAAACCCAACAATGTTATTCTATAAATAGCGACTTTCATGATAAATACTTAGAAAACCCAACAATACTATTCTATAAAACAAATGGAAAACCCAATAATGCTTTATATAAAACCCATCATGACGTGCAAACTTATTATTTATAAACATTTCTCTTTTCTACTAAATTTTATAGTTTTCAGCCGAAAATAAGAAGTTCTTAATCCAGCCTAACAACATTATTTTACTATATTTTCAAAGTTCTTTTCATGTTGGGCACAACTTCTAAAACTCTATACACCAAAAAATATAATCAAAACAAAACTTACCATTTGTAGTAAAATCAAACTAAAACTAAGCTAACAACCGACAATCTGATTGAATCTCGTGAATCCAACATGGGCAACCTGACATAGCAATTGGTTGGCTTAAGTAGTTGGAGCTACCCGAAATCATATATTATATGTCCCAAAACTCATCCCTGATTATAAGATACAACTGTTTTACGATCTTAACGATCCGGATCACTTCCGTCTTTGATCGGGCTTCCTTTTATCCCTTTGAGCCAGGAAATAGAGACCGCTCTACATCAAGAGTGACACAGGCCATTGAAAGTGTAGGTCCATTGGGGACAATGAGGAGAGTGACACAGGCCATTGAAAGTGTTGTTTATATGACCAGGATAAAGGAGCACGCCAAAATTCAGGTGGGTCACACCACTTAAATATGTAGCTTATAGGCATGGTCCTACGTTCCTCCTTGCAATGTGTCCCACCTGAGTTTTGGATCTAGATGGTTCTAGGGATGTACGGTGCAAATGACTTGGCATCACAGATGAAAAGTTAGGATTTCATGGAAACACCTCTAGTGGGCCCCAAACGGATCGAATATATGGGGCTGAGGTTGGGTACAACCCCAGATCTTATGAGCCCCTATGTAGACCAAACCTCCAAAGTCTCCCCCTAGGTTACAATCCTAACCCTTTTATTTATTTTCTACTAAATAAAAGGGAACATTGGAGGGCTTGGACCTTCCAACATGGGAAAATTTTTAGGCTTGGTCCGTCCACGTTGGGCCCCACCAGGTCATCGGTCTGGATCAAAGTATTGAGCTCGCACCTCTACAAATTGAAAAGGCTAGGATGATGTGCACATCTTTGGTAGGCTGTTTAATGAGTAGGCCAATGGGCCCACATTAGATCCTTTATCTGATGGGCCTAAAGTTTCGATTTGTGGCTCACATGGGATGTCAATGAAACTATGCAGAAACGTTCCTCATTTAGACGAAGAAGCAAATATTGGACGGCTAGGATCTTCTAATCTGGAAGAAGCATCAAAACGGCCCCTTTTGATCCATGGTGCAGATCAAGTACATGTGTGCCCATGTTTTGATCTTTCCAGATCAGTGATCTGATGGCCCCACTGGGAGGTATCTCAGGTGGACCACAATACAAGAAACAGTAGTGATTGACCATTAAAAACTTCCTATGGGCCACAAGAGTTTTGGATCCAGTTGATGTTTGTTTTTCCCCTTCATCCAGGTCTGTGTGACCTTATCAACAGCTTGGATGGAAAATACACATTACAGTGAGCCCTAGGAATATTTTAATGGTGGGAATTCAATCACCCGTGTTTCCTGAAGTGTGGTCCACATGAGATGTGTATCTCCTTAATCTTT
The DNA here is from genome assembly GCA_003013855.2 of Liriodendron chinense. Taxonomy (NCBI): domain Eukaryota; kingdom Viridiplantae; phylum Streptophyta; class Magnoliopsida; order Magnoliales; family Magnoliaceae; genus Liriodendron; species Liriodendron chinense. The sequence continues at coordinate 583,674 of ML058590.1, forward strand.
GGGCTCATGCCCTAAAGTGATCTTTAAAAACGGATGAACAGAATGGATATACTACAAATTCATCAAGATGGGCCCCACTGTCAGGGACGCACCTAATCCACTCCCGCGCATATGGCTAGCCTTTTGCCTCGCCGTGATATCCGGCGAGGAAAAGAGTCCCGAGTAAAAGTCTCCCGTGCAACACATTGTCCGCCTTTGGGTCAGGGAGCAATACGGTAGAATCGGTAGAACCTAAATATGGTAGGACCCATCACTACAAGTTACACGTGGAAGAGTGATGTGTCAATCAGGACGGTCCATATGGTAGAACATATCTTGGATGGTCCATGTTTTAAGTTACCATCTTACTTCCCCACGGCGAATCTCAACTGTATCACGAGTTTTTTATTTACAGTCACTCACTTTCAGGCTCATTGATCAGAAGGCCATGATCAATATCCTTCTGGATTCTCACAATCCTCACACCCTTGAAGCCATTATATCTAGATCCAGTGCATATAAAACTTGAAAATCCTTCGCATTGAGTTTTATACTCTGTTTCTACCATCGATTGGTGGGACTCTTCTTCAGATAGGAGATTTGGGTATTTTTCACTTTTAATCATTTCTCAAATGTCTATTAAATATCCACTTATCTGACAATCAGATAAGCAAATAACAGTAATTTTATGTTCATGATATATTTAAACTAGGACTCATTTGGACAGTTTTAATTTAAATTTACTTTTATACATGGCACATGCAATTTCTAAGTAACTTCCTACCCGTCACTCTCTACCTTACTATTACACTTTTTTCTTTTTACGTTAAAGTGTTTCTCTTTTGTAAAAGCTGCTTATTCTTGTTGACGACTTTCCCACAAGATGGATCTTGCGCAACACATGGCGAGTCTTTGGGTATGAAAACGATGGGAATGGATAGCCTGTGAACCGGGCATAGAAATATCTGTGCTTGGGGCTGTGTGGGTCCCACAGAGATGTCAGTGACAAATCCACTCCATCCATCTATTTTTAAAGACTACGATAAGATACGATTCTAAAAATCAAGTAAATCCAAAACTTAAGTGTGCCACCACAAATAAAACAGTGGGAACGAAAACATTCACCATTGAAACCTTCCTGAAACTGACCATGATGTTTATATGTAGAGCTGTGCAGGAGCCGGTTTGGCTTGTTTATGTGATATCCCCTGTTCGAGCTTTAGACGAGCCGATCTTTACTGTTTGAGCTTAGTTTGGTCCAGATTATATAGATTATATGAGCTTGAGCTTGGTTTGGTTTGGTTTGATCAAAATATCCTAGTCAAGTTGATCCTAGCCGAGTTTGAATAGGGGTCAATTTTTTTTCTTTTTCTTTTTTTATTAAATAAATAATGTACATGATGTGAACCTTTTTTATACAAAGATAACACTTCAAAATAACATTAAAAAAGATAAATACAAAAGTTACACCACTAAAAAATAAAATAAAGTTTAATATCCTCCATAAGACAATAACAATGAATAAAAAAATTACGACTTCAAACACAATCATATACGAGTCTCAAAGTTCTCGATCACAGAAGGTCATGACCAAAGTAATGTAATTACATGGAAGAAACATCTCAATGCAAGTAAAAAATGAACATTTATGTAAACGCACTCTTGCCTTAACCCTCGCCATCATGTATATGTATTATCCATGCCATCCATCCATTTTTACATATCATTTTAGGACATGATCCAAAATGATCTCCAAAGCTCAAGTAGACCAAACTGCAGGAAACAATGTGCATTCATGTATATGTATTATGTATTATCCATGTCGTCGTGTATATGTATTATCAACACCGTCCATCCATTTTTTACATATCATTTGAGGACATGAACCCAAAATTGAATCATACCAAAGCTCAAGTGGATCACACCACAAGAAACAATGTGCATAAAATCTACAAGCCAAATCAAGCCGAGCTTAATCAAGCCAAGCTTCAAGCTAAGCCGAGCCGGTACCGCCCTGGTTTGAGCTTGCTTTGTTTTTTTAAACATGCTTGACTTCGAGGCTTGGCTTGGTTTGAACTTCTATTCAAACCAATCCAAGCTGAGCTTTTTCAAACCAATTTGAGCCGAGCTTTCGAGCTCGCTTGGTTTGTGTCTAGCTCTATTTATATGCCATCCAAACCGTATATGTGGTTATTACCACTCAGATAAACTGTAGGAACAAATATCATCCAAATGCAAAACTTCTGCCACCCACGGACATTCAATCCCAATTGTTTGAGTTATGGATATGCCTGATTTTTATATTCCTATACTATTATGGTCTTTAAAAACATATGGACGGAGTGGATTTGTCACAGACATCTCTATGGACCCCAAACAACCCCAGGCATAGGTATATCTCTGTGCCCAAGGGCACATGCAATTCACTCTAAGAAAGATGCATTAGAAACGATGTAGTAGAAACGATAGAACTTATGTATGGTAGGAGCTATCTCTCAAAGTTACACAGGGCAGAGTGATGCATCCATTAAGAAAGTCCAAATGGTAGATTATATCTTGGATGGCTAGATTTTTTTAATTGTTTAAGCCTGATCTAACCACATTAGATGCAACGACTCAAATGATGCCGTATGGCAGTAAAATCTCAACAAGAGATGGGAGGAAAATTTCTTCGACTATTTTGACGGTTGAATGGGATCAAAATCCATAAAGTCATGAGTAGCCCAATAAGTGTAAGGGGGCGTTTGACATCTCTACAAATAAGCGCTTATCGGCTTATTACGAAAAAAAGAAGAAGAAGAAGAAAAAGAAGAAGAAGAAGCTTTTAGGTTGTTTGGTAAAAGTCCAATATGAGGGCTTATTTGTTTAGAAAGTAACAAAATAAGCTTTGATTTTATAAGCTATGGACATGCTACTTTTTGAAAAGAAAAACTTATTTGATTTAAGTGAGTAGACATTTTTAGCTAATTTTCTGACAAGTTTATCCTTAAACTTTTCAAGTAATTCCCATCTTACCCTCTTCTCTTCTCTTTACAATTTCTTTGAGGTAGGCCCACATGATGAACGAACCATATTGAAGGTGGGGCCCCACATGATGAATGGTCCACATCAAAGGTGGGCCCACATAATGCATGGTCACATCAAAGGTGAGACCCACATGATTGATGGCCCACATCAAAGTGTAGCCCCACATGATGGATGATCAACATCAAGTAGGCCCTACTTTATGGACGGTCCACATGAAAGGTTGGACCCACATGATGGATGGTGGAGATTGAATGTGGGACCTTATGATGGAAGGTTGACATTAAAGATGGGCCCACATGATGATTAACCCATATTGAAGGTCAGGCCCCACATGATGGACAGTCCACAACAAAGGTGGGACCCACATGATGTATGGTGGACATCAAAGGTGGGTCCCACATCATGGATGGCTCATATTAAAATGTGGCTCTGCATGATGGACTATCCACATCAAGTGGGCCTTACATGATAGGTGGTCCACAACAAAGGTGGGACCCACATGATGAATGGTGGACATCAAAGGTGAGCCCCTCATGATGAATGACCAATATTGAACGTGAGGCCCCACATGCTATTGCATGGTCCACATTAAGGTGGGCCCACATAGTGAATGGTTCAAGTCAAAGATGGGCCCCACATGATGGATGGCCCGCATCAAAGTGTGGCCCAGCATGACGGAACATCCACGTAAAGTGGGCCCCATTTGATGGCAATCCACATCAAATGTGGGACCCACATGATGGATGTTGGTCATTAAAGGTGAGCCCAAATGATGAACGACCCATATTGAATGTGGGGCCCCACACAATAAATGGTCCACATCAAGGTGGGCCCATATAATGGATAGAGTGGACTTCACATGATGGATGGCCCACATCAAAGTGTGGCCCCTTGTAATGGACGGTCCACATCAAGTGAGCCCCACTTAATGGACGATCCACATCCAAGGTCTCGCATGATGGATGACCCATATCCAAAGTGGGCCATATGATGGATGATCCACATTACCCCACATGATGAATAGTGAATATCAAAAGTGGGCCCACATGATGGACAATCCACTTTGAAGGTAGGGCCCACACTATGGACACACCAAATGTGGACTCCACTTGATGGGTGAAGGTGTGGAGATAACGGGGCCCCATAAAGGACAATTAGCATTGATATTGGGGCCTGCATGTTGGATAGCCTACATTAAGGTGGGCCCCTAATGATGAATGGTCCACATCCAAGACGAGTCTTGCATGATGGACGACCCACTTTGAAGGCTGAACTCACATAATGGACAATCCACATAAAAGGTGGGCTCCATATGATGGACGATCCACATCTAATATCCAACATAATTATGGATGACCCAAATGTCTTAAAACATGAAGATTTTATGTAGTCATCCATTCTTTTGCCATTTGGGGCATGGTCTATCTGAGTGTTGGATGGGGGTGTAGAATTGACTCAGATGTAAAAATGAGTTTGATTTTTAGAGTCGCCACTAACCAAATGAAACTTAGGATCTACGGCCAGCTAGAAATCATAGAATCGCTTGGGGGTCGAAGAATCGTAAAATTTTCCGATTCAATTGATTTATGCAATTGATCTACAACTATAGAGTCTAAGTAAGGGTCTCGGTGACAGAAGAGGAAAGGGGTTAGGCACCATCTTCTGTCTGCATAACGTGTGGTTTCTACTTTATGGGATTTTACAACTTTTGGTGGGATTTAGAATAATTTTGGCATTATTTCACATAACCATGCTTCGCGGAGTTTAAGACTCCAGGTAGGCAAAAAGAGAAAATAAACAGCACGTATCCTTACTGCGCAGGGTTTAAGACCTCGGGTAGGCAAAATAAAGAAAAAATGATGGACAAGAGAGAGTATTGTATAATAAAAGATAAAAGAAAGTGAGTGTATGCTTTTAACGTGTCTAGGATGTATGGACTAGAATGCAAGTCGATTTGAGATGTGAGAAGGAAAAGGGGAGACCTGACAACCCTACTCTTTGACTTTACTAGCTTCTTTAGTAGAATTCCTTTTGAGGGCTAACTTCTGGAGTTGGGCAAGCCTCTACGTCAATCAAAGATCTTCGAAGTCTTCAAAGAAGAGGGCCTCTATATTTCTTCGTCTCTTTCTGTTATTCATCCCCTTTGAGCTAGGTGTTGGGGCTAAATTTATAGGCGAAAACTGTTGGCCAACGATGGACACTTGGTAAAAATTTATCATGCAAGATCTATCAGAAGGCATCTAAATCTTCAGATGGTGCAAAGGGGGCGTCAGGTGTCCCTCAGTTAACGGCTAGCCGACGGTCGACATGGCACTATAGAATGGGCCTCTTAACACTTGTAGGAGCGAAAAATAGGAGCAGAGATATGATGACATCACCATCAGCTCGACACTAGCCTGTGGTTTTATTTTATTAATCTAGTTTATTGGTTACGTCTGGGAGGTGCCAAGAACCCTTAATGTGCAATCCGTTTGGATTTTGAATATTTTGTAGGTTGGATGGAGACAATTTTTATGCTAATCAAGATTTCCAAGACATCTAGATGATCGATCAAGATTTAATTTGTCGGGTTTCAAATCTATCGATCAGGTCTATTAGTTATTCCCATAACGTGCCAAAAGTACTACCCACTGATCGATTGGGTCTTTGAATTGCTAAGAGATAATTTAATCGAAGCTCAGTCAAAGTCAGAAGAGTAGTTTAGTCTCGTTTGGGGTGCAGTATTTATAGATGCCCCCCTTTAGTTGAGTTTAAATATAACTGAATGCCAAAATGAGTGGACACTCCACCTTCCGGATTAGACATAAACGGGATCTAATCTATTCCAACCTAAGTGTCATTGTCAAAATGCTCATATGGTTGAAAATTAACTCGGGTGTCTCCCGGGTGTTGGAAAAATGTTGTGATTTATCCCTGCACTTTCTGCGTCTTTACGGGGTATCAAATCGTACTCTTTCACGCAATGATCGACATTGGCACATCGACTGTGTTTGTAAGTATGATTTTTTGTGACTAGAGCCCTATGATTCTGCAACCTTACAAGGGTAACCTGATTGAATTTGGAAAGGCAGTTTTCGATACTACGCGATCCCTTAGGATCACTTGTAAGGTAGGTAATTTGTAATGGGCAGTTGCTTGCCCATTTTACGACCTTACAGATCCCCCACATTACAAATGTGCTATGCTCACAGGTGTCCTATATTAGAGCCATTCAAGTTGTCCTTCTGCCACTCGAGTTTTTTATTTTGACACCTTGATTGTAATAGACTTTCCCACATATTGAAGTATGGGTATGCTAACCCAGACATAATTGTTTTGCATTCCAGGACAATCCATCTGACGCTAAAGTTTAGGTGGGCCATCCCATGTTCCACTTGTAATTTTAGAGGAGATTGAGAATTCAAAAAAAAAACAAACTAATTATTGTTGTTGCGTCACACCCACTATGGAGTATGAAAAATTGGCTAATGCCTTGAATACCGTACACGTTTGTATTTTAAAAATTTTTAATTTGTGAAAAAGATCTCCACCTATAGAACATTGTTTTATGGGGTTTTTATTGCAAAATATTTTTGAAAATTTTTTGTGGGCCATTTATTTTGAAAATATCTGCTTAATCTTGTGGGTGGGCGTCGTCATAAAGTTTTTATTTGGCCTTTTTTGGATTTTTAAATAAGTCTGACTAGCTCTTAGTTCCACTTAGGATTGCAATGGTTATGATCGGAGTTGGTTTTTATTACAATATTTTTTTGGATATTTTTTCTAAAATAAATATGACCCATCGTCTTGCAATCCAACGGATGCGATCCAGATCAGCTTTGGTTGACACAATGATCCTGCAAGTCTTGAAAGATTGTTTTATTGAAGGAGCTTTGGCACCTGCAAGGAGAGAGAGATTGCTTTAATCATAAGGTAAAAGAGTTGGAATAGAGGGAGCCAGACTCACTTAGGCTGTGAACTGAGATTGTTGTCTGGTTGGATGCTTCAGAGAAGCGCCCCTGGCTTAAGTGATGCAACCTGCAAAGATGGGTTTTTTTTTGCATTTAGTTATTTACATGCATGCACACCCTTTTTTTTTTAAATAAATAGAACTCTATATGGAAGAAACGAAATGAAAAATCTTTTGTGCCAGTTTGTCTATACGATTCGTGGTTAGGATTTTTGTGCTTCGGATTGTCGGGATCAGATGCATTAACTCAACCATGTGTCTCCTGACAATTTCTTCAGGTGGACTCCTAAGGAGTTATGATATCTTTAAGAAGTGTTTAAAGGAAATTCTACCATGATTCTGAGCATGGTTGAAAGGTCTTGAAGCATTATGAATGTAATCTTCACCTTGCTTGGGTTGTGTGCATGCTTGGATTTGCGATTTTCTTCACTTTTTTTTTTCTTTTTTTCCCTTTTTCTAACCATTTTTACCATTAGGCCCCTTTTGGGTTTTCGCTACATCGGGTTTGCCTGTTTTTTTGCTCGTGAAGCCCTTTTGGGTTTTCACTACGTCTCGGGTATTTGATCTTTCTTGTCCCTTGACAATTGTGCCTTCTTAGCCCTGACACTCTTTTGGGTTTTCACCAAGTTTGTTTTATGTCTACTATTTTACTCGAGGTACCCTTTCAGGTTTTCACTTCACCCGTTTTGCTTTGGACACACTTTCTCTTCTTCTTTTTTTCTCTTTTTTTCTTTCTTGAAGATGTTGTGGTTGATGATAGAATTTCCTTCATTGTCAGCCGAATGGTATCTTTCCAAGTAGTGTGGGATTTCAAAACAAGACCCAAGGTTTTAAACCAATCTGAGAAGCTTCGTAGTGGGGATGGAGGGTTTGCCTCCGAGGGCCAATTTTTATCTTTTTTTTTTTAATCTTTTCTTCTTTCTTTTTTCGTTGCATGTCCTTATTATTCTCCGGAGTTAGGCTTTTTTTTCTCTTTTTCTCTTTTCTCTTTCTTTCTTCTCTTCTTCTTCTTCTTCTTCTTCTTCTTCTTCTTCTTCTTCTTTTACTTGGGGAACGGTTTCGGGAAAGGATGAAATTTCTCATTCTGGTTGCTAACCCCGAGCTTCTTTTCAAGATCACACCAGTTACCTGTGATAGATCTTGATGTGATCGACGTTGATTGGCTCAGGAAATCCCTCACCCTTTAAGTTGGTAAGGTGAGAAGCATCTCCTAGAAAAACTTCTTAGATAATTAGCGGGCCACCCTTCAGATGGGTTTGAACTTGGCCCTAAGATTGAGCAGGTGAGGAGGAAGACTCTTACTATCATCATGCCCCTTGTTCCGAAGCTTCTTGTTCAAACTCACTTGTCAAGTGCTCTTACGATTTCTTTTGATACCTCCAAGAGCGACATAACGCTCGTGCGTACTTTTCATCAGTCCGGTGTAGTTAATCACAGTGAATCGGTGGCCACTCTACTTTAAATAAGTCCTTGTCATCTGGCGTATGAAGGGCATCCCATTCTTGGTGGTGATGGCTTTGGAAGTTTTGTGACAGCTTGGTGACATAGTTTTTCAGGGATGTTATGGTGGTGTAAGTTGCAGCTTCCGCCCATTTAATGAAGCAATCAACTGTCACGAGAATGTAGTCATGACCATTGGATTCTTTTAGGCTCACTAATGTCAATGATGTCGGCACCCCACATTGAGAATGACTAAGGTATTGTTGGGTTGTAAAGTTTAAAAGTGTGCACGTGGATCTGATTCGCGCGCTCTTGCCATTTAAAGCATTTCCTGACATGCTGGTAGCAATCTGTATCCATAAACACTCAATGGCATCCTTGCCGTAGGATCTTCTTAGCCATTATATGCTCATTCATGCATAGATCGTAGACTTCTTTATGGACTTCAAAGATGATTCTCAATGCCTTTGTTTCGTCCACGTTTCATAGTAAGACCTAGCTGAGAGATTTGCTTGTATAGAATGTTGTTATGGATCATGAGTTGGGTTGTTAAGCGATGATCTACGAATGTTGTATCTTTACGGTAGGGTTGCGCTTCTAAATATGGCTTGATGTCAACATATCAAAGGCAACTGTCATGCGGCGATTCGACCTATAAGCAAGATGTTGGGTCTTGGTTGAGTGCAGGCGTGTCTTCATGAGGAAAGACAAAATTTGACGACTGCAGTTCCAAGAATTTAATCTTCCTTTGCTTATTCTCAGGGGTAAGAATTTTCTAATGCACACTCCCATAGGGATTTTAGATGCCCCCAATTTACCATCTTGGAGTCAACAAGTACAACATTAGCTTTTGAATCAAACTTCTAGAGGAGGTCCTCTAATTCGAGAGTTGAATAGTTATTTCTCATGTCCTTGATCTCCTCCAATCCCATGAGTTTGAAATCTTACTCTACATCGAATTTTATTTTTAAAAAAAGTCAACTTCGAATTCATGTGGATCGTTAGATGGGCTTGGCACTTTATTGCTCAATTTTGAAGGGTTTTTCTGGATTTTTTTTGGATTTTCAATTTTTTTTTATTTTTAAAATAAAAAAATTTGTTGTTTTAGAGTTTTGAAATTTTTTGGATGTTTTAGAATTTTGAGCTTTTTTTTTTGTAAAAAAAATGGTTTTTTGGATTTTGAAAATTTTTATTTTTTAGATTTTTTTTACATTTAAAAAAAATGGATTTTGAACATTTTTCTAATTTTTATCAGCCCTAAGCAAGAAGACACTGCAAATCAGGAGTTGCCTTTATTGTGACCAGCATCCTTGAAAGATTGGTTAGGTTATTCAGTCGTCATGGGTACAGTGAATTGATTGATGCCCTAAGCTCATTCTCCCTATAAAGCAAGGCCAAAGAATGCAATAAGCAGATCTTCACCATCATGCCCAAGCATCATGATGAAGTGAGGATTAGGCTCCGAGGTGGTGTCGGATGTGGCGACTCCTAAGTCATCCCAAAGGCATTGGGTCTCTTTGGGTTTTTGCATTTCAAGTGGTATATGGACGGTGGTCCAGTCGATGAAGGAAAATTTCTACCCATCGCCCAAGTTCTCATTGATCAGCTCAATCGGCTAATGCAGTTGGTCCTTTAGAGAAAAATTTGGTCCTTTAGAGTAGAGTTTGGCTTGTAATTGGGATGGACGATCTTTGCACTAGTGTGTTTGATTGGTGTGCAAATGAAGGGATCGTCTTTCTCTTTGTGGCCTCGCTTTTTTATAAGACCTTGTTGCCCTCGTCTTGCATTTGAAGTAAGTTGATATCCTAGTCCGGTCCTACCTGGATTTTCTCAAACATCAACAACTCAGGTCGAGTCCTGGTATTCGAGCTGATAATAGAAAGATTGGTTGCGAAGGGGTATGCTCAAAGAGAAGCTGTAGACTTCAGTAAGATTTCCACACCTGTCGTCAAGTAGGTATCTATCAGATTTGTATTTGCGCTAGTTGCTCAATACAATCTGGAGCTGGAACAAATGGATGTGGAGACTGCTTTCTTGCATGGAGAATTGGAAGAACAAATTTACATGAAGCTACCAGAAGGATTAAAAATACAAGGAGCTAAAAATAAAGTTTGCAAGTTAAAAACGTCGTTATATGGCCTAAAATAGTTGCCTAGGCAGTGGTACAAGAAATTTGACTATTGCATGGTGAGTCAATGATTTACCAGAAGTGAATATAATCATTGTGTCAACTTCAAGACACTAAGTGATGAAAAATTCATCATTCTGGTATTATATGTTGATGACATTCTTATTGTCAGTCATAGCATTTCTAAGATCAACGTATTGAAGACTCAGTTATCAAGGACATTTGAGATGAAATATTTGGGGGCTGCACAGAGGGTTCTCAGCATCGATATTCACAACGACAGGGAAATGAGCAGGTTATGGCTATCTCGGGCAGAATACCTTGAGAAGGTATTGGTGAAGTTTGGGTGGACAATGCTAAGTCAGTTAGTGATCCCCACATGGCTCAATTTCATCTTTCTTTAGATAATGTCCTACTACAGATGAAGAAAAGCAGGTCATGTCTCATGTGCCCTATTCGAGTGCAGTGGTAGCTTGATGTATACCATAATCTCTACAAGACAGAATATTTCACATGCATCGATGTTGTTAGCATATACATGTTAAACCTCGACAAGCAATATTGGGTGTTATAGTAAAAAATAGCGGAGATCATCTGCTCGAGGCTTCTTATTATACCCCGATCTCGCGAGCACATTTATCCAACTATCGAGAACGTATGTTCGCAATTCGCATATTCTGAAGATACTCCGATCTCGCGAGCACCTTTATTCGACTATCGAGAACGTCTGTTCGCAGCTTGCATATTAGGAAAAACAATGCTCGACTACCGAAGCTTCGAAAAAGTTGTGTTTTTCCTGCGAGCAGACCTTCTCACAAGTCGTTGAAAGGTGTTACATCTGAATGAGCGAGCACTTGGACTCACGACCATCTTCCAACATGCGAACAGCTTTTTCTGTGGTGACATCCCTTAGCCCTCAGTACCAGCAGCCCGTATAGGCCGAGATTGGGCTTATCTTCTTCAGTGGTTCCGAGTCTCAAGGGATCGCTATCAAGGAACGAAACTATCGGATGAGTCATTGGATTAGATCCCCCTTTTATCTAAGGATAAGAATCTTATCCCACAAAATCAGCGAGATCTCGATATCTTACGTAACAGATTGGATCATTTCAGATCTATATAAGGAGAAGACTCCATTAAGATACAGGTACACAATATTCAATCTCTAGCCTCGTTTTGCCTGGTTATTCTCCTTCTTGCTTTGTCTGACTTAAGCATCGGAGGGCTAACGGCTGGACACCAGCCACCCTTAGTTGCTTTCTGTCTTCTTTCAGGTCCGCGGAGGAAGTCTCTATTGGAGAGAAGGTGAACATCCGGAGGATCCTGTTACAAAATCTGACGTTAACAGTTTGGCGCCGTCTGTGGGAACGACTTGATTGTCAAAGTCAATCATTCTAACCACTAATCAAAATCCTTCTGATATGCCTCCTAAGAAGGCTGTTCATCCTTCGACTTCAAGGCAGGCACCACCTCCACCCGATGAGACGGAACCCGTACCTGTCCCTCTCCCCACTTCAACGAATATCCCTCAAGGAGCCCCAAATATGCCGTCAGCAAACCCATTATTGGAGGCCTCTGGAAATCAAGACGACGTTCTGCGTTTCCTCGGAAATACTCTTCTAACTCTAAATGCCGGAGTTCAGGCCCTGTCAAATCGGCTTGATCAGTATTTCCCCAAGCCGTAGAAACAACCCTCCGAGGGGTTACCACCGCAACCTATTCCGGTGGCTTCCAGACATTCTGTGGACGAACCACGGGTTCAACCAAATCATCCTCTGTCAAACCGAACACCACTCGGCAACCACCCCCCTGTGCTGCTTTCACATTCCGTACATTCTAGTGCGTCTCGCCAACCTCAACCTCAGGACTCCACCGTCGAAACATCAGGCTATACCTTACCATGGGAAGAAGATCTCAAAAGAATCAATGATTGTTTTGACGTTATAGAGCAGCGATACCAGGCAAATCGGCCATCTGCCGTCATGACGGCGATACATCAATCTGAGTCCCCCTTTACCAGCGAGGTTATGGAGGCACCGTTACCTAGAAAATATCGAACGCCTGTTATCACCCCGTACACAGGTATTGGTGACCCCCTTGAACACCTGGAAACATATAGGTCTCTTATGGAGTTGGAGGGACATGGCTCAGAAATCATGTGTAGGGCTTTTTCCCTAACATTGAAGGAAGCAGCTCGTACGTGGTTCCGAGGACTAAAACCTCATTCCATCAGCTCCTTTTCACAGTTATCGGAGTTATTCCTTTCTCAATTCATGAGAAGCATTCGCATTAAGAAGCCAGCCTCCCATCTAATGAATCTGAAACAGCAGCATGGGGAGACAATAAAGGAGCTCACAGTACGGTTCACTGCCGAAGCCGTTCAAACTGAGGGTTATACTGAAGAAAAAGGTCTTACAGCCCTCATAGCCGGAATAACGAGCGAGAAATTCAGGTTTACCTTAGATAAGAGCCCTCCGAAAACTATGGCAGAATTCCAAACCAAAGCTCAGAAATATATCAATGCAGAAGAAGTCGCATTAACACGCCATGGAGTACAGGGTAAGAAACGCAAGCCAGAAGGAACCTCTTCTGCAGATAAAAAATATCGTCGTGATCAACGCGACCATTCTCCGAAGAAGCCTTATTCTGGTAAATATCATAACTACACTCCTCTCAATCAGTCTCATGAAAAGGTTTTAATGGAGATTAAACACAAACCATATGTAAAGTGGCCCGCAAAGATCAAATCCGATCCCGAGAAGAGAGACAAGAGCAAGTTCTGTTACTTCCACAAAGATCACGGGCATAGAACCCAGGACTGCATCTCTCTACGAGATCATATTGAAGCCCTCATTCGAAAGGGCCATCTCCAGGATTATGTCGTTCGTAAAAATCGATCACCAGAAAGGGCGAAAGCCTCACCACGCCAAAAGGAACCATCTCATCATCATACTGCCCAAGAGGACGCTGAGCCAACTGGAGAAATCCGCACCATCGTCGGAGGACCAGCTTGCGGGGGCGACTCTCAAGCTTCAAGGAAAGCGTACACTCGGAAGGCGTCTAAAGAACCCCAGCATATTTATTGGTTGGAACAGGCATCCAGCGCGTCAAAAGCCAACCATCTTCCAATTTCCTTCTCCCTTGAAGATGCAGCAGGAATTCACTTCCCTCACGAAGACTCCATCGTAGTCGCATTAAAGGTATCGAATTATCTGACTCATCGAATTATGGTGGATACAGGTAGTTCAGCGGATATTCTGTATCTGGAGGCTTTCAACAAAATGGCACTTACCAGAAGCCTACTCAAACCAGTTTCGACTCCTCTCGTCGGCTTCGGAGGTGACGTGGTAACACCTGAATGAAGCATTGATCTCCCAGTTACTTTTGGAGAAAGTTCAGCGAAGACTACCGTCTTCGTAAACTTCCTCGTGGTGAATCGTAAATCAGCATATAACGCCATTTTGGGGCGGCCATCGCTTAATAAGGTTGGGGCAGCCTTACACCCATCCTATTTATGCGTCAAGTTCCCTATCCCAAATGGTGTTGGGGTTGTGCGAGGAAATCAAAACGAGGCTCGGTCTTGTTACGAGATAGCCCTACAAGATCGAAAGAAAGTCCCAGCAACATCTATCATGACGGTAGCACAAGATTCACCTAACTCCTCGACTGACAACTCCCTAGACCCGAGAGAGAGCGCCCTTCAATCAGGAACTCCTGCGGAAGATACAGTGGCGGTTCACTTAGCTAAAGATGACTCGTCCAGAGTTATCCGCATGGGATCCTCTTTGAAGGGAGCCGTTCGGGACGAGCTGATCCGCCTCCTCACCGAATATCAAGATGTGTTTGCTTGGTCTCACAAAGATATGCCAGGCATCGACCCCAACATTATCGCACATCGGTTGAATATCGATCCAAGGCATAAACCCGTACACCAGCGTCGACGTGCCTTCACTGCAGAAAGGCAAATGGCGATCAAAGCTGAAGTCGAAAAGCTACTTACGGTCAATTTCATAAAAGAAGTTGACTACCCGGAGTGGGTCGCAAACGTAGTTCTCGTCCGAAAAGCTAATGACAAATGGAGAATGTGCATCGACTATTCAGATTTGAACAAAGCATGCCCCAAAGATAGTTTTCCAACGCCGCGGATAGACTAGCTGGTCGATTCAACAGCTGGGCATGCCCTGCTTAGCTTTATGGATGCTTATTCTGGTTACAACCAGATCATGATGCATCCACCTGATAGCCAACATACCGCCTTCATCACAGACCAAGGATTATATTGCTACCAAGTTATGCCGTTCGGTCTTAAAAATGCAGGGGCCACCTATCAACGTCTCGTCAACAAAATATTCGCTGCTCAAATCGGCAGAAATATGGAAGTTTACGTCGATGACATGCTCGTGAAAAGCATCGTAGAAGATGATCATCCTTCTGATCTTCAAGAAGCCTTCGATCTGATGAGAGAATATCAGATGAAGTTGAATCCAGAAAAATGTGCATTTGGAGTATCTGCTGGAAAGTTTCTCTGATTCATGGTCGGCCAGCGAGGGATTGAGGTAAATCTCGAAAAATAAAAGCATTGATAGAGATGAAATCCCCGACCACTCTTAAGGACGTCCAGCGTTTGGCTGGTCGCATCGCTTCGTTGAACAGGTTCATCTCACGAGCGTCTGACAAATGCTTACCCTTCTTTAAGCTCCTCCGTGCCATTACAAAATCTGATTGGGAATGGACATCACAGTGCGAGGAAGCTTTTCAATAACTAAAACAGTATATGAGCACGCCCCCTGTTTTATCTAAACCTGTGGCGCACGAGCAACTCATCCTTTATTTATCTGTGTCTTCCACGGCCGTTAGCGCCGCTTTAATACGAGAAGATTCGGGATGCAAAGATCCGTTTATTATATCAGTCGGGCAATGGTAGATGCTGAAACCCGTTATTCTGATATGGAGAAATTGGCCCTGGCCTTGGTCACGGCAGCACGAAAACTGCGACCATATTTTCAAGCCCACGCTATTCTCGTACCAACGAATCATCCGTTACGACAAGTCCTTCAAAAGCCTGAGACTTCCGGATGATTAACTAAATGGGCGGTCGAGCTCAGCGAGCACGATATCTCGTACTACCCCAGGCTCGCTGTCAAGGGCCAGGCCGTGGCTGACTTTATCGCTAAATTCACATACTCTTCTTCCGATGACAGTTCCACGACCAGCGACCAGCCTTCCTGGTCCCTCTTCATGGACGGGTCGTCACGGGCCACCGGTAGCGGAGCGGGCCTAATCCTAGTCGCCCCAGACTGGTCGCATTTCCAATACGCTTTACGTTTTGATACTCGCATCTCAAATAATGAAGCAGAATATGAGGCCTTGATCGTTGGTCTCGAATTGGCAATTGTCCTTTCAATCCAACATCTGCTAATTCATAGCGACTCCCAGCTCATTGTCAACCAAGTTCTCGGTGAATTCGAGGCCAAAGAAGAAAGGATGGCCTTATACAAATCCCGTGTCCTTATCCTGCTCGCAAAACTAAAGACTTATGAAATAATTCATATTCCTCGCGAGAAGAACCAACTCGCAGATTCCCTGGCAAAGCTCGCTTCTGCACCAGAATCTGAGTTATCACATTCAATCCCCATCGAGCATCTTCAGAACCCAAGTATCGACCAAGCAACTCTTGAGCAAGTGATATCGGTACAATCATCTCCATGTTGGATGGACCCCATTATCCTTTATCTCAGAGACGGATACCTTCCAGACAACAAGAAAGTTGCAAGACAAATTCGTCATCGAGCCGCCAGGTACACCTTACAAGACGGAATATTGTTACGCAAAAGTTTTTCCTTGCCTTATTTAAGGTGTCTTCATCCAGAAGAAGCACTTCGTGTTCTAGATGAAATACACCAGGGAGCATGTGGTAACCACCCCAGGGGGCGATCCCTAACATATAAGGCTGATGAGGCAAGGATATTATTGGCCCACTATGAAAGCAAATGCAATTACATTCTCTAAAAAATGTGACAAGTGCCAGCGATATTCTCCTATACCTCATGTACCATCCGAGCGAATGACTCCAGTAGATAGTCCTTGGCCTTTCGCGCAATGGGGGGTCGATATCATCGGGCCCTTACCTACTGAAAAAGGGCAAAATAGATTCGCGATAGTGGGGGTCGATTACTTCACCAAATGGGCCGAAGCAGAACCATTAGCCAAGATTACTGAGAAACAAACTACTAAGTTCATATGGAGAAATATCATATGCCGTTTTGAACTCCCTCACACTATAATTACCGACAACGGAACGCAGTTTGACAACGCAGCCTTTGATGAATTTTATGAAAAATGGAAGATACGTAACCTCCGCACCTCTCCATATCATCCTCAGGCAAATGGGCAAGTTGAGGTAGTGAATAAGATCATCAAGCACCACTTAAAGACCAAGCTAGGTGAATGTAAAGGTATGTGGCCGGAACTTCTGCCAGAAGTATTATGGGCCTATAGAACCACGACTTGTACATCAACAGGTGAAACCCCCTTCTCCTTAGCATTTGGTGTCGACGCAGTAGTACCAGTGAAATTCAAGTGCCCTCGTATCGGATCGAGCAGTATGACCCCGCGGGTAATTAGGAAGATCTTCGACTTCATCTCGATCTCTTGGAAGAACGAAGAAATACCTCCCAAGTACGAGCGGCCGCATATCAACAACGTATTGCTCGCTATCGAAATGCTAAGGTTCGGCCTAGATCCTTCAAGCTCGGAGATTTGGTCTTGAAGCAAAAACTCGGAGTTCCCGCTCGTTCGCTGGATCCAAATTGAGAAGGCCCGTATCGGGTTATTAGGATTGTGCGACCCGGTACTTATTACCTTGAAGACATGCAGGGAAAACCTGTACGTCGCCCTTGGCACGTGGAGCATTTGCTACAATACTACCCCTAGATTCGATGTAGTTTATAACAACATTTTATGAATAAAGTAAAAGATATCTTTTGGTCGCTACTCCATTTACTTGGACCTGAATAGCCCTGAAGAGGATGCATACAATCTCTTGGCCAATTGCCTACCTTTGGTAGGGTTAAATTCACCTAGGATGGTCGCATTTCCATTTTATGGATCGAAAACAACACTACAGAAGAGCCTGTTTGTACTCTCGACCATCCTTCTACCCTTGGTAAACTTGGAGTCTTAATCGATAGATCAGTCTATCTCCACGAGGGTATGGTCATCACGACCCCCCGGATTGAGCACAATTCATTTCTCAATCGATAGATTAGTCTATCTCCACGAGAGTATGGTCATCATGACCCCCCGGATTAAGCACAATTCATTTCTCAATCGATAGATCAGTCTATCTCCACGAGGGTATGGTCATCACGACCCCCCGGATTGAGCACATTTCATTTCTCAATCGATAGATCAGTCTATCTCCACGAGGGTATGGTCACTACGACCCCCCAGGTTGAGCATAACTCATTGAAACGAGAAGGCATTCATTGCATGAAGGGAAAAGAGAAAGTAAACAAGAAGAACAAGAACATTTCCAAAAATATCTTTTCATTAATGTCAAATGTTTACAAATATCTGCTCGCAAATACAGGAGAAAGGAAAACAAAAAGGAAAATCAATCTCTCGGAGGAGGAGCCGTGCTCTCGACTTCAGGGCCCATTTCTGGAGCCCCTCCAGCCTGCGTGGCTTCAGTCACCTCGTTCTCAGCAGCAGCTTGCTCCTCTGCAGCTATGATGGTCGCGACTCGTCCAAATTCCCCCATATCAAAGGATGGGGACATTCGTTGCACTACTCTTAGCGTAAAGTCGCGACCAGCATCATATGACTCATATCTTTCATCGTCATATAGCTACGAATTTCGAAACGCGAAAATTGCCCGAGGCCCATTCCTCCGAGAACATTTTTACCAAGGCGACTTTCTCCTCGTCCCAGTGGATCGAGTCGTCCTTGAGCTGTGCGAGATCGGAACGCTCCTTCTCCAAGTTCTCGCTGACTTCTTTAAGCTGCGACTTGGCCTCAGCGAGCCGCTCCTTCAGTGAGATCTTGTCTTGACGGAAGATCTCCCTCTCTCTCTCCGCCTTCTCCTTCAACTCCGCGAGCTTCGCGAAGTTAGAGTCCAAAGCCTGGTACCTATCGGTCAGGACTTGGACTTTCTCGATGAGGATCTTCTTCTCCTCATCTCTCTTAGAGATCACTGCCTCACTGGACTTGAGGAGCTGATCCATTCCTTGGACCGCCTTAAGCGACCCTCTTCCCTTCAGCCTCATCGATCACGCGACGGGCGGCAACGATGTCACTGCCTTGTCCGCAGGATGAGGTCTAAGCCCTGCAAAATTAATGAGAAACGTGAGATTAAGTGCTTCGGACGGAAAAAATAAGTTAAACAAAAAATCTCCAAGGTCTTACCTGAACCATCCTCACCCCCGCCTCAAGGAAGAGGTTCTCAGGGCTTGGCTCGGGAAGAGAGCCGAAGGTTTGGGGGAAATGTTGTCGAACAAAAATTTACAAATCGGATGGAGGTGGCAAGGAACAGAAAATGTTCCACCTCCAGATGGCTGGGCAACGACCAACCCAGCCGTGCTCGCGACAGGCGGGGCCACCGACTCGCGAGCAGGTCCCTGCTCGCCAGCAGGGGTCAGCTCGTGAGCAGGAACCGGCTCGCGAGGTTCTGTTTGCTCGCGAGCCTCTTCAGCTGGGGGGCAGCTGGACCCTGCCCCATTCGGGGAGTTGTCAGTGATGTTAATCACTGGCGGTCCAGGTGCGACCACCAGTGAGGGAATGTTGGGCACTACCGGTGCCCACACCGTGCTCTCGAGAAGGGCAGGTTGGTCGCTACCCTTGCGGACGGGTGGTTGAGAAGGTCCGGCAGACTTATTCTGCCTTTTCGAGTTTGTGCCTTTTAATCGAGGCAACAGACCCCTCTTTTCTCCAGCCTTTGTCATCGTGGCTTCTTCGCTGGATATCAATCCCGTGGCTGCGAGTCGCGAGCAGGACAAACAGGTCTCGATGTGCCTATCCCCAACAGGCAACTTATATACTTTTACTATCTTCTCGTTAATCCCTCCCTTCAAGTTTGGCTTGTTCAGGGCCGGGATACCTGCGAGCACAAGTAGCGGTCAAAATATATATAAACCCTAGAATTTTAACTGGAGAAACAGCACAATGTGAGATTGTGCCTACCTTCACAGAAAAAACGGGTAACTCCTGGACCCCTGGAGGAGGCAGACTCCCAGTTCCCTGAAGCATAGAACCACCGTTTCCTCCAGCCGGGATAGTTCAAGGAGGGCTTCCTCAGCACGAAGTTATTCCGGTGCCAGTAACAGAGGTAGTACCAGCCTTTGCTGGAGGGCGCCTTCTTCAAGTGAAACATACGGAGGAATTCTTCAGCTGTGAGCTCCCCGTTGCCGGCCTGAGCCCAAAGGGCGAAGGAGCTCAGGACCACCCTCCATCCATTCACAATAAGTTGGCCGGGGGCAATCTTATAGCTTCGCAGCACATCCCGAACGAAAGGATGGAGAGGAAGGCGTACCCCTACGATGAGCTGGTACTCATAGAAGGCCACACACCCTGGGGGAGGAGAGTCCGATGTTTCTCCATCTCCGGGCAACCGGAGAGTGACGGAGTCAGGGATCCGATATCTCTCCCGTAACTCAACCAACCGGTCCTCCAATAAAATGGAGGGATATCCGGCCGCCGTATATCTGCCTGCCAGAACCCTCGCATTACTAGAAGCAGAGGATTCCGGTGTAGCATCTCCCAGCGGGACGGTGGTCTCATCAGAGTCCCCAGCCATAAGGAGGTTAAAGAAGATAAAAAAAAGAAAAGAAAAAAGAAAAGGACTGTACCCAGATAAGAAAGAAGGAGGAAAGGGAGCACCGGAGGAAGGAGTATGAAAGAAGAATGATTGGAAATTCCTTTCGTTCGAAAAGCTTCTGTAGAAAACCAGAGAAATGGCGGACTCCGTATATTTATAGGCAATCATTCCGCCGCATCTGGTGATACGTGGCAGCCCTTCCTTCGGCGCGGCAGTCGAGCAGGCATGCCCATTAACTCTCCGGACACGTGGCGAGCGTCTCTTCACTTCCTGACTGCGGAAAGGCTGCGAAAAGCTAGCGCTCATTAATTCCAGCCCAATCATGTATGATTTCATTCTCGATGAAGGCAGCAGGCGGTTACGTGTGATAGTGAATAAGTCCTTCCCTTAGAATTCTTGGCGGTAAGGACTTGGGGGGCATCTGTTATAGTAAAAAGTAGCGGAGATCATCTGCTCGAGGCTTCTTATTATACCCCGATCTCGCGAGCACATTTATCCGACTATCGAGAACGTATGTTCGCGACTCGCATATTCTGAAGATACTCCGATCTCGCGAGCACCTTTATTCGACTATCGAGAACATCTGTTCGCAGCTCGCATATTAGGAAAAACAATGCTCGACTACCGAAGCTTCGAAAAAGTTATGTTTTTCCTGCGAGCAGACCTTCTCACAAGTCGTTGAAAGGTGTTACATCTGAATGAGCGAGCACTTGGACTCGCGACCATCTTCCAACATGCGAACAGCTTTTTCTGTGGTGACATCCCTTAGCCCTCAGTACCAGCAGCCCGTATAGGCCGAGATTGGGCTTATCTTCTTCAGTGGTTCCGAGTCTCAAGGGATCGCTATCAAGGAACGAAACTATCGGATGAGTCATTGGATTAGATCCCCCTTTTATCTGAGGATAAGAATCTTATCCCACGAAATCAGCGGGATCTCGATATCTTACGTAACAGATTGGATCATTTCAGATCTATATAAGGAGAAGACTCCATTAAGATACAGGTACACAATATTCAATCTCTAGCCTCGTTTTTCCTGGTTATTCTCCTTCTTGCTTTGTCTGACTTAAGCATCGGAGGGCTAACGGCTGAACACCAGCCACCCTTAGTTGCTTTCTGTCTTCTTTCAGGTCCGCGGAGGAAGTCTCTATTGGAGAGAAGGTGAACATCCGAAGGATCCTGTTACAAAATCTGACGTTAACATTGGGAGACAGTGAAATGGTTATTTCAATATCTACGAGGTACAAAGGACTATGTCTTGACATTCGAGAAATCAAAGGAAAAGCTTGTAGGCTATGTAAATTCAGATTACGCAAGGAACGTGGACAATAGAAGATTGACTTCTGGGTACTCATTTGTGTTAGCGAGTGGAGTGGCCAATTTGATGTCGAAGCTTCAGTCTGTGGTGGCTCTTTCCACAACAAAAGATGAATATACGGCGGTGACGGAGGCATTCAAGGAAGGTGTTTGGTTGAGAGGTATGATGAATGAATTAGGGCTTCAGCAAGAGGCCGTGCCGATTAATTGTGATAACAAAAGTGCAATCAATTTGGTGAAGAATTACATTTATCATTTTCGTACTAAACATATTTATGTTCATCATCATTTTCTTCAACAGGTGCTTGAGGAAGGCGGAGTCACTCTTAAGAACATCCACACCAGCATGAATCCGACAAATATGTTTACGAAGGTAGTTCCTACAGAGAAGTTCAAGTTTTGTTATACTTCTCTGAGTCTGATAGAGATGGAGTGAAGACAGAGTGTGCACAAGAAGCGGCGATGGTGAAGCCATGATGGAGATGATTAGAGATGGAGGATATCAATTTGATCAAGAGAATTGAGAAGATTGGGATTGAAGCCTCGGTGGAGATTATTGAATGGAGTCTTCAATCTGGATAGATTAGGGGGGCATTGGTCGACCGCTCGTTTGTGGCCAGTTGATCGAAAATACCTCGGATAATGCAGATTGGTCTCTGGAGAATTTTGGACAGGTTCGGTCAACCAAACTTGGAGGCTCGATCAATCGAGGTAATTCGGAATTATGTTGAAAACTCTCTGGACATTTTTTTGGCATGTTCAAGCAACTAAACATGTAGGTGATCGTCAGGTCGACCGACCGGCCAATTGACCATCAGTTTGTGCAGTTTCGCATAAGTGCAAGATTTGTTTCTAATTCCGAGTGTCACACTATATAAACGGGTGTAATACAGGATTATGGTATCCTAAGACGTGCTTAAGGGTTTTCTAGGGTTTCTAAGAGAGGTCTCAGCTAGGGTTTGCTATATAAGTTTAAATTTTCATCTCTTATACTTTTATTTTCATAGTGATATTGTCACTTTGTGCCATGGTTTTTTCTCGCAAGAGTTTTTTCAGGTAAATCATGTGTTCTTTGTTTGGATTTGCTTGTGTGATTATGATTGCCTTGTTTAATTCTTCTCTGATTTGCTTCTATAGATCCCAACATGGTCCACTTCAAAGGTGGGCTCCATATGATAGTTGATCCACATTTAATATACGATATAATAGATGGTCCAAATGTCTTAAAAATATGAAGATTGTAGTCATCCATTCTTTTGTCATCTAAGCATAGTTCATCTATGTGAGATCCAGCAAAACAGTCATTTGGATTGCCCTAATAATAGAGTTGTTGTAATTTTTAAAAATGATATTAACTACTCCTAAGGAAATATTTTATTTAAAAGTTTTATCAAACATGCTTATTTTAAATAAGAGCTATTTTTACTTGAAAAAAAAAGTGATTTTACCAAACCAGCTTATTTAAAACCAAAGCTAGAGTAAAAAATGAACTTCTTAAAATAGCTTTTAGCGCGCGCGCGCGCGCGTGAGAGAGAGAGAGAGAGAGAGAGAGAGAGAGAGAGAAACTAATTCTTATTAAATTAGAGTAGAGATGCCAAATGAGCAGTAATAGTTGACAAGGAGACAACATGCATCAATCACGACTGATCAATATTGATAGCCGAATCTGTTTGGCAGTTTTCGTAGTCAGATCTAGACCACCCATTTCTGCATATAGATGGTCAGATCTAGACTGCAATTATTGGACCCTTTGGGCAAGATCTGAACTGTCCATTTGTGGACACCCGTAAGGGGAGTCGGGCAG
Organism: Liriodendron chinense; assembly: GCA_003013855.2. NCBI lineage: Eukaryota > Viridiplantae > Streptophyta > Magnoliopsida > Magnoliales > Magnoliaceae > Liriodendron > Liriodendron chinense. The sequence continues at coordinate 607,132 of ML058590.1, forward strand.
CCATGGAATTTTCAAATATGACAGCAGAGTTACCTGAGTTGTCAGCGATGGGGCCTCACCAGAATCCATTCAGTTCGCGAAAACGATAGTCACGGATTGCTCTTGTCATCTCCAGCAAGAGGGGAGTGTTGGGAAAACCAACAGCGGAAGCGGAAGCTGAAACGCGAATGCGAGATCAAACGAGTAAACAAGATGAAATCAATCACACACAAGCATTCACCACAAGAGAATCTGATTTTACGTGAAAAAACCCCCCAATGGGTAAAAAAACCACGGCACAAAGCGATCCACTATGAACGACAAAAGATTACAGAGATTGACAGACCACAAGCAAGGAATAAACAGAGAAAACCCCAAGTTCTCTCTCACACACACCTCTCCCATCTTCTTAATACGATTAGGAAACCTTAGACACCTTAGGATACCATCTAAGTCAGGGATTACAACTTCTTAAATAGGCAAAACACCCGAAATAGAAACATATTGCGTAGTATTGCGAGCTGTGCAAGAAATCCGCTCGTACCTCCGACCGGTCGGCCAGCACACAAAACAGTCCAGGGAGATTCACGCCCGCCTCTGCCTCACAGCCGACCAGTCGGAGCCCCCTGCAGACCGGTCGGCAGACGGTCTAAGACAACAAACAATCTGTTCAGAGCCACGTTGTGTATCTGGGTCACGCTGCCAGACCGGTCACCAGATCAGTCTAAGCACTCAACCCACACATGTTTAAAGGCTCCTCCAACAAACTCCACCGAGGCTTCAAACAACGAATCAACACCATCCTTGCAACGTCATCTCATCTTCAATTATAGCTCCACCACTTCTGGTGCCACTATCGACCCTAACCTTGCACAGTCACGCCCTTTACCGCTCTTCTCATGTGGCCCTTGGGCACTTGCCACATACAAGCAACTGTGGATCTCACTGCCGTTCCTACAGCTCCACCGTGAATTGTGCTCCCGATCAACGTGTAAAGATGGCCACACCTCCGTGCCTTCATACACATGAGTGCCCCCTTCAACACTTTACAATAACGATCACGGCCGATAAATACACACTCTTTTACCTCAAGTGCACCAGGAGAGATCACATTCATCTTCATCTTGGGGATGTGCTTCACATCTTTCAGGACTCGTTCGACTCCGTCGAACATCCTGATGCATACAGTACCAATACCCATAACCTTATGAGGGAATCCATCACCCACAAACACCGATTCTCAACCATACTCCCTGTATGTCGTGAATGAATTCCGGTCAGGATATACGTGACATGAAGCTCCTTAATCTAGGATCCACTCACTACCGTGAGATCTTTTGCCAGAAATAGTCAGAAATTCACACAGATCTCCACAGTCCTTTACGGTATTGGCTCCCTCTCCAAAAAAATTTCCATACCCTCTTGCTTCAACCTGGGATTCTAACAATCCCCTCTCATGTGGCCCTCCTGACCACAATTCCAGCACTTCACATTAGCCTTCCCTTTGCCCTTGGCCCTAGATCCCGATTTCGAATATCCCCCATGCTCAGAACTTCTTCCCCTCATAACTAGTACCTCTGAGGAATAACGGGAAGCCACGGCACCGCTTTTCTTTCTCATCATCTTCGACTGAAAGGTTGAGATAACGGTCTCGACGCTTATGGTTTCCCTCCCTGCGCACACAGAGTCCCTGAACGACTCATATGAATCTAGAAGAGAATTCAACAGGATGCATGCTTGATATTCATTCTTCATCGGTTGATCGGTCCCCACCAACTTGCAAACCAGCCTATTGAACGTGCTCAGGTGATCCTCCACCTCAGTTCTCTTAGTCATCTTCAAGGTGAATAACCGCATCAACATATACATGCGATTCTCTAGAGATTTCTTGGTATAAACCTTCTCTAGCTACGCCATCGTTTCAGCCGTAGTCTTCTCCTTCATGACATGATAGAGAACATCATCCGTAAGGTTTAACAGGATTGAGGTTCTAGCCTTCTTGTCGAGCCTCATCCACTCATTATCTTTAATAACATCGGGTCGTTTTCCAAGAGCTTCATCAAACCCTTGATGAACCAGAAAGGATTCAACATTCACCTTCCATAACTCAAAGTTATTTTTCTCGGAGAACTTCTCTAACTCGAACCTTGCGCTTAATCCCATTTTCTCGTCTCAAATTTGAATTCCACTCCACCCCAACGATAGCTCTGATACCACTTGTTGGGAAAACCAACAACGAAAGTGAAAGTCGAAACGCGCGGAGTAATGCAAGATCAAACGAGTAAACAAGATGAAATCAATCACACACAAGCATTCACCACAAGAGAATCCGATTTTACGTGGAAAAAACCCCTCAATGGGTAAAAAACCATGGCACAAAACAATCCACTATGAATGACAGAAGATTACAAAAACTAACAGCCCACAAGCAAGGAATAAACAAATAAATCCCCAAGTTCTCTCTCACACACACCTCTCCCCTCTTTCTAATACGATTAGGAAACCTTAGACACCTTAGGATACCATCCAAGTCGGGATTACAACTCCTTAAATAGGCAAAACACCCGAAATAGAAACATTTTGTGCAGTACTGCAAGCTATGTAAGAAATCCGCATGCACCTCCGACCGGCCGGCCAGCACACAAATGTGGGCATTAGACAAAAGAGCAGTACATCCATGGTGGTGCTCGTATGTGGTGCCTACCTTGATGTATGCGTTGTACATCCATGGTGTATGCATTTTATATCCACACAGTCTATCCATTTTGAGAGCCCAAATGAGGGCATTAGACAAAAAAATGAATCAGATCTAAATTTCAAGTGGACCACACCATAGGAAAATAGTGTTGATTCAACTTCCACCATTAAAAACTTCCTAGGGCCCACTATAATGTTTATTTGCCATCCAACCCAGCTATCTATCTTGTGGGACTACTATAGGCAAGGGGTCAAGTTCTCAAGCGGATCCGAAGCCCGAGTGGGCCATGCCGCAAGCAATGGTTGGATTACACAATTTTCAACCAAACGGAATCTGAATTACATAGTTTTCAACCAAACAGCAAGTTTCAGATGGAATCTGTTTCCAATTCAGTTTCTGCAATTTTGGATTCCAACACTGGAATTTGGATTTTCTCTATAATCTAAATTCTGCAACCAAACGGGCCTTAGGTATTTGGGTACTGTGGGCCTTTGCTACTGGCTTGTGCCCATTTATTGTTTCTTTTGAGCATATTTCTTGTATTGTTTGGGCCTGGCCTTACAGGTGTTGGGCCTTTTGTATTTTTTGGGCCTGGCCTCATAAGTTTTAGGCTTGGATTTAGCATTTGGGCCTGGACCATTATGATTAGGACCCGGTAAACGGGCCGTTGTGCTTAAAACCATGCCTCGTCTGTTTTGGATTCTTCAGCGATCTGGATTGTCAGGGCCTATCAGATCAGTGGGTCGATCACCCACCAGTGGGTCCCACTCGCCAAACTCTAAGGCCTAGAGAACCATAGTAACATGGTTACTACATTACAAACACAAGCCCCCACGTTACTGAACTCTCCACTTAACACCATGCATGAAAAGAGCTCTATAGATGTTTGCCTCTTCACTCTCTACTTGCTTGAGAGGTGCACGGTTGCAAACACTATACGTGCTGACGTCCAATGTGAAACACAAACCGTGACCAAAATCCTATAGGTGTTGGCTTTAACATAATTATTTATGCGACCTGGACTGTCCATTTGTGGGCTTTGCAAATCAAATGTGGACCATTTTGGTACTAGGCTGGAATTTGGGTTTAGGCCTGTGTATTGGGCATTGGGTGGCTGTGGACTTATGCTTGTATTGTGTTTAAGAATGGGCCTGTTTGGTTTTGTCATTGACATGCTTACATTTTTTCTTTTTTCTTTTTTTGTCTTTCATATCTGCTGTCACGTACGATCTATTTGGTAATGGGGTCGTATACGTTGGTGCTTGTATTGTGTTTAATGTTTAATTATGTGTATGTACTGACTGGGGCTATCATTGCTTGTTTGTTTGAGCTTTATGGGATTGAATTTGGGACCATTGCTCACCTTTAGCTATTTTTTAGCCCATCCCGCCATTTGAGGGCTCACAGGCTTGTTTAACTAGGTTGAGCCTCACAACCTCTTAAGCAGTTGGACCAAAGTGGGAGGCTTCAAGAACCACACATCTAATGGGCTGTAATGAAGTCAGTAATTTGCAACCCACTTTTGGCCCAACTTTTGGCTCCCCTTTAGAAGATTTGTTCTTCTCGGTGAGTGCTTCAGAATAAGTGGTCATTTGCCTCAAATCGGGTCTTAGATTATACTCGCTTATTAAGTGGGTCATATTTAGTGATTTAACAGTTAGATTTGAGTGAAAAACTAATCTGAATAATACAAATGGTATGATATTCCATGTGGACTGGTCAATTTGTCTAGATCCTATTCAGATTTAGTCAAATAGATCGTTACCGCTTACAAGGTATTTTGAACGGTTCTGATATGATTCAGATTGAATCAGGTTGAAACTCGTCTGGTAGCCCAATCAAGACGTTCTAAACACATCTAACGACTTGGATTAACCATAGAATGATCTGATCAAGGAGTTTAATTGATCAAGTTCATGTATGATATTTTTTCTTTTAACCATTTAAATCTATTGTACTAGAGCCACCAATTTCAGTGCAAGTGAACTCGTCTAGATGATGGACAGATGGTGGGTTTCACTTGATGGATGACCCTGGTAATTAAGTATAAATAATATGATGTAATGGAGTTCTGATGTGGCTGGAAACAGGGCCATTGCCCATACTTTGTGGTGTACGTCCATTGTTGACCTTTAAAAGGTTAATCCAACCATCAATTTTGAGGAAGATGATTCTAGTCCATGACAGTCAACATCAATCAAATCTTGGGCCAAATCATATCCCTTTAGCATGGTACATTAAGGGCATGACTATAAGCGCAATCTTGAGTCTAGATGCAGAGATTTAGATTTGGTTATGTTTTATAGTAAAGAGAAATCGAACTTTGTAGAGAATTCTCCTATTGGCTTTTAGTGTGTTAGACTAAACTCAAATGGGTGAATATATAAAAAATAAATTACAACCTAGATTATTGTCTATACAAGAAAAAAGAAAAAAGGAAAAATAAGATATAAAAGGCAAGAAAATAAACAAATATATAAGGAAATGTATTAAGACATGTCTATCACATCCCCCCTAAATTGATTCGGGTCATCTACAAGCAACAGTTTGCCAACGAGGAAGGAATGACAGGGCAGAGGAGAGAGTTTTTATAAGAATGTTGACAATCTGATCTAAAGATGCTATATGAGGAAGAAAAATAAGGCCAAACTGATACTTCTCGCGAATAAAGTGACAGTCAACCTCAGTGTATTTTGTCATCTCATGAAAGACATGATTGGAGGCAATCTGAACTGCACTGATGTTGTCAACATGAAGAGGACTAGGAGACTGTAGATGAATGCCCAGATTGGGGAGAAGCCCTTATAGCTACACAATCTCACTACACGCAGTAGACATAGCGCAATATTCAACCTCAATGCTAGACTTCAAAATGGAAGTTTGTTTCTTGCACTTTCAAGAAATAAGGAAGGTTCTAAGAAACATGCAAAAGCCAGTAGTAGATCGTCAGGTGAGAGCACAATCTGCCGAGTCAACATCAGAGTAAGCCTGAAGATTAAGGTGCATAGTAGAAGGGAAAAACAAAAATCGGCTCACCATGCCACGTAAGTAGCGGATGATGCGTAACATAGCGGTCATATGAAGAGTTCAAGGCACAGAAAAAAACTAACTGACAACTTGAACAACATAAGCAATATCAAGACAAGTCATTGTCAAATAAACTATACTGCCCACCAAACAACAGTACCGAGTGGGCTGCTCGAGGAGGTCACCATCATCACGACCATATTAAATATTAAGTTCCAAGGGGGTCGACACGGTTTTCTAATCAGTTAATGGAGCCAAAGTGATGAGATCTTTGGTGTACTTCCTATGGCTAACAAGAATGCCACGTTACGACCTAGAAACTTTAAGGCCAAGGAAGCAAGTGAGAGGTCGCAGGTTCATTTTAAAGGACGATTGAAGAATCCCCTTCTAACAAAAAATGCCAGAGATATCACTGCCAGTTAAGAGGAGGTCATCCACATATACGAGAATCATAGTAATGCCATAGGAGGTGGTGCGAACAAATAATGAAGGATCATGTCCGATTTGAGAGAACCCTGCACTAACAACAATGTCATGAAAACATTGAAATCATGCTCGTGGTGCCTGCTTGAGGCTATATAGAGCATTTTTCAGGCGGCAGACCATATCACCAGGAATGAAAAAACCAGGAGGAGGTTTCAAATATGCAGTTTCTTGAGGATCCCCATTGAGAAAAGCATTCTTGACATCCATCTGAGTAATTTGTCAAGCACGAGCAGATGCGACTACAAGAAGAGTTCGAACAATTTTCATCTTGGCGATAGGTGCAAAAGTCTCGTCATAATCAATTACATATTCCTACTTATATCCCTAGGCTACAAGACGTGCCTTGTATCTATCCAGGGATCCATTGGACTTTAATTAAACGGAATAGATCCACCTGCTTCCGATCAACTGTTGTCCAGGGGGAAGGGAAACAATTTCCCAAGTGCGGTTGTCATTCATGGCCTATAGTTCCTTTACCATAGCCTTCTACCAACAAATCTAAGACACCGCCTGGGAGGAAGAGCTAGGAATAAAGATAGTCTCTAACGTAGCAGGCATGGACGACATATAAGAAATTAACCGATCAGGTGGCCTATGTGGTCAGATGGAACAACGAACCGAGGTAGGATCAGCAACAGGTAGTGCAGGGGGATTAGTAGGAGAAGGAGCAATTCGAGGTCAGCTTTCGTGAACCTGCAATGGGCGATGATGAACACCGGAAGCCAAGAGAATGTCAGGAAACAAGGTAAGATCATGAGTGGATGATGAAGGAGCAAAAAAACCTGGAGATGCATGAAATAGAACATGCTCAAGAAACACAACATGACGAGACACCCTAACTCTACGAGAAATAGGATCATGATATTTGAACCCTTTTTGAGTTTCACCAAATCCTATATACATACAACTAACAGATTTGGCTGAGAGTTTGTCACGTTCATGGGCAGCGAGGTGAACATAACATACACAGCCGAACACACAGAGTGTAAAATAATCAGGAAGGTGGTGATGAAGAGCAAAGTATGAAGATGTATGATCCAGAATTTTTGTAGGCATGCAATTAATTAGGTAAGCTACATGCGACATAGCCTCGGCCCAAAAGGATCTAGGAACGGTCATTGCAATCATTACTGTGTTAGCAGTTTCCACAATATGACGATTTTTACGTTCGGTCACCTCATTCTATTGTGGTGTTTCAAAACAAGTAGTTTGATGAATGATCTCGTGATCCCTAAGATAAGCATGGAAAGCAAGTGAAAGATACTCCCCCCCTGAGTCAGAGCGCAGGGTTCGTATCTTTACTCCAAACTAAGTAGTCACCATAGTAACAAACTGCTTGAAGATGTCAAATACTTGCGATTTTGAGTGTAAAAAATGTATCCATGTTATCACGTAAAATCACCAATGAAAATAGCATATTAACGCAAGCCAGATATAGATAAGATAGGGGATGGTCCCCAAACATCAATATGCACAAGCTCAAACATGATGAAGTGTGAGTTATACTCAAAGGAAAAGGAGCACATTTTGTTTTAGATAAATAACAAGAAGAACATGAAATATCCAAGAGAGATTTATTAATTTTAAGTTTATCTAATAGGCTAGACGAAAACAACTGAAACATCCAGTTTGAGTATGGGTGACTGAGATGAGAGTGTCATAGTTGCCACTTTCTATAAGCAATGGAAATATCAAAAGCAGAAGGTGCGAAAAAAATATTCTGCATGAGTAACGGAAGGGGTGAAGTCTAATTTGAAAAGACATTCATTCTGAAAGTACGTCGGTAGTCTAATACGACACCTACGTATGTGCGGAAGCTTAAAGAGCAACGAGAATTATGGCTAAACCTATAGGAGGGGGGTGATTAGGACCTTTTTGAAATTCTTTTCTCGCCTACTTACACAATTCAACAAATTAAACTAAGTAAGCAAGAACACTTCGGCTTCCAAGCCTAAGTGGGTCCAATCATAAGATTAGCATATGCTTAAGCAATAAACAATCCTAGTCTAAGCATGCATAGGTAAATAAATGATTTAACTAATCAAGCTCCTAACCTATGCAACCTATGTAGACTTATGAGAATGGATCAATGAGCTCAAGTCTACACACCTAGTGAAAGTACATCTTGTGTGTGGATGTCCAAATCTAGTGCCTAGCATACATTCCTATCAAGCATTCATAATTAAACAATTAAACATCCAATGCTAGGATATCAATGTGCTCAATACAATCACAAACACAAGCATGTATAGTGGTTCGACTTTAGGTCTACTCCGCTCCTGGTTCAAGTACTCAACTCCTTTGAGCATACCGGCATTCACTAACGGAGGTTTTAAATGAGGTTCATCTCTCAACCTTTACACGGAGGTTTTACCGTTTCACCTCTCAATCATAACCGGAGTTTTGGACAAAGGGCTAACTCTCAACCTGAACGGAGTTTTGGACATAGGCTAACTCTCAACCCGACGCACGTTCACTCCCGTGTCGGAGGCTCCCCTTGGAGACTTAGTTTAGGCCCGGCTAACGGGCCAAGGAATGGCTAACGTTCCTAGATCGAGTTTGATAAATAAACTCTAAATGGGCTCTCAATAAAGACAACCTTACTTGTCAGATGAGCCCCTTTTTCAGCGCCGGTTTGGGTTGCTTGATTTTCCGCTCTCCCGTGCTTCAATCAGCTTCCCTTGCTCCCACGATCGTGTTGCCGCTTGCGTCGCTGTTGGGGTCCCAAAAGTCAGGATCCTCAAAATAGGAATTACAAGTGCACGATCCATCACATCACGAGATTTAGGGCCAGTGCATCAGCAAATTCGGCAAAAATCACAACGAACACAAAACTTTACCAAAAATAGTAAGTGGACCCAGGGGTGGGCCCCACCATTCATCATGATCAGAACCCTCCAAATTTGGGAGGGTAAGTTCAATCATGAACAAACAGAGCCAGTGCATCAACATCTATTGCAAAGCGGGCCCCACAAACCATCATATTTGCAAGATAATCACAAATAAGTAGGTCGGCAGCATCAAGAAATTCATGGTCAGCGCATCATGAAATTCAATCATTTTAGAAATGAATTTCAGGATGCACTGACTCTCAGCGCATCAAGAAATTCACCCAGTGCATCAAGAAATTCAGACAGTTTTACAAAGTGAATTTCAAGACGCACTAACCCTCAGCGCATCAAGAAATTCACCCAGCGCATCCAAAAATTCAAGAATTTCAGGACGCACTGACCCTCAGCGCGTCCAATAAATCAGGCATTTTCATGAATTTCAGGACGCACTGACAGCCAGTGCGCCCTAAAAATCAGCACTTAAACCAAGGCATTTCACGAACGCGCCGAATGATTTTCTCAACGCAGCCGACCTATTTTCTCGACGCGCTACACGTGGCAGCCTCCTATTGGCCGACTTCCGGTATTTTTGGTATAAATACCCCTCCCTTACTGGTCATTTGGACGGATCCAGAGAGAGAGAGAGAGTGATGTCCCTTGGGTATTTTGAGAGATCGCCAGAATCCCTCGCCGGAATCCCTTTTTCGATCACCGGAAACCCCATCTCTGATCACAACAGGTCCGACAATGAAATAACTTCAAATTGTGTAAGTATTGCAGCGCATCACAAAAACTAATCATTTTCAAAACAAAGTTATTTTTGGACTGCACTGGCCCCAACGCATTAGAAAATAGCCCAGCGCATCAGGAAAATCAGTCGTTTGTGAAATAAGTTATTTTTTGACGCACTGGCCCCAACGCATCAGAAAAATAACCCAGCGCATCAGAAAAATCAGTCGTTTGTGAAATAAGTTATTTTTGGACGCACTGGCCCCAGCGCATCAGAAAAATAGCCCAGCGGATCAGAAAATTATACATCTTAACGAAGTCATTTTTGGACGCACTGGCCCCAACGCATCATGAAAATAGGCTAGCGGATCAGGAAAATACACATCTTAAATAGTCATTTTTGGACGCACTGGCCCCAGCGCATCATAAAAATAGGCAGCGGATCAGAAAAATACACATCTTAAACAAAATCATTTTTGGACGCACTAGCCCCAGCGCATCACAAAAATAGGCCAGCGGATCAGGAAAATAGAACATTTTAACAATCATTTTTTGACACACTGGCCCCAGCGCGTCAGTAAAATCAGGCCAGCGGATCACAAAAATCATCACTCTGAACACCCATTTCAGCACCTTAAAATCTTCAATTTGTGATGTTTTCGAGCTTCGTTTGGGGCTATTTTGGGTGTTTCGAGTGCTCTGGATGCACTGGAGCGGTTAAATTACTCATTCGGGCAATCCAATGAGCAGAATGCAAGCCTTCAGGAGTTCGATCCGATCCAATGCGATGAATGAAATAATTTATCGGAAAGAGGGCCGCCGGTGCCCAGAATCATACCATTGTATCATCATTATATGTACTATCATAATATGACCCAGATTCAGGTCCGGACTAAGTAAATGGGACTATGGTTAAGACAATAAACCATATCAAAAGAGTTCTAAACTATTACACGAATTTGTTAAAGACTGACACTTGAAGAACAATCGATGCCCTACTCATCCAAACGGCATCCGCTGGTTGATCTGCTCAGGTACATACAACTGTAGATCGGTCTTCCCGCGGTCACCCGTCACAAATGACGGGCGCAAGCCCAGAGTCGCACCCCTCAGTTAAAAACCCTGACAATCTCAGCCCAGATCTTGGGTTAAAACATGGGACATAGACATCTAACTCGTACAAAGATGGATCAGTCCATAACAAAACACAACAAATACAGGTCTCCACGACCATACAAAATACAGGTCTCTTTAACCATACAAATACAGGTCTCTATGATCACACAAGATACAGGTCTCTACGACCATGAACTCTGAGACCATAGTCCCCACTGACTAGTCTTCTGCCATTTAATCAAGGGTCATCGATCATTCGATGTAATTAAGGGCTCGTGCCAGATCACGATTTGGAATGTACAAGATCTCAGGATCTCTGGAATAAAATTCGCCTTGCGATATCTCTTCGCTTGTGTACTTTTGTGAATGCTTGTGATTGTCTATGAATGTTTCTATTATTCAGAACCCCAGAATAACAAAACACCAGAAAACTGCATCTGAGCATTTTTCTAGTTCTAACAGTCGCCAATGCCTCAGCCATACTTGATCAAACACCTTACATGTGATGCCTTTGAGATGCCCAAGGTGATAGGAGAGTAAGTTTGAGAGCTCTACACCTAATGGGAATGGGTTACCTAGAGTCTCTCTTCTACAATGATCTCATCTTAGAGTTTTGGACAAGGATATGCCTATCAAGAAGGTTCCAAACTCTAGAGATCAATAGGGGATGAAGGTCATCTTCTTCATGAGCTTGGAATGCTCCAATCTTGTGTTAAAGCACAAGGAAGATGCCTTGCATAGGTTGGGAATGAGCCTTAACTGGTCTCCAACAATGGTGGCTTTACTCCTTCGAAATCCCTCTTTATCCCCCCTCAATGTGAGCCAAGCCCCTTTATAAAAGGTGTTCAAACGGTAAAAAAGGGCAAAAAACAGCTCTGCCGACCTGTCCCGACTAGGCCAAAGGCCAAAGCAAGACAGAGAACTACTTGTTTGGGGGGGGGTCTGTCCGACCGGTCGGACCAGCCAAGCAGACCGGTCACGACCGGTCGGCCCTATGGCCTGTTGACACAACAGATTTGCTGTTCAAATCTGGACCCAGTCTGACCGGTCTTGACCGGTCGATCCATTCCATCCGATCGGTCACGACTGGTCGGTCAGGTCTGGGTTCAGCCTGATGGTTTGCTGACCCACATATATACCAATCCACTTCAAAGGCCAAGGTTTTGTATGGTCTTTTGGTACACCTAAGGCCACTCTATGATGACAAAAGGTTTCCTAATATGGTCAAGGTCATCAAGGAGGTTAAAGGGTTGGGTTTTGGTCAAGGTTAAGGCACATCAAGGCATCACTTTTACCTGTTTCTGCTTCCTTGATGCAGCAGGGCCACTTGAGTCTTCGGTCTTCGTCTTCATTGGGTTCAACCGACACTAGACTCACTGACGTAAGTGATTGACAAACAAGGTGCACTAGTATGCCATAGAAAAGTGCACTAACACATTCCTCCTACCCTTCCGAACCACCTTCCCCGTTGCCAAATCCTGCATAAAAAGAATGCTCAGGAAAAAACATGACCAAGCAATTGTTATCAGTAAGTTGGCCAACAAAAATCAAATTCGAGGAAAGCATAGGCACATGAAACACATCCTGAAGGACAAACTGACAATAGGAAGGAGTTAATATCAAGGAACCAATAGATTGGATGGGTAATTTAGTCCCGTCTATAGTAGAAATGACCTAGTGGCCAGTATAAGGTTTGGTATCATGAAGATATGATGCATTACTAGTCATATAGTTTGAAGCACCGGAATCAAAGAACCATGTAGATGATTTAGAAGTACCTGACAAACCTGCAACAGAAAAAGCCTATATGATCTGATTAAGCATCTCAGGAGATAATGTGGTGGAGAGAGTGGAGGCAGAATCATTGGAGGAGGCGTTAGTAATACCCACCTCAGAGGTGAGAGCAGAAGAAATGGCAGTAAGAATACGACTATGATGAAATGAACCACGACCTCGTCCACCACGGCTGGAGGTTGACGGCCTTGTACGACAATTGAATTCCATGACCTGTTTGGCGATAGTGCGCACACCATTCACTGCATTAATCGATGAGATGGCCCACTTGGTTTCAACCACAACATGTGAGAGGAGTGGAGCCACGAGGACCAATGGAAGTAAATGCAGCAATGCCAAGATCAAAAGATCCTGAAGAATGGAAAGAAAGGACATTAAGGCACTGCTCCTCGGCTAAGAGATCATTGATGACCATATTCAAGGATGATAGGGGGTTGCGATTAAGAAGTGCAGCCCTACAGTGTTCAAACTCTGAATGCAATTTCATAAGAATATGTCAAACCCAGGTGCGATTTTGCATGGCCTGGTAAATCTCGAGATCATTCGGAAACTTAGGATCCATCATTGCCATTTCAGTCCATACGGGAACGATATCAGAATAGAATACCTGAATGCTCTGATCGCCCCGAGTAAGATGAATAAGATTTTGCTCCAAACGGTATAATCGTGCATCATTACTCTATTGATAAATTGTTTTAAGGTGATCCTACATTGCCTTAACAATGTGGTGAGGGGTGAGGTCAATAGCGATTGACTTATCAACTGAGTCGAGAATCCAAGTAATGATCTGTCCATTTCTCATTTCCCACTCAGTGAGTTTTTTAGTGTCTGTAGAGGCAGGTCTTGGAATGGTGCCATCAATGATTCCCTATAAACCGCGGCCCTTGAGGAAACTCTGAAATTGGATGGCCCACAAACCATAGTTTGAATCATTAAAGACACCGGAGTGCATATGATCAATACATGTCTTTTTCCATAACAACAATGAAGCAAACGATGGAATAATATGTAGTGAAAGAAATCACTTAGGCATAAGAAAATTTTTTTGCAGCCAGGGGGTTTTGGGCGCCCAACGAGAAGGTTCGATCCTAAAAAAATACACGGATGGAAAGATAAACTCAGTGGACAAAAATAACCAAGTTCGATCGCCCAATAAGGAGGTATCGGTCGCCCAACGAGAGGGTTTGGTCGCCTAATGAAGAGCTATTGGTCGCCTGAAATTCAATGGATGAAAAGACGAACTTGTTGGACAAAATCACCCAAGTTCGGTCGCCCGATGAGTCAGAGCGTTGTTTAGCTCTGTTCGTCGGAGTAGGGTTGACTCAAGGAGGAGGTGCTGGATGTGACATCGAAGCAGGGGTGTGTCGGATCTGAAGCAGATGACCGAAAATGGAACCGAATCTGATGCAGGGGCCAGAGATAATGTCAAATCTGGATATAGTGCGGAATCTGAGGTGGTTGTAAGAGATACTGATCTGCGGAGGTTAGCCATGAAGATATTGTTAAATAACCCAAGGAATTAAGTCGTTTGCTAGTAGACGAGTATTGTAAACTAAACTCTGGGCCTTATATTAACCTGACCTGACCCAATCCATTGCACTTTCACATGAAACAAGACATTCTAGAGGTAAATACTTATATGTAGGAAGTTTTTAAATTGGTAAGACTACGGCATCCTTAAATGACATAAGAAAGGGCTTTAAACCAACAAAATGAGTTTTTAAATAATTTCCAAGCCAACGTACCACATAAGCTCCACATAAGAGGGACTTGTTTTTTGTGAGTGCTTCTCCTTCCACTCTCTCATGTTTTTCATTAGTTTCTCTTCATGTGCAAGGCAGATGCCTACTTACCATAATTATCTCTAGTGCTATAGAGTGCCACAAGTTATGGTGCGCCTAGTTTCATTGGTTCATTTTGACACTCCAATAGATCGATCCGAACCGTCTGTTAAGTCCGTGATGGATTTCATTGTTTAACATGAATGTTAAAGATTTACATTGATCAGATAGTTCAATCATCCCTGGTTTGGCCTTATTATTTATAGGTATCCATTTTCAAAGCCATGGATGGGATGGTTATTATTGCCTAACTAAAATTATTATTTGGAATCATAAAAATCCATAATTGTCCCTAATAAATAGACTTATCAAATTGTTGATTGGACTCACTCTTATGTAAAAAATCTCAGCCATCCATGTTGAAGGACATTGATCAAATCATCAATATTTCTCGGAATGGTTTGATTATGTTCTTAAGAGTCCATGAGATATGTCCTGGACCTAATGAACAGTCTGGATCAATGAATTAGACTGTCTAAGTGTCCTATTGTGACCAGGTGCACCATCACTTATAGTGCTCCGAAGCATCTCTCGACTATAAAAACAACACCAAAGGACTTTACAAGTGTTCATTATTACAGTTTTTCCAATCATCTTAACCGAGTTAAAACAAGACAAGCACCAATCATTCTGTTTTTGTGGCCCACTACGCTGCAAGACACAAGTGGTGACCATGATGGTATTTGTTCACCATCTTTGGATATTTTTGAGATCCAACAGTTAAGATAGCCGCTTCATTTTATCATTTTTTTAGGATTTTGATCTCTTAAATCTGACATTACTGAAATCACAAATACGATTAGTCGATCATGCACGAATGCTTCGGTGGTGACAAATAATCAGGACCGTCCATCTAGTCGATTCTCCGCGGATGGGTGAATTTACAAAAATCACGTGAAAGAACAGTGGTTGTTGAACGTGGATCCTTGACCATTTTGAAACATGGAAATGTTCCAACTGACGTGATATGCGTGGAGTTACCATTGGCTGTGTTGGCTGCTGGATGAACGGCCTGGATCATCCATTCATGCAGCATGGGCTCTCTTTTTATTTTCAAAGTTCGGACGATACTAACCGTCTGATCAGCAGTGGCCTTCAAAAAACGGTAGAAAAAAAGGTTAACGGTTCAGCTAATAAAACTTAAGAAATGTGACCGATTTTACGTATAATAGATGTGGTTTTTGAAATATAAGCCATCCACAGTACGGTATACAAGATGGACGGTCCGATTGATACATCGAACTGTCACGTGCGCTGTAAAGAGATGGATGTACAATATTCCGCCACTTCCACTTCTACCGTATCATCTGAAATGCTGGCGGGGAATGATGGGCTACTGCCCACCAAGACCAAACTAGAGATGGAAGGTACTATCAGGGTCTTTGGGGTAAAAAGTGGTGAATTTGTTTCATCCACTCCGTCCATTCATTTTTAAAAATAATTTTAAATCATTGTAAAAAAATTGAGGAATAAATAAGGCTCAAGTCGACCACACCAAAGGGAACAGTGAGAATTAAATACCTACCACTGAAAACATCTTAAGGGCCAAATAAGTTTTGGATCAAGCTGATATTTATATTTTCCCTTCATCCAGATCTATGTGACATTATGAACAGTTTGAATGGAAAATAAACATCACGGTGGGCCTCAGGAAGATTTCAACAGTAGTGGTCATTGTCACCACTGCTCCCTGTGGTGTGGTCCATTCTAGTTCTACATCTACCTTATTTTATGGATCATTACCTAAAATGATCTTTCAAAATTTATGGACGGTTTTGATAAAACAGATATATCATGGTGGGCCCCACATAGCCCTTGATATGACCGTCCATCCCAATCCGCGCCCCTAAAATCCGAGCGGCAATTGCAAAGCATAGCAGAAGTTCGCTTTCCAATTCGAATGCGCTGGTGGCTGGATTCGATCCAGCACTATTTTATATAGGAATATCAAGATACTCTACTCGATTTGTATCTTTCATACACACGCTCACAATACTTGCAAACGTGTTATAGAAAAATCTCAATCCAAACCGTTCAAATTTACGATACTAATTCTGATGGATCATAAATCAAACTATACTGTAATTTCAATATTGTAACAAAACCAAACAGTGGGCCATTTCCTAATCAGTTGGAAAGTTTAGCATTTTTCGTTTAAACCGTCCAACTGGTGGTCACTGATAGACGATCATGATCATTTCATAATAAATTCACCTATTTATGTTTATGGCCCACTATATGGACCGTTCTGATGAAGGATCACATGTTCACACGTGTACAAACGTGAGTGCATCCGTACTTTAATTTCCCTCCAACTCAGCCGCCACTCTCTTTCTTTACCTGAAAAAGAAAAACCAGCTTTTGCTTTCCAAACGCTTCTATCATTTCCTTGCTGAACAAAAAACATAAAGAAAACGCACGCCATGTGTGTGACTACATCGCTGAATTTGGACCACATAGCTGAATCATCAGATAATCCGAACCGTCCAAATTCTTCTTCTGCCTGAGATGGCCCATTTCCAACATATTGATAAAAATTAAATGGTTGATATAAAAAATTCACCGGTCCACATTCAACTATAAGTACTTGGTGCCCATGATCACTTACAATTACATCCAACAGATGAAGATTTGGACAATCTTCACCATTTCTTAAATGATGGTGAATTATCCAAACTACATTTATCAAGACGCATACAATCCAGACCGTCCAAATGGTGATCTCATCGTTGAAAACAGCTAAAGAGCGAAATAATAGAACAGTTGATTAATTGAGTACGGATCTCCAACATTTCTCACCATCCAATTGTTTGCCATTGAATTATAGGCTCATCTGATGAGTTATATTTTCCCGATACCATTCATCTATATATTGTCCCACGATTTAAACGGACAGGATTGACATGATCACATCATATGTGTACATGAGATGAGTCACCACCATTTAATAAACAGCAACAAACGCACACCAGTTGAGGTGTAGAGTAAAACAGCTCCGAGTCCACTCAGCAAGCAAAGAAGAATAGAGAAGACAAGCTGTGAGAGAGAGAGAGACAGAGAGACAGAGTAAGAGACGGACTGTTTCCGTACGATCTAGGTTTTTCCATGACTCGCTGAGTCATGTCGAGTCAGCAGCAACTCGCTTCTCCCCTTCCTACAAAACCCCTTCAAGCACTATCTCCTGCTTCTAGGGTTCTGGAAGCTCCGACTCCTGCGTTTTTGAGGAGCGGTGGAGATAATTTCCCTCTCAGCGATGATGCAATCTGGAAGCGTCTACGCGATTCCGGCTTCGATGAAGATTCAGTCAAGAGAAGGGACAAGGCCGCTCTCATCGCATACATCACAAGGCTCGAATCACAGGTATGCCGATGCTATTTCTAGTTTTCTTGAATCTTGCTTTCATTTTCGTTTTCCCTTCATTGATTCTCGGAATCGGAGTATTTCTCGATTTTGAGTTGTGTTAGGGTTTTGGTATGTTGTTTGGATTGAAATTGAAAAATGGTTTTTTTCTGGGTATAGAATTTTGTAATGTTGAGATGAATTGCGGTAGAAGACTTAATCAGTGTTGGTAGAAGTATGATAGATCTAATATACGACTTGTAGATTTGATGGAAGGATTTGGAACGGCTGAAGAGTTCTATGTATGTGTTTGGCCGCTGGATGAATCATGGCTCAATCAGAATTTTCTGCCAAATACGGTTTTCTTTTTGGCCTGTTTGGCTGGCACAAATTCAATTGGGCAAAGCTATTTCGGGGCTCAAAAGAGAGTTCTATACATTTATATAATGAAGACGCGCAGATACTGTTTTGTGCAACCCTGAGATTCGGTTCTTGCTAAGTCTCGCTGGAAGATCTGATCTTGTCGGAGTGTACCAGAAACCTAGTCTTTTTGGAAAATCTAGCTTGTTGATCATTCTTTGGACCTTCTAAATTCTAATTTGGCTGGGATAAGGTCAGCTACACAAAGCCTTGTATGCTTGATATAGAGTATATAAGTCGATATGCATGGTCAATCCAAGATTAGAATGTTTGGCATATAGTTTCATGAAGCGTGAAGCATAGTGGCAACAAATTTGTGTGTGGGACTGGGGAAGCGTCTGTTTCAAAATGTTATCAGGCATAAAAGGCTAGGAAGTGGGCTTGGGGGCATGAGCCCGAGCCCGGAGCATGAGTCAAAGGAGGAGCAACACCTAGTCAGAAGGATCCTGTAACCCTTCTATCCTTGAATTTGAGAGGATTATCCTATAGTGAGGAGCTAAGAATGATTCTTACACACATGAGGCTAAGACACTGATATTTGGCTGTTGACCTGGGGCAACTCATTAAGACAGATTTTTTTTTTTTTTGAAAGGCAACAAAATTTTATTAAAGAAGAAAAAACAAAAGACAAAACGGCACAAAGAGCAACAAAGCGAAATGTCAAGACAACAACTCCGCTAAATCCCCAAAATTTCCAGATTACACCCTTTGAGCATAGGAGCCACAACAGCCCATTCTATGAGTAAAAGTTTGATTTTCTGGGAAACAGCAGCAACAGCCGTGCTGGAGTTATTGAAGCATCTATTGTTTCTTTCTTCCCACACAGCCCACCAAAACGCCAAAAGGGATAGTCTCCACAGGTCAGTGTTCTGGCGACTAAACCTAACTCCATGCCAGGCTAAAAGACAGCGATCGACCAAGTCAGGGCAACTCCAATTAATTTGAAACTGGTTGAAAATATCACCCCAGATCGCATTCAACCAGGGACATAGCAAAAAAAGATGGTCGACTGTTTCTTTGTTTTGCACACAAAGGGAACAGATGTTCAGGAGCACCATTGCCTCTTTTCTGAAGATTATCCACCGCGAGTATTTTTTTCCTACCCACCAGCCACCCAAACGCCTAGAACTTCGTCGGAGCCGGATAAGACCAAACAAACGGAGTACCCGCAACCTCCCTTTGAAAGTTGAGGTTTCGGATAAGTGAGTAGAAAGATTTGACCGAAAAGGAGCTGGTTTTATCACATCTCCACACCATTTTATCGGGTTCGTTATCATTCGGCACCACACCCTGTAATCTCTCCAACTCTCCAACAAATTCGCATAGGCTTCAAACGCGGCATCCCGAAGAGATCGTCAACAAGGAGGAAGCCAAACTACAATTTTTTTTTTTTTTTTTTTTGAGAAGTGGCCAAACTACATTCCCACCGATCCAGGAGTAACAATTAGCTACGTAGACCGACGGGTACGGCACAAGGCTATAAATGGATGGAAATGCATCTCTCAAACTTCCCTCCTCTGCCCATGAATCTTCCCAAAACCTGATTCTGTCGCTGTTTCCCACAGTAAACCCCACACCTTGTAGAAAAGTCGCTTTAACGGAACATACTCCATTCCACAAGAGGCTCTATAATAGGTCATGTCTTTGGTACCCCATCCTCCTGGCGCGGAACCTTATTTGCTTATATGGACCCGTTTCCATAGAGCTCCCGGCGCGAACTCATTAAGATAGATTGAGGAAGTGTTTTGCAGGATACTTTCCAATGTGGCACATGTGTGCGAGATCCGGGCCAATCATCCAATGGGGCCTAGATGAATGGGCCACACACTTAATACAAAAAAATGACTGTTAGAATGAGGATGACCAGTCACCTATTTTCAATGTACACATGTGGTTCACATGCTAAGTGGACTCTCTTGACCGTTGGGCCTGAGCATGTTCAAGACGGCTCCTACCTGATTAGCGGCACTGACATTGCACACATTTGCCAACTTGGCATGTGTCGCCCAAATCATTTCTTCAATCTCACCCCGTGCAAATTTCCTTGGCGTTTCTCAACTTATTAACATTGCTGAGTTCTTACCTAAGTATTCAATAATGGTAACGTAATGGTGGCCATAACGGCCAACCGTTACCATTATGATACGAGCTGTAACAGCCATTATGATCTCTATCTCTCTCTCTCTAAAGAAACCTATATCAGCCCTGTAAGACTCTTATGGGGCCGTTATGGGACTGTTACAAGCCTTTTTTTTTGTTCCTGCAATGGCTGTTGCAGGCTTAGGGATCCCTAACGTGTAGTGATTCCTACGAATGTTGTCAAAATCGTTATCGCATTGCAAATCGTAGTAGGGGTTGAATTGTATCGAATCGCAAATCGTAAGATTTTTTTTATAATTTCTTAAAATTTTGAAAAAAATGAAAAATATAAATAAATCACAATTTTTTAATAAAAAAAAAAAACTCATCAATCTTCCTTTTGCTGTCAATGTGCACCAAGTAATACCATGTCATGATAGTGTTAAAGGATTCTTATTCCGTTTTTATTTTTTATTTTATTTTATTTTTTATTTTTATTTTCTTTCAAGAAATTTCCCTTAAAAAATACAAGGGTCCTTTAATAATTTATGTTCTTATTGCCTTTCTTGAATGTATAATCACAGTGGAAAAGTAGCCTTTGATACTTATTGTACATCGGAAAAAAAGAAGATATTTTGATTTCTAAACATCATTCCACAATGTATATAAGTCAACATGATTGTAACCATCCATAAAAGCATTATAGGTAAGTCATACTTCAATTTGGTATTTCGACCAGGTAAGGAACATGATTTAACATTGAAGAGAATATATATCATTTAATCTCTTATAAAGAATAAATAAAATAATTTACTTTTTCTAAACGATTCTTAAAGCCTCCACCAATTTAAAAAAACATAAAACGAAAGCCAAGTGAAGCTTAAAATAGAAGAGAACAAGTATAATTTGAATCGTAAATCGTAGGATTCAAATTATAGAATCGTAAGATTCATATAAAAAGGGATTCAAGGTTGGGATTCAAATCGTTTTGCTTAAGATTTGACTGAAATCGTATATCGTAAATCGTAAATCATAAGATTTTGACAACACTGATTCCTACCATTACCAATAGGGCCGTTATGTTACCATTTTTTACTATCCTGGTTCTCATATCTTTTGTATAGTTTAGATTTGGGCTGCTAATTGGTTGCTTGGTTGTGGATTGAACACTAAGCAGAAGGTAGTTTCTTGCGTCTATTTAGAACTTGCACTGTATAACTTCAGGTGGAGAATTGTCCTTTACAGAGTAGAGGTTATTAAGATGGACAATTGACGTGTATGACACAAGTTGGCTTTTTGGGGTATTGTTAGCTATTGCAAGAAAGTAAGAGGCGTTTTCTCATTCCTATTCTACCTTGATGTGCACCTTTGAAAGAATGTCTACTCTCTGCTTATCTGCAATTATTTTTTTTTTGGCTGATATCCAATAGATGGAATGAAGCCTTTTAGATGTTTGTTTTTCTTATTTGAATTCCACATCACACGCATAGACTAAGGAAAATACATTTCAGTTACTCAGATGTGTCACACCCACCATATAAGTTACTGTTTGAAGTGGATGCATTGGTTTCAAAGAAGAAACCATGTTGTGTGCATAAATACACAATTTGTTAAATTAGAAAGAAATTACAGCTGTGGAACAAGTTCCCAACACAAAAGGAAGTTTGGCCATCTGCTTCCCTAACTGTCAACTGCCATTAGCATCTTTTGGTATATAGGCAAATGAAATGTTGAACCTCAGTGAACCTCAAGGCTTGATTCTTAGTTTCATTGAAAATAAAAATCAAGATACCAAGGAACCAATTGCTCATTTATTTCCCAAAGGATTACATTCAGAGCCACTTTCGGCCATAGGTGTACTGGAGAAAGATGCCAAATTAGTGAGCAGGCTCTCATTGGGTGCCTTAGTTTCCATAACAGAGTATCTTTTACCGCAGCCAGGCTGGAGGACTTAATGACACTATGACCACCAAGGGCCTCTTAACTCCAGAAGGACCCTGGTTCCCAGTGGAGTATCCTCTAAAGTCTAATGTTGGGAATCCAATCACCAATCATAGTCTAGTTGTGTTGAAAAGTCGCATAAGGGATCATGAGAAAATGCTGATCTCCGGAGTTGTTAAGGTTGTGTCGAAAGTCCAAGTCTTAATTTTAGTTGGTTGGCTTTTGCCAAGTCAGGCATCATATACTCAATTGTCATCAACCCAACTTTCCACTTTATTGCCTCAGCGAAGTCAAGCGAATCCTGAACAATTGATCCTTCGAAGTATGGTTGTTCACATTTACAGTTCATGATTCAACTTGTGTTTGTTCATGTTGAATTATATCAATTCTTGGAGTTGCAGGCCAAAATCATTCTACCAAATTGTATCTGGTATCTATCTCATTATGGATCATATGATTCACGGCCAAACCATTGATTTAATTGTGTGGAAATTCAAGTGACTCCTGAACAGTTATCCTTAAAAAAAAAAAAAGAGTGACTCCTGAACAGTTCAACCTTCAAACTATGTTTGCTAACATTTATAGTTCATGATTCAACTTGTGTTTGCTCATATTGAATCATATCTATTATTGGAGCTGTGGGTCAGAATCATTCTACCAGATTGCACTGACCTCATTATGGATCATATGATGCACAGCTAAGTTAAAGGAAAACAAAAGGCATAAAAAAGATTGGGACTGAGTTCCCGATAGAAAGAGTCCATTAGCATTTGGCTCACATCCTCATTGGTTGAAATACTGGCAACATCATTTGTTTTTCTATCAACATGGATATGTGTAATGTTTATCTTAGAAGAGATGTTCAAACCAGTGTTTTAAATAGCGAATAGTGTGTATCGTAGTGTTCACCCCTCTGAAGTGTGAGGCGTAAGCTACATAGCGTGTGTGCTACATGCTACTTCTAGGTTTCTAATCAAGGTTGCGCATGGCTGCACCAATTTGGTGATATTCTGCACTTAATTAGACTGATTAACAATGAAATTTAACATAATATCATGATATTTGGTGCAACCAAATGCAACCTTGTTAAACAGCTACATTGTGTTAATCGAGGGCCTATGAGAAGCTACAATGAGAAGAAGGAGAAGAAAGATGGAAGAGAGAAACAATAAGAGAGGAGGGGAGAGAGAGAGAGAGAGAGAGAGAGAGAGTCAGAACGTAAGATGCTTAGGATGTATTGAAACCTCAGCCCTATACACTCCCCCTCTGATGCAGGCTGATCTGGGCCCACGATCCATGGGCCAGGCCCAAAACCATCAAGCCCAAGCCCAACAGTTGGCCCATCAATAAGGAGGCCCAACCTCCTATTTGGGTAGCTAGTCTATTTAGATATTTTGCTAGCAAAATCAGTCAGCTAGCTAAGAATAATCTAGTAGTCAAACATTTTTAATGCATTCTTATATCTTTTTTATCTCTTTTCCATATTTGTAATAAGTCATTGGTTGTCAACAACATTATGTTTTTTCCTTGTATGATACATTTCAAAGCCTATATAAGGGCTTGAGACGAATAGTATGAAGGCACCTTTGAATTGAATCAAATCTCTTGGGTTGTTCTTTTCTATTTGTTTGTGTTCTTGTGCTTAAAATTGATGGTGCTTACGTTTGGGCGGATCCTTCCCATCAGCCGGCTGTGCTAATTTGGTATCAGAGCCCACAATCCAACGGCTGGGTTGAAGTCCTAGATCAACAACAATCTCGATATTATTGTTTCCAGGTTCTTTAATCATAAAATTCTGCCTATTTTTCTTTATTTAATTTTCTTTATTTACTTCATTGTGCCATCTACCTCCATAATCCAACCCATTAAAACCCAAAAATCTACCTCCATATTCCAACCCATTAAAACCTCAAAATCAGCCCTAGTCCACTCATTAAAACCCCCAAAATCAGCCCTAGTCCACCCATTGAAACCCCCCAAATCAGCCCTATTCCAGCCCCTTAAACCCCCTCAAAATCAGCCCATTCCATCCCATTGAAACCCCCAAAACCAAAAAAAAAGGGGAAAAAAAAAGAGAAAAAAAAAGAAATTAGTCATATTCTGTCCATTGCTTTTTGAAGTCACGATATCTACCTGTAGTGGTAACGTCTATCGAGGGAGGCTTACCAATCAACAGCGAGACAATTGCTTCACCGAGCTATTTGCAAAGGTAGCCAGCCTGGAAGCCGTTGTTGACTAACTACGTGGAGAGCAACATGGTGAGCAACCTGAACCTATTGGAAATCCTGATGGTGATCCAAATCCACAACAAGGATTCCAATCAGAACTTTCGGTGAATTAAAATGGCACGGGTCATCGGGAGTTTGTTTATGCCTTCATGCAACAATTCTTTGCAGAAAGAGCCCATGACACCATGATAGAGACGCCCAAGAAAGATGATATTACTGAGAAAGTACGAGTTGAAGTTCCGGACTTTAAGAATTGTCTTGATGTAAAGGCTCCTGTTGATTGGATTACAACGCTAGAAGATTATTTCACATGGCACGACATGGATGATGCCCAACTAGTGGCCTTTGTCAAGGTCAAGTTGAAGGGCTCATCAAGAATTTGATGGCGATTCATTGACTACAACAATCTCATCATGGGTCATCCTGCTATCACTAGGTGGGCTGAAATGAGAGAGAATATGGAAAGTAAGTATTTGCCTTCAGATTGCATGGATACTCTTGTACAGGAGCTCCTTGCATTCAAACAAGGAACTTTATTAGTGGATGACTACAATGAAAAGTTCAATGAGCTTTTTGTCCATTGTAAGCTTGTAGAGACAAACCGCGTAACAACCAACCGTTATAAGGTGGGGTTACGCCAAGAGATCCGGTGTGAGATTGTCATGTATGATTTTGAGTTAGTTGATGATGTTCATTGGAAGGCTTAATGACTTGAACATCAGCTGTAGTAGTATACTCTCCAACGTTTTGATTCTCTAGTTGGGGAACCTTCTGTGAGAAGGGGTTCAGATCCACATCTCAACTGAACTCCACCACAGGCTACCGACCACCTCCCCACCCTTTTCAGCCGCGCCCACAGATACAGGCTCCTCTTATAAGGCAGCGTCTAGTGTTTTAAATAGTGAATAGTGTGTAGCGTAGCCTTCACCCCTCTAAAGCATGAGGCGTAAGCTACATGGTGTGTAGCGTAAGCTACACAGTACTTTGATTTTTAATCAAGGTTGCACTTGGTTGCACCAAATTAGATGATTAATAATAAAATTTAACAAAATTTCATGATATTTGGTGCAACCAAATGCAACCTAAAGTAATAGCAAGGGGTCATGATTAAGTATAAAAGTGAAGTAAGAGCAACAAAACTAATTTAAAACCATTTCTTATATTATTTTACTAAAAGCATTGAAAAGACTAACGAATTTTCATAGAAATAAAAAAATGTAACAAATCATTAAAAACATTATTGATTTTAATGTTATAGTGAAAAATGACTTGTAATGTGAGCTATGTAGCGTGTAGTATAGTCTATGAAGTGTGTAGCTTATCCAAATTAATCATATAGCGTAGGCTACATGCAACTTAAGCTATTTTCATGAGCTATGTAGCGTTTAGGCTAAGCTATGCTACGTAGCATAAGCTACATGCTACATAGCGTAGCTATTTAAAACACTGGTAGCGTCAAACTTTGCAACGCCCTCCGCCGCAGAATTTAGACCAAAAGCAACCAACGGCTGCATGGACATGACTCCAGGGGGCGAGGTCTTAATCCTAATCCTTTTATCAGAAGAGAATGGCGGGGTGTCGATTCTTACCATTGCGGACAGATAGGGCATTTTTCTAATGAGTGTCCACAAGCCAGGAACCTTCATTACTGTGGTAATCAGGACCCCTACTACCTGGATGACCATGAGTATTACGATGAGCACATCGAGATGGAACAACCTTATGTAGTACCTGCATCACAGCCAACAGACCCTCCTGCTGAAACTGCGGTTGAAGCTGAGGATGAAGGCCCTACTCTTATCATACGCCGCCTTCTTACCACCACCGAGGAGGAATAGGAAGACTGGCGATGGACCGTTGGTTTCTGTATGTGGGTAAAATGCTAGGGCAGGTTATGTAGCATGATCATTGATGATGGCAGTGCAATGGACATCATATCTCAAGAGGTGATTGATAAGCTCAAGTTGTCAACTGAAAGGCACCCAAAACCATATAAGGTTGTGTGGGTCGATGACCTTGCCATCCTTGTGACTCGAAGGTGTTTGGCATTATTTAAAATCGGCATATATGAGGATGATATTTGGTGTGACATAATTTCGATGAATGTTGCCTACATCCTTCTCGATTGACCTTGGTTCTTTGACCGAAAGGTACAAAGCGATGCTGAAGCTAACACGCGTACTTTCCTATGGCAAGGTCAACGTACCGTTCTTCGCCCGTTGCAGCCTACATCGCCTTCTTTATCTACGCCTTCATCATTGACATCGACTGCTCTTTCAAACTCCCATGTTCTCACCATGCAAAAATTAGAAGAAGAGAGCAAGGAGAAAGGCGTAATGTTCGCCTTTATCACAAAACAAGTACAAGAGCCTATAATTGACCAGGATGAGCCTATTCTTGATGAAGTCAAATTTATGCTGCATGACTTCCAAGATTTGGTCCCCAATGATCTGCCTGAGGAGTTGCCTTCATTGCGAGATATTCAGCCTGAATAGATTTGGTTCCTGTAGCATCCTTACCCAACTTACCGATATACCAGATGAGTCTCGCTGAGTACGCTGAGTTGAAGTGTCAGGTTGACGAGTTGCTTAAAAAGGGCTACATCTGAGAGAGCCTAAGCCCATGTGCGGTGCCAGCCTTCCTCACTCTTAAGAAAGATGGAAGTTGGTGCATGTGTGTGGACAGTTGAGCTATTAATAAATCACAGTGAAATACCGTTTCCCCATTCCTCAGCTTGATGATATGCTAGACTTGATGCTAGGTTCTAGCATTTTCTGCAAGTTTGATCTTCGCAGTGGATACCAATAGATTTGCATCCGACCTGGTGACGAATGGAAGACGACATTTAAGACGAATGACGGTCTCTATGAGTGGCTTGTTATGCCATTCGGTCTCCCAAACGCTCCTAACACTTTCATGCGCATCATGAAGCAGTTGTTGCGCCCTTTTATTGGTAAGTTTGTCAGTCGTCTATTTTGACGATATTCTCATCCACAGTACGTCAAGAAAGGAGCGCCTCAATCACCTAAGTCTTATCTTCAGAGTTCTTCATCGTGAGCGCTTCCACAACTTTTAAAAGTGTACCTTCGTGAGGGCTTTAGTGGTTTTCTTAGGGTACATTGTCTCGTCACAAGGTGTTGAGGTGGACCCTGCTAAGGTGAAAGCCATAGTTGATTGGCCGACACTTACCACTATCTTTGTAGTTTGCAATTTTCATTGCCTTGCTACATCTTACAGACGTTTTGTGCGGAACTTCAGCTAAGGTGTACCGTTGCGGTAACGGTGGGCGTAACGGTGCCCACCGTTAACGGTCAAATTTTTTTTTGCCAAAAAAAATACGGATTAAATCCAAAAAATTCTAATGCCTCATTTGGCACCGTGGATATGGAAGGATTTGAGGGGGTTTCAAATCCATATAGCTACTCTTTGCATTTGGCAGCCTTGGATTTGGAGGCAGTTGGAATCGAAAGCATTTCAAATTTCCCTTTTTGGTGTGTTTTGAAATCCCAGCAATATGATGAGATTCAGATGGAATTCAGAGGAAATGTCTTTTTTACCTCCCTTTTAAGGGGAGGAGAGTCACACATGTAACAAAAATGTCTCTAAACTACTAATCCATTAGACACATGCCACGTTTATGATACCCCAAAATAATTCAATTATTGGCTGCAATACTGAAATCATATCAATAGAATGATTTGAACCATCCAAATGTTGAACATTTAAATGGACGGTTAAGAAACGTTGATGAGTCACCTATTTGTGATCCTTGCATTTGTGGCCCACCCAAGGCTCAAAATTTCCTCTTTTTTTGCCAAAGTATATATTTTAATGGGCTTATTACAGCCATTCTATCAAACACCACATATATATACAAATTTAGAGTATGAAAGCTAATTTTGTTAACCAAATCTAAGTCATGTGAATGTACTGAAAAACTCCAATGCCCTCCAAATACAAGCTCCCAAATAGGAGATTTGGATTCCAGTGCATTTCAGCCAAACACAAATGAGAATTTGGAATCACCTTGATTCCAATGTAATTGTGATTTGGATTCCAATGCATTCCAAATCCAAGCTCCCAAACGGGCCATAAATATTCCAAATATGCATTCATTTATAATTTTGAACATGTTTATGGTGGTATAAGGGTCCACTCTTTGGTGAGAAAGCTGTATCGGGCTATCTGATGAATTTATGAACCTGCTAATCTGGAATTAATTGCAAAACTTATAGATTTAATTTTCTTTCTATCTAATACCCCCAATAATGGATATATTGGAATAAATCTAATATCAAAATATCTCACATGTGCTATTAATTTCCATAATTTACTTTGTATTACATACCTGAGGACTTGCATAAATTACAATGTATAATGCATGTTATGCATTGTTCATTCTATTTAAAGTTTTCAACATGTCAGAGACTTCTCCTATCCTGAATCTGTGATTCTTGTCCTATCATTCTCAAGATATTAAAAAAAAATTAGTAGTGTTTGATTTACTCCCCTGCAAGCACCTTGAGTAAGGATTACTTTATTAGTTGTTAGGGGAGTTATTTTAAACACAAGTTTGGCAGTGTCAAGTGTGTGCTTGCTTGGTGAATGTGTGGGTAATGGGTATAGAAATACTTACCTTAAATGTAATTAATGTGTAAAAAAAATATACTTACCTTAATAGAACTCCTGAGTCACCACTAAAATGAAAATCTGCTTTGTTGTGGTTGCTCAACCTCCACATCCTTGTCATTATCATTAGGCTGCTGCGGTTGTGGAATTGGTGCTGCATATCCATAATATCCAGTGCTAGAGGGAAAGACCAGGTCAACGAAACTCGAGGATGATTGATTCTGACTAGGCAACGACTCCGACCTTGAGTAAGGATATCCACTAGTGCCTGTCGAATAGCCGTACTGGTACCCATACTCAGGCTGATGAGATTGAGATGAATAACTTGGATTTGGATCTGGATATCTATAATCATATGGTAGATGTTGATCAGGAGGGCTATTCCAACATGAATGTAACGGAATAGGCTCCGTATAATCCCATTGGCTGTAAGAATACCCATAATGCTCGAGATCATAGCCATAGGCCTGCTGATGTTCCGGACCTCTCGGTTCCGGACTTGCGGGTGCACCACTGGAGCCAACCTCCTCCTACTGGTTGTATCATGACTCAGTACACTCATAAGTCCGACCTCGCTTACCCCGTTGATGCTCATCGGCCTCGCGATCTGTAGAAGACTGTATGGTGGGTCGAGCAACACCAGAAGTGGGACCAACATTAGGTGCATCATCGTCGTCATCATGATCATCCGTTTCGGTCTCGCTGCTATTACTAGTCGTACTCTTTTGCTGAGTCGGACTTTGTATGAACTCTGCCCCTCTTTTTGGATCCAAACACAACTGCATGACTTTCTTGTTGCACCTTGCGTATTACTGGGTCATCAACTTCCAATTCTTCACTATCCTCTTCTATTTGTTTTTCCCTTGCTTCCAACCATGGTAGAAGCGTGTTGTCATCATCATAAATATTGTCCAAGTTTATTGGACAATAATCCATATAACCGTTGGTGCTGGCGCTGGCGCTAATGCTCTGATGATGTTGCCTCATTCTTAGCCTCATGTTATAGTGCATGAAGACAAGTCTATCTAAAGTCCTAGTCTGCAATCTATTCCTATTCTTTTAATGAATAAGTGCAAAACAACTCTAATTTCTTTCGCAATTAGAGGAAGATGTTGTTTGGCTCAAAATCCTCACTACAATTTTTTGGATAGCCTTCGCACTCTCTCCAAAATTCATCCACCCATTCGGCCGGTTGCAACCTAGATACTGCATGTTGTGCAAGAGCATCTCCAAAGCTACCCTGGCAATTTCCAAATGTATCTAATTCATTCTACGCCCTTATTTGCATATCTAAGTCAAGCTCTAATCTCTTTATCATATTCTTTAGCCTGATACGAACCTCATCATCCGTAACAAATGATTGGGCATATCCATACCTAGGATTTAAGTAGTAACCTGCTGCATAAAGATCGTGATGGAGCTGTTTTGTCCATCTCTTGTTGATCATATTTCAGTAAAACTCCCAACTTGAACAATCACGTTGAATTGCCAACTTCGCCTTATCCATTGCATTGTAGAGGAAGCCCATGGTGGGTGCTTCGTCAGTTTCAACAAGACGGAGTACCCTCATTAGTGGCTCCATCACCTTTAGGATCTTCTAGACTTTCTTCCAATATTTGTTGTCCCTTATGGTGTTCACAACATCAAACGGCACCGTTAATGTCTTTTTCCCATGTTTTGTGCTGAGCCAATCTTGGGAAGCAAATATCTCACTCAACTCTCCCCTATATTGGTACAAACTCTCCAGAGCTATAAAGTTAATTGCAAATCTGTCGCTGCTGGCCTAAGCAACTTTCATCCCTTTGTGAACTTCCTTATTATTGCGACTACTTGATTATGGTTGTAAATAAATGTTGTCACTTCTCTTGCCCTTTCAACCATTTCCTTAACACTCTTCATCTTCCCAATATCTTCCAATATAAGATCAATACAATGAGCAACACATGGTGACCAAAATATATGTGGTCTCTTTAGCATCAACTTATGTCCTGCAACCTTATGTGTTGCTTCATTATCTGTCCATTGCATCAACATATATTTCGGTCACCATGTGTTGCCTATTGTATTGATCTTATATTGGAAGATATTGGGAGGAGGAAGAGTGTTACAATCTGCACCACATTCTCCTCTCCAATCTCATCCACCACTTTATCTATTAGGCTAAAAATATAAGTAGAATTTTTTGTTTCAGCCGAGGCATCAATTGACTTGTGGTACACCGTTCCCAAGTGGGAATACACCATGAAGTTGATCATGCTGCGTCTTGTTAGGCTAGCCCAACCATCGCACATGATCATGCATCCTCTGGCTTGTCATATGGGTTTAAAGGTATTATGCTTTTACATCCACATATTCTGCATCTGTCCATTTCCCCCTAATCTCCCTAGCCGAGGGAGCTTTAATTTCTTCCCTTGCTTTTGCTGCTGCATCAATTACCACCTGTTAATATGGAGAATTGGCCGCATTAGGGGGTATGTTGGCATGTATAAATAACTTTGTTGCTGCCCTACCTAGCTTCTTAATGGAAGTTTTACTTCACATTTGTTTTATCTTCTTTTATTTAGTTGATTCTTTCCTAAACAGGAACGGATCAACAGAGGGTCTCCTAGGCTCATTTACTTCTTCCACATTCACATCTACAGGGGCATCATGTGAAGAAGGTGTCTCTCGTTGGCTGCCAAACATACTTCGTAATCCACCCAACCTATCGGTCCTACCCCCACTTGCAGATGCAGTCGCACTCCCAACTACACTCCCACTCCCATTGCCCCTTGTATCACGTATAGACCCCCTCGTGCCAAACATGCGTCGACTTTCTTCCTTTTTACGAGCATGGCGCACGCTCTCTCCTAGCGATAGTCATTTCTCGATCTGAATCTTCGTCAGAATCAATGATCTCTTCATCACGAACGCCCATATATTTAGGACTAAACACCTTATGTCGGGTCGCTTGTAGGATCTCATCTTTCTTTTTTTTGCACAGCAACTCGTTTTCCCTTCAACTCATTCGAACTCGCTTGCTTCAAGATCATTATCTCGTTTGGCACTCTGGTACATCCCGCAACTTGACCCTTTCGATGTGCCAAATGTTGTCTGAGTCGCGTAATTCCATAGTTATTAGTGTATCACAATAGTTGCATTTCATTTGGTACCCACTACCACCTATCCTCTGACAATGTTGCCATCTAATATCCTCAATTCCAGTTCCTTGTTGGCCAGACCCAAACATTTTCTTAGCTAGAGATGGCATATGTCTTAGCTAGAGATGGCATATGTAAGAGTCTACTCGATTCTCTGAGTCTAAATATAGTTTTTATAGGAGAATGAATTAATTAAATCTCAAAACTTATAGATGTAAATACACTAATGAAAAAGTACTAAACGCTACGAAACTCCAAAACCTGCCAAAAAAAAAAAAACAAAAAACAAATATAAACATATAGTTATTAATCTAAAACTAAAAAACTAAAAAATTAAATCAATAATGAAAATATGACATTCTAGCTCATCATGTGATCTTACATTAATACCACATCTTATCCAACCATTAAAACAAAAAAAGAATAGACAAATTTGATTTTTCCTAATTTAAAAAAAACAGCAAAAAATAGTCTGAAATTAAAAAGAAAAGAAAAGAAAAGAAAATCATGTACATAATCTGTAAAATGCACATTCATATGTTCTCCTATGATTAACATATCATATCCAAATATTAAAACAGAAAAAGAATAAAAAAAAATGATTTTTCCTAATTTTTAAAAATCAGTCGAAACTAGTCTGAAATTAAAAAAGAAAAAGAAAAAGAAAATCATGTGCATAATCTGTAAAATGCACATTCACATGTTTTATTATGATTACCACATCATATCCATCCATTAAAATAGAAAAAGGATAAAAAAATTGATTTTTCCTAATTTTTAAAGTTCAGCCGAAAACAGTCCGAAATTAAAAAAAGATACAAAAAAGGAAAAAGAAAATCATGTGGATAATCTGTAAAATGCACAGTCATATGTTATACTATGATTAACACATCATATCCAAGCATTAAAACTAAAAGAGATATTTTTTTTTTTGATTTTTCCTAATTAAAAAAAAAGTAAAAAATAATCCAAAATTAAAAAAATACAAAAAAAAGGAAGAAAATCATGTGCATAATCTATAAAATGCACATTCATATGTTCTATTATGATTAACACATTATATTCAACAGTAATAATAGAGATTAAAGAAAAAAAGGTATAAATATCTATTTTCGATTTTTTTTTTTCGAAAAATGGCGCATGTAACTTCAATTCATCCAAATCGTTGAAATAACTTGTTTTGATCCTCCAAATTAGGCTATAAGAGTGATCGGTTTTAGCAGAGGAATAGATTAGAAAAGAAATTAGAACATAAAAGTGTAAGAAATTGAAAAAAACCATAACTTAAAAAGCAAAAAAAAGAAAAGAAAAAAAGGAGCCTTTTTTTTCTGTCCGTTACGGGACTGTAACGGCCGTTATGGGGCCGTTACGCCCACTGTAACGGCCGTTTCGATTGCTTTTTTAGGGGGTTACCGATACGACCCCCGTATCGCATAACGGTATCCGCCGTTATTGTTACGGCCGATACATAACTGATTTCGTATACCTTGACTTCAGCAGCATCATGGCCCTAATTACTGATTGTATGAAACAAATGGAGTTTCGATGGACAAGTGCAGCAACACGAGCGTTTGATGGGATCAAACATAAGATGACTGAAGCTCTAGTCTTGCGCCTTCCTGGACTTTGAGAAGGTATTTGAGGGGAGCTGTGACGCCTCTAATGTTGGCATTGGTGAGGTTCTCGGTCAAGAGGGCCATCCAATAACTTTCTTTAGCGAAAAGGTCTCTGATGTGAAGCAGCGGTACTCCACTTATGACTTGGAATTTTATGCCGTTGTGCGGACTCTACGACATTGGCGTCACTATTTGGTTGGCAAGGAGTTTGTCATATATTATGATTATGAAGCACTCAAGTATTTAAACTCTTAGCAGAAGATGAGTGCTTGTCGTGTCAAGTGGAGCGCATACCTTTAGGAGTTTTCTTTTATCATTCGTCACAAGGCTGATAAGGACAATCAGGTTGCTGATACATTAAGCTGTCATGCACATCTACTGTCATCAATGGCAGTAATTGTTCCCCGATTCGAAGAGATATGGCGTGAGTAACAAGGATTTTGGGCGTATTTATACCCACATTCTTAGTGGAGAGAATGCTAGACACCCACATTTCAGCATTAATGATGGCTACTTGTTCTAGGGAACGCAACTTTGCCTACCCAATACATCCATCCGTAAGTATGTTATGAGGGAGTTACACGCCGGTGGGTGTAGTGGACACTTGGGTCGAGATAGGACCCTAGCTCTCGTTGGAGATGGATACTCTTGGCCCCGTTTAAAATTAGATGTTGCCCAAATTTGCTAGTTCTGTAGAGTTTGCCAGCTCGCTAAGGGTCAAAAGGTAAACAATGGATTGTATCAACCACTGTTGATCCCACATGCTCCGTGGGAAGATCTCAGCATGGACTTTGTCCTAGGTTTGCCAAAGACCACTCGGAAAATTCATTCAGTATTTGTGGTGGTTGATCGATTTTCAAAGATGGTTCATTTCATACCATGCTCCAATATAACAGAAGCTCTCAAGATTGCTCAATTATTCTTTTAAGAGGTTGTTTGTCTTCACGGGCTTCTAAAGTCAATTGTGTTTGATTGTGATACCAAGTTCATGAGTTACTTTTAGAAAACCCTTCGGGTAGCAACGAAAACCAAGCTTCAGTTCTCTAGTGCATACCACCCTCAGACTGATGGCCAAACGGAAGTGGTCAATTGTAGCTTGGGCAAGTTATTGCGGTGTCTTGTCTGCGATCATGTAGCTACGTGGGACCTAGTTATACCCATGGCTGAATTTTCTTATAATAACTCAGTCAACAGGTCCACAGGGATGTTGCCGTTTGAAGCAATTACTGTTATACAACTGCGTCTTCCAGTTGATTTGGTTCCTCTACCTGTAGAGTTGAGACCAAGTGCATAAGCTGATGATTTCATCTGCCATATGCAGTAGGTGCATGATGAAGTTCGATGTAATATCGCTGCAAGTAATGAAAGTTATAAACAACATGCGGACACAAGACATCGCTTTGTTGAATTTGCGGAAGGTGACATGGTTATGGCCCGTATTTGTCCTGAACGGTTGCCTCCTTACACCTCGAAGAAGCTCCATCCTCACAATGCGGGACCGTTCAAAATCATAAAGAAGATTAGTGCCAATGCTTATGTTTTAGATCTCCCACCAGATTTACCTATCGGTCCTACTTTCAGTGTGGAAGATCTTTCCATCTATCATGGGCACCATATTGATGATGGTATCGAACAACACGCCTTCACACCTCCGACCATTTTACCACCTACATACATGATCGTTGATGTTCTCGATGACCAGATCATCTCCACGCGCCAAGGTAGTTACCAGAAGTTTCTCTTCCATTGGCAAGGACGACCTCTATCCAATGCTATATGGATCATAGCTACTGACTTCTAGTGTCTGAATCCTGACTTCTATAAGCAATATCAAGCCATTAACTCGCCGGAGTTGAGATGTTTTAAGGGGTGGAGGACTAATGTAGGCTGATCTAGGCCCATGATCCATGGGCTATGTCTAAAGCTATTAAGCCCAAGCCCAACAGTCGGCCTATCAATAAGGAGGCCCAAGCCTCTTATTTAGGTAGCTAGTCTATTTAGGTAGTTAGCTAGCGAAATCAATCAGCTAGCTACGAATAATCCAGTAGTCAAATGTTTTTAATGTATTCTTATATCTTTTTATCTCTTTTCCATATTTGTAACAAGTCATTGGTTGTTAATGACATTATGTTTTTTCCTTGTATGTACGTTTCAAAAGCCTATATAAAGGCCTGTATGAAGTCACCTTTGAATTGAATCAAATCTCTTGAGTCGTTCTCTTCTATTCGTTTGTGTTCTTGTGCTTAAAATTGAAGGTGCCTATGTTTGGCCAGATCCTTCCCATCAACCGGTTGCAGCACCCTCAAGTTGGAGCATTCTAATGAGGCCTAGCTTAGAACAAAGTCTAACATAATCAAACCTAAGAAAGAAAGAAATTCTTCTCTAACACTCCCCTTTAAACTCAAGGTGCTTTGAAAAGAGGAACTTGAGTTTGGAGAGGCACATAATTTTTTTTTTATAAGAGCAGAAAAAAAGAGTAGTGTAGTTGCGGAGATGAGTAGCGTTGGTTGTGACGAGAGGCGAATGAGCAGATGAGAAGTCGAAGTGATGAGACCTCCAATATCTTCAGGCAGACGTGCACTTCTACAACTTCAGCGATGTGAACCGCCAGAACAACCATTTGGCATAAACAAGTCTAGATCAACTGCTCAACACAATCATAAGTCTGAACGACTATTAGGAACAAATAAGAATAGAACAACTGTCTAATATAAACAACGTTTGGATCAACTATCTAGCTCAACCAAGGTTGGGCCAATTGCCCAATACAATCATAAGTTCTGAGTTCTGACAACTATTTAGAACATATAAGAATAGGCCAACTATCCAATATAAACAACGAGTTTGAGTCAACTGCTCAAAGTAAATAAACCCATTGCAATCACAAGTCTAAGTGAAGGTTGGGACAATCACCTAGTCCAAACAAGCTCGAACCAAATATCCGGTGCATGAATGGGTTCGGGCCAACTACCAGGTATGAAAAGAGTCAAGCCAATTCCCTTGAATAAATACTGGTCACATCACACATTTTTGCAAGGAGAGTCTAAAATGAAAAGATGTCAAGTCGTCGAAGGAGGTGGTGGATAAGAGGCGAGCACACGTCACACAACAAGAGACAATCTAGTTAAAACCAGAAAGCACAGAAAATTCAATAAGGGCTTCAACCACACATCAAAGATGTTTTAAATCCAACAACACATGAACTGGATCACTAAAAACTTTAGCCGATTAACAAAGGGGCTTCAAATCCAGCAACACATACGTTAAAACCCTAAAAATTCTAGCCACAAGCCATTGCTTCTCACGAATCACAACAAGCTAGTAAGGAACGTGCCTCCTGACTACCAAAATAGAAAAAAGAATGAAAGGGGAAAGGAAAATGGTTATAAGAAGTTGTTGTTAGTGAAGGGAACCATCACTTGTTGAAGAATGGAGGGTGAAGAGAAAAGGTTTATTAAGAATTGTTGTTATGTAGGGAAGGAAGAGGGAAAGATGAAAGAAAGTAAAGAAGATTAGAAAGGGAAACATCACTTGTTGAGAATGATTAGAAGAATAAAATTCATAGAGTTAAGAGGAGAAGAAGAGAAAAAAGGAAAAAGGAAGGAAAGAGGGAACCATTGAGAATTAGGAAGGGAAACACAAAAAATACTTAAAAATATGCTCTAATGGAAAAAATCACAAACCCTAACCAAGGCGACACAAAAATCTGATTCAATAGAAAAAATCTAGCAAACTTAGCCATGGCAACATAAAAATCTGCTTCCACAGAAAAATCCAGCAAACCTAGCCAAGGCGCCACAAAAATTAGCAAGTCCTTCAAAAACAATCTTTAAAAAAGATTGGAAGAAGAAGAAAAAGAAGAAGAAAAAGAAACCCTAGAAGAAGAAGAAGAAGAAACGTTAGGAGCACTTAGACTTTGATGCCATGTTAAACGACTACATTGTGCTAATCTTGAGGGCCTATGAGAAGCTACAATGAGAAGAAGAAAGATGGAAGAGAGAGATAATGAGAGAGGGGGGAGAGAGCAAGAACATAAGATGCTTAAGGTGTATTGATACCCCAATCCTTTACTTTTATTTATAGCAGTAAAAAATGTGAATGGGGCCTTTGGGTCTTATTTACATGAACTTCGGCCCATTGGTCCTCATTCAACCATCAGAGTGGAGCATCCTAATATGGCCAGCTTGGAACAAGAGCTAATATAATCAAACCCAAAAAAGAAGGAAATTCTTCTCTAATAAGCCTAAAGTATTAAGAAAGGGCAATGATTAAGTCTAAAGGTAAAGAAAGAGTAACGAAATTGATTTAATACTTATATTATTTTACTAAAAGCATTGAAAAGATTATCTAATTTTTATTGAAAATAGAAAAATATAATAAATCATTGAAAACATTACTTGATTGTAATGTTGTCGTGAAAAATAACTTGTAATGTGAGTTACGTAGCGTGTAGCATATACAAGTGAATCATGTAGCGTAGGCTACATGTGACTTAAACTATTTTCATGAGCTACATGGAGTTCAGCTAAGCTACGCTATGTAGTGTAAGCTACATGCTACATAGTTTTGCACTGGTTCAGGCTCTCATTGAAGACAAGGGAAGGTCTACACCTTGTATATCACTTGATAGACACCCAAGCAATCACATTTGAAGATTCCCCTTTGACAATCAAAGGGCCGATGGACTTTGCAAAATCATAGACAAATCCGTTTATTAGAAATAAGTACATATTTTAAGTTGTTTCTTATGACTTTATACAAATAATTCCTAGACTAGTTCCTAAATTTTTGCAAACCACCTCTTCAATCCTTCTGCTTGTCTTAAAAGTGGTGAAAGTGGTGTATACTTTTTGCTGCTTTTATTTTGCACATTGAAATCTCATGTTCTTCACAAGTGGATGGTCGGATTGGGCTTGCTCCATGCGAGTATTTAACGTGTATTATGCTTGCTCTGTAGACTGTATTTCATTGCCATTCATCAGATGTGCATATTAGTTTACTCCTTATGGAGGCAATGGTAGCTATATCCATGCTTTATCCTATAGATGTTTGATTGCTCAATCATCTTTTTCATGATTTTCCTGTAGGTTCATGACTATCAGCACCACATGGGCCTTCTCTTATTGGAAAGGAAGGAATGGACATCAAAATATGAGCAAATTAAAATATCTGCTGAATCAGCTGAAACAATGCTTAAGCGTGATCAAGCTGCACACTTATCTGCTCTAGCTGAAACAAGGAAACGGGAAGAAGGTCTGCAAAGGGCTTTAGGTGTTGAGAAGGAGTGTGTAGCCAATGTAAGATTTTCTTACTTAATATTTTATTTTTGAAGTATATGAACCTTTTCATTTTGAAATGCATCTATTGGCCCTTAACTGTTTAGAGAAGTAATTGCAAATGGATTGCCTAAATGGTATAGAGGCAGTGGTCTATGTTTAATTAAGAGAATTTTGGTCCCTAGTCATCTGAACTTGGGAGTTAGGACCATGGTTTTAAGACTCGGACAAGTGTAATGTGACTCGGTCAAGTCAACTCGGACCTGATCCGGTTCAATACCACGAGTCACCCCCAATTGGGAGAGTCAATGGTGCAATACAGTTATCAAGTCAGTGAGATTTCGACACCCGATCCGCAAAGAGATGAAAACTGTACACGTAAAAAATATTGGAGTAGAGAGGGAGAAATAACTTCATTAGTATCGGAGTAGTGAAGGAGAAATAACTTCATTAGTATCGGAGTAGTGAAGGAGA
The DNA here is from genome assembly GCA_003013855.2 of Liriodendron chinense. NCBI lineage: Eukaryota > Viridiplantae > Streptophyta > Magnoliopsida > Magnoliales > Magnoliaceae > Liriodendron > Liriodendron chinense. The sequence goes on from ML058590.1 coordinate 646,775, forward strand.
AATAACTTCATTATTTTTCTAACTTTTCTTACAAGTACTTTGGAAAACCTGCAAACTTAGAAAATGTGCAATGCTTTACCTCCTTCACTGCCCCCTCCTTTTATGGACCCTAAAGACAATCCCCATGAATCTTTAATGAAGATCTCCCAAGTATTTTGATTTCTAATAAAGCTTAATTGATTTCAAATCAGTTTATAATTTACTTAAGATGATGACAAGCTCACAAGCAAATATTTGACCTAAAATACCAAACACAACTCTATTAAATACCCCCAAAATCTTCAATCACATCTTCCACATCAACCCCCTATCGTCCACAAATGGTAAATGTGATCTCTAACATTTAGGTTCAAATCTTGCAACAAACAGCCCAAAATCAGCCCATGCTGGGTCCTATGGTGGGCCGTGGGTCTACATCAGTTGGATCGATTTAGCTCTGACTCTGGCAAGTTCCAACTTGATGCAGGCCCAAATGAGTCAGTCCGAGTTGGTCTTTTAGCCATGTTTAAGACCTTCATGTGGACAGTCTGGACGTTCAAGAACAATAAAGGTGGAGCTTGCATATATGGTAAGATGGGAACCACATTGTAATACCGTCAACCAATTTTATCTAAATACCGATAACTGATGTATCAAACTCCAGCTGGTAGCATTGTGCCAGCCGGTCCCTCGCTCGGTTGGTGGATAGATGATAGGTGGGTGGACCATTTGTGGGTGATTGCGTGCATCCACAAGGAGACCCAATAACTGACCTCCCCGACCGAATATTGAGGAGTTATGGGTTGAGTATTGAAGAGAGGGTGGCCATTAGTTGCCACGTGTCCATCCTAGAGAGAACATGAGTCGACTCTTATTTCTCACATGGGAATACCAGGGGGGAGCACCGAAACCGAATGAGGTTGTGGATCACAGGGCACCATGCTCAGTGGTCCTGCAACCATGGAAAATGTTTCGACAGCGCCACCACCTCTGAGAAATGGTGGAAGGGCCTACTCCTGGCAAATCAGATCCCTCTCTCTTCCTCACATAGAACCTTAATGAGGTGAACGTCCTCTCCCACAACGATCCTAACCGAGTCTGGCACCCTCGCCGTCCTCTTCCTACGAATTAACAGATGGGCTGACTGGAGATCTTCCCACCTCTCCATAATCTGATCAATCTGAAGAACTTCTCCAAAGGGGGAGCCCAAGGAGCATTCACGTCTTTTGAACCATTTTTCGTACATCGGATGTTTATTGACCCTGGAACCACAATTTTTCGTAGGTGATGAAAATACAGTTCTATCTCAATAATCATGCGTAGCATGCATGTCTTCTGAAGCATCTCTATAATAAGGACAAGTATTTTCTTGGACGTTGTTGTATTTCTGTCGCACATTTCTAGTATATCCTGTGGCATGGAAGACACTAAAAAACTATTGATTCAAGTCTTAGGTTGTGTTCGTAATTTAACCATCTTCCAAGATTCAAAGTATCGGAATGCATCATGATAAATTCCGTTGGATGATATGATGAAAACGTTCATATTGGGATGTGCTAATGTATTGGGAGATATCATTTGAATCAGTTTGCATCATCAAGACATTCGGATACAAGTCGTAGTATTGAAATGTATGGCAATAAATTCCTCTCCAGGTATTTTTAAGGAAATTTACTATTATACCAAGGTGAATAATATTGGATCATATTATGCGTTATATGGAATGTATTGCAATAAACCTAAGTCATCACAAGTAATCTTAAAAAAAAAAAAAAAAAGAAAGAAAAGGAAAGGAAAGGGTTCTGAATTTTGCGATATATTCATACAGTGATAAATTCACTCAGACTATTTTAAACCTCTCCATCATACTATATTTTGTTTTTTGACAAATCCGTCAGTGTATCCATTAGTCTGAAATATGAATTAGACATGGAATCTTTGTTTCAGCATGAAGCTTGTTCACATGGTTCTCCATGGTATTAGGTTATGTAATTATTTCAAGTTGATACAAGTTTAGCATGAAGCATATTTCTCCTCGTCATGATTAACCAGCTACTCTGTAGATTGAGAAGGCCTTACATGAGATGCGAGCTGAATCCGCTGAAACAAAGCTTGCTTCTGAGAGTAAGCTAGCAGAAGCACATGTAATGGTAGAGGATGCTGAAAAAAAATATATTGAGGCAAAGGCAAAGCTGCATGCAGCAGAATCATTGGAAGCAGAGGCAAGGCGGTATCGCAGTGCTGCGGAAAGAAAGTTACAGGAAGTTGAAGCACGCGAGGATGAACTTAGGAGACGGCTTGTGCATTTTAAGTCTGAGTAGGTTCTGTTTCCCATCTCATTCATATCTGCATTTATGCCAATCTGATTTTCTGCATTAAGCTGCTATAGTGACTCTTTTGGAGATCGGGATTGATATTTAATCATTTTTAGGATGATCATCGTGGACCTTTTCAAAAAAAAAAAAAAAAAAAATTAAAAAATAGATAAAATAAGGCACTTGGAAAATTCTGATACTCCACTTTGGAGTTGATTTTCTTATGTTTTTACTAGGGAGTCAGTTTTTTAATCACCTATTACAACATGATTGTCTAGCTCCAGAATTTTAATCACCAATTTGTAGTTTATTTTCTTATGATTTTACTGGGGAGTGGATTTTTTAATCACTAATCACAACATGGTTGTCTGGCTCTAGTTTTCGCAATGCCTGGCTCAGATTTCAGCCCAGCATTTATTGACAGTTTTCTTGAGAAAAAGAAGGAAAGAACATCTGTTAACACGTTTCGCTAGTAATTTAAGTAGGTAGTCTCATTGATATGATAAATTTTAAAAGATTTTGATAACTCGGTTTAATGTTTTTGTCAAGTTCTTTTTGCAGCTTTTACTTCTACTGCACTCAAGTAGAGAATGTGATTTTTTTTTTTTTATAATTATTATGGATAGTAATTTGAGTTTGGGATAAGGCTTAGATGATGATAGATAGTAATTTAGTGAAGAAAACTAAGAAACATTACAACAGGGTCAGAAAGAAAGCAGTAAACACTGGGCAAACGTTTGACTCGATTGTCGATCACAATGTTGGGTTTTCCAACAATCATTTGAGCACTTCCTTCAGGATGATTTTGTGAATTTTGTAGTCAGAAGTTGAGTTTGTAGACATTCTTACTTCTAATATTCATTGATCTCTATGTTCTGGTAATGTTATAGATGTGATGCTAAAGAAAAGGAAATCAGTCTAGAGAGGCAATGTCTGTTCGAACGCCAGCAAACTTTGCAGCAAGGCCAAGAAAGATTACTTGAAGGACAGACTCTGCTAAATCAGCGGGAGGAATACATTGTGGGAAGATCTCAAAATTTAAGTCAGCTTGAGAAAGAATTGGAGGCAAAGAAAGCAGAGATTGAGAATGATCTTATAGCTCTAAAGGAGGAAGAATCCAAATTGCACTCGAAAATGATTTCCTTTTCAACTAGAGAGGAGGTTCATCTATTCACACTTTCCTGATAATAAATGCATGTTCTTTTAGTCGGTTCTTATTTGCAGTTTGTTTATGTACCCAGACTTTTTACATTTGTCATTTCTTGATGCTTACAGGCCGTCATTGAACGGGAAGCATTACTTGATAAGAAGGAGCAGGAGTTGCTTATTTTACAAGAAAAGATTACTAGCAAGGCACATGTGAGTTCTCCGTTTCTTTTTTCTTTTTTCTTTTTCTCAGTAACGCTTATGGGCAGCTTGGTTACTGAAAAAGTTCCATTTTGGACAACCTTGTCTGGAGAGGGCGCATGTCCATGGTTTGTTAACAACCATTATTCAGACAGTGGCACATCTGTGGTTTGTTAACAACCATTATTTGGACAGTGCACTAATTCCAATAAAATCAAAGACAAGGCTGCCCAAAAACACTGGCTGTGAGTGTGGATTTTGGCAATCCGGACACATAAACTAGGCCATACCCATGGCATGGGTATATCATAACACTATTCACATGCTAATGCATCTGCACATTTAACTTGTATGGTTTTTTCATGAAGTTTTAAACTTACGCAATGTCATTTTTTCCCCCCAATAATTAATTGTATGTTTGATACATTAATGACAGGATGAGATTCAAAAACTAACAGTTGAGCATCAAGCTTCTCTAGAAAAGAGAAAATCTGAGGTTGAAGCTGATTTGGAGCTTAAACGCAAGATAATGGAGGATGAGCTTGAGAGCAGGAGACAAGCTTGTGAGCTCAGGGAGGCTGAACTTACTTACAAGAAGGAAGAAATGGAGGAAAAGATGCATGATTTCGAGCTACAGTTAAGTTCGCTGGTAGAGAAGGAAAATTACACTGCACAAAGGTTGAGATCACTTGAAGAGAGAGAGCAGAGTCTGAATGCTGTAGAGAAAGCTGCAGAAATAGAGATGATGTCTATGAAGAAAGAAAGAGAAGAGATTGCCAATATGATGCTAGACCTTCAGAAATGCAAGGATGCACTGGAAGAAGAAAAGAAACAAGTTCTTCAAGCACAAGAGAAACTAGAGGTCACCAAAAGTGAAAGAGCTGAGTTGCTGGGTCTACAAACCAAACTTAAAGAAGAAATTGATAGTTTCAGGGCCAAAAAGCTAGAGCTTATGGTTGAAGCAGATGGGTTGAAAGCTGAGAAGGAGAAGTTCGAAAATGAGTGGCAGCTGATTGATGAGAAAAGAGAGGAACTGCGAAAAGAAGCCGAGCGGGTTGACGTGGAGAGAAAAGTATTGAGCAAGTTCCTTAAGGATGAACAGGATAGCCTAAAGGTGGAGAAGGATGCGTTACGAGATAAGTTCAATCATGATGTTGAGTCTTTTTCCCATGAACAAGAGTCCTTCCTGAGTAAGTTGGAGCGTGAACATTCTGAGTGGTTTAGCAAGATTCAGCAAGAACGAGCAGATTTTGTACAAGATATAGAGTTACAGAAGAGAGAGTTGGAAAACTCTATTGAGAGGAGGCGAGAGGAAATTGAACAATATTTAAGAGCAAAGGAAGAAGCATTTGAGCAAGAAAAGGCCAAAGAATTCAAGTACATCAGTGCTCAGAAGGACTTGATTGCCAAAGATCTTGAACATGTTGCATCGGAAATGAAAAGGCTTGAAATTGAAAGGACAGAGATTGCTCTGGATCGGGAGCAAAGAGGTAAAGAGTGGTCTGAGATAAAAATTTCCATTGAAGAACTTCAAGTCCAAAGGGAGAAGCTACAGAAACAGAGGGAATTATTGCATGCAGATAGAGAGGAAATTCAGATTCAAATTCAAAGTCTTAAGAAACTGGAAGATCTGAAAACTGCCATGGAAAATAAGGCCCTCTATGAGAGACAACTGGCAGATGTAGATTCCAACAAAAGGAAAGTTCCTTCCAAAAGACACATCACTGCACAAGCTGTTGTACAGGATACCGAGAAGGATTCAAATAAATCAAAACAGCCTGTTGATGGTAACTTCGGATTGGCTCTGGTTCCTAAGCAAGCATCAAACGGCGATTCACCTCCTATCTCTACACCTTTGTCATGGGTCAAAAAGTGCGCTGAATTGATATTCAAGCCTTCTCCTGAGAAAAGTGTTGATGTAAGTCATGAAAAGAGGTCAGTGGCCTCTGATCTTGGATCTCTGAACTCAAAGTCGCTAGAGAACAAGTATTCTCAAAACGGTAAAAAATCTGTCCCGTCCCAATTGGACAACTTTCAGGATGCTTCTGGTACGTTTGATAGGCTTAGGTCAAATGGAAAGGATAGAAGGATGGGCAGAATCATCAGTCGGCCACGGACTGCAGTTTCAGTTGTCGAAGAATCAAAAGTAATATATGAAGTGCCTTTGGCGGGTGAGAATGTTAAAAGCTCTCACAATTTGGATCCTGAGTTCAACACATCCGAAAGGAAAGTGGCTCAGCAAAGAGAAGCCTTTATTGAGAATATGAATGGCGAAAAAGCAAGATCCACTGACAGTGGTGCAAATTCTTTACTTGGTGGAAGGAAACGACAGAAAAATTTCTCCTCTCACGATCTTGGTGATGGTTTAAGCCGGAAGCATAAGAAGACAAGGCAAAACAAAGATGCTACTAAAACTGCTGTAGAAGAGAATCTTTCTGACTGGTACAACTCATTTTTCTCTCTCTTTTTTTTCTTTTTCTTTTTTAATTGACCCTCTTTTTTATTTTCACATTATTCTCGTGTAGTTTAAGGTACATTTTTAGATTTATATCCCTATCCCTGACTGCAGGCAGATCCTTTTTTCTCAGAACAGATAACCATCCCATCCCGCTGTGTATTTAGAGCAGAGCAGAAAACAGGATGTGTAAAATTGCACTGCACTTGCTTTTGCTTTGGCGTTTTCCTCCACAATTTGTAGCATTTTAGGTCTGCCTGAAACCATCCCAAAACTGATTTGATTGGAAGGGCATTCCAATAGCCTGAGATATTTGGGACATCCATATGTACCCATGTATTGCGAAGATTATAATTGTGTGATATATGGACCTTTTGTTTATATTCTCATCTTGTGTTTTTATATTCATGCATTCCACTGTTCTCAGTGTGGTTTCTACACAAATGCTCTCCTTGGAGGATGAAAAGAGCTTGGTATCATTCAATCATACTCATGGAGATGGCAAGGATGCTGAGGTGCATGTGGCTGAAAATCCTGAAATCCAAGAATTTCCTACTAAAGATAGAGGCATTGACACCTGTGGTGAACACATCAACCCAGGTTGTTCGCAGAAGTGCTCACAATCATTAACACATGATAATCTTCAAGCTGGAGGATCACTAGCGCATGAAGATTTTCCACTGGTAGAAAATGGTGTATTGTCTCCTGCTTCACATCGAGAAGAGCCAGCGGAGGAGCATACTGAGGTAGTGTCTGTTGCCAATCTTGCCTTTGCATGACATAGTTTCTTCTATAAACTTAAGCTTTGATGTGTTCTATCCTTCTTCTTCTTCTCTTTTTTCTTCCCAACTTATGTTACAGAGTTTCCTCTTTAAACTTTAGCCTTACTGTTTCCATGCTTTTTTTTATGGCAACTGATACCATTGATTTTTTATTTTTTATTTTTATTTTTGCATTTAAGAGAAAATTCTTTTCCACTTTTATACATATCTTACAAATTACAAATTGTTTTGCAGTCAGTTTTTAAGTGATTGGTGATTGTATTTCAGTTTTGTGTGATGATTTATTCATGATCTTGGAGTAGCAAATGGGTGGATCAAACTTAAATTCTGATATGGAAGGACTTGTAAGTGAAGCTATATATACACCGTAGTTGACTAGTTAGAACTATTTACTTATCCTCTAATAGTTTGGTTTAAAATTTACTGATCCACTATGTTATGGATAAAGTGCTTTGCTTGTTAGAGATATGTGGCAGCATATTCTTTCAGTTGAAAGGTCAAAAACTAGTTGGATGTAACCTTTCGAAAAAGGGAAATATTTGGGAAGACTTCTCTCGTTTGCCGTTGTGGAACCCCTCCTAAGATCAGGGCTTTTGGTTGGCTTTCGGGTAGAAAAAGAATTCTGACTATCGACAACCTCCAAAAGCGTTCCATGATCATCCCGAATATTTGTCTTCTTTGCATGTCCAATGCACAGTCGGTTAACCATCTTCTTATTCATTAAGCCTTTGCTATTCGAGTGTGGGCTTCTCTTCTCGCTAGATTCAATTTGGCGTGGTCAATGCCCTTAGATATCGGCGGCCTTCTTTCAAGATAGCACGGGGTGGCCCTCTGCAAGAGTTCGCGTGCGGTTTGGAGGCTTTGTCTCCTTGCTGGTTTGTGTGCAATTTGGGGTGAGAGGAATGGTAGATACTTCCCTGCCTCCCAAAGCGTTGAGTGGGTTGCTGCTTTTGTTTGGGATATTGTGGTGGAATGGGCGCTGGGAAAGGGTTGGATGGGAAAGATATAAATTTCCTTTTCTCTGTTTTGTTTGTTTTTTGTTTCCTGTTGTTCCTCCTTTGGCACTATCCTAGCGATTTTTCAATGAAAGTTTCAGTTCTCTTTCAAAAAAAAAATGTAGCCTTTTTAAAAAAAAAAGAAAGAAAGAAAGAAAGAAAGAAAGAAGAAGAAGAAGAAGAAGAAGATGAAGAAAAGGAAAGGAAAATAAAAAGAAAAATGTTGGATGCTCAGTTACTTTCCAACCAGAGCAGTAGTAACAATGTGTAATGTGCATATCACATCCAACCTGTCCAATTGCTTGGCCCCATTATGATGAAGATCAGTTGATAGGAAGATCAGGCTGATCCATCATCATTTGGGCCAAACTGTAGAAAACATTGGACAGTAGCTGTTCTCATCTATAGTACATGTGTGGCCCACCTGGTGAATGGATCCCCCTGATTTTTGCACCAAGATCTTCATGTTGCTGCCAAAGTTTTGAAAGATGGGGTGCTGTATGCACATGATACATTGGCACTAATGAACTAGTTGGAAAGTAGCTCTTCATTCCAGCTTGTTTTATTTGAGCACTCCTTTTATGTGAATATTTAGGAAATTTTGGGTGAGTAATGGGTAGGAGAATTGTAGACGTCCACATACAGTTCATCCAAGGTAACCAACTAATCATTTATGAACTAAAGATGGAATAACCTAGATGACCTACCCTAAGGCAAAGCAAGAGAGAGGCTTGCACGCAGAGTTGTAAATGAATGTGCATAAGAATATTAAATTGTTACAATGAGTTATGGATTAAACTTATGAGCCAGACTATGAAACTTTGGGGAAAAAGGCTAAGGCATGAGACAAATATATTAGAAAATCAGTTTGGTTTCATGTTCGTGAGGTCTAACGCTGAAGCTATTTTCCTACTTAGGGCCTGTTTGGATTCATGGAATACTTAGGAAAGGAAAAATGGAAACCATGGGAAAGGAAACATTGTTTTCCTTGTTTGTTTTTCAATAAGATTTTCCTAGAAATTTCGGATCTTTTTCAAATTTGTTTTTTGGCCGAAAAAATAAAAATAAAAATTGAAAACATGGGCCAAATTAGCATGTGGCACATGCAGGATGCTTGAGGATGGATAGTAGCACACGTGGCATACACGGGTTATGTGGCACTTGAAGCTGAATTGCGGTGCACTGTGGTACATGTGAGGTGCTTGAAGCTGTACGGTGGCACATGTGGCACAGGACGCATTGGCATAATTGTCACATGGGCACTTGAAGCTAGATGGAAGCACTTGCCCACATTGGCACCTGTGGCATATTTTGAGCGATTGAAGATGGATGATGGCATGTGGTAGATTGGCACATGTGGGGAGCAAGAGAAGATGAATGGTGGTTGTGGCCCATTCGCACATGTGGGGCACGAGAAGATGAATGGTGTCACCTGTGGCACATTAGCACATGTGGGACACTTTACTCGTGTGGGGAGCAAGAGAAGATGGATAGTGACACATGTGGCACAGTTGGGGCATAATCGAAGACGGACAATGGCTCATTCGACACATTAGCACATGTGTGGCAATTGAAGTTAGATGGTGGCACATTTGGACTTGACTCCTTAAGAAACCCATTTTTCTCTCATCGTGGGAAAATGCCTTTCTTAAGGGTGGAGGTGGGAAAATAAATTTGTTTATTTTCCAACAAAGATAGAGGGAGGAATGGCGCTTCCCACAAATTTCCACAAAGAAAGGCTTGGCAAACAAGAGAAAGTGAGTTCCTTTCCTTTCCTTTCCATGAATCTAAACCGATCCTTAGAGAATTGATGGAGAAATATAAAGGAGAAAAGGAAGGATCTCCACATGGTCTTTATTGACTTGAGCATGCATACAATAGAGTCCCTAGAGAGTTAATCTGGTGGGTGTTTTGAAAGGAGTTTCAAGAGTATGTATTGTCATTTGTCATGGTTAAAAATATGGATGAGGGAGCCATAACAAATGTGAGGACCACTAGTGGAGAGAGTGAGTTCCTAATTATTGTAAGTTTGCACCAAGGGTCAACATTGAGCCCATACCTTTTCGCATTGGTATGGATGAGGTAACAAGGCATTTGCAGGAAGAGATCCCATGGTGTATGTTGTTTGCAGATGACATAGTTTTGATTGATAAGACGAGGGAGAGCATAAACAAAAAGTTAGATTTCTAGAAGAGTGCTTTAGAATATGAAGGATTTAAAATTAGCTGGACTAAAATAGAGCATATGGACTCTTCAAAAAAAAAAAAGAGTACATGGAGTGCAATTTTAGTAACAATAGAAGTGGAAGTGAGGAGTTAGTTACGATTGCCTACCAAGAAGTTGACCAAAATGACCACTTTCTATATCTTGATAATTCAAGAAAGTGGAGAGATTGAGAAGGATGTTGCCCATAAATTTCAGGTGAGGTGGAAGATATGGAGAGGTGCCTCTAGAGTTTTGTGTGATCATGATGTAGCAATGAAGCTGAAGGGAAAGTTGATAGGATAGCTATAAGACTAGCCATGCTTTATGGGATAGAATGTTAGGTAGTTAGGAAACAACATATTCAAAGGATGTGTGTAGCTGAAATGAGAATGTTGGATGGATGAAGGCAAAGACGAGGAAGGATAAAATTAGATATGAATGCATCCGGAGGAGACTTAGGAGTAGCACCAATAGGTAATAAGATGAGGGAAGGTAAACTTCGATGGTTTGGTCATGTGCAATGGAGACCAAGAACTGCACTAGTTAGAGGTGATTGGGTGCAAGTTGAAGTCTCTAAAAGGGTAAGGGGAAGCCCCAAAAGGACGTGGGTGGAGATAGTAAGAAAAGACTTGATGACCTATGGTCTAAACGAAGTTATGATCCTTGATAGAGTGGAATGGTAGAAAAGAATTCATGTAGCCAACCCCAATTGGTTGAGATGAGGATTAGATGATGATGATGAGACAATGAGTTATAGATGACATCTTGGAGAATTGGTTTCTACTTATTTTCAAGCTATACTTCTGACATGAGAAAATCACATTTAACATGCGGTTTCACTAAAATTCCATATTGTTAGTGCATTGTATTGCTATGGGGCACACACTCATGCAACAATGCAAGGGCCATGTCTATAAGGTGGTACCATTGGTGATTTCTACTTTTAGCATTTGAAGGGTTCTAGCCCGTTGCACAATGGTATATAGGCTGCATTTCAACATTTAGGTCATGGGTTTGGGGCCTAGTTTACCTATAAAAAAAAGAGTAAATAAAAGAAATGAAAGGAACCATGTTTGATCTTCCGTAGCTATTTAGAATAGTAAATTCCTGCACAGGCTTAACCCATGACCAAATTATGAGGATATTCAGCGATAACTACATTTCAGACAATAACAGATACAACCAACCATCTAAGGAGCCAAGTGGGTGGTGTTTTGTGCATTTGGGTCTGTTAAGTTCATATTATTGTTGAGTACAGGTCAAAACAAGTAAAGAAGTTAATATTTACAACTCTTGGAGTCATGCATTAGGCCCCTTTTTAGCTTCTAGCTCCAGGTGTTGACTGTCAGATCCTTTGATGATTGGCTTGGCACTTCAGGGCTGACCTTCATATTCTCTCAGTCATCTTCTAGGTGTGTTCATCTGACCAAAGCTTTAGTCATTTGTATAGTACACGTAACACATGATCTATTGCCACTCCTTGTCTCCTTTTTAGCTTTTAGCTCCAGGTGTTGACTGTCAGATCCTTTGATGATTGGCTTGACACTTCAGGGTTGACCTTCATATTCTCTCAGTCATCTTCTGGGTGTGTTCATCTGACCAAAGCATTAGTCATTTGTATAGTACATGTAACACATGATCTCCTGCCTCTCCTTGTCTCCCTTCTATCTCGTGTATTTGTTCCGCTCTGGCTGTTCAACCTGGATGCATTTGTAACCCAATCCACTGCTTCTGATTCCCTAAAATCTGTGCTGGGTAGACATCGCTGGTTTATCTCGAGTGAACTACTTAGGCTACTTCTGTTAGTAGGATTCTGAATCTTAGTCTTGTGCATGTGCAAGATTGGTGCTGTTCATCAGGTGAATTAGACCAGTGATCATGCATGTTGACTATTGTCTCCCCCCCCCCCCCCCTCCCCCCCAATGAACCCACCTGATGGCTGAACCAGCCTTAAGTTTCAGGCCTTGGCACATAAATGGTGTGGTCACCTGTTGAACAGCCTAGATCTGACACGGTGATAGACTTTCTTGCAAGTAGCCATCACATTTCTGTTATCCGAATTTATTGATGATGCCCCGTGGTTGTCTGCAGCTCTATTTAGCTGGTCACGATTGATGGCCGAAAATCTAGTTCGAAGTTGATGGATCAGGTGTTATCATCAAACCGCTTGAATCTTATTGCTTTTGCTTACTGTTTGATTGCTCATTTGCTTCCCTACTGCTTGCGTTATGAATTACAAGGTTTATTTTGCTCTACTAGAATTGTTACAAGGGCGTGAAATTTTATCATCGTCTCTAAGCCGTATCTCAATTAAATGGGGTTGGCCACATGAATCCTTTTCCGCCATTCCACTCCATCAAGGGTGCAACATGTTATACCCTTGTCTATACATGGCTCTTGATTCATGATAGTTTGAACCAATGACACCAAGTTATTCAGTTTGTTTGAAAGAGTTGTGCCTCACTGTGCCCTGGTGCCCTCAAGCAGGGATTGTTGTAAGATCAGAACCATTAATATGCTGCGTGTTCCTGTGGATTGGCATGGTACAAAAATCACACTTAATTGATGCTCCTGACCGTTGATCTGTGGAGTTGAATTCCTGAACTTAGACGGTTGTAAACAACGGCAGTCATTGTTCCACATGCTATTCCACAATTGAGGGTCAAAAGGATCATTTAAGTTGTAAGCGTGGTTTTGGACCATGGCCATCCACAGTATCCTAGCTGATGAACAGCTTCCAATCATCTGACTCTTCATCTCTTCATGTAGGGCCCATGCAATGCATCGTAAGCGTGAATCATGACCCGTACAGAAACAATTTAACATCCCCATTGTTTTATGTCTTAGCAATTCATTTTTTGGATTTCTTTTTCTATGGGCATACTTGGTAATTTACAATTGTTTTGTTTCAGTCCCTCAAAAAGTTATGGCTGAGTAACTATCACAACCTTAACAGCATCATGGTGAATGAATCTAATCAAGACAATGATTATTTTTATTTTTTATTTTTTGAATGGCTAGAATTTATTCATAAAAGAAAAGGATGATACAACAATGCCAACCCTGCAAACAAAAAAAACTCAAACAAACAAATCTAATCCCGACAACGATGATGGTGAAGATGATGAGGAGGGTGAAGAGCAGATGACGGTAAAAAGAAAGTTGTGGAATTTCATCATTACATGACTTCTTCAGGCTACTGCTGATTGCAGGTCAAACATCTCTTACCTTAGGCAATCATATATCGAAACTGGAGTTTTTCTATGCCCACACACGTGTACAAGCCACATTTGCATACCACCGCTTGTGCCAGTGTGGCAGACAGATGCATCATATGAGTTGTACATCAGGTGGATCCAACTGTGTAGATGTTCTCAGCCTAAAATCACACTAGTACACACATCAGGTGTGTCCCGATATTAGAAACAGGTGAATGGCTTACAGAACTTTGCCCAATGTTTTTTAAGCCGTAAAATTATTTCATAAATGGTGGTCCGCCTGGTTATGTACCAACCTTGATCTAGTTGCCTCTGTGATGGATGGATTTGGATCTCATACCTGTGTGACATGCTAGTACATGTGGTGTCACACACAATTGGGCTTAGCAATGCTCTCAGAATTTTAGTTGTTTTTAAATTATCCTAGCTTGGATACATCCAAGGTGGTAAGGTTTAGAAAGTAAAACAATCAGGGATCGAACCCTAGATCACTCATACACTTGGACACTGTCTCTACCAGCTCAAAGTAAACTTGTTTTTATGCGAAGGACTATTGTTTTCATTGCATACTGTGGTTTAAAAAAAATGTAATCTTAATGGCTTCAAAGTGTTATGTTCTCTGGCACTGGCAAGTATGTAGAAAGCATCGCATCGGCTATTTAAAAACGTTGGTGACAGAATTTTGAAAAAAAAAAAAAAAGAAACAAAAAATTCATTGAGCCAATTATTTTGAATTTGGGAAATTTTGAAAAGTTGTGAATGTTTGAAACTAAATAAAAATTATGTTCCTCTTCCTCTCCTCCATCCATCCCTATTGTTGAGGGCGAGAAGGTTAAAGATAAGGGATTTTTATGGCATAATTCCTCAGGAATTCAAATTTTATGAAACAAGGCGTCTAGGAACTGAAATTCCTGTTCAGTGCTTTTTCACGGTGAAAATTACGTAATTGCCCTCTCTTTTTTAATTCTTTAAAGAGGTGAATTGAGAATTGTGGGCCCACGTGGTATGTGTGCAACATTTAAACCATCCAACAGACGCACAACACCATGATTATCAGACTGTAAGCCAAAAACCTGGAGGATCCGATCATAAGGGTGGGCCAAACCATAAAAAGAGTAATTTAGACCACTCAAAAACATCTAAATTCATGTGTAGCCCATTGGCCAGATTTTTGGTTTGCATGATCACCATGATGGGATTGTATATGGTAGATGGATTGGACGTTATACACATACCACATAGGCCTCACAATTCCACGACTTTGCTACTTCTTAGAGAAAACTAAACCATGGCATTTTGGTAATTGCACCCCTCTAAAAAGCATCTCCCTGGAATTTGGATTCGTCCAGGCATTATTTGGTAAAATGTGAATTTCTGAGGAACTTTGCTTTTAAGTTCCCTAAAAATAATGTTTCCTTTTTCTGTTCTTTAGTACTATATTATTTGTGGCTTTTTCTTGAATAATTTTATAAAAATAGGGACTTCTGCTACTACATCTAAAAATTATATATAATGAGCAATTTGGAACTTTTTCCTTCTTTTTTCTTTCATTTTCTGTTTTTAGATTGACACCATTGCATATATGAATAACAAGCTATAATTCCCTTGGCCACTATATTAATGTACGCGCTGTTTGAACCTCACTGCACACTGCAAATGGATTAGTAATGGAGCTTTTCCAGCCTTTTTCACCTGTTGTAGTGAAATTTACAGCTTGTTCTTGAAGAGAAGCATACTGTGAAACCGAGTCTTATAATTCAATGTGCTTGTTTTGTTGGTTGTCTGCCGCAGATTTCAAAGAATGCAGAATAGGCTTGGTGGGGGATTCGTTCTAACATGTAGTCGACTTAATTAGCAGGGTGAAGATACATACGTATGGGTTCTCTTCATAGGTTCTCTGGAATGTGTAAATGACGATGGTCGTACAGAATCTGTAAATGCATTGTAAGAAATGTTTTTGGGTGTTGATATTGATAGCAAGGTGTGCCTATGCATATGATTGTTAGGTTCTCTTTTCTTTTCTCTTTTTTCTTTTTTTCTAACCCATGATGTATTCATGCAACATTTTGGGGAAGTCCAGTTCTGCCATGGTGGTGAATATAACTGTGTTGATTAATTCTTGAATGTTGAAAGAACCTGTGAATGGAATTTGTTGTGAGTGGATTTTTAAGGGTGATTTCAGATGCGGTATGTAATTGAAATGTGATTTGTTGAAGAACCAATTTGCAATTTTTGTTACTTTACATTCTTGTTGAGAAGCAGGGCTTGAAATTGCAATTTACTTAAAGGTTGGATTTGAATGCTTCAAGGGTCTGTTGGGCAGGAGCACTTTGCTCACCATAAATGCAATAATTGTAGTTTTAGAAAACGAGGACTGATTTAGTGGGCTGTGTACGGGGAC
This sequence comes from Liriodendron chinense, assembly GCA_003013855.2. Lineage (NCBI taxonomy): Eukaryota > Viridiplantae > Streptophyta > Magnoliopsida > Magnoliales > Magnoliaceae > Liriodendron > Liriodendron chinense. Next base: position 662,472 of record ML058590.1, read on the forward strand.
TTTCCATTCACTAAGCTGCATTCGGACCAGTTGGCATTTGCGTCGCTGCCTATCTGGACCATACATCAGGTTCAGTCCACTCTTCATCCACTACAGTGAAAATTACAGCAATGTGATTGTCCTAAATGTCCATGACTGGAACTATATTGACAAACAATCTTGATAATATTGATAGCGGGCCTAGTGTGGCTGGAGTTTACACTGAAGACCACACTGGTTGGATGACCTCAACCATCTTTCACCTGTTGAATTTGGATTGCTGATCATTGTCCTTTTTAACTGTCATGAGATTGCCACCAGTTGGACCTTTAGAATCCATTGATCGATGAATGGATGGCTAAGAAAAGAATTACAACAAGAGTCCACAATCAACTAGAAGAAGTCAGAAGATTGAAGGGGCAGAACCTGTCGATCTGGAAAGTTTCAGGGCATGGTTCATCTACGGTGGGGCCCTTCATGGTAATGGTGTAGATAACCAAAGTCATAGGTCCCACATGTACGCACAGGCCCATTCTAGATTGCCAAACAATGAGCTGCACTTGTGCAAATTGAAACTTTTGGATGTGATACGTGAGGAATTATGGATTCTCGGTGGAGGATATGCAAGTATGCACCTAGTGCCTAGGCAGCCCTAGTGCCTATCCTTTGGGGGTCCAATTTCTAGACCGCTGATATGTTTTGGCCTCATTGAGTATGGTTCGCTCTCGTAAAATCTTCAATGACGGTCGGCATTCAATTGAAGTGGTTTGCTCCCATATATGCCGAACTAATGCAATCTGATAGAGGGAAGGACTAAATCTATGGAATTTTTATTTTATTTTATTTTTCATTTAACTGAAACGTTCATGTCCACTGGGATGAATTAAAAGGCATTCAATCCTTGCTGTTTCCTATGGTGTGATCCACTTGAGTTTTTTTTATCTATCTCATTCTTGGGTTCCTGTCCTAATGTGATCTTGTGAAAGTGATGGACCAAGTGAATTTCTCACTTACATCAAGGTAGCCCTACATAGCTACTTCCTAGGGGAATTTCATGTTGGGGCATATCCAAAACTCGAGTGGATCACACCATTGGGAACAATGGGAATTGAATGCTACCATTGAAACTTTCTTGTGGCACAAAAGTTTTGGATTTGGCTAGTGTTTGTACTTTCAGTTCATCCTAGTGGGAATAACCTTATGAATGATTTGAATGGTATATCAATTAATGTCAGTGGGAATAAACTAATGGAACCTTTTGGATGTCATATAAAAATGATGGTGGGTTTTGGAAAGTTTTCAATGGTGGCTGTTTCCATTCTCACTGTTTTCTGTCGTGTGGCCCACCTAAGTTTTGGATCTACCTAATTTTTTTGTTCTTTCCTATTGTTAGCTTGAGAAATTGATGGACAGAGTAGATTCTCACAGACATCTCGGTGGGCCCCACATAGATTCCGGGCTGTTAGTGGGGACACAAGCAATTCGCATGCTGTTGGATGTATTCAAGCGAACTTCAGATTTTCAAAATCTCTGCAATAAGGGTGCGTATTACGATCCATGTGCGCAAAATGCATTCTATAAATTTCCTTCATGAGGCCAACCTGTTATCAGCCTGGGACTGTACACACACCAAAAACAACGGGGCACTGGTGCTGATGTGGCGAACCTGTGCGAGATCTAGTCCTTTTTGTCAGGTGGGACCCTGCATTTGTGCTCGTTAAAATGATTGTCATGCAACTGCATTCTCATGTGGGCTACAGAGTGCAGATAAAATTAGCAATCGAAGAAATTATAATCACATTCGTAGTAGTGTGTGGTCTAATTAATTAGGGGTGTATAGATTGGATCTGTTTTTTTACTGTCTTAATATATAGAGCTACCGAAAGAGCAATGGTTAACATCCCAGTCACCGAAAGTGTGTAATGACCAGAAGAATTCTGTGTGAAATCATAGTCATTGGAAGTCTCACTAGATCATTTGTCAGTTACTGAAAGTGTTTTTGATTCACATCTCTTAAGTCGTCAAAAATGCATATTTGTCTAAATTATTCACTTTTCCTTTCCGTTTTAGTTTTAGTCATCCATCCACCTTTCTTTTAGGCTATCGTAAAAAATAAGCCAACTTTTAAACCTTTTCCAAATACCCGCCTGTTATATTAGAATAAGGTAAAAAAAAACAACCGTCATCTCTGTAAAGGATGATTTTAACCACCATTCTAAATTAATTGAGTGGACATATCCGGTATCTTGCGTAGGAACGAGGGATGCGGATTAGCTACTGCATCAAGGGACGTCACCAAGTTCTGTAGGGCCCATCATGATGTATGTATTGTATCCACACCGTCCATCGATTTGGAAAGATCATTTTAAGGCATGAGCCAAATTTGGAAAGATCATTTTAAGGCATGAGCCAAAGAATTCACCAAGTTCTGTAGGGCCCATCATGATGTATGTATTGTATCCACACCGTCCATCGATTTGGAAAGATCATTTTAAGGCATGAGCCAAAGAATTCGGCAGATCCAAAGCTCAAGTGGACCCCACCAAATAAAATAGTGGGGATTGAATGCTTATCATTAGAAACTTTTTGGGGCATAGGAGTTTTTTATCAAGCTGATATTTGTGTTTTCCCTTCGTTCATGTCTGTGTTAACTTATGAATCGGTTGGATCTCAAAAAACATCATGTTGGGCCCTAGTAAGGTTTCAACAGTGGGTAGGCCTGCACACAGGTCGGGTTGGGCCCAACCATGGACCGAACCTAAATATATTTTAAAGGTTTGGTTTCAGTCCGGGCCGTGACCGGGTTGGGCTGACCCAACCCTAACCCTACCCTACCCTACCCTACCCTACCCTACTTGCAAAAGGGTCAACCCTAACCCTACCCTACCCTATATGCTAAACTGGGTCGGGTCGAGCTATGTCAGGTTAGGAATAAAACTTTTGTGGCCCATAAAACGTTTTTAATGGTCATTTATCACTATTTTTAGTGGTATGGTTCACCTAAGATTTGAATCTTCTTAAGGTTTGGAATCATTCCCTAAAATGAAACAGTAAAACAGATGGACGGAGTGGATATACAAAAAATATATCAAGGTGGGCCCCACACGGTTAGGGTTACACCCATTAAGCTATTACCTTGGTAACAGCTTATTCTCTCCCATGAGATCGGAAGAGGAATTAGTGGATTAGGTGAGACCTCGGATCCACCAAGGTGGGTGGGACCCTGACTGTGGGATCACTGTGATGTATGTGACTTCATCTACCCATCCATTCGTATTGAAAGCACATTTTACTGCATGAACCAAACAATGAAGCAGTTCCAAGTCCTAGATGGGCCATAATACAGGAAAAAGTGGTGATTGGCCATTAAAAACTTTCTATGGGCCACAAAAGCTTTAGATCAGGATTATCTTTATGTAGCCTCTTCATCTAGATGTTTGTGACCTTATCAACAGGTTGGATGGAAAATAATGGCAAATAAACATTCCGGTGATATCCATGAAGTTTTCAATGGTAGAGATTCAATCACCACTGTTTCTATAGTGTGGCCCACCTAAGGTTTGAGTTAGCTTCATTTTTGGTATTGTATCCTAAAATGATCTTTCAAAATGGTTGGACGGTGTGGATTTAAGGCACATACATCACTGTGAGCCCCACAGTCAGGAGTCCACCCACCTTGGTGGATCCCGGGTGTTTGTCACCTCATCAACTCCCTGTGGGATCTCATATGATATAGACGAGGATTGTTTTGCAGGCTGCAAAGTTCCTGCGCTGGGAGGCTAGGTGGGGCCTACTGTGATGTTTGTAAGAAATCCACCACGTCCATCTGTTTCTTGGAAGTTAACATCTAAAGTTCCAATTTTCGGAGCGGTCTGGGTCGGGCGGAACGGGTCGGGGTACGGGTCGGGTTGGGCGGGTTTGATGTGTATCCTAAACCGTACCTAAATTAAAAACGGTCTAGCCACATCCACCAGGGACCGGACCATTTTCTCTCCCGGGTCGGGATGGATCGGGTTTTTACCAGGTTGGGTAGGTTAACCCGATAGATGTGCAGCCCTAACAATGGGTATCACCATCTCCATTGTTTTCTCTGGTAAGATCCGCTTGAGCTTTGGCTCTACCTCATTCTTTGGCTCATGCCCTAAAATGATCTCTCTAAATTGATGGATACTATGGATACAGCACATACATCATGGTGGGGCCACAAAACTTGGTGATGTCACTTTAGTAGAGAATCTCCCTGCTCACACTATAGTAGTTAATCTACGTCCAGGGACAAGATGCCAATTCACCTGTACAAAGACTTTGTTATTGTAACACCCCATAAAACCACTCATTTGCAAACCCGAACACGTGCTTGGGACACGTGATGCATATGCCACTTTTAGGGTAATTGATTAGCCACTTTTAGCTTAATTAAGCCATGACCTCATTAGACTAAGACCTTACACACCCACGTGGGAGGCCATTGTGCCACCCGTCTTGAGACGGATAAGCTTGAGACTCGAATAGAGAAACCTCCATGCCAGAACCGGTGACTGGAATCACGAAATTGCGACACCATGCAAGTGCACATGAGGGTGCAAGTATACTTGCACCAAGAGTTACTTAAGCAATCATTCCAAAGTGCACTTTTCTTGGGTGGGCCACTAGGACCCTTGCATGACCATGAGATGGGAAACCTAAGGCTTAAATATAATATTGAACCTGTCCCCAAAACCCCTGCCTTGATCGACGGTCGGTGACCGTTGAACGAACCCGCCTCTTTATTCAATAAACGCCACTGAGATCGTAACCATAAGAAGATCTCGTACTAGAGAGACTATCCTGTGGATTAGAACGGCCCAGATAAACCAAGTGGGCCCCACATCACTAAAACAGGATCCAAAAGGCTATCTTTACATGACTAAAATCATCAGAGCTATATTCTCTAATAGCCCCAATATGTAAAAGCCCTTACTCTAGCCCTTCTATATCATTTTCTTAGAAAATTTCTAAGGGAGAGGAGGAGGAGAGAGCTTGAGAACTTGGGAAGAAGCGGGGGAATGAGCTTGTACATGTCGCATCCTCGCTCATTGCTCACACCTATCGCTACTTAGGAGGCAAGATCTATCCTGGACTTGATATACTCAGCTCTGAAGGTAAGAAGAGAGCTCTACACCTAAATTTTCTAAATTTTCTTCGAAGATTTCCCCAATTGCCTGACATGCATGCCTCATCCTTATAGGATTGCTGATTTTGTCCAAGAATCAAGGTGCTAACCTATTACCTCTAGGTTATCCAGGGCCCCAAATGTTATTAGACATAGTTAATACTCGAATTCTCTTCTTACTCGTGTTTAATTTTCTATTGAGTTGATATGTCTTGCTTAACTTCACCCCTAGGTGCTGAATTTTTTATGTTGGAGTCTTTGGGCTCTTTTATATATTCTTAGAGCTACTTATATGTCTATATGTGTGATGCATGCCTATAATATTTCTTGATAAGTGTGTTGTTTGCTGTAAAGTAGAAAATTTTATAATGAAAGTTATTAACTTTTATTGTATGCTCCAAAAATTGGTATTTATGGTGAGTTCATGTTATGCTAGGCTTGAGGTTACGTTGTTTCTTACACATTATGTTATTCGGGCCGACTTTGTATGAAATTCACCATGCATTAGGTTATATAATTTGTCTGGTATGATCGCCCGACTTGGTAATTGGACGAGAATTGGGGGCAGCCGCTTGAGGTCGACCGCCCTTAGGCCGAAAAGGTCGATTTGAGACGAAAGGCAGGTGACCGATCGTGATTGAGGACCACACGGGCCTTGCATGCCTAAGGTCGGCCTTCTCGTTCTTCATCTTAATCAAAGGTGTCGGCCCACCATTGACTTGGAACTTGTGTGCGCTACGTGAATTGTCATCTCACTCGAATCTAAGTACCAATGTTACCGCTGGACGACTCACTTGTAATAGCACGGTGAATCAATCCCCAGGTCTTATAAACCGGGCATGGTAGTATGGGACCTATGCTCGAGCTGTCGGCCTACACTGGGGTGACGAACCTCCCCATAGTGTCAAGTGAGCACCCGTGGAGGTTACAAGCCTACCACCAGACTATGGGATAGGGTGATGAGCCTTTTTCTCGCCTGAGTTGGGCGTGGTTGACGAGTCACGGCCAAATCGGGCCTTCGGGCATGACCCGAGTAGGGATCAAGGGAATACTGGCGATGATAGGGGTTCACCACACAGGGAGCCAAATGGTCCCAGTCGGCCGGGTGATAAAACATTGGTACTATAGCTTTGCCAACCGATTAGATACTCAAATAGAATAATTAATAACTCGGCTAATCATGTATGGTTCGGCATGGTATGCATTGTGCGAGAGATGGGGTGGTGCCTCATTCGCTGGCGGCTCGAGTCTGTGCGGGTGATGTGGTGGTACTACTCACTGTCGATTGTGACCAAAATGGTGATCGGGCATACATTTGCATTTCATGCATTCATGCATTAATATTGCAAGGCATAGTACTTATCCTATGCCTGTGTCTGCTATGTATGTATGTTTGAATCATTAAATATGCCTAACTACATTTGTACCTTATGTAACTTAGGAAAATGGAACCACTAAGTTGATCACTCGGTCCCACTCTGGGATGGTGTTTTAAAACAATAACTAGATGATACTTGTGATGCAGGTACCATCGAGGCGGACACGTTAGCGGGGTATGATGATGTCAAACTTGGCGAGGACACGTACTTCCTGTATGCGGACAACCAAGAGTAGGTGGGAGCCATGGCTAAAGTTTTGGGAGTCGGGCACCTTGTAGGTGATCCCGAATGGCTTAGGGATATAACTTTTGGAACCAGGGACGTGGGGACCCCCGGCGGGTCCGTTGAGTGAGTTGAAATAGTTTTTCATTTTGGACACACACACACACACACACACACACTCTCTCTCTCTCTCTCTCTCTCTCTCTCTCTCTCTCTCTCTCTTTCTCTCTCTCTCTCTCTCTCTCCTATTTTGGATAGCCTTACTCCATGTTAATTGTCTTCTAGCTGGGATTTCTTTTACTCCATCATGATTGTGCTATACTTGACTTTATGCATTGCATTATGTGGAACCCGGGATATCGGAGATCGAGGATGTTTGCGGCCCCTAGCATCCGAAGTGCCACAGTTGTGGGCTCACAATGATGTCTTTGTTTGATCTAAGTCGTCCATCCTTCTTGGTTAATTATTTTAGGGAATGAGCTAAAAAACGAAGTAGATCCAGATATCGCATGGATGTGGGTTTCCTACGAAAGCTTTTCGCAAGAAGTTCCTACTATGATGCTGGGTGGGGCCTACCGTGATGTTTGTGAGAAATCCACACCATCCATCCAATTTTTAAGTTCATTTTTGGACATCCGACAAAAAAAATGAGGCGGATCCAAAACTTGAGTGTGCCACATGAGAGGAAATAATGGGGATTTATCGACCACTGTTGAAACATTCATGCGACTATAAAAGCTTCATATGAGGCTAAATTTTTGTGATTTCACTTCATCCCGATGGGAATGACCTTATAAATGGTTTAGATGGCATATAAACATTAAGGTGGAGCCCAACAAGGTTTCAATGGTAGAAATCTCTTTCTCTAATTTTATCTCTCGTATGACCCACTTAAGTTTTGGATTCACCTCATTTTTTGTCGCATGTCCTAAAATGATTTGTCAAAATGGATGGACAGGGTGGATTTCTCACAAACATCATGGTGGGCTCCACCTAAATATCCCAACATTGCAAAAGGCTTTCACAAGAAACCTGCGTCCTGTGATCGTATGGTTAGTAAAAAACAAAAGGCTATTTTTGTCATTTTGAAAACTACTTTATGCTATACTTGACGGTATTTGACAGTAGGCACCAAAATAACCATGGGTTGAAATGGTAGGCGAGGATTTGGAAAAAAGTTTAAAAGTACGCTTTACTTTCAACAATAGCAAAAAAGAGAGGCCGATGGATGACCAAAACTCTTTTTTTTATTTTAAAATAAATATTTATCATACCTTTTAAACTCAAGTTACCCATTTTAAAGCAAATTGAATATGAGGGGATATGTAAATAGATTATGATATCTCATGAGGTCAACATCATAGTACCATTATATATATATATATATATATATATATATATATATATATATATATATATATATATATATATATATATATATATATATATATATATGGTATTATGAGGTTGACCTCATGGGAAGCTCCTCTGAGGTCGAGTTGTGTGGGCCTCACCGTGATGTGGATCGGACATCAACACCATGCATTTGATGGGTCCCCTTTAGGTTATGGGATATTAAAAAAATTAGCCTTGTACGGAACTCAGGTAGGCCATTCTATCTAAAACCAAGTGAAGACATGCCTAAAACATCTAAAAGCACTTGGTGGGGGGCCCACCTAAGTTTTGGATGCGGCTGAAATTTGATCTAACCCATCATCCAAGTGGGAAACGCACAATGGATGTGCTGGATTTATGAACCACATCACGGTGAGCCCAATAAACAATCATGAATGTTTTAATGGGTGGGTAACCCCTTTCAATTGTTGTATGTGACGTGGCCCACCTAAGTCATGAATTGACCTAATTTTTAAGCCCACCGCCCACCATGAAATGGTGCATCTGATTGATGGGGTAGATGTCTGATCCACATCACGGTGGGGCCACAAACTCTCTCTCTCTCTCTCTCTCTCTCTCTCTCTCTCTCTCTATATATATATATATATATATATATATATATATATATATATATTTGTTAATAATTATATCTGTTATCGCAAAAAAATTGGACAACAGGTATGGTTGCCTGATCCCAGCCTTATAGTCCTTTCCGCCCTTCTCTTCCATTAGTGGAGTAAGCTGGTGACATCGGTCCTGCAAAGAGATATAGAATAACTAGAGGGGGAGGTGTCGGTGTCTGACTGGAAACTCTTCGATGCCTAAGTCAGGTGGAGACAGGGTAGAAAGGGTGTAGGGTTCTCTCGGGAAGAGATCGTGAACCTTATTCTGTGGGATCGATCCCTATTTATAGGGTTCGGCGGATCATCACTCGTTAGAGTCCATTTAGGTTACGTTAGGAGAGTCATAATTAAGTAGGAGTTATGTCTCATAACGATAGTAGAGATTTCTAGCAGGGATAGGGCTGAATGTCTATCTGATCCGTCTTGGGCTATTTTGCCTCGAACTTGTCATGTGTCTCCTCGGTGATTGTTGACCTACTCAGCTCAGATTGTATAGCTCAGCGTTTGACCTCTTTCCATTATAGGTTTCCGACTCATGCTATGGATCCCTTAAGAGAGCTAAGGTCGATTCCCATCCTCATTAGTCCAGCTCAAGACATCAGTTGTGGCCCTTCAGCTTAGGGGCAGGTCCCTTATAGACGTCAACCCGCTCTTGCTCGTTAGATGATTGAGGTCGTGGCCTTTGCTTTCGCAGAAGCCAATAGGGCTTAACCGTTGTCATTCTCGTATTGAAGAGCTAATGATTACTTAGGTTACCCCTTTTGACCTTTACACGGTCATACGATCCTTCCTTTTCACAGGGGAGTCACTGGGCACCAACTTGGGGTCACCCACAACAATATCTATTAAGATCTTTTAAAAATCTTTCCAGGATATCTTATTATATAAGATTTTAATTTTTACAATATACTCCATGTCATTTAATAAAGAAACCCATGGAGAAAAGATTTAAGTAGTGCATGTATACCTTTCCATGCAACTAGTTGCAGTTCGACTATTGGTATACACATTACTTTCATGAACCCATCCCGGAGGCTCAGTCCACCCTTAGTCCAATATTATTAAAAAATCGCTACAATCCATAATTGTAAAAGCCCAACACTAAATGTATCTTCCACAAACGATCTTACCCATTCTTGCATGACATTGACTTTGTGGTTTGAATAATAGGATTATCATGATTTTCTCAAGGCAACCTATATCTCGCATGGGTGTCCATCATTAGGTGAGACCCATCATTTACATGCAATGACCCATGCATCATCAGCTAGGTTACAGTTGTATGAGGAAGCTGGACGGTTGAAATAAAAAAACCAACGGCGTATATTTAATATAGATATTGTTCTCCAAATGATGAGTGTTGATGCTGAAAATTGGTCAACAGATGAGGATGAAGATCCTTCGATCTTGACGGCTGAATGATGTTGATCTTCTCTCTGACAGAAGGTTGGATCCTGTAGAACACAAAGGAAAGCAAAGGGGGGTGGCTGGGGTCCAGCTGTTAGTCATCCGATGCCTAAGTCAGTGGGATCTTGAAAGATTAAATATCTATCTTTTGATCAGTTTTTGTATCGTACCTCGATAATGAAGAGAATACCGCAATTTATAGACTTAGGTCGTGGGGTTACGTTCCTTTTTTTTATCACCGTGATACTTGTAGAGGAAATCTCGGATCTCTGAGATTTCCTGAGCTGTCCCGTGATCTTCGAGGATCTTCGGCGAGTTGGTTAGGGATTTCCCGGATTCTTCTCCTCTTATCATGCACAAACTTAGAGAATTACGGTAACGGAACCAGGTCGTTACAACTCGAGTGGTCGGCCTTACGAGATCGTTCACAGGGATCGCCTTTCCTCCCTAGACCAGGTCGGTCTGACCTGACGACCTGTACTTGGGTCGTTCTTTCTGTCATCAGATCGATTTCGAGCTGAGCAGGCTGATCCGGATCCATTCCCAGGTCAGCTCGTATTCTTCTCGCAACAGTACCGAGGTCAGCTCGTATTCTTCTCACAACAATGAGTATAAAATCCAATACCATACCCACTGTCTTCCCCATCCAATGGACAGATCAGATACCACGCTCATGCATCGAATTTCTACGTGATCGGTACTGGTCGGTTCTGTAAAAGCTCTGTGAAACCCATCATGATCTGTGTGTCTTATCCATTCTGTCGATTCATGTTTTCATATCATTTTATTGCATGAGCCAAAAAATGAGTCAGATCAAAATCTAGGGTGGACCTTGCCAAAGGAAACAGCTGTGATTGAAGGCTTACCATTGAAAATTTCCAAAGGCCCACTGTAATGTTTATTTGCCATCAAACCTTTTGATTAGCTCAGAAAGACATGGATTAAGTGTAAACATATATATCAGCTCGATCTTAAACTTTTGTACCCAACAAGTTTTTAATGTTAGGTGTGGTCAACCTAAAATTAGTTTTTGGCTATGTCCTAAAATGATATGAATAAATAGATGGACCAGATAAAACACGTACCCCACGTTAGAGATCAGTTAGCTTACTGGGTGTTACCCCTACTGTCTGGCCCACATGGCTGATATTTTGTATATCCATGCTGTCCATCCATTTCTCCAGCCCATTTGAAGATGGGTTCCAAAAATCATGCAGATACTAATGTCAAGTAATACTAATCTTAAGTGGACCATACCATTGGAAACAGTGATGGTTGAATGCCCTGCCATTAAAAATTCCAAAGAACCCATCATAAAGTTTTGGTAATTTTTATTTGCAATCCACGCTGCCGATAATGCCAAAAGATCACCAAAAGATTTAAATGAACGGAAAATATAAATATAAGCTCGAACCATAACTTTTGTAGCTTAAAAATAGGTTTTTAATGGCCATTCATCACCGTTTCTAGTATTATGACCTACCTGAGATTTGGATCTTCTTAGGGTTTGGCATCAAATCCTAAAATAATATACAAAAATAGATAGACAGCATATATATAAAAAATACATAAACATAGGCCCACACGGTTAAGATAAGACCCACTGGGCTGTTCCCGGGTAAGCTAAGCTGCTCTCTGTCGCACCAGCCATTATTACGTGGCGTTGTTCACACCATACATTAGATGTTACCCGGGTAACGGCTTAGTCGGTGTTACTCTTTCCGTATGGCCCACCTTGATGATATGTTGTATATCCACTCCGTTAATTTATTTTTGAAACAAACTTTAAGACACTGTTCGAAAAATCAGTTATATAAAAATCTCAGGTGGACCACACAACAAGAAAAAGTGGTGATTGAAAGCTAACTAGTTAAAAACTTCCCAAAGGCTCACTTTAAAAAGATACATAATGTTTATTTTACATCCAACCCGTTTATAATATCAACCATTACTGGATGAAGGGAAAATAAAAATATTAGCTTCATCCAAATCTCTTGTGGCCTACAGAAAGGTGTTTATAGTCATTCACAACTGTTTCCAGTGGTGTGGTCCACTAAAGATTTGGATCTTCTTAAGATTTGGGATATTGTTCTTAAATGAGCTGAAAAAAATGGATGGACGGCGTGGATGTGAAACAAAGTCACAAAGGTGGGACCCTGACTGTAAGGGTAACACCCACTAAGAGAACAGCTCAGCTAAGGACGACTGAGAGAAGTTACCCAAAATGGGACGACTGAGAAAAGACTTCGTTACTCTACAAGTGCATGGACATCCATTTAAATGCATACAGTCACTGTACACGTGGAATAAAGGTAAGCCAATCAAAACCGTTAAAATACTAGTTTACTCTGCAGATGGATGAATCAGAAAATAACACCAAAGAATCTTTTCAAGCATCTGATTGGTGGACCACCAATTGGGCGGTCAAGATGAAAAGTAGCCGTACCCATTTTGAAACAGAGATTTCGTATTAACATAGGACTGTAAGATTGACCTGATGTTGACATGTGGCATATACAGTGGGTCCCACATTCTGGATCGTGGTTCGCATGGGGAGCGGATTAGCTGTTACCCTAACCGTGTGGGGCCCACCTTAATGTATTTATTGTATATCCACTCCGTATATCTGTTTTCACATCTCATTTTAGGAGCGATCCCAAATATTAAGAAGATCCAAATCTCAGGTGGACCATACTATTAGAAACAGTGATGAATGATAATTAATAACCATTTGATGGCCACAAAAGTTTTGGATCAAGTTGATCTTTGTATTTTCCTTTCATCCATTTCTTCTTGACGTTATCAACAGTTTGGATGACAAATAAACAATACGAAAACCTTACTATAGGCCCTTTGGAAGTTTTAATGGTGAGGCACTCAATAACTACCTTAACTAATACTTTTTCCTGTGTTGTCGTCCACCTTAGATTTGAATCTTCTTAATTTTTGGTACCCCGTCCTAAAATGTGCTGGAGAAACGGATGAACGGCATGGATATACAAAAAATAATCAAGGTGGGCCCCACGGTAAGGGTAACACCCACCAGCTCACCAAATCCGCTCCTGCGGGCGTGGCTGCGATTGAACATGCTCCGCCGGCGTAGCAAATTTCAAAGGCCGACTGGCTCGCAACAAGATTACCGTGAGAGTTCACCATCTCCTTTTAAGCTGTGGTGTCTCAGATGTGGCAGGTAGGCCTGGCAACGTGTTCGTGTCTTGTTGTATTCATGTCCGGTAAGAAATGCCGTCAACTGAATCCGGCAAAAAAAATAAAGAAAAAGAGAAAGGGGCTCAATTCAATAGAGATTTTAGAGCATAGTCATAGGTAAAAAGATGGAGAAAACTTTCGAGTGAGAGAGAGTTTCATTAGCTGTCGTAGATTCTTAAGAATTTCTCATCATATTAAAAATAATTACTAAAATATTTTTATTAACGAATTAAATGAGTTTCGCAAGTGAAACACTAGCCTAACTCATTATCTTAATAAGTCTTGTTGGATCAACCCTTCAGTGACCCGACAAGATAAGGCCTGATAGGTTGGCTGGTTGCATGCAAGTTGGCGGGTCATGTGGAATTTTGTTAGGCCTAGCGGCACAAACATACATGTGAATCCAAGCCCTTAAAATCGTGGGCCCCCTCTTGGATTTGTCGTCGAAAATTTTACAACCATCGATCGGTGCAAAACCATCCAAATGGGTGTCTATCAAGCCCATGGCTAATTTAAAAGAGGCGATTCCACTACAAAGATGGGTAGTTAAATTTAAGCTACAACGCGTGCATGGGGCCCACCTTGACGTATGAATGATATCCAATCCGTACAAAATGTTAAACACTCTCATGCTATCACGATTCTCTCAAATGAGGCCGATCCAAAACTCAGGTGTTCCACACTACAGGGAAAAGTTGGGATAGGGATATCCACCATTAAAAATCTTCCGAATTGTGTGTGAAGCCTGATGTATTTTGTACCATCAAATCCGTTCAGAAGACGCTCCCCACCAGAATAAATGGACAACCATAAAATAAGGTCATTACAAAACACAAGTGGGCCAACATCACGTGATGTTAGAAGTTTTAGATATTAGTTTACTTCGTGTGGTCCACAAGAGTGTTGGATTGATCTGATATTCACAGTCCAAGAAAAATATGACAGGAATCATATGATGGACGGACCGGATGTCATCAAAACAACAATATGTAGCCCATTGATCGTGTTATAACTTAAGCTAACTCACACAAAGCTTTGTACTGGTTCTAACCTCATTTTAAAATAATCAAAGAGAAATCAGACGGTTAAGATTGTTAGATTACTCTTGGGCCATCTTGGTCCATGCTCAATATATGAGATCTATAATCTGGACGGTTCAGATTGATTAGCATGTATGCCAAGTGTACGGTGATGCTACACCACAACTTAGATAAGGAGGGTGACTATCCGCATAGCCAGATTCTCGTCATTTCTAACTTCCTTGAAGCCGGAGCTCTAACTCTCAGAAACGAGAGAGAGAGAGAAGCGATGGAGAGCGGCCTCTTGATTCCTCGGCTCCGTACCAACCATCTACTCTGTTCATTTCCTCCGTCCGTCACGGATAAAAGACATTTACCTCCTCCATCTCTGAAGGTATTTGCTTCTCTACCACTGCTTTCTTTCTGCCATTCCCATCTACTTTGGGGGCTTTTCCTGTATTCTTTGAAAAAGTCGGATTCCTGTGATGAGACGCAACAGATACTGTGAACACAGAAACAGAGCTCCTTGATATTATTCTCTTTGAGGGAATGCCACGCACACTCCATGGCAGGGATTCTGCCACACGTGTCGGTAATCTGTACCGTTCGTCTGCAGCGGCCCACTATGGATTGGATGTGGCCGAAAAATCACGCATGTAGATGATTTTAGTTCTTAACTGTTCCAATGGATTGCTTTTATCCATGGATGGGAACCGTTGCTGGACTTTTGTAGCTGTCCAGCTCGTGCTCTTGCAAAAACCCATTTGCTTAGACGGTTAGGATTGCCCGATTGGTGTGGTGTGGGGCTCATGTGTGTCATGGGCCATCAGATGAGTGGTGTGCATGTGGTTCGCAGTCAGGGATTTGTGCATGGTATCAGCAATCATCTTGATTTGCTGTTGTAGTATATTTACATTATTTGCTTTTTTTTTTTTTCGTCTTGTATTTAAAAATATTTTATAGTAAAAGCCCCATAAAAAATCTCATTGGAAGGAAAATGAGTGGCATTAAATAGTGGTTTCTTGATAGGACTTGCTTGGTGATGGAAGCCAATATGACTCGCTGTGAGTCTGTGACTTATCTGTTTCGTTTTGAAGCCAATATCGTTTGCCACCAAAATTGAGAAGACTTGGCTGAGTCAACTTGGTTTCGGACTTTGTTCAGAACCATCTTCAAAAGGGATAAAAGAAAAAAAGAAGAAGAAGCAAATGAAGGTAGTAAAATGATGGAGAAATTGCTTCTTTTCTTGCATTATGTGAAGTTGTAGAAATCTTTTTTTTGAAAGGTGGAAGTTGTAGAAATTTGTTTTCACTAAATTCATGTTTTTTCTTGATAACGATATAAATCAAGCTTTTATATTATAGCGTTTGGGTAGAGGCAGAATATAATGGCATTTCTATCCAAACATACTGTCTTACATAGTGGGTGGATGGAGAAAAGGGGAAAAAGATCACCATCTTCTTCCTTATGATAAACCTTGAATGCACAAGGAAAAAGAATATAAAGTTGCTACTAATGGATAAAGTATTTTTCCACTTGATGTGGCTCACAAAAGCAAAGAGGTCCAAAACCCCTAACTCGACTTGAACATGGTAACTTTCTCAAAATAGTAAAACTTAATTAAAATAGTAAAGTTGTTTAAACCGACTCTAAATCATAAACCACTCCCAGATAACCGAAACAAGGGCTTTGAGATAATACTAGACTCTCGAAGCACTAAAATGAATGAAAAAAAAATTGCAACTTATTAGGAACAATGAAGTTTGAATTCAAATGGAACTTTGATCTTAAAAGTGATCGTTTTTCTTGAGAAATCCTATGTGGTCAACTGATTCCATTAGTTGGCATGTCGTACGGCTTATCAATAGCTTTGTAATGATACCTCATATGTATGATAGAATTAGAAATGAATGTATTAGAGGGAACTTAGGAGTAGCACCAATAGGTAATTAGAAGGAGACTAGATGGTTTGACCATGTGCAACGGAGACTAAGAATTGCACTGATAGTAGTAAGTCGGATTGGTTCAAGTTAAAGGCTCTAAAATGCGAGGGGAAGGCCCAAAAGGACTTGGGTGGAGTGGTAAGAAAAACATTTGATGTCCAATGGTTTAACTGAGGATTTGGTCTATGATAGAGTGGAATAGCGGAATAGGATTTGTGTAGCCGATCCCAATTAGTTGGGATAAGGCTTAAATGTTATATGTATAAACACATTTAAATATATGGCACAATCATTCATCGATTTGAATTGTTCGGTCATTCAACCCATTGGTTTTCAGTAATGGTGAAAAAATCACACTGATCCAATGATCTTGACCTTTTGATCAATAGCATGAAAAATTGACAGTCAAGATTGAATAGAGAAGGAAAATAGTTCGATCATAATTTGAAACATCCATTCAATAGGTCCCACCATGGGTTGCTTATGATTCTAAACAAGCACTTTGGTTTGATGATGATAACCATTCGATACGTGGCTCATAAAAAAGAAAAAAAACAGATGAATTACTTATGACTCCAAAGAAGCACTCTGGTTTGATGATGTTAACCATTCGGTCTGTGGCTCATAAAAAACAGATGATTGTAAAAAGTGGCCCACGTTGTAAGGGTTATGCTCTCATGATTAGTGTGATTTTTCACAACGGCTTGCTCCCAGTGATAATCAATAAATGGTCCGGATTGATGAGTAATCACACTGCACATCATTTCAAAATTTTAGGGACATTATTGTCTCCGTGAACGTGGTGATTTTAGCATTCCCCACATGTGAAGGTATTCAATAATGGTAATGGTGGCCATAACCGCTAGCCTTATGGCTGTTATGACATGGGCAACGACTATTATGGCCCTGTAACGTTTAAAGTATTTTTATTTATTTGCAAGGAAAAAATGTGCTGCTTACTGTTACATAATGGGCGTTACACCTGTAACTTAACTGTTTTTAAATACCGGTGGGTGCACGTGTGGAAAATGATCACATATTGTTGGTGCTACTATAAGTTATGGCAGTGTTGGCCTCAATGGGGATCACCATGATGTTTGCATCAGCTCCACACTGTCCATGAGGTGTGCAGCAGCTCCACCCTTTCAGTGTTAGGCCATGAGGCTGAAATTAGCTTGATCACAAGCTCGTTTGGGCCACACCATAGGGAATAATTGGGAGGGGATGCCCAACCAAATTTTTTTTCCATACTTTTGTGGGGCCCACTGTTTTTTGTATATGCCATCGAATCCATTCATTTGATGAGCCATGCGTCCCACTGGGATGAAGGGACAAAAAAATTAGGCCATTTGAAAACTCAGGTGGGCCACACCAAGTGAAAATAGAGGTTTTAGGCATGGTTTTCATTTTCCCTTAGTTGTGGCTCACTTGATTGTCTAATCTGGCTGATTTTGGGGCTCCAAGATGAACTTGAGGTGGGGCACCTGATGTATGGATGTCGTGCATGCGTCACGATGGCCCCCACAGAGGTCGACGCTGCTGTAAGTTATGCTCATGTAGACCCTATTGGATTGGGGCCATATGTGTGTGTGGGACACGTGCAACATGTGCAGAAGATTGAAAAGTAAAGTTTATCAAAATTTGGGTCAGCCCAGTTCTAGTCAAGTCTTAGGTTGCAGCTAGATTAACCTGACTGGGTTATTTTCATCTTGAAATTTTAATACATAAATAAAAGAGGGTCTAGGGTCAGACAAATCAGCTTGCAAAACGCCACTTTAATGCCACTGGGTGAGTGGTGGTGGAGGATCGGCATTCGGCAGTGGGAAGGATTCTCTTCTAAGAGGCAAAATCTGCTGTTCATGGTAGGTTCATCAAATCCAGGGTTGGCGTGGGGGACATGGTTCATTTATGGGAAGATCAATGGTGCTGTGAGGTACCCCTGTGTTGGAAGTTCCAGAGGTTATATATACGTTGGCGGTTAGTAGGGGGCAACAGTGAACAGTTTCTGTCAGTTTATTGGTTGGAACTTGGAAGATAATATGGGGGCCAATAGTCAGTTATAAACTCAGAGACAAGGAGATTCTAATGGTAACCCAGATGCTTGCTATGCCTGAGGAGGTTTATATTCCTTGATTTGGTGCCGATAGATAGATATTGGAGCTCGAAGCTGGCAGGTCCTCTTTGGGAAATCCAGGCCCATCTGGGATCAGATACATCGTTTGGAACAATTGAGGAGAAAGGTGTTAGATTTCTCTGGCCCTGTTGGTGATTGCAATGATGCGGAAGCTATAGAACTTCTCCATGGATCAAATTAGTAGTTATGCTCACTCTCTTTCTGTTCACAACCAAATGCATCTTGACTTTGAGACATGTGATTGGATGGGCCAAATGTGATCACTGCCCATGGGGAATTGCCAACTTTATCGAGGAGGTGAATGGTTTATGTGGTTCGATAGATGTGTCTTTCTCCTACATGCACTGTGAAGCAAATTCAGAGGACATTGATGCTGAGGAGAGAGCTGTAGTGATTCTCTTTGTAGCTGATAGGGGATAGGGGCTGCTTGTTGAACAATCACAGTGCAGATAGATGTATTGCTTCCTTTTCCTTTTAATAAAAAATTGAGCCATTCATTAAAAAAAGGAGGCATCCTTGACTTTTCTATGTCCAAGCAAACTATTTTATACCAAAGCTCGTGTAGAAGGGCAACATAACCAATCACCCAAATGCTAAAACCTTAAAGGAAAGCAGCTTAACGCTTGTGTGGTCTGTGCTATTTTCTGATAATGTTCTGTAAGAGGTCCAATGTTGGAAACCTGACCATAGAAATCCAATGACTGAAAATACGAACTCCATTTGAATTTGTAATAGAAGTATGTTGGTTTTCTATAAAGAAAAATATCAGTTACACGTCTTTCACTATTTTCTTGATTTCATTATCAACTTGTTTTTTGTACTTTTGAAATCTATATTAGACAGTTTCTTGTTTGGTACCATTTTGTCCATTCAGTTTAATTGTCTTCAGCTGTCCGTGTGATTCTTGGTCTTTAACATAAGAAGGATTTGTCAGTTGGGAACAATCTATAATACACAAATAGAATCTGTTTATAGAAACTTTGTAATTGTACATTCAAAGCTGATGTGTGAAGAGCATTGATATGTGGGAATGATGCAATATGGGACACTAAATTGTCAAACTTGAAATATTTGATATCTATTTTCATGCCTCTGCAGCTTCAAAATCAGTTGCCACTAATGTATTCTAATTTTCAAGTGGCTTTAAGCGTAAGGCGTGAAGCAGCAGTAGAAACGAATAATTGGTGCGTATACTGAAAATTCATAATTCTTGCATCTCTAGAAAATTAAAATCAAGGATGTAAATTTTTTATTTCCTCTCATGTGGAACTATTCATGTGAACTGATATTCGGTAATGTTTTATGTTATTAATGTCAGTTGGAGTCTGCTAGCCTCACATCCCCCCCTGTCACACTCACTTTTACTTTTACATCAGCAAATATGCCAGTATGGCTCTTACGTGAAACATTTGAGTCCATGCCTAAGGTGAATCAGACCATGCATATGAGCTGGCACAAAAATAGGCAGGTCCACTCATCATGCAGGCTGCATGTTTATGTTTGATGTGAACAGTTGGCAGGTCTATTATGCTGTCCATATTTTATACAGGGGTTGATGCCTGATGAGTGGACTGGCCTAATTTTTGCATCAGATGATGTTCAAGGTGGAGCTCACCTAATGCACCGTTGAGATTTCGCACACCTGCCAGGTGCTTGTGGAGAGGAGCATGTGAGGCTAGCAAACTTCATTTGAAATTGCCTTCAACCATGCAAGAGGGTAAGGGACGTGCTCCAGTGGTACCAGTTCACCATAAGCTATGGGGTACTGGGCAGCTATGTGGCCCACATGATGGACGCACAAAATTCAACTTGTCCATCACATGGTTCCATGCATGTTATCCTCAGGTAATCGAAATCAGGCTGATATGTGAATCAGGTGGGCCACACCACAGGGAACAAGTTGGGAGGGAACATCCGCCCTGGATTTGTGTGGAGGGCTTACCGTGCTTTGTATATGAAATCCATGCTGTTCCAACTCTTCATCGGATCTGGATGAAGGGTCAGGCCTAAAATCAGGTACGTTTTATATTCATACGGTCCTCTGCGTAAATCAAGGGCAGGCATCCCCTCTCACATTGTTCCGTGTTGTGGTCCACTTGAGTCGTGGATCAGGCTGATGTTTGACACCTGATAATATGAAATGATGCATCTATTGGACGGGTTGGATGGCCTTCACACATCATGTGGGCCCCACACCTGCCCAGTACCACTGTAAGCTTGCCGTGGCACTGGTACCGCTCGAGCATGCCCCAAAGGGTAAAAGTCTTACTGGACTGTCCATACGGCAACCCATTTTAGAATACTCACACTAGCTTCAATTTGTTTGGGGCTTCTTATTCATATCTGCTGGTCTGTGGTGAATATTGATGAGGGCCAGGGGAAGCAGCACCAGAGTCGTAGAATTCGCTGATATAAATTGGGACAACCTTGGGTTTGGCCTCGTGCCAACTGATTATATGTACATCATGAAATGTTCTCAAGATGGAAAGTTTTCCCAAGGTGAACTACAGTGTTTCGGGAATATTGAGTTGAGCCCATCATCTGGAGTCCTAAACTATGGGCAGGTTAGTCATTTTGAATCTTTGTTGTGTTAAAATCTTGAATTCTGTGCCTTAAAATCTCTGACTTGCACTTTATATCTGGCATCTGATGTTGTTCTTGTGTTAAATAATTTTATGTCTGTGCAATCTTAAAGTGGAGCATTTGGACTCTGTTTGGATGCACAAATAGATTGAAATTGGAACACCCAGTTTAGAGGAATGGCGGATTTGGATGATGTTTCCTAGTATTCATAATGAGGATATAACCCTCAAAACTGCAATTACGTTTCTTTCAAGTCCAACTTGCAAGTAGCATGATTGTGATTTTGGAGCTTAGACCCATAATATGAATGCTTAGGAAGGAAATTACAATTTTGTTATACCAGATTGTCACAAACTATTGCAATTCAACCTGATATTGCATCCGTTTCACTTGGTGTTAATTGGAAAGGAATGATAGTATCCTCATCGGAAATGTCTGGTTTGTTGATTTTTGCTGACTCACATGCTTATGTGCATGTCAGTCTTGTGGTTTTGTGATCCAAGCTGTTGATATGAATATATGATGGGTCTCATTCTTGATAGGGATGCCCATAGATCTCCCAGATTGGAAGATTGTAACCCTTCAATATTTCCATTTGTCCATCTGATGTGGGCCAGAGCTGTTTTTTATTTTTTTAATTTTTTATTTTTATAATTTTAGAGATAGAGCTGTATTTCTTCTCTTAATCTTCTATTCACATTGTTCAATCTGAAAGCTTGCCGATGCATTATACATCCATGTTGGGTCCCCACAGATCTATGCTTTTGATCACCATTAGTGTTTAAAATAGCTACACTGTGTAGTGTGTAGCTTACGCTACGTAGCATAGCTTAGCCTTAACGCTATGTAGCTAATGAAAATAGCTTAAGTCACGTGTAGCCTACACTACATGATAATTTGCATACGCTACACGCTATGAAGCTAGGCTACATGCTATGTACCTCACATTACAAGTTATTTTTCATTACAATATTAAAATCAAATAATATTTTCAATGATTTGTTACATTTTTCTATTTTCAATATTTAATGCTTTTAGTAAAAATAATATAAGCAACAGTTTTAAATTAGTTTTGTTGCTCTTTCTTTACCTTTATACTTAATGATTACCCTTTTCTATTACTTTAAGTCGCGTTTGGTTGCACCAAATATCATGAAAATTTGTTAAATTTCATTATTAATCAGTCTAATTTGGTCAATATCATGGAATTAGTGCAACCAAGAACAACCTTAATAAAAAGTCTAGAAGTAACGTGTAGCTTATGCTACACGCTATGTAGCTTATGCCTTACGCTTCAGAGGTGTGAACGCTATGCTACTCGCTATTCGCTATTTAAAACACTACCAACTATGGGTTCCACATGCAAGGAATCCTGCAGGTCAGCAGCTTATTTATTCATGAGCCGGACCCTATAATTCCTTGGAGTGAAATCTGTAATGAAACCCAGTATGCACTCCTGTTTGTCGGACCTTTACCCTGAATTTAGTCACTCTTTTTTTTCTTTACTATTTTAAAAATAATTACTATGCCACTGCCATGTTCTTTCATGCAAATTCTCAAAAATAAAAAAAAAAACTCTTTCATGAAAGACCCTTATTCTACTCTAAAGTCAGAGTTATGCTCTGCAAAATTACAGTTTGTATTTACTGTTGGGCTATATAGAAATACGCAGTTGGATCGCCCTTTGGAGGAGGAAGTGTGTCCCTTGGCATTGGTCGCTTGTCTCTTGGCTTTTTCTCCTTTAGTTTGTTCTCTGGGCAGGGAGATTTTGGTGGTGACAGATTCGGGTTTTCAATTTTCTTCCCCGGGAATTCTAGTGGAGGCCCTGGTGGTATCCCCCATTAGAACATGGATGCTACCCTAGTGCATAGGAGGCGATTTTAATGTCGTGCGCCTCGTGCACGAAAAGTTGAATGGAGATAGGGTCTCGATCAATATGCGAAGGTTTTCAGATTGGATTGGGAAGCACAACCTTATAGACCTTCCCACAGGGGACATTAAATACACCTAGTCTAATGGTCATGCTTCCCCAGCTATGCCTCTTTTAGGCAGGTTCTTGGTTTTTCCGGGATGAAATCTTAAATTCCCCTTAGCCTAACAAAGAGGCATCCCTAAGTTGGTCTCAGACCATTTGCACTATTATTTTGGAAGTAGATGAAATCAATTGGGGCCCTAAACCCCTTAGGTTCGAGCTCACCTGGCTCGAAGTGGAGGCTTTTCACTCCTTGGTTAGTGGATGGTCCTCTTTTTTGATCGAGGGTACACTTGGTTTTGTGCTTTTTAAGAAATTGCAGATGCTGAAAGAAAAGCGTAAGATGTGGCACTGCGAGGTCTTTTGTCAACGGAGCTGGAGCTGTCGAGTCTGCTCGACTAGATCCAAGTGTTGGATATTCAACAAGGGGGACCTTTATCGGATGAGGAAGCTTCTTCTAGAGTTTAAGTTGTACTTTGACTATG
The DNA here is from genome assembly GCA_003013855.2 of Liriodendron chinense. Lineage (NCBI taxonomy): Eukaryota > Viridiplantae > Streptophyta > Magnoliopsida > Magnoliales > Magnoliaceae > Liriodendron > Liriodendron chinense. The sequence continues at coordinate 685,972 of ML058590.1, forward strand.
CTTCTAGGCTTAGGGAAGAGGAGATAAAATGGTGTCAACACTCTAGAGCTGTTTGGCTAAAGGATGGAGATAAAAACACAAAATTCTTCTATGGTATAGCTAGTGCTAGCGTGAGGAACAATTCTATCTCCTTGGTTGTGGTGGATGGTGAGGAACAATTCTATCTCCTCGATTGTGGTGGATGGTGAAAGGTTACCTAAGAAAAAATGTATCAGTGATACTGTTGTTAACTTTCACTTCCACCTTCTTTTGGATGATGGTTATGATCATCTGAGCTTATAGATGATTTGCCTTTTGCCCAAATTTTCCCTGAGGAGGCGGCCTCTCTTGAGAGTCCGTTTCTCCCGGAAGAGATTAAGAATGCGGTGTTTGAATTAGGCAGAGATAAGTCCCCAGGTCCTGATGGCTTCCCTCTTGGTTTCTTCCAGTCATTCTGGGACTTGGTGAAGTAGGATCTTGAAGTGTTCAATAAGGATTTCTTTTAGTCTGGTTGGATTCTGTTTGAGATGTTCTGTTTGAGATGGGTAGTTCCTTCATTGCCTTCGCCCCTAAGTTGGAGGGTGCTGAAAGCTTGAAGAACTTTCGTCTTATTAGTCTTATTGGTAGTCCTTATAAGATTGTGGCCAAAATTCTTAGTTTCAGGATTAGGCTTGTTCTTTCGAAGGTGATCTCTTCTTAATAGAGTGCTTTTGTCTTTGGGAGACGGATTATGGATTGTGCCTCGCGCTATATCATGAATGCCTTGACTAGTGCCATTGAGCAGGAAAGCAAGAAATTCTTTATAAATTAGACTTGTAAAATGCCCATGATCATGTGAATTGGAAATTCTTGGAGTATATGCTTGGCCGCTTGGGTTCGGGTATAAGTGGAGATCTTGGACTCGAAATTGCGTATCCTTAGCCAAAATTTTGATTATCAATGGTTCCCCTTTTGGTTTCTTCAAGGCCACTCGGGGGCTTTGGCAGGGGGACTTGCTCTTCGCTCTTCCCCCTTCCTGGTTATTGTGGTGTTTGAAGCCTTGAGTAGAATGCCGTCGAGGGGTCAAGAGGTTGCTTTATTGTGGATTTTCCGTGGACAATTTTCCTCAGAGACATGGTGTGTCTTAACGGCCATTATGGGGCCATAAAGGCCATTACGTAAAGGTAAAAGTGGCAACCGCTACATTTTACGGGGTCGTGATGGTCGTTATAGAAAAAATGACCAGTGACGGCTCGTTACGTCCTCCATAAAGGATGTCACGGCCTCGTAACAGTTACGAGGCCGATATAGGTTTTTCGAGTTTTTATTTATTTTTATTTTTTATCAATTAAAAAAAGTGACCATAACAACCGATACGGGGCTGTAACGACTGTTACAACCATCGTTACTGTTGATGCCAAAAATTGGTCAACAGACGAAGATGTAGATATATGATCTGAATAGTTGGATGGAGTTGGGCTTCCGGTATGAAAGGACGGAGATGACGAAATCCTTAGATCCTGCAAAAGAATACAGAGGATAAGGGGGGTGGCTGGGGTCCAGCCAAAGACCCTCCGATGCCTAAGTCAGTGATCTTGAGTAATCCGATATTTTTTAGTATAGATCGATACTAGCTTGCGTACCTTCATAATGGAGAGAATGCTCCAATTTATAGACTTAGGGCGTGGGGTTGCGTCCATTGATAGTTACGCGACGTTTATGGAGGAAATCTCGGATTTTTGAGATTTCCGGAGCTGTCCCGTGATCTTCGAGGATCCTTCGGCGAGTCGGTTAGAGATTTCCCGGATTTCTTTCCTCTTATCACGCATAAGCTTAGAGAATTACGGCAACAAAATCAGGTCGCCAATCGGCCGACCTGGTGAGGTCGTTCTCAAGGGTCACCTCTCCCTTAGATCGGGCCGGTCAGACATGACGACCTGTATTTGAGTTATTCCGTCTGTCATCAGATCAGCTTCGGGCTGACTGAGCTGAACTGGATACGTCCTCAAGCCAGCTCGTACTCTTTCGTGAGGGTCCCGAGGTCAGCTCGTATTCTTCCCACAACAGTTACTGTTACAAAATACTCTGCTCAGAGAATCAATCATTTGCAATTCGCAGATGACACCTCGCTGTTTTGTGAGCCTTTAGATTCTATGGTAGACTGCCTGACTATGATTGTGTGTTGGTTTGAAGTGATCTTAGGCTTGAAATTTAATTGAGCTAAGAGCAATTTTTTTTTAGATCCACCTGTCTAAAGAGGAAGTGCTTGTTTTGGCTGCTGCCTTTGATTACTGGGTGGGATCCCTCCCTTCCTCTTATTTGGGCCTTCCGCTTTGTATTGGTAAACGAATTTTGCATGTTCGGAATTAAGTCTTAGAAAGGATGGAGAGAATTATCTCTTGGAAAAAGTAATATGTTATCTTTGGGGGTAGAATTACTTTGCTTAAATCTTCTCTTTCCAACCTCCCTCTATACTTTATCTCTCTTTTGTTTCCCCAAATTGGTTATTCCTTGGATTGATAAGCTTTGGAGGAACTTTCTATGGCATGGGGGCTCTTCGGCCAAGAAATTCCTTCTTCTTAAGTGGGATGAGGTGTGTAAGCCGGTCTTAGGAGGAGTTGGTATTAAGTGTCTTGACTTTGTTAATTTAGCCCTGTCAGGTACATGGGCCCAGCGTTTTGGCTTAGAGGATGGTAGTATTTGGAAATCTGTTATAACGGCTAAGTATGGTGTGGATCCAGGGGGTGGTGGACTAAAAGGTCCTCTCTATACTGGTGCCTTTGTTTTGTGGAAGGAGATCATTAGCGTGGTTGATCAAGCTTTTCGAAGCCCGACCTTTTCTGTGGGTAATGGAGAGAGTTAGATTTTGGTCTAACCTTTGGTGCGATGTCCCCACCCTTAAATCCTCCTTCCTGGCCTTGGCTGGGCTTTGCTCCTATCCAGATATTTTGGTTGCTGAATGTTTTTCAAATTCTAGATCTAGTGGGATGTGGATTCCCCATTTCGTAGGAATTTGAGCGACGAGGTAATCGAGGACATATCCGGTCTTCTTCTTCATTTGTAGGGTTATGCGCTCGATCCTGGGACTATAGACTCGCTTATTTGGAGCCTTAATAGATTTATAGCTTTCTCGGTGAAAGCTTCCTATGGTTTCATGTATTCTCTTAAGGATCAGGCTTCTCCTAGCTATATAGGTCTTATGGGGCTCCCTTAAAGATTGCAGCTTATGCTTGGTTTACTAGAAGAAATCGTAATTCTTACGAATAACCTTCGGAAGAGAGGCCTAGTCCTTCCTAATGCTTGCCTCCTTTGTGTTGCTAATGCGGAATTGATGGATCACCTGCTCCTTCATCGCCCTTTCTCCTCTGCTATTTGGAACAATATCCTTTCTTAGGTAGATGTCCATTGGCTTGTGCCTTACTCTATCGAGGGTCGGTTTTGGTCTTGGCATATCAACTTAGAAGGAAAGCTCAGAAAGAAGAGATGGAGGCTTGCTCTTCTCGTTGCCCTTTGGGCCATTTGGTCTGAAAGAAACAACTACCCTTTTTGTGATAAGAAAGGATCGTCCTAAGGGGTTCTTGTATAGTTTTCCATCTTATTAAGGAGTGGGCTCCTTGAATCTCTGGGGGTTGGGTCTCTCAGCTGCAGGGCTTCTTTGTATACTTTTGTTTTCCTTCTAGTTTTGCTTCGGTGTCATTGCTTTGTTCCTTTTTTCGCTTTTCATCTTTTGCCTAATAAAATTCTTCATCTTAAAACAAAAAGGAATACACACCTAAATTTTTTAAGTAGCCTTCAGTTCACCCATTAAGTTTGGCTTCTTCAAGAATCGAGATAACATACAAAACGAGGCAAAACACTCAAACACTAATAGATACAAACACAAAGGCGCTGCACGATCCCTATCAAATACAGGTCTAGAATCCCTCATAATTTCAATATTGAGCTCAGGTTTATCTATTCCTTGTTTGGCCAATGAGTTAGGCTCTTCATTAGCTCCTCCTGGGACATGCGAAAAGGAATTGACCATTGTTGCAATCCCCGATATCTTCTATCACATTGATAATTCTCCAGGAGTAGGTGCCTCTTGCCCATGAAATTGCATTCTTGGAGTAGCCTTCAACAGCATCAACAACAACAAAAAAAGGAGAGAGAGAGAGAGAGAGAGAGAGAGAGAGATGCAAGACGGATGGATAGTCTAACCTAGAATGATGCAATGAAATTAATCAACAGATTAATTAGGGAAATCAAAACACAAAAAAAAGCTAATCTATCACAAGGTTAAAGAGTTCAAGCATTAAAGTATGCTCCAGTTCAAGTCTACCTACAATTCTGCAGTATAGGTCTTAGAGGATACTGATTAATTAGGACATATGGAAGGTAGAACTTCCATTTAGCATATGGATGAATCTTGATTCAAAGGAAATCATTTGGTTTTATTAGGATTTTGATAAGTTAGGGTTAGGGATTTAGGATTTGGAAATTGGGAAATATCTTTTTGGGAATTGGGATTTTTTTTTTTTAGAATTAGGGTTTGAAGATGGGAAACGAAGAAGCAAAATGGGGGTAGGTTTGTCCGTATGGACGGCTGTACGGTACGTTCGTACAGTCGTACAGACCGGGTTGTCCGTACGATTGGGTAGGGGTGACGACTTGGGAGTGGTCCGGAAGGCTAGGGTGTTGGTTTGGGTTAGGTTTGGAAGGGCTAGGGTGATGGTGGTGATGATATTTTGGTTGGAAACAAAAGAAAAAGAGAAAAGAGAAGATGCGAAAAGAAGAAAGCAAAAGTAAGATTACTTGGAAAGAGAATAAAAGAAAGAAGATAATTGGAATCAGTGTTTTAAATAGCGTGTAGCGTGTAGCGTAGCCTTCACCTCTCTGAAGCGTGAGGCGTAAGCTACATAGTGTGTAGCGTAAGCTACACAACACTTAGATTTTTAATCAAGGTTGCACTTGGTTGCACCAAATTAGATGATTAATAATAAAATTTAACAAAATTTCATGATATTTGGTGCAACAAATGCAACCTAAAGTAATAGCAAGGGTAATGATTAAGTATAAAAGTGAAGAAAGAGCAACAAAACCGATTTAAAACTATTTCTTATATTATTTTACTATAAGCATCGAAAAGACTAATGAATGTTCATTGAAATAGAATTATGTAGCAAATCATTTTTAATGATTGATTTTAATGTTATCGTGAAAAATGACTTATAATGTGAGCTATGTAGCATGTAGCGTAGTCTATGAAGCGTGTAGCGTATCCAAATTAATCATGTAGCGTAGGCTACACGCAACTTAAGCTATTTTCATGAGCTACGTAGCGTTTAGGCTAAGCTACGCTACGTAGCGTAAGCTACACGCTACATAGCGTAGCTATTTAAAACACTGATTGGAATCACTCCATGGCTTCATACCAAACTTCAATTGCAGGAGGAATTTTGCTCCAAAACAAAGCCAGAAGAAAATTTCATTCAATAGCCAATAATGCCCTAGGCTTTACATGTCCAAGCCTTATATGCTTTATTTGGGGTGTTTTTATTAAAACACCCCTAAGCCATCCCAATGGCTCCATTGTATCCAATGGGTCCACGATCAAGATGGTCCATGGTCAAGATCCAACGATCAAGATGGTCCATGGTCAAGATCCAATGGTCCACGTGTGAAATCCAATGGTCCAACACTCCTAACGAAGCAACCCACATGCATCTTCATAGTGTATGATCTTCAAAGATGCACGATCATGCATGTTGGGTCTTTAATGGGGCTAGGAACTTAAATTGGGCCAATTGGGCCCCATGTAATGATCATCTAGCCATAACGAAACTGGGGTAGCTCTCCTCCGTCTCTTATAAACTATAAAGAAGCTCAGATGTCTTCATCAACTCCCTTCAGTTGAGAAGAGTTCGCCTCTGGCGAAATAAAATTGCGATAATGCTCTAGAAGATTTGAGTCTAGTCTCTGAAGCTCGGTCTTTGTAATCCACGTATTATCTGACTCTGGCCCGTTCTTTCGCTTTACGAGATATTTCTAGAATCCTCCATGTCTGGTAGAAACTACTTGTTCATCCAAGATATCTTTGATCTCTTCCCTTCTGGTAGGTATGGATGATAAAGAAGGCAAAGGGTAGGAAGAATAGTTTGGCAAGGGCCATGGGTCGTGGGGCAGATCGGGCAAGTTGGGAGCACCATCATATGGGTTAATGTGAGAGTCGGAATGAAGGCTAGTCGGTGTAACTGCTGGACCCTTAAAAGACACAAGATCTTCCACATTGAATGTAGAACTAATGGCTATATCAGGTGGAAGATCTACAACATATGCATTGGAGCCCAATCTTTTCAATATCTTACAGGGTCCAACACTACAGGCTTGTAATTTCTCCATGGCCCCTTGCATAAACCGTTCCGACCTTATTCGAACCATCACAAAATCTCCTTCTTGAAATTCTTTAAACCTGTGATGAGAGTCGGTAAATATTTTGTACTTTTCATTGCCATGCAAATCATGAACATGTCGTGCAAATGCATCTGCGGACTTTGGAGGTCTATGGGAGACTGGCGTAGGAATGAGTTCTAGAGGCTTCCCAGGCTTGTAACCATGCACTACCTCAAAATGACTCATGCCTATCGACCTATTTGACTGAACTATTATATGTATACTTTGCGACTGGTAAAACTGAATCTCAAGTCCTAATATAGTCACCCACAAGACATCGTAACATGTTACCTAAGCTTCGATTGACTACTTTCGTTTGACCGTTAGTTTGAGGGTGGTATGCTGACGAGAACTGAAGTCTACTCATCATGTGTCAAAGCGTCTTCCAAAAATAACGTATGAATCTCACATCTCTCTCATACACAATGGTTTTTGGCAAACCATGTAAGTGAACCACCTCTTCAAAGAAAAGCTTGGCAATGTTGGTGGCGTTCGATGTTTTGGAACATGGGAGAAATTGAGTCATTTTCGAGCAACGGTCTACCACCACAAAGATGTAATCATGCTTTCTGATCATCTTGGGTAGCCCAAGCACGAATTCCATACTAATATCTTGCCACAGAGCGTGTGACATTGGTAAGGGAGTATATAATCCAGTGTTTTGCCTTTTCTGCTTTGCTAGTTGACAAGTCCTACATTGTCTGATGATTTTGGCCATGTCTCGCTTGAGGCTGGGCCAATAAAACCTATCCTTGACAACGGCAATAGTCTTGTCTCTATAGAAATGACTGGCAACTCCTTCGGCATATGAAGCTCCCAAACTAGAAAATTTCGAAGGGAAGTGCGGGGAATGCAGACTTTGTCGCCTTTAAATAAAAACTCATTGATTGAGACAAATCCACTATCACTCCTTCGACTGGTCATCCAAAAGTGACGTGTACTACTTTTCCCAAATCTGGGTATGCAGAATACTCTCCTTTCAATGTTTGAACCCAATGACTTCCTCGCTTATGGATTGGAGTAACGCCACTCTACTACTAAAGGCATCGACAAGTTTATTCTCGACCTTGGCCTTGTGCTTCAAAATAAAGGTATACTCGTGGAGGAACTCAACCCACTTGGCATGCCTTGGTTTTAATTTCTTTTGGGAGTTGACGTATCGCAATGCCTCATGGTTAGAAAACAATACGAACTCTTGTGGTAGTAGATAATGGTGCCAATGTCGCAAAGATTGAACTATCCGCGTAGAATTCCTTGTCATATGCAGAATATCGTTGTTTCGCGTCATTCAACTTCTCGTTAGAATAGGCAGCAGGGTGCCCTTCCTAGCTAAGTACTCCACCTATACCTACAGTAGACGCATCTCGAAGAAAAGTTGGGAAGGTGCATGACATGAGACTCAATCATTTTGCCCTTAATCTCCTTGAACTCCTTGGATGCAGCATTAGTCCATTTGAACTATCCCTTTTTTAATGCAATCCGTGATGGGAGTTGTAATCGAATTAAAGCCTCAAATGAACCGCCTATAGAAAGTAGTTCACCCTTGAAAGCCACACACTTCATGAATGTTCTGCGGTTCGGGCCAATATACTATGGCCTTGACTTTGTCGGGATTTGTAGACATGCCCTTAGATGAAACAATGAACCCTAAGAAGATAACTTTGTCAGATATGAAAGAACACTTCTTCAGGTTGGCATATAACTTCTTTGCCCTAAGGACCCTCCATTTGAGGGTGATTATTTCACTCTTTCGTAGGGCACTGCCGCACTGGTATGTGAAATGACCATATCCTTGGCAGGTTGTAACATCGCGTTTGCTTACCTCCCGTTAAGTCGGTACTAGCTAGACCTTTATCCTTCACACCCCTATTGTTGGATTGAGTACCAATAGGGGCTCTGGATTGACTCTCAAAACTAGGCTTAACTCCCTGGGGAGTGGTCTTAACATTGGATTCACGAGAGTCGAATCTTCTCACGAATTGCGGTTTCAGATACCACTCAAGTTCGTACACCACTTGATAAGCATGCTCTTGGGTGTTGGCGTCATGAGGAATTAGCTCACGTTGAAGCTTGGATCAGAGGCCCATTCTGAAATGGGAAAGGGTCACTAACGGGTCCTCGAGGTTACAATGCATCATATATTCATCAAACTTGGCGATATAATTAGCCACGAGCATTGATCCCTGTCGAAGGGATTGCCACTGATCCAAAAGCTTCTAGCAGTAAGAGAGTGGAAGGTACTTATCTTTCAAGATCTCTTTCATCTCAGCCCATAGTGAGACCGAGTCATCTTCAGACCTCTCCATCTTCCACTCGACATTTGTCCAAAACAACTTAGCTTGGCCTACCAACTTCATCTTGGCGAACCTCACTCGACGACGATTGGACATATCATACCACTCAAAATAATGATCCATGTCTGCAAGCCAATTGAGTAAGGCCTTGGGGTTTAAGCGACTATCATAACTCGGTGCCTCAACTTTCACACTTTTCATTACTCGCTCATCAGGATCATGGTGGTCTTGATACTCTTTTAAGTGATGGCTGGGTATGCGCCTCACCATGGAACACCTCGGTCACGACCTCTTCCATGTCCTCCAACTTGATCTCCTGCTTGAGATTGGCCATCTTCCCCATCGTCGGGGTTTGCTTGGAGGGAAGTTTTCAACTGGGTTACGCGAGTGTTGGTCGCCGCCGGTTGGTTATTGGCGGCTCTACTTTGGGCCTCAAGAGCCGTAAGATGGTTACTCATGGCATTGATAGCCTCAGTAAGTTGTTCCAAATTCATTTTAGGGTGCATACCAAAACCTCGCCCAATATAAGTGGGCATAAATCGGGGATCTAATGGGGAACCTAAGAACTAAGGACTCTAGATGCAATGTGATGAGAATGGGAAGACTGTTAATCCTAGACACGACAATATGAAAAACCTACTCTAAATGCAACATGAAAGACCTCATGACTTATGCTAATTTGAGGACCACATTAAACCTTATGCTAATCCTAGTCTTTGATACTAAAAATTGATTCAGGATGGATAGTCTAACCTAAAATGATGAAATGAAATCAATCAACGAATCAATTAGGGAAATCAAAACACAAAATAAAGCTAATCTATCACAAGGTTAAAGGATGCTCCAGTTCAAGACTATCTACAATTTCGCAGTGTGGGTCATAGAGGATATTGATTAATTAGGACCTATGGAAGGTAGAACTTCCATTTAGCATAGGGATAAAACTTAATTCAAAGGAAATCACTTGGTTTTAGTAGGGTTTGGGTAAGTTAGGTTTAAAGTTTTAGGATTTAGGAATTGGGGTTTTGGGAAATATCTTTTTTGGGAAGGAGGGTTTTTTTTTTTTTTTTGAGAATTAGGGTTTTTGAATCTAGGGAATTAGGGTTTGAAGATGGGAAACAAAGAAGCAAGAAGAGTGGTAGGGCTGTCTGTACGGACGGTCGTATGGACTGGGTTGTCTGTACGATTGGGTGGGGGTGATGGCTTGGGAGTGGTCCGGAAGGCTTGGGTGATGGTTTGGGTTAGGTTTGGAAGGGCTAGGGTGATGGTGGTGATGGTCTTTTGGTTGGAAACAAAAGAAAAAGGGAAAAAGAGAAGATGAGAAGAGAAGAAACTAAAAAAAAATTATCTGGAAAGAGAATAAAGAAAGAAGATAATTGGAATCACTCCATGGCTTCACACTAAACTCAAATCACATGAGGAATCTTACTCCAAGACAAAGCAAGGAGAAAATTCCATTCAATAACCAATAATTCCCTAGGCATTACATGTCCAAGCCTTATTGCTCTATTTGGGGTGTTTTTACAAAAAGCACCCCTAATACTATAAAATGTCCAAAACACCCTTAATATCAACTTAATCATAAAATAAATCAAAATAATCAAACTAACTAAACAAAATTACTAAACTAAGCCATCCCAATGGCTCCATCATGTCCAATGGGTCCATGATCAAGATTATCCCATGATCAAGATGGTCTATCGTCAAGATCCAACAATCAAGATGGTCCTTCCTAGTGTAGGGTCTTCAAAGATGCACGATCATGCATGTGGGGTCTTCAACGGGACTAGTAACTTAAATTGGGCCCTATGTAATGATCATCTAGCCATAACAAAACTGGGGTGGCTCTCCTCCATCTCCGATAAACTCTAAAAGGAGCTCGGATGTCCTTGTCAGAGAGAGAGAGAGAGAGAGAGAGAGAGAGAGAGCTGGAAAGAAATTGTTAGACCATTTGGAGTAATGCCACCACCTTGGCTTTATTAGAATTAGCCACCCCCAAAGGCCAAAGAACCTAGCCAGAACCAACCCTCAACTGTCACGAATCACTCCACCCTTACATGTGAGGCCTGGGTTCCCCAGGGAAATACCATTAAATCCACTTTAGGGGGGGGGGGGGGGGGGGGGGGGGATGGAGCAGAAGTGGACTTATTCTTGTAAGCTCTCGAGCCATAAATACCATATTGTTGCATGAGCAGCCATGTTCCACAATACCTGACTCAGCGGACCACAAGGATCAGCAACCCAACTGTCAAGCATCCTCCAGAGCTGATACAGGAAAAGCCCAACTGATCACTATTTTGTGATAATAGCACATGTGGGAGGCATAGGTTGCTAAATTCCACTGAATCTTGTTTCTAGCCAAGGATTACAATGTATCATATGAAGTTAAAAGATTTTTTCAGTTTCTTGAAAGTTACCACTTATGTCTTCTGTTTTTTCTCCCTGATGATTTCATCTTTTGAATTTATCTTTAGGGATTGTTTGAAGGTTTGAAAGCATACCGAAAAGAAGACGGTTCCATTCTACTCTTCCGCCCTGAGGAGAATGCATTGCGGATGAGAATGGGTGCAGAGCGGATGTGCATGCCTGCACCTACTGTTGAACAATTTGTGGATGCTGTAAAGCTCACTGTCTTGGCAAATAAACGCTGGGTACTGGACCATTTTCTTGTTATCCTTCCACAACTTGATTCACTACATAATTGCTACCATTTTTACCACAATCACTAATCAGTCTCTATATTTCAAATGCAGGTTCCTCCTACTGGGAAAGGCTCCCTATATATCCGGCCGCTGCTAATGGGAAGTGGAGCAGTTCTTGGTCTTGCACCAGCCCCTGAGTACACGTTTCTAATTTACGTTTCTCCTGTTGGGAACTATTTCAAGGTTTTTGGAACAACTCTCTTTCGCACCTGTACTACTATGTAGGTTTTAGACAAGGGTTTTTGTCCTGTGGCTCTTGGTGCCAGGATAGTTGTTCACAATACTTACTGGGAGTTTAGGGAAGAGTCGAGAAGTGTAGGGACTTGGGAATTGAATGTGAAAGTTTGGTGGGAAAAGTGGGGAGTCTTTCAAAGCAGATATTTGAGTGGGTTTATTACTATCTATATGTGCCCAAGATTTAGGATGAATCCTATCTGGTGTGGATATGAGGACAATCAGTTTATGTCTGTGTTTCAGTGACTGAAATACATTAGACTTGTCTTTTGGCACTCGTGATTTTATACCTTTGCCTGTTATGCCATCTCATCAGCTGTTTAACAATTAATGTATTCAATTGATGCCAGGAGGGTTTGGCGCCGATAAACTTGGTTGTTGAGAATGAATTTCATCGTGCTACTCCTGGTGGAACTGGAGGCATAAAGACTATCGGAAACTATGCCTCTGTAAGCTGACCTTGTAACTCTGTCTTGCCTGGTGTAAATATTATATATTGATGCCCTTCAGTGCAATCTTGCATTCCTTGCTTTCTTGGGATCCTCTCTTATTCAAATATTCTATATGTTATCTATAAAGTATAAACTAGATCATCATGTAAATATTTTCAACTAATGCCCTTGGATCAGTTGTAGCTCTCCAAGCTTGTAGATTTGACTAGTGATCTCTAGCTTATCACCCTGCAGCCTTTGGGGCACATTTTTTCGAGGAAATTTCTCTATGGCTATTTTATCATATTGGGGGCGAAATCTTGTCTTTCTTGGAACTTTGAGGAGTAGAAACTGTTTCATTTCAATTTTAGAAGCGGAATACAAGGCCACATCAGATTCAACAGCTTAAAGCATATTTTATGTAATGTTGAATATGCTTCTTCTGCAGCTATCATCTATGTTAATAATTTCGTGTGGATATTTATCTTCTAATGGAAATCATATAAGCTTTTAATCCAGTTTACCATGAGAAAATCAAAACAAAAGATAAGTTATTGTCTAGTTACTAGTTAGAGAAAAAGTCAAATCTGGTCTGATGAAGCCTTTGGTGAGATTGCATTTGCAGGCATTCTCATTTTCACTGGTCTATCAGATGATCTCCTGACCTTTATCTCGAGCAAGCTTCCAATACACCAGTGAGGCCTCTCAGCTTGATCCAGGAGTGTTATAGAAAAATGCCATTCCTAGTTTATTACCCCTTGGTATTTCTTGACATAAATAGGTTGTTGGTCACTGATACTCATTATGTCTTTGTTTTTTTTGTTGAAAAAAAATCCCTAATATTCAATACATTGATGGGATATATCTGAACTTCTCTCTCCTGCATTTGGACAATTTTCTTAACATTTCTTGGATTTGTAAGACCATGTTTGGATACATGTATTTTTTTTTTGAAAGAAACTGAATTTATTGAGCCAAAGAGGCAAAAAAGAAAAGTCAAGAAAGGAAAGAAAACAAAGAAAATGCAGACAAGAAAAAAGGAATAGGAAAATACAAAGAAACCAAAGTGACTGCTAAGAGAGCAACTCTCCATCTGGGGAGATCTTTTTCCTGGGACCGCCCGCATGCCATGAGCGAAACAAATCATGGATTAATTCCATGAGCACTATTGAAAAATGGATTCCATCTTTAAGGGTGTTGTTTCAAGATCAACTGGAAATCTCATTTACGTGAAACAAAGGTCACCTAGTTTCTTTTGCCAATGGTTCCAAACTATGGAAAAGTGCAATGATTCCTTTGTGAATCCTCCCTTTTCTTTGCTATCCAAGCATCTAAAAATGTCACATCAATGGATAACCATTTCCATTTCCATTAATTTCCAATTTTCCATGGAATTGGTGATATCCAAACATGACCTAAAGGAACATTTCTTGGATTTTCCAATACTTATTCCTAGCTATTCTGGTTTTTCCAAAACGATTGACATTTTGTAATTTTTATCAATATCTCTTTACTATGAAATGGCTGGGGTAGGGCTGTGACAATGATGATGATCTCTTGACTTTGAAATGTCCTTCTTGAGGCTTAAGGATTGCATATTAGTTGATTGTTCTTCATCATTTATATGTAGGTGCTCAAGGCACAGACTGCAGCTAAAGCCAAGGGCTATTCTGATGTTTTGTACCTTGATGTTGTGCACAAAAGATATTTGGAGGAAGTTTCATCATGTAATGTTTTTGTCGTGAAGGTATATGAGATATCAGGCTAGCTCTTCTTTCGATTCTCAAATTTTCCTCTCTAGTTTCTTATTAAGAGATAAACTGCAAGGCTATGAAATTATCGTTGGATTTCGTAATTTTGAACAAATATGCCCTATGCACTCAAGTTGAAGTATGTGAATTAAATAACTCTAATAACAGATACATACCAGAAGAATCAAATCATTTGATGATCAAACACGTAAAACATGTCTCATCTTCTAGACACACTACCTAAAACTAGTTGGCCAGATCGTTTGATCAGGTTGATCCAATCAAGTAACATTTTGACTTGTAACTCCAATTTTGCATGGATTATACCCAATAGGAAGCATTTCTCACATAATACCCAAATTCTAGCCTAAAACATCTCACATGAACATGATACCCAACTTTGCAACTGAAGCTTCTAGAATTGTTTAGAGGCTTACTAGGGAGGTGTGGACATAGCCTTACCAAAGACAGGGGGCCATGTCCTTTTTTTTTTTTTTTCCCACAAGAAACCTCTCTAGGGTACCCGACCTAGAGGATTTTTTTGTTTTTATTTTTGTATTTAAAACTGGTGTAGAAATTTGATTTCCAGCCCATAGAAACCCGAGACCTTGAAACTGCAGAAATAATATAACTCCTTTTTTTCTTCTTCTGGAATATACGGCATTTTAAGCCTTCACTTCTTTTCCCAACTAACTAAATATTCTAATTCCCTCTAATCCTATTAGGGATTGCCATATGTCCTCTATCCTACCCAGAAGTTCATCAAAATCACCAAAAACCCATGCCCATTCTCTATGAGGAGAGGGTCTTTGGCTCTTGTGCTCTACAACCCCTCCCTTCTCTACCTTTCCACTTACCACCCATCTCTCACAAGGAAACCCTGCAAAATAGACTGGAAAAAGTGGGAAAGAAAGCATGTTGGGTGGAGAATGGCAGTAGGATTCTAGTTCTAGAACTCCTGAATTTTTCCTTGAGCAATATCGGCAAAAGAGAACAGCTCAACCCTCCTAAGTTTCAAGAAACGGCTCTGGTAACTATTGCAAGGGTACGTGATTAAAGGGATATTCTTTCCTTTCCAAGGCTCCAAATGTCACGTGCACTTGGAGACATCACAAGTCAAGACCCTCCATCGGATCTAGCAAAAACTATGTTGAAGATGGAGTTCCCAACACAATACTTGCCACATCGTTTTGTTTCTCTGCAGCTTCCAATCTTCTATTTCTTATTTTCTTTCTTTTTTCTTGTAACATTACACAAAATCCAATTTCAAGGATTTAATGGGTGCAGAAGGTGCTTGACCCCTTCCTCTGCATCAATGCGATCCTTAATCGGATTTTGGGGAGGAAACTATTTTGGAGTCAAAACTATTCATTCTTCGAATATTTGCACTTGAAAGTTGGCTTAATGGTTCCTTGGCCATCCATGGGATTTAAAATGTCAAAATCTTCTGGCTAGTGGCGACTCACTTTTTTTTTTTTTTTTAATTAAGCCAATGATTTTCCAGCAGGTTGGCTGGTCTGTTTCACACATTCACATTCAAGGTATGCCGTAACGGTAATAGTGGCTGTAAGGGCCATCATCATTACCTTTACGATACAGGCTGTAACGGCTGTTACGGCCCTCGTAACAGCCTTTATGGTCTCTTATTTTTTATTGCAAAAAAAAAAAAAAAAAAAAAAAAATCGAAAAACCTATATCAGCCCCATAATGGACCGTTATGCCTTTAGAATGGGCGTAATGGGCCATTGCGAGAGCTGTAACAGCCATTACAGGTCATTTTTTTCCGTAACATCCGTTATGGACCCGTAACATGGAACGGTTGCCACTGTTACCTTTACGTTACAGCCTTTATGGCCCCGTAACTGGCCGTTACGGCACACCATGTTCACATCCGTCACAATCTGTCTAATATCATATAGGAAGCTTGATATGCATATCCTCTTTTAGATCAATGAGGAGTGTATTTGAGTCAAGAGAGGTTAGAGGGCAGTTGATTGTGACAATTATGCAAAAAACTCAAGCAGTATGACTACTTGAGGGTTTGCCTTGTGGCAATGAACACCCACTTCAATTCTCTTTTTGGGACTTATAATGCGAGAACAAAATGTCTTTGTGTGGAAACAATGATGGTACTATTCCTGCTAATTGGCAATGTAGTTATAGAGAGGGAGGTCGAAAGAGTGGCGTGTCAATGCTACTACTCATAAGCCATAACCAATCTTATGATGGGTTTAGACGTGCAGATTTTTCCTTCTTCAGGTTATCTTGCATGTTTTTCGGAGTATTCTGGATAACAGATGTTTAAGCTTTTGTGGTAGCTGCCTATGTTACGTAAGTATTTTCACGGGTATCGACTGTGGTGAGGTTGGTTATGGGGATCCTCTTATTCCTTATTCGCTTCGTTGAGTACAGATATGTCTAAGATAAGATTGGTTACAGTTTCTAACTATTAGTGTATTAAGTATTTCCCGACAATATCCGAAAGTTGGGATTGTGACACAGCTGGTACGGTTCATACTACTGAATAATTATCAGGTCTAAATTTCAAAACCTAGGTACGTCTGGAGTCCAAGTTTCAGCAAAGACGGGTCCCTTATTCCAGTATCTGAATTGGGCACAGATCAATGCAGCTCATCAGTCGCTTTAGTTCCTCCCAACAATTTGGTGTCATCTCTTAATTGGTGGATTGTCAAAAAGGTTTTACCACTGACTGCGTATCAGGCACCAATCTGCCTTTCTACCAATCTGCTTTTCTACCTAGACTCTGGAGCCAGTTGAATTGGAATGTTGATGAAAAAAGTGCTTAACACTTCTTTTGTCAGGCATTTAAGATGTTTTTCCCCCATTGAATTTGAATGTCAAGTAGGGGGAAAAAAGAAGAAAAGAAAAGAAACGAAAAGAAAAGGAAAGGAAGTTCAAAGAGCAATATGCTAAAAGGAAGTACAAATTGCTGTTGATGTGGAATATACAAGGGACCTAGAGAACTTATCTGCTCTAACTGCTTTATGATTTCATCTGATTTAGCATCATTAGGAATTAGACTGACTTCTTTCGTTGCACACAAGGCTCCAATTTTATTTTATTTTATTTCTTTTTTCTGTTTTTTGAGAGAGAACAACAATTTTATTGAAAGACCCGTCAAAACGGGGAAAGAATACAAAGGAGAAAAAAGCAGAAAAAGAAGAAAAAAGCACAACTAGAAGAGCCTAAACATGGGGTCCCAATCCGATAGAAGCCAATTAACCCTACAAACAACCTTCTTAACTGTGTTGCACTTGTTCACTCCTTCCAAATGGCCCAAAAGATGGCCATGAAAAGAAGCATCCATTTCACTTTCCCATCTTTTCCCGATCCTCCCCCATGCCACATCCAAAGGAGATCCTCTACTGACTTCAGCATAACCCAAGACATCCTCATTTCCGTGAAGAAGCAATCCCACACCTTTCTAGTGAAAAGACAATGGATGAACAAGGGGTCTATAGACTCCGCTTTACTCATACACATCAAGCAAATGTTAGGAAGGATGAGGGATCTTCGCTGGAGGTCATCAATCGTTAAAACTCTCTTGCTTCCGACCAACCAGACAAAGACTGCCACTCTAGGAGCCCCATGAGACCAATGCTTGAAAGGATGAGAAAGATCAGACCTTCGTATTGCATTGAGAAGACCGAAGAAAAAAGACTGCATGGGAAAAATCCCAGAAGAGTGGTCTTCCCAAAAGAGGGAGTCACCTTGAATCGAAGTAGGGATGACTTGCTTCAATTGATTCAAAAGATCTAACAGATCGTCCGCCTCAATATCATATAGATTCCTTCTACAAGTAAGATTCCAAACCACCGACCCGTTAGAGATAGAAAAACACCTATCAACCATAGTGGACCGGCCGAGAGCGAGAAGAGCTAATCTTGGGAAGGCCTCTTGGAGCGAAATCTTACGAAGCCACACATCGGACCAGAAATGAATGCGACTACTATTGCCCAACACATACCCAATCCTGTTACGCACGAAGTGTTCTGTTTTCGCTATACCTTTCCATATACTTGAGGCTCGATAAAGTGATGATTTCTTCACAAACCATCCCCCCTCCGAAACACAATACTTAGCTGCCATGACCTTTCTACACAATCTTCCTTCCTCTGTCCCAAACCTCCAATGCCACTTGCCAAGAAGGGCAGTGTTCATAAGCCCCAAACTCCTAATTCTGGCTCCCCCCTCATCCATCGGTCTACACACCTCCCCCCATCGAAGAAGATGGAATTCCCTCCCCTCGCCTCGTTCTAGAAGAAATCTTGTCTCTACTTTTCAATTTTATCCACCACCGCACTTGGGCACTTGAATAACGACATGAAATACACCACAAATTGGAGAAAACCACTTTGATAAGAGTTAGCCTTGCTCCATAGGATAAATGCTGACAACTCCAACTAGAGAGCTTCCTCTCGATTCTTTCTATCACCTTATCCCACAAATGTTTAGCTGGTTTCCCAATGTAAAGCGGCAACCCTAGATCCGCTGAAGGAAACACCCCCATCCTACAACCGAAGCCGTTCACCAAGGAGATAAGCTTGTCATTAGGAACATGGACTCCCAACATCTCACTCTTATCAACATTTATTTTCAACCTCGAAACTGCTTAAAAAATGATGATTTTGCACAAATTATTTACTGAAGTCGCATTTGCATCACAGAATAACAAGGTGTTGTCTGCGTATTGAAGATGACTAATTTGAATCCCATTCTTATCTACATTGAAGCCCTTTGCCAAGCCTATATCCTCTGCTCTACACATCATCTTGCTAAAAGCTTCCCCAACAACAATAGAAAGATATGGAGAGAGTGGATCACCCTGCTTGTGACCTCGAGAAGCCTTGAAAAACCCTTGCGGATTGCCATTAACCAACACTGAAAAAGAAGCAGTTCGAATGCAAGCCCGAATCCAACCCCTCCACCTATCACCACATCCCAGATGAGCGAGCATATAATCTAAGAATCAGCCAATCAACGTGGTCATAAGCTTTCTCCATATCTAACTTGTACACTAGACCACTCTTCTTATCTTTTATCTAGAATCGATACACTCATGAGCAACCAAGGCACTATCAAGAATTTGCCTACCCAACATAAAAGCCCCTTGATTTTCAGCAATCACCTTAGCTAGCACTCCCCTGAAACGTAAAGCTAGCATCTTGGCTATAATTTTATAAGGACTCCCTAGAAGACTAATAGGCCAATAATCTCTCAACCGCTCAGCTCCTCCAATCTTTGGGATGAGAGCTAGAAAAGAAGCTCCCATTTCCACAGACAATCTACTTCGCTTTTAAAATTCTGTCACAAAATCCATAATATCTTTTTTAAAAGTGTGCCAAAACATTTGGAAGAAAGCTATTGGAAAGCTGTCCGAACCTGGAGCCTTATCCCCACAGAAGGAGTTTATGGCAGCTTTGACTTCCTCTACCGAAAAAGGGGCTTCAAGACTGGCTGGCTCATCAATAGATAGATTGCATATCGAAATCCAAATTATCTAGTCGTGATCTTCTCCAAGAGTCAGCAGAAAGCAATCTGCTGTAGAAATTTACAAGACTACAACTGAACCAAATAATTTATTTTTGTTTGTAACTACAACCCCCCCCCCCCCCCCCGCGGCCTATTTGATTACGTCGCGCGCAGGCACTAGCAATGTTATGGAAGTATCGGGTGTTCTTATCCTCCTCTTTAAGCTACTCTTGCGAGAACGTTGATGTCACTTGATTTCCTCCTCTTTCGAACATTTAGCGTAGGAAGGATAAAGATTCGCCCTTCTATCTCTATCCCAATCTGACAACATCCCCACTTCTTCAAGTAAATCTAGATCGTGAATTTCTTTCACCATATTTTCGAACTTAGCCTCCCGCGCATCGATCACTTCCTTCTTCCACCCCATTATCTATTCTTTCAACAACTTTAATTTCTAGCATAACTGAAACCTGGCAGAACCTTCACCTTGATAAGTGTCCACCATCCGACAACCAACTCCCTAAATCCCTCTATCTCAGCCCATGAAAGTTCAAACTAGTGTTTTAAATAGCTACGCTATGTAGTGTGTACCTTACGCTACGTAGCGTTGCTTAGCCTAAATGCTATATAGCTCGTGAAAATAGCTTAAGTTGCGTGTAGCCTATGCTACATGATTAATTTGGATATGCTACACACTACATAGCTCACATTACAAGTCATTTTTCACTATAACATTAAAATCAATAATGTTTTTAATGATTTGTTACATTTTTCTATTTCAATGAAAATTTATTAGTCTTTTCGATGCTTTTAGTAAAATAATATAAGAAATAGTTTTTAAATCAGTTTTGTTTCTCTTTCTTTACTTTTATACTTAATCATTACTCCATACCCCTTGCTATTACTTTAGGTTGCATTCAGTTGCACCAAATATCATGAAATTTTGTTAAATTTTATTATTAATCATCAAATTTGGTGCAACCAAGTGCAACCTTGATTAAAAATCTAAGTAGTGCGTAGCACATTATGTAGCTTACGCCTCACGCTTCAGAGGGGTGAAGGCTACGCTACACGCTATTCGCTATTTTAAAACACTGGTTCAAACCTAAAAGGCTTAGGCCCCCAATTATCTAATGCCACTTCCAACAGTATGGGACAATGATCTGAAACTATTCTAGGCAAACCATGTTGACAGACAAGAGGAAATTTGTCAATCCATTTCGGGGAGACAAGAAATCTGTCCAAGCGCGACAAAATAGCACTATGTTGCCCATTGGACCAAGTGAAAGAAGCCCCTTGAAGTGGCAGATCCACTAGATCATTCTTTGCAACCCATTCAACTTCAACAAAGTTCCTCATGCTAGTGGTAATCCTATCCCCACTAGATTTTTTCATGAATAAATCACACTACATTAAAGTCACCCCCACGCACACTAAGGGGCAGCCCATTTCTGTCTAACTGAGTCTAACTCCTCCTAAAACAAACCTCTTCTAGAACTAAAGGATGGGCCATACACAGTTGTTAAAGTCCGCACCCACCCGGAAGAGACCTCCTGAAGCAACAAAGAGAGAGAGAGAGAGAGAGAGAGAGAGAGAGAGAGAGTTCCCACCATAAAATCCACATTGCCCTAGATATTGGAATTCTAAGACACAAGCAGGCCCCTTGCAACCGCAATAGCATCTATCGACGCCCATTCCTTATTCTTCTCCCCCCAAATAGAATCGACGATGCCCTTATCAATGGATGAAAAGAAGCTTCGTTTCTTGCAATACTATGATCTCCGCCTTGGCTTTTTTACAGACTCTCCTAACCTGAGCTCTCTTGAACTTACACCCCAGCCCTCTGACATTCCAGGAAAGAATCAACATTGAAAAATAGCTTTTCCCGTTCTCCCCCTTTTGCTTGCATTTATCTGTCCTGCTGAATTGTAGTTAATTGAACACAAGGCTGAGAAGTTCCCTCCAACCCCTTGGAGACTTTTTCTTCGTTAGCTGACAATCCTGCAGTCTTCGAGCAGCTCTTTCTCTAACGAACTGGTATAAGTCGTTAACTTCCTCATCTTGAGCCCAAACGATGGACCAATTTGACCTCCTACTCTTTCGAGAACATCCTTGGACCATCGGAATTGTTCGTCAGTTACTGGGCATTTATTAAGAAGAAAATGAGATTCCGACCTTCCAATAATTGGCATCGAAGAGGCTCAAAGAGGTGTGATCATCACTGCATCTTCCAGAGATGTCCCCGGCTCCAACTGAAGCTTCCTTCCTTCTATCGAAGGGTTAGAATCTTGATCTTTGCCCGAAAGTTCAGAGACAATCGACCCTTGCTGTTGATCCTTTCTCTCAGGGCAGTTCTGGCACTTCTTCAAGAATTGCAATTGTCGCGGGAAGAATCTGAAACAAGAGGTCTCTTCGTCGCATCCTTCGTCTCCTATGTGAAGGTCAGGTCGGGAGATAAAGAAAACTGGGCTTTGAACCCCGAGAAAAAAAGGGATCAGGCTCGCACGAGTGATTACTAAGTAACTGTGTCGAGTCTGAGAACATCTCCACACGTGGATCCGATTCGACATGTGGCCCCAATTTCGAACCCTCTGCACGAGTCACTGAAGGAACCAACACCATATTGAAATTGGGGCATGTCGAAACCATTCTGGCTCCCTCCATGTCACAATAATCTCCCTGCCATGGGTCCACTGATCCATGGCTAGGGGCCTCCGATGAATCACCTGATTGAGGTGTCAACGGGTCTTCACAACACGTGTTTGGTTCGGACACGAAGCCTGCTCCAAAGTTGCCACTTGTCAAAGTATCCGCAAAAGAAATAGGTTTGGGACTAGAACCTATTCCGAAGCTAAGTTCGGGACCCGAACCTGCTCCGAAATTGGGGGAGGATCCGAATTTGAAATAGGTTCGGGACCCGACTCTATTGCCAGCACAAGATTTGGGAATGAGCATCCGGGACCATGGACCCTCGAAACGGACTTTCATTCGATCGACTCCCACCTACCCCCCCAAATCACAAGCCGACACGTTGCCTCATCAGCAAATGGTGCTCCATTGCCGCACGGAGAAGATACATCTTCAGCTTTCCTCTTCCTTCAATGGCACGTCCATTGCTCCACTGCATGCTCATGGGCTTTCCATATGTCCCCCCACCTCTCCGGGAGAACTCCTGGTTCTTCCTTTTGAATTCTTACCTGAAGCTCAGTATCCCCCACTAAGATTTTGACCCAAGAAGGGCTCGTTATAGACTTCTTCCTAAAGCAGATCCAGGCAACTCCCATCTCATCTCCCTTTTCCATCGCCTCGTCTATTAGGGCGACTTCACCTAAGCATGAACCAATTGGAATGAAAGTTTCCCAAAACCAGAGATCTTGAGGTTATGTCCTAGACCAGGAACCAAGATTCCTCTCATCGGAAGAGAGAGTGATCAGACCATCTTCGCAACATCTCCACCGGGCCATCTCTCCACAGCCTGCGAAGAGAACTTGTTCCACATTCACCTCTGGACGAACATATATCTAGACCTCCTTCTTTTCAATCGGATTAATAGAGTATTCTCCTTCCTCCAAGTTACATGATTGAGCAAACCACTTCTTGATCTGATGAATGGTTGCCTCCTCAGTAATCGCTATCAAGGACCGTTGTAGGGAGCTCCAAGATTTTTCTATCATGACCGGGTTCACCCTCACCTGCTTACAGTCCCCGACCCCTTCCGTCCAGATCCAAGTCCCTTCCCTTGCTCGAGTTTTCCCACTACAATCTACCCTCTCTTCCTTACTCCCCTCGCTAACCTCATCCCCAACAACCCCAACCACAACGTCTCTATAAGAGCCGCCCCCCGCCCCGAACGCTCATATGTTTTTTAAAATGGTTTTCTCCCGCTTCTCCTTCTCCCCCAGCCTCAGCACTATGACAAGCTTCATTGAACTTATCCCTCCCTTTATTTTAACATCGGGACCAAAACAAGCCCACTGGACCCACATCTTGTTACCCCCATAACTCTCCCCATTGAGCATCTCCGCCGCCTTTTCCACCTCTTGAGATTCGCTCATTCGCAAGAAAGCAAAACCTTGATAGTCCCCTGTATATCGATCCCTAAGAATAACCACCTCCATCACTATCCCTGCTTTACCAAAAACCCGAGAAAAATTTACAGGGAGCCAACCCTTAGGAAATTCGGTGATAAATATGGTAGGGTATTCTGGCAGCGGCTTTGACGTCAATTACAGCTTTCCCACACCTGGTTTCTTCCTACTGACCTTTGTCCAGCCTCCGCTTCCATCAACTTCATCACTTCCTTCGACCAACGAACCTACTTCTTCCCCCAAGCTCACACTTGATCCACTCCCTCTTGTAGGTCCTTTCCCGCTTGCATAGTCACCCCACAAGGCTCCAATTTCACTAGTCAACGCAACTAATTAGAGAAAACCTCCCCTTTATTCTTGTATGTTTTAGCCATATATACCATTTACATAGAGGGTTAAGGTAGGTATGTATATGGCACACATGTACAAGATCTAGGCTGCTCATTAGGGGGGGCGTACCATTAGGAAGCCTTATTCCATAAATCAAGCTGTTCAGCTCATCACGTTGGTGGTATATATAAGTCAAACGTGGAATGTTGGTCATAATTGTCTAATCGTCCATCTTTCTCACATGCATGTAGTCCACCCGCTGAGGGGACTTCCTTGATTTTTTGGCTAGAGCATGTTCACAACAAGCCCAATCTAATGAATGGCCCATTATAGAGTAGGTCCTCGAGTGGTTTGTATTTTTCATTTGCATTATGCCAGTTGTGTATTTCAGCAGGTGGTTCGGAGGATGTTGTTTTTTTTTTTTTTAATTTATTCTTTTTGCAATAAATTGATCTGTTTGTTAAAAAAAAAAAAAAAACTACATTGGCCTGTGTGCTACAAATTGTGCCATACAGATCACCTTAAGACTTCTTTACCATGAATCCTCATCCTACTCTGCTCCACATGAATTGCTGATGTTGATTAACTTATTTTTATTTTTATTTTATTTTATGAATAACCAAATTTTATTAAAAGACTAAAAAGGGGGGAAGCCAAGATACAAAAACAAAAAATAAATAAATAACTACACAATCAATTGAACAGATGCAAAGAGAACACCAGTAGCAGTTAGGCGCCACAACATGAGAAACCAGCGAGCCGGGATCCACTAACTCATTGCATATCAAAGAAGGCCATCTCAGACCTACTTGCCGTAGATTTAGGGAGGTAGTTGGCCTTTGGGTTGGCATATCTCAGTGCGAAAGAAGACTTCCAAACAGATCAAATGCCTTGCACTTCTTCAATGATATCAGCTGGTGTCGATTTACTAGTTTATATGACAATACATTTCTTAATATCATTACGTATTTCTAAGGATTTGTGAGGTTTTCTGTGATCCCCCATATCTAACATCTAGTGCTTGTCCCAGCACCATTACATATCTGTTACCAAGTGATATAGTTATATCCAACATAGATGTTTCCATGTCAAAGCTATCTAGCTTGTTATCTATGTCATCTATGATTTGGTGGGTCACCATAAACCTTGGCCTTTCATTTATATTATATATTGGTGATATATGATGAAAGTCCTTTGTGGACAGACTGGAACCTGTTGATGCCATTTTTTGAGTCCAACCGCTTCTCCAATATTTAGCTATGTTCCAAACAAGAATTAGGGGGTGCGGCCTTAACACATGCAGAATACTGTAGTATCTTCGTAATATGACTATTATTCTATTGATGCTTATTAGGGCTGTAAATGCGTCAGCGGACCCGATGGGGGTACCCGGACCCAACCCATTTAGACCCTACCTAGACCCGGCTCATTTGTTAAATGGTACGGGTCTGGGTCCAAGAACAGACCCAGTTGCTAAATGGGTCTGGGTCTGGTCTGGTTTCCTTTATATTAGGCCCGACCTAACCCGACCCGAACCCATTTAGTAAGTGGGCGGGTTTGGTCTATGTTTCAAGGGACCCATCCAGCCCAGACCCATCCAGATCCAGTTTTAAACCTTGTAAAATGCTGCATACTTGATCTAGACCCGGACCCATTAGACCCAGCCCATTTATAAATGGGTCTGGGTGGATCTCCCTCTACCAGACTCGGACCCATTTGTAAATGGGTCTGATGGGTTGACTCGAACCCGACCCGGACCCGCCCATTTAGTAAAAGGGTCTGGGTCTAAAATTTGGACCCAGACCCGTTGAGTAAATGGGCGGGTCTGGTTTTGGCTAAACCCGCCCCGAACCCGACCATTTACAGCCCTAATGCTTATGCTTAGTCCCTGAGCATATGACATAGGACAATGGCCTAATCTAAACATATGCATGTGAAACATGTAAAATTTAGTGGAATCATGTAGCAAATTAAGTAAACATCAACCTAACATTATCATAATTCAGAAAAACACATGGGAAACATGCAATAGATGGGCCATCATCAGAAAACACGCTGTACAAGGTTCAAATCACGCGTGGATTGGATCCGGCGAGGAATAGGACCTCCCGATCTTGCATGGTAATGTTCATTCAAACAATAAGATTCACTAGTCCAGGAAATCAAAGGATTTCTGGGTTAGGGAATCACGAAAATATGAGAAACGGGTGTAAATTCAAAATTCCAAATTGTAGGGATGATGAATAATGTGAAAAGAAGCATTATAAGAAAGATAGAAGATAGAAGAATACTTTAGGATAGAAGAGAATCTGAGAAAGAAAGAAGAAAAGATGAGAAAGAAGATGAAAATAGATCCACAAGAGAGAGGAGGAGAGTAGCCACCAAAGTGCTTTCTTAATTCTCAAAATAACATCATTATCAGAAAGGTTTAGGGCAACATCCTTACAATATTTGGAATTGGCATAATTATCAAAATACCCCTACTAACAAAATTAAAAAAAAAAGATTCACACAAAAAAACGTGTGCACACCGACTCAAAACTCAAATAAGTAAAAATGTATAAAATAAACTTAAATCTAATATGCCCGATGGCCTCCAATGATGGCACGATGAAAGTGGGCCACGACGAACCAACGGTCCGATCACACCATCCTCGCGATCCAACGGTCTAATCATCTCATCCAAGCAACTTACACATGTCATGAACACGTCTAAGGTCTTCACCACGATCTAGGAACTTGGACTTGATCTAGGCCCATCATTAAACCATATGGACATGGGCACGGGTTGTCTCTTATGCTGGTACACTTTGAAAGGGTTTGATGTTCGCATCAGCATGTTTCTTTTTCCAGTATGTGTATGTAAGGCTTCTGTACGTCTTCTTTTTTCCTTCATCTGATGTGCATGTGTAATGTTTTCATCCAGTATATTAATTCGGTTCATTGGAATTGGTTTCTTTTCAAGTTTAAAAAGGCAATGTACATGCTGATATATCTATCACTGACTAATGAGTTCTTAATGATTATTTTCTCATCTAGGATAATACAATTTTAACTCCAGCAATAAGAGGGACGATTCTGCCTGGAATCACACGGAAAAGTATAATTGATGTTGCTCACAGTCAAGGTTACCAGGTATTATTTTTGCAGCTAAAGAATCGCTGTATCTTATTGCATGTGTGTATATATCAAAGTAAAATTGTGACTTGTTGTACTGTTTTTGTTTAGTAATGTTCATGGTTCTCAAATAAAGGGTTTTCCTTCACCATGACATTTTTTCGAAGAATGTTTTCTTTGTTTTTTGTGCCTTCACTCATGTTTTGGTCATTTTCCGGAGATTTTTTAAGCAGTTTATCCATTTTTTGGTGATCCAGAATGATGTAGGTATTATATTTTTCTTCCTTTTTCCCACTTCTTTATTTTTTTTATGGTCTAATAATTTAATGGTTACAAAATCTACTTGAACTAGAAATGACTATAAAATAATACTCAAAAGTTCCACTATTAAATGGTTATAGCATCTACTAGAACTAGAAATGGCTATTAAATAATAATAAAGTTCCACTATTTAATGGTTACAATATCTAATTGAACTAGAAATGATTATTGGGAAATGATTTTTTTCTTTAGATTTTTAAACTAACTTGCAGGAACCTGCTATGAGGGCATCATTTTGTTCCATGTTCTTAGTTGTCCTAAGCAGTGCTTTTAGCATCTTGTGATGTCAATGATATATCCCATGATATATCTGTTATCCCAGCTGGGTGATACGAAACCCAATTTTAATACCCATTTTCCATGGTATCGTGCAATATATCTCACGATATCGCGATACATAGTGGATATCACAATATCGTGCAATGTATCCACGCTCCTGCTTTATAAATTCTTAATGTATCGTGTGATGTATCAACATCAAGTGCGATATCGAAAGGGAGAAAAGGAAACCAACACTGTTTTGTCTGGAAAATCCTAAAAAATTCACAAAAATCGATTTTCTTTGCAAAAAAAAGAAAAAAAAAGAAAAATAAATCCTAGTACATTGTAAAGGTGATTTCAGTCAATCTACTCTAGTTTGTTGGAAGAAGATCTTTGAAATTTGCCCGAAATCACTATCAGAAGCTTTTTTTGAGGAGGATCGCAATCGGAAGCTTCTTGGGGCCTAAAAGGTGCATTTTTTTGAGTTTTGATTTATTTATTTCTTTTTATATGCTGCGAATAATGTCAAGTGGTAAGAAATCCGTGATTCTTCATGTTTTGCATGTAAAGATATGGATTTGGAGCTTCAATTTCGGAATTTGGGGGAGATGGGCCAAGTTGTGAAAAATTTGGAAAAAATTGAGAATTTTCCAAATTGGTTGCAATCTTAGTGTCCAAATATGAAATCAAACATGTATATAACCTGATCTACACATGTTGGCAATTTGGTGATTTTTCAGAAAAAAGAATTTTTTTTTTTAATTAAAAATATTGTCTCGAAATCTACAAGTATATTTCTAGTTTTCTACTTCTTCTTTTGCTTTTGAATGTAACGATTGTGTTTTTATACATTTCTTACATTTATAAATTTTATGAATTGACTTTGAATATAGATGCGTCAGTTTAGTTGGGCAACGCATAGATTAGGACCCATAGAAAGGAAGCTTATTATGTGCATTGTCTTTTTGTGATTTTTAAAAAAAAAAAAAAAAATTCTAAGTGGGTATTGGTGTCTTTTTAACAATCCCTGACGTTTTATTGAAAAATTCAACCAATTTCCCCATGTTTCCCAACAATAGCGATAAATTATGCGATACAACTGATAGTTCCCGTGCGATAACCGATATTTATCTGTTTCCCAAGGGTGCGATGACAATACGGAAAACATTGATCCTAAGTGCGTGTTTCTTTTTGTTGAAACCAGTTTTTGGATATGGAAAATGGACATGGAATTCACAGGAAATGGAAAATTCTGTATTCCATAAGGAAATCTGTGCATTTGGTTTGCAATGCAGTTTTCCAAGGTTTTTTTTTTTTTTTGGGTTAACCAATGTTCTTACAAAAAGAACGATAAAAGCAATTAGAAGGGCAGGCAATGAGGCTGGATCCTATCAATACAAAGAATAAGATACCCCACAAGCCCCCCAAAAACTCAAAGAGGCCTGCTTGTAAATTAATTGAGCATTCTGGCTCGTTCAATGACCAGGTGCTTGGCCTTCAGGAAGACTGACGAACATGACTTTTGCTGGAATCTCCTATTGCATTTGAACCAAATTGCCTGGCAGCCACAAGAGTTAGCTGCCATAAAGAAGCTCTCCTTTTGCATTCCACACCAAACAACCTGAGGAATTTCCACCAAATCTCCAATGCGAAGGACCAATGCATAAAAAGTTGATTCACCTGTTTCAACATCGCTAAGGAATAACATGCATTTGTTGTGGATAACCATCCTTCTGTTCCCCAAATGATCAGTCTTGAGCACCTTGTTTTTACCAACTAGCCATGCCAATTACCAAATTCAATGGGGCCTTGGTATTTCCAAATTTGTTTAATAGGGTCAGGGGCCATAGGTAAGGAGATGGCCGAGTAGGAGTTGACAGAGAATCGCCTGGAGCATTCTTAGTTCCACACCCAACTATAACAGCCTACAACAGAAACACCTTTGCCATAGGGCTTCTCCTGTTCTCCAGGAGGCCTGCAAAATTGATGCAACCCCTCCAGTCAAATTTCTTTTGAAGCACAAAGACCACCTGGTCTCCCACCTTAGGGGCATATTGCGAATTAAACCATCTTGACTGGCTATACTAAAGAGCCTGGAAATAGCGAAACATTAAGGATTGTCCCATGGCCAACACCTCTTGTCCAACCAAAACCGAATCCTGGAGGCATCACCTGGGGATAAAGATACCTCCCTGAAAAAAAGAGGGATGCTTTGAGCATCACTTTCCAAATGCCGGAGTCCCTATTCTAAGATGATTGCTTAGTAAACCAACTGCCATCACCGACTCCGTATTTACAGGCAATCACACTTTTCCATGAGGCAGTTTTCCATGTATTTATATGGAAATGTCAACAGTTGGAAATTGATCTTTCCACTTTTTGGGTGACATTGATTTCCCCTTTTTCGCTGATTAGCTTGGAAATGGAAAACGGAATCTACACCATTTTTTTCCGCAAACGGCATCAGAATATCAATTTCATTTCGAAGGCATTGCAAATAAATAAACAGGCCCTAAAGAAACTTCTTTTTTAAATCTAATTCTAGTTTCTTGTTCCATTTTCCAAAGAACCAATCTACTCTTTTCAGAATAAAGTTTAAGCATGATTTTGATTTTTTTTTTTTTGTAAATATCTTTATGTATAATCTTGTCTGAAACTGTGCAGGTTGAAGAGCGTCAAGTATCAGTTGAAGAATTGCTTGATGCTGATGAAGTCTTTTGCACGGGAACTGCGGTTGTTGTATCGCCCGTGGGTAGTGTAACTTACCTCGGCAAAAGGTAGCCTTCTTCTCATCGCTTCATCTTCACATAGTTTTTTATTTTTATTTTTAAGAAATAGTTATAAGTATGTTTGTATTGAATGAAGACTTTTGCAACTCTGCCAAGTAGCAATGCACCAGCTGGTCCCCAGCTCGGTAGTGAAGCACCAAAGATGAAAATGAAGTTAAAGCATGCCAATCCAAATACGTATCACTTTTGATATTGATCTGATCCCTAGATGATCCAATATGTCTCCAAATGATTCAATAATCTACAAGAATTAAGAAATAACAGCAACTAAAGACAAATACATGGAAGCACTCCACAAAGAACCTTAATAAGTTGCACCAAATGGGATCTGGAAAAATTGCACTTTTGAATCACATCTCAGGAAACAAGAAAGACAACTTTTATTCATTCAAAATCCTCAGTATTTGTTCATGATACTCCATACATCATCATCATCATCTAAGCCTTGTCCCAATTAATTGTGGTTGGCTAAAAGAAATTGATGCGGACATCTAGCCTTCAAAGTCTATTGGCGAAGAAAGCGCCCACCACAAGCATCTTCCTTGTGGTTAGGTGATGATTGTGGAGCATTGAAGACCCTACGCACATGATTTGGCACATAGAAGACGTGTAGGATGGAAGAGGACCCGACTGAAGGAATGGAAGAATGCCTGACTGAAGGTGGCTGGGCGCCCGAAATTCCGAGATTTTTAAGATTTTATTGCTAGGACGTTTTTGGTCCTTGGCCGGGTGCTCGGCCAAATTGGTCACCGGGCGCCCGGCCCCTGCACGAACTGTTTTTTTTTTTTTTTTTTGATTGGTTTTTACTTGATTTTTAGGGGTATTTTGGTACTTTTAAGTTTTCTTATTGCTTATTTAAGTAGGCTAAGCCCTAAAAACGAATTAGTAGTTGATTATTAATGAAAAGCAAACCTCTTTGGTGGCCTCTCTTCTCTCTCTCTCTCTCTCTCATGGTGCTTCTTCTCTTTCCTTGATCTTCTTCTCCTAACTTCTTCTTATGCCCCTCCAAATTCTTCAAGGTAATTATTTTCTTCTTCTTATTTTCCAGTTTTGTTAATCCTTCCTCGATCAAACCTTAGGAATCGATCTAAACCCTAAACCTCCAAACTCTCAAATCCCTAATGCGAGAAACTTCCTGATTCTTCGGACTAGTGATCTTCATTGATCGATTGGGTATGACCATGCAAGATCGGGAGGTCTCATCCCTCGCTAGATCCAACCTAAGTAATAATTGAATTCCATACTCCATGGTTGTGATGATGGCCTGCTCCATTGAATGTTTCCTTTATGGTTTTCTCAGTTATGATGATTAATGCTAGAATTTTAGATTATTATTGCCTTTTATTTCCGCTGAATAATTGTGTCTATAAACATGCATCACGATTAGGGCATCCTGCATCAAATTTTGGTATCAGAGAATAGGCTTGCATGGTTTTGTCTAGTTCGAGTTATCAAATTAGGGTTTTGATTTTTAGGTTTAGTTTAGGAAAGTTCCAAATTTAGAAAGTTTCCGATTTTAGGAACTTTGCAATTTTAGAAAGTTTCCTAATTTGGAAAATTTTCCAGATTTGAGTCGCATCATCTAGAATTAATTAGTGTTAGTTCATTGTAGTTTAAACTCATCGCATTCATATTGTGAGTCATCCAGTCCATAGAGTCGAGTTTAGGAAGAACCTAGGATAAGTCCTCCGTTATGTGCCTATTCGTTTTGGTCATGGTTTTGAATTACACATCACTACCATGAATCATGATCAGATTCTGGAGGCTTTGGCCGCTATATCTTGATGTCTGGACAACATTGAAAACCATTCTAGAAAATCCTTCCAGAATCTCAATGACAAATTAGAAGCGTTCAACCAGACATGCCCTAACTATGGAAAATATGATCAACATTATGCCTTGGTGAACGGCAAGTTGGATGGGTCCAAACATGATGTTTATGAAGTGGAAGAGTACATGCCTAACGTCACTAGTGATGAAATGGAAGAAATTGAGGCATCGCTCATCATCGTTGAGAATGATGAAGTGTGTGCTAGTGATGAAAAGGTCGAAGTAGTTGAGACCGCACTACTTTCAGATGTCATGTGTGACTTAAGTGATGTAGAGTCCTAATCTAAGTCTCTTACTATAATGCACACGAATGAATTTGAAAAGGATACTAGCGAGGATATGATGATAGACACCCATATGACTTGTGATATCCCACCAGATGATTTATGAGATAAATTTTCACCCAAATGGGACATTCAGCACACAATCGATCTTGTCCTTGGGTCGGTCCTGTCAAGCTTTCCTCCATATCAGGTGAATCCCGCAGAAAATACAGAATTGCAGCGTCAATTTGATAAACTTCTTGGGGAAGAATTCAGTAAGGAAAGTTTGAGTTGGAGTTTTGTTCTGTGTGTCATGCCTGCCCTTTTCACTCCCAAGAACAATGGCATATGGCACACACGTGGGCATATCCTGGCCGTCAACAAAGCCTTAGTCAAGTGTTACGCCACATTGCAATGTATTCACTTCATGGTGGATATGATGGCCAGAGTCCCTATCCTGCATCTTGATGACATTTTGGATATAATGGCTGATGCCAAGATCTGCTCAAGACTTGGTATTAATAGTGTGTGTTCTCAAGTGTTGGGATACTTGAAAATCATCCTTGTTTATAATACTTATAATGAGAAATTATGTGTCACCCATGAGAAGTGTCCTTTTGTTTCAGTTTTTCAAGTTCTACGTCATAAGATTGTTTATTTCGAGTCCGTTGCTTTTTCAAAGAGTCCTTTAGTTTCACCCATGTCTATCACCCAAAGGTCTTCAGAGTCAGCCAATGCATTTACACGACACATCCATGATTTTCATACACATATTAAACAGCGGAATGATCAAAGTAATGATAATTATAAGTTTTCAGCTGATAATCATCGTAGATCACAAGATTTTTAAGAAGGAGACTGTAATGGTGAGGATAAGGCCAGAGCGGTTCTCACAGGGTTCCGTTCAGAAATTATAAGCGCGTAGTGTTGGACCATTCAAGATATTGCAGAAAATTGGGTCCAACGCGTACTGGATCGACCTTCCACCTGAAATGGGCATTAATCCAACGTTTAATGTGGAGGATCTAGTCCGTTCCCTTAATCCTACCATTGATCCCTCGTTCCTTTCATGGCTTTTCTCTGAGTTTTCTTCGCAACCTACTCCACCCTTTCCTCCACCCATTATTCGTAAAGAGGAAATTGAGGAAATCGTGCATGAAGAGATCGTTTTTACGAGAGACGGATGTTTCCAAAGATACCTTGTCAAATGAAAGAACAAGCCGCCGTTAGAATCTACATGGTTGATAGAAGTGGAGTTACAGAGCGTTAACCCAGATTTACTAGAGCGCCACAAGAGTTTTAACTCGTCGGAGTCAAGTTCTTCGCAGACGAGGAGAATGATGCGGACATCTAGCCTTCAAAGTCCATCGGCGAAGAAAGCGCTCACCACAAGCATCTTCCTTGTGGTTAGGCGATGATTGAGGAGCATTGAAGACCCTACGCACATGATTTGGCACATAGAAGACACGTGTGTAGGATGGAAGAAGACTCGACTGAAGGAATGGAAGAATGCCTAACTGAAGGTGGCCGGGCGCCCGACCAAATTTGTCGCCGGGCGCCCGAAATTTCGAGATTTTTAAGATTTTATTGCTGGACGATTTTGGTCTTGGCTAGGCACCCGGCCACCCGCACGAACTGTTTTTTTTTTTTGGATTAGTTTTTACTTGATTTTTAGGGGTATTTTGGTACTTTTAAGTTTTCTTATTGCTTATTTAAGTGGGCTAAGCCCTAAAAACGAATTAGTAGTTGATTATTAATGAAAAGCAAACCTCTTTGGTGGCCTCTGACTACTCTCTCTCTCTCTCTCATGGTGCTTCTTCTCTTTCCTTGATCTTCTTCTCCTAACTTCTTCTTGTGCCCCTCCAAATTCTTCAAGGTAATTATTTTCTTCTTCCTATTTTCCAGTTTTGCTAATCCTTCCTCGATCAAACCTTGGGAATCGATCTAAACCCTAAACCTCCAAATTCTCAAATCCCTAATCCGAGAAACTTCCTGATTCTTCGGACTAGTGATCTTCATTGATCGATCGGGTATGACCATGCAAAATCGGGAGGTCTCATCCCTCGCCGGATCCAACCTAAGTAATAATTGAATTCCATACTCCATGGTTGTGATGATGGCCCACTCCATGCATGTTTCCTTTATGATTTTCTCAGTTATGATGATTAATGCTAGAATTTTAGATTATTATTGCCTTTTATTTCCGCTGAATAATTGTGTCTATAAACATGTATCATAATTAGGGCGTCCTGCATCAGAAATCCTGTTTTGCCATCGCACTCTATCAATGGTCGTAACTTTAGTTAGACCACTGAATACAAAGTTCTACAAAAAATAGAAGAACTTCACTCTAAGGTTGTGTACGGATACACAAGCTACTTATTTGGCTGACAGCAACAACTTAGTTGCTTGTGAAAAAAGTTAGTTTGGTAAAATGCTATTTAAGAGTTGCTGAACACCTTTAGATGGCTTATGGTGTTGCACACAACAACAACAACAACAACACCGTTGTGATCCAGGTACATCTCTCCTCCATATTCTCTCTTCTCCATATGTTTTCCTCCCTTCTTTTCTTTGTTTTGTGGTTTTTCCATTTTTTTCAGTTATGGTTAGGGTTTCTATTTAGGGTTTTTCAGGGTTTTAGAGAGTTTATGTTGGCGACCGATCGTCACCACTGCGGCCATGGAGAGAGTTTGAGAGAGGGAGCTGACATGTCTGGGAGAGGGAGAGAGAGGAGAGAGTTGGCTGCCACCTCTGCTCTGGTGGCAGCTACCTCTGTGATGGCCAGGAGAGGAGAGAGGGGAAATGGAGATTGAGAGAGGGTTGACGCGGCTACTTTTTGGCTACTAAGTATGCTGTTTATCAAACCTATGCACTGAATCAGTAGAAGCTGAGTTTAATGATTAGTTGATTGTTAATGAAAAGGCAAACCTCTTTGGTGGCTTCTCTCCTCTCTCTCTCTCATGGTGCTTCTTCTCTTTCCTTGATCTTCTTCTTTTAATTTCTTCTTGTGCCCCTCCAAATTCTTCAAGGTAATTATCTTCTTCGTTCTATTTTCTAGTTTTGCTAACCCTTCCTCGATCAAACCTTGAGAATCGATCTAAACCCTAAACCCTCAAATTCTCAAATCCCTAATGTGAGAAACTTCCTGATTCTTCGGACTAGTGATCTTCATTGATCGATTGGGTATGACCATGCAAGATCGGGAGGTCTCATCCCTCGTCGGATCCAACCTAAGTAATAATTGAATTCCATACTCCATGGTTGTGATGATGGCCCGCTCCATTGCATGTTTCCTTTATAATTTTCTCAGTTATGATGATTAACGCTAGGATTTTAGATTATTATTGCCCTTTATTTCCGCTGAATAATTGTGTCTATAAACATGCATCATAATTAGGCCATCCTGCATCAATCATGTTCACAAATTCAGTAGACAGCCCGGTACAACACTCTCACCAAAGAGTGGATCGTTACACTACCATAAACATGTTCAAGACAAAAAATGAAGATATATTTGAAAAATTTACATTATTCTGAATTTTCTAGATATTTTTTTTTTCAGAATTTTTCGGGCAAAAGGAAGTTTTCAACCATTACAGTGGTTGTAATAGTCGTTACGCCCTATTATGCCCCTGTATCGGTAACAGCGGTGACCGTTATAGCCATCGTTACCGATATGGAATACCTTGACAATGATAGACACCGATGACAATGAATGCACACGACAACTCAATGTACGATTGCCCTTGCTAGCCATGTGATGGATGACAAAGGAGAATTCCTAAAGGCAAGTGCTCCATTAAACATGACGAGCGCTTATCTTTTTGTTGAGAGTTTAGGTACTTGAGTGCTTCATGATTATAGTATAGGACAAACTCCTTGCCAACCAAATACTGATGCTAGTGCCATAGAGTTTGAACAACGACGTAAAACTCCAAGTCATAAGTGGAGTATTGTTGCTTCGCATCAGAAAGCTTTTTGCTAAAGAATGTTATTGGATTGCCCTCTTGATTGAGAACTTCACCAATGTCGATGTTAGAAGCTTTGCAAGTCACCTCAAATACCTTCTTAAAGTTCGGAAGGCGCTTCGGTCATCTTATGTTTGATTCTACCAAAAGCTTGTGTTATTGCACTTGTCCATTGAAACTCTCTCAATTTCATGTAATCGGTAATTGAAGTCATAGTGTTGCTTTAGTTCTACACAAAACATCTGTAAAATGTGGCAAGGTCATGGAAATTGCGAACTTCAAAGATAGTGGTTGGTGTCAGCTAATTAACAATGGCTTTCACCTTGGCGAGGTCCACCTCTACACCTTGTGACGAAACAATGTACCCTAAGAAGGCCACATATGTACTCATAAAGGTGCACTTTTTAAGGAAGAAAATGCCTAGTTGATTGAGGTATTCCTTCATTGACTTACTGTAGATAAGAATGTTGTCAAAGTAAACGACAACAAACTTAGTAATAGAAGGGTGTAATAATTGGGTCATGACGCCCATAAAAGTGCTAGGCTGCATTTGGGAGACCGAATGGCATAATCAGCCACTTGGAGAGACTGTCCTTCATTTGAAATACCATTTTCCATTCATCACTTGGTTGGATGCTGAATCTGGTGGTATCCACTGCGAAGATCAATCTTGAAGAAGACGTTGACACTTGGCATCAAGTCCAACATATCATCAAACTCAGGAATAGGGAAGTGGTATTTTATTGTGATTTTATTAAAAACTCTTCTGTCTGCACACATATGCCAATTTTTGTCCTTCTTAGGGGTAAGGAGAGCTGGCACAACACATGGGCTTAAGGTTCTCTCGGTATGCTGGTAAGTTAGGTAAGGGTGCTTTGAGAACCAAATCTATATTTTGTTGAATATCCCACTGTAGAGGCAACTCCTCATGGAGATCATCGGGAACCAAATCTTAAAAGTCATGCAACATGGATTTGACTTTATCAGCAATTGGTTTATCCTTGTCAGTAATAGGCTCTTGCACCTGTTTTGT
This sequence comes from Liriodendron chinense, assembly GCA_003013855.2. Classification (NCBI taxonomy): domain Eukaryota; kingdom Viridiplantae; phylum Streptophyta; class Magnoliopsida; order Magnoliales; family Magnoliaceae; genus Liriodendron; species Liriodendron chinense. The sequence continues at coordinate 723,270 of ML058590.1, forward strand.
GATTAGATTGAACATTACACCTTTCTCCTGCTCTCTTCTTTGAACTTCCACATGCTAAGAACAGGGGAGTTAGGGAGAAGTCGATGTCGACGATGGGGGTGTAGATGAAGGAAGTGACATAGGCTACAATGAGTGAAGTTGCATTCGATTACCTCACCATAGGAAAATATGCTTGTTAGCCTCACCATCGCTTAGTACCTTTTGATAAAAATCCCAAGGTTGACCGACAAGTATGTGGGTGACATTCATCGGAGTTACGTCACACCAAATATTGTTCTCATATATGCTGGTTTTAAAAGATAACAAAACCTTGGAGAGATGGGGATGGCAGTGTCGTTGACCTACATGATTTTATATGGTTTTAGATGCCTTTTAATTGGCAACTTGAGCTTATCAATTACCTCCTGAGAAACAATGTTCATCGCAATACCACCACCGATGATCATGTTACATTACCTAGACTGGCATTTTACCTGCGTATTAAAAACAAGGGTTCGTCGCTAGTCTTCATCTTCCCCCTCGGTGGTGGTAAGGAGGTAATTTGTGATAAGAGTGGGACTTTCAACCTTAGCTTTGATCATAGTCTCAGTAAGGGGGTCCTCTAGTTGTGAAGCAGGTTCTACATAGGGTTGTTTCATCTTGTTGTGCTCGTCTTAATACTTATAGCTGTCTGGGGCCCCTCATTACTGCAGTAATGGAGGTTCCTGGCGTGTGGATACTCATTAGAAAAGTGCCCTATCTATCTGCAATGGTAATAGTCATCCTCCAGTCATTCTTGCCTAAGGAGAGGATTAGGATTAAAACCTTGTCTCCTAGTGTCATGTCCCTACAACTTGATCTTATCAATTACATCTTGAAAATGAGATGTTCATTGCACTACCACCATCGATGATTATGTTACACAACTTACCCTAGCATTTTACTTGCGTATGGAAAACAATGGTTCATTGCCAATCTTCCTCTTCCTCTTTAGTGGTGGTAAGGAGGCAACGTATGATAAGAGTGGGACTTTTAGCCTTAACTTTGACCGCAATCTCAGCAGGTGGGTCCTCTATTTGTGATACGGGTTTTACATAGGGTTGTTCCATCTCGATGTGCTCATCATAATACTCATAGCCATCCGGGTAGTAGGGGTCCTCATTGCCACAATAATGGAGGTTCTTGGCTTGCGGACACTCATTAGAAAAGTGCCTTATTTGTCCGCAACTGAAACAATCAATACCCCGTTGTTCTCGCCTAAGGGGAAGATTAGGATTAAGAACTAGTCTCCTGGTGTCATGTCCCTGTAGAGCCGGTTGCCTTTGGTATGAGTTTTGCGGTGGAGGCCTCTGGTTAAGATGTTGATCCGAACATTTTCTCATAGAAGGTTCCTCGGCTTGAGAGTCAAAACGTTGGAGAGTATGATGTTGCAACTATTGTTTGAACATCATCGATTGACTCGAAATCATACATGACGATCTCGCGTTGGATCTTTTGGCGTAACCTTACCCGATAGCGGTTAGCTGTTATGTGTTTTGTCTTTGCAAGCTTATAATGGACAGAAAGCTAATTGAACTTCTCATTGTAGTCATCCACCGATAAAGTTTTTTGTTTGAACACAAGGAGCTCACGGAGAAGAGAATTCATGTGGTTTGAAGGAAAATACTTACTTTCCAGCTTCTTCCTCATTTCAGGCCACTTGGTGATAGCAGGATGACTTATGATGAGATTGTTGTTGTCGATGCTTTACCATTATATCTTGCTGGGCCCTTCAACTTGACCTTGATAAAGGCCGCTCGCCGGATATCATCCATGTCATACCATGCAAAATAATCTTCAAGCATTGTAATCAAATCGACAAAAGCATTTGCGACAAGGCAACTTGTGAAGTTCAGAACTTAAACACATACTTTCCTGGCGATATCATCTTTCTTAGGTCTCAACTGAGACGTCATGGGCTCTCTTTGCAAAGAGCCATTGCATGATATTGCATAAATAGACTCTTGAGGAGAAGTACCATTTTGATTCACTGAAGATTTTGATTAGAATTCTTGCTATGGATTTAGGTCACCATCAAGAACTCCAATGGGATTAGGTTGCTCTCCATGCAATTCTCCACGTAGTTGGTCAACAACGGTTTCCAAACTGGCTATCCTTGCAAATAGCTTAGTGATGCAAATGTCTCATCATTGATAGGTAAGCTTCCCTCGATAGATGTGACCATTACCGGTGGACATCGTATTAGGGGGTTACGTTAGGAAAGTAATGGACAATATAGGGCGGTTTCTTATTTAAAACAAAAGATTGTTAATGGAATGGTATTCTAGGCTTTAATGGATTGAAACAAGGTTGGATTCGGGAATATTAATGGTTTGGGATTTGGACTTTTAATAGGTTGCAATGAGGGCTGATTTTTTTTTCTTTTCTTTTATGCGTGTTGGGGGGGGGGGGGGGGGGGGGAGGGATAGGATTAATTTTTTGCAGTTTTAATGGGCTGGAATGAGTTGATTTAGGGGCTTTTAATGAGCTGGAATATGGCTGATTTTTGGAGTTTTAATGGCTGGAATGTGGCTGATTTTTGGGGCTTTTAATGGGTTGTAATATGGGCTAGATTTAGACTAAAATAAGGCTGATTTTTGAGCTGGTTTATGGAGGGTAGATGGTTGCCAAAATTTCGGAAGTCACCCCTTGTCAATTAGACTTTTGGGTTTCGTAAAAGAAAAGGAAAAAGTGAATGGCGGGTAGGAGGGATGGATGCAATGAAGGAAATAAAGGAAAGATGCAAAAGTTTATGATTAAAGAACCTAGAAACAAAATATGGAGATTGTTGTTGATCTAGGACTTCAACTCAGCCGTTGGGACCCTCTCTGATTCCAAACTGGTTTAGCCGGCTGAGGGGAAGGATTCGCCCAAACTTAGGCACCTTCAACTAAGCACAAGAATCACAAACAAAGCAAAACAATAGTTAGAAAATTTCATTCATTTCCATGGCTTTCAGATGTACAAAAATGGATAAGTAATAAAGAGATACCCAAGGGATAAGAATGTAATTAAGAAGATTTGACAGATTGATTATTGCATAACTAGTTGATTAATTTTTTCTAGCAAGCTATCTCAATAGGAGGCTTAGGCCTCCTTATTGATCAACACATTATGGGGCTTGGGCTTCCTGTCCCTGGCCCTTGCATCGTGGGCCCACTTCAGCTTGCATCACTTTTTTGATTGCCTCGTACCAATGGAACTTGGAGAAATTTTTTGAAAGCAAATACTCGACCGGCTATTCCTTTTGGGGAGAGTGCTGGGCAATTAGGAGATGATGAGCAGAGGATTAACATCGTAGAGATGGATATATTGGAAAACTTGGCAGGATAGAATAAAGAGTGGTGCCATCCAAACCAGCCTAAGTGCCCTAGTAGGAAATAAGATGATGGAGAGCCAATTGAGATGGTATCACATTGTCCTATGAAGGCTACCAGATGCTTGTGTTAAGGAGGGGAAGTTTGGTTAGGGTTGAAGGGCTTGAGAGGAGGATGAGGGCAAAAGACCAAAAAGGGTATAGATCGAGGTGGTGAGAAGGGATATAAAGGCTTGTTCACTTACCAAGGATAAGGCCTTACGAATGATTTGCAAAATAGGAGTCTTAACTAGACCTCGGGTTATCCTTTGGAAAAAAAAGAGCCTCAGGTTACTCGAGGTAAGTCATTCTTGAATGACTTGGACTGTCTCGAATCTTTCCCCCCCCCCCCCCCCCCCCCCCATTTTTGCCCGTTTTCTCCTCCATATATCTAGGTTATTGGAGACTTTAATTAGAACCCTATATCTAGGTATTTAAAGACTGGAAATTATTTAGGAGCCTTCCATGAATTTATTATAGTAATAAAAATATTTTATTAAAAAATCAATAAAATACCCATTCAACATACATTTCAGAATTGATATTTATTGGCTATTGCATTCATTCTAGGTCACAAATTAAGTAGATTTTATCATGAAATTAAATAGATACCATTTTCATCATTTAAAATTTTTCTATGTTTGCATTCAAATTTTTTTTATTTTTTATTTATTCTTTATGTTTGAGAAAAGGTGGTGACTTGGCTCGACTCGGTCTAGTCCCCCCAACATGCCCAGTACAACTCAACTCAGGATCCAATGAGTTGGACTGAGTTACCGAGTCTCTGAACAATGTTCCAAACACAACTCAAAATGCTTCTTAAACTTTTCAATAAAATAACCTTCGCAATTTAATAGTGGCTTTGATGTAAATACCAAATTTACTTCTAAAACCCTTCCTCTTTCAAGGGACCTGAAATACCCTTGAATCTATTGAAAAATCTTAACAGAAAACCTCTTGTTTGATTGCACACCTCTCCTAAGGCATGTTCTGGGATGGGTCTTAGTTTCGACACTGCAGCGACCTCAAAACCCTCAAGAAAAAGAGAAGGATATCATAAAAGAAAAGAAACCCGTCACTTATATTTTATTATTTGGGCAAGCGGTACTTCGGGAATCATTTTTTTTTCCCCCTTTTGAAATTAGATCCACACTAACGTGTGCCCATCAAGCTCACACCACCTAAATGCACCTTTTCTGGTTTCCACACTGTAAAACACTCCCGTTCCCATGGAGATCTTGGTTTTCTGCTCCCCCCCCCCCCTTCTTTTTCTAACTCGACATCAATCCAAACAGTACTGTAGATCATTATTACAGTTGTGTAGTACCAGGCGACATACATATGCTAGTTATTAGCACGGGTCTTTTTGACTTGTCGACTCAGACCGATTCATTTGGTCCTGATTTTGAGTCACAAGTAGGAGGTCACTCGGCCCTACTCTCAATCCCAATTGTGCTGAACCAGATTGTACTTGACCAAATCCAAGTCCGCTCAGAATAGTTGTTTCTGCCTCATGTGAGTTGTCAATCCTTGTTTATTAGATATTTAGAATGGGCGGGTTTATCCCTGTCTACTAGCATGCATATTTTACTTGGCATGAGAAGTATTTTCATGCATGTGTATATGTAATATTGCATAGGAAATTTCAAAATGGTTTTAAATTGTTGCAGGGTGTCATATGGAGAGAAAGGAGTTGGTGTTGTGTCCCAAAATCTCTATTCGGCTCTCACTAGCCTACAGATGGGTCTTACAGAGGACAAGATGGGCTGGACTGTCGAATTAAAGTAGGTATGCGTGGATATCGTAGCAACAAATGCATTAGACCTGAAGTAGCCATTTTTCATTTTTCATTTTATCTCTTGAATGTGAAGATGAACTCCCAAGTTTCTTCCATGATTTTATTTAGACAGTCTGGTTTGGCGGTTTTCTGTAGGTGAATTGCAGGTAAGTGTAATTAAGGCTTGCACCCAAAGTTATTCTAGTTTTGAATATGTTCTTTTAGAGCTTGTTATGCCCCCAGGCACCTCTAGATGTCGGGCCAAATGGTGCCAACCTGGCATGTGGAGGATTCCCAACCATTCATCAGGTGGGCCATGCGGTGTAGATGACCTGGCCTGAAAATTGTGCTGGGCCAAGCCATTTGGTAAACTACATTTGTTCATTAAATTGGGGTTGTAAATCACCACTTGGCACATGAGCATGGGACTGTTGATTTGTCATTTTTACATATGGCTGATGTATGGATCATTTGGACCACATTTTAAGGCCATGATGAAGCCGGGTGGGTCCATTAGGTATATGCTTGGAGCCCAAAATGTGATTGAGCTTTTCTCGGGATGCCCTGGTCGACTCTGTACCTGGCCCTATCACATCATCAATTGAGTACCATCTATTAGATGGGTCCCACCTTGCAGGTGCCCTGGCCCAAAACAGTGCCATAAACAAATGGACTACTTGGAAAGGTTTGGTCATTTTTGAGCCATCCATTTATTTCTAGTGGAACAACCTCATTTTTTCTTTTGGCCAGCTTCGTGGGTCCCAGCTTGGTCCAAATGTGCCAGCCGAGCACTCTGGGATATGCATGCATGTGATTGTGAGGACTGATGTACCTTTTTCAAATTTGAAAAGTTCAGTTTTATCTAGAATTCAGCTACGCTAGACTACTGTGATCGTTCACCACCACTCTGAGGTTACCGGGGGCTCCTCAACTGTACAAATTGCATAGTTTTACAGCAATCCGGATCGTCCAAATCAGTAACCCAAATTTGAAGGATTGCAACCTGAAAAGCACACTTGGGAGATGATTGCGAACATTTTATTTTGCCTTTGAGAGTTGGACCACTCCCTGCGTAGCTTTTAACCATCCATTTGATGGCCGTAAGATTTTGTAGGTGTGATCCATTTACAATGTGCTCTTCAATTTGGTTGGTTTGGATGGTCCGTAAGTGAAGAGGATTGGCGAGCTATCAAAATTCCTGATTGGTTGGCCCGTCTAGGAATGGGCCCGCCCTACATATTAATACTGCTGGGGTGTTTGGTTATTCGGTTTGGTCTGGTCAAGTCCATCTCGAGGCTTGGGGCTGTGAAATAGTTGCCCGTGCACCAAAGGTCCACACATTGGAGGATCCCAGCCATCGGATGTGCCTCTTTTCTTTAATTTTCTACTTCCGGCTACCAAACTAAGGGTCAGAATTTTTCCATATTTAAGTTTTTATTATTTTTTATTTTTTTGGTTTGTATGTGTGAATGACCATACAACTGACAGGATATAAACGGTTTGGATCATCAAACGTGGGCCCAGGTTGTACAAACTCTTGGCCCGAGCATTGTATTGATACCTCGAGGGATGCTGATGGAGTGCCTTTGGTGGCATGGGATGCACCCCACCTTCGTATAATTGCTGCATACTTAGCATGCGTGTCCAAGATCTGAACCGTTCATTGGGTAGTTCTGGCAGCGAATGTTCCATAGAAGTATGGTGTCTAAGAGATGGTTCCTTGGGTAGTTCTAATAGCAAATGAACCCTTCTCCCTTTTCGGTCCCTTTCTTATATGGGATTGTTTGTGAATGGTTTTCGCCGTTCTAACCGATTCAATATCACAAGTGTATGATGAGCATTACATCTGACGGTCGATATGTGTTTGATGACCATTGCATCTGATGGGCCCAAAAGAGAAGGGAAATCAAGAGAAAAGCAGGGATAAAAAGAAAAGGGAAATCAAGAGAATGTTGGTGTATCAGATTGCAATTTGCGAACCAAACATCCATGCAGGACAAAAATAAGGGCTTTGCATCTCTTCGTCAAAACTCTACATTTCTTTTTATCTTTCCAACTAAAATGCTAAAAAGCCAATTACATCTTAGGAAAGGGGGTACTAATACATCTTATGCAACTAATTTTATCATCAGGATGTTAATTACAACTAATCCCAACTAATCTCTAATAAGAGGAACCCATTAATTTAACGTTTATGGCTGTTTAGATTGTAAAGAAAATGGTGGATCTCAAAAAATAATTATTGTACTTGTAGAATTCATTAGGGCATGTAGATTGCAAAATAATTACCATACTTATTTATAGATGGGGCAACTTGCAAGATACAAAATGACTATTGTTTAATGAAAAAAAAAATAAATGAAAATTTCACTAGTGTGTATACGTTAGTTTGGATTAATGGAAAGGAAAGGAAACATTATTCCCATAAAACTTACTTTTTGTTGTTTCTCAAACTTTTTTTTTTGTTGGAAATTGTGGGAAATATTATTTTTCACCTTCTACCTTTGTTGGAAAATAAACAAATTTATTTTCCCACCTCCAACCCAGCAAAAACATTTTCCCATTGTGGAAAGAAAATAGTTTTCTCATGGGTTAAGCCCAAATGCCCTACCATACATATTCAATCACCTCACATGTGCCAATGTGCCAAATGAGACATTGTCCATCTTTGGTTATGCCCCACACATGTTACTATGCCACATGTGCCGCCATCCATCTTCTCTTGTGCTCTACATGTGCTAATGTGTCACACGTGTCACCATCCATCTTCTTTCATGCACCACATGTGCTATTGTGCCACATGTACTACCGTTCATCTTATCTTGTGCCCCACATGCGTTAGTGTGCCCTTGTCCACCTTCAATCCTCCAAATATGCCCTTGTGCCCCACATGCGTTAGTGTGCCCTTGTCCACCTTCAATCCTCCAAATATGCCCTTGTAATGTGTGAGTTATGATTATTTTGTGGGAATGTACTATACATTGTCCAAACCATAATCGTAATGTACTATACATTGTGCCCTTGTAATGTGTGAGTTATGACTGTTTTGTGGGAATGTACTATACATTGTCCAAGCCATAATCGTTGTTTTGTCCAAATTGTAATGTGGACTTTGGGTCTACTTTTGAAAGAAGAAATTGTGTTCAAATGGGATGATTCTAAATCTATTTGAAAGTTCGTAAAATTATCTTTCCAACGAGCACAAGATCACTACGATCCAACTTGTAATGAGGGAATTATGATCCTTTTTATATGACCATGCCGCATTGGAAAAATAGCGATTACGATTTTTCACAATCTAGATTTGGATGATCATAATTTTCCGCTATCGTAATTTGGATAGATAAAAAAAATCTCCAAATCACAATCATTCTTTTTCCAATACTGTCCAGTCCCAAAATATAGTCATAACTCTCTCGTTACAGGTTAGATTTGAGTGCTTGAATGCTCATTAATCTGACGAATTTTTAAGGCATGCATTTAGTGGATCCTTAGATCCACCGAGGTCAATGGATCCCTGATTGTGAGGCCCACCTTGATGTATATTCCTTACATCCATGGCATCCATTCATTTTGACACCTCATTTTAGGCTATAATACAAAAAAGAAGCATATCCAATTCTTAGGCGGACCACATAACAAAAATAATAGTAATTAAATACTCACCATTAAATACTTATTTGAGGCCACGGGAACATTTATTTACTATCTAACTTGTTGATAAGGTAACAAAGACCTGGATGAAGGGACCACTCAAATATCAGCTTGATTTAAAACTTGTGGCCCATAACAAGTTTTTAATGGTCAATCACCATTGTTTCCTATGGTGTGGTCAACTTGAGATTGGGATTTGCTTCATTTTTGTTATCACCCCATATTAAAGGATCCACTGAAGTCACACTCAAACTTTCAAATGGCTTTGAAATCATTTTATTTGGACATCATTTAATCATTTAAAAGTGGGGCAACGTCTATATTGTATTTGGACAAAATAGCGAGTGTGTGGTTTGGACAATGCATTATGCGCTTGCATAATAATGATCATAACTCGCTTGTTACATGTCGGATTGGGGTGATCTTGTGCTCGTTGGAAAGATAATTTGACAAATTTCAAATGACTTTGGAATCACCTCATTTGGACACCATTTGATTTTTCGAAAGTGGTCCCGAAGTCTAGATTGTACTTTGTACAAAACAACAATCGTGGTTTGGAAAATGCTTTGTGCGATCCTTCAGAAATGGTCATAACTCACTCGTTACTGGTTGGATTATGGTAATCTTATGTCCATTGGAAAGATAATTCGACGATCTTTCAAATGGCTTTGGAATCATCTAATTTGTAGAGCATTTAACCATTCAAAAGTAGGCCCAAATAGCAATCACGGTTTAAATGATGCATCATGTGGTCCCATGAAAATGCTCATAATTCTCTCATTATAGGTTGGATCGGGATGATCTTAGGATTGTTAGAAAAATAATTCGACAAACCATCAAATGACTTCGTAATAATCTCATTTGGACTTGTTTTGACATTTCAAAAGTTGGCTTAAATTTTAGCTCTTAGAAAAAGACTAGTTTATACTTAATCTTTTAAGAAAAGAGGAACTTATATCCTAAAAGTGAAGTTGCTAATATCTCTCCTCTACTTATATCGGTTTCTTCCCAAGCATATATATTAACATAATCTTTATACAAAAAAGAAAAAGCACCCATTTTCTAAAAGTTAAGGGTTTTTTTTTTTTTTTTCTTTCTCTATCATTTCTTAATAGAGGTTCTATCTAAGCAAATGTTTTGAGAAAAATAGAAGAACCAATATTTTAAAAGTGAAATATTTGTAATTTTTTAAACCTAATTTCTTCTTATTTTCTTCCAAAGTAAGCTCGGTTCAACATAACAGGTGAAAAGAAAAAGAAGAACTCATTTATCTTAAGTGAGAGTTTTTACTAGAGAATTTACTAGAGAGTAATGATAAAAATAAATGTAAAAATATATAAAAAAAAATTAAAAAAGATGATTATGAGCATTTTCACCCAAGAAAAATGTAAACTCGTGCCCCAAACGTGTAGGAAAATAATGTTTTGAAAGCGACGTTGTTGTGGCCCTCCCATAAAACAGTGGGTATACTTGGGGTAAAAACCCATTATTTTATTTTATAGTTATTTACATTCATACCATGAATTCCTCATTTCTGAACAAACAGTCCTAACTAACTAGCTAACAACACGTTGAAAAAGATCAAAATAACCACATAGGGTCAAGACTACGTAAGCCCCAAATTTCATCCAAACAGGATGCTAGCAAGTGATGTCATTACCTGGTAGAAATACTATTTCCGCCAACCAGTCGTACTTCATCAACGCCTGCCACGTGTACTTACATGATATAGAGCCGTTAAATCTCGACCCTTCATCAAAAAACATAATATATATCTTTGAAAGCTGATGGTGAAGCTTTGGAAGGCTTCTAGAGAGAGCATACTAGCATGTTTGGCGACGTTAGTCAGAGTGCCAGCTAATAGGCTGAAGACTCTTGTCATGAAGAAAATACACCGAGTCTCCGTATACATCAGCCCATAAATGATAGGCTGGTTTCAGTCTCTCTCAACCGACTCTTCACCAACCATTGGAGAAGTTAGATATGAGAGTACCACGTGGTGGATTCTGGTTGGTTGATGGTTGGACGGTGATTTTCTCTCGTGTTCTATGATGTGGTGGCCCATTCATCTGTATTTATGATGAGGAAATGTAGACTGGTTGATTGAGCAGCTTGTTAGGTGTAGTGATTTGTAGGTGGGGCCTATCATTTGATGACCTGATGAGGGAAATAATCTCGTTCAAATATCATTTGATGATTGGGTTTCCATTGATGTGGAGCTTTGACTGTGAGTGTCCATGTAAGTCATCAATTGGATGGCTAGGTTATTTTTATGGAGGGGATATCAAGCCATGTACTGCCGAACAAGCGATTTTGGCTACCCAAAAGTGGGCCACGCCTGTACAATTGCTGGATCAAGCGAAAAATCGTTTCTGTTGTTTGTTGGCCTGGAACAAATGTGCATCAGGTGGGGTCCACTTTAAGCATTCCCTGGTCCAAGAATTAGATCAGTCCACTAGTCATCGGTTGGGTCACACATGTATGTAGAGTATAGACCATTGATCATGTCTCTAATTGTTGTCCAGGATGCCTTGGATTTTGCCACTGTCGGACCAACAACATGACAGGGTTTCTCGGACGGTATAGGAAGCAGGACGCTGTCAGTTCAAACGATAAAATTTTGTTGGTCTAACCAACCATTGGTTGTCAATTGAACCGACGGTATGCCGGTCTAACCGACGGTGTTATGTGGATTATTGTAAGTTGGGGTATTTAACTCTAATTGCCATTAGAGCTTTATGTATTATGAGTATTTTCTCTATAAGGGTAAGGGTTTTGCGAGGTAAGAGGGTTCTAAATACTTGTAAGGGCTTGTGAAGGAATTTTCTCAAGGGGTTAGGATTTTCCTAGGTGCGCCTCATAAGGAGAGATTTGGGTTTTGTTTGTAATAGAAGAAGGTGGGTAATGTAATTTCTAAGGCTTTGATTATAGCGGGTTTCTGTCGCCTTTATGTGGTAGGTTGTCTTTTTTATTTATTTATTTATTTATTGTGAAAGGGTTTGCTACATTTAATATTTTGTGTTTGTGTGATTGCGGGTTATTATTTATTCAATTGTTCTATCTCCATTAAATGTGCTTATGGAAAACACAAAATAACGTTGGTATTAGTTCCAAATTTCTAATACCTAGATATTGATTTGGGTTCGTTGATGGCTCATAATTTTAACACTAACCTTCCATTTCTCCTATGCCTGTCTAGCCGACCTGATTGTTGGACAGACCCAATTTCTTTGATTGGGCATTTTCATGATGGCCCACCTGATGAATGTTCAAGATATCACACAAACGTGGGCCTGCCAGCACGCTTGCAATGAGTTCAAATAGGGCACGGTTCGGTGATCCAAGCTGTTGGACAGATGGGCGCCCCACCTGCTCATAGGGAATATTTCATACGAAATCTCCACATTGAGAGATCTTATCCCTTCCAAGGTGGCCTACAAATAGACGGTTAGTAGAAAAAAAAAAGCAACGGTTCCTATAAACGAATAAAGGGCCAAAGAGTGAAGGTTCATGATATTTCAATCTGGAAATAATTTTCCACATCCCCCGCCCACTGCATTACTCATCAGATCAACGGTTTGGATCGCTAAAACATGGGCCCACATTAAATCTTGAACATCGCCAAACTGGGGACCGGATTCGTCCTCACCCGGGTAATACGACAGTGGGTGTTTCCCCAACCCTGGGCCACTTTGATGTATGTGTTGTATATTCGCCTTCCATCAGTTTTTGCAGCTCATTTTTGGGCATGGTCCCAAAATTGAGGCAAATCCAAATCTAAATGGATTAAGCCACAGAAAAAAGTGGTCAACGCCCACCATTAAAAACTTCTCAATGCCCACTAAAATGTTTATTTGATGTCCAACCTGTTGGTAAGGTCAGACCTGGATGAAGGGAAAGCACAAATATCTGCTTGATCCAAAACTTTTGTGGTCCCTAAGAATTTTTTAACAGTGGAAATGCAATCCCTACCAGGTGAGATTTGGATGTGCTTCATTTTGGGACCATTCTTTATTAGCTAGAAAAACTGATAGACCACATGGATAAATAACACATATATCAAGTAGATGGGCCCCACAGTCAAGGAAACACCCACTAATAGGTTACCTGGGTAACATAATGACTCTGGATTATCTGCTCACCTTCAACAGGTTTTTTTTCTGTTTGCTGACCATCTGATTGGTACAGCTTAGCACTGACATTGTCAGCACTGCTGCATTAACATGTGCTGAACTGGACCAATCAAGCGTTGGCAAGTAGGAAAATCCTGTTGAAGCCTAGCAGACGATCCAGATTCACGCCTAATTTGTACCAGTCAAACTGTACACTTGTTGCCAGATATTAGCTAAGATACATCATGTGAGGATAGGTGCACATCTACATATGCATCCCAAAATATGGTAATTCACAAAACTTTCTGGTGTGTGGACCTCAAGGTGGTCTGTGAGCACTATATCTAACTTGTCCATTAGTGCATCCATAATGTTAGGCCAAGATCCCAAAATCCACCATGGTCTACTCTGGTGGGCTTTACTAAAGAGAAAAGGGGATGGGCACAATATAAACTTCTGTATGAAATATGTGGTCCACCATGTTGTGTATATATCATCCAACCTATTCATAAGATGCTCCTCAAGGATGAAGGGTGACACTAAAAATCAAGCTATTTTAAAATTTAAGTGGGCAACAAAAGGTGCCTCCATTGATTCTTGTATGTGTTTTCGATTGATTGCTTGATGAGGTCGAAGCGTGGCTAATAAAAGAGGGTGTGACTTAGTGGATCCATCAAGGCCCATTGATTCTTGTATGGGCCAATAAGGGATCTATTGGTTTCATATGGATGTGTTAAGTGAGAGGTTCAGCAAGTGAGTTTTTCCATTGTGCACTTAAAAGGTCTTAAATGGCCTTAAGAAGATTTTTAACAATTGAAACTCTAATTTAACTGTTAAAACTATTTTGATCACACTTGATGATGATTTGATTGTCTAAATATAATAATATGCTACTTGATCAACATGGGCATAGAGCCTTTGGTGGATGGTCATGGTAATAGTGAATTAGATATATACATGCATGGATAAGATAGGTTACAATTTTCCATTATATGTAGGGACTGTGAAAAATTATAGGGTGGTAAAGAAGTACCAAAGTGGTATATCTCAAACAACAAGTTGCTCTATTAGAGGATGATGTATTAATGTATATCAAGGGACTTAACACTCCAACACTCCCTCACACAGGTAGGGTAGAAATCCACACGGGAACATACTGGGTAAGGGTATTGGAGCGACACACAACTTACACTCTGGTGGAGGGACACTCACAACTAAAACGTAATTTTGACAATTGTTTGGGGTTTCATACTGTGTTCAATCGAGTATATCTAAAACGTTCATCTTAGACTTTAGAATTATAAAAATTTGAGATTATTAAAGACGTGATATCCTAGGATTAACACATATCTAGATTTTTTCAAAAACCTTTAAATTTTGCTATGTTTAAAAAACATTAACATCCAAGGATGGATCAACTACTTCAAATGTGCATTGCAACATGTGCCACTACATAGATTGCGATCCATTTGGAGAAAGTTTCAATGAGTAAAAAACAATATCAATTAATTGTTCAGGTGTGGAGCCAATCACACTAGGATGTGGTCGGGCGCTTGACCAAGTTTGGTTAGACGCCCGAAATTGGGGCAGATTTTTTCCCAAACTCGTTGGAGGATTTCTACATTAGGCGAGCGCCCGACCAAGCCCAACCGGCCACAACCTATTTCACGGGCTTTCCTATTTTGGGTTTTGGGGTGTAACTCAGGATTATGTATAGTAATTAGGGTTTCTATACGTCCAAGGTGAGAAAAGGTGAAGGGGTTAGCAAAAAGGGACATCTCTGTGCATGGGAGCATCGGGAAGGTAAGTGTATTGCTTGTAGCTTCGTTTTCTTCATAGTGGAAGTTTGCACCTGTGGTTTTTTACCCTTGTTGGAATTTTTCCACTTAAATTCTATCTTGCGGATTGTTGGTTTGTTTGAATTCCTCTTCTAGTTGTTATTTCTTCATATTTATCGTCTGTGGATGAGATCGGAGATTGGATTTCGGTTCACCGGCGTTGTTGGTGTGCTGTGCAACAACTGGTATCAGAGCTATTGATTTACTTCAAGTGAGAGCGATGATGGAAGAAGGGAAGATTAGAATTGAGAAGTTTGATGGTTCAAACTTTGCCTTCTGGAGGATGTAG
The DNA here is from genome assembly GCA_003013855.2 of Liriodendron chinense. Lineage (NCBI taxonomy): Eukaryota > Viridiplantae > Streptophyta > Magnoliopsida > Magnoliales > Magnoliaceae > Liriodendron > Liriodendron chinense. The sequence continues at coordinate 738,313 of ML058590.1, forward strand.
ATGGAAGATTATCTGTATCAGAAGGACATCTATATTCCTCTAGAAGGAAAATAGAAGAAACCAGAGAAGATGACAGATGATGAATGGACTTTAGTGGATCGGAAGGCTTTAGGAACAATTTAACTCTTTTTGTCTAAGAGCGTCGCCTTCAATATATCCAAGGTAAAGACCATAAAAGAATTAATGCAACCTCTAGCTACGATGTATGAGAAACCCTCAGCGTCCAATAAGGTTTATCTCATGAAATGGCTATTCAACATGAAGTTGTTAGATGGTGGGGGCGTGACTGAATATCTAAACGAGTTCAATACAGTTACGAGCCAATTGAAATCCGTTGGCATCACTTTTGATGACGAGGTCAGGGTGTTATTGATCTTGTCCAGTTTGCCAGACAGTTGGGACGGTTTGGTGATTGCCATGAGCAATTCCTTGGAACGACAAAGTTGAAATTCGATGATGTGGCTGGTTTAATTCTCAGCGAAGAATCTAGAAGGAAAGCATCGAGAGTTTTAAGAGATTCGGGGAATGCTCTAAACGTTGAAGGAAGAGGAAGATCGTTGAACAAATGTAGCAATAAACACAGGCATTCTAAGTCGAGGAAGTCCAAGGGATCGAAAGACAAGGACGGGTATTGGCATTGCAGGAAGAAGGGGCACATGAAGCGTGATTGCAGAGAGCTTAAGAAACAAGAAGAAAGCTCTCAAGGTAGGAAGGATTCAGTGAATCTATCTGAGGAGAGTGACACAGAGGTGTTGATATTGTCTCTTGATGCAGGGAATGAGTCTTGGGTTATAGACTCGGGTGCTTCGTTTCATGCCACTTCGTCTAAGGAAGTTTTGCGTGATTATGTGTCAGGTGACTTTGGGAGAGTCTTCCTAGGTGATAATGAGCCGTGCAGTATTGTTGGCAAGGGAGACGTTCACATAAGTCAGAAAGACGGAATGATTTTGAAATTGAAGGATGTCATACATGTACCGAGTTTGAGACCGAACTTGATCTTAGTAGGGAAGTTGGTCGGTACCGGATATGTGACGACATTCACAAGTGACTCCTGGAAGGTCACAAAAGGTGCCTTGGTGATATCTCGAAGCAAGAAGGAAGGTACTTTGTACATGACTTTTGGATCATAGAGTTCGCTCGCAGTTGCATCAATTGGAGTGAACGAGCAGTTATGGCATCAGAGGTTGGGACACATGAGTGAAAAGTGGATGAAAGTACTATTATCAAAGGGGAAGCTTCCAGGGTTGAAGTCTATCGACCTGAAATTCTGCGAGGATTGCATGTATGGTAAACAGAAGATGATAAGTTTTAAGAAAACAGGACGTGCTCCAAAGACGCATCTGTTGGAGCTTGTACACACTAACGTGTGGGGACCGGCACAGGTATCATCTCTTGGTAGATCACGTTACTTTGTTTCTTTTATTGATAATGCTAGTAGAAAACTGTGGGTCTATTTCTTAAAGCACAAATCTGATGTATTCGATGTATTTAAGAAATGGAAAGTAATGGTAGAAAACGAGACAGGTAAAACTGTAAAGTGTCTCAGATCTAATAATGAGAGAGAGTACTGTGATAAGAGGTTTGATGAGTATTGTCCAGCGAATGGGATCAAACATCAGAAAATGATTCCAGGGACACCGCAGCAGAACGGTATGGCTGAGCGTATTAATAGGACTATCCTTGAGTGCGCCAGGAGCATGAGGCTACATGTAGGGTTGCACAAGACCTTTTGGGTAGATGTTGTAAATACTGCCGTTTATCTCATCAATAGAAGTCCCTCAGCACCATTGGATGGTGGGTTACTAGAAGAACCGTGGGTTGGGAAAGAATTGAACCTTGCATATCTCAAAGTGTTCGGTTGCACTTCATATGTTCACATTGATGCAGAGCACAGAAACAAGCTGGATGCTAAGTCCAGGAGGTGCATGTTTATAGGCTACGGGCAGCATGATTTTGGCTATCGGTTTTGGGATACAGAGAACCGAAAAATCATCAGAAGGATGTAGTCTTCAATGAAAAAGTGATGTATAAAGACATTTTGCAGCAAAAGTGGAATAAGGCCGATGAAAAAGAATTCGTAGAGTTGGAAGAGTTACCGGACATGGGTGTTATAGTGCCACAGGATGAGCATGCACAGGAGCATGATGAGGCAGAACCGCAGACACCGGTTGTGAGGAGGTTTACTCTGGAGAGGAGACCCAAGGTCCGATACTCACCCTCTTTACATTATTTACTGCTGACAAATAATGGTGAACTAGAGTGTTTTGAAAAGGCATTACAGTTAGATACATGGGTTAAGTGGGAGCAGGCCATGGATGATGAGATGGGCTCTTTTAAGTCCAATCGTACGTGGGAGCTAGTCACTCTACTTAAGGGTAAGAAAGCTCTTCATAACAAGTGGGTTTACAGATTGAAAGAGGAGCACGATGGTTCGAAGCGGTTCAAGGCCAGACTGGTTGTGAAAGGTTTCTAACGAAAGGCAGGTATTGACTTCACTGAAATATTTTCACCAGTGGTGAAGATGTCTACGATTCCCATGATCTTGAGTATAGTGGCTACAGAAGACTTACATCTAGAACAGCTAGATGTTAAGACATCTTTTTTTCATGGGGATCTTGAAGAAGAGATATACATGTATCAGCCGACAAAATACGTGGCACCAGGAAAGGAGAATAAGGTGTATAAACTGAAAAAGAGTCTATATGGCCTGAAGCAGGCCCCGAGGCAGTGGTAGAAGAAGTTCGACAGTTTCATGTCAGGAAACGGGTTCAGGAGATGTCATGCAGACCACTGTTGCTATTTGAAGAAGTTTGATACGTCATACATCATTCTTCTTCTGTATGTTGATGATATGATTGTAGCCGGATCAAGCATGAAGGATATCTTAGATCTCAAAAGACAATTGTCTAGAGAGTTTGCCATGAAGGATTTAGGAGCTGCAAAATAAATCCTAGGCATGAAGATAAAGCGTGACAGGGAAAACAAGAAGCTAGCTTTGTCATAGGCAGAGTATATAGCCAAGGTCCTTGATCGATTCAGTATGGGAGGTGCGAAGCCGGTTAGCACTCCATTAGCCAACCACTTCAAGCTTTCGAAGGAATAAGGTGCGAAGACGTAGGAAGAACGGGACTAAATGACTAAAGTCCCTTACGCGTTAGCTATAAGGAGCTTCATGTATGCTATGGTTATCATGATGCCAGATATTGCTCAAGCAATGGGAGTTGTTAGCGGGTTCATGAATAACCCCAAGAAGGAACATTGAGAAGCTGTGAAGTGGATCCTCAGATACCTAGTAGTACTGTGAATGTAGGGCTATGTTATGGAAGATCGAAAATCGAGCTATAAGGCTACGTCGATTCAAATTTAGCAGGGGATATTGACAGCAAAAGGAGCACTACATGGTATGTCTTTATCCTGGGTAGTGTTGCAGTCAATTGGGTCTCTTAATTACAGAAGATAGTATCCATCAGTACAACGGATGCAGAGTATGTTACAGCTATAGAAGCGTGCAAGGAGATGGTGTAGATGCAAGGTTTTATGAAAGAGTTGGGGAAGAAGCAAGCAGATTGCAAGCTGTATAGTGATAGTCAGAGTACAATACACTTGGCTAAGAATTCAACTTTTCATTCAAGGACCAAGAATATTGACATTAGATATCACTTCATACGTTCGTTACTGGAAGATGGATCGATTGCTATGGAGAAGATCCATACAAGTGAGAATCCTATGGATATGTTAACCAATGAGGTCATACGAGAGAAGCTGAAGCTTTGTTCAGCTTTGATTGGTCTTCAAGCTTGAATACGGGGAGGTGGTGCACTCCGGATGTAGAAGACGAAGGACTATGGTGATGTGTCTCCAAGTGGGAGATTGTTAAGATGTGGAGTCAATCATACCAGGAGGTGGTCGGGCGCCCGATGGTCAGTGGGCTGATCGCCTGGTGCCTATGGTAGGCGCCCCACCAAGTCTGGTTGGACGCCCGAAATTTGGGCAAATTTTTCCCCAAACTCACTGGAGGATTTTTACATTAGGCGAGCGCCCGACCAAGCCTGATCGAGTGCCCGACCGGATACGACCTGTTTCGCGGGCTTTCCTATTTTGAGTTCTATTTTTGTGTTTTACTATAAAAAAAAAAGGGTGTAACTCGAGATTAGGCATAGTGATTAGGGTTTCTATACATCTAAGGTGAGAAAAGGTGAAATGGTTAGCAAAAAGGGTCATCTCTGTGCATGGGAGCATCGGGAAGGTAAGTGTATTGCTTGTAACTTCATTTTCTTCATAATGGAAGTTTGCACCCGTGGTTTGCACCCGTGATTTTTTATCATAATGGAAGTGTATTGCTTGTAAATTCTATTTTGTGGATTGTTGGTTTGTTTGAATTCCTCTTCTACTTATTATTTCTTCCTGTTTATCGTTTGTGGGTGAGACCGAAGATTGGATTTCGGTTCATCGGTGTTGTTAGCGTGCTGCGCAACATTAATGACCCAATAGAAATGATTAATGGGTTTGGTGGTAATTATGAATGGATCAATCATAAAGAAGGAAAGCACTTTCAAGGTCATCAAACAAAGATCAACATCATTTTCTCTTCTTAATTAGCACCAACCAAAATAGAAAGAGATTTGGTGGATTGTAAAAAAAGAAAAGAATTAAGGATGGTAAGATTTTGTTTTATAAAGTTTTATCTCAAGTATAAAATTCTAATATGATGCGTAAGCCTTCATCATTAGTGGTTGGAGACTGAAAACACACTACAAAGGCAGGTCATTGTGATGGGCTATTACTGTTCTAAACTCAGCTGTGTCTAATATTTTTAGCGGAGTCTAAATATTGCTAGGTTAAGGAAAATCACATGGACAAGTAGGTTAGAAAGAAATAGGTTTAGAAAGTTCAATCCAAAGTTTTACACACTATAGCTTCCGTTGATCATAACTACGTAATTGGTTATTCATTAGGTGCATATATAATATGTTGTTAGAAAAACTATGGATGAGTTTTACATACTGACTAATACTCAAAGTCATTAGCCAATTATTGTTTTTCAAAAATAGGTCACTTTAAAGAGTTAATTTTGAGTTTTTAGCCAAGATTTACTAGTTTAGTGAGGGATTTTAGGGATTAAAAGGTCTGAGAATAACTTAAAGTTCTATTTTTTATTTTTTATTTTTTTAAGTGGGAAAGAGTTAATGGTAGTTTGGAAGCTATTTAATCAATTTAATTAAGTGGATACATCAACCAATAATACCATCCCATCCATTGACGTTGAGGTTGTTATTTATACAAAAGGCCATGCCATGGTCGTGGTCACTTGTCTCACCAACAACGACGTGCATGTGATATGTGCCCGAAGGTCGACTCGAGGACCTTGACTTCTCTTGCAACACCCATCAGAAAACGACCACATTGGCCGCGATGGACGGATCAGATGCAGCCAGATGTCATTTTATCATGCACAGCACCTTGGATTTAGAACTTAAAACCCTTTGTCTTGTGGTCATGTAATGTCATTATCAAGTCATATATCTTATACTAATGTGTGTACCACAGAGTGTGGACGTATTTGAACGTGGAAGGTGGGGTGCCAGCCCCCACCGTCCATGTGGCACTCATTTATGGTGGTTAGTCACGTTGGTCTTGTTGGCCCCATCTATATAAGGAATGGACCGAAATCGGACGCATACAACCGTCGGATCGTTGTGAGTTTCGCCTGTTTGAATTTTGACCGTTGCTTCAAGTTAACTGTCCCTTTTCTAGGTATGTGACCCATCCAAATAGTGGTCCACAAAATGGGCCGTTGTGATTGATGTGTACAGGTGTCTCGCCTGCAGTGGTGCATTCCTTTTGAGTGCTATTGCAACATAGATTTTTCTTCAGTTGAAGGTGGCTAATGTCAACAGCTACATGGGACAGTCTTTTAATGAAGGTTGGCTTGAGCTGGATGAGGTAGAAGATTGTAATAAGATGATTTCAAACATGTAGGCCCAAGAAAGGAAAATGAGAGAGAGAGAGAGAGAGAGAGAGAGAGAGAGAGACGTTTGGATTATTGAAGTGGGTTTGATGGTGGCCCACCAAGAAGACCATGACCTTCTTTCCTAGTGGAAAAAAGAGAAAAACTTTGATACTCTGAGAGAGTGTGATGGATGACATGCGGGTGCTTCGAGATTACTTAGAAATTGCATACTTGGAATACAATTAATTTAATCAAAACCTTTCAAATCATATTACCAATTTAGATATATCATGAACCCAAAATTCCACTTGATCATCTGACTATTAGATTGATGGATATTTTTGGACGGTTACTAATGAAACATATCCAATGGTCTTATTTCAACAAATTAACACTTGTCCAAGATTCATAGGTTAGAATTGTTCAACTTGATTTTGTTGGTTTTATTTGTGTTAGTATATGCAACATGTACAATTCTAAATGCCAGCATATCAAGTGTCATATGCAGCCAGAGTATCAAATAATCCCCCTTGAAAAAAGCTCTCTTTGGGGGCTTTTACTTTGCATATAATAAAAGTATTGTGGGAAAAATCAAACCCACCTTATCTCAAGTAAAATAAGAAGTGCCTGGTGTTAGACACTATCTTTATTTTTTGTTTTTTTACTTGGAGGTTAGGACACCCTTACATCCAGTACACGTGTAACCAGCACGAGATCTGATTTGTTCTTCTGGTGGGGCCTATCATGGATCGATTTTACGTAATTAAAGCTGGCAAGAGAATCCTATCTAGCTGCCTAATTATATGACTTTTTCGTCGTTGAACGTGTTCCCTTGTTTGGAATTTTTTAATGGTCCATTTGTAACGGTAACAAACAGTCTGATTGGACGTTTAGGATTAGCCCACACGTGTGATTTTAGATCACAAACCCATCCGCGAAAGAGCTAACTAGATGAACGGTATGGATTTTGTACGTGTATCACATGTATGGGGATGTAAACTGAACATGTTCTCTTTTCCAGTCCAGACGATGGTCATAAGTATAGAATTGTCCAATCCAAGCAAAATTAGGTCTTTATGATCTTTCCACAACAAGGTCCACGACTTGTGCGGTCCGGATTGGAGCATACATGGCATGTGAGAATGGACGGTTCTAGCACCCTGGTGAGCTCTAGCTGGTTGGATTTCATTCCGAAGCTGTTTGGATGTGTACCAACTTGGTACAGACGTCTGAAATCCATGGTAAACATCAGATGGGTCTCCAACAGAGTTTACGAACAGAAAAAGAACCCAACTTGACCAGATTTCACCAGGACTCAGAGAAAAACTTGATCTGGTCACAACTCAAAAAGCTCAACAAGAACTCAATAAAAATCAACTCAATTCAACACAACTTGAAATTATTTATATGTTATTTATACTTCTAAATATTAAATAATACCGCAAAAACTCACACAAGTCCTTGAAAAATTTACCCAGGTTTTTTAGTTGACCAGACTCTGGCTGCCCAAGTCGAGTCGAGTCAGGTGAATTAAACAACTACAGTCTCCACATGAACAAACGCAAGTGGTATGAAAGAAAACGTCATAATATTCGAAGGACTTCTCCTAGTTTAGGTTTTCTTAGGACTTGACTCCGTGTGGACTCAGAAGTTCCTTGGAACTTCAATAGTAGAGTTGCATAGAACTATATGTTCGTATGTGATGAACTTCATAGTGGCTTTGGTAGTATGACTTCTTTAAAGACAAATATCATTTTAGTCCTCGTTTCATCATGAGATTCCTTCCGTTGTAGGTTAAAATTTGAATAGCTCATTTGGGTCAACTTGGCTTTAGACCATCTCTAGAACTACTTTAGTTCTATTCAAATAAAATCTTGAGGTGAATTTGGACACTCCCATGATTTCAGTTTTTATTCAATCTGCTTATGCAATGCAGGTGACAGCAACAGCTACTTCATTTTTTTAAAATTAAATGGGGTTAGTGAGGTATTAGCTAGCCCACCATCTCTTTTATGGGTGTATGAGATGTTTTTGCAAATCCAAACCGTTCACCAGAGTTGTGGCAGAGGTATGTTTATGAAGAGTTAAACATCTTAAAGCATACTCCAAAAGGCATCCAAACGCGCCCCATTTGTATTTACCACTCTTCACAGTGGACTGTTCTGAACCAAAGAATGTTGGTGTATATCCTTTCCTCACATCTATTCATTAAGAAGTATATATTGAATCACAGGGAGCGGCTGATTAGGTGGGCGCTGGCCTCACCCAACAAGGTGCGGCCCTGACCGTGGGGCTGACTTTGATATATGTGTGGCATACTCATGCTCTCCGTCTGTTTTTCCGGATCATTTTAGGGCATGAGAACAAAAAATGAAGCAGATCCAAATCTCAAGTGGACCACCTTATAGGAAGCAGTGGTGGTTGACCATTAAAAACTTCATGTGGGCCACAAAAGTTTTGGATTAAGCTGATATCCCCCCCCCCCCCCCCCCCCCCCCCTCGCGTCTAAGTCTATTTATGGGTTTATGACAGGTGGGGCCCATCATTTTTTGACCTTTCAGAAGGTCATTTTTTTAACACACGCACTCACGCCCCACACACACCCACACACTCACACCACAGTGGGCACTCAAACCCATGACCTGGTGTTATGATATGTGATTTGGTTGGGTCTCTTGGCATGGCAGCTGGTTTGTTCAATTGTTTATTGAAATCAATAAGTTGGATGGAAAATAAACAGTGGACCCTAGCAAGATTTTAATTGTGAGCATTCAATCACCACTGTTTCCTGTAGTGTGGTCCACCTGATATTTGTACCTGCATCACCACTATTTCCTGTAGTGTGGACCACCTGAGATTTGTGTCTGGATCATGCCCTAGTATCATGTATAAAGGACTTATATGGATGGACGGCATGGATAAAACACATGCATCAATGTGTAGCCACGTGTATGGGATTTTAAAATTCCACGAAAATCTCACATGAGATCAAGTGCAATTCCATCCCACCTAATCCCAAGCCTCCCTATTCTCCCCCAAACATCATGTGAAATTTCCAGAAACAGAATGCAATTCCATCCCACCTAATCCCCTATAACACCATGCTACAAACATCCCCCCTACAATGAGCTCAAAAAACAGATGGGCGGCATGAACATATACTACATGTTGGGAGTGGATTAGGTGCGGCCGCACCTAATCTGCTCCCTAATTCACAAGCTTCTGAACACGATTAAGGCTATGGACGCATGAAATCTTGAACTGTACACGTGATACACATGTATGCTGATCCGAATCGCACATCCCATGACCACTGTCGTTGATTGGCTGGTCACCACTCACCAAAACTTGCCAACTTTCTTAACCATCTAATAAATGAAGTTTTTCTGACCGAATGTGAGTCATTGGTAGTTTTCAAAGGTCATGGTCATCCAAACAGTGTGTATTTTTTAATTTGGTTTAATAACAATTGGGCCTAATCAATGAACGGTCTTGATCTTCCCATTTTATGCAATCTGCGATGTAATGTAAAGGGGATCACGGTAACCTCCCATGCCTCGAGAGGCACTGGATTACACTCAACAAAAATATATAGATTTTAAAACTACAAACGTAGTCAAATGAGTGACGCCACTGACGTGACACTCTTGCTCACATTGCAAGGATGGTTCCTCTGCAATCGTCGTAAAAGAAGCTTATCCTACAACACTTTTGCGTGGGGCCCACCTTGGCCACATCCAATCAAGTCCCTTTAATTGCGTGCTGAATATCCATGGTGGAAAGCTCTGTGGGGCCCACCTTGGCCACATCCAATCAAGTCCCATTAATTGCCTGCTAAATATTCATGGTGGCAAGTTCTGTGGGGCCCACCCTGATGTATGTGTCTTATTTATCTTGTTCATTTATTTTCCCACCACACTTTAGGGCACCAGCCCAGAAGTGAAGCATATCCAAAGCTCGAGTCTACCGTATTATTGGAAACGTTGGAAACATTAGTGATTGAATACTCACCTTTGAAACCTTCTTATGGCCACAAAAGTTATGGATCAAGTTGATATTAGTATTTTACTTTCAGTCATGTCTAACCTTGTGTAAATAAACATCACGGTGGGCTTTAGAAAGGGGCATGTCATTATCTTCATTGTTCCTGTGTGATGTGGTACACTGGGGCTTTGGATTTGATTTATTTTCTGGGCTCATGCCTTAAAATTGATGGAAGGCATGATTATAAATCACATCCGTCGTTAGGGATCTTCTTTCCTGAAAATCAACACAACGGGAGCACAGATGGATGAGACAGTAGGATCAGCGGATAATTATCTATATTTTAATGTATTTTGGTATTTATTAATTATAAAGTTAAATGTCAATTCATGATGCTGACATCTTTATTTTTTTATTAGTCTTGACTCAAGAAATGAAGACTATGTAGGCCCCATGTGTTGTATCCAATGCTCGTCCATTCATTTTATCGGATCATTTTAAGGCCTAAGCCAAAACTGGGGAAAATCCAACGATCATGTGGACCACATCACGGGAAACATTGGGAATAATGACGCCACCATTGAAACCCCTATTTTCTTTGGTGTGGTCCACTTGAGCTTTGGCTCAGCCCATTTTTAAGCTTATGGGCTAAAATGATATGAAAAAATGAATGGGCAAAGGGGATATAATGCATGCATAATTGTGGAGCTCACAAAATTTTCATGAGAAAATAATGCTGAGATGTGATAGTGTAATTACATTCCTTTTAAACCTAAGACGACGAACTTAATTATTATGCTTTTACACTACAAATACACGTAATTATATGAGAACAAATAGGCCCTTATGACTTTGAAGGACTTAGCTTGTTTTCTTATTAGTCATCGTGTATATTTAGAATATGAGATGGGATAGGATGCCAACAAGCATTGGACGCGCTTAGTTGAGTACCAGTATATAAAAAGCACCATGTGAGTGTGTTAGGATTGAGACTTACATTGAAAAGGGTAAAATCATCATTTTATGTTAAAACTTGTTATTTTATTTACTTATTTAATATTTTTTTTATAGTGGGTCATGCATGCATAGAGGTGGGCATTGATCCGATCCAAGTCGAACATGGACCAGATCGGATCGTTCGGCTACTTGAGTAGGTGTGTTCGAACAATTTTTGAACAAACATTCAAATAGGGTGGATCTGTTCAAACTTAGTTTGGTCTAGGCTAGCTATGTTCGAACATATGGATTTCAGAAAATTTTTATGAGTTCGAACAATTTCACATTTTTTTTTTCACTAGAAAATATTTTTTCTACTACTGAACGGTGAATATCGATTTGTTTACAAATCATATATCACAAATGAAAAATCACAAGGTTTAAAGTTTTTAACCAATTAAATAAAAAACCATAACATAGATAGTTAACTTCCCTATTGTTTTTTGTGGTGTGGTCCACCTGAGCCTTTGATCTATTTCATTTTTTGGATAATGCCATAAATGATCTTTAAAAAATGGAAAGGACGGCTTGGATAAGCAAATATATCATTGTAGGCCTCATAGAGCACTAACAAGACTGTCCATCTCTAGATAGGTCCTGGTGGGGGTAGATTGGTAGCTAGTACCCAATCCATGGATGTGAGTTAGTTTAGCAAGCTAGTGTCGAAGCTCTATGGGACCGACTATGATGGATTTGTTTTATCCACTCCGTCCATCCATTTGTACAACTCATTTTAAGGAATTAAACAAAAAATGAGGCAGATACAAAGCTCAAGTGGACCACACCACAAGAAACAGTTAGGAGAATGATGTCTACCATTGAAACCTTCATAGGGCCCACAACCATGTTTATTTGTCATCCAATCAGTTCTCTCTCTCTCTCTCTCTCTCTCTCTCTATATATATATATATATATGTGTGTGTGTGTGTGTGTGTGTGTGTGTGTGTGTGTGTGTGTGTGCGCGCGCACGCCTGTGTGTGTGTGTGTGTGTGCGTGCGCGCGCGCACGCCTGTGTGCGCTTGTGTGATCGAGTCGAGTCGAGTCGAGTTCGTCAATATTTGAGTCGAGTTCGCGTTCGAGTTTGAGTTCAAGTCAAGTTGAACAAGCTCTGATTGTAATTGACTCGAATTTTCTTTCGAGAAAATCGTATGTTTGAACATGGAGGCTTCCTGTTCAAACAAGAGTTTTACCGGTCAATCCAAGTCAATCCGTTCAAAATCAGTTCTTGTCCAGCTCTATATGCACATATGATGCTTTTCATTAGTGCATCATTAGTGTTCGATGTGTGCATCTAATGCCTTGTTGAACATGGATGTGGCCTTCTTAGGGCCCACCTTGATGCATCTGTTTATCCACGCCGTCCATCCCTTTTCTAAGATCATGTTAAGGCATAAGACCAAAAATGAGGTAGATCCGACACTCAGCTGGACCACACCAAATACTGAACTTAATTGCATTAAATGCAAGAGTCATCTTTGGTGTGGTCCACCTGAGTAACATTGGATCCGACTCATTGTTGGTCTCATGCCTTCAAATGATCTTGAAAAAGGGATGAACAACATGGATAAATAGATACATCACGGTGGGCCCCCTCCAGAGATCAGCATGGACCGAGGAAGGACGCAATCCTCGTCCGCTGAACACAATCCGTACTTGCCCACAAGGACAGATGGACGAGATAAACGGTTTCAAAACTCGGGTGGACCACAGGACGGATTTTAGAAGATTTAGGCATTCTATTTTTTTTTTCGATGCGAGTGGAAACAAGGGGGAGTGCGTCATGGACGGACGTGATGTCGGATACACGTAATTGTGGGCCCCACAGGCAAAGCGCTGTGGAATAAGATTACTCCACAGGCTTGTCCAGCCACCGCCTTCTAAATCCCCTTCTATAGGTCTACCTATTTGTAGCCGCGCAAGCAGATGCACCACAATTACAAGGGCCAGACACGCGTAGTGGGAAGCGGATTGCGTGGTGTAGCGTGCGGAGTAAACTCTGTGGGGCCCACAGTGATTTATGTATTTTATCCACTCCGTCCATCCATCTTAACAGAAATTTTAGGTATGGTGTAAAAAAATGAACAATATAAAAATCTAAAGTGGACCCCACTGTAGGAAAAGTGTGAACTGAATGTCTACCATTGAAAAATTCTCGTAGGACACAGAAGTTTCGGATCAAGCTGATATTTGTGTTTTCCCTTCATCCATATCTATGTGATCTTATGAACAGGTTGGATGACAAATAAACATCACTGTAGGTCCTGGGAAGGTTTCAACGGTGGAAATCATTATTCTCACTGTTTCCCGTGGCATGGTCCACTTGAGATTTGGATATTCTTAAATTTTGGGCTCAACCCCTAAAATGAGCTGGAAAAACATATGGACGGAATAGATAAAACACATACATTCTAGGTGGGCCCAACAGAGTTTACTCCGCAGGATAAGAGGGCTCCGCACGCAATCCGATTCCCGTGCAGTGTATGAAGCTAAGAATCAGACCCATCAGGTAGACTACACTTGGAAGCGGGTCGCTTCTGACACTCGTCACAGGGATATCCCTGTGCACCACGTGGCCCAAGCTCTGTGGTGCTAACCGTAATGTATGTGTTTTATCTACAACGGCATTCCATTTTTCCAGCCCACCGTAGAAAACTTCTTGGGCCATAGAAGTTTTGGATCAAAGCTTATATTGGCGTTTTCCCTTCATCGAAGGTCACATGGCAAATAAAACGTCACGGTGAGAGATAGGAAGTTTTCAATTTTTTTTTTTGGTTAGTCATGCAATGCACCCCACTCAGTGGGGGTGTCAGCAGCGTGGATTTTCACCACTAATGGGTTTCGAGATGGAGACCCCTTGTCGCTCCGCAGACTCTACCAACGACTCCGCGACCAGAACGGCATTCAATGCCTACTGTTTCCTGTGTTGTGGTGCAACTTGAGCTTTTTTACCTGCATCATTTTTAGCCTCATGCCTTAAAATAATGAGCTGACAAAATGGATGGACGGCGTGGATAAAACACATGCATCAAGGAAAATTCCTAATTAAAAAGAGGGCTTACGTATCATATTCAATCTTATCCATTCACTCTATCCATTGCTGTGTATGCTTGTGTCCCACTTTATTTGTTCGTGCTTGATCTGACGTATGACTTCTAGAAATGGTGTTGAGCCCACCCATGAATAATATGGATGGGTCCCACACACCCCTCGACAGCTAGATCAGCAAGTGTGGCCCACAATCCATGCACATGTGGGCCTGCATGCATCTTGCGGCCCATTTTCGGGCATTTTAACATCTTCTTTTAAAAGATCCGAACCGTCCATGATAATTACCGCATCAAGCACTACAAAATGGAGGGTTGTTGGTCCATGTGAGAGCAGGGATCACCTTAGAAATAGACATTCTATATTGATCATTCCTTGAGTGGGCCATATCTCCTCAACCATTAGCCGGAATGAGGTGAAATTTTGTCTAAGAGTTCATCTTGATACGCTCTTCGAGATGGTCTGGTTGAATTAGATAATTATTTTCCAGATCTGGCCAGATTAATCATGGTCGTCCTATCTTGTTTTCGACGGATCTGGATCATCTGAAACTAGAATGGGCTTAAACTTGCACCTAGCCCAATTGGATTGTATGTCCATTCATGTGGGATGTGTGTGGCCTTTCATAACCTTAGTAGCTTGTGGTCCACATGTCTAGCTATTTATGGTGGTATGTGGTCTTCACTTGTGTGAGCCTACCCTCACCTTGCATGCCATCCTAATGTTGAGGTTAGATTTTTATTAATTATGAGATTACAGGCTTGGCCAAAGCTTCATGACTGATAGATGGCAGTCTAATGCTGGATACTACGTGAGATGGACGCCAAATCAGTTTTTGCGGAAAAGGCACGGTTAGATGATGGGATGACATGGAATCTTTATTTAGACTAGATCTCACTCATCCTTAGGCTCATTTGATCTAAGATTTGATGTGGAAGCATTATTCCATATGATCTTTTCTCTACATGGATTATATCTGACCGTTCATGATTGAATATAGACAAATGAATCTCTAATAGATGCATCTCATTCATTTGAGATTAGATTAGGCTCAAAATCGATGTGTAACCCAATGATGATATGTTGAACATATTCATCAATGATGATATGTTGAACATATTCATCAATTTGGATAAACTAGTGGGAGACTCGATTATATGCTTCTAAATGATCAGGCTATGTTAGTGCTTATGAAGATGTTTACGAGGTTCTCATGATCATTGCATGATAATGATGTAGGGAGGGGCATGATAAGGTCAAGCACTATCTACCTTACCGGATAAATACCTTGAATCTACAAGGCTTTCGGGAATCCTCACCCGGACTTCCTCGAATCCACGAGGAAAAATAGAGAAAACATGAATAAATTCATAAGAAATTCGAAATTAATTGATTGAATGAATAAAAACATAATCACAATACTTTAAATAATAGACTAAACCCGAAGATGAAGTATCATACTCATACTACAACTAAAACTCTTAAAAAACATGACTTATTATCAATAATAAACTTACTATTTATAAACATCTCCTATTCCTACTAGACTTCATGGTTTTCAGTAAAAAAAATAGAAAGTTTTCAATCCGGCCCAACTACATTATTCTCCTAAGCTTTCTAAGCCCTTTTCATATTGGGCACAACTTCTAAAACTCAACGGAATAAAAGATATAATCAAATTCATACTTACTATTTATGGTAATTAAAAATAAAATAAAATTAGGCTAATGACAGTCGATCTGGTCGAATCTCATAAATCCGGCATGGGCAACCTGACATAGCAGGTTGGTTGGCTTAACTAACTCGAGCTTCCCTAAAATCATATATTATACATCCCAAAACTCATTCCGAATTGCGAGATGTGACTGTTTTACGGTCTTGACGGCTCATATCACTTCCATCTTTGGTTAGGCTTCCTTTGGTCCATCCTGGTCATGAAAGTGTTTGTGGCCTGTTCTACATCAATTAATCCCATGAATGAAGGTTTGAGTTGCACTTTACAGCCTTACGAACGTAAAAATGTGTCCTAGCTTCATTCTACATTTGCGAGACTTAATATAGGAGGGCAGGCAAGACAATTCAAACGAGTGCATTACGGTCAAGCATTTGATTATGGTACATGCAGTTCCATATTGATCTCATGATGGGTGATGTATTGGGACAACAGCTCTACTACTCACTCATCATGAAGCTGTTCTCTATAGATGGTTACATATTATGTGAGGAGTGACTATTATATCACCTTCCTACTTAGTGCAATGGGAGATGTCAAGTTGTGTTAGGGGGCATAATTTGATGAACTTCGTGTTTGTGTGCTTAAAATTATTCCCTAGCATAAGAAGTAATTTTAATATGAGGATTTGTTGGTCATGCAATGAGAATATAGAAGTTAAATATGGTATCGAAAATCATCACACTAAAAAAGCCTATTAGGAAGAACTTCGTCAATTGGTCCAAGAAGCTTGAACTTGTTCTTACCCTTGAGAGAGTTCGATATGTCATTCATGACCACCACCTCCTATAGCACTGACCCTACGGATGACTCTGAATCCCTAATCGTTTCTTCCAAATATGCTAAGTGGGTAAAAAGACCATGATATGGCAAAAGTTTATATCTCAGTCTCCATATTTGATGTGCTTCATAATAAAATGTGGAACATTAATAAATGCTAGGGGGACATCTCCCTTCACCTATAAGAGATGTTTAAGATGGATTGATGCACTTCCCACACGATAGGTTACAAAGAAGTGCGTAAGGTGGCGGAACACCATCCTGAGTGCACTCTTGAAACCCAGGGTTTTCCTCCTTATATAGATCTTATCTCAGAAGAGAGATGTCACACCCCAAAATTTAGTTTCCTTTCCTCTTAAAGCACTTACGAATCAGAGAGGGATTCTTCAGTTAATCTGGACCATCCAAACTTCAGTTGCGAATGATGCCCATGAGCCTAACGTTGCATGTTATCAAGAAAATCGCATCATGCCTCCTTTTTTCTTAAAACTTCATGACGGCGGAAGTTAACATCTTTATTGTGAAAATTCATATGAATCAACCTTGTAGAATTTGTGGGACCCACTGTTATTCCTCTAGCATAAAATCCAACAGAGAAAAATAGGAATACAGGCTCAAATTCCTCACTGAAGTTGCAAACAACGTGCAACAACCTGAATCCTTTTATGTGCAAACCCACTGATCAAATTGGCCCAGACTTTTGAAAAGCGGACCCCCACTAGCTTTTTACAACTCATCTAGAACATCTATAACAGACGACACCAAGATCTTTTTTATACAGAAATTTGCCATTAGAGCACTTAATCTTCTTCGTTAGAAATCTCAACTATAGGATCTTATATAATCACCGATTTGAAATCCTCTCTAATTATAACAAGACCATCTAATCGACATGTAAACATTAGCAATTCAAACCAAGATATTATTGCATCTGTCGAAACTTTATTCATTTAGAAAATTCCATGATTTTCGCATGCATAACCAAGTGAAAAACCAGACACTACTTCTTGTTATTAACATGATTTCAGAACCCCTGTAAGCTTTACTTAAACTCTTACATCGTTAAGGACAAAAAATAGAGAGAGAGAGAGAGAGAGAGAGAGAGAGAGAGAGAGAGAGAGAGAGAGAATGAAAAAAATTGGGAGAGGGCTGAATTAGGGAACCATTGACTCACGAAGTTTTGCTGAGTTTAGAATTTGCTGGACATAGTAGGAAGTAAGAAATCGGAAGCAAATAATAGAAGAGAAAAGAGGAAACGAAGAAAGAAAGAAAGAGAATAAGAGAAGAAAAAAAGAAGAAGGATTGCAGCCGAGTTGACCCGTTAACTAGCCGAGTTTGAGCTTATTCCAAAGTTGACTTAAGCATCGTATGCATTATCATCAGGTAACATCCCTTCTAATTTCTTCATTTAAAATAGATCATAAGTTGTAACTTAGAATATGTGACTTATTGAGTTGACTCACTCAGTGAGTCAATGTGCTACTTTGTTAGACTTCCATCAAGGAAGATAAAAAAAACCCATTATGATAAATGTGTAACCAACATATGTGATTTTATGTAGAAAACTTCACCGGTTCACATTAAAACACCTGCTGGGTTGTCGAGTCGCCTCCCTCACATTTAACTAAATTGAATTGAGTGAAAACCCTGATTGAATGCGCATTTTTAGCAATATCTCATATCTTACTTATTATTTCAGGTGGATGATCCTCTCATTCTTTGTAAATTTCAAATTGATATAAATATTCTACGTTTAATTTTAACTTTCCATACAATGATTAAAGTTGATTTGATTTTAGTTTATTTTATAGTATGATAATACTTTTAATTAAATCTTAAATTATTATGCTTTCTAGAATTTGCAATTATCTTGATTTAGGGTTAGATATAATTTTTTTATTTGTGTGTTTAAGTTATGTGGAATCCATAATAAGTTATGTGGTTGTGCGATTGTGTTGATATCATTTGCTTATTGTATTTAGACGAGAATTTATATTGAAATCATTGGTGTTTTATCCTAAGTTACTCTCTAAAAGATAAACATGGATGCTTTGCCCTGAGTTACTTCCTAAAAAATCAGTATACGCGTTATGCCCAGGGTTACTCCTTAAGAAATCAGTAGAAGTACTCCACCTTGGGTTATCCTTAAAAGATCAGCCCGAGTGCTCTAAATTGAGTTATTCCATAAAAGATCAACATGGGTGCTTTACCCTAGATTATTCATAAAAAATCATGAAAGAAAATATTATTTATTTAATTTGTTGTTCTTATATGTATCTACAAGTTTTAAGGTATTCATGTGATTTAATGTTTCATTACGTGTACCTTGACTACTGCTTTATAATTCAAGTATGCTATGTTTGTGTGTGTGTGTGTGTGTGTGTGTGTGTGTGTGTGTGTGTGTGAATTTGAAAATTCTAAAATTTAGGTATGAAATGATCTCACTGAGCCATTGTGTTCGCACAGTTTAACTAATTAACTATTTTAAGTACCGAGCTAGAGTAGTTCAAGTATGTAGATCTCTTCCATTACTAATTGAATGATTAAGCTTAATTACATTTTTAGCTACTAATGTAATGAGAAAAGTTGTATTAATTCATTTATGTATTATATTATTAGATTTTGAGTTATTAATGTATTTAGAAACTCTAAACATTTGATTTGTATATGATATTTTGTGACTTAAATTCACGAAAACTTTCAGTTATTATATTATATTTCATACGAATTTGAGTTAATTAATTGTATTTATTATATTAATAATTAATTAATCCATTTGATGGAACTATGATTTAGGTCTCTAGTAGCCTACCCAAATTTTAGGGTGCGACATAGTGACATCAGAGTAAGATTTAGAATCAAACCGATAGTCTAAGGTAGTGTACAAAACTAAAAACCCTAAACATAGGATTTCGTTTCCTTTAGTGGTAACATTAAGGCTCTCAATGGGTTGGATCTGGAGCGGATCTAGTTGAATCTGACTTTGAATTTGAAAATCTATAACTCTTACCAAGTCTGGATCCGAATCTGACTAAGATCCAAAATGTGATATCCATATCCGATCCATTTATAAATAGCGAGATCTACATCCGATCCAAAAATCCATCTAAACATCGGATTCGGGTCTAATTATGATCTGAATCCACCATACAATCCCAGTAGGAATGACGTTATGAACAGTATGGATCACATATAAACATCATTGTGGACCACAGGTAGGTTTCAACGGTTGGAATCTCCCTTACCCACCTTTTCCTTTAGTGCGGCTTACTTGAGTCTTTCATCCGACTCATTTTCAGTCTCATGTCCTAAAATGAGCTCAAAAAATGGATGGACGAAGTGGACTTCTTACAAACATCACGATGGGCCTCACTTAGGTTCCCAACATAAGAACTTCCTGTCAAAGGAAATCCGCGTCCATCAAAGCTAATCTGCTTCCTCGAGATTTCCTGGGGTGCGACTTGACTGTTACACGGGTAACAACTTAGTGGGTGTTACCCCTACCGTGGGGCCCACCTTGATGATTTATTGTATATCCACGTTGTCCATCCATTTCTACGGATAATTTTAGGATGGATTATAAAAAATTAAACATGTAACGCCCCAAAATTCAATGCCCGAATATACCGCCCGAGCACAAATTTTCGAGCGCTACCAAGGTAATAATTACAGGAATACAAATAATAGTAGCAATTTTTTTTAAAGCATTTTTTTTTTTTGCTTATTATTTTTCTACTAAACCATATCCATACTCTTATTCCAACTTACATCATAAAATACATTATAAATGTTCATAATTCACAAATATGACATTGATATACTCAACTACGATTCTATTAACTTAAAACTAAATAAAATATCTAAAAATAAATAAAAACGTCTTCATTAGAGTTGGCATTCTCCTCCTCCTGAATTTTCATTATGTTCTCAACTTGTGCCTTGTCCTCGAAAGATTCCATATCACCTCTTGAACCTACAGTTCCCTAAGAAGGGTGAGCAAAACAATGCCCAGCGAGTAGGAGTACTTACTCCACTCCATAATATGAATCACGCATCCAAGTAAACAGATAAAAAGAATCAAAACATAACTATTCAGTTTGTAAATTGTACAATGCCTATGCTCACATTTTTCCACCCCACAATGACACATTCATTAACATTAAACACACATCCCATAATGAATTTCATGCAGCACGCATAAATCAACCATATACGTGGCCTTTAATCCAAGGTCTTTAGTCAGGTTTCACACAAGTAAATCAGCCATACGAGGTTACGCCTGAAAAATAGTATCACAACCAATCACAAACAGACAGGTGAGGTACATTCCGATCCTGACACGGTACGCCCGATCCTGACACGGGTCGCATTCCTGACGAGACGCAATTGCTCCGATTCTGACACGGTACGCCCGATCCTGACACGGGTCGCATTCTCAATGAGAAAACAATTGCCCCGATCCTGACACGGGTACGATCCGATCCCAACACGGGACGCATTCTCGACGGGAAAATATACCACACTTGATGGTTTCTCATATTCCTAGTTCATCCAATGATGTATTCATACATAGGTGTCCCATAACCACACCCATATCCATCCCACACAAACTTAACCACACTTAACCACACCCATATACATCGACCATGCTTAACTGTACTTGGATAGTCATGGTTAAGAACCATTTACATACCCCTACTCTGATTTAATTCCGTGGACTTAACCTCACCATAAACCGCTCTATGCATGGGTCCATCATATGTGATCATATAAACATAAACATGTGATAATGAGAATTTACTCATGTTAACACAATTTAATGAATTATACAACATAACTATTTAAGAAACAAATCAAGTGCATATATATCAAGATGGCAAGAATGCATCCACATTATGAAATACAGCATTTTGAGGGGTTTAAGAACTTTAAATTAAACTATAACCATACATTCAAAGAGAATGGACAGGTGTTGTCCCCACAATTTCACTTAATTTGACTGTTTAGGAGATCTGACATGTACCGAATTTATTTTACAGTTTTAAGCTAAGCATTGGATGGTTTAGATTGGGCAAAATATTCCCCAATGGGACCCAAAAGTTAGAGTCCAATTAGATTAAGATTCTGTTATTTTTCAAGGTGTCAGTCCCATTATTTCAAATGGTGTGGGCCACCTGAAACCCCGTTCTGGCCCATATTTTTATGGTGAATCCCATTCAACTCAACAAATAGTGTGGATGAGGTGGATTTATCAAAAAGTTCACATGTGGGGCCCATAAGTGCCTGTTGTCCCCACTTTAAAATCTACTCACCTTCAAACTTATATTGTATTACATTGTCCACTATTTGAGACGGTGTGGCCCACTCGGTTATCAAAACCCTCTGAAATTTAATTTTCAGCCTCCTGACATAGTAATGTAACAAATGAGTGGTATAGATTTGACAGAAAGCTTAGGGTGGCGCCTACGGATTACCCGCTGTCCATGAGAGATAAATTCGGAATTTTCTGCACAATTGCAGAAAATTCAGCAATATAGTTCAATTTGTAGAAGTTGGTGTGGTCGGCTCAGGTCTCGGATTAAGCTGAAATTTGGTGGACTATCAAAACACATGATGAAGTAAACTATGGTCGGAGTAGATATAGAAAAGTACATCAGGGTGGGGTCCAAATGTGGACCCCCAACTGCTGCCCGTCCGTCCCTTGCGTCAGCAGCCATGACGCTGCTGGACTGGCAGCGTCCTTGGGGTACTAACTGGTCCAGTAGCCCATTGTTTTATTTATTATATATTTTTTTATATGTATCCACACAAGGCGGGGCCCACTAAGTTGAGATCCAATCCATCCATTGAATTATTCGGGCCTTTAGTCCACCCAATAAATTTGATTTTTGCATAGATCGAAAATTATAAAACAAAGATAGTGATTTTATTCCCTTTTAATGGTTGGGTTTATTTCTCCCACCCTGGTCCACTTAAATATCAGATTCTTTTTAAACCTAGGCCCACAAGCAAACGTAAACTATAATACATGATGAATGGCATAGATTTAATCAAAGTAACATAATTGATCTACTAAAAAAAACACAAATGCACAAATTCAAACTATGATGTGGAGTGAGTATTTCCGTAGACTCACCAATTGTTAATCCGATCCGAGATTTTAAAGATGAGAATAACAAAGAAAACCAATCTTCGGCCCACTATAAAATACTACCTCCTTCCTCCCAATCGACGGTCATATGATGATGATGATGATGGATGGTAGGGATTTGAAGCTATTGGTGATGGATGTGATGGGATGGTTATCGTAAAAAGTAAAAGTGGAAGAGTAGGACTCTCTTACGGGAGTTTAAATAAAGTTTATTAGCTTATAACATAAATATTTGTAGTGAAAGTAGAAATAATATTTTGATGGTCCACTTAGTGATCCCTTCTTGGATCTAAGACGTCCATCATACAGAGGATTAACATAACAAGTAGTGGGTAAACTCTCGGGTCAAAGGGTCGATGGATGGACACATTATGATCTATGTAAGAGTTAGCCTAAATGAACGCTCTAGAATGGATATGTAACATCTTAAAATCAGGCACACCTTTCACAAATCTGAGACCATTATGACATTGGCCTAGAAAAACTGACAAAGTGGTATGAATTTGGGAGAATTTGGTAGTGTCCACACCCACAATCTAATAAGGACACAAATGATGGTCTAAATGGTGGTAAACACCACAACTTAAAGTGGTTAGTTTCTAAGGATAAGCTTGACCACTTTGAGGTGAGATTAAATCATGACCGTTGAGTGTTGTGCGAAGTGGTCCGCACCATTGGTTAGAATGTCCATGGATTGAATAATGGACCGTTGGGTCGATGAATCTCTTACTGGTTTAAGAGTAATTGATAAAAAAATGTGATGGACGGTGAACACACCTCGGTTCAAGATTCTGAAAACATGGGGATGTGGGCCATCTTAGAAAACCTAAAATACCCAAAATCTAGACACACACCGACGTCCATACATAAAGATGGACGGTCCACAACGAAGATAGAAATCTCTCTGTACCAAACTCCGTAACCATATCCTAAAATTTAGATTTTGAATTGGCACATCGCAACGAATGTGACTTCTGTACTTCTCGGTCTACATGGA
Source organism: Liriodendron chinense (assembly GCA_003013855.2). Lineage (NCBI taxonomy): Eukaryota > Viridiplantae > Streptophyta > Magnoliopsida > Magnoliales > Magnoliaceae > Liriodendron > Liriodendron chinense. The sequence continues at coordinate 761,948 of ML058590.1, forward strand.
CATATCTAGGACCTTATGAGGGAATCTAATCCAATAGGTCACCTAAGTATATGAAAAAGGTCGCCTATGAGTGATTTTACCTTGATTGGTGGTCCACATGGCCTCTACGCAGTAATTCTTCGATTAAACGGTCTCGGAAGATCATCCAGTGATGAAATTTCACATGGACGGCTAAAATGCTATAACAAAGGTGTGGAGAAAATCCCACAGCTAACTGACACACCAATTGAAATAAATCACGGGGTTCACTTTCACCACTGGTTCGGTGCTAGGATAAGTTTTAATGGCTTGATCGAAGTCCGATGAGAATTTCAACGGTCATAAAGGTTCTTCTAAGGATACTCTATAATTCCAACGGAACCAAACTCAGTTTGATCAGCTCAATGGGCCATGGTGATTAAAATGAGGATGAATAGCCACGATAGAAAGATCTATGATCGGAACTGGGTAGATCAGACTATATTATTGGATTCTACATGATTTAATCTATCAATCTATGGCTCAGATCAATTCCACAGATAATATAAATAATTTAAAATGAATTACTAAAGTTTATGTATATGGAATATGGTTTATAATTCCACTTTTCTATCCAATTATTCCATGAGAAACGTACATCAAACATGTTATCAACTTACACACATTAAATTATTATTATTTTAATTTTATAAATTCTAATTTAGATTTTTAAATTAAATAATAAATCATAAAAAATCACAGATATTACAAAACAGATCCAAATCTTAGGTGGACCATAACACAGTAAACAATGGTGATTAAGTGCCTCAGCATTAAAAATTCCAAAGGGCCCATAGTAACGTTTTCGTAATATCTAATTTCCATCTGACCCATTGATAATGTCAAAAATATCTTGATGAAGGGAATATACAAATATCAACTCAATCCAAAACTTTTGTGGCCTATGAAATGTTTTTAATGGTCATTTGTCACCGTTTATAGTGGTATTGTTCACCTGAGATTTGGATCTTATTAAGGTTTAGACTCGTCCCCTAAAATGATACAAGAAAACAGTTGGATGGCGTGGATATACAAAAAATACATCAAGGTGGGCCCCACATGGTTATGGTAACACCCATTAAGCTGTTACCCTGGTAACAACTAATTTGTACCCAATTTCCTGCCGATCGACCTAGCTTAAGACGGAAGGTCCTGTTAGGGGATATGTGGGGCCCACGTTGATCTATATGTTTTATTCATATTGTCCATCAATCTTGACAAATCATTTTAGTGCTTGAGCAAAAAAGGAGGCAAAATCTAAGGCTCAACTGGACCACTCCACATGAATCAATATGTATTAAACTCTTACGTCATCTAATAGTAAGGATGTGGTTGGATCTTGGTGTCAGATCCAAATTTGACTTAAATAATACTCATATTTTTCTTAGTGAACCTGAATCCGATCCATCTATTTTATCGAAAAAAATTAGGATCCAAATCAGCTATATATGGAGTCGGAGCGGAGCGGATCGGATCTCGGATCTTACCCGCTCCATTGAGAGCCCTAGGTAATATAGGGGTCAACATTCACTCACCGTCTATTCCTAGGATCCCTTGCTAATCAAGTTTTCCATTAACCGGATGATGTAAACCATTGGAGTTTGCTTATTAAATTTGGACTGGTTGGTATTTTCCTTTTATCGTCCATTTGATGGCCATTAATTTGATGGTAAAATATTTTTCATTTGGTAAAATTTCACCATGGATAAGTTGCTGCAACTTTACAACTTAGATGTGCCAAGCACAAATTTTAATGGGAACTTCCACTTTTTTAAAGATGGATTCGAGAGCACAAGAATACTCAAAGGACCAACTATCACTGGTTCTTAGTTTGTGTAAATAGATTCTATGATTTGGTGATCCAAACGGTCAACCTAATGGGCCTCACGATGGAAGGACACTGGCCCAAAAATCTCCTCGATTGAACAAATGTAACATTTCATTGGCGGCCTGAAAATAAACGATTAAGAAAAGAAATTCATTGACGCTCCACATATAAAATGATAAAGTATAGACATTAGATGTCTAAAATCTTTTTAGCTGAGAGGTTTCAGGCTTGATCCATCTACTGTGTGTCAATCAGACGAGCATCTCCATGATATGGGTGCGATTTGGGTGGATCCCTGGATGGGCCAGATCCACCGAGGTGGGTGGGTCCTACCTTGATGTATATGTATGAATGTTGAGATCCGCATCTCCCCATTTTTGAGGGCGCGAATCATCGTTTTTAAGGGCTCTCCTCTTCTTCGAGGGCTTTCTGTGCTTTTGTGGGTATGTTTGGGTTGGTTCGTATAATATTGGAGTCGCCACTAGCCAGTTACTTGGAATTTACAGTCGGCTAAACCCTGTAGAAACATCAAAGAAGAGGATATGGAGATTCCTTCCCCTGAAATGACTTGGTTTGTGGTCAGAGATTCAAGGTAAGGGATCACAGTTACAGAGTGAGAATTTGTTAGGCACACACTCTGCCCATACGAAAGCACAATCTTTACTTCACAGAATCTAAGTAGTCCTTGAAAATTTGAACAAGTCCTTATACATTCTCATAGATAATGTAATGCATAAATATGGGTATGATCAGCAAGAGTTTCTGATGGGTAGGTTCCATTTAGATCGGCAAGCCGCAGAATATACGCTCGAACTGACAAGTGCTATGCAAGGTGCATGATAGTGTGTTTAATCGGTTAGAGTTTTCGATGGGCAAGATCCGAGCAAGTCGGCGAGCCGCAGAGCATACTCTAAAACCTGATCAAGTGTTTATGATGGAGATGAGAAGCAGGGGGATTGGAAGAATAATAAATGTTACACTATGTTAGATGTGAATAAGATGATGCTGGTATATAAATGGCTGGATGGACGGAGGTATCACAAAGGTTAGCTCAAACGGTGAGGATTGGGACTTGGGTGGCTTAAGGGGCATGGACCAGTGACGTAGGGAGGACGTGGTAGGTCGATCACCGTCTCCCTAACCGATAGTTTCTCGAATCCACGAGAAGAAATAAAAGATAAAAAGAGGAAATAAATTCCGAATAATTGCTTTATTGATGATTGAATCAATAAAAACGGAATTACAATGCATATAAATAGGAAACTAACCCTAGGTAAAGTATCAGAATCCAACTCCAACTTAAACTCCTAAAAAACGCAACTTACTATAAATAATAAACTTACTATTTATAGAAGTCGCTCAATCCTACTAGAACTCTTGGTTTTCGGCCAAAAATAGAAAGTTATCAAACGGCCTCAACCACGTTGTTCTACTAAATATTCTAAGCCCTTTTTCATGTTGGGCACTAACTCTAAAGCCCTACAGATGCAAAGTTATGATCGAATTAAAACTTACTAAAAATAGTAAAACTGAAAATAAACTAGCCTAATGACCGTCGATACGGTCGAATCTCGAGATTCCGGCCTGGGCAACCCTGTGTAGCGGGTTGGTTGGCTAAAGTAGCTCGAGCTATCCCAAATTGATATATTATACATCCCGTAACTCATTCCAGATTGTGAGATACGATCGATTTACGGTCCTGAATGTCCGGATCACTTTCGACCCCGACGGTCTTCTTTTGCTCCATCTGGGCCATGAAATAATCAGCGACCCGTTTTACATCAGTCTCCTCCACTTCGAAAGAACTCGACCTCGAGTTCTCGTCCAACTTTGGTTCATGATACTCGTACAAATCTGCCATGTTGAAAGTCCTTGAAATTTTCATGTCATCCGAAAGATCAACAACGCAGGCATTGTCATTGATCTTGCGAATGATCGGTACCGGTCCAATCTTCTTGTGTTTCAACTTGTTGTAGGTCCCGGTAGGAAATCGCTCTTTGCGTAGGTGGACCATCACCTGATCACCTATTTCGAACACTTTGGAGCGTCGATGTTTGTCAGCCGCTTCTTTGCACTTCTCGTTCGAAGTCTATAATTTGTTGCGCACGTTTGCATGTGTGTCCATGATTCGGTCTGCCATATGTTCAGCTGTAATGCTCATGCCCGGAAGCTTGGGCAGGGGAACCAAATCGAGTGTGTGACGAGGCACGCACCCATAAACAATCTGAAACGGAGACTTTCCTGTCGATAGGTTTACCACATTGTTGAACGCAAACTCTGCTTGAGCCATGGCCATGTCCCACTGCTTCGGTTTGTCACCTGAAAGGCAACGGATGAGATTTCCCAATGTGCGGTTGACGACCTCAGTCTGTCCATCTGTTTGTGGATGATAAGCACTGCTGAAGTGAAGTCGTGTACCGAACCGATTCCACAAGGCTCGCCAAAAGTGGCTAACGAACTTTGTGTCCCGGTCTGAAGTGATCGTCTTAGGAATCCCATGTAGGCGCACAACCTCTCTGAAGAAAAGGTTCGCAACGTGTACCGCATCAAAGGTCTTCTTGCATGGAATGAAGTGTGCCATCTTGGAGAATCGGTCTACCACCACGAACACTGAGTCCATGCCGCGTTGTGTTCGTGGGAGCCCTAATACAAAATTCATAGATAAATCCTCCCAAGGAGCATCTGGCACGGGTAATGGCGTGTAAAGACCTGTATTTTGAGATTGCCCCTTAGCGGTCTGACAAATAGGACATCGTTGTACCGCCCTGCTAACATCACGAGCAAGTTGCGGCCAGTAATACCTCTCTTCCACCATCGCTCAAGTCTTATCTCGTCTTAGATGACCGCCGATGCCACTGCCATGTAGCTCGATAATAATTTTGTCCCGCAATGAACTTTGCGGAATGCAAAGTCGATTTCCTTTGAAGAGAAAACCATCTTGAATTAGAATGTCACTCGGGTGATCCTCTTGGCACTTTTTCCATGCATCTGCAAAATCCTCTTCGTCGGCATAAAGTTCCTTGAGACAGTCGAATCCGACCACCTCACTGCTCACTGTAATAAGAAGGGATGCACGTCGGCTTAGTGCATCTGCCACCTTGTTCTGCTGCCCTGACTTGTGTTTCAAAACGAACGTGAATTCCTGTAAAAACGAAATCCATCTAGCATGCATACGATTCACATTAGTCTGAGTATTGACAAATTTTAAGGCCTGATGATCAGTGTACAGTATAAATTCCCTTTGAATAAGATAATGGCGCCAATGGCGCAGTGCCTGAACCACTGCATATAATTCAAGCTCATAGGTCGACCACTTCTGTCGTGCATCACTGAGTTTCTCACTGTAAAAGGCAACTGGCCTGCCCTCCTGAGAAAGGACTCCCCCAATGCCAATAATAGATGCATCACATTCTACCTCAAACAACTTATCGAAATTAGGGAGTACCAGGATCGGGGTAGTGGACAACCGATGTTTGATTTCTGCAAAACACTTCTCTGCCCCTTCGGTCCATTGAAACAGATCATTCTTCATGCAGTCGGTAATCGGCGCGACGATACTGCTGAAATTCCTCACAAACCGACGATAGAAGGTCACCAACCCATGAAAACTTCGTACCTCATGAATGTTCATCGGAGTCGGCCAATCACGAATAGCTCGAACTTTCTCTTCGTCCACTCGAATACCCGTGGACGACACAATGAACCCCAGAAACAATAATCGATCCGTTAAGAAGCTACACTTTTTCATATTTAAGTATAGTTTGTTGTCGGCCAACACTTGTAGCACTTTTCTGATGTGGGCCATGTGCTCCGTTTCATCCTAACTGTATATTAAGATGTCGTCAAAGTAAACGACAACAAAACAGCCAATGAACGGCTTCAACACTTGGTTCATTAAACGCATGAAGGTGCTTAGTGCGTTGGTTAGACCGAAGGGCATAACCAGCCACTCATATAACCCTTCCTTGGTCTTAAAGGCCATTTTCCACTCGTCATCTGGCCTAATACAGATTTGATGGTACTCACTCCATAAGTCCAGTTTTGAGAACACCTTAGAGCCCTCGAGCATGTCAAGCATATCATCCAACCGCGGTATTGGAAATCGATATTTAACTGTTATTTTATTGATCGCGCGGTTATCGATACACATGCGCTAAGTTCCGTCTTTTTTTGGGGTAAGGAGTGCTGGAACGGCACACGGGCTCATGCTCTCTTTGATGAGACCCTTATGGATCAGTTCCTCCACTTGTCCCTGTAGAATTTCACACTCTTTCGGACTCATCCGATAGTGCGGTCGGTTGGGTAAACTGGACCATGGACAAGGTCGATGTGATGTTGTATGTCTCGCATGGAGGCAACTCATTAGGTAAATCTCCAGGCCAAGTACTTCGAAATTCTTCTAGCAACGGTTTAAGGCGTTGAGGAATATTAGAGGATCCTGACTCCTTGCCCTTTACCATAACGGCATATATTTCTCTCGTTTCCTTTGATTCCTTAACAAACTCGCGAATGGTAAGGAGAGAGTTCTCCTCCACTTTAGAAGCTTCAGGGTGTTTCTCTGGTGTCATAGGGGCCAAAACAATTTTTCGACCATCCTTGGTGAACATGTATATGTTTTCCTGTCCACCGTGGGTCACAACTAGATCCGATTGCCATGGCCGCCCGAGTAACATGTGGCAGGCTTCCATGTCAACCACATCATAGAGGACCTCGTCCTTATAGCTTTTACCAATGAAAACGAGATAATGCATTGATGAGTTACCTTTGTTTCGTTCACCTTCTTGATCCAACCGATCGAGTAAGGGGTAGGGTGCTTCGCCATAGGCAGATGTAACTTCTCCACCATAATTTTCGAGACAATATTTTCGGTACTCCCACTGTCTATGATCACATCACAGATTTTTTCCTGTATGATGCACTTTGTGCGGAAGATATTATGTCGTTGTGGGTGCACTTTCTTCCTGGGAGCGTAAAGTAGTCATCTCACTACCAGCGACTCCCCATGATCTTCAGTTAGCCAACCTGTTCCAATTCAGGGTTGTCTTCCGTTACTTCACCCTCTGCGCCACCTTCGTTCGTAGTTAAGTGGGCTGTAGGGCGTTGAGGGCAAGCGTTCGACCAGTGACCTGGTTGGCCACAACGGAAACAATGGTCTGGTCTAGGCCGACCATATGGGTTGGGGATCCTGCTAGGACCCGCTGTAGTGGGAGCTGCACGTTGAGGTCTTGAGGGACCGCTTTTCCTAGTCCCGGTTCGTGACCGTAGGAGGTTGATGACGCCCTCCTATAGGCTCCTTGCCTTTGGCCAACGTTGTATCTTGAGTGGGTCCGGTGATGGGATTCCGTGTTGTCGGATAAGGTCGAGCAAGGGGCCGCAACAACTGTGTTTCTGCTCGGGTGGCCAATTGGTTGGCCTCACTCAACGTCTAGACTGGATGCATCTGGACCCGATCATGGATTGCAAATCGCAACCCACCAATGAATCGTGATACTTGCTGTGCTTCTAATTCCGATAAATTATTCCGTGTAGCCAATCGCTGGAATTCTTCAAGATATTCGGCTACGGTTTGATTTCCTGACGACAATTTTGATATTGTTGGAACAAAATTTGTTCATAGTCGCTAGGGAGGAATCGAGCTCTAAGAAGCTGTCTCATCCGAGGCCATGTTCGGATGGGTGTCTTATTCTGACGGGTGCGGGAAACCTGTAAATTTATATGTAATTAATTTTACCTTCTTGTCGTCCGGCACTTCCATATAGTCGAAGTATCGTTCGACCTCTGCCAGCCAGTCGAGGAACTCTTCTATTCGAAGTAGGCCATTAAAGCTAGGAAGATCAGCTTTGCCCCGATAGTCTCGTTCTGCTCGTTCCACACGCTCATTTCCTAGCGCAGGTCGTCGTACCAAAATCTCTTCGACCTCGTCATCGCTTGGTTCTGATTCGTCTGGTGTAGCCCTACGATTATCCACCTGGGGTGCTCTACGGACAACAGGATTGTCTCGTATAGCAACTGTTGGTGGTTGTTGGTTGCCTTGGGCTCGAAGCGGAGCTAGCGATGCTGCAATCTGGTCGAGGGTCGCCTGTATACCTTGCAGGATCAACCGGTTCTTCCGTTGCGCTGCTTCGAAAGCTGTCGCCGTTAGATAGTCCCTTGTAGCATCGTCCTTAGGATGAGGATCCAACCCTTCATTAGAGGTCATCGTCCTGAGGAAGAAACCTCTCTCTGATACCAATGACGCAGGGAGGACGTGGTAGGTCGATCACCGTCTCCCTAATCGATAATTTCTCGAATTCACGAGAAGAAATAAAAGATAAAAAGAGGAAATAAATTCCGAATAATTGCTTTATTGATGATTGAATCAATAAAAACAGAATTACAATGCATATAAATAGGAAACTAACCCTAGGTAAAGTATCAGAATCCAACTCCAACTTAAACTCTTAGAAAACGCAACTTACTATAAATAGTAAACTTACTATTTATAGAAGTCATTCAATCCTACTAGAACTCTTGGTTTTCGGCCAAAAATAGAAAGTTATCAAACGGCCTCAACCACGTTGTTCTACTAAATATTCTAAGCACTTTTCATGTTGGGCACTAACTCTAAAGCCCTACAGATGCAAAGTTATGATCAAATTAAAACTTACTAAAAATAGTAAAACTGAAAATAAAGTAGCGTAATGACCGTCGATACGGTCGAATCTCGCGATTCCGGCCTGGGCAACCCGATGTAGGGTTGGTTGGCTAAAGTAGCTCGAGCTACCCCAAATTAATATATTATACGTCCCGTAACTCATTCCAGATTGTAAGATACGACCGATTTACGGTCCTGACGGTCCGGATCACTTTTGACCCCGACCAGTCTTCTTTTGCTCCATCTGGGCCATGAAATAATCAGCGACCCGTTCTACATCAACCAGGTTAGGTAGGGCTAGACCAGGGTTAGGTACTTCACTTACTCGGGCTCTCCTCAGTGAAGAAATAGGCTAAAGGGGGTGGAGGCGAACTCGAAACTCTCAGGTTGGAGAGGATGGAAGTGGATGCTGAAACTGAAGAGAGGAGGGAGTATTTATAACTGCCTCGAGTGATAGCTTCTATAATTGGGGGGGGGGGGGGGGGGGGGGGGGGGGGGGGCTGAACCTGAGGGTTGGAGTTATGCTTGGATTTAGGTTTGGTTTTGGGGTTTAACTAGGTAAGTTGACTGGGTGTAAGAGCCGAACTAAGTGGGTTGATTCAATGAGTTGACTTATCAGGTTGTCTTACTAGGGAATTTTGGATTGGTTTTTCATACAGGTGATTTTTCGAGTTGATGATTCTGGGTGAGTTAACGAGGTTTGGACCTAGGGTTTGATCCATAGATTGGGTTTGGATGAACAGGTGGACTGGGTGAGTTAAGGAGTTTGATCCTAGAGTTTGAACTATAGATTGGGTTTGGATGAACGGATGGACTAAGTGAGCTGAGGGATTTGGTTTTAGGGTTTGAACTATAAATTAGGTTATGGACCTCCATCCATACAGCTATTCAACCAACTTTGTAGCCAAATGTGAGGGTATCTACAATAGGCCTTATACCCACGCCTCCCATCCATTTTGAAAACTCATTTTATGGCATAATCCAAACAATGAAGCTGTTCCAAATCTCAGGTGGGCCATAATATAGGAAATTGTAATATTCGACCATTAAAAACTTCCTATGGGCCACAAATTTTTTGATATATGTGTGTTCTCTACATCAAGGTCTTTGTGACCTTATTAACGGGTTGGATGGAAAATAAACATTCCAGTGGCCCCCGTGAAGTTTTTAATGGCGGGGATCTAGTCACAACTGTTTCGTGTGGTATGGTCCACCTAAGATTTGGATCTGCTCCTCATGCCCTAAAATGATATGTAAAAATGGATGGACGGTGTGGATGTAAGGCACATACATCACAGTGGACCCCACAGGGATCCTCCTAGACCGCGCCCCTAATAAAAGCCTTTATCGGAGCCCATACATGCACATGCCCGTCGATCCGAACGCCCCCGCTAATCGGCCCCAGTACGAAAGTTACACCGAGCAAATAATCCTAGCCATACAACCAGTCGATGTGGAATTTTAAGGTCTGGATGCATTAGAACCTGAAATTTGTCTCGATGCAGAATTGGATAGAAATAGGGCCGTGATTCTTCGGTCATCTATACCGTTGATTTTATGTCCTGTGCCGTTGATGATGGGAGACCCCTAAAAAATATCCCATAATAGAGGCTTCTAATCTTTTAAACAGAGGCCCACAAAATAGACGGTTAAGAAAAGGCTAAAGTTTTGGTGGCTAGAATGTTTTAATCTGGAATATTTTCAGGTCAGCTCCCACCTGCAGTGGACCACATACGATAAACGGTCTTGATGAATGAAACATGACCCCACTTGTACTAGATAGCTCATCAGGACACTATTCAAGTTCTGATGCATCAGCACCGTAGAATTCCTCTGAATCGCTTATTTGTGGATAAGATATCAAGATGGTCATTGCTTTTGCAATCTTTCAATGAGAAGGAAACCATGGAGTGGATTGGGTGCGGCCCGACCTCACCCAACATGATGCGGTCCTGACTGTGGGGCCCAAATTAACCTATACATTAAATATCCACGCCGTCCATCCATTTTTACAGATAATTTTAGCGTTTGGACCAAAAAATGAAGTAGATCTAAATCTCATGTGGGCCACACCACAGGAAACAGTGGTGGTTGACCATTGAAACCTTCTTATGAGCCACAAAAGTTTTGGATCAAGATGATATTTGTTTCTTCTCTTCAACCAGGTCTTTGTGACCATACCAACATATTGAGTTGTAAATAAACATTACAGTGGCCTTAGGAAGTTTTTAATGGTGGTCATTCAATCATCACTTTTTCCTATGGTGTGGTCTACCTGAGATTTGGATCTCCTTTAATTTTAGTTTCATGCACAAAAATCATCTATAAAAATGTATGGACGGCGTAGATATACAGTAAGTACATCAATGTGGGCCCACGGGGATGAGGCCGGGGCCGCACCTAATCCACTTGGGTAGGCCTGGAAAGTACGGAGACCAATCAATCTGGAGCATTTAATATTGTGGTGGAGTAATTCCATGCTCTGGCAGAGTATGATGGTTGCTACTTATGCGCTTCAATTACCACACACTGTAAACACGGGGATCTATGGAGTCCACTGTGTGATGTGTGTGTCTTACATCCACGCCGTCCATCCATTTTAAAAACTCGTTTTAGACAATGATCCAAAAAATAAAGAAGATTCAAATCTCAAGTGGACCATGATACAGTAAACAGTGGTACTTAACCATTAAAATCTTCTGGTGGGCCACAAAAAGTTTGGATCAAGCTGATATTTGTGTGGTCTCTTCATCCAGGTCTTTGTGACTTTGTCAACGGGTTGGATATGGAAAATAAATATTTCAGTAGCCACATGAAGTTTTTAGTGGTGAGGATTCAATCACTATGGTTTCATGTGGTATGGTACATTTGGATCTGCTTCATTCTGCTATCGTTTCTAAAATGAGCTTTCAAAATGCATGGGCGGTGTAGACGTAAGGCACATACATCACAGTGGCCCCACAGTTGGGGATCCACCCAAACCGCATCTCTCAGGCACCAAGGGTATGTTTGGATGGTCCGTTTAGCTCGTATTGTATTAAACGCATAACGAGGCAAAGCCATCGGTTTAGCGGAGATTACAATGATGTTTAAGGATAAATCCACCGTCTAAATTTCCTTACTTTATATAGATATTGGAAGCGGATTGCGTAGTGAGTTACTCCGCACGCAAACTCTGTGGGCCCACAGTGATTTAAGTATTTTATCCACTCCATCTTAACCGAAAATTTTAGGTATGGTTCAAAAAATGAAGCATATCAAAGTCTAAAGTGGACCGCAACACAAGAAATATTGAACTGAATGTCTACCATTGAAAAATTCTCGGAGGACACAGAAGTTTTGGATCAAGCTGATATTTGTGTTTTTCCTTCATCCATATCCATGTGATCTTATGAACAGGTTGGATGACAAATAAACATCACTGTAGGGTCTGGAAAGGTTTCAACGGTGGAAATAATTATTCCCACGGTTTCCCGTGGCATGGTCCACTTGAGATTTGGATATGCTTAAATTTTGGGCTCAACCACTAAAATGAGCTGGAAAAACATATGGACGAAATAGATAAAGCACATACATTCTAGGTGGGCCCAACTTAGTTTACTCCGTACGATAAGAGCGTGCGGAACTCCGCACGCAATCCGATTCCATAGATATTTTATCATTCTAAATTCAGATTGGGCCGACAATCAAAACTTCTGATTCGTTGGCACTTGTTTCCTTGACAACCGTTGGCTTCTTTTCATTTGAACCGTTTACATAAAATGTCGGTTAGTTAGCCAATTGCTGGGATCACATGTAAAAAGTATGGTTAAAAGCCCAATGGTGATGTTTACGTGGAATCCAAACCATGAATCAGGGATGCTGCTTCATGTTCAGATTACGAATCATCCTGACCCAAACCCTCATGAGGGACACCCCGCAGGGATCATTGTTAAATCACCCCTAAAACCAATATATTCAGGTTTTGAGGCTTACCTAAGTTCTGAAATATCTAGAGGTGGATGTCTAGCCGAGCTATGCCAAGCTTAGCTCAACTGAATCCTACTCTAATCAGCCTAAGCTCAGCTTAACTCGGCCTTCGAGCTCAATACGCTAGCTTGTTAGAAATAAAATCGACTGTTCTCACAACAGAAGCGAGAAATAATCAAACGAAGCAAACCACAATGATCAAGCAAATTCATATGCAAGAGAAGGTAATCCAAATTTTAACATGGCAAAACCCCTCATGGGTAAGAAACCACGGCACAAAGCGAACAATCCATTATGAAATCAAAGTTACAAGAGAATGAAGAAAACTTATATCGGATCCCAAAGTACCACAGAGAAAAACCTAAGCTTTCTTAAAGAAAGACCAACGTAACCCTTCCTCTCTAGCTTTTTCTCAGACCCTAGAACTCTCTCAACCTACGCAAACACATCTAGGACTCCTTGTGTTATCCTAATCCTACATTGCACCCCTTTAAAAAGAAAAAAAAAAAAGAGATTAGAAACAAATCAAAACTTGCGCAACTGACTTTGCAGTCCGCGCCTTGTCGAGCACCCAACAAAATCAAATTTTATCCAGAGAGTTCCAGTATAAATCCAGTCAAATATCGGGCGCCCGCCCAGACCCCATCGGGCACTCGACAACTCTTGTCAGCAACACTTTCAGATTCCAAAAACCAATTTGGGTGACCTCGGGCGTTCGACCAGAACCCGTCGGATGCCCAACAATCCCTATCGGTATTCTAATATTGAAGACAACCTCAACATAACTCGCTTCAGCCCAATGGTTTGAGTCGAATCGAGCTTGGATCAAATTGAGGCAAGCAAGCTGGTCGAGTCGAGTCGAGTTATCTTTAGTAACAGCTAAAAGCATAAAAACATGATATGAATGATACATATAATTTACAGAATAAAAAATTCAAAAGTGTAATCCATTCAACACCATTAAAATTTTAGAAATATTTGTTTAACAAAATGTAGCAAATGTTAAATCAATAATTTAAAAGTGTAATCCATTCAACACTACCAATAACAACCGAATATGAATAATTAATTTCCTTCAAACAGATGAAGGTACGGTCTCACCTAAACAACCAATTCTATACAGACAAAAGCTTCAATTGGTTTTGGTGCAATGCGCAAGTTGTAGACGGACCGAAGATAATCTTGTTTTAACACGGAGGCGTTGGTATATATTCCCCATTGGGGGTGGCCAACATTGCGGTGTGGCTAATAATGGGGTGTGTGGTGTGACTAATAATGGGGTGTGTGTACTAACTATTAATCTTAAGTATTGCAGAATAATCGGATCATCTATGCATCAACAATGGATATTTCATACCATAATCTTAAAGACGTACCTGATTGGGAAGACATTCCCAATGTCGTCATGTTGTCGAGAAGAGCTCTTGGTCCTACGCACCTTACACCTTTAAGAGAACCTCTCAATGAGACTAGGATTTTCTCTTCTATATTGGTAAGGGGACCAAGACATATATTTGTAGAGTAAAGGGCCAGAGAAGCTTACTCATCACACTTCTCTCCTTTAGGATCTCCACACCGTTATATCCGGCTTAATAACCGTGTATAGAGACCAAGGTTCAAGCGTCCCGCCCCAAATCTATTTGTAATGATCACAACCATAGTGGGGCCCACTGAATCGCTCAATCTGAATAATCCAGGCCTCCACCCATCCAGAATTTCCTTTTTTAACTGAGGTGATCCGAGCTAAACCGAGTTGAGCTGAGCGAGCTTTCCGAGCTAGCTCAGGTCGTATACCGTTCTAGAAATATCCTTCGTTTTAGTGGGTCTCTTCATCCCGGTTGTAAGCACCAGATGAATGGTTTGGATGGCATATTCACAACACGGTGGACTCCACATTCCATCTGGAAGTATCTATCTACCCATCACCCTGCCAAATGTCCCCATTTTCCTTTGGTGTGGTCCACCTGAGTTTCAGATTTCGGGTGTGGACCCACACACACATCATGGTGGGACCCAGACAGCTCGAAACGTACGTATGTGATCACTCCCCCAATTGAAATAGTATAACTTTTGGTTTATAATTCATCTAATTTGGGGATTCATCTAACGTTCGGACGGTTTGATTTGAGTTATACGCCAGATGTACATCACATACTGCCGGCCCATCCACGGTTTCAAAGTTTCTTTCTTCTCAATCAATGGGGTTGTGGCCCTAAATCATATGGACCGTTTATCACTGCCGCTTGATGACCGTCCGAACGTAAACGTATATATAGGACAGTAGTCCTATCAGCGTAATTCCCATGATCCGGACCGTTGGTTGAGGTAACTTGATGCCACATGTACGGTCACAGTTGGATCCTTGTTCTAGTCTGGCTTAGATGTCTTGGAATTTGAATGAGTTAGCAGTCCAGCAAAAAAGAGTGGTGGGCCATCTGATGCTTGCATGATTTTAGATTCTAGTCTAAGAAAGACAATGAAGAAAACCCCAATCTTCTGTCCTGGCGTTTCTAATTCCTTCATTTTTTTTCTGAGATAGTGGCTCTTCTTTTAGCCCACGGCCATTGTTAAATATGAGTGTGTTATCGTACAACCGCTGTATGGAAATTTTCACATACAACTATTCATTCTCTGCCATCGGGTCGGTTGCGTAGAACATCTGGCCACTGAAGAAAGTAGGCCCTGCTAGAAAGATCACCTGGGAAGGAAACCAGGACGATCTGCTCATCAGGTTGGCTGCAGACAAAATCAATGGATAGCCGATGGTCTGAATTTATGTACAGTTGTGGACCACATGATGAATTGATTGGTCTGATTTTTGTCCCATATGATGTTTATGGTATTTACCACCTTTTGGACGGGTCGGATTTTCCACATGAGTTTTACTGTTGGGAGAAAAAGGTTTGTATTTGAAAGTTCAGGTACAACGTATTTCTCTTAAAACACATGAGATTTTGATTGTCCGGGGTCTTTCTCTGCCCCTGATAGGACTTGGGGAAAATCTAGTCATCCATATGGTGGGCCCGACGTGATCATGCACGGTTAATGAGTAGTTGGGCGGCAATTAGTAAAAGATAGCAACGGTCGATATTTATTGTACATTTGTGGACCATCTGATGATAGGATAAGACTTCTTATTGAGTCGTGGGCATGTTCTTGGTTCGTTCCACGTGACGAATGACTCGATCATGCATACGCATGCTTCGTTGCCACGAGAGAGGATCTTTCTCCCATCTATCAGTCGCAGAGGAAAAGGAGAGGACATCCTCCCTTTTCTCTCTAACATAAAAACCCCACGAGAGGAGAGAAATCTCCTTCTCTAGAACATATGAAAACTCCCCGGAAAGAGTAGAAGTCTCTCTCATGCATATAATAACTCCCACAACAGCTCTCTCTCTCTCTCTCTCTCTCTCTCTCTCTCTCTCTCTCTCTCTCTCTCTCTCTCTCTCTCTCTCTCTCTCTCTCAATCATATAACAACAGCCACATAGAAAAGAGAAAAGACCTCTCTTTCTCTTTCATATAACATCCACAAAGAAAACAGAGGACATCTCCCCCCTCCCTCCCCCCCCTGTGTGTGTCTGGTCTGTCTGTCTGTCTTCTTCATATAATAACACTTACAGGGGAGAGAGAGAGAGAGAGGCCCAACCTCAGAAAGTCTACAAGGTAGCCATGGGGAGAGCACCTTGTTGTGACAAATCGAATGTCAAGAAAGGCCCATGGTCACCTGAAGAAGATGCCAAGCTCAAGGCCTTCATCGAACAACACGGCACGGGGGGCAATTGGATTGCCTTGCCGCAGAAGATAGGTACTCTCTCTCTCTCTCTCTCTCTCTCTCTCTCTCTCTCTCTCTCTCTCTCACCACCCACTCACATGTGAAATTAATCAAAACCGATATATATATATATATATATTAAATGAAGCTTTGCTATTTTAGGCCTCAAGAGATGCGGGAAGAGCTGCCGCCTCCGGTGGTTGAACTACCTCCGCCCAAACATCAAGCATGGCGGATTTTCTGAAGAAGAAGATAACATCATTTGCAGCCTTTACATAAGTATCGGAAGCAGGCAATTCTCGATCCACAACATGTTTTTCTACTTGGGTTTTCTTCTGAAGTCCTTAAAATCATTTGATCTCCCTCTCCCTCTCTCTCTCTCTCTCTCTCTCTCTCATATGAACAGGTGGTCTATTATCGCAGCACAACTGCCAGGCCGAACTGATAATGATATTAAGAACTACTGGAACACAAGGTTGAAGAAGAAGCTCTTGGGCAAGCAGCGGAAGGAGCAACATGCTCGGAGAGTCTCCGGTCTAAAGCATGAGATGAAGAAATCGAATGGAAGTCTCATGTTGGCAGAAAACAGTATCCAAAACCCTTATTGGCCTGATCCACCAGTGCCCATCATGCCAGTTCCATTGTCAAACCAAGGCCCACGCCCCAACGATCAAGCATCACTCAAGAAATTACTGATCAAGCTTGGCGGGAGATTCTCGGATGATCATCAGCAACCCTTCAATGGGGTAAGTCTTCAACATACGAACGATGTCCCCACCCAACAAAATCTCTATGGAAATTCTCTCAACTTGATCTCATCTTCCACCTCCATGAATTCCATAACAGCCACTAGTTCTTCATTCCTGAACACCCAATATGATACAGACCGCGCGGTTATGCACATGTTGCAAGATCCTAACAGTACTTTCCCACTCCAATTCGATGAGATGGTTTATTGCAATCCACAGAAAGTAGAAGGATTGGACTCCCTTTATGGAGTGGGAATGGTGAGTGGAAACAGTGGAGCTAATTCAGCTGAGATGAATATCAGCTCTTTGGCCCACCCTCCTTTCTTCTCCAACTGCGAAGGCTACCAACACGGCATGCTCATCCAAGAATCCATTTTCGACGAAGCTAGGTACCTCGAATCGCAGTGACTATGCTGTACATGAATATTGTAAAAATTTGTACCAGTAGGATGGTGGTGATGGATTCTGAAATAAACCCAATTCACGATTTGTTGCTTTCTAGAGTTGTTTTTTTTTTTCTTTTTTTCTTTTTAGAATGTTGAGTTGATTTCATTTCTACAGAGTTCTCTTCTCATGTTATCTGTCGTGCATGTTTTACAAGTACTTAGTGTAAAAACCTCTCGTGCTTGATTTATCTCTTTGACTGAGATCTTGTTTCAGTCAAGAGGGAGAGAATGATTTGGAGGGGAAAAGTTGGGAATTTCGAAAGCCCCAGAAGGCCTTAAATCTCTAGTCCTTAATGGATCAGATTACAAGGGTCCTCTCGTTTCTTTCGGGTGCAAGTACTGCTTGGATAGATAGAGATCAGTGATCTTCGGAGAGATTTCTACTGGCGGTCACCCTCCCACATGCAAGGTACGGGAGCTTCATAAAGGAGGTCAGGAATACCAATGAAAAGGTAATAAAAGTATAGAAGATGCTTTGGCATTTTGGCAATACCTTGTTTGGTTGTAGCAATTAGAGCATCCCCAAATGGCTGCATTCCTTGAGCGTTTTGCTCGTGTTTTTATACATGAGTGAGAGCTGTCAATGCACA
This sequence comes from Liriodendron chinense, assembly GCA_003013855.2. Classification (NCBI taxonomy): domain Eukaryota; kingdom Viridiplantae; phylum Streptophyta; class Magnoliopsida; order Magnoliales; family Magnoliaceae; genus Liriodendron; species Liriodendron chinense. Next base: position 779,955 of record ML058590.1, read on the forward strand.
TGTTATCAGTCACATCTATTTATCAGCCTCGATGAGATTGGAATTTCTTTTACTTTCCTTTTTTTCCAGTTTTATTTAACATTCTATAGTATGTGAATTCTGTTGGGTTTTCCATCGCCTTGGGGCCTGTTTGGTTGCTGCCTAAAAATTATTTCATCTCATTTTATTTAATCATAATTATGTATTAGAGATCTAATAAATGATTGATATTTAAATAAAATGAGAAGAACACAAATTTAAGCGGCAACCAAACAGGACTGCGTAAAAATGATTTTATCTCATCTTATTTTATTGTAATTATGTATTAGAGTTCTCTAATACATGATTGATACATAACTAACTCATTTTTTAAGTGGCAGCCAAGCTGGCCATTAATACTCTTTATCTTAAATGTAGTTCAAAATCTAGCTTGGTCATTTTTCTTTTTAATATATATATATATATATATATATATATATATATATATATATATATATATATATATATATATATATATTCTTTTTTATTTATTTATAGCTCAAGAAGCTTCTTTGAACTTTTGGATGATTTCCTTCTGATGAATTTTATTCTTCTTCTTCTTCTTCTTCTTTTATATTCTTACTTATGGATTGTTTGATTGTTCGGTGATGGGCCATCCACCTATCATGCATCATCAGTCTTACAACACTGCAACTTGATCTTAATAATTTCATTAAGATTGACCCTATTTTTCCATTGAATCGCATAACACTCATGCAATGTCAGTATCACATTCCTTGTTTATGTCATGAGAGATTATCCTTCTCATTGCTGATGAAAATTGGACTTGTTAGTAAGTAGATTGGTATCAGAGCAGATGGAGTAATGGTTGCTCTCTTACAAGGAAACAATAAAAGAACTCGCGCTTCCACACATTCTAATTCCAATGATCTGTTTCCTGGAAAAAATGTGCTAATGATCCATCTTTTAATTTGACCTTCTGTAAACTGGATCTTATATTTTTAGATTTTTCCCACCTTGGGTTCTTTGTGCAATTGAATTACTACTGTGGCGGCGGAACTTACATTCTACAAAGTGTTAGGGTGATTTTTATTAGATCTACAAATATGGACTGTGAGATATAACTGTGACCCAGACTCCCAAATTGAAAAGGACTCATTCTAGAGATTCTACCCATGGGAAGCTCCCAAATGATATAAACATCTTTTGAATTTGCATGATACATCAGGTCAACCTCACTATACCGTTCATCACATGTTAAATAACATAGATAATCATTCATTGACACCAAAACAAGCGACTTGGATCGAGGGCCACAGCATCTGTAATTTCATATTCATTGCTATGACAGGCTTCTTGTCGTAGCATGAAGGAAACAAGGCCGAACAGTTAGTTGAATCAATGCTGCAACAATGCAGTAAACCGTAACATCCCAATCGTTATCTGAGGGACCATCATCAATCACCTTCCACACCCATCTCAAAAACTGTCACGTTACCATAAACCACATGGAAAGGGGTGAACATGGATAGATGACCTTCACCCCGCATCACCGCCGATGAAAATGTCAACACACTGCAGATAATTTTCCGATCGTCATACAAAACTCTACAATTAAAACTCAAATGATTATTCCATTTCAGTACACTGATGTATTCCTTGTTAACGAAAAAAGAAAAAAAAAAGGATTAGGTTTAGCACCTTAGTAGCTAGACAGCATCACCAAGCTAGTAGCACCCATCATAGAAGGCATGAAAAAGGGATTATTTTGTTGGACCGAGGCTATAAATGGTGACTCCCAGCTTCTTAAAGAGCAGACATCCAAAGTCTCCATTCTTGTGATTTGGGATTTCAGTTAAGTGTTCGAAGCTGCGATGCATCTAGACTTGGTGTTGGCTCGATATTGGGCAGAGCTGATTGGTAGCATTCTTCCCTGAAAATTCGAACAGGTTAGGACTCAATTATTTGACGTACGACATTGAGTCTGAGCATGGCAGCAGTCGAGGGACTATCTTATGTAGCGCAAGTTTGTACTGTACTTTGACCATTGTTAGTGTACATTATAATCTCAGTAGTCCTGCAGACCACCGTATTATTATTCCCAGAATTGTTTGTCCCCTTTAAATGAAGAGCAAACTGGCAGATAAATCTCAACCAAATAATTGCATGAAATTTACAATCGAGAGGTGCTTGAGTTGAGTCTATTAACCGGATGCACAATCTCAATCAAGAGTAGACATTTTATCAGGCACAAGGTGAAGTCTAAAACCATATTAGGCAACTCATTACTCTCCGTTATCATTTTTTGTTTGTTTTTCGTTTTTATTAATTGTGTTTTTTATTAGAGTATGAATCAAGTCCCTAATTAAAAGACTGAAAAGAAAATTAATAAAAAAAATACAATCAATAAAAAGGAAAATTAAGTAAAGTATGCAATGAAGAGTAATGAGTTGCCTAGTAAACCAGCTGGTGCCAATGTGCTTAGCCATCATCACTCATTGTTTACCCCTGTCAAACAGCCAATTGATAAATGCTCCAACTGTTAGAGGAAGGTGTATCATGTTGCGCAGCACACCAACAACGTTGGTGAACCAAAATCCAATCTCCGGTCTCACCCACAGACAATAAACATGAAGAAATATAATCTAAAAGTAGAATCTAAGTAAATCAATAATCACATGACAGATTTTATGTGGAAAAACCCCAAACAAGGGTAGAAAACCACGGTGCAAATTTCCACTATGAAGAAGACAAAGTTTCAAGCAATACACTTACCTTCTCTGATGCTCTCATGTACAGAGATGACCTTTTTACTAACTTCTCACCTCTTTCTCACCTTGGACGTGTAGAAACCCTAATCATATAGTCTAATCTCGGATTACACCCATTTATATAGTAAAATAAAAAAATATGACCAAAATAGGAAACCCCGCATAACAAGTCGCGGTCGGTCAGGCGCCCGGTTAGGCTTGGTTGGGCGCCCGCCCAATGCCAAAACAGTCTAGCGAGATTCAGAGGGAAATACCCGATTTTTGGGCACCCGATCCACTTGACTGTCGGGCGCCCGACTTTTCACAGAACAGTCCGGAGACTATTGTCTCTAATACATGAATATTGGGCGCCCGGTCCATAGACCATCCAGGCGCCCAACCACCTCCTAGTCAGCATTCTGGTGTGATTGACTCCACACCCCAACATATCAATGTATATTGAGGGACTTTAACAATTCTCGACATGTACGGGTTGGAACTCCGCATGAGAACATACTGGACAAGGGTGGAGGGACATTCACACTGTAAACAGGCCAGGCTTGATTTTCCGGTCCCTGGGTTGAACTTGATTTTCCTAGCCCCTTGTCGGAGAATATATTAATCGAGGTATATTTGCTGCTCTTGAAATTCGAACATAATACCTTTCGCTATTATACCATGTCAAACAACCACTTGATCTAACATTTCAAGCTATTAGAGGATGGTGTATCAATGTATATAGAGGGACTTTAACAATCGCTATGCATGATTCGGTCAGGGACTTTCAACATCTCAAGAAAATTGACAATGATGGCACGGTGTTTGGAGTGGTTTGAAATGATGTGATGGTGGACAAACAATCCGATTTCTGTATCCACGACAGTTTTCTATTCCCAAGTCCTGCTTGTGTGCTCTGAAGATGAAGATTGGATTGTATGAAAATGTCAGTAGGTCGCATTTTTACCCATGAAAATGAAGTGGCAGGCGGCTAGATGTGGTGCGCCCACTCGTCGCTGGGCTAAACGGCAGTAGCATGCATGTATGCATCGAAAATCTCAGTTTTTACATGGATAATCTGGAACAAGGCGATTCCAGTGGACAAGAGAGTGAAGGAGCCGCCATCTAAGTGCATCTGCTGTGAAAATATGGGCAATGTTGCCAGCAAAGACCTCAACCGTTTGTTGGTTCATGGACATCTTGCTAGCTAGATATGGAACCTCTTGAGCCAAGCGTTGGATGTTAAGGTGATTCACAACCAATCGTTGCATCAGTGCTTGATTCAGTGATTTACGCTAGACAGCAAAAGCAATTAGATTGGTCTGGCATGCAGCTTACTGCCCTCTTTCATCTGTTGAAATCTGGCTGGGTAGGAATGAGAACAAGTTCGTTCAAGGGGCACAAAATTCAGATCCACATTGTGATAGAGAAGGTGAGACGCTGGTTCAATGAGGCTTGTGCTGGGAGAAAAATGGATATTCCTCCTTATGGCGAGAAACTCGCTATCCCGTTCAAATGTGCATTGTGAAGCACCTTAGGTTCATTCGTACCAGAAGGGCCCTTCCCACTTCAGGTCATTTGAAACTTAACCTAGGGATGAGCAATGGTGGCGAATGATGCATGTATGACAAGTGGAATGCGGTGTTTGCATTTCATTATCACCTTAGTGTTAGAGTTCTTCCAAACACAGTGAAAAGATAAACTTTTCAAAAGTACAGATTTAATTATTGATCATTTCTAAGAATTACCATTTAGAGATTATCAGGTTTCTAGTAAAGGATAAATTCAGAGAATTCTACGGCTAAAGTTATCTCTTGATTGCCTCTGCCGAAAATCGTGCAGAATGTCGGTTGCGTATCTTTTGTCTTCAACAAAAAAAATAAAAATAAAATAAAAATAAAAAATAAAAAGGGGGTTTACTCGCAAATCTATTCCATATAAGGGTTTAGGGTTTAGGGTTGACCTAGGCTGAATTCTCTCCTATTAATCTTTCCTCTCCTTGGAGGCGGGATGAGATAGCTAACACTAAAGACGCTAAGGGCCCGTTTGGTTATCTGGAAACCTATTTCCAACTTAAAATTTGGATTCCAGCGAAATCCAGTTTTAACTTTTTTGTTCAGCTGCAAATTCTAGCCAAACAGGATTCCATCTGAAAACTTAAATTAGCTAGAATCGGAATTAGTAGAAATGGTATGGGGGACTGTTTCTACCGAAGGTAAAAGCAGCGGAAGTGAGCATCATTCAATATTGACAATATATCCACGCCTCGATGTATGCTTTGAACACCTATGATATATGTGTTTTATATACATGCAGTCCATCCATTTTGAGAGTTCAATTAAGGGCATTATACCAAATATGAGGCAAATCTAAATCTCAAGTGGACCACACCACAGGAAAACAATGTTGATTGAACGTCCACCATTGAAAACTTCTTAGGGCCCACTATAATGTTCATTTTCCATCCAACCCGACCATCTATCTTGTGGGACTACTATAGGCCAGGGGTCAAGTTCTCAGGTGAATTCGAAGCCCAAGTGGGCCATGCTGTAAGCAACGGTTGGATTACATACTTTTCAACCAAACAGAATCTGGATTACACCATTTTCAACCAAGCAGCAAGTTTTAGATGGAATTTGATTTCTAATTCAGTTTTTGCAATTTTGGATTCCAACATTAGGATTTGGATTTTCTCTAGAATTTAGATTCTGCAACCAAACACACCCTAAAGGGATTTATGGGTTGTCTTTCTGATGCTTAAAACGTGAAGAGGAGAGGGTTATTTATAGCCCGCAAGCATGATTTTTTTATAATTCTTGATAAGTCTATATTTAAAAATGGGTTGGATGGTTTGGATTTGAGATTGCCACATAACAAGATTTCAAGGGTTGGGTTGGATTAGATGGAATGGATTGTAATTTTGGTGCAAGGGATGGGCATTAGAGTGTGCACATGATTAGATGTTGCAAGAGGAGTCCTCACATGTGTCAGGGGACTCCTGCCAGACAGGGAACCTGCTACGTGGCCGGCAGCACCCTGGGCACCGTCAAAGCCATACATGGCTCCCTGTCTTGGCAGGTGAGCTCCCCCAAGCGTGTGGGAGCTCTTGCTTTCTGGTTATTATGTTGCTACCTCTTCAAATTTTTTTATGGTCCTTAGATTTTGGGCTTGATCCTATTTTATACTTGGGCTTGACTAGATGGGTTAACTAGGGGAGCTAAACGGGTGAGTTGACTCAGTGAGTTGACTTGGTGAGTCAAGTGTCAGATTTTCAAGGGTTTAAGTTTCTAGGGCTAGAGTTAGGTTTGGATTAAGCTTTTGGATTAGGTTTTTAAGTTGATTCCATCCATCTTGATCAACTTATCAACCTGAGGTAGAGTGTCTACAATACTAAAATTTCATATGTAAGATACCTTAAGACCCTATAAATTGTGTTCCAATAATCCATGTAACGAAGGTTGTAAATGGGTCAGTGGACCCGAGTGAGTACCCAAACTCGACCCATTTAGACTCGACCCATTTGTTAAATGGTATAGGTCTGAGTCCAAGAATGGACCTAGTTGCTAAACTGGTCTGGAATTGGTTTCCTTTATATTATGTCTAACCCGACCCGACCCGACCCAAACCCATTTAGTAAATGGGCAGGTCTGGTCTATGTTGTAAGGGGCCCATCTAGACCCGCTTTTAAACTCAGTAAAAATGCTTGCATACCATGACAAGTAACATGGGAAAAATGACCTGTTAGACCTGACCCATTTATAAATGAGTTTGGGTGGGTCTCCTTCTACCAGACTCGAACCCATTTATAAATGGGTCTGATGGGGTTGACTCATACTCAACTAAGACCTACCCATTTGTAAAAAGGTTTGGGTCTAAAATTTGGACCTAGACCCATTTAGTAAATGGGCAGGTATGGTGTTGGCTAAAATCTCCCCAAACTTGATCATTTACAACCCTGCATGTAACTTAAATTACTAAAACATTTACTTAGTTTGGTTACTATAGATGACAATGTTTGGTCTAATGTAATTCATAGCATAGGCTAGACTACCCATAACACTAGCACATTTAGTTGGAAATACTTCTTCACTAAAATTTCATTCCAATTCTATAATAGTGTTGAAACATAATACATATAAGTTTATATTCATAGGAATTGAACTTTCTTAAAATCTTCTCTACGTAGGATTGGGTTAGAGATATGTCGATTTCATTTCTAATATTTTAATTCATAATATAACATTAGTCTCTCTAAGGACTTTCATATCATAAAAAAGTTTTTGTCGCATTAATGATTTCTACATTTATAACAAATACCAGTAGATTGTCTACATACAGATATACCAAAACTATAAAGTTGAATAAATGCATCTTTCATCCTTATTAAACACAAACTCATTAGACATATCACTTGGCTAAATTTTTAATGTCCTTATTTAGGGGCTTGTTTAAGTTCATATAAGGACTTTAAAAGCTTACACACACTTTATATTCTTGTCCTCATTGAACAAATCCTTCAAGTTGATTCGTATATATATGTAGACACCCCACCTTCGGCTACACTGTTGGTAGAGATAGTTGGATGAATGGAGGACCATACCCCCAGATCCCAAGTCCAAACTCAGCCAAACTCACCCTTGTAAGCCCCATTCCATAGCCCAGTTCAAGCCTGAACCCAGTCAACCCAGTCCTAAACACCACCCTGAAAAACCCCCCATAAGAAAAGCCAGTCAAAAAATCCCAAAAAATTCAAACCCGCTGAGTTAACCCATTGAGTTAACCCGCTGAGTCAACCCGCTGAGTCAACCCATTAAGTCAAAACACCGAGTCAAAACACCGAGTCAACCCGTCGAGTCAAATCACCGAGTCGACCCGCTGAGTCAACTCACTGAGTCGACCCAGCGAGTCAAACAGCAGCCCCGAGGGAGCGACCGTACCTCGCTGGAAATCGAGGAACGGCCGTACGGGCGGCCCACAGCAGGCCGCCCAAACCGCCGCTGAATCCCAAGAAACGGCCGTACGGGCGGCCCATAGCAGGCCGCCCAAAATAAATTACGAGCTCTGCCACTGCTCGCTGCTATAAATACCCCCCTCCCCTTCTCATTTCAACACACCACTCAGCCAGAGAGAGCCCGTCCATCTGAGTCACCCTCTTTCACCCCTTAGCCCATTCCTCCACCAAGGAGAGCCCGAGTGAGGAGAGCCTAGCCCTGGTCCATCCCAGCCCGACCACTGGTCCAAGTCTCCCAAGTCACCCAAGTCTTGATCCAGCCACTCGAAGCCAATCCTTGCGATACCTCCATCCATCCAGCTATCATTTTTCCAGTATCATCTCATTTGCATCTAGCATAAGTGCAACATTTACTTTTCTTCCAACCCCCCTGCTTCACTACAAGCACCTTGATTATTCAAGCACACCGCATATGTCTTAAATTAAGCACCTGTCGGTTCGAGCGTATGCTCTGGGCTTGCCCGTTGTTGGAACCTGCCCATCAGAAACTCTTACTGTTCAGACCTGCATTCACGTACATATCACTATAAGCACTTTGAATATTCAAGCACACAGCATGCATCATCTCGCATAAAGCACCTGTCAGTTCGAGCGTACGCTCTGGGCTTGCCTGTTGTTGGAACCTGCCCATCAGAAACTCTTACTGTTCAGACCCGCATTCATGCATCATGTCATCCATGAGAATATACGAGGATTAAACTAGACTTTCAAGTATTCGATCGATTCTGTGAAGTAGAGACCGTACTTCGGTACTGGCAGTGTGTGGGGTGCTTAACCTCTTCCCACCCTGTAACCGTGATCCCTTACCTTGAATCTCTGATCCGCAGATCAATAGGAGTCATTTTAAAGGAAGGAATCTTCGGATTCCCTTCTCTAACAGTTTCTACGGGGTCTAGCCGACTGTAGATTCGAAGTAAATGGCTAGTGGCGACTCTGGTCTTATACAAACTCATTTAAACACATCCAGCTTAACACAACAACCAAACAAAGCCCTCGAGAACGAGGCAAGCTAGTGGCACAAACAGGCGATTTCGCACTCACGCATCCTCCTCTCCTTCTTTTCCCGAAAAGGGGAAGGGACGAGAACGTCGTCGTGTGGGAGCGCGGAAACGGCGAGGGTCCACAATATATTTCTTCTTTTATTTCACCATTTAGAAAGACAGTTTTAGGGGGTGTTTGACTTTTCATTTCCTTGGTAAATAGCTCATTGTTACTATTTATGTCTGTTTGATAGCCAATGGGTATTCCCACCTTGAAAGTTGATCCATAAAAGGTTGATTTAAATGTGGGGTCCACTGTGATGTATGAGACACATCCACATTGTCCATTCGTTTTACCTAAACAGTTTTAGGGTGTGAGCCCTTAAAATGAGTCAAATCCAAAGCTCAAGTGGCCCAAACCATAGGAAATTATGGCTGTAAAAGGTTTTAATGGTAGGCGTTTAACCCCCTATTTCATGTGGCATGTTCCACTTGATCTTTAGATATACCTTCAAGTTTGGGTTCATGACCTAAAATCAGCCCATGAAGTGGATGGACAACATGGATAAGCCACGTATATCATAGTGGGCCCCACAAGAAATTCGCACCCTCGATTTTAGTGTTAAAAAAGAAAGCCATCATTGTCATAGAAAAAAGTGCAGAAATTATATTGGTAATTAATCATTACCCATTTGCATACATTTACATGCATTTACACAAGGGAGTTGAAAAACAACCACACCCTAAACATCCATTTAGTAAAATAGAATATTATTAATCAAAGCAATGACAACTACAATTTGAATGGATGTTATTCTATATACGAGGTAGTATATGTATCAAAATGATGTATACAGGACCCTAGGCAATCTCATCCGTATCATCCGCAAACTGATGGGCAAACTGAAGTAGTGAATCAGACCCTAAGCAATCTCATCCGTTGCATCTCCGAGAACAAGCCAAAGCAGTGGGACTTGGCCCTATCTCAAGCTGAGTTCGTCTTTAATAACATGGTGAACCAATCGACAAGAAAGTCGTCATTCCAGATCATTTATAGACGAGTTCCCTAGCACACTCTCGACTTAGTTCATTTGTCCAAATTTTCGAGAATGAGCATAGATGCTGAGAACATGGCCGAGAAGATTATAGAAATACACGGAGAAGTGCGGAACAAGCTGCTGGAATCAAACAAGAAATATAAGGATGACGCAAACAAGCATCGTCGGGCCAAAGTGTTCGAGGTCGGAGATCAAGTGATGGTCTACTGGCATAAGGAACATTTCCCTACAGGCACGTACACCAAGTTTAAGAATAAGAAGATTAGGCTGATGCCGATTCTCAGAAAGATCAATAACAACACTTATGTTGTTGACCTTCTCAAAGAGTTCGAGATCTCCTGCACTTTCAACATCGCTAATTTGTTAGAGTATTATGAGCCAGAAGCAAACGAGAACTCGAGGGTGAGTTCTTTTGAAGGAGGATGGAGTTCAGATCGACCAAAAAAAGGAGGAAAGAAAGCACAAAAAGGCCAGGAAAAATGACCTGTGGCAGCCCCTAGCAATTGGTCGCCAGTCGCAAATTCAAGTAGGGAGAGGTTAAACTCTTTGGATAGTCGCAGTTCAATTGTGACATGGCACCCATGGGTGGCGACCTGTCACAACTCAACTAAGACCAGTCACAACCCCCCTGACGACTGGCCGACAGGCGTACAGATTCTCGCACGAACTTTTTATTTTTTAATGCTTTGTTTCCATTTTGGTTTAAGATTCTTAATTTGCCCGACTTAAGATTTCTATTAGGCATCCTAGGCTATTTAAACTCTTTTTTATTCATTGTTAAGTATTATTACTCCTTTTTATTTAAATAATATATATTGTGATTTCTTCTCTATTTACTTGTGGATTCAAGTTTCCCTTGAGAAATCAAGGAAGTTCTGGTTGAGGATTCCTAGAAGGTTCCGTGGATTCGGAGTGGTTATCAGTGGAAGAGATGGTGTACGTTCTCGTTTCGCTTACATCTGCGCCAATAATACAAAGGATCTTTTAGTTCAAGCCTTTTTTTAATCCATAATACAAATAGCCTCTAAAGCTACGTTGTAGATGCCACCAACCGATACCGTATTCAAGAGGGCTGCTCTACATATGAATGCGAAGGAAATTACAATTGTTTTTTCCTAATTTATTGTATTAGATTATCAATTGCAATTTAATTTATTATAAGTGCATCCAAGCGTATCTTTTTCATCCAAGGAAATTTGATTCCCATTGTATTCACCAAACGGGGTCTAGATATGGATACCCACCCTGATTGATCTTTCATACACCCTTTGGAACTGAGCACATTGCATTCCCCATTTGAAAATCCACATTTCAAACACCCACGCATGTTAAGATTCCCGCCTACCATTATTGGATGGTAGGAGATTTGCGCACATCCACCATCATTGATAAATCAAATATACTGAATTACATGGCCCACCTAGAGCCTGCTCCCACAATCTCCCGCCACTCAAGGATAGTTTGTAGGAGAATCTAGTAGCATTTCGAATTTTGAATTTTCAACAGTCCACTTGTGTTGGTGGGAGATATGAGCACACCAATTCTCACGGTGAACATATGCTGCACAAAATCTTTTTCCCTAGAATTATTTAGACCATCCAATTGATTGATCTAGACCGTACATTAGGTCCAACACACGCTTCGTAACGTAGGATCAGTTGCCTTTCATACGGACGGTCAAGATTGTTTATGCCGAAATAATTAGTTCAATCAATAGTTTGATCTATACATTAGTTTGGGACCATCATGGATTTCTTATGATTATGAAGAATCACTTTTGTGAGGCAACCCTAACCATCACATCCGAGGATTGGAAAAAAGAATGGCTACAAAAAGCAAGACCAAATCAAGGATGGATTAGACCATCCTATCAGTGTGATTTTTTATTAGTAGCCTATGAAATATGTTCTTGACTTAATGGACAGTTTAGATCCATTGATTGGATTGTGCAAGTAACCCCATGCAACTAAGAGCACTACAAGTCACAATGCTCCAAGTTGTATCGGGACACCAAGACAATCCAATCGATTGATCATTACCGTCCATCAGGTCCAACACACATTTCGTAGGCTACCATGTAAATATCATGCTGGACTAACAATAACCATATGATCAGTAGTCATTGATATGGACGGTCAAGATGGTTTATACAAAAATTGGTCCAGTCAAATTAGTAGTTTAGACAACCTGGTTGGAGCTTTGTTAATGAGTAAACAGTCCCTTTCAAGTTTCAATAGCAAAAGATAATAGATACATATATGTTTGGCAAGATTTATGCATTCAAAGACCACATTAAAAATAATTCTAGATTGTCTGAACACCCATAGCAGCCATGAAACAATGAGGAGAAATGCTCCATTGCTCATAGTGTTCCTACCTGCATCAATCCAATCGATCAATCTGAACGGTCTATTAAGTCCATCGTCATTTTGTGCAAAAATTAGGCCAATCAAACCATTAGGTGGGCCACACTGTCATTGGACAACTGATGATTTGAACCAACCTAGATGATGATTTTTGCATCGGTGAACTTCATGATAATGCCCCAAAGAAGCAGATTTCTGAAGCACCATACGAGGAACATCGTATTTGATCGAGGTGGACAACATAGCTACTATGGGCCCATCATATGGACACCCAACATCAAATCAAGACCATAAAAATTTCGTTCATTCAAGAAATCGAGTTTCTTCCATGTAAGCGTGTGAGGGATTGAATGATGATGGGATGATGATAATGAGAATGAGAAAAGCAGAAGAAGAAAAGATGGGGAACAGTACTTAAGACTGGTTAGGCTGTAAATGATGTCGACCAATTCATGAAAATGGATATAGCTTCAGCAGCATTTAGTGGACATGTTTGACTGAAATCAACATGAGGACAAATAAACTTTAGAATATGGCTAGTGGGCCAGCTAAAATCAATTGACAAAAACCTCAATTACATGAGAACCACAAGCTACTTTGAAAAGCCTGATGCAATCACGATCTGCGACATAACTATGATGTCGAGTTCTGTGGGCCCCACTGTCATGTGTGAGGGACATCGATATCATTAGTCAGATGCACCCTTCCACTGGTGAGCTATGGGGCTAAAAATCAGGCTAATCCATGAATTAGGTGGGCCATACCATAGACAATTGTTGAGAGTGGGTGCCTGCCCATTGAAACCTTTCTGATTGTATATAGAACCAATGAGATGTGGTTTTGGCATCCAGCCCATACATTATGTGTATCCCACTTAGATGAGGAGTCACACCAAATTTTAGGCTATTCCAAAAATGAGGTGGCCCTGCCAAATGCTTTTAAATGTTTTAGGCATGATTTCTCATGGTTTTAGATGGTATGGACCATCTGAGTTTTGGATGTGGCTGTTGTTTGGTACATCCCATAACCTAGAGGTGACCTACCAAATGCACAGCGTGGATGTCCATCACACATCACAGTCGGGCCCACAGAGGTCGACCTCATAGTACCATCTCTCTCTCTCAAGTTCAACCGATTGGACCACAAGTAACAATCCACCATGGAATAACATGCAACTTTCACATGCATGGAATCAGCTCCTGCAAAAATCGGTCACAGTCCACTCAATGGGTGGATGGGATTGACTTTTTCACAATACGATCTCCAAGGTCGGCTCAACCCATTGGAAGGGTTCGATATCATATGCACATGATAGACCGGAAGTTTTTGGCCGGGTGGATATCAACCCCTACGAAAAGCGCTCTCTCTCTCTCTCTCTCTCTCTCTCTATATATATATATATATATATATATATATATATACACACACACACACACACGGCCTCATGGGAAGTTCCCATGAGGTCGAGCTGTGTGGGCCCCACTGTGATGTGTGAAGGACATCCACCCCATCAGTTAGATGCACCATTCCATGGCGGGCCATGGGCCTAAAACTCAGGCCAATCCATGATTTGGGTGGGCCACACTGTAGACAGTAGTCGAGAGTGAATATCCACCCATTGAAACCTTTATGATCATTTATAGAATCGATTGAGATGTGGTTGAGAAATCCAGCCCATCCATTGTGCGTGTCCCACTTAAAAATGAGGTCATACCAAGTTTCAACGATATCCGAAATTTAAGTGGGCCCCAACAAGTGCATTTAGATGTTGTAGGCATGAGTTTACAATGTTTCAGTTGGTATGGCCCACTTGAGTTTCGGATACAGCTGATTTTCGGGGACCCACCAAATACATGGTTTGGATGTCTGATAAACATCACAGTGGGGCCCACACAGCTCAACCTCATGGGAACTTCCCGTGAGGTCGAGCGCATACTACTCTCTCTCTCTCTCTCTCTCTCTCTCTATATATATATATATATATATATATATATATATATAATTGATTGGCCCTGAATTAACAAAGTCCTAAGCGAAGTCGAAATTAAATTTATTCAAACAAGCTAACTAAGTAGGGGCAGTAAGTGAGAATTTCAACTCTCTAAAGATAACTAAGAAGTAAAAGAAAACCTCTCCATAGAACTAAGTTGGGGTCACTTGGCTATAGGACTCTTCACGTGGGATCCATACCAAGGCTCACACTTCATGTTGTCATGGTTAAAATTCTCTAAGGTCAAAAGTGATAAACCACACATGATGGTCTGAAAAGATGGGTTGCAGGGTCATGATCACTGGATTCTTGACAACTGAATTGGATGAAATGAATAGAAAAAAGAAATGGCAGACTGAGTGAAGAAACTACTAAATGGTAAAGGCTATTGAGAAATTTACTGATATTCTAAGGGCGTGTTTGGATAAACTGTCAAATTGAATTGCAATTATACGTCCAGTAAATGGGACAAAACCAAATTGCAATTTGCTATCTTAGGGTTGATACCAAGGGTCAATGCTTCAAATTGCAATTGCCTTCCTACCATGTTGGACTTGAAAGAAATGCAATTGCAATTTTAACTCTAATTCCATCATTATAAATACTAGAAAATGTTACGAAGCTCAGAGAAATGCATTTGAAGGTGCAGGGACACTTGAGCCGACCGATGGAGAATTGCCCATAATAGGATGAAAAACAGTTGGGCCCCACATTAACTCACCGTAGCCAAAATCTGATAAGGCCACTTATTTACGAAAAAACAATGGATGGTTAAGAAAAACAGATAACCATGGGGCCATTCAATGTAGAAGTATGTCCTACAAGATGAGTGGATGGTCCTGATCTTTTGTCCGGGCACTTAATGGTGAAGCCCGCATGATAAAAGTTTCTAAATCACCCAAGAAAATTATAGAAATTGATTAATGATTTCCCACCGGTTCAATCAGCCCTGATCCATCTCAGGAGTGACCTTGCTGATTGGTTGATCTGGACTGATGGGAATGCATGGTGATAGATAGTACATATAATTTCCACCATAGCTACCACAGTGTGGTCTTACAATCCCAACCATAATATTGTAGAAAATTCTCTATAATCTAATCGATGATTTTCAAATGACATATTGTACTTGATTAGGATTATCTGATGTCTTTCAGATCATCTTCTCCGCTTTAACAGGGATTTCCTGTTTGCCGATGACTAATTGGTCTAGCTCAACACACGTCAACACAGGTTAATGCAGTCAGTGCTGACAACATCAGAGTTGAGCTGAACTAATCAAATTGTCGGCAAACAGGAAATTCCTGTTAAAGCTGAACAGACGATCCAGATTCTAACAGTGGTAGGCAGCCCATTTGTGGACCTTATATTGCAGGAATGGTTCAGATCATCATGAACGTATGCCATGCTTATGATATAAACATGGGAAGATGAAAATTTCAACGATCGTTCGTGTGGGGCTCAGATCAAGGTTTGTCAGATGATTTAAAAGACTGTTCTACAACTAATCTACATATTCTCTAGTTATATTCTAAGACTTCTAGCTTAAGGCATCTTTATTTTGTGGACCATGATCTTGATTTGTTAGAACTTGTTGAAATAATTTGAAAGGGTTAGATGGGTTTTTCAATTCAATGAGATCTTTGGGGGTCCAATGACAAAAACCCAACTTCCATATCATTAATACAATGAATCAATGATGCGTTAGCGTTGGTATTTCTCATTAGTTTAACAAGGATAAATGATCTAGTAGGCTACGTGCATGAAAAACACTCCATGCACCTAGTTGCATTTACGCACCTTGGAATCAACATTACCTATCTTGACCGTTCATTAGGTCCATTCCAATCTTCTTCAACTACTGTGCAACAATCACACCAATTGGAGGTCCTAAACATACGGAAGTTGGCTATTTCTCATATAGCCGTACATTTTTTATCCGTAGATCAGATGGTGAGCATCCTTTTTCCAAAGTTTCGTATTTCATCTACCGGATAGATGAGAGTAGCGACTGGGCCAGTACTGACCATAAATTTTATATGCCACTTAATGAAAGGTTTAGATCATCCCATCAGCATGATTTTTCAAAGGCAGCCTAGACAGAGTGGATGGGACCAAATGGACGGTCCAAATTGATGATATGAATTTGTCCGTGATAGTGATAGAGATAATCAAGCAAGATTTTTGAGGATTTCAAATCCGCGAATCAACAGGTGGACAAGCCAAGTCAAACATGCCTGCGAGGAAATCCACCTAGCACAATTTCTACGCCTCTGCAAACCGTATATGTCGTAAGGTGCTTATGTGGGGCCCACATTAATCCTCCCCCCCCCCCCCCCAAATAAGGCCAATCAAAAAATTAGTTGGACCACTGAGGTGAGAGCCAAGTAAAATCATGCCTAATTCTTCTAAATTCACGTGGTGTCGGCCCACCTAGATTTTGGAATATCCTGATTTTTTTATTTTTTTTTTTCCTCTTCATCCTAGTTGCAAGCGTGTGATAAATGGATTAGAAGGAATACACAACATGGTTGGCCCGACAAGCTGTGGAAAAGGTTGTACCGGTTGGGTGTCCCCTCAACTGTTCCTTATGGTGTGGCCCACCTGAGTTTCCATTCATTCTGATCTAGAACCCCAGTTACCCGATTTTAAAGCGTGCATCTAGTTGACAGGGTGGATCGGAAGGAAAGTTGATGTGGACCCCAAAGCATCCTTTAAAAATCACAAACTATGGTGGTATACCAGGACTCGGATTCCGCACTCCTCCCATCAGTACAGGATCGAATTATGTACCCATCAGGATTTTAAGGAGACAGATGGGTGCATGGCACCTCACCATTGGTGGAGAGTTGGCCTGCATTGATGTGACATTGGTGTGCTGATAGCCCGTCCCATCAATACAACCCATTGCTCTCCACCAATGATGAGGTGTCACACACCTATCCTTAGCATCTTGGTGGGACTCGGATTAGGTACTACCCCCACCAAGGATGTTTGAAGATATAGATGGGTGCACCTCGTCATTGGTGGAGAGCTGTGGGCCTCATCTGTTTTATGACATTTACTATTCTCCTCTATTTTATAACATTTATAATAATTGTACCACCTTCTTTCTTGATTTCGACTATTATATATTCCTTCATTAGAAGCATTGGTAAGTATTCTCATGCAAGGAAACACCATTATACATAAGCAATGACTGTTTTACTTTCTTGCTCAACTAGTCGTAGATAAATGGGCCCACCATAGCATATTCACGTCATTGGACTTGCTCAGAACAGGCAATAATTTCCATCCACCAGGTGGCCCAGCACATGGATTTGGAGAGTTTTCCATGGTTTTCTGTTATTCTTATGGTGTGGACCACTTGATGATTGACTTATCTTTTTTCTTGGGTGTCCATTTTTTTATGGTGGAGTAACTTTAGTGGACCGTGGGTGCCATTTATACATAACATTGGGCCCCACATACATGGCAAAGAAAGTACTCAATCAAGGGTGGTATTTTTGTTATTTGGTATATATTTCTCTTACTCCTCTTACAATAGGAGGTATTTGCAAAAGCCAAAATAGAAGGGCTATATTTACAATTGTCATAACAGGGAGTAGTTTGCCAATTTCCCATCCGAAATGTGCCCTCTGCATATTCACATCAATAGTATGCTATCACATCAAGATTGTGAGACGACACACGCTCCTAGAAATCTAAATACCATTTAAGTTAGACGTGTACATGCCATTTGGGAAGGCTAGGGCTCTAAGGGGCTCACCCTGATGTATGAGTTATTCCTCACCATTCAGTCATTTTTTTTTATACCATTTTAAGGTATAATTCAAAAAAATAAGGCAGATCTAAGGCTCAAGTAAATTACAAATTGGAGATTAAAAATACATCTTCAAAGGAGCCACAGAAGCTTTAGATCAAGTTGAAATTTGTCTTTTGCCTTCATTAGAGCTCATGGGACCTTATAAATAGTTTGGATGATAAATAAACATATTAGTGAGCCCTTGGAATATTCCAAGGGTGGACATCATTATCATCGTTGCTTTCGGTTTTAGGGTCCACTTGAGCCTTAGACCTGCCTCTAACCCTCAAAGGATATGAAAAAATAGATAGAAGGTGTGGATAAACCCATACATCATAGTGGACCCCTCAAAGCCCAAACCTAATCCGAGCCCAGGACAGGCAAGATAGTACCTAATTCATGTCATGTCGTTTCATGTCAGTCAGGGTAAGGCGTTCATATAAAATGAAAACTGTGCATTACAGAAGGAAATTCTTATATTTACTTTACATCACTGTTCTCCACATGCTCATGCAAGAATGTGAAGAAGTTAGGAGCGTATTTGGATGGTGACTTATAATAGTATTATACTGTAAAAAAAAAAAGTCATTATTATAACTTCACGGTATTTATTTAAACATGTAATTCAGTTGTAACATGAGAGAACTAAAGAAATTTATAATATTTGCAAACTTACAATACATTGCTAGAGGAATCTTTCATCCAAACGCAAGATTTAGTATATTTTTCTCATTGACTTAAACTTCAGTAATATAAAAAATATCAACATTTTACTTTTATCATGGTTATCCATACACAGGTTGGGTACAGGTATTGTTACTTGTATCACTGTACTTTCATAATTTATCACAATCATAATTGGTTGTCCAAACAAGCCCTAGCAGTCAAATAAAAAGTGTTCCATTGTGAAGTCATCCACATGCACCAACCATGTGCTTCGGTGCATGTTATATACGTAGGTTTGACGCTTTCTTCCCTTCCAATCTACTCCTCGTGTAGAATATCCAACTCATGAAAAAAAAAAAAAAAAAAAAAAAAAAAAAAAGTGTGCTGCAATATAAAAATCACTCCAGAGAAAACCAGGATAGAACACTCATCAATTGGATTTGCACCTTCATGGTCAATGTACGAACAGTCGTCGTCCTCAACATACAGGTGCAGCCCACTTTGGAGTGGTCCGATTATCTCTCCGGATGATCTTTTGAATTTCACGCACCTCTCTATACGGCTCAGATGTTTCGTACAAAAATGATACATGGGTTGGAAAGAAATATCACGCAATGCAACCGTCAAGTGGGTCCCACTGTGTGAATGACCAGACCGATAGTCAATGAAAATGAGGGGACCACTCTTTGGTATTGGTCATGTCATCCGTATGGTGGGACCCACCCATGGTTTTAAGGGTCGAATAAGTCTTGTACGTCTTGTCGGAGTAGACTTGGACACAAGGGCCCGAATTCGGTGTTGCCCCGGAACAGCTTAGTGGGTGTTACCCCTACCGTATGGCCCACATGGATGATATTTTGTATATCCACTCCGTCCATCCGTTTCTAAAGCCCATTTCCGGATGAGGTTCCAAAAATTATACAGACCCAAATCTCAAGTGAACCATACCACTAGAAACAATGTGATTGAGTACCCCACCATTAAAATTTCCAAAGAGCCCAGGGTAAGGTTTTGGTAATATTTATTTGCAATCCAAGCTCTTGATAATGTCAATAAGGTCTTGATGAAGGGAAAATATAAATATCAGATTGATCCAAAACTTTCGTGGCCCACAAACGTTTTTAATAGTTATTCATCACTTTTTCTAGTTGTATGGTCCACATGAGATTTGGATCTTCTTAGGGTTTTGGATTACATCCTACAATGATATGAAAAGATAGATAGACGGCGTAGATATATAAAAAAATACATCAAAATGGGCCCCACACAGTAGGGGTAACACACATTAACCTTTTCTTGAGGTAACACCTAATTTGCGCCCTTGACAAAATCGAATGCAATCCAGTTGGCACTTGCGCCTGACAATTCCTTACTCAGGCCCGAGATGCTAGCCCAGCTGGTGAGCTCAGATTAGGTACTACCCCCACCAGGACACAGCTGGAGATGGGTGAGTACGTGGCAGGTCATTATTAATGGAGAGCAGGTGGGGCCCGCACCTCTATCTACTGAAGTGACGGGTCTATCAGCACTCCACCAATACTAAGGTGCAGGTCCTCCTGCTCTTCACCAATACCGACTTGCGACGTTACGTCCTGGTGGGGTAGTACCTAATCCGAGCTCTCAACTGGCCCACTTGGAAGACTGCCCAGGCGTTTCAACAGCCACTCCGGATCGTCTACTCGGCTTTAACAGGATTTTCCTATTTGCCGACGCCTAATTGGTCCAACTTAGCACTAATGTTGTTACTAACTGTATTTTGTCAAGCTGGACCAATCAAATGGTCGACAAACAAAAAAATCATGTTGAAGCCAAGCAAACGATCCAAACTCTTCAACGGCAGGTCTCAGGCTCAAAATGCTAAGGAGACACACTAACCTCACCGGTGAGTAGAGGTGGTTAATGAACCAAACTATTCATGAAAGATTTGAGTTCGCTTCAATTAAAGCTTGTTTGAGTTTGTTTGATTAGTAAACAAACCAAACTCAAACCTTGTTTAGGTTTGATTAGTAATCAAATCAAACTCAAACAGGCATGAATTCAGTTTGGTTAGGCTTGATAAAGTTTGTTTATAGCTAAAAAACATTGTTTACTATGATATGGTTCACCTAAGATTTGGATCTGCTTCATTTTTTAGCTCCTGTCATGAAATGATTTGATGAAATGTATGAACGAAGTAGATACAGAATATATGCATCAAGGTAAGCCCCATAGTAAAAGCCTCACCGTCTTGACTTTTTTGGATATGAAATATATGTTGGATATGAAATATATGTTGCAAGATAGGCCTCACAATAAGCCCATCCAAAGCTCAAGTGAACCATACCACGCCGTCCAACCTACAATGAATTATGAAGGTATAACATTTCATTTACATAGGCATTTAAAATGTTGCATATAGGGGTGGTTAATGAACCAAACTATTCATGAACGGTTTGAGTTCGGTTCGATTAAAGCTCGCTTGAGTTCGTTTGATTAGTAAACAAACCAAACCCAAACTCAAACTTGAGTTTTGGTTATCAAACTCAAACCAAATATGGTGGTATTTGGTTCGGTTTGGTTCATGATTTACACCCCTCCCGGTGAGTAAGTGCATCATGTGACTAACCATGAGTGCATTGCGCAGTTAACAGGAATGGTGTGTTACATGACTAACAAAAGAAAAGAAAAGAAAAAAGTCCTGACTGAGGCTTGAGACTGCACGACTTGGTATGCATGGCCCTGTCTTTTATCCATGGGCCCACCTGATGCATGGCTCAGGCCTCACTCTCATGTCCCAAAGTTTTCAAATTCCGGTTAAGGGTTTTTTTTGGGTTAAGGGTGGACACACCAAATATCATGAAATATCATACTTGGTACAACCAAACGCACCCTAAGTTAGCAATTAGTTGCATCTTTTCCTCCAACTTGTCCAATCCAGGTCATGAGGTGGGCCACACCAGCCCGTTGAGTCTGACCAATATTGTCTATCCATTGATTTCAAAGGTGTGACCTACCAGAAGAGTAGAGATGCCACATTTAATTTAATCTCCTGGGACACGTGGCAAGTTGATGTATCAATCAAGTCGGTCCATCTAGTGGTCCCTGTCATGGATGGCTTATATTTACAAAATTGCCCCTAGTATACAATCCTATCCATCACTTTTCTTCAATTTCACGCCAGAATGTTTGACCATTAACAAATCTTGCTCTTTTCATCTTTTTGAAGAATGTCCATTATATATATATATATATATATATATATATATATATATATATATATATATATATATATATATATGCGCTAGGATCATCTGATCGATGTATAATTTGAACCATTTTACATCCACATTAGAAGCAATTAGATGGACGGTACGAAAATGATAAGTCACCCTGCCATGTGTACTTTTGAGAGATGGCTCTACCATATCAAAATGAAACCTCAATGCAAAAGGTGCAATTCTGTCTAAGCGGTTTACTTCAGCACTTAATTTGATACTCTGGGGGAGCATGACTCTTTATACACATGTACTATGAAAAAATATAGTGGCATATATGAACTCAAATTAAACCAACTAAGTTGCAGAGCACACTATCTCTGGGTCACAGTCCAAAAATCAGACTGGTTGAATAATCCTTACCTCTGGTTTGTGGACACTTGTTGGTGGAAACAAGGAAAATTGGATATTTTTATTTTTAACCGTCCAATAAATGCTCACTAAGCAAATAACATAGTTTTTAGTCCATTATCCATCTGGGTCTCATATAATATGGAAAATTCAATTTGAATTACTTTTATATGGCATGTATGCAGTTTCTAAATTCTAAGTGCCTGTGTATAATGCATCAAAGTCTGCCAGAGCATCAAAGATTTCTCAATATAGAAGGGTAAAGGCCCATTCGCGATGAATGAGGTTCCATGCAAATTTTATTTGGAGGTAAAGAGCTGATATGGTAGTCTGCGGGACCACCTGATCAGGATTTCCTGACCATCTTGTTAAAGGACATAATGTACTTAGAATGTAAACTGTTTGAGGCAAGGCCCACCAGATCGTCTAGTCAATGTAGCTATTGCACAATGGACTATCCATGATGGGATCTCTAGGATGAGTGGCTACGATCATGGAACATGGGCCTCATGTATGGTGGAGATCACGAGGACCAATACTCCTGCAGTGTCCATATTTTGTGTGAATTGCATACAACACACACGACATCCGGACCGTCCATCGGGTCGCTCAACTATAAAATTTGGGCACTCAAAAAATAAGCTAATTCAAATTCACATGTGGGCCACTTGATGGTTGGATCAACTTGATTTTTCTGGTGACCAATTTTCATGGTTGAGTTACCATATTAAGGTGGCCCTTGTGTTGACAACCAGTTGCTATGAGATCATTGTAAATAGCCAACTGCTCTAATAGCCGTACATTCATTATACGGTGGAATATGCATTGAATCTTGAAATGGAGGGGATATTTGTTATAATCCAAAATAGAGGGAAATATTTGTAATAATCCAAAACAACTAGGAGGCAATTATACATGAGGTGAGGCCAGTGCAATTAGAGCTGGACACGAACTGAGTTTAACCACTTGGATCGACTCAATAAAATCCTGTTCGAACAGAAAGTCTTATTGTTCGAACTTTGTTCGAACACACATGGAGTGTTCGAAAAAAAATTCAATTCAATTTCAAACACAGTCTCGTTCGACTCAACTCAAACTCAAACTCGACTCAAATATTGATCAACTCGACTCGACTCATTCGTTCAACTCGATATATATATATATATATATATATATATATATATATATATATATATATAGAGAGAGAGAGAGAGAGAGAGAGAGAGAGAGAGAGAGATGACAAGTAAAAGTGATTGTAAGCCCAGGAAGGTTTCAATGGTGGACATCATTCTCCTCACTGTTTCCTGTGGTGTGGTTCACTTGAGTTTTGTATCTGCCTCATTTCTTATTTAATGCCTTAAAATAAGCTGTACAAATGGATGGACAGATTAGATAAAACAAATACATTATGGTGGGACATACAAAACAAAAAAATCGGTATTTACTATTTAGTAGTAGAAAAAATATTTTTAAGCGAAAAAAGCGAAATTATTCGAACTTGTTCGAACTCGTAAAAATTGTTCGAAATTTATATGTCCGAACATGTTCAAACATGATTGGGCTAGACCTAATTGAGTTCGAACAGAGCCATCCTGTTCAAACGTTTGTTCGAACATTGTTCGAACACACCCACTCAAGCAGCCGAACAATCCGATCTGGTCCATGTTCGACTCAGACCGGATCGTTGTCCACCTCTAAGTGCAATTAGGGTTGTCAACGGATCGAATTCAAACCGGATCAGTGTTGATCCAAATTTGATTCGATTAAGAAGTTACATGATCCGAAATTCGATCCAAATCACAAGTGTCTCATCCGAATTCGATCCATTTAAATTTTTCGAAATCTAAATCCAATATAATCAAAATTAGTACTCCTTTTATGTAAATCTGATCAAAACTAGTATTCATTTGTGTAAATTTAATAATAAATTAAAAAAACTAGTACAACTTAGGGTTTTTTTTTTCTTTTATATCTCTATAATCGGATCGTTACCGTATCAGATCAGGTTGATCCGAATCCGATCATCTTTGATCCAAGTCTGATCCATTGATCCGATTAAATCGGATCGGATCAGGATCATGATCCAATCCATTGACATTCTAAATGCAATTAACCCATATTTTAGTGAGCACAGGGAGTCAGTATACTCAACATCTCCACCATTCAAAGATGGTATTGGTGAGAATTTAGTTAGGATTTCAATTATAAACTTTTCAAGCTGTACTTTGAAATGTGTGTTAATATTCCATCCCACCATGATGGACGTGTCACGTTAAGAGACATGTGCGCACCAACTCTCGATGCACACCACGAGCACTATGACCCTAGCTAATTCTCTGAATCCCTCTACATTGATTTGGTGGGGCACGCCCGGATTTTGTGCCATTCCCGGAGAGTGCATGATCAGGTGGACTAGGGCTCTCAATGGGTCGGATCTGGATAGGATCCAGTTGGATCCGGCTCCAAGTCCATATATCTGTAGACGGATTCAGATCTTATTCGGATCCAACTCGGATCTAAAAGGTGATATCCATATCGGGTTCATTTATAAATTGTTATATCCATTTCCAATCCAAAATCCATATAACCATTCAGGTCAGATCTAGGTCCGAATCCACCACCTTTACAAATCTGAAAAAATATGTGATATAAAATATATAGTATAATATATTTAATTTAGTAGAAAAATGATGCAAATCTCACTATTTACTATGGTATGGTCCTCATGGTGTAAAATAATTTGTAAAACGGAGAGCCAGCATGAATATAACACATACAACAAGGTGACAATGAGTCAGATCTTAAACGGATTTGGATCGAACTCGGATATGTTCCTGTGAATCCATATCCAGTCCATTTAAGTAATTGGACCTATTTTAAGATCCAAATCTGGTCCATTTAACTAATCGGACCTATTTGAAGATCCAAATCCGCATTATACGTATTCGGAGCAAATCGGATCTTGGATCTGACCCACTCCATTGAGAGCCATAAGTTGGACGGTTTGGATCAATGAACATGTGCACCTACAGTCGGTAGAGATCATTCCTTTCTACAAACACGCTACACTCATACATTCATGTGCACACTTATGCACGATGCTCACGTACATACGGTTTTCACATCCCAAGAACGTATGGCCCAGTACATTCTACGTTAGCACGCGAGGCACTATGGCCCATCTGAGACGGACCCAACACGAATATTTCGTGGCCCAGAATTCGTGCCATTCAAGTTATCAGTTGGATTGAACGGACGGCTTAAAAACGTTTTTGTATCCGTCCATTTGTTTCACATGCTATGCCCGCATGATGATTGGACCAGAATAATTCTTGGCCGGAACATCTACACAGTCCGGACACATGATGGACGGCTGGATTTCTGCCACAGTGTGCGCATGTGGATTAGCTTTGGTACACACCAGCGTAGGGCCAGCAAACTGTATGTACTTAACTTGACGTGTACGGTGTACCAGTGCCATGCATACACAGAACGTTTGATATTACATACGTTGAAGCTGTGTGGGACCTACCTGATTTGTATACGTGGAATCCAAACCCTGCATCTGGTGCACCTTATAATGTTTACCGTACATTCCTAAGAATCATTCCGATCCAAGACTCAGGTGGACACACCATGAAACCTATATATATTCACGTGGTGTGGCCCACATGAGTATTGGAATAGCATTAGCTTTGGTGTCTCCCTTCGTCCTGGTGGTGCGCAACTAATGAATGGGTTGGACGATACAACCACTCTCACTCGGTATTTCCAATCACACGTGTGATGTCTATGTGCGGGTGTGTGCCGGAATTGACTATGCAGGTCAATTCCAACCGAACAACAATGATGACCCTAAGTGTCAAGATAAGTAGATACGTCGTTATCAATCATATATAACCGAGATCTAAGAAGATCGGTAGCCTATTCAGTAATAATAATGATCGAGATGTTTGGAGGGTGGAGTTTCTTCCAATAGTGAGTACCACTTGTACTTTTTACAATTTTTGTATACGAAATACAATATTTAAAGAAGAAATTTACAATTGGTTATTAAAGATATATTAAGGATCACTAATTCCAAGTGAAATTAAGACAAAATTTCAAAAACCAGCTATTAGATAAATTCTATAAACTTGCTACTATCGGAATGTAATTTAACTACTTATGCTATAACTGTGAAGAACAGAATTATACCAAAAGAGATAAAGATGTTGATTACACTAATGAATGTAAACTGCAAGATGTTAAGCAACATGTTAATTAAAAAATAGTTTTGATTTTGGTTTTGGTTTAGTATTGAACCTCTTGCTTTGCTTTCTTCCTTGTTTTTTTTATAACTCTTACTCGACCATGCAGATGTTTCTCTTAGTGGGCAGTTATCTAACTAACTCTCACAATTACATCATCCAGATCCTTCCTTTGTTACAACATTTTTCTGCTGTCTAATTGTTCACAATGGATTTGCCTTTTGCTAGCCTAGTCATCATTTACTGTGGCACAATCAACCACTGCCAACCGTCTTCCTTAAAACACTTTGCCTTTACACTTTCTACTGTTACATCTCCCTCTCAACAACGTTAGGTGTCGCATTTTCATTGGCTGACTAGCAGCCTGCTCAAATTAGGCTAGAACACCCACAACACTATGGACCCCACATTCCATCTGGTCCTTCCCAATGTCCCCCATTTCTCACTTTGATGTGGCCCACCTGTGGAATCCGGGATCCAGGCCTAACATGAGGGGTGCATCGCATCTTGGATAGAGCTCAACCATCACGGTGGGCCCCACGCAGTAGGTGATCATTAAATTGGTTTAAACACCACACTTAACGGATTAATTAATTAAAAAAAGTGGGTTAGAATATCCCAAACATGGAAGGAGAAGAGCACAAAGAGACCCAAGCAAAGCACCAAAATCTTAGTGGCAGGCACATACATACATTCCCAATCCATCCACCCAACGACGATAAAACAGCAGGAGGTCAGTGATTGAGGTGTGGCCCACCTCAAATATGACAAACGCCAAGCGACGACTATACACCGCATTTTCATGTTTATGTCTACTAAATAATCTAAGATGGCCCATTTCTTTATTTTGTGACATCGACACTCACCAAGCCATGTTCCATTATTCTATTCATTACTGTCATTCATTAGTGCTAAGGAGGTTTGCTACTACCACTCGCATGGAGTACACGTGTCAATATAGAAAACGTCTACTAGATCTGGACTTTCCATTTGGTGGGCCACACTGTTTAGATCCTCTGGCCTCAAAATCAGACCCTTTCATTCATCCAATCAAGCACAATGTGTAAAATAAAATTGACGGTTGAAATGTTTTTCTGGCTGTCCATTTGTTTTGTATGCTATGGCCAGCCTGAAGTGTGAAACCGTGTAATTTTCGGATCAGATGATCTAAACGGTGCATCTATCTGATGGAAAGGCTCAGATCTTGTGTACGTGTTCCATTTTAGCACGTGTGCCTGCGTCATATGGGCAAGGTTCCACACGCTTGTTAGATGGTGAAATTTATGCAAAATTAATTTGGTCAAAGAAAGGCATCAGCTGGAAGAAGATAGTTTCGTAGAATATTCTCTCCTAATCCACTAGCATGTTTAGCCACGTGTGCTAACAAGTCAGGTTGGGCCCACCTTTCATTGCCCATCCATTTGAAATCCACTTTGATCAGGTCTGAGCATTGATCTGGACCATCCATAATGTGTGGCTAACTTTGATTGCTCTTCCCTTTTAAATTACTTTTATCAAATTATTCTGACCATTGGATTAGTGGTCTGAAAAATGGACGGTCCACAATGACTATATTAGAGAGGTCTAAGCAAAATGTGAAAAGCCCATTCTCTTAGATCACTTTGATTGGACGACCCTAATGGTTTGGAAAATGCAATGTACGTATTGAGCACACTAGAGAGATTAAGCATCAATGTAGACCATCCATCATGTGGGGCCCACCTTTGACTACCCCTCCATCTTGATCACTTCTTGTCATAAGATCCTAGACATTGAATTCATGCTTTAGGAAATGGATAGTCCATATTAGTATATTAGAGAGATTTAAGCATTTATTTGGACCGCCCATCGTGTGCGGCACACTTTTGATTGTTCGTCCCGCTTGAAAATCACATTGATTGGATGATCCTACCAATCAGATTAGTGGTTTAAGGAATAGACGGTCTATATTAAGTATAAATCATCGGTGTAGAATTCTGTCTAAGCCCAGATCGAAGCCAGGTAGGCCCAAAAGCCCGTTGGCCAGCCTGGCCCATACAAATTGTGTTGGCAGTTTCTTTCTGGTCACTCTTCAGTCCAACGCACAATTCATTTGGGGCCCACATGGTGATTGTTCGAAGCAATCAACGGTTGATCTTATGAATCCTGCTATACATAGGGGATGCCCTAAAAATATTGCTAGATTGAGAGATTCTAACGCTCTGATACTGGGCCTTTTTCAAATTCAATGCAGACCGTTGATGTTTTTTTTTTTTTTTTTTTTTTTTTTTTTTTTTTCTCTTGATCACCTATTTGTTGGTTGCCAATTAATGGGCTGATTTCCAGGATATCCTCATAGAAGTAGGAGCCCATCTTATCAACGGTTCAGATAGAATACCATGGGTCCCATTGGCACGAATTTCTTAGCATGAGTAGGTTTGCATTTAAGCATGACCCTACAATTCCATAATTCTCTATTAGATATCTAGAGTGATCATATGCACCCACCATCTCCACCGTCTGATTGGCCCAGATGCTCATCGATCCGGATCGATCAACATCTAACGCCGAGGAAACATCTCTACCATCACTTCAGTGCACATATCCACTGTTGAAAAGAATGACAGGAACTTGGCATAGCCGTTGATCAATGTGGACTAAACAGTTATAATTCAGCTGGGGTAGACAATGGGTCATGTTGGGCGGCCTGTACCTGGTAACCCAGCCCTAAACATGGCCCAAAGACCGGAGTCGGGCTAAGAATCTGGGCCCAATGTCAGGTCTGGATGGACCTAGGCTAATGACAAATAGCCCAACCTGGCTCATCCCGGCCTGGACCTTAGGCCCTAGTGTATATAGTATGTAGTGTGTACATTAGTATTGATACTCTGGTAGAGTAGCATAGTTGATACACAGCCACATATAATTAGTTAGAAATCATACATACTTTGCATACAAATACTTCAAATTAGATTGTCCAAATTGTGAACCTAGTTTAAATATGTAGTGAAAAAAATCACACCTATTTAATCAGCTATTTGATTGGTAGACATTTATTGGACAGTTAAAATGAAAAGACCTAGCTATCCTATTTCAATAAACAAGGGTCGACAAATCAATGGTTAAAATTTGTCGATCAATCTGATTTTCAGAATGGGGCATAGATACAATAAGTCCCACAACTCATTTTCATATGAATTAACGTCTGCTTGTATACAATTTCTGAGTGCCTATGGGCCAAACCCTGTCATTGGACCTCACCTATCATGGGTTTGGGTCTAAAATACGGACTCATGGAGCGGGTCAGGGTCCAAAAGTTGAACCTGAATTACTAAGTGATTAGGGTTGGCGTCCTCTCAAAATCAAACAAACCTAACCCAACTGGGACCCAATTTTTAAAATGGGTCCAATTCAAGTCATAATAAAATGGACCTAACCCAAACCCAGGATCCAACCAGACCCAAGAAAAAGTTGGCTATTGAACTCCCTAACAATTCAATTTTACTTGTTGAATGTGGACCGCTGGCCAGTTTATTTGTTACCATCAAAACTGATAGCCATCACTAATTGAATGATATAGAATGTTATTCTTATAAAAATTTCTATACTCGTCCCAAACCCAAACCATATGACCAATGGGTCAGGTGTGGGTCTGACCCATTAAATTAATAGGTTTTGACTTTGAACACAACCCAAATTGGAATGGGTTGGGTGTGGCTTAAATGGGTCGGATCCTAAGCCTCACTGGATCTAAGTCGACCAAACCTATTTACAGCTAGGCCTGACAAAATTCCACGTGACCCGCCAACTCACACAAAAAATTTAGTGTTCGGGTCCGGCCTTTTCTTGTCGGGTCACTAACGGGTTGGCCCATCAAGACCCGTTAAGATAATGAGTTAGTGTTTCACCTACGAAACCCTTTTAACCCGTTAGTAGTGAGGATATTTTGGTAATTATTTTTATTGTTGTGAGAAATTCTAAGAAGCTAAGACAAGTAATTAGACTCTCCCTCTCTCACTTGGGAGTTTTTTCCATATTTCTATCCACAGCGACGCTCCAAAATCTCTGTCAATTCGTAATTTGGGTTTCTAGATTTTGACTAGGTTTGGGTGAAGGCATTTTTGACACGATACTACACAAACATGGTTCAACACGACCCGCTGCCAGGCCTGTTGGCTTACGTCGGTCTGGGCTGGGTAGGGTGGTATAACATGAGCCCAGTACTGGCCCAAAAATTGATTAGGGCCGTGCATGCTAGGGCCATGGCCAAGTTAACAGATTGTGCTTGTTGGGCCAGGCCAGGCCATTGCCACCGTTAGCAGCAATGGTCAAGACAGGCTGGGGGCTCGATGGCTAGGATCTTCCAATATGGAGAATTTTTTTATAATTTACGGTGGATCCCATTAGATTGATGGTCTAGATGAACAAACCATATGTTGTACAAGATGCGTGCATGAAGAACCATTCACCGTCCTAATGCATGACTCTCAGAAGTTCTTTTACCTCTGTCGCGATGTATGATACAGCTTGTGTGGCCATATTCTGAGATGGTCCGATGAATTGAACCGTCTAAATTCTCATTGCTGCAATAAATAAGCCTATTATCCCACAATCACACTTCACTAATGATCCTAACCTTTGATCATTTTCTCTTCTTCATTTTCCTGGTGCTAACAAAAATGAGCTATGGTCTAATAACCACAGTTCAAGGACGATTAAATCTGAGCCATTGAAAACTTCTTTTAAAAATTTTACATATACCGATCGTCAAAACCATCCATTCACCCAAATTGATAATGGTGTCCCGCATAGTGTAGCATCTAAAAAGTGGATGGTTCCGATCATCCCACCGTCCCAGCATGTGGGCCCCACAGGTGCGACAAATGGTAGCCGAACCAAGTCGCAGCGAAATGAACTCAAATAACCATTGCTTTCTTCGCACTTTGAAATTGCTAACGTTGAACCAGTCAATATCAGCCGTTGGATTTCGTGGTTGGATAAGTCTCTTTTCGTTCCACTAACCTGACGTCCAGAGACATCTGCACTGTTCAATTTAGAGGTTGATCTCATCCATCAAAGGCGAGATACTAGGGATTTTATGGCCCCTTTACAAGCAACAAAAGAAAGTGCACTTCACATGAGGGAATGTATGTTTTACAAGTGTCGCTCACGCAATGCAATAAACGACTTTGTTACGGTACGTCTTCCATGTATTGTTATAGTATATGTCGGCCGTTGATTCTATGGTCATGTTTCTATGATACCAAACGTTTATTTGTGGGCCCCATCGCAGCCTTTAAGAAAATCTCTCAGATGGAAGTATTCCAACCCCTTGATCATTTAACTCTTTTCCTTTGAATATGGACCGTTTCTTCTTGGGCCATGGATCAAAAGTGTAGGATCTTCCAATCAAGATTTTGAAGGGATCCATCATCAGCTGCTTATCCTATCAGATCAACGGCTCAGATCATCAAATATGTCAACAGATCCGACCCTCTCTTGTAACAATTAATCGTACCTATTGTAACAAGAACAGACGTGTAGAACTGAATTTCGAAACCTTAGCAGATGATTGTGGACCGTTTAAACTTAAGTGACAAATTAAATATTTATATTAAACAACGAATATTCAGTGTGATTGCTCGCTTATGGACGCTTAGGAAAATAGCAGTCCGATGATCGTGGCCCAACCGATGGTCATACGTGGCAGTTTACGTAGCACCCACGTGGCTAACAACTGGACACATGGGTGTGCCACTTGGCACCACCAAAGGTGTGCTACTCACATGAAGGATTGCCAACTCATCCGAGTTGTACCTGACTCGTACGAGTCGACTCATACCAGTTTTGATGACTAATGTATAGGTTCACAGTTACAAAATGGCATGAGTGGGGCCCATAAATTGTCACTGATTGATTTAGGGTACACTAGATGGACCCAAAACATGCACAACCATGACAGGCGATGTGTGGTCCACTTAATAATTATACAATTAATTTCGATGAGAAATTTGTGGCCCACTGTATAATTATATAATTAATTTTGATGAGCGATGGATGAGACTACTCTTGGGCCTGTTGGTAGCGCCACATGTGCACAGTATGATCAAGGTCATATGGGCCCACCGAATGATCAACCTTTAAAAGCCAAGCCCTTATTTGCTAAAATCAGAAACATTCCTGCATGTATGGGAAATGGTATTATGAGGTCGACCTCATGGGAAGTTCCCATGAGATCCAGCTCTGTGGTAACGTGTGTCAGACATCATGCCATTAATTAGAAGCACCCTTATATGGTAGTGGGCTATGGGTTTAAAAATAGGCTAATCAATGGCTTAGGTGGGCGACACCATAAACAGTAGTTGACAATAGGCCTGCACACGGGGCGGGTTAGGGTCGGGTTGGGCCCAACCCTGGACCAAACCTAAATATATTTAGAGGTCCAGGGTTTGATCTGAGTCGTGATCGGGTTGAGCTGACCCAACCCTAACCCTACCCTACTTGTAAAAGGGTCAACCCTAACCCTACCCTACCCTATATGCTAAACCAGGTCGGGTTGGGTCAAGTTAGGACTATGTTTCTATGGTGTGGTCCACCTAAGATTTGAGTTAGCTTCATTTTTGGTATCATATCCTAAAATGATCTTTCAAAATAGTTGGACAGTGTGGATTTAAGACACATAGTTAGGGGCCACTTACCTTGATGGATCCTGGATGTCACCTAATCTACTCCTGTGATTGTTTGATGAGTGTAGCTTGGGTGAGAGTCGGTGAGACCTGGAACCAGCCATGTGGGTGAGACCCTAATCATGAGGCTCACCTCGATGTATATATTATAAATCCATGCCGTCTATCTACGTTTCCAAATTATTATAGGACATAGTCCCAAAAAGGAAGCAGATAAAAGCTTTAGGTAGACCACACCACAAAAATCAGTGGTCATTGAACTCCCACCATTAAAAGATTCTAGAGTCCACCCTAATGTTTATTGACCATTCAACCTATAATGTTATATAGATATTTCTAAAAGCAATAAACTAGTATAAATGGGGTAGTTCGGGTCTAGCGGAACCGGTCAAGTATACACGAGTCGGGGTACAGGTCAGGGTCAGGCGAGTTTGGCATGTACCCTAAACCATACCTAAATTAAAAACGGTCCAGCCGCATCTACTTGGGACCGGACTGTTTTCTCAGCCGGGTCGGGACGGATCGGGTTTCTACCGGATCGGGTCGGGCAGGTTGGGCGGGTTAACGGGGCAAATGTGCAACCCTAGTTGACAATACTTGAGAGTGAATGCCTACCCATTGAAACTATTGTTTACAGGGCCCACTGAGATGTGATTTAAACATCTAACCCATCCATTGTATGGATCTCACTTGAATGAGGGGTTACACCAAATTTAAGGTCATTCTAAAAAATAGGTGGGCCCCACAAGTACCTTTAAATGTTTTAGGCGTGATTTTACATGGCTTCAAATTGTGTGACTCACCTGAGTTTTTTATGGGGTTGATTTTTATAACATCGCATAACCTAGAGGGGACCCACCAAATGCATGTTGTGAATGTGATCATAGATAATGAGGATTTTGAAGAGCTTCGTGGATTCGGAGTAGTTATCTTGTGAGGAAAATGGTGATCGACCTCATCACATCCCTCCCTGCATTAAAGGTGTAGAATGGTCATGCAGTAGACTACTCAGGGCTACAGGTATTTGATTATGATGCTTACTCTCATGTACCATCAATTGAGAGAAATAAGTTAGACCGAATGGTGAAGAAGTGTGTTTTTATTAGCTATGCGGATGGTGTGAAGGGATACAGGCTGTATGACCAGGTCACACAAAAGATCGCAATTAGCCAGAACGTCAAGTTTGATGAGGCTTCGTTATTCCATAAGAATGAACACAATAAAATATATAAATCAATTGTTGATGTTGAAATTAAAAAAGGTGAGACACAGATGCAAACCGAGCCACGGGAAGAGATATAGGAGCAAGTGGAGTTGTCGCCTGTGAGAAGAAATTCACCTAGAGATTACAAATTACCAGCTAGATATAGAAATGACTCACATATTGCATTCGCCCTTATTACATATGCGAGGAGGATCTGTCTACCTTCCAGGAAGCATTGAACAACACAGATAGTGAGAAGTGAATGGCGGCGATGCAAGATGAGATTGACTCTTTGTATAAGAATGAGACGGAATCTTTGCATATGAATAAGATGTGGGATCTGGTGGAGCTTCCCATTGGGCATAACGCGATTGGGTGCAAGTAATTTTTC
Source organism: Liriodendron chinense (assembly GCA_003013855.2). NCBI lineage: Eukaryota > Viridiplantae > Streptophyta > Magnoliopsida > Magnoliales > Magnoliaceae > Liriodendron > Liriodendron chinense. The sequence goes on from ML058590.1 coordinate 814,672, forward strand.
AGAAAGAAACATGATAGATACAAGGCAAGATTAGTTGCAAAAGGATATGTGCAAAACGAGGGTACCAACTTTAGTAAAAAAATTTGCATCAATTGTTAAGCAAGTGTCTATCAAGTTCATGTTTATACTAATTGACCAATACAACCTTGAATTGGAACAAATGGATATGAATGCTGCTTTCCTACGTGGGGAGTTGGAAAAGCAAATTTACATAAAGCAACCAGAGGGCCGGGTTCAAGATAAAGGGGTCAGTGAATAAAATTTGCAGATTGAGGAGGTCGTTGTACGTTTTAAAACAGTCATCTAGGCAATGGTATAAAAAGTTTGATTATTTCATCATGAGTCAACGATTTACTATGAGTGAATTTGATCATTGTGTTTATTTCAAGACACTGAATGATGAAAGTGGTCAACTAAAAAATTTCCTTATTAGAATTGTAGTATTAATAAGATTAAGAAATAGAAAGCCTTCTTTTATATAAGAGATAACTAGTAAGCACATACAATGTACACGTAAAAACTATCTCTTCTCTCTTTATCCTCTCACTCTCTTATCTTTTGAATAAAGTAGCTTTATCTTTTAGTCTTTCTCTTCCTTTATATGTCTCTCTCTTACGCTTGTTTTCCTTTTTTTTCTTTCCTCTCTTCCGTGATTACTAAAACTCTTCTCATGTCTTACATTATTTTCTTTATTCTATTATGATTTTTCTACACTTTATCATAACAAAGATCTTAAAACTCTTCTCTTTTTTTCAACTTATATTAAAAGAAATAAATAGTCTACCAACGCACTCCAATGTCACCTGCTGGGTCTTATTGATTTAGAACTGAGTAACACTTTCCTCTGCTAAAATTTGGTTGAGTTGAGCTGACTCAGCTGAGTTTGAGTCACTGAGTTTTATAACCATACCTACGAAAATAAATGCAGTTAACAACACTTGCGGCTGTGCAATGGCCCATATGATCGTGACCGAAGGAAAACGATCTACACCTGCATGCATGCGATGTCTCACACAAAGCACATGGGTCTTATACATGGCCCACCTCATACAGTAGCATGTGACCAGTGCTATGGGCAGCACAGAATCAGTCTCCTGGTCAGCTTTCAACGATTTTCACGTGAGGAACGCTCACTGTACTCGCGCATAAGATAGACGGCTCCTTCATAGACCACGTGTCAATATGTCCCACAAGTGCAAGATCAGGACCGTTAATCATGTGGCCTGAGAACGGTCCATATCCATCATAAACATGTGACCTACCTGATGACTGAACCGGGGAGCAAGGGATGCTAATGGTGGTCCCCCACCTGATGGATGGTGTAGATCTCACACATGCACCACAGATTAGCCCGTGTTATGCGAAATCAGCCATCCATCTCATGCAATCTAGTGCAGTCAGCATCCCACCTTTTCTCGTAGATTTGATGACGAGGGGTGCATTGCCAAATTTCCATATGGAGAAAGGACAGGCCTGTCAGCCTATGTCGTTTACCTTGTAGGATAAGCTTTCCTGCAACATGGTGTGTGGGGCCCACCAGTGATTTTTTCGTGGAATCTAATCCGTCTATCGGATTCATCTCCTTATGTCCTCATTGGAGGACAAAAAATCAGAGCAATTCAAACCTCAGTAGGGCCACACCATGTAGAAAATCTAAATTCACATTCTGTGGCCCACCTAAGGTTTGGAATCGCGTGATTTTGGGGATGTCATTCATCCTGGTGGTGAGAATCCTCTGAAATGATTAGATGGCATGTGAAGAAATATGGTGGGCCCCATGCATGTGATGGAATATTTTGATGGTTAGAGAGCCCATCCCAGCCGTTCCCTGTGTTGTTTCTCACCTGCTTCTTGTTTTAGTTGATTTTTGGTACACAGGGTAAACATGAAGGGACTCATCTTATGGACGGACTGGATTTTGTATTTACATCGCAGTGGGCCCCACACACAGTGCTGTTGAAAAAACAAGGTTGTCGGGAAACCGGCCTCCTGAAAGTCATAGATAAAACAAAGAAAGGGAGAGGGAAGAAAGTCACTCTTTGTGGAATCATCTTTGGATAGAAAATCTCCACAAAAAAAAAAAACATATCATCTCACCATTTGGAAGAGGTGGGGCCCACCTGAGGTGTGAACACTTTCTTTGTATGGGAAGCTTGGGGTGGTGGGGTTTGGTGTGCAGACAAGATGCCATCCTCAGGTGGGCCATCTGTGTCCCTATCAAAGAGAACAGAAGCAGTGGGGAGCATACCAGGTTGTTCCTTCAAAGGAAAACTAAAGAAGACTCTCATGCCCTGCCCACACAAACACACACGCTCTTTACCAATGGTGCAGGTGGTCTTATGTTCCCTTGCATGTGCGAGCCTCATGTGAACCTCACATGGCAGCCATCCCACACCGTTGAAACAGTCATGTGGCCAGCGGGCCGCGGCCCCGGTCCATACTTAATACCATCGGCAAATGTTGGATGGTTTGAAATATCACCCAAAACCATAGTTTAAAAACTCGAAAAAACTCTACTTGACTCAACCAAATTTCACCAAGACTCCAAAAACTCAATCTGGTCATGACTCGGTCGAACCCTGACTCCATTTGAAAAAACTCAACTCGACATTATTTATATGTTATTTATACTTATTAAATATTTAATGATACAGAAAAACTCATAAAAATGCTATGAGTTTTGAGAAACTCACCCGAGTTTATGAGTCAACTCAGGTCAAGTACTAGGTTTCGAGTCGAGTGGAGTTGAGTCAAGCTTTTGTGTTTTCAAAGTATGCCTAACACCTATCATTACGGGCTGAAATTTTCAACGACATGAACAGTACATGTGCCGACACTTGCTCAGCATACAAGCTGCGCATTAGATGGACCACTCTGCGGATTTCCTGGTCAAAAGATAATGTGGACCTATCTTAATGTACGGCTTAGGATAACTTGGAAAAGTTTCTCCATAGCTATGCATTTGTTTCAAGTAGCATCTACATGGTGGGACTCATCTGATGGACGGCTTGGATCTTTCACACAGGTGCTAGCTGTGTGGGCATGTGAAGTGGGGCTGCTAGCCAATCCGTGTTTTCCAATGCTGATATTTGATCAGGACCATATAGATTAATTGGACGGTTCTGGATGTCGAATCTTGAGCTTGTGGGGCCCATAAAGCATATGATCTCAATAGAAATGAAAAGAGATTAGTCAGGCAACCTAAATTTGGAGTCTAATGACTCAGTCCTTGTAGGAGAAAGCATCTTAACGTGTAAAAGATTATGTAAGATTTTGTTGAGAGATTGAGTGGGCCATGCACGTTTGTGATCATGATTTCCTTCTTTTCCCTCATGAACTACTGTTTATTTCATGTCTATCATCTTACAATAGGAGATGCCACTACAGTACTACAAAAAGTTTGCTAATTCCACATTCGTGTGGGAGCTTTGCCCATGCACACGTGCCATTTTGCAACACGTGTTCTAAATCTGAGCCTTCCGTTAGATGGGATTTACTGTTTAGATCTTTTAGCCTAATAATTAGCCCATTTTACATATCAGGTGGGCCACAGCATACCAAAAGAAATGGACGGCTAATTTTTTTTAACTGCATTGTGGCCCACCTTAAGGGTGAAACTACCTGAATTTTGTGGCAGAAGATCCATGCATTGTTCCCAATTAGATGTAAAGCTCAGATCTCACACATGTTTTCCATGTTGGACAGGTTCCCACCGTTTAAAGAGGATATAGCAAACATTTCGGATAATGCATGTGCGAACAAACTCTATGTACACGTGCCACACATGTAAGAGATCCGAACTGTACACCTATCGTGCCCTGATAGATATGCTGCACGCCAAAAATCACACGAATCAAATGATCCTAGTCATATCTTTTCCTAGCCATCCATTTGTAAGCACCAACAGCATTCCATCAGTGGCTAGAATCACTCCACCTATTTGATTTTTGGGGTATGCTTAATCTACCGTGGCTTCGTATAGATGAAAGGTCCAGATCGCATACACGTGTACTTCATATACAGATATTGAATGCTTGATAACTAAATTGTATTGATAGCACTGGAGCTTCTCTCGCATGACCAGCCAATATAATTTTATGGACGAGGATTATTACATTCTTACCCTACATCAAGGAATCTATGACGTGCATTTCTTAATTTGTTGAGAAATAAGCAGATCTGGACCGTTGATTCTTGGGTAATTAACCATCAATGAGACATCAATTAAGTGGTTCATCACTAATCAAAGGTCTTGATTGGATTGGATCAGCAGCTGGATCTAAAGAATATGAGCAGGTGGGCCCCACCTGGTGTGAGTTACATAGGAGAATTGTTCGCACACCAATTTCTTTCTAACCAACATGTGACTTGTGTATAACATCCAAGACGTGCAAAAAGCGGGCTACAACCGTTGAAATCAACTGGATAGCCAATGGTCTGAATTAATGTATGTGTGTGGCCCACTTGTTGAGTTTCTTGATCCAATTTTCTCACTAGGTGATATTCATGGTATGGCCCACCTATCTGTCGGCTGGGATCTTTCACGGAAGTAACATATCTGCAGAAATAAAACCATGCAGAAGTTCATATGCATCGCTTGTATGTGAATATTTCTCCTGTTGAAAGCTGAGATATCGTACATGTCATTCATTGCGACATCCTTTACAGATAGATAGATAGATATACTGAGCAATATTCACGTAGAGCACATTGCATGTGTGCTTCACACGCAATGGGTGCACAGACGTACACCTGTCCTGCCTGATTCCATGGTGGGGCCCACCTCATGCATTGCCCGGATGTGATGGACTAATTTTAAAAAGGGTAATTAAACTGTCAGATGCCTCTCTACTCCTAGTTTATTAGAATGCCTCTACATCCTATGAAAATGGGGACGCGCATTGCGTGGTTACCGGGCCTGTGGGGCCCACTGTGATGTGATGTATGTAATTTATCCACACTCTACATCTGTTTTGCAGCTGATTTTAGGACATGAACCCATGATTTGAGCTTATCCGGTACTTAAGTGGACCACACCATAAGAAAGTGGGGATAATGACATCCACCCTCGAAACCTTCCTGTGCCTACAGTGATGGTTATTTGTCATCCAACCTATTATAGTCACACAAGTTGGATGACAAATAACCGACATTGTGGGCCCAGGGAAGGTTTCAACAGTGGACATCATTAACCGACATTGTGGGCCTCAGGGAAGGTTTCATCAATGGACATCATTATCTCCACTATTTTCTATTATGTGGTGCACTTAAGCTATGGATATGCTTCAACGTTCATTAAAATATCCCTTGAGCTAATAGTACTTTGAAATGGTAAAATAACAAGGCTACTCCGTTTTGGTAGGGCTCAGTCCAAGCATCTCTCTCTTTCTATCTTGTATTCTTAACTTCTTTGCTCCATGTCTCTCTGTGCAACATGTCTTCTCTATGTTGGTAGGCTGAAAGCCTATGGAGTTCTTTCTTAAGTTAATATTTTAATTAGGTACAATATAATGAATGATACACAAATCCAAATCGTTTGCTCAGATTCAACAGGATTTTTCTGTTTGTTCACGCTTGATTGGTCCTAACTTAGCACATGTGAGCACGCTGAGCTGGACCAATCAGGTGATCAACAAATAGGAAAATCTTATTCGGGCCAAGCAGACAATCCAGACTCATGATCATACGCAGCATTAGTTGTAGTGTATATGTTTTATTCACACCCACCATCCATTTTTCCAGATCATAATATTACGACGTAAGCCCAAAATTTAAGTTTACCCAAAGCTCAAGTAGATCGCATCACAAGAAACATTGGGGATAATATTGTCCACCAATGAGACCTTCCTAGGGCCTAAGAAGTGTGTTTGTTATCTGACCTATTCATAAGGTTACATAAGTTGGATGATAAATAAACATCATATGGGTCCTAAGAAGGTTTCAATATTGATGGATGTCATTATCTCCATTATTTCCATGTGTTGTGGTCCACTTGAGTTTTGGATATGATTTTGCAGCCATTAAAAGGTTACCTGACCATTTTTATTTTTTACATAAAGTGGGATCACACCACCAGTAACTTTGTTGAGATGACAAAAACTTTACATTTCTTCCGAGAGCAGGCACCACAGAAAAGGAGGCCCTCACCTATTATATAATCCATACTCAACGCATGTACTAAAAGAATTCCAAATGCTAAAAATAGCAACCAAGAATAAACAAAGAAAGCCCCAACCACAGTTAATAGTCTTTCCAAATTATAAAATGACAGAAGTACCTCCTTGGAGGATGTTTTTAGTTGTGTGCTTAGAGATGGAGTCCATATACTCCCATGGATCTAACTCTAAGGTGGGGCCCACTCCAGACTCCTCTCTCTTTCTATCACATATTCTCGACTTCTTCACTCCGCGTCTTTATCTATAACATCGCTTCCAGTTCTTTTTTTAAGTTAATAATCTACACCGGCATGAGCTGTGATGCGTATATTTTATTCACATTGTCCATCCATTTTGCCAGCTCATTTTACATCATGAGCTGAAAATATATGCATATTCAAAGCTCAAGTGGACTGCACAGTGGAAAACAGCAGGGATAATGACGTGAACATGACAAATAGACGTCACTATGGGACCCGAAGGTTTTAATGGTGAACTCCATTATCCCAGTATTTCTTGTGGTGTGGTCTACTTAAGTTTTGGATATGCTTTCATTAAATTACCTCGTAACCAAGGTAATGTCTTTTAAAATTGTAATTAAAATGACAGCAGTACGTACCGTGTTAATGTTTTGTCTGTGCAGGTAGAGAATCACACGTTCCTATGCATCTAAGTCTAGGGTGGGGCACAATCATACTCATCTTTCTGTCTTTTTATCTTAATTCTCTCTCATCGTGTCTTCTCTGGGTTGGAGCCCCAAAAGTTATCCAGTTCTTTTTTGGAGTTAATACTCTGGCACAGTGTAATAAATGATACACAGGCATGTGTTGTGATGCATGTGCTTTATTCACACATTCTATCCGCTTTGCCGGCTCATTTCAAGGCAGGAATAAAAAAAAATGAAGCAGATCCAAGCCCCAAGTGGATCACACCACAAGATACATGAGTAGAGTTTGAATGACTACCACAAAAAACTTCACAGGAGCCCTAGAAATTTTAGATCAATCTGAAATTTGTGTTTTCCCTTCTTGCAAGTGTTTGTGGCCTTATGAAAAGATTGGATGGCAAATAAACATCACGGTGGGCCCTAGGAAGGTTTCAACGGTAGGCATCATTATCCCCACTTTTTCCTGTGGTGTGGTCCGCTTGAGCTTTGGATCTACCTCATTTTGGGGCATGGCAAAACGGATGGACGGCGTGGATAAGACACACACATCAAAGAAGGATAACCAAAGGGGCTGCAAGCAATCGGCGTCCATCATCTCCACAGGAAAGCAAAAGCCACTGTCAAGCGTCGATTGAAAATCATCCCACGCGTATGATGGGATCCCAAAAAGGGGGCCCAAATATTTTATGTGGGCCGTACATGAAAGAAAATGTGGTAGTTGGGAACACGTGACATCAACGTGACCTCCTTATGTCTAATTCCACATGCTTGTAGGAGCCCCCACTCAAACACACGCAGCACACGTGCCAAAAATCTGGCCGTTCCATTCCTCAGTTGGACAACGCTCTACAAAGGAAACTGACGCTGGAAGCACTTTTTTCTAGCCGTTTATTTGGTTTTTTTCTCCGTGAATCAACGATCTACAAACTACGAAGTAAATTGATGGTCAAAAGAATATATTATTTCTGACCGTCCGTTTCTTTTTTGACCGTGGCCCACCTGAGGTGTGAAATTTTGAACAGATTTTTAGGCTTAAAGATCTATGGATGTTGTCCACCAGATGGAAAGGCTCAGATCTCACACATGTCCTCCCATATTGGCACGTGTGCCTGCGTGTTGATGGTTAGGCTCCCACAAGCATCTCAATCAATCGAAGCCTACATACAAATATAAAATGAAAAACCGCGTAATCTTACTACCATCCAGAAGTTCTAAATAATCTTAGAAGCCAAACGTATCATGTACGTCTTTTGTGCTTTTCTAAATGGTGGTGACTCATTCATCGTACACATGGCATACATGTACTTCAATCTGAACCATCCAAAACATGGGCCATAAGATGGATGTTTCAATCTCAAAATTCAAAATTAAGAAATGATCTCAATCATCCAAATTAGCAAATAAAATGGATGGTTTAGAAAAAGGGCAAGTTTTATTTCATGCACTGAGTTTACACATGTGGGGCCATGGCAGGTTTATATATCCAAGATATGAATTCAGATCCTCTGTTGAAGCCGGGCAGAGAACCTCCGCTTCTGCTGCTCTGATTGGTCCAGCTCATCTCGAGTGTGTCAGAGCAGCTCAGCTCTGACACAGTTGCTGAGCTGGACCAATTAGAGAAGTGACGAACAGAGTTTCAACAGAGTTTCAACAGAGGATCCGGACTCCCAAGACATTCATCTAAAAGACCCCCAATAGTTTCCAAACCATTGAATACTTGGCACTCAATGTGGTTCATTGGTGCATTTATTATTAACCATGTATTCACATGCCAACGATAGAAATGATGAAGCTGACCATAGAGGAGATTTTCTAGGAATGGACATGGTCCATTCATAACATGGGACATCATATCAATGGATTGGATAACCCAACCATAGCCTTCACATAAATAAACAAAGCACACAACAGAAGAAGCTCCCTGGTCACCACAATATCAGGGAACTCGACCTCCTTATTGGTTGAAATCATATGGTTTGGATTGTCTGATGTTTCTCATCTGTCATGTACCAATCTAAAACAAAAATGCAAGCCATGCCCAAAAGACTTGGACGATAGATGGGTTAATAGATGTGCCAACCTCATAAAATAATAAATGATGTAAAACGCACATAATATTCCATATAGATGCTGGAAAGTTCGAGGGAGCTTTCTTGCAAAACCGTCTTTGGACAGCGTCTAATCTCTCTCCTGTCTTTATCTTATAGTGTGCATGTGTAGGGCTACGTCTAAGTCTACGTGAGAGAGAGAGAGAGAGGCCCCTTCTACAAGAAGCTGACCCACTATCTTTATCACCACATCATGCGGCTGAAAGTGCGTCTGACTTTTGAGAAAAACCCGCACGAAGTCGGTGAGACCACCAAAGGAGCACGCAACGTCGGCAACATTCTCACCGCCGACTGGCGCCAATCTCGCCGCTTCTATACTCATAATCCCATGACAAGCAAAACAACAGTGATAATAAAGAAAAATATGTGTGGTCCCGCGGACCACTGTATTTGCTTTTTGTAAAAAAAAAAAAATCTCCTTAATCCCATTGGTTGAAAATGGTGGGACCCAATTCGATTTATGTGAGTTCCATCAACTTTCACACGAGTAGTAGCCCGCAGGATCATGTAATTTCATAGTCATGTAGTCTACGTAAGTAATAATAAAGCCTCTTTTTGACCATAGAGTGTTTCGTAGCTCTCCCTTAACATTCTAATGTTGAAAACTTCAACTGAATTAGAGTAATCAAATACAAAGACTGTCTTATACAAAGATTAATCACTTCGAATCCACATGGATCGAGTGCAGTTTCTACATTAAAAAAAGAGAGAGAGATAGAAAGAACGAGAAAACAAGAACAAATAACAATAGAAAATCCACATAAAGAATGGAAGGTGTTCACACTAGAATCCTAACGCTCTGGCTCCGGCTCACGATTCGAAGACAGTAAACGGAAAACCCGACTCGTTAGCGATAGTTTTTTCGAGCTTCCAATCAGCTTACGGCAAGTTGGGGTCTGATCGGACGAGTCGACAAATGATTTGAGCCGTTCCATGGAGAGAGTGAGCGTTTCTTGAGTCATGTTGGCAAAGCACATACGAAACCACCCTGGCTCGGTGCAATGACATGAAGAGCCTGGTGAGATGTTCAATCCCACTTCAAACAGTATCTTCTTCCATAATTCCATCTCCCCTTCGAATGTTTTCGAGCGTAGAAGGTGTCTCATGTCCACCCAACAGAACAAACCAGCATTACTCGTTAAGGTGCTGATGCCAGCGTTCCGTAGGCCTGTTACAAGCATGCTATGCCTTTCTTGGAGCCTCTTGCGGTTCTCTGCAATGTAGTTGCTTGTGAATTTCTTATCAGAAAGCAGCTCTGATAGTAGATACTGAGTATGAGAAGAGACGAGTCCAAAGCTCGACATCTTAGTGGCGGCAGCAACAACCGCACCATTGTCTGAGTAGATCGCACCAACACGGAATCCAGGGAGACCCAAATCCTTAGAAAGGCTATAGACGATGTGGACCCGGTCACGGACCTTCTCATAGTCCTTGACCTCCATTAGAGCCTCTGTGATGCTAATGAATTTCGGCGAAGCGAACACGGTCCCTGAGTAAATCTCGTCGCTTATTAGATGGATTCCTTTAGCTGAGATGAACCTAAGTAGTAGGTCAAGCTCGCCACGGCTAGTCGTTGTGCCCAATGGGTTAGAAGGATTGGTGATTAATACACCCTTTACTTTCAGTTTACGCTTTTGGGCACATCGATAAGCTTCTTCTAGTGCAGTTTCAGTTATTTGGAATCCGTTGGAGCTCGAGCAATGGATTGGAACGATCTCAACTCCAGTGCGCCATTTGAGATCTCTATCGAACCTGCAATAATTAAATGAAAAATAAATAAATAAACATCTAGGTACTAGTAATGAAATTTCATGTACATTGCATGCATGTGCTATGGATGTTATAGCATTGTAAGAGAAACAAGCATAGAGAAAGAACATACCCTGGGTAGTATGGTATTGGGAGAAGGAAGGCTTCGCCGGGTTCGGCAAGGCAAAACATGAGAGTCTCATTAGCTGAAGTTGCACCGGCGGTGAGAACCAGATTCTTTGGATCAAACCTTACTTTGTTTCCTCTTATTTCCGACATGAATTTTGCTAATGCCTGTCAAAAAAAAAAAAAAAATGAGACCAAAAGTTTAGAAAATTGCCGATGCTGGCATACGGGCTGTCTTGTATCAAATGGTTGGTAGTGTTCGACAACTTACGTTCTTGAAACACGGCATGCCATGATAATCTTGAAACAAGGCGAGCTCTCGGAATACAGATACATCATCTCTTTTCAGTCCGACAGTGTCGGGGTTGTGGGCCAGCCATGATTCGATGAGATCAAACGATAACTGTAAGATCACAAATGATAACATGACCATATCAGTAAATATGATGGAAGTATAGGAACCACTTGAATTTTCTAATTTAAAAAATAAAAAATAAATAAAAGAATTTTCTGATTTATTATTTTTCTAAATCTTGCGTTTGTGATGGATACAGCCTCTTCTCTTCTTAGGGTATTTGAGTAGTGCAATTTTCGTACTATTGTAATACCAAAAATAGAAAGAAGAAGGATGCATGTATGAAAAAAGGGGTGGAGATGTTTGTTTATGGAGGTGTTTGTGAGGCTCACCTGATTCTCTGCAAGACCCATCTGTATAATTCCATCAGGATTGGTGGATTCGTTGTAGGGGTTCTTCTCATACTCCTGCCATCCTAGAAAGTATGAAGAGTCCTGCCCGTGAGAGTTACACGTGGCTTTCCTAGAGAGCATCTGATGCTGCTGCTTCATAGCTGGCAAGAGAGAGAGAGAGAGAGAGAGACAGAGAGAGGCTTTGGAGATGGTTTGATGAAGGGGGTCCTTGTATGTGTAGCTGAAGGAATGATACGACTTTTATGACGAGAGAGAGAGAGAGAGAGAGAGGGGTTTTGGAGAGGGTTTGGTTTGTAACGATGGATGAATTGTTCGATGAAGTGGACCCTTATATAGAGGGAATTTGCAGCTGAAGGAATGATATGACTTTTTTGACCAGTGAGAGAGAGAGAGAGAGAGATCCATACCTTTGTAAAAATCAAACAGGTAGTAGAATAGAACGTACTCGCAGGCACAGACATGATAACGTGGCAGTTGGGGTGGATGGAAATGGGGTGGGCCGGGGGAGGCTTATCAAGCCAGACCGAGAGTTACTTACCATGGCCCAGTCCTGGCCTGGCCCGCTAGCCAAGTAGAATGCATGATTATCTGGAATGAACGGTCCAGATCGGGCTGTTTACGCATTTTGGTTGACTCAAGCTCTGCCCCAGCCCAACAAGTCAAGCAGGTTGGCCCCAGATCGAGCCTGGAAGGCGGGCGCGGATTTCCTGCGAAAGCCTTGCGCAGGAAGTTCCCGCGCTGGGAACCAAGGTGGGGCCCACAGTGATTTTTTTATGAATCCACCCCGTCCATCCGTTTTGGGAGCTTATTTTAGGACATGAGAACAAAAATGAACCGGATCCAAGACTCAAGTGGGCCGAAAACGTGAGGATTATACGTCCACAGTTGAAATATATGTGGAGTCACAGGAGTTTCAAATCAGGATAATATTTGTGTTTCCAGTTCATCCCAGTAGTAGTGACGTTATGAACGGTATGGATGTTATATAAACATCACTGTGGACGACAGGGAGGTTTCAAGGGTATTAATTTACCTACCCACCTTTTCCTCTAGGTAGGCCCATTTGAGTCTTGGATCCGGTTCATTTTTGTTCTCACGTCCTAAAATGAACTTCCAAAATGGATGAACGGGGTGGATTCATAAAAAAAAATCACTGTAGGCCCCATCTTGGTTCCCAAGCACGAACTTCCTGCGCAAGGCTTTCGCAGGAAATCCGCGCCCAAGGAAGGCCCTGCCCATTTGCACCCTTGAATGGCATACGTGTGAGATCCATTATCTACATGCCTTGGAAAGGAAATTAGACTGATCCAATCAGCAGGTGGTCCCCCACTAGTACATTGGATTCTGCCCAATTGAGAATCAGACGTGTGATGATGGACCGTGGCTCGTGCATCGTTGCAACCGCTTATGAACGGCCAGGATCTTGCACATGCGCCTTTTTTGCTCGCGAGTAGTTTGCCAGTCCTACTCGCGTTCTCTAGCTGAAGGAGTCCGAAAGAATTAAAGTTCCACGCTCACCACTCACCACACGCACTAAACTTACTAACCTAGCCATTATAAGATACATCTAAACCGTTCATAATCTTCCCCACATCTTGATGGTCACAATAAGAGAAAAATCAACCCACTAAACTGATCACAAGGGTCATATGTCTACTTTGAACAACGACCGTCGATAATTTTCATAACCTGTCCATCCTCCTCGAATACAAGCAACCTACAAGATGATTATGCAGTCCTGATCATACTCACAGTCGAGGCGGACTTATCCAATGGTCCAGATGTGGGACCCACCTGCCAGGTTGGCACGTGCGATGCATGTGTATGGAGATGGTGCATGTGGGAATAGGAAATCTCAATACAAACATAAATGATTAAAAATGTAGTTTTGGTAGGGAAAAGCTCTGCCGACAGCAAATCAGAGGAGACCACGGCCATGGCTCACAAAGAGCCATGCAACCGGGCCCGGGTTGCACCCTGGTCCGTCGCCGTCCTGGCCCACCTCTCTTCCACTCATGTCGGCCCTCTTTTCAAATTATCGAAATTTCCCGCCAATTTCTCTCCGCTCAAATTCTCGTTGTATATATCTCTTCAAAGCCTTCAGTCATAGTTTATCACCATCTTAAACGAGGTAGTGTCTCCACCCTACACATGGCCCAGTCCTATGCCAATCCAGACCGTCAAAATCACTGAAACTTGTAGACTGATCATAACCCAATTTTTATAATTATATGAAGATTAATAAAATATAATACTTTCTTTGGAATTTGGTGTATTCTTGCCTATTCAATGGTTACGGCTGTCTGCTCTTTATAATTTTATTGATATGGTCCATCCACAATTATTCAAGCAATTTGGACCGTCCAGATAGATTTCTATGGATGTAAAACGCGACGAGGATGAGTCACCACCATTTTCAGAATGGTGGTCGACTATCATAGGAGTACATTTGGGTCATAACTGCTCTTCGTTACCGCCGTTGAGATACAGTTTGTTTGAGTATACGGGAGGTGATTGGTATTGGGTGTATACGTGAAACGCTAGAGTAATGCTCGCGCATGGGATTGCAGAGAGGAAACGCACTCCAAGCATGCCACGTGGCATGCGTGTGAACAGATCTAGGAAAGTGGGCCCCTTGGTGCATGTATCCAAATCTAGAAACCAGACGAACCCACATCAATTGGGGCACACATGCATGTGAATCCATGGACCGTTAGTTGGTCTTTACTTTTATTTCTAACCGTCCATTTTTCTTTGTACGCTCATGGCCCATCTGATGGGATTCTCTAGACTTTTGGACCAAGGAACATTCACACGGGTTTGATCCGACGGAAGGATGACTTTCCTTACACGTGCGCTCCGTTGGCACATGTGGATCTGCTTGTTTTTGGTGTTTGCATGTATATGTACGGCTGTAAATACACCCGGTGACTGTTGAAAAATAGAGATGGGTGGGGCCCAGTAACTTGTCAAGATGGAGACCTAATCGAGTGGGGCCCACAACTAAGCTGGCGAGAGACTTAAGTGGTCACCATTGTCTACTGGTGATTAGACAGTGGGTGATAGCATGCTGTCGTATTTTTTTGCTGTCTATGATACTCGCTGCCCTTGCAAGGCGTTGACGAGGTGGCCCACCACATATATAAGTTACAGACCTATTTGTGTGGGCTCCACTCATCACCATCTGCAATTTGAAATTAAATGGTGGTGTTGGGCAAATAGTAGTTTTCAACTCTAATCAAGATAAAATCATAATCTTCTCCTCTTGCTAGCCGCCCTTACCATGTAATTTGTTAGTGTCATTTGGATGCCTGTAAGCTTTTAACTCGTGACTTTCACCTAAGATGACTCTGCAACCTTACCTTGTGAGTTTTCATAGTTTTGATTGTAACATGTAAGTGACTTTTTTCTTTTGTTTACATGCACTCATACCCCTCATGGGAGCACTCGATCTCATGATCTCAATGTTGAAACAGAGTATTTATCAGTGACTTATTGGGAAATTTCCTCCTTTCAAAATTACCTGCAAGTAACTTATCAATAAATTTTTAAGGCTCACTGGATTGCTTGTAGGTTTATAAGTGGCGACTTCTCACCTTTAGCCCCGTAAAAGTTATTTGGCAGTTTCACTTAATTTTTTCTTCTAAACATCACTGGTAAATGACTTTAAAAGTCACTTTCTACTCATAGAGTGTATAGGCTTGCAAGTGACTTTTTTTTTTACACCTCATGTACTCACACACCCCCACATGAGCACTCAAACCCATGATCTTAGTATTGAAACAGAGTGTCTACCTGTGACTTACAGGAAAATTTCCTCCTTTCAACATTAATTGCAGGTAACTTACCAATAAATTCTTAGGGCTGACTTGAATGCTTGTCACTAAATATGACAGTTTCACTTAATTTTTTCCTCCAAACATTATCCGCAAATGACGTACCTGTAAGTAGCTTTCTACTCATAGAGCTTACTGGCATGCAAGGGACTCCTTAATAATAAATATTTTTTAGAAGTATAAACCCTTAAATAATAAATATTTTTTAAAATATAATAAGCAACTTTGAACGCATTTAAAATTTTCGAGAGGTGGATGAAAACCCACAAATTGCCTTCTCGCATTTTTCAAATGCCCAACAATCTTGTGGACCCATAAAACGTTCAAAAAAAAATGAGATGATAGATCCACAATCTTACAAAGTGGAGGGGCCCACAGGTCACCGCCATCAGGTAGTGATCAGAAATGCACACCTCATTTTCAGTGTTATCATCCTTTTTCACCTCACATCTTGGAGCTATATTTCCCAACAGGAAGCGATATAGGATTATGACAAGTGGGGCCTAGGGATCACTTGGTTTTTGCATCCAACGGTGGATTGACCATTCTTAGAAAACCTAGCAGATTTAAGTTTCTAGCTCTACTGCTTTAGAGTCATTTTTCAGTTTAACATGGACAATTTATGTATTTCTCTTCTTAACCGTCAGATTTGCATGCCATAAATTGAAAGGATACTGTTGTTCTAACAAGGTTATAATTGGAGCATGGCAGACTGTCGAATGCAACAAACCAATGGTCTAGATTACCCAATAGTGGGCCCATTTTTCAGAATCCCGAACCAAGTGTACTGTTGAGTACTCTTGCCTTGGTTTCTATCACTTCTCATTTAACAAAAGAGGAAAGCTAGCATGCAGCCTGGTGCACCTACAACTTCTATGCAATTCGCTCTTCACAGTGCACGTGGCAAGCAAATTGTGATCGAAACATTTGATCTGATGGGCTTCTAGATGGATGGGATGTGAAAATCAAGTCATTAGACAACCATAAATATCTATTTCCCCCCAATTTTAATGGTTAATGTGGACCACTAATCTAATCATTCCTTTTGCAATTCACTTCTTGGATGGCCACTATGGTCCAATATTCCCAAGATATTTTAATATATATAGCTTGAACACTAGACGGCCCACCAGCATTCGACCATCACATGTGTTGCACCACGTGGAGTCTATCATATGAAAGTTGTGTCTAGACTATTTTATATTTTACTATTCTTTAGTAGGGCTGCTTGTTTTATCCATTACAGGAAAATGAGTAATGATTACAAATCAATTTGTTTATCTTCAAGCAAGAGTTATATTTGACTACGATGATGTCAATATATGATGATAATTTTACATTATTATAATGTTAAATCTTTATCAAAATAAACTAATGTTCCTATTTGGATGAAAAATTTTACAATAATTACATATAAAAAAAAGTCTAATAATTATAAATTATTTGTCTACTAAATACATTTGCATTTGAACTGCCGTTTTTGTGTTTGTTTGGTATTATAAAACAACAATGCTGACACAATTAGTTATCTTAACAGTGAAATGAGCAAAGCAAACAAGCCTTTAGAGGTCGTTTGGTTCCTTGGAATCTTAAATGGAGATGCGAATCAGTTTTCAAAATTCAATAACTAGCAAACGAGATTATGCTTACGGTGTGTGTATGTGTGTAGGTTAGTACACACACCCCATTGTTAATTAGCACACCCACCCCACTGTTAGTTAGGCGACGATGTTAGCCACCCCTACTTGAGGCCCTCACTTGGGAGTCAATACCAAGACCTTAGTATTGAAACGGGGTTATCTTCACTCAGTCTGCTACTTAACCTATGGATCGAGATATATATATATATATATATATATATATATATATATGGAGTTGACATCTATTTCCAAGATTAAATTCTTAGTGAAAGAGATTCTACTTATGATATTTGTGAAAGTAAAGTAATTAGACAATCAAAATATCTATTCCATGCATAGTTTTAATTTTTAATGTGGACCAGTAATCTAACCATTCCTCTTGCAATTCACTTCTTGGATAGCTATTGTGGTTTATATAGCCTGTGTACTCGTGATGGCCCACTAAATCTCTACCACCACATGATCTGACTGCTTGATTTTCACAAATATCACAAGTAGAATTTCAAACACAAATTCATCATTTGGTAATGGAATCAATTTCCTAGGAGAGCCATTCTCATGAGCATTCTCAATTTTAGAGAGTGGAGCCATGTATGACCTGATCTAGATGGTTAGTATTTTGTGGGCCACTGTAGATGGACTATTCCTTGATGTTCTTCAAAGGAAAATCTTAGCCACTCCCTTCTTCAGCCTGCCTATAGACCCTATTGGTAGAAAAATAACAACAATCAGTTGACAATGTTTTATATTGGTCGTTGAGACATTCCTATCGGGGAGAAAATTATGGTCATTCTCCACAATGGGATTCTGTAATTCAACGGTGTGGATTACTAAAAAAATGGGCCCCACTTGTTAGGTTGAAAACGCATGGTCGTCCACCTGCAGCTTATCCTTCATGACCCAAAGATCACGAATAAAACAAAATCTCATGATATTTTGCGGTTGAAGTCATGGTTGCGAGAAATATATGAAAACAGTTGGGTGATTCGCTCTAGGTGCCTACCAAGTTTACCTTCACTTGTGTGGGAGAAACGTTTTAACAAGCATGAAATCCAAACCGTCCATCATGTACATCACTCCTCTTTTGGCCTTGATACCAAAAATTAATATGATTCAACACTTAGGTGGGCCACTTCAAAAACTTTATACCTAAAACCTCTAAACTGACGTCGTATGGCCCACCTGAGTTTTAAATACTTTAGTTTTTGGGTAATTCTTTCATCCTGACGAGAGGTACTTCGTATGAATGGATTAGATGGCATATAAACACCATATCGGGTCCTATAAAAACTAATGGTGGCCGTTTTTATTCCAATAATTGAATTTTAAATTACTATAATTTTTGGGATCAATGGCTAAAATAAAACATTGTACCTGATGGACGGAGTCGATCTAATTAAAGTTACACCCACTTAGTAATCTTAGAGCGTACCTAGCCCGGCTCTTGCAAAAAAATCTAATAAAAGAAAGTTCTAGACTCCCCTGTTTTGAAACGGTGATGACTCATCCTCCTCACATGTGGCAATCATGTTCAGCTTTTCAGACCATTCTAACAGTGGCCCAGATTGTGGATGGAGCACTATAAAAAGCTGTACTGAACAAGCAATCTTAAACGTCCAATCGATGGCTATAAATTCAAATGGATGGCCGAAAGTAAATTAGTGAGTGGTCCAAATTCGAAGAGAAAAATTAGATAGTCACGATCATCTTCTAAATGTATACAGTTGGTGAGTGATTTGGGCTGTCTAGATTTTCGTACAACTATGGCATGTGCACGTTTCAAGAGTCACCACCATATTCTAAATGGTAGTAAACTAACACAGGAGTCCTTGCATTAAAGAAAATAAAATGGAAATAAAAACGAGCAATGATCCCGTACAGCTCGATGGATGATAAGTTACTGCACAACCCTAGTAGACTGATCAATATTTCAAGTTTTTACAAAATCCAAGCCATGAAAATGGTGGGCCCCACCAAGAATATCACTAGAATAAAACATCAGGTCTGTTCATTTCACCACATGGAAACAATGTACTGTTTGAATCATCCCTGCCGATGGTCTGACTTTATGTATGTGTTGCAGATCCGGTAATTGGACTAACATGTTTTTCATAAAAAGTGATTTTCACAGAAGAGCCCAATTTCTGAACGGTTCCGATGCCATACAGACGGGACAAATTGACACGTGTGATGGGATGAACACTGACCATCCGTTGAAGTTATGTGATCATTCCTGGATGAAAAAAAAAAATTAAACGCCGTTGTTTTGGCTCCCTGATTTCAATCTTGCTTGGGTCTCACATGACTGTCTTGTCGTAACACAGAAAGTAAAATCCAACCCATTGATTCAAATATCCCCTACTTTTTATGGTAAATTGCCATAATGGTATACTTTAATTAAATGGGAGTTGACATGTACACCCACATTTTCGATAAACACCCCCTTTTCTTTTTCTTTTTTAATCTCTGAGCTAGTGCGATGGATGAAACTTGGTTACTTAAAATTTCTTAAAAATTGCATACACCGCATACAAGTAATTTAGATTAAACCATCCAAATAATGGGCCCAATTTAGATATATCATGGACCGAAAATAGGCTCCTACATTTAATTAAATGAGTATTGGTATCTACACCCAGTTTTTTGACAAACACCACCTTTTTTTTTTGGGTCCAGCTCACTCAGTCTCCCACTTGAGCTATGGATCTGGGTGTGGTAGAAGGACTCTGCTTCAACACTGGATCATGGAATCGAGTGCTTATGTGATGTGGGTGTGGGTGTGTGAAAAGGGGAAAAAAACAAAAAAAACATACACCTATCACTTACATGCAGCATACAAAACCATCCAAATAATGGATCCATTTTAGATGTGTCATGAACCAAAAATTAAGTTAGTGCACTTTAATTAAATTGGTATTGGTGTCTACACCCTCCTTTTTTTATAAATACCCCCCTTCGTTCTACTTTGCCATATCATTATCGATTCAATTATAAAGAGTTAATTTTTTGAGAATTTTATACTAAACTTTCAATAAATTCATACTTTCAATTAGCTCAGACTAAAATGAGTGCTTGAACCCATAAACTCTTGTTGAAACTCTTGTAAGTCTACTACGGACAAGAAGTATCCCTAATCCCACCAATACAAGTGGAACCAAATGTTTCCACACCCTAGCAAAGTATAACGGATGACACAGAGGGGCTTAAAATTATTTAAATGTTGCATACAACGACATACAACTAATTCGTATTAAACCATCCAAATTATGGGTCCCAATTTACATATGTTAGAACAAAATTTAAGCTTATAGACTTTAATTAAATGGATTATGGCACCTACACCCACCTTTTTGACAAACACCCCATTTTTCTATTTTTGATACCCTGGCAGCGTGATCAACGACATAAAGTCACTTAAAATTATTTAAAATTTGCATACGCGGCATACAACTAAATTATATTAAATAATCTAAATTATGGGTCCCAATTTAGACATATTAAGACATTAGGCTTCTTTGATTAGCTAACCATAGGAGGTGGACTTTTATTGAATGTTTAAAAATAATAAAATATCCAATAATCCTATTTTAATAAACAAGCTTCCACCAATCAGAGGTTAGGATTGCTTAACTAATCTTATCTTGAGGCCGTCACTTATTGACAATGGGATTACTATTTAGTTTAATTTTATTAATATATAGCACATATATTATTTATGAGTGCCTGTGTATCGAGTGTTGTACTCTGGCAGAGTATCAAATAACTTCCCATTATAGTGCGTGACTATGATACACTAAAGTGCACTTTTCCACTATATTATTAATAGAAAGAAAACGTTGTCTGTCAATCGAGTGTGGGTGTAAGTAGTGGATTGCTGTGAGGTTTGCTGACTTCACACGCTTGTAGAGTCCACCCATCCGCACGTGAGGACACTTGCCTATGTGGAAACGTGTGAGAAGTTTGAATTTCCCACTTCTTCCTCAAAAAAACAGGCTGTCTCAATCCTTAGATGGACCCATCTTTTAAAGAAAATTTCTAGCCGTCCATTTATTTGTATTAGTTGGTCCACCTTATGTGTAAAGCAGCATATGTGTTGTTGCCATAAGATATAAACAGTGTGTCCCACCTGATGGAAAGCTCATATCTTGCACACGTGTTTTATATTGCCACGTGTGTCTGCCTGTGGAGTAGAACTCCATATCTTATTAAGAGGGACGACTAAAAAATCAAAAAAAGGGGCGGCTAAATAAGGTTATGGTGGTTGAGATCTGAAAATATGTTCCTAGATTTGGTAATATTTTCGGGAGATTCTCATTATCTCACGTGAAAATAAAGTCAGTTTGATGAGGTGGATCTCACAGGAACTAAAATCTAGATGGAGTTGGGGCTAGAATTTAGATTATACATATATAAATAAACTAAAATCTTGAGATATATATATATATATATATATATATATATATATATATATATATATATATATATATATATATATATATATATATATTTTACAAAGATCAAGAATCTATTTATATATTGGACAATCTAATAAACTCCAACCCAAGTTCCAGTTGGGTTCGTGTTAAAAACACAACCTGGGTCCAACTGAGCAGGCGTTTTCAGACTGATGCCGGGGTCGCTTGTCTTGGAGAATGCGGTAACAATGCCTCAACTCTTAGGGTCTGCGTTCAATTGCTCTGTTTACTTGCTTAGGGTTGGGTTTTGTTTTTTGTTTGTTTATGATAGGTGGGTCCTGGCCTTTTATAAGGATTCTCCTAAATGTGAGAGCTTTCCTTTCTTGAATAAATTCTCTTTTTTCATTTAAAAAAATAAAAACAAAACAAAACAAAAAGCAACCTGATTTGAATTGGGTTGGGTTCGGGTCGAACAAATTCAGCTGGGTTAGGTTGAGTTGGGAACAATCACATGTAGTTGGGTTGGGTTGGGTTGCATATAGAATACCTCAAGTTAGAGTTCAGGTTGAGCACCTCAAGTTAGAGTTCAGGTTGAGTTAGGTTGTGGGTTGGTCTTCTTGGGTTCAGGTTGGACTTGGGTTGACCATGAACCTGATCTAACCCACTCGAGCTGCACTGCTAGAACCACCATTTGTACACGAAATTTTGAGTCACATTGTAAACAGACCATGGATTGAACATCTGACTAATAGAGTGATTTTGACCGTTCACTTGTTAACATGGTGGACACGTAGTGGATGGTTAGTAGTTGAGCAATGAATAGTCCAAATTCGACTGGCAAAATCAAATACTTAGTATTATCTACTTAAATGCTTATTTTTAAGTGAGAGAATGATTTTAGATGGTCTTAAATGTCGTACAATCATGCCACTTGGAGGATAGATTGTTGGGAATAACGACGCCGACAGCGGAAGCGAAAGCTGAACAACATGCACAGCAGAATATATGTTCAAATGAGAAACACAGTACAATCACACCACACAAGCATTCAACCACGTGACAATCCGATTTTATGTGGAAAAAACCCTCAATTGGTAAAAAACCAAGGCACAAAGCGATCCACTATGATTCTAAAAGATTACAGAGATTAACAGCCCACAAGCAAGGAAAAAAAAATTCAAGGTCTCTCTCTCTCTCAAAACAATCTCGTATCTTCCTAACCCACTTAGAAAACCTTTGACACCTTAGGATTCACTCTAAATTCGGATTACACCCCTTTAAATAGACAATAACCCGAAAATAAAAGCATCTTACGCACTACCGCGTAATAACGTAAGAAAACGCGTACATGTCTGATCGGTCGCTCGATTGGTCAAAGCCAACACAAAATTTGTCCAGAGGAAAAACAACATGAATTCGCACATCTGCCTCACCTCAGACCTATCGCTTGACTGGTCTAAACCCCCTGTAGACTGGTCCGCCGACCGATCTAGGGTGAGAGAAAACAGTCCAGCAACCTCCTGTGCATCTAGGCCAAACGACCAGACCGGTCGCCCAACTGATCTGAGCACCCAAACCGTGCACTTGTTTGAAGGCTCTCCAACATAGATCAGTCACCACTATTTTTAAAATGGTGCTACGCTATCACAGGAGGAGAGGTCTCAGCCAAAGTACAAATGTCATCCTCGAGATGTTTCTATCCTATAGAACAACTCTTAAGGCATGTTTAGATGCATAGAATTCACGCAAAAAAGGAAATTGTTTTCCACCCATAAGATACAAGGTTGTTTGGACATATGAACCTTACACAATAGTTCTTATTCATAGTCAGAATTCTCTAGTGCAAAAATTAAGAAGATGGTTGTGTAGGGCGAGGCAACGATACATTCCTAGCATGGCTAGATTAAAAGAAGGCCAAATGAAAGCAGAAATAGTCCATCATATTTGGATCCAGTCGAACATAGGGCATGATATAATTAAGCCTCAAGTGCATCCGATTTGAAAAAATTCAATCCGAATAGGGAAAAATTGTCATTCGAAGTGTGAACTGTAAATCAACCATAACTTTTTATCCGGGTATCGTTACAGGACACACAACCTATCAATCTTTACTATAACAAGTCATCCGAAGTCAACTGATTTATTAAATGGGTTGTGTCCATCCGTTTTGCGAAAAAACACACGCTTTCAGTTTAAAATAAAATTTTAAGAAAATTGTACTATTTTTAGTAATTTCGATTTTTATCGTATTTTCTTATTTTTAGATTTTAGTTTTTTTTTTTCAGAGATTTATCATAATTTTGCTAGAACTCTTCCAGTAAAGTTTATCTAAATTTTATGTTTTTGACAAAGTAGGCTTTAAATGAATTTGATTATTTTGGATTACTTGTATTAAGCGTAGAATTTTACTATTTTTGGTAACTATGAATTAGGATTTTATTTTTTACTCATTAGTAGTATAATTGAGAAATCATAGAATTGAACATTATTAAATAAATAAATAATATTTGGGTTTTATATATTCTTCTTATAGATTCAAGAAACTACATTGTGGATTGAAGGTTTTAATCACTTGAGGAAGATCGTGATCTTCTTCTTCACTTTTTCACACTCTACCCAACGTCAATTATTGTTCAGTAAATTTAAGGATTACACTTGCTATCCACACACGTAATTCTTTTTTAATTTTATTTTCTACCATGACCATGGAAATTATCATTCTATAACCATTACTTCATTTGCAAAATCTAAATGAAATCCACGCATCCAAACATACCCTTAAAAAAGAAGATGACTCAAATGTCTTATCCCAAGTGGCTCAAAGTTGTTAGCAAGAGATCTTTATCCAAAGGTAGTGTCGATGTGGTCACTTCATTAATACAAGACAATAATAGACTGTTATGTCTTAGTAACAAGATTCAATACACGAATTCCGACATTGCAAGGGTGATGAAACAGCCCTTATAACTGTCGGATGCAGAAGCATTGTTTTTCAAGAAGGTGGGAGCACACCACATGCAACTTTGTTAACTTGCAAAAACAACCTATACAAGGATTTCGGCAGGCGCCACGAAAAGAACGGCCGTAACTATCATATCAACTCATTGCAAAGCTTTCTTGAGAAGACATAAGCACCAAATTATCATACATATCACTGACCACAACTCTATCCATCCGCCACAATGGGTTTTTTTAAATTCATGATGTAAAGGGAATACGTAGATCATGTAAAAGAATGGAAAACGAATCATGTATCTTGCGTAAAACGAATTGTGTATCTTGCAGTAGAAGATGAATCCTGCCTATGGCCAGGCAAACACATTCACATAGCCATTCCATGCACGACCTATGCGCATCTCAGTATAGACGAACGACCCCAAATCATGGCCCACCCTACAAAATTTTCATAACCCATTATAACATTGATCATATAATCCTAACCATCTAATTAGTGGCCATCAAATGGACAGTTGAAATGAAGAATATTCATCAAAATTCATAGAAAAAATTCTATTAACCAGAGGTGGGCGATCTTCCAAGATATTCCAATGTGAGCAGTTTGGATTGTTGTGCACACGTGCTACTTGTACACTGTCCATGTCCACGGGTGTGGGTAGTCATTCTATACCAACATATTCAAAGTAACTTTTTAACCACTCACCAGATCCACTTACACAAATTCATTAGGACCTTCCCACTTATGGCTGAAACCCTAGTTTCTTTTATACTCGATATTC
Source organism: Liriodendron chinense (assembly GCA_003013855.2). Lineage (NCBI taxonomy): Eukaryota > Viridiplantae > Streptophyta > Magnoliopsida > Magnoliales > Magnoliaceae > Liriodendron > Liriodendron chinense. The sequence goes on from ML058590.1 coordinate 839,813, forward strand.
AAACCGTAGCTTCTTTTTCCTAAGAGGAGAGCTTTTTTTCCATCATTTTCTACATTTTAACTGTTTATTATGCTGCATTCAACACTCTCAGTAGCCTTGAAGTCTAAATCCCTGTCGAATCCATCATGTAAGCACTCAAGTGCACCTTTAGGGATCAAATCCATGTTGAAATTACTGAATGTAATCATGCTTAAATGACAAAAGACTCGGTGACTTAGACAGACTCACTCAGTCCTGAGTCGAGTTGGGACTCACCCGAGTCAGGGCTGAATTAGCCCAACTCGCCTGAGTTAGTGGTGACATGGGAGGGCGGCTAGGGGCATCGAACCAGATTGGGTCCAATTGAGTTTAAGTTGACTCGTGAGTATCTTAAAACCATGAATGTAATGTAACGAACGTGGTTTATTCTCTTAGCAATATGATCAAGGGGCCGGAACACCTGATCCATAGCCAAGTGGTAGACTGAGTGAAGATAACCTCATTTCAACACTGAGGTCTTGGTATCGACTCTCAAGTGAGGGTGGCTAACATTGCAGTGTGATTAACATGGGGCTGGGGTGCAATGGGGCCCACTATATATTGTGTATAGCCATCCTTTCCATCCATCAAGTGTGGCCCAATGCTCATGGTACAGATAAAACATCAGCTCGATCCAAATTGAGGTTGGTCACACCACAGGAACACTATAAAAGCATGGGTTCATGTGTTGTGGCCCACCTGAGTTTCTGATTATGCTGAATTTTGGAGCGTACCATTGTCCTCCTTGGATGGAATGTAAATATATAACATGGTAGGCCCCACACACAAACCCATGGCTGGCATCCCCTCCCAGTTTTCCCAGTGGTGTGGCCCACCAGATAGAGTTGTGGACAGGGATGACTTTTTTGCCTCAGGACAGATCTGTAGATGTCACACACACAACACATAGTGCCCCACTCAACTTCTGCCGTACAACAGGTGTTTTTAGAGGAGTCCAGTGCAAAGTACATGATCATATGTATGGAATGCAGTCAGCATTGATTTTAGAGAAATGATCACATACAGACCTGCATGTAAACCTTCACATCCACCCGTTCTTTCCCCATCATCTGACTAGAACATCAGGCCGTCTGCTCATTGAGTGGGACACGGCACCAATATCAACGGATGAGTTTGTTTCAGCGTACAGTTGTGGCCCACTGAATGAGTGGGTGACCCTGATATCCATGCCTAGTGATCTTCATGGTGGCTCTCACCTTTTGCAAGGATCTGATTTCTATGACACCTTGGCCGCAAGAAAGTGGTGGATGTGAATTTTACATACAAGGTATTGTATGTAATCATTTATTACAATTTTATAGTCATGTCATGCACTTAAATTCTGAGGACAGCAATTTCAATACATTTTAATAACCCTGGTCTCTCTTTTTTTTATATATATTTTTCTTAGTTAAGAGACAAAAAATCAAGATGCACTACTCAAGCAAGGTATCAAATGTCTTGTTTCATATCAAACTAATCAGAATACCCACCACATAAATAATATATGGTGCGTATAAAATGAGTAGCATTTGCCCAATTTTATTCGTGTAATTAGAAAGAGGAAGCTGCATAAACTTCTGCGTTTAAGAGGCATTAGCCCTTGAACTGAGGGTATCTTTGTCATTTAAATCCTTTCATATGAGTGGCCCCATATATTAAAGGCTATAAGCATCGTAATTATTTTGTGACATCCATTCGATATATTTATTGTAATGGCTTATTTGAGGACATCAATCCAAAAATGAGGAAGCCACGAATTGAAGAAAGTTCGGATTATACTACTATATTAGCCATCTCTCTCTGTCTCTGTCTCTATCTCTGTGTGCATGTGCGCACGTTTGTCAGTCTATAGCATGCACTTGCATGTGGTCCCTCTCTATCTTTCTCTATTTTCTCCCTCCCTTGCTCTCTCTCATGTCATACCTCTACCTACAAATAACCAAAAGTTTTTCAACATGTCCTCATTGTAACCTACCATTTTGGTCTCCCATGCTGCAACTCAACCTTAATACACATTACATGCAGGCATGTCAATCCAAACCATCCACACCTGGATCCATAGCTCAAGTGGTAGATTAAGTGAAGATAGCCTCGTTTCAACACTGAGACCACGGTATCGATTCCCAAAGTGTGGGGTGCCAATTCCCGAAGTTGGGGTGGCTAACATTGAAACCATGGTATCGATTCCCAAAGTGGGGGGTATCGATTCTCGAAGTTGGGTGGCTAACATTGCAATGTGACTAATCGGGTGGTTGGGTGTACTAACAATGAGGTGTGTACTAACAAAAAAAATCCAAACCGCCCAAATCCCCCACTTGTGTGGATGGAATTAGGGCTCTCAATGGGTCAGATCTGGATCGGATCCACTTAGATCCGGCTTCAAATCCGAATATCTATAGCCAAATTCGGACATGGATTCGGATGCTACTCATATTCAAAAGGTGATATCCATATCCAATCCATTTATAAATAGTCAAATCCATTTTCGATTCAAAAATCCATATAGCCATCGGATTCGGGTCGAATCTAGGTCCAAATCCACCGCATCACAAATCTAAAAAAATATATAAAATAATATATTTAATTTAGTAACAAAATGATGCAAATATTCAACGTTACACATTTAACCCTTGTGCTTTCTATTATATGGTCCACTTGGGCTTTGGATGTGCCTCACTTTTTTGTCTCATGCTTTAGAGTAATTAGAAAAAAAAAATTTGGACGGTGTGGTCTAACAGATAGATCATGGTAAGGCCCACAGAAATTACACAAGGTAAAAGTGGGGTTGCGTAACACGCAATCCATCCGCGAGAGAGAAAATTAGGGTGCTTTGCTACACACAGAGACGATCCACACTCCTCCCTCCATTTTATTTTTATTTTTTTCTCTTTTTTATGGCTATGTGAGGTCCGCCTTGCATGATCTATTCCGTTCATTAGCTCGGTCAATCCATGACAGGATCAAAGAGCATTTTTTGTTTATTTTTCAATGGAAAATAAATATTATAATAACTCTGGGAAAGTTTCAATAGTGGACGACCAACTTCACTGTTTCGTATGGTATGGTCCTCCTAATATCTAGATCTTCTTCAGATTTGGTACCATGGCCTAAAATGATATGTAAAATTGAATGGACGGATTGGATGAAACACATCCATCAAGGTGGACCGGAGGAAAGTTTCAATAGTGGACGTTCAAATCCCATTGTTTATTGTGGTATGGTCTACCTGAGATCGGGACATGTCTCATTTTTTGGGAGATGGCATGAAATAATGTGGAAAATTGGATGGCTGGTATGGATATAACATATACATCAAGGTGGGACCCACTCATGGGACCCCACTCATGCGCAAAAGGGCTTCCGTTAAGTGCAACTTTTTACATAAAAAAGTAAGAATCAGATTTGTGCAAATTGAGTTGTATAACACTGGTTTTAGAGTGGACCGATCTCACATCAATCCTGGCCCACCCTATCATAGATTTGAACTGTTAGGGGATTTCCCAACACCTCAATTTACATGACACATGATTAGAAAAATAAAATACGCTATTAAAATTAAAAAAATAAAGGGAAAACACCCACAAAGAATGGTGAATACTTACAATATTGTATGGTTGAACAGCTCAGATCATCACATAATCATTTGCTTGCTATTCTTCCCGTTACTTATGAATATGATTACCCTTTAAAATAGAAGAATTTGAGAAGAGAGGTGGGGTGAGCGGCAAGGTATTAAAGTTGAAGAGCGGAAGTCAAGAGTTATACTCCCTGGAAGCCTAAACATTACAGTTGAAAACATGCTATAACTCGGATCCGATCAAATCTCACTGCCATATCTGAATCTAACCCGAATCATATTCAAATTTATTTTTGTAAACCCAAATCCAACCCATTTAGTTAATCGGACCTATTTTAGGATCCAACTCCGCATTATAGGTTTGGAGCGGAGCGGATCTTGGATCTGACCCGCTCCATTGAAAGCCCTAGATGGAACATGTCCAAAGAGGCCATATCTAATACAAAGCTCAGTACAAAAGCTCATTGTACAAAATTCATCTAAGTACAGTTTCTAAGTGCATCTAAATTCATCCAAGTTCATCATATTTAAATCCCATTGTGGCGTGAGTGCATGGGTGTGTGTAGGGTGTGAGTACATGTGAACCTATACCGTACTTAGATGAACTTAAATGCACTTAGACAAATTCACTTTGAACGGTGTACATCTAGCTTAACGTACAAAGCTTTGTATTCGATCTGGCCAGCCCAAATTTCGTTGCATGGATGCCAGGATATTAACCATCTTCCTTCAACCGTTGAATTCAGACCTAGGGCAATTTTCTTTGCAAGATAGGATCGTTATTCAAGCTATCTTCTGTCCACATAGGGGCCATGATTTAGATGATCAGGATTGTGCGAGCATGTTACATGCACGGTGGATGATTTGCAATACTGATCTCATGAGGTGTGGTTAGCTCTGATAATGAATTATGATATAAAAACCGTTGGATCCACTACGTGGAGAAGGATTGGTAGCTTGCATCTTAACGCGCTTTTAGTTTTGACAAATGAGGCCCATGGTTGGATAATCTATACCATTGGTCTATCAAGTCCCACGGTGGATGGACCATGACTCAAAAATCTTCTAAATTAGACGATCCTAGTGATCAACCGTTGGAATTTTTTTTTATCTCAAACATGTGTCTGAGATACGAGCTCTCCATCAAATGTGCTCCACTGTTTAGACCTTCTGACCTAAAAGTGATGCCAGGCGTACCGGACATTCCACTAAAAGCTCTAGAGTTGCTAGGGAAGCACCAGAATATCCCTGTATTTTAGCCCTCCCAGGCATCCTTACTGAGATCTCCCCGTGGGCCACCCCGAATCTCACGGGCCCTACAATGGGACCCACCCCGTGGTCATTTTGCATCTCACAGACCCCACCTCGTGGGCCGTACCCTACCCTAGTGTGGAAATGAACTTAAATCATCCATTCACACTGATAAGGAGACTCGAACACTAGTCCCCTGCTCTAATACCACTCGAACACATTTTCTTATCTCAAACACAAGTCTGAGATCGAGGTGGCAATGGGTCGGGTTCGGGTAGAGTCAAGTTCAGGTCAGGTCGTTTCCACCTCAACCCTATCCCAACCCAAATTGAATTCGGATTGGATTTTCCCAACCCTTACCCAACCCAAATTAAACTGAGTCGGGTTGACCCGCATTTTAAGGATCAACTAACTAATTTGTAGATTAAACTAGATGCATATAAAACACACACACACACACACACACACACACGCGCACACACACACACACACAGAAAGATGCATATAACACTAGCATTTAATTGAAAACCAAACCATCTATGTTTAATAGGTACGTAATATATATATATATATATATATATATATATATATATATATATATATATATATATATATATATATATATATATATATATATAGGCTATTTTATAGAATATTTCTATTACACAAATACTGAAAGAGGAAAATAAATGGATAGAATGGAGTTAAATTGTGGACACAATTATTGAAATGGAACCATTTGATCCTTTCATTTTAATCATCCAATAAATTCCTATCAACAATCAAATAAATATAACCATTAAGATAATTTTATTAATTTATTTTATGAGCCATTAACTACCATTTTAGTTCTCCAATAAATGAGCACTAGAAATTTTTTTAAAAAAAATCTCATGATATTTTAGTTCTACATATCATAAAATGTGATCATTGGTGTGCACATGTTTATTAAATTGACAGGCATGTGGACCGTTCCTAGCAGGGTGTGTGAGAAAAAAAAACTATGTATTATTTAACTAATAAGAAAATTAATATATAATAGTCTACTTAACCCCTATATGATTCAGGTCACCTTTAACCCTAACCTGACCCATAAAAATTCGGGTTGGGTCGGGTCAACCCAAAAATTGAATTCGGGTCAAATTTTCCAACCCTAAACTAGAAAAATCCAGGTCAGTTCGGGTCGGGTTGAATTTTGCCAGGTCTGGTATGAGATACGAGCTCTCCATCAAATGGGCTCCACCGTTGAGATCTTCTGCCTTAAAAGTCAGGCCAACTCATGAGGACCAATGCATAGAAAATAAATGAACAGCTCGATAAAATTGTTTTAACTGTCAATCTACCATTATTTTTAACCAGATGAAAGTCAAAGATCTCATACACGTATTACATATCGGATCGTGTCTAATAATAAAATAATAATAAAGAAAATAATCTTCACATACATAAAAATGAAAACATCTCAGTTTGCCACTTGTTGTGGAGAACATGCAAGATTTATTCAACTGGTTGCACGTGGGACTCATCCAGACGTGCTGTCTCATCGTTAGAATAGGATGCCAAAAAGATCAAGCTAATCCAACCATCAGCAGTGGGCCACTGCACAAGAAAATGGACAGCCACCTGAAAACCTCCAAATTCACGCCGGGCCCACCTGATGGTTGGAACCCAATTTTTAGGTCGTCCTATTTTCATGATGGGACAACCCTTCACAATATGATAGGCCACACATACAACTATTTGCATGATTTCCTCTAACCATCCTCTTTAAATTACTAGGGCATCAATTAACTTCATGAAGACTTTCACCTGACGTGGGTGGTGGGGAATTATTGAAAGGAGGAGAGAGGGTCACGTGGGCTTGTAGGAGAAGAAGGGTTAGTTCATGTGAGACCATTGCTTAGTGGGCCCCACCTCAAAAAACAGCCCCCTGTGGATTTTGGGTCCATGGATGAATAAATGTAGGCAGTGGTGACACATAACATGACGCGCACGTTAGTCCATGCCCCCTCACTTCGAAGGGGACACCAGACATGCTAGCCATTCCTTTCGACCTCATCTGTCGTTGGGCCCACCTCCGGTTTTTTTCATCACTCCCTTTGTCTTACTAATTGCAATTTTGTTTCCAGTCCTGGAATAGAAGTCTCCAGGGTCAACGAAAACTACCAATACTAGCGTACGAAGTGATTCATGGTGGGCCCCACATGGGCAAATCGTTCAGAATATTGGTCGATGGGCGGACCGCGCGCGTCGGCTTCTGATCAACCCATGCGACGCATTTACGGTACTAAATCAAATCGGCACCGCTAGACCGATATGTAGTGCACATTGGCCTCCTAAAAAATGGGCTGATATTGATGTTTTGAACTTGGGCTGGATATCAGTGGATCAGGTAGGACCCGCCTGTCATGTGGATGGCTCAGCTAAAACATCAGGCAGGTTCACTCATCCATGAGCCATATGTGAAACCAACAGACAGAATAGAAAGGTTCCCCAATGGCTCACACCGAATGTATACACATGGCCCACATGATGGTCCATCTCGGTTTTCAACAAGGTAGGGTCCACCTGATGCATTGCTTGGATGTCCCACACGTGTGCCAGGTTGACCTAGTCGATGTCAATGGAGAATTTCCAAAATGTAAGTGGTGGGCGTTTGAGGGAATTTTCAGATTGACTTAGGAAAGTCTTGAGAGCAACTAGACCTAGAGTTTCATTTTTATTTTAAATTAAAAAACGTCCAACTCCATAAGAGAAATGAGAAATAAACATGCATGAGTAGCCAAAGAAAGGATCATGAAATGTACAAGTCCTGCAGAAAGTCCAACACAAGCTCTCCCACTCTTGTATGGAAGCTTTGAGGTGGTTGTATCTCCTTTATCCTACCTTCCATTTTCAAAGGCCTATGTAAACAAAATAGGATGCTTGGGTCTGTTTGGATGACAATGAAAAACTATTTCATTTTTGCCTGAGACGTCCCACCGAGGCGTCACATAGTTGGAAAAGACAACTTGATTAATGGATGGATGTGATTTTCCAATGAATTGATATAACCACATGATATGGGGTGATTAATAAACAATCTAGACCCTACATGCATGCGACGGATTGGTACTAATAGTAAAAAGTCACCAGCTTGTTAGTAGAGCTAATAGAGACACTGTAGTGTGTGTGAGTGATCCAAGGTTTAATTCCTATTGTCTTACATTATAAACATTACTGAGTCTCAAAAAGTAAGAAACCACTGCCTCCCAAACTCTTTTACAAAAGATTTTAGAGGTATTTTTTAGCCAATGTTAGCTATTGGTTAAAAAAACCAAAAAGGAAAAAAGACGTCATCCAAACAAGCCCTTAGATTTAAATAAACTCTCTCAAGACCATGCAAAACTCATTATACATAGCTGTTTGGATTTTTGGAAGGTGTTGAGGGATCGTTTGGCTAACGGAAATCTAGCCCTTGGAAATGGATCCTAGTGCAGAACGCTTAAAATTATGTTTGGGTCTTGGGAAAAAGTGAGAAATGAATTTCTATGAAAAGTTAATTCCCAAAATTTACCTTTTTATTATTCTCACCTTCAAGAGGGGCTATAAAATTTTAAAAGAAGTCATATTTAGAAAAGGATAAAAAGCCTTTCCTTTCCATTCCCAATATCCAAACAAATAAAAAATGAATTCCTAATAATAACTTTCCTAGTACCCAAACATCATAGACGGAATCTCTTTCATTAGGAATCTGTTTCTCGGAAATAGATTCATGGCCCATTTTAAGCTCCCAAGCAGATAAAAGACGCCTAAATGTTTCACTTCCTAAAATGGAAATTCCCTTTAGATCCTTTTTTTCCTAGAAATTAGAATTAGTTATTGGGTTAATAGTACTAAAATATGTATTAGATATTAGCTAGAATTTTGATTTCTATTGTTTGGCTCACAATAACTTGTTGATTTTGTATTGCTTGTATAGCTTTTTGGTGGGCCTGGTTGTCCCCCTTCTCACCTCTCTTTTTGTTTTTTCTCTTGTTCGCCTATAAACCTAAAGTGGCATGTATATGATAGGTGTGGCTGGAGTTTTTTTATGTCCCTACTCTACAAATGGATGTATAGTTCTCTTTTATAATTTAACAAAGTTACAAGTGGTGAGCTCCCACCCTTCCCACAAAAGAAAAATAAAATAAAAAAAGAGATGGCGCTTGACTATAGTTGACCTATATAATAGTCCATTACATTGCACACGTGGGAGTTTTATGCTCTCATTGCAGATCTCTAACCCAGGTAAAAAAAGGTGGGTTGTTATCAATTTGGCAACCGATATCAAACTTACGCCATAACTTGTTAAAATTGGGTGCATGTGTTGAAATAGGGGAGTTCGATCGATCAACAACCTGGTTAATTGATCAAAAATCTCCAAATTTACTAGTTTGCTCACTAGACAATTTTGGCCATATTCGGTCGATCGGTATATCCATCGACAGTGCGATTTTGTTTCTTATACAGGGTGTAATGTATATATATAGGTGTAATGCAAGATTAGGGTGTAATAAGGAGAGCAAAATTGTTTCTAGAGTTTAGAAACAAGAAAATTAGGGTTTTTGCACCTGTAAGTTGATTCTATTTCTTGTACTTTTATTTTCATAATGGATTGTTTGTCGCTTTGCGTTGTGATTTTTTCTGCGAGGGTTTTTTTATATAAAATTGTGTGTTCTTTGAATTGCTTTGTTTGCATTTGTTCATCACTTAATTATTTGATTTTACTTAGTGATTGTTTCTGCGGCACCCCAACATTATTTCCAATATGAATTCAAACAATGTACAGATCACCTATAATCTAACTAGAGTTTTATCAAGTGCAAAGAAGGATTCATATAGCTGACCCCAGTAACTTGGGATAAGACTTAAATGATACTGATTATTGTTTGGCTCACAATTTGCCCCATTCTTCTCAAATATTACTGTAAAAAAGGGGTGTAATTTTCAATACAAATTGTTGATCTTAGGGACCGTTAACCTAAGAATTCCAATCAGTCCATAGATCTAAAGAATCATTGAATCTAACCATACGATTAGTGATCAACAAACCATTTTGCTCCAAACTGGTCAAGAGGTCTCCACTTTGGATTGCTAACGCTTCTCATGAATTGCTGTCACTAGATGATCATCTTAACCATTTGAGCAATAGCTAGAAAATGGGTAGTCGATATCCATCAAAAAAGTAGTAATTAGAAAAAAGCTACAATTATCATAGTAGACCATCCATATTGTAGATTGAGCTTAGATTCCCCATATCTCTCAAGAATCCCTTTGATTAAGTAATCTTAACCATTTGATCAACGTAGACCCACCTATAGTACTACTCAAATGCCCCAACGCACACGCCAAATTAACTTTACAAGGAAAGTCATGAAAGCAACAAGACGTGAAGTTTTGTTTGATTTTGAAAGTTGGAAGCCTTCAATTTCATAAGATGAAAAGAGGGTAGGACATGCATGAGTGGTAAAAAAAACATGGTGTGGCCGTACAAATCCTCTAGGTTATTCTTACTTTATAAGTCAAGCCTTTTCTCATCACCGTCTAAGTTATCAATTAAAAAGGTTTTAACCACTAAATTCCTTTTCTCTTTAATAAAAGTGAAAATAAATTTACGTTTTCTTATTATAAATTTTCTTTCTAAGAAAAGCTTTCTTTACCTTTCTTTACCGTTTATATAAATTTTTACAGTTTAATGTGAAGACACTTCATAGGAATCTAAGATTAAAATTCATATTGATTATTAATGAAACAATAGGTGGATAGGGCTTGTTGGCCTATGTCTTTCCAATAATACGATGCTGACGCCTTATAAGAAAGCTTAGTCAACTACCCAAACATCGACAAGACTAAAATGAGACGTCATGTCATCGAAAAAAATTAAATTGCGATTAACAATTCCCATCAAACTCACTCACTTATAACTTCTCTACTGTATTATAATCTACTACGGGGCAGTAAAATAATAATCTGATTACTCATTTTGATGCAACTTAGACCTTCAACTATGATCAATTCTTTCCTTATAATTTTGCAATTGTGCTGATGTGGTATGAATGGCTCATATTTCATGCTAGCGTGGGCCTCCTGGCATGTGTGCCCGTCATGAAGATGGTAGCGTAGTTCCTTAAAGGAGTGTTTAGGGCATGGTATTAGATGGGATTAGGTGGGATGGAATTGCATTTGCTTACGTGCAAATTCCATATGATATTTAGAGAGGATGGGAGGCTTAGGATTAGGTGGGATGGAATTGTACTTGATCCCATGTGGGATTTCCACGGGATTTCAACATTCCACACACGTGGGCCCCACATTGATGCATGTGTTTTATCCATGCCATCCATTCATATAAGTCCTTTATACATGACACTATGGTTATATACATGTTCAAGTGATGGACTTCTGCTGTGAATTTGGTCCATTGATTGCAATTCCATGGTCCATCGAACGGGATTTTGCTTAATCCAATGGTTTTCCCATAGTAAGTATTTGATCCCAAACATAGGATTGGATATGAAAATACAATGGGATTACTAGACGTGTAATCATTGTGCAATAGATAATGTTAATCTCACCTAATGTCATTCCATCCCTTCTAATACCATGAGCCGAACATGCCCTAAAGGATTGACGAGAAGGTTAAGACCTGTTTGGATGCTCAATTTAGTTGAATTGTGATTAATCGATTCTGTAAAGATTACAAGACCCAAGTGGAATAAGCTACACTTTATTTTTGGAATCCACTCCGATTATCAGGTGAGCCTTCCAATTTTCATGGTACATCCCAAACATAAGAAATATCCCAAATTTAATTGTACTTCACCACTGGGAACAATGTAAAATCACACTTAAAACATCCAAGTGCAAGTAACGTGTCCCACTTGAGTTTTGGATCTAGTTAATTTTTGAAGAGTCCATTCATCATGGTGAGTAAAACCTGATAAACGGGTTGGATGGAATATACACACCATGGTGGTCCCTGAAAACAAACTTATGGTTGATGTCTCCTACACAATTGTTCCTTGTGGTGTGACTCACATGAGTTGTGGATCTCGCTTTCTTTTTAACCTAAAACCTAAAATCGAGGGACGCACCTGATGGACGGATCAGATGTTACACCCACAACACGGTGGACCAAGTGAGCTCGAGTGATGTACGTCCTGTGTACAAAAGGTGTTGTAGAGAATCCCTGTCCGTTATTTATAATGAGGGACTTATCCCAACATTGATTGTGATTGCTACCATGCAATCCCTTTATAATGAAGTGAATGAATTGTAATTTATCTCAATTGAGCATCCAAACAGAAATGGGCCCTGCTGACTCCTCTAGCTATGGGCCTCGCTGAGCATGTTGGCATGGGCCCACTCAGTTATGGGCCTAATTTTGGGCCCTACAATACATCTGGCTTGGACCTTGATTACTAGCTCAGGCTCAAGCTGACCCAGAAGAGCCTACGATGGGCCCATCACGTCAACATCATGGCCTGGTCATTTGACCGGTGATCCCCACCGTGGACGTGCGTAAACTGAAAAACCATTCCAATTGGATGATCCTAGCCATCTGATGGGTGGTTTGCAAGTGGATAATTAATAATTATTCAATCTACATTCGATTAATTTGTTTGAAGGTGGGCCCATTTTTATATAGACAGTTATGATTTGGAACCGCCATTTTGTAATCCATGAAATCGATGGTTAGAAAAACCCAATCAGCTGCCTTTTGCTCACTAGTGTGTCCAAAGTGCGTTGAGCTGGATGGAACGATTTGGGCTGCAACTTGGGTTCGGGTCATCTTGAACCCGACTGACCTGAGTTCAGTTTAGGTTGGGCCGGGTTGTGTTCGGGAATAATCACATGTGTAAGGCTCCGGTTGGGCCAGGTTGGGTCAAGTAAAGAGGACTTCAGGTTGAGCATCTCAGGTTGGAATTTGGGTCAGGCCAGGTTGCAGGTTGGGTCCTCTTAAGGCCGAGTTGGGCTGATTTTGACCCTTTATCCGACCCAACCCGCCCGAGTTGAAGCCCTATCACACAGATGCTCCGTACATGTTAACTAGGGTGGGCAATGGGTCAAGTAGGCCTGACCTGACCTAACCAAAAACCCCAAACAAATTAATAGACAATAAGTATACAGACCAGCAGCTATCCGAGTTGTTAATGAGCTGAGCCTACCTATGGGCTTTTGGGCTGAGCAAGTATCTATGCCTGCATCTCTTAAGCCCATGGTATGAGCTGGAGCTTAGATATAAAAACCCACGTGTTTGGATGAAGCTTTGTATATGTATGTCCAATCCATGACTTAGGTGGGCCACACGACTTACAACAGTTGAGAGTAGGTATTCACCCATTGAAGCCTTCATGATTGTTATAGGGCCTATGGAGATGTGGTTCAAACATCCAACCCATCGATTGTGTGTGTCCCACTTGGATGAGCGGCCACACTAAGTTTCAGCCGCATCAAAAGACTTAGGTGGGCCCTTTTGACACTGAAAACTAGTCAATAGATGATGTGAGATGATTTGTATGCGAACGAACGAACGTGACCGACATCCTCCGTTGAGACTGAAAAGTGGGCGTGGATCAGAGGTCTAGTTGGTCCTGCGAAGCACCACAGAAAACAATAAAGGGGGTGGCTGGGATCCAGCCGTGAACCCTCCGATGCCTAAGTCAGTGATTACCCTTGAGGATGATAAACACTAATTTGAGAGAGATTTGTTTTCATACCTGTAATCGCCATATCCTCTGCTATTTATAGGCTTTGATAGAGAGTTTATAGGCTGAGATCACAATAGATATTGTGCCGGAAATCCAAGCGGAAATCTTGGGCCGTTCCGATCTTGAAGGGATGTGCCCCTATCCTTAAGCCGTTTGAGACAGAGATGAGGTCGGCCTCCATTCGCCCATTGATTTGAACACGATCCGAGCTGACCTCAACACGATCCGAACTGACCTCACGAACAGGCGAAGTCATCGGCTTGCTATTTTGCTCCGAGGTCTTTGTGCTCGGGTCGGCTAATGAGAAATTATCCCACAACAGTTGCCCCCCTACTTCCGAGGTGGACACTTCCAGCTAGGGAGTAATCTTATATGAATGTAGTCGATCTCATTTTTTGCGGTAAACGCTCTTTAAATGCGCTGTTTCGAATTTCGAAAAGGCACAATGATAACCGTACAGTGCGGCAGCCTTTTATTTCGGCAGTCGAATGGCGTCAGGACACCTGGGCTTCGTATCTTCGAACGGACGGGCTAAATATCGTTGTCCAATGAGTGGACGGACACGTGGCAGGCCATGTCAAAAGTCGTGTCGGTTCGTTTATTGAGACCATAGGTGTTTGCTGCGTGGCACAGCATGGCTTGCGTGCTATCACCTGCTACAGTATAAATACTGTACTTAGCGATTTTTTCAGAATTCTTTCCATTCATCCCGTTGTGTTCTTCCTTCTTCCCCTCTGTACGGACCGCTGTGATCCCTTCTGTACAGACCGCTGTGATCCTTTCGGAGTTCCTTTCCATTTTCCTTTGGCCAATCTTTTTCCGGAGAGTGATCCGGTACGTTCGTTTTTTCTTTTGCCCCCACCTCCCATCTTCTATTTTCCTTAGTTCTTTAGAAAATGTCTGGTTCGGAGGAAAGTTCTTCGCGAACTTTTCTTCTATCTTGCCTGTTGGCGAATCCAGATTGATGGAAACCCAACTCGTTGCTGTTGAGTCCCCGGGGGAGCTCTGTTGGCAGAGACCCCTTCCTCTTTTGCTTCGGATGAGGTACCAGTTGCTGGTCCCTCCGGGCGTATTGCTGATAGAGTCTCGGAGTATCCGGCCGACCTGATCTGGACAAATCTTACTCAATCTGACCTAATTAGACTTAGGTCAGAATACTGTATTCCGGGTGCAATAGACCTTCGATTGCCCGGTTTAGATGATTTTCCGACCCGTCCTCCAAGGGATCAGATAACCGTATACGCTCAATTTTTTTAGGCTGGTTTTCGCCTCCCTCTGATTCCCATTGTAAGGGAATATATTTCTCGGGTAAACTTGGCCCCGGGCCAACTGGCTCCCAACTCCTGGAGAACCCAGATAGGATGCGTTTTCTTATGGCGTCAAGTTCATGGGTCGAATCCAATTGTGTCGGAGCTGATGAACCTATATCAGCTGAAGACCCATCCTGACTCCCGGGGATGGTTTTACTTATCGCCTCGGGGGAGAAAAGGGCGTCGCCTCATCGATGATCAGCCCTCCTCAGTTCATGGATGAAAGGGGGAGTGGTTTTTCGTCTCGAAAGGTCGGGAAGGTCCTCGGCCCAAAGTCAACTCCCCAAGTAATCGTGTACGCAACTGGTTTTCTGTCCCAGGTCGGGTCGGCGAACACTTTCCTTTGCCTTTTTTTTTTTTTACTTAACTCTTCTTTTCTCTTCTCAGTTCGTGCGGATCTTCCCAGCTTGAGCGCGGAAGAGGAAGATCACATAGCTGCATTGTGGGAGCTAGATCCGAACTTCCGCAGCATCAAGGTTCTGCTGTCTTTTGAGACTCTATCCGACGTGGGCATCAATCCCCTAGGTAAGCATTTGTTCTTGTCGAATGAATCAG
The DNA here is from genome assembly GCA_003013855.2 of Liriodendron chinense. NCBI lineage: Eukaryota > Viridiplantae > Streptophyta > Magnoliopsida > Magnoliales > Magnoliaceae > Liriodendron > Liriodendron chinense. The sequence goes on from ML058590.1 coordinate 855,259, forward strand.
TTCCGTTCTAACTTTTCAGCTCATTTATATATATGCGTATATCCTTTGCTAGGCATGTCTGCTCCGGCCCCGCGAAGAAAGTCGTCAGCTTTGACCGCTGAAGAGAAAGAACAAATCAGGGAGAAGAAGCTGCAGAAGGTGGCTACGAGGCGTCCACGAGCACGCCCTTCTGCTCCCCCAGCAACCGACACTCCTCCACAACCGGTTCCCGAGGCGATCCCAGAGGCGCTTGCTGCTGAAGTTGAGCTACCCGACCCCCCTACGATGCCTCAACCTCATCCTTCCCAAGTCATAGACTTGGTGGGGGGCACCGAGGTTGGTCCATCTGGGCAATCTGCCTAAGCCACTCCGGTTCAATCCTCTTCTGCTATCCGCCGAGGACCGAAAATGCCGCCTCATTTGTATAATTTGTGCAAATGGGCATACAAGGCAGTTCCTGAAACCAAGGTGGATGTAATGGCGAAGGCTCCCGCACTTTCTCTGCTCAACACTCTGGGGGTCTTTGGAACCAAGGTATAATGTAGATTCTGCCTTGCTATAAAAATAGCCATTTTATGTACCTTGCATATTTATTTGTTGAATTTTGTGTAGGTGGCCTATGGTTGCCAGCTCCTTCGGGAAGAGATTACCCGCGACAAGGGAACGATCTCTAGCCTTGAAGGGACACTGGTGGCAACCAAGCGCTCCCTGGACGAGGCCACCAAATTTGGGGAGGAGGCGGCGAAGGCCTTAGACGCTCGGGAACGCGAGATCGCACTTCTCCAGGCCGAGCTGTCGAATAAGGAGAGGGCGGAGGCTGAGCTCATCATTCAAATTGAAGAACTGAAGGCCGTCGAAGGGTCTGCGCGGTCAGACCTGGCGAAGGTTCGATCGGAGTTGGAGGTCAAAGTTGCCGAGGCCGACGAAATGTTCGACTTTGGCTATGAAAAGTGCCGGATGACGGTTCAGAGCCGTCATCCGGACTTGGACCTCTCCTTTCTTGACTCCGAGGTGGAGGAAGAAGACAACTACGTTGCCGCTGCCGAGCCGATTGCTGATCCCCCCTCGTAGGATGTTTTTATGTTTTCTCTTCTTTTTTTTTTAGCCCATGAGGCCTTATGTAACATATTCATCCTGTAATTCTGACCCTTTTGTGGTCTTGCAATTGAAATATTTCTTTTCTGATCTGTACTTGGATTTCGTCAGATTTTTTATTCAATTGCTCTTTTTTGGGTTATTTTCGCTGAATTTATCCATTTACTTCGTGGTCGAGCAAATTAGATCGTAACCGAAGTATTTAGGATTTGCGAAAATAAAGGTCGGTTCGAAGGTTTCGGCCGAGACCGATCTTACTTCTAGAACTTGGCTCTGGGCGGTAATGTCCACTGAGCATAAATACGGCTATGTGCAAAATTAGCCCCTGCTCGTATTTCAAATTTCCTGATAGGAGTATGAGAAACAAACACTTAGCTTTTATTGATAGTAGATTTTCAAGTGCTCCGCATTCCACGGATGGGGTAGGGCTCGTCCTTGCATGTCTTCGAGCCAATAAGTCCCGGTTCAAACTGTTTTTATGACTTTATGCGGTCCAATCCAGTTCGGATTGAATGTACTTGCTATCTTATCCTTCTTCTCCCTTACGTTCCTTCGTAGGACGAGATCTCCCAGTCTGAAGCGTCTTTCTTTGACTCGAGAGTTGTAAAATCTAGCAACCCGCTGTTGGTAGGCTGCGATCCGAACCTGGGAAGCTTCTCGAGCTTCTTCAAGCAAATCAAGGTTTACGCGAAGCTCGTCCTGATTCTGGTCGGGTTGATAGTTATTGATTCGGTTAGTCGATAGCCCTATCTCGACCGGGAGTATGGCTTCCGCCCCCGAACGTTAAGGAGAAAGGAGTTTCTCCTGTTGTTGACCGAGCTGTGGTCCGGTACGCCCATAATACTTCGGGAAGCTGTTCAGCCCAAGCTCCTTTGAATTCTCCGAGCTTAGTCTTCAGATGGCCTTTAATGATTTTGTTGATGGCTTCGACTTATCCGTTAGCTTGAGGATGATGAGGAGATGAATATACATTTTTTATGCCTAAGTTCAGGCAAAAGCTCCTGTATTTCGCGTTGTCAAACTGAGGCATGTTGTCCGTGACGATCGTATTTGGAACACCGAACTGGCATATAATCGACTTCCAGATAAAGTCCGTTGTTCTTTTTTCGGTGATTTTGGCGAGAGGCTCTGCTTCGACCCACTTGGTAAAGTAATCGACAGCTACGATTGCGTACTTGACCTGTCCCTTGCCAGTTGGAAGAGGACCGATGATATCGACTCCCCATTGCGCGAAGGGCCATGGTCCGGACATCGGAATAAGTTCCTCGGGAGGTGTGTGAGGGACCAGTGCAAACTTTTGGCACCTATCACATCGTTTGACCATTTCTCTAGCATCCTTCTGAATCGTTGGCCAATAATATCCCTGACGTATTGCTTTCTGGGCCAGCGCTCGACTTCCTGAATGGTTTCCGCATGTGCCAGAATGAATTTCTCTTAAGACGTAATTGGCTTCATCTGGTCCGAGGCACCGGAGGCAGGGTAGCAGAAAACCCTTCTTATACAGTATATCGTCGATCAGTGTATACCGAGCTGACGTATATCGTAACCGTCGTGCTTCGTTCTTTTCCTCGAGTAAAACACCTTCTCATAGGAAACAGACAATTGGTTGCCTCCAGTCAAGATCAGTGGAAACAGGGTATACTTCACTGGTATGATCGTCAATGATGCTTCTTTCGGGGAGGATTTCGATAGGAATGGTCCTTCCGAGCTCGTCATCTCCTGCTGACGCCAATTTAGTGAGTGAATCCGCATGGGTGTTATGGGTCCTCGGTACCTGGATGATTTTGCAATAATCGAACCGAGCCAATAACTCCTGATATTTCAACAAGTACGCCGACATCTTTTTTCCCTTTGCCTGATATTCTGATGTTGCATGACCCACGACCAACTACGAATCGCTGTATATTGTAATATTTCGGATCCCGATCGCCGAGGCTAATCGTAGCCAGGCAAGGAGAGCCTCATATTCGGCCTCATTATTAGATGCTCTAAACCCGAATCTTAGGGCATATTGGACTTTTATGCCATCCGGGGAGGTTAAGATTATCCCGGCCCCGCAGCCTTAGGAACTTGACGAACCGTCGACGTGTAGCTACCATGTAAGTGCGGTCGTACCTTTTCTCGGAACAGGTTCTTGGATGTCTCCTTTAAGAGTGGAGTCATTTTCAAGGTCAGAAGGGTCGGTGAGCTCGGCAAAGAAGTCGGCCACGGCTTGCCTTTGATCGCTGTTCGGGGCCGGTATTGTATGTCGAATTCACCGAGCTCGATGGCCCAGCGTGCGAGGTGACCTGATGTTTTTGGCTTCTGTAGTACTTGCCGTAATGGTTGGTCCGTTAGAACCACTATTGGATGCGCTTGGAAATAAGGTCGTAGCTTCCTTGCTGAAGTCATCAATGCCAGAACTAACTTTTCTTAGTTGGAATACCGGGTTTCTGCGCTGATGAGAGCTTTGCTGACGTAGTATATTGGCCGTTGAGTACCTTGGTCGTCTCGGATTAAAGCCGAACTTACTACTGCGGAGGACACCGCCAGGTATAGTAGTAGCTCTTCTCCTTGCGCAGGTTTGGAGAGTAACGGTGGCGTACCGAGGTATGCTTTGAGATCTTGGAGAGCTTGTTCGCATTCTGGTGTCCAGGTCATCTCGTTGAACTTGCGGAGTTGCTTGAAGAATGGAAGACACCGATCTGTAGCTCTAGAAACGAATCTGTTGAGTGCGGCGATCCGCCAGGTGAGACGCTGTATCTCCTTCACGGTGGTTGGCGAGCTCATTTCGACTAGTGCGCGGATCTTTTCCGGGTTGGCTTCTATCCCTCTCTGATTTACAATGAATTCGAGGAACTTTCCCGACCTTACTCCGAAGGCGCATTTACTGGGATTGAGTTTCATTCCGTACTTTTTCAAGATACCGAACATAAGTCGGAGATTGTTGACGTGATCTTCGGACTTCAGGCTTTTGACGAGCATATCGTCTACGTAGACTTCCATGGTCTTACCAATTTGTTCGGCGAACATTTTGTTCACCAAACGCTGATATGTTGCTCCGGCGTTTTTAAGCTCGAAGGGCATTACCTTATAACAGTAAAGCCCTCGATCGATGACGAACGCTGTTTTTTGCCTATCAGGAACATGCATCTGTATCTGGTTGTACCCGGAATATGCATCCATGAAACTGAGAAGCTCATATCCTGAGGTAGCATCTACGAGCTGATCTATTCTGGGAAGCGGGAAGCTATCCTTAGGGCAGGCTTTGTTAAGGTCGGTGTAATTGATACAGACCCTCCATTTTCCATTGGCTTTTTTAACTAGAACGACATTGGCGAGCCAATCGGGGTAATGGACTTCCTAGATGAAACCAGCTTGGCGTAACTTTTTTATCTCTTCTTCAATTGCGGCATACCTCTCTGCGTTGAAGGCTCGCCGTTTTTGACGGATTGGTTTGAAGGATGGGTCGACGTTGAGCCGGTGAACCATCACTTCAAAGTTGATTCCAGGCATGTCCTTGTGGGACCAAGCGAAAACGTCCGCATTTTCTTTCAGGAAAGTGATCAGTCTGGTCTGAACACTGCTGTCTAAATGAGATCCGATCTTGACGACCAAGCTCGGGTCATCATCGGATACAGGGACGTCTATTAATTCCTCAGCTAGTGAACCACGTTCTTTTGTTTCTTCCCTAGGGTCTAACGGAGTCGTGTGTGAGACGACAGAGATCATATTTTTACTTTTCCCGCGTAGCGTCAGCTCGTAGCATCGGCGAGCTTCCTGCTGGTCTCCTCTGATTACGCCGATCCCGTTATCGGTTTCGAATTTCATGGCCAGATGATAGATAGAAATGCCGGCTTTTAAGGCTCGGATGATGGGCCTGCCGATAATCGCGTTGTATGCTGATGGAGTATTGACGACGAGAAAATCAACCATGATCATCCTCTGGTTGGGTTCTTCTCCTGCCGTGACCGGCAGGGTTATTTCTCCTTCAGGCATGATACAATCTCCTGTAAATCCGGTTAAAGCAGTTCTGACCAGTCTTAACCTGGACCGATCAATTTTCATTCTGTCGAATGCCGAGGCATATATGATATCGGCAGAACTCCCAGTATCCACCATCATTCTGTGGAGCTTTTTATTAGCGACCACCATCGATACTACGAGAGAATCGTCATGTGGATGTAGCACTCCTTCAACATCTTCTTCGGAAAATGAAATCGTGCGACGAACGACCTTTGAAATCTTTGAGGGCCTGCTGGTCAGATTCACCTGGAGCCCTGGTTCAGAGGTTCGCCCTTGACGAACATAGGACTTGCGGGCGTTGCCGGAATCACCTGTGGTTGGCCCGCCGAAGATCATATGGATTTCTTCCAACGGGTCGTTATTTACTGGTTCTCTATCGTCTTCCCGAGCCGAGGACTTTTGTTCATCCGGACGCTGTGCAATATACTCTTTCAAGAAACCCTGCCGAATGAGAGTTTCGATTTGTCGCTTCAAGTCGAAGCAATCTACTGTGTTATGCCCGTGATCTTTATGGTATAAACAGTATTTGGACTTCGACCTTCTTCCCGGGTCGGTTTTGATCTTTACGGGCCGTCCGAACATTTGTTTGTCTTTCTCGGCCAAGAACACTTGCTCGATCGTTGTTTTAAGCGGGGTATATTTCTCGAACCGTGGGGTCAGAATTTTCGCTCCGCGCGGTGTATTGTTCAAACTTGGTGATCTGCGATCAGGACGGTGTCTCTTGGTGCTGTTCTCTTCTTTGCGGTCCTTCCTCTTATGGGACGACCCCTGGGCATTCACCAGTTCTTCTGCGTTTATGTGCTTTTCAGCCCGATCGAGGAACTCATCCACTGACTGAGGAGGCTGTTCCCCTATCGACCAGAGGAACTTTTCATCACGTAATCCCCCAATCATCGTATGTAACAACACATCCTAAAATATGTTTTCTACCTGAACTGCCTCGGCGTTGAATCGTGAGAGATAGTCTTTCAATGACTCATTATCTTTTTGTTTGACTGCAGCGAGGTGCGTAGAATGCTTTCTTGGGTCGGTGCTCCCGATGAATTGGGTCGCGAATGCTCTGCTCAGTTCGGTAAAAGAGGAAATGGACCTTGGTTCAGATTGCGGAACCAGGTCCATGCCGAGCTAGTTAGGGACAAAGGGAAGGCCTTACATATGATGTGCCCGTTAACTCCATGGAGTTCCATTCGAACTTTGAAATTTTTGAGATGTTCGGCTGAATCTCCTATCCCGGAGTATTGATTGAGCTGAGGAATTTTGAAGCCTTTCGAAAGAGGTTCCCCACGAATCTCATCAGTGAACGGGGATTCAGATGAATCCACGAGGACATATGCTGCAATTGGCGCCCGGGCGCGTTGTGCTCTCTGGATATCGCCAATCTTTTCCCGAAGCTCCTTCAACTCGGCCTCAAGAGGAGTGATATTATCGTCCACCCGATCCTGCCCTTGACTAGCTCGGGCAGATCGCCTTTCTTCTATTCTGTGTCTCAAGTCGTTTGAGGGAAGCCTCGAGACTGGTCGAAGCCTCGAACCTGAAGCTCAACTGACAACCTCTTCCTCGTCGGCCTGAGGATGGTTGGAAATCGATCGAGGTAGATGAGATCTTTGTTGCGGTAGCTGGGGTTCAGGGTTGGTTTCGAAGACGGGTGAAGGCCGAGCTAAATTGTTTAGCAATGCTGCAATTTCATCCAGTTTCCCGTCCACATGCTCGAATCGTCTGTCCACTCCACCCAAATGTTCTGCAACGCCTCCAACTTGCTCTTCCAATGTGGACAGTCTGGCCCCGCGGTTCCGAGACCTCTGCCGTCCACTTAGAAGATTCAGGTGGCGAGACGAACTTCTGAGGTGGAGGACCAGAGTTTCATGGATAAGCTCTTCATTTTCAGAATGCGGCTCATAGGAGGGATCAGCATTTACGGAAGCTTTACCCTTCCTATTACCTCTTCCACCAGCCATTAGTTCTTATCTTTGAACGAAGGATTTAGTAAAAAAAATTATCGTCGTTCCCACAGACGGCGCCAATCTGTTGACACTGAAAACTAGTTAACAGATGATGTGAGATGATTTGTATGCGAACGAACGAACGTGACCGATATCCTCCGTTGAGACTGAAAAGTGGGCGTGGATCAGAGGTCTAGTTGGTCCTACTAAGCACCACAGAAAACAATAAAGGGGGTGGCTGGGATCCAGCCGTGAACCCTCCGATGCCTAAGTCAGTGATTACCCTTGAGGATGATAAACACTAATTTGAGAGAGATTTGTTTTCATACCTGTAATCGCCATATCCTCTGCTATTTATAGGCTTTGATAGAGAGTTTATAGGCTGAGATCACGATAGATATTGTGCCGAAAATTCAGGCGGAAATCTTGGGCCGTTCCGATCTTGAAGGGATATGCCCCTATCCTTAAGCCGTTTGAGACAGAGATGAGGTCGGCCTCCATTCGCCCATTGATTTGAACACGATCCGAGCTGACCTCAACACGATCCCTCAACACGATCCGAACTGACCTCACGAACAGGCGAAGTCATCGGCTTGCTATTTTGCTCCGAGGTCTTTGTGCTCGGGTCAGCTAATGAGAAATTATCCCACAACAGGCCCTACTAAGTGGTTTTAGATTATTTTTTTTTTAAATACAATTTCACATGGTTTCAGATGGTATGGTCCACTTGAGTTCCAGATATGTCTGATTTTTTAGATATCCCATAATGTAGAGGGAAGCCATCAAATGCATGGCAAGGATGTCTGACATAGATCACGATGGGTTCCACAGAGCTCGACCTCATGGAAACTCCCATTAGGTGACTTCATATTCCATTTCCCTATATTTGTGTGTGAGAGAGAGAGAGTAGGCCTCAAGTCCAAACGGCTGGATTATAAGTTATGGTCCAGCCGGCCAATAACTTCCAACCTTTGATGTGTGTCTGATATCCAACCCATCTAATGCATTGGCCTTATTATGAGGATCACCTGATAAAATCAAATAAAAAAATATCTACTCATCCAGTGCACCACGCTTCTTTTTTGCTATTTGTTAATGACTATAAATTATTTTATATGGTGTGATCCACCTAATTAGTAAATAGGGATAATTTTTGCAATAGATGATCCGCATGGTGAGACTAACCTATTGGAAGGGTTGGATGCTAAATGCACTTAATAGGTTTGATGTTATCACCTAGTTGGACTGTACTTTGTAGTCCAACCAGTTGGACTTGAGACCCCTCTCTTTCTATTCAACTAGGGTCAAATTAGGCTAATCGGTGCCTTAAGTAGGCCACACCACAAACAACAACTGAGAATAGATACCCACTCATTGAAACTTTCATGATTGTTCATGAGGCCCACTAAGATGTGGTTTAGACATCTAGCCCATGGATTGTGTGTTCCACTTAGATGAGGGGGTCACACTAAGTTCCAGCGATATCAAAAACTTAAGTGGGTCCCACTAAGTGGTTTTAGATGTTTTAGGCACAATTTCACATGCTTTCATATGGTATTGTTGGGACCGCAGAAACAACTCAGAAGATAATTAAACAAAGCAATTCCAAAAGTATAAGTAAATGCAACCACAAAAGACAAATGAATTTACGTGGAAAAACCCTTGCGGGGAAAAACCACACCACAATCACTATGAAAGCGGAAGTTACAAGAGATGAAGAACACTTACAAATCAACCAAAGAGAAAAACCTAACTTCTTCTTCTCCCAAAACCCTCACACATTTAAAACTCTAGTGTTAAACCCTAATCCCGATTACACCTATATATATAACATGAAACCAAAAATAGAAACAAAATACGCAAAACAGTGCAAACTATCTATCGGTCAAGATGGGTCGAGTAAATTGTCGACCTCTCGAAGGCATATATAAGTTCAACCAATAAAACCTACCAAAATTTGTCCAAAGCGTTTCACTAAAAATTTGAATATACTCGATCAATCGAGCCCCAGAATTCGACTAATTGAACCCCTCTAAAAATTGTCCAAAAACTTTTCTGTTAAAATCCAAGCATATGCTCAATTAGTTGACCAGGGTAGTCGACTAGTTGAACACCCTATTTTTCTGCACATATTGAAGGCTTCATATAATGATCTCCATCAAGGCTTCAATCATTGATTTTCATTCGTCCTTTTGCTCCATCCATCATCTCTAATTCGTCTCCATCATAGCTCCACCGCTTCTCATGCACAATCCATCTTCGCCAGACCCAAAGAAGTCGAACAGAACTTTATCTCTACAGGGATCACCTTCGTAAGTATGTCGGTCAAATTCACACTTATATGGATCTTTTTCAGGGTCACACCGCCTTCCTCAAGCACCTGTTGGATAAAATGATGGCGCACATCAATATGTTTAGTTCTAGAATGGTAAACCAAGTTCTTCGCCAAATTGATATCGCTTGCACTGTCACAATTAACCAGCACAGTCTACTACTGAAGCCCCAACTGATTTATTATTCCTCGTAATTAAATTGCTTACTTGAATGCTTCTGTCACCCCCATGTACTTAGCTTCGGTTGTAGAAAGAACCACCATAGACCAAAGCTTCAACATCCAGCTAATCGCTCTACCCACTTGCACAAATGATTAACCGGAAGTCAACATTCTATTATCCAAATTGCATGTGTAATCTGAATTCACGTAGCCTATTAACTTGTCCCATGATTTCTCAAATATTAAGAAGTAATCATGCATACCTCGAATATAATAAAGTAGCCATTTCATTACCTTCCAGTGTTGTTTGCCGGGGTTAGACAAGAATCTGCTAATAACACCCACTGCATGTGAAATATCCGGTCTCGTACAGACCATGATATATATCAAGCTGCCAACCGCATTCAAATAAGATACATGAGACATAACCTGCTTTTTTCATCTGTTTCGGGACATTGGTCCGAAGAAAGCTTAAAATGAATTGCATGGGGGAACACTGACCGACTTTGCCTTCTCCATCCCAAACTTCACCAATATATTCTCAAGGTATTATGCCCAAGATAACCAAAGCATGCTCCTTTTCTTATTTCTATGTATGTCAATGCCGAGAACTCTCTTTGGTAACCCCCAAACCTTTTAATTCAAATGTCCTTGATAATTGAGCCTTCTGTATGTCGATTTCAGACATGCTATGACTAATAATAGCATACCATCACTCGGTGCCTTGAAGTAGACACAATGATCATATTCACTTCTAGTAAACCGCTGACTCACCATGAAAGAATCAAATTTCTTATACCATTACCTATGCGACTGTTCCAGGTCGTACAATAACCTCCTCAACCTGTAAACATTGTTCTCTGCCCCTTTTATTTCGAACTCTTCTGGTTATTTCATATAGATTTGCTCTTCCAATTCCCCATGCAGGAAATTAGTCTTTACATTCATTTCTTCCAATTCAAGGTCGTATTGAGCAATCAGCGTCAACATGAACCTGATAGATACTTATTTAACTACGGGTGCGAAAATCTCGCTGAAGTCAATACCCTCCTTCCACGCATACCCCTTCGCTACCAATCTTACCTTATACCTATCATGTTTCTTCCTAAAGATCTACTTGCAACCGATCGTTTTATGCCTAACGGGAAGCTCTACCAGCTCCCACGTCTCATTCTTACACAAGGAGCTCATCTCGTCACGTATCACCACCTTCCACTTTTTAACATCTATATCATTAAGAGCCCCCTAAAAATATATGGATCTCCCTTATTTGTAATGAGGGCAAATGCAACATTGAAGTCATCCATGTATCTCGCTAGTAACCCATGATCCCTCGTTGGATTTCTTCTCATACGTGAATGATCCACCTGCTCATGTACCTCTGTCTACATGTCAGTTTTAGCCCATGTCTCATCTTTTTCAACTTCAATGTCGACAATTGACTTTTCTGGCTCCTTGTGTTCATCCTTACGGAACAAGGAATCCTCATTAAACCTAACGTCCCAGTTAAGCGTGATCTTCCTTGTGATCCAGTCATATAACATGTACCCCTTCACATCATCACCATAACTGAAAAAGACATACTTCTTTGTGTTAGTGCACTTTTCTGTGGCATAATAGTCCACCTTGTTTGTCAATTACTTAGGTCAGTGAGTCCTGTCTCAGCTGAGCTTAATGACAACGAAGACCGAAGACTCAAGACGAAACAACTGCATCAAGGAAGAAGAATCAGGTAAAAGAGATGCCTTGGTGTGCCTTAACCTTGAACCTATCCAAAATCATAACCTCTAGATGACCATGACCATTAGGTATATCTTCAGTCATCTTAGATTGGCCTTAGTTAGGTGTCCCAAAAGACCACCGAAATAATGGCCTAGAGGTTGCATGTTCTGCTGCGAAACATAAACCAAGAACAGCAGAAAAACATGCCTGGCCGGGCACCCAACCCAGTATCCACCAGGCGCCCTACCTAAGGGAAATCCGCCCAGTGAGTTTGGCCAGAAAATCAGAACGTCATCGGGCACCTAACCACAACCTATCTGGGCGCCCGACCAGTGCAAAAAATGTTCAGCAACACAAGACTCATTCTAGACTGAATATCGGACGCCCGACCAGAGTGACCACCAAGCACCCGACCAGTGAAAGTATGGTCATCGAGCGCCCGACCATACCTTGTCCAAGCGCCCAATCAACTCAAAATATGACCAGTGACCAAATTTATTTTCTGAACTGAATTTCGGACGCCCGACCCAGTGTCCACCGAGTGCCTGACCCTGCGCGAATCTGTCCGTTATTTAACTGTTGGAGAAAGTTTATAAAAGCAGGGGGATTCATTTTTAGGACCAAGAGAGGAAATTTTGAGCAGATAGAAGTCACTATTGCTAAAAACTATTAGAAGCTCTATTCCAAACCCATAGCAAGTCATTCTCTTTGTGTTTTCATCACAAGCTTAGGTCATTCAATGAGAGTGATGACCTAAGCTTGGGTCATTCAATGAGAGTGGACTTGTTCCTTCTTGATTCCTAGGGTTTTAAACACATTGATCATAGTTAAATCCCTTGTCTAAACACCACCTAAGAGTCCAAATAGGTATATTGTTCTAGAAAATTCATTTCCTACTATTTGTAGAGGTTTCACCATTCCCTAGCACCTTGAGCATCTCCAATGGAGCATCATATGCAAGGGAGCTGATCTTGGAGCTAAAGCTTGGCAAAGCAGTGGCATCAAAGATCGGGGGAGCACAAGGGGAGCTGATTCGAGCACGGGAGAGCAAGAAGAAGCAAACCGAAGTAGCGCTACAAAGAGACTCAACCTGACAAGTAAGGTTGTCTTTGTTTAAAGTCCATCCACTCACTTCTCTATAAGAGTTGAGTGTAAAGTTTGTTTGTCAAACTCGAACTAGGGTCGTTTGTCGATCCTTAGCTTGTTTGTTAAGCCTAAAACTCTAGGGACATTAGCCGTTCCTTAGCCTATTTGTCAACCTAAAGACTAAGTGTTGTTTGGCACTCCTTGGCTCGTTTGTCAGGCCTAAATTCAGGGACCTTTGTCATTCCTTAGCACGTTTGGCGAGCCTAAACAAGTCTCCAAGGGGAGCCACCAACACGAGTGTAAACGTGTAGGTTGGGAGGAACCTGTAAACTCTTCGGTTGGGTGGATCCGAGTTAAAACACCTTGCTTGGGAGAAACTATATTCAAATTTTCTAGTGAATGCCGGTGTGCTTAAAGGGGTTGAGTACTTGAACTGGGAGTAGAGTAGACGAGTAATCGAACCACTATACATGCTTATGTTTGTGATTGTATTTGAGCACATTTCTCATTATGTATTGTGTTTAAGTATTTAATTTTGAATGCGTACTTAGGAATGTGTGCTAGGAACTTGATAGGCACATCCACACACACATGTACTTTCACTCCTAGAGTAGACTTGAGCTTAATTGATCCAATCCTCTATAGTCTACTTAAGTTGCATAGATTAGGTACTTGATTAGTTTTATCATAAGTTAATCTATGTATGCTTAGACTAGGATGTTGTTTATTTTTATCATATGTTAGTCTATTGATTGGACCCACTTGGGCTTGGAAGCCGAAGTGTTAATCGCTTACTTAGTTTAATTTGCTAAAACTGTTAAGTAGGCGAAAAGATTTTAAAAGAACTTAATCACCCTCCCTCAGGACTTAGCCATAATTCTAATTGCTCCTTAAGCTTCCGCATGTGTATGCGTAGGGTGTCGTATTAGACTACCCAACGTAATTTCACTTTGCCCTTTGGTTTAACTTATCTCTCTCAACTAACAATACATGAGAGTAAACACCATAGTCAAATACTCGCATCTTTGAGTAGTCTACATCATGATCACTCTACACTTCTTCTGAAATTTATAACTTATTATCTTCAACGGAGACCGATTCACCAAGTAACAAGCCGTGTTCACAGCTTCAATCCACAATTCATTGCCCAACCCAGCACCATTCTGCTTTGGTGCAAGTCACACTTTGTTGTGGCTCACGATCCCTTCTTCTTTACAATAACGATAAAATTCATTGGAAGTGAACTCACCTCCATTGTATGTCCTTAACACTTTCAACTTTCGTCATGTCTATCTTTCCACCATCGCATTCCACATCTTGAAGGTGGTGAAAACATTGGATTTATTCTTCATAAAATAAACCCAAAATTTATTTTCTAAAGAAATCGTCGATAAACGTGACAAAGTACGACGACCCTCCTCTAGAAACAGTAGGCGATGACCCCCATACATGAAAATGAACATAGTCAAGTACTCCTCTACTAATATGTTTTTCTATTTTAAATGATAGTCTATATTGTTTACCATATATACAGTGTTCAAATATATGAAAGTCTACACTTTTAAAAGTAGGAATAAATTCTCAATTAGAAAGTACCTTCATATTGCGCTCACTCATGTGCCCTAAGCACGCATGCCACAAACGTGCAAACATGGATTCTGCTACAAACATTGTAGCTCCACCCGATACGGAATTTTTTAGTAACTTATAGATATTTTCGCTCCTCTGTGCCTTTATGATAATGAGTGTCCATTTTGAAACTCATAAGACATGATCAAACCTGGTAAACTTGCATCTGAGTGCCTTGAGAGCTCCTAGAAACACTACTCTTCTTTAGTCTAGAGACATGCCTCACATTTGTCAGAATGTATTACATCCCATCAAACATCCTGACGCGCACTAAACTAATGCCAACCATCTTACAAGCATAGTCATCGCTCCAAAACACCCTCCCACCATCATACTCACTGTATGTGGTGAATGAACTCTGATCAAGACACATGTGATACGATGCCCCTGAAGTCAGGATTCATTCACTATTGAGAAACCTAAATCTGGATGTAGTCAATACATCGCAACCATCGTTATTCACGTCCTATGTAGATTCCACAGTATTGACCTCTTTTACTCATCTTATTTCTCATCTTTCTTAGATTTGTAATCCTTTTTCATGTATCCGGTCTTCCTATACTTCCAACATTTCATCTTGCCATTACCCTTGGATTTGGACCTAGATCGTGAAGTTTCCTTATTCCGTTTAAAATTTCTCTCCCTTAATTCTGTTATGGTACGCTATAGTGACCCATAAAAGACAAACTAGTACAATTTAGTACAGTATCACTATTTGCTACAATGTTGCGATACAATAATAGTATGCTACGATACCGAATTACAGTAGTAAATGTATAATATAAAAAATAGTTATCTACAGTAATTGTAACAATTTGGCAGACTTGTGCTTTGTTGTCAGGCTATCTTGATCAATTGTCGGGCACTGAAGAGAGAGAGTTACCATTAGAGTATAGGTCGCTTCCGATGCCAAGCAATGGAGAGTTTGGTTCTTCATCTACCTCAGCTTCATTTCCATGATGCTCGAGGAAGGTGACCGAACGTTCGATAAAATCAAGCATTTAGGACTGTTGGGGTTGGTAAATGGGTGCTTGAAAACATTGCCATGGACAAAGGCAAAAGAAATATTGTTGAGGCGCAACGTGTTGCTCAGAAAGACATAAAACATGCCTCGATTTTTTAATGATGTTAGTTAAGATTGAAGGACTGCCATACTTGAATTTCTAATTGAGCATCAGCGGATGCATAGTTTTCATCAAGATTGGGGACAAAATCTTTGAAAATGTGAAAAGAAATCAATACATATCTACTTTAATGAGTTGTGAGGAGATTTTCTCATTCATACAAAGGACGGAAGTCACAAAACCATTGCAACCACTTCGAAGTGTTCAATTGGGAATCCGAAAGAGAGTAGTGTCCCAATTGAAAAAAGGTATGCAAATAATCGAAGAGCATTAAAGGTGATGGCCATAGTATGGGCCTAAAAAAAAATAGTAAAGAACACATAAGGCTTCCTTAAGAAGATGATAAAGGTTTTAAAAAAAATATAGAAGTGAAGAAAGGATAACCAGGGTGAAGAATCCTATCGAAAACAGGATAATTTCGAAAGAAATGAATTTTCAAAAACCGTTGAAAGTTATGGGAGATTTGACGGGCGAAGAGGAGATATTCAATAGAATCTATAACTTCCTGTGAAAGTTGTGGGATGCGCTCAATGGGATAGACACATGGTGGAGCGGGAATGTGGATAAGAGCTTGATCAGGGAGTGGATGGTGGGAGAGAAAATCTACTAGAGTGTTCGTCTTTCCATTGATATGCTTGACTGTGAATATCATTGGGAAAACTATTCTGCCCATCATAACAACTGGCTTAGAGGGATCTGCTTCTGCTTAAATAGAAGCATTTATGAGAGAGAAATATTCATTTCAATCTGAAAATGAAGCCCAATAAGGTGGTATTGGAATTTTCTTATCCCTTTCTTGAGTGTGAGGATCTCTTTGAAGAGAAATGATAATGTTGTTCACTGGTAAAAAAGGTATCACTCTTATGACCATTGATCTACTCATATATATATATATATATATATATATATATATATATATATATATATATATATATATAGAGAGAGAGAGAGAGAGAGAGAGAGAGAGAGAGAGAGTATATATAGAGAGAGAAGAATGCTCATGCACCCATTCTCACTAGAACTCGTGAGCACTTTTTTTAGAACTCATCTCATATGTTATAAGTCCAAAATTTGAACAGTCCACATGATGCAACACTTTAAGAAAGGACGCAGATTCCTACAAAAGCCTTTCCCAGGAAGTTCCTATGCTGGGAACCTAGGTGGGGTCCACCATGACGTTTGTGAGAAATCCATCTCGTCCATACGTTTTTTGACCTCATTTTAGGCCATGCGCACAAAAATAAGCCAAATCCAAGACTCAAGTGGGCCGCACGGAAGGAAAAGGTGGGTAGGGAAATTTAAAATTTATACTGCTGAAACCTCCCTGGGTTCCATAGTAATGTTTGTATGCCATCCATACTGTTCATAACGTCATTCCTACTGAGATGAATTAAAAACACAAATATTATCCTAATTCAAAACTTCTGCAGCCCCATGAATATTTCAACTATGGACGTTCAATCCTCACATTTTTGGCCCACTTGAGACTTGGATCTGGCTCACTTTTTGCCACATGTCCTAAAATGATCTCAAAAAATTAGATGAACAAAGTGGATTTCTCACAAACATCAAGGTGGTGCCCCCTAGGTTCCGAGCTCATCAACTTCATGCTAAAGGCTTTCTCAGGAAATCTACATCTTTAAAAGAAAAAAATCCTAACTTTTACCCTGTTCGAACAACTTTAGTGGGCCATTTCCACAAAGAGAGAGACAAATCAAGTGAGGAAACTGTTTTCTTTTGCCATGACCCACCAAAGTTCTGGATCAAGTAAAAGCTGAGCCCTGAGAATTTTTTAGATGCTGCATCACATGGAAGGCTCAACTTTTGAGCTCATATCACGTGAGATGAGTTCTCAAAAAGTACTCATGAGTTCTCAAACGGTGCACACAGCCTTTCACGCATGTGTGCATACACTGAAAGTTTTAGAATGTACTGAGTTCTGGTATGTCCTTTAACCATAGCAGGTCCCACCCGATGAGTGGGTTGGATGACAGACACAACACGGTGGACCTCACATTCCATCTGAAAGTTTCTACGGTGGGTGTTCCCCCTCCCAGTGTCTCCCATTGTTCCCTTTGTTGTGGTCCACATGAGCCATGGACCCGGCTAGATTTTGGGATTTGGACCTACCATCGTGGGCCATATCTAGTGGAAGGATTGGATGGCACTCGTACATCACGGTGGGCCCCATGCAGCTCTAACGTTATTTCGAACGTACGTGATCATTCTCCAAGAATCAGATGATTTCCATTGCTCAATCAGCATCGTCAGCAAATGCTTCAACCGTGTGGATTGACAAACTGATAGATGCCACACATTAAAACACGTTGGTGAACATTCACCACAATCTCTTCCACACGTTTGAGTTTTTGGGACAGGCCATGTTCAAAGCGTGCCCAACAAGATGAATGGTCCAGGACCCTAACACGTGTACTCCTACACGTGCCGCCAACTGAACTCTTTAAATCTATCGTCGCGCCAAACAATCCCTACCGTTTATCTCAATGAACCAAATCTCCTGCAATCTCCAACGGTTTCACCACCTTTTAAAATCCTGCATTTCAAACAAAAACCTCACAACGGGCAAAGCCCTCCAATCGCTCTACATTAAATCCCATATTCCTCCTTCAACCTACATCTCCAACCACTTCATCTTCCTATACGCGAAATGCGGCCATCTCTCAAACGCCCGTCAGATGTTCGACGAAATTCCCCAACCAAATGTCTTCTCTTACAACGCCATCATTTCAGCCTACGCCAAAGAGGCCCAACCCCACATCGCCCGTCATCTGTTCGACCAAATCCCCGACCCCGATCTCGTCTCCTACAACACTCTCATCTCTGCCTATTCTGCCTGCGGCGAGACTGCCTCAGCCCTACGTCTCTTCTCCGAAATGAGAGAACTTGATGCCGATATGGATGGGTTTACCCTGTCAGCTGTGATCACTGCCTTTTCGGACAATGTCGTTGGGATTAGACAGATGCATTCGGTTGTAATTTCTTTTGGGTTCGATTCGTATGTTTCTGTGAACAATGCTCTGATTACGAATTACAGTAATAATGGATTTTTAGATGATGCTAAGCGTGTTTTTTATCAGATGGGTGAGATCAAGGATGAGGTTTCTTGGAATTCCATGATCGTGGCATTTGGGCAGCACAAGGAAGGATCGAATGCACTGAAATTGTTTCAAGAAATGGTACGTAGGGGATTGAATGTTGACATGTTTACATTGGCGAGCGTCTTGACTGCGTTTACGTGTGTAGAAGACATTTTGGGTGGGCTTCAATTTCATGCCCAGTTGATAAAAACTGGGTTCGAGCGGAATTCGCATGTCGGGAGCGGTTTGATTGATTTGTACTCAAAATGTAGCGGGGGTGTTTGGGATGCTAAGAAAGTGTTTGGTGAAGTCGATGAACCAGATTTGGTTCTTTGGAACACCATGATTTCGGGCTACTCCCAAAATGATGAATTTTCGGAAGAGGCCCTCCACTGCTTTCGGCAGATGCAGCGGGCTGGCCACTGCCCGGATGACTGCAGCTTCGTGTGCGTGATCAGTGCCTGCTCGAACCTGACGTCACCTTTGCAGGGTAAACAGATGCACTCATTGGCAATCAAATCTGATATCCCGAAGAATCAAATATCGGTCAACAATGCCTTGGTTGCAATGTACTCAAAGTGCGGAAGTCTCAAGGATGCAGGTTGGTTGTTTGAGAGGATGCCAGAGCGTAACACCGTATCGTTCAATTCAATGATTGCTGGGTATGCCCAGCATGGTCTCGGAATCAAGGCATTGAACTTGTTCGAGCGTATGCTCGAATCAGAGATTGCACCTACAAGCATCACCTTCATCTCTGTACTATCTGCATGTGCCCACACCGGAAAGGTCGATGAAGGGTGGGAATACTTCAATTCAATGAATGAAAGATTCATGATCAGACCAGCAGCCGAGCACTACTCATGCATGATTGATCTTCTCGGCCGATCAGGCAAATTAGATGAAGCCCAGAGGTTGATTGCGACAATGCCATTTGACCCAGGTCCAATTGAGTGGGCTGCATTGCTCAGCGCATGTAAGACACATGGGAACATTGAGCTTGGAGCAAAGGCGGCCCACCAACTCATTCAGCTAGAACCATCCAACCCTGTGCCCTACGTTATGCTATCGAACATGTATGCGAGTTTGGGCCAATGGGATGAGGTTGCAACAGTACGGAGACTGATGAGAGATGGAGGGATGAAGAAGAAGCCAGGCTGTAGCTGGATTGAGGTGAAGAAGGAGATCCATGTCTTTGTAGCTGAGGATAGCTCCCACCCAAGGATAAAGGAAATATATGGGTTCTTGGAAGAGATGTCAAGGAAAATGAAGCAGGCTGGGTATGTGCCAGACGTCAGATGGGCATTGGCTGGAGATGGGGCAAAGGAAGGGGAGAAGGAGATGAGGCTGGGCCACCATAGTGAGAAGCTTGCTATTGGGTTTGGCTTGATTAGTACTGAGGATGGGGTGCCCATACTTGTGGTGAAGAACCTTAGGATATGTGGAGACTGTCACAATGCTATTAAGTTCATATCTGCCATTGCCGGGAGAGAAATTACTGTTAGGGATGCACACAGGTTCCATTGTTTCAGGGATGGGAGATGTTCTTGTGGGGATTATTGGTGAGGATTGGAGTATGCTCATGATCTTTGTTTCAACAAGCAATCCGAACAGCATGGCTTGTCCGCAACGGTCAAGGCACTCATCAGGTGGGCCCCATCATGTTGATGTGCTGGCCCAAAAGTAAGATCCATTTGCTCATAAAAGTGATTGACCAAGATTCCGGGTCTGCATTCGGTATACATGTGGCCACCTGATGAGCTGACCCGGCTGATTTTCTAGCCAATGCGTCTATATGCAATATGGCCTGCTGATGAGCAGCTTGGATCTCTCTGATGTGTACCACATTGCCACATGTTCTGCAGTAGGGCTTCCCATTGAGCAGGGGGAGGAAGAGAAGGGAGTGGGCAATGTCATTCATGTCTTCTACTTGGATTGGTCTCTTAAGCATGGAAAAAGGGCTTATCAGATTGTTTGGAGTAGGGGTCATTTTCAGATCTTAGGGGTGATCAGAGAAAAGTAGAAAGGGAGACTGAGAAAGATAAGAGGGAGAGGTGGAAGAGGCCACCCCCAAATTTGAATTTCATCAAGAAGAAATCCAGGACAGTTCTTGCAACGTTTCAGAGACAATATTCTTAATTTTAGAGAGATTTCCGAGACTGACCGGATTGGACGATCCTAATGAGATGCAAGCAAAGACTCTGAGAGAAGGTTTGAAGATCTTCCCTTGCTTTTTGTTATTTTCTTTTTCTAGAAACCTTAGGCCCTGTTTGGTTGCCACTTAAAAATTAGTCCATCTCATTTTAGTTGACTCTAATTATGTATTAGAGATTTGGAAGGAGTTAAAAATAATCTTGACTCTAATTATGATCTCTAATGCGTAATTATTGTTAACTAAAACAAGATGAAATCATTTTGAAGTGGCAACCAAACAGGGTATTAGCGGTTCAAGGGGTCTCAAGAAATATCATTTCTTGAACTTTGATTGAGCATTTTGAGTCATAATAGTCATTTTTAAAGAAATCATAAGTTAGTTCATTTTCATTTTGCTTAGAGAGACCAATGAAATTGCCACCACCTTAACAGAATTGGTTATGGTGGAGATCTAGGCCATGTATTTCCAAATGAAAATTTGAAGTTTGAATTGAAAGTTTTGTTAGGAGTAACGTTGCTATATATAGTTCAAAGCATGTAACTCACAGAGCTGTCCAATGGTGAAAGCAAGGTTCCAGTGGTTTGGATCTTAATCATTTGTTTCATGGAGAATCCTTGGGTGCATTAGCAGTTCAGTTCACGGGCATGGATAACCATACCTGTTCATGGCTCAACCCATGAATATGATCAGGTCAGTTCCTTTGGTCCAATTTCAGAGAGATGAGAAAATTATTATTAAAAATCAGAGAAAAGGGAAATTTTATTTAGACTTGAGTCGGAAGAGAGACAACAAACACCTGTTCTTGCCAACACATTGACATTGCTTCTCTCTTAGGGGCCGTTTGGAGACCACCTAATAAGTAACTTTTTAACTTAATAATTTACTTTTTCAACTTAAGCTTGGTTATTAAACTTGAATAAGTCACTTATTTTGATAAGTGTTTTTTTTTATTATTTTGCTTTTCAACTTACAAAAAAATAACTTATACCGGGTCACTGTGAGCAGTGCACGTGCCGAAGCCTGATGAATGGATGTGCCATGTTGGGAAATATATCCCATTGATTTTTTTAAGCAATCCACCCTGTCAACCATTTTCATTGGTTCAATTTTGGCTGTGGGCCCAAATATGAGGCAGATCCAACACTTAAGTGGGCCACACTACTTGAAACAGTGGTATTAAATCTCCACTGTCGAAATAGTCATGAGCCCCACATTTTTTTTTTTTAAATATGCACCTATCCACCTCTTTCTTCATATGATCTTAAGGGGGTAGGAATGAGTCGAATGACCTTATGACCAGTTTGGATGGCAGATAATCATCACAGGGAGCCTTGGAAAGATTTAAATGGCTGTTGTTCAATCTCCATTGTTTCCTTCGATGTGGCCCACTTGAGCTTTGGATCTGCCTCATTTTTGGGCCCACCTCCTAACGTGATCTGGTAAAATGGATGGATGGGGTGGATTTCTAAGAAACATCACACTGGGCCTTAGGAACCTGGAGTTGAAAGCGAATTAGGTGTTACTCAGGTAACAGCTTAGTGGGCGTTACCCCTACCATGTGTGGCCCACCTTGAGGCATTTGTTGTATATCCGCCCCGTCCACCTATTTTTCCATCTCATTTTAGGATGCAATCCCAAATCATAAGAAGATCCAAATCTCAGGTGGACCTTACCAATAGAAACATTGATTAATAACCATTAAAAAACATTTTGTGGGCCACAAAAGTTTTGGGTCAATCTGATCTTTCTAATTTCGCTTCAAACAGATCTTCTTGACATTATCAACAGGTTGGATTGTAAATAAACGTTATTCCAATGGGCCCTTTGGAATTTTTAATGGTGAGTCACTCAATCACCACTGTTTCCTTTGGTGTGGTCCACCTGAGATTTGGATTAGTTTTGGTACCCATCCTAAAATGGTCTGGAGAAACGGATGGACGGCGTGGATATACATAAAATCATGAAGGTGGGCCCCACATTAGGGTTAACACCCACTATGCTGTTACGGACGCAGATTGGCTAGTGACCCCAACACCAGCCAGGGGGCTGGTGTCAAAGCTGTGTGGGCCCACCATGATGTATGTGTTTTATCCACGCTGTCCACCCATGCCCTAAAATGAGGCGGATCCAAATCTCAGGTGGACACACCACAGGAAACAGTGGGAATTGAATTCTCACCGTTGAAAACTTCTTGGAGGCCACAGTAGTTTTGGATCAAGCTGATATTTGTGTTTTCACTTCATCCAGGTCTGTGTGACGTTATCAACAGGTTGGATGGCAAATAAACATCACGGTGGGCCCTGGGAAGTTTTTAATGGTGGATGTTCAATCCACGCTGTTTTCTTGTGGTGTGGTTCACCTGAGATTTGGATCTACCTCGTTTTTGGGCCCATGCCCTAAAATGAGCTGGAAAAATGGATGGACAGCATGGATAAAGCACATACATCATGGTGGGGCCCACACAGCGTTGACACCAGCCCCATGGCTGGTGTTGGCCCTGTTGGGGTCACTAGCCAATCGGCATCCCCGGGTAACTAGGGGTGTCAATGGGCCAGGATCGGGCCTGAATATAAGTAGTGCTGGGTTATTTCAATTAATAAAAGTATTCAGTGTTTTTATATTAATTCATGCTTACATAAAAATAAATCCAATTTGATGTTATTTTGCTTTTGCCATATCTATAATGATTGTTGAAAATAATTATATGAGAAATAAGCACACTTAGATAATTGTGAAAGCAATATTCTCAGTTAACGAAGAAGGTGTTTCCTCATTGGATGAGGTGTAGGCTCAGTCTCTCTCTTTGAAATAGTTTATGCTCTTTAATAGAATTTCTCTAGTGCAATAGGTGTATACTATGGTCTCGAGTATTCATGTGTAAAGTTAATTAATTTCCAGTCTAGTTTTTCCCTCCAAGCTAGCCTCATATGCACGTATGACCTTAAAGCATAATGTAGCATTTTCAAAAAGACAAAGTGGGCCTTTCGCAACCCCTTCTTCCTATCCAATGCATGACTAAAGTACTTTTGCTCCATAAAAGCGAAAAATCCTTATTCTTTTTTTATCCTACCCCTAATAAACGACATATACATAACGAGGTGGTCCCACAATAAATTTAGGAAGTCTTAGTGGTTAGGCGTCCCTTCTTGCTACCTATGATGTGTGGCCCACCTGAGTTTCAAATTTGTCTGATTTTTGGCCCCAGGCCTAAGTTTGAAGGTAGTGGTAATGTACGCACCAAGTGGGCCCACGATAGCTTGGTACCATGCCTACGTTCTCCACGTTTATAACCTCATAAAACAAATACAAACTACAAACAAACTGCGTGAAAAACACGCCCACCCAATTTTTTTAAAAAGCCACCAAAATAGGCCCGTTCATGGGCATTTTGGTAATCTTGTCCCCCACAAACCACAAAACCAAGGGATGAAGATTACAAGAATCCTGTAAACTTCCAGGTATTACAAGATCCTCCACACAAGGATGTTGACACCATACTCGGGTTTTCATTTAGTACAAGTGGACCACACGTGGTTAGTGATCAAGACCGTTGATAGTTGGGCCCACTATCGATGTCCTAGCCACCAATCTTGAAATCTTTTTTTCAGCCAAATATGGACCACTACTGTACTTTTATTCTTAACCATCTATTAACTGGTCCCAAAATTGAAAACTCAGGATCATCCAATCAAGAAGATTTTGAGACATGGTCCATCCATGCAGAGATCTGACCCACCAATGGTCTAGATCGATGAATTATGGGCCGAAGTTGTGCAAACTGAAGACCAGAGTCTACCATGCATCTCGTTGGGTCGAGGACCACTAACTCCCCTTTGATTTAAACGACCCCAACGGCTATTTCAATGAAGCCAATCCATCAAGACCTTGGAAGGACCTCCTTCACAGGTCCCACCACCTTTTTTTGGTATACTCTCCGATCCTTTTTATAACCCTTCGATCCCTTCAACCCCTAGTGGGAAAATCATAGATTTCCCTAATAATCTCCTCCCTCCATCTTCGCCATGGCCGATCACCATGATCCCGGTAATATCAACGGTCGCGATGCTGTCATCGACGTCATCAAGCCGTCCAATTTCACAGGCAGGCTCGAATTCGCGAATCTAACGTACTCGGTCACAAAGAAGCTGAAGGATGATGATAAGTGGACCACACAAGAAGTGGACCTGTTGCACCAGATCACCGGGTATGCACCGAAGGGGTGTGTCACTGCAGTGATGGGGCCCAGTGGAGCCGGGAAGTCTACATTCTTGGATGGATTGGCCGGCCGGATCGCGAGCGGTAGCCTCAAGGGCCGGGTGTCGTTGGATGGCGCCGAGGTGAGCTCCAGACATCCGCATACGTAATGCAAGAGGACCGGCTCTTCCCGATGCTGACCATTTACGAGACGCTGATGTTCGCGGCGGATTTACGGCTTGGGTCCATCTCGCGGGTTGATAAGCTGATCGAACAGCTGGGATTGGCGGTATGTGATTCAAAATTCAGTTATTGGTTAGATTAATGGGACACGATGATGCAGTACTTATCAAAACTTATCACCATCCAATCAAGATCCGACGGGGATAAGAACATGGACCGCACTTGCTTTGACAGTCCTACGGGTAACACCTAATTCGTTTCCTTGGAGTTGGGTTCACCCAGCAATCCTCGTCCAGCAAGGTCAGGGAAACCGCATGTTCAATCAAGCAGTGATGATGGACCCACTTTGATGTATGTGTTGTATATCCATGTTAGGGCATGAACCCAAAAATGAAGCAGATCTAAATCTCAGGTGGACCACACCATAGGAAACATTATGATTGAATGCCTGCCATTAAAAACTTTTTGGGGCCACAAAAGTTTTGGGTCAAGCTGATATTTGTGTTTTCCCTTCATCACTGTCTATGTGACCTTGGTTGGATGGCAAATAAACATTACGGTGGGCCCTATATTTGGATCTGACTCTTTTTTGGGCCAATGCCTTAAAATGATATGGCAAAATAGATGGACGGAGGAGATATATAACACATTCATTAAGGTGGGACCCACTGTCATGGCATTGTTGGATTGGGTATTTCAATAACCCAACATGCCTTTTGGACGAGGTATTTTAAAAAGCATACTTAGCAAACATGCTTATCGGCTGGTTAGGTAGAAACCAAGATAAGCTACTTGCAGCATAAGTAGCTTATGAAAAAGTCCACCCAGAGCTCGGGAAAACAAAAATGGCTGGTTAAGTAGAAACCAAGATAAGCTACTTGCAGCATAAGTAACTTATGAAAAGTCCACCCAAAGCTCGGAAAAACAAAAATGAAACTAAAAGCCTATACACTGGACCAGAGAAAAAAGAAAAGAAAAGAAGCCTACACACATGGCCAGAAAGAAAAAACCTACACATTTTAATTGTTTTATCTTCATTCAACCAAGTGAAAGATGACCTTATGTTAGAAGATAGACATATTAGTGCTAATTAAAAACAATTCTGCATCCAGTTTGATCTTTTCTTTTTTTCTTTTTGGAAGATCATTGATATTTACCGACCCCAAGCTCCTAACATTTCAAGATATGATCCTCATTTAGTCTCTTTTTCCACTCTATGATTCTATCACAAGGGAAGTTCTTTTGCTGTCCTGAGTCCTGACTAATGGAACTTTTGTAATTCCTCTTTTCCTGCAAAATTCTAGAATATTTCTCTCCCCTTTTCATCAACTCTATTAAAGGTTAAGGCCTACCTCCTGTGAGCTTTTTCAAACTCAACGTCAATGGTGTGGCAAACCCGGATGGGTCAGGTGTGTTAGGAAAACCGGCAGTAGAAGCAGAAGCCGAATGCACAGAGTAATGCGGGATCAAACGAGAACACATGATGAAATCAAACCACACACAAGTATTCACCACAAGAGAATCTGAATTTACGTGGAAAAACCCCTCAACGGGTAAAAAACCACGGCACAAAGCGATCCACTATGAATGAACAGAAGATTATAGAGATGACAATCCACAAGTAAGGAAAAACAGAGAAAACCCCAAGTTCTCTCTCACACACACCTCACCCCTTCCTAACACGATTAGAAAACCTTAGACACCTTAGGATTGTTGCTAAACACGTTTACAACCCACTTAAATAAGTAGAAAACCCAAAATAGCAACCTCTTACGCAATCCTGCGTGTTGCACAAGAAACCGCGTTGGCGCTCAACCGGTCACCCAACACAAAAAATTGTCCAGGGAGAAATTCCACGTTGCTACCTCACTGCCGACCAGTCGCCCGACTAGTCGGAACCCCCTGCATACCGGTCAGCCAACCGGTCTAGGACTACATAGATTGTCCTTCTTCAGTCTCCACGTGCATCTGGGTTACACAGCCAGACCGGTCGCCCGACCGGTTTGAGCACCTAATAAATGCACAGTTTGAAGGCTACCCCAACAATCTCCACTGAGGCTTCAAACGACGAATCAACAACATCCTTGCAACGTCATCTCATCTTCAATCATAGCTTCACCGCTTCTCGTGCCACCATCAACTCTAACTTTGCAAATTCATGCCCTTTACCGCTCTTCTCATGTGGCCCTTAGACAGTTGCCACATACAAGCAACCGTAGATCTCGCTGCCTTTCCCACAACTCCACTGTGAATTGTACTCCCGATCAACATGTAAAGATGGCCACACCTCTGTGCCTTTATACACACGAGTGCCCCCTTCATCACTTCACAACAACGATCGCGGCTGATAAACACACACCCTTTCGCCTCGAGTGCACCAAGAGAAATCACATTCATCTTCATCTTGGGGACGTGCTTCACATCTTCCAGGACTCGTTCGATCCCATCGAATATCCTGATGCGCACCATACCAATACCCACCACCTTATGAGCGAATCCATCGCCCACAAACACCGATTCTCCACCATACTCACTATATGTCGTGAATGAACTCCGGTCAGGACATACGTGACATGAAGCCCTCCACTCACTATCGTAAGAACCCTTGCCAGATATAGTCAGAACTTCACATAGATCGTCACCATCCTTTATGGTATCGGCTCCCTCTCTAGAAGAATTTTCATACCTCTCTTGTTTCAACCTGGGATTCTAACGATCCCCTATCATGTAACCCTCCTGACCACAATTCCAGTAATTCACTATAGCCTTCCCTTTGCCCTTGGCCCTAAATCCCGATTTCGAATATCCTCCATGCTCAGAACTTCTTCCCCTCATAACCAGTGCCTTTGAGGAATAAGGGGAAGCAATGTCACCGCTTTTCTTTCTCACCGCCTTCGACTGGAGGGCTGAGATAACGGCTTCAACGCTTATGGTTTTCCTCCCCGCACACACAGAGTCCCTGAACGACTCATATGAATGTGGAAGAGAATTCAACAGGATGCATGCTTGATATTCATCCTTCATCATTTCATCGATCTCCACCAACTTGCAAACCAGCCTATTGAACGTGCCCAGGTGGTCCTCCACCTCAATTCCCTCAGTCATCCTCAAGATGAACAACTGCATTAACACATACATGCGATTTTCTAGAGATTTATTGGCATAAACCTTCTCTAGCTTCGCCATCGTTTCAGCCGCATTCTTATCCTTCATGACATGATAGAGAACATCATCTATAAGGTTTAATAGGATTGAGGTTCTAGACTTCTTGTCGAGCCTCGTCCACTCATCGTCTTTCATACCCTCGGGTCACTTTTCAAGATCTTCATCAAGCCCTTGCTGAACTAGAAAGGATTCAACCCTCACATTTCATTGCTCAAAGTTATTTTTCCTGGAGAGCTTCTCTACCTCAAACCTTGCACCCGATCTCATCTTCTCGTCTCAGATCCGAATTCTACTCCACCCCAACTTTAACTTTGATACCACTTGTTGGGAAAACCGGCAGCGGAAGCCGAACGTGCAGAGTAATGTGAGATCAAACGAGAACACATGATGAAATCAAACCACACACAAGCATTCACCATAAGAGAATCCGAATTTACGTGGAAAAACCCCTCAACAAGTAAAAAACCACAGCACAAAGCGATCCACTATAAATAAACAGAAGATTACAAAGATGACAGCCCACAAGCAAGGAAAAACAGAGAAAACCCCAAGTTCTCTCTCACACACACATCTCCCCTCTTCCTAACACGATTAGGAAACCTTAAATACCTTAGAATTGTTGCTAAACACGTTTACAATCCACTTAAATAGGTAGAAAACCCAAAATAGCAACCTCTTACACAATCCCACGTGTTGCTCAAGAAACCGCATTGGCACTCAACCGGTCGCCCAACACAAAAAACTGTCCAGGGAGAAATTCCACGTTGCTGCCTCACTGCCGACCCGTCGGAACCCCCTCAGCCTAGGGCCACACAGATCGTCCTTCTTTAGTCTCCACGTGCATCTGGGTTACATAGCGAGACCAGTCGCCCAACCGATCTGAGCACCCAATATGTGCACAGTTTGAAGGCTACCCCCAACAAGGTGGTGCTACTAGCCTACATTATGAACCATTTGGGTCGGTTTGTGGCCGGATTCTTTGTCAAGCTATTGAATTGTTCAGTTCATGTGGCCGTTGTGCTTGATAGTTGGGAGGCCGTATCATACATATGGGGAAGCAAATTGCACTGCCATATGTATAAGAGCAAATCCATTCCATTTCTGCAATGGAATTTCTATTTCCCCTCCATTGAAGAAAGAGACAAATAGAAGCCATCAAACCCAGATTGTTGAATGATCCATTTACCATCTTCCAATTGGATGCAATGTGGGATGGCGTCTAGGTGCTATTTACCGTATATCACATCCCATATTCTATGTGGGTGCTATTGGAAGCAGCAACAGATTCTCTGGTAGTGATGCAATTAAGGTCGCACCCCGATTCTATTTTGAATTCACTCACATATTTTGATAGCCCACAAAAATTTGGTATATGCAAAATGGGAGGCTTGCCAAACTCACATGCATTTACAAGGCAGTTCATGCATGCACCACAAGTGATATTATAGCCCATTAATACGATATCTAATCCATTCATTAGGGGGTACTAGCATTATTAACTATCCAAGAACCAGGTTGGTCCACTCATGAGGTGGGCGACAGTTTACAAAGCAAATATACAACTAAAAAAAAAAAAAAATTGGCTGAAAGCTTCCTCACCCATCAATTGTTTCTAACATCATGGCCCACCTGAACGAACCAAATTTATGTTTGGGCGAGAACATCCAGTCCCACCTGATCAACGGCTTAGATATTGCACCTCCGCATACCATACTTTAACCACATAGTTACAAGGCATTTCTGACCACCCAAATCACAGTGCATGACCCAAAACTTAGGCCAAGAATCGATAGCAACCATTTGATTACGCCCTTGGAATTTGGACCACCCACTATTCACAGCCATAATCAATTGGTTGGCCTTGATTACCTGATCAGTGCATTTTAGAGATGACATCCATCCACATCATGCCCCATAATTTGGATGGTTTGGATTGCCATAAATGATTGTTGTGTGTGGGGAGGAAAGGTCACCACCATTTTCAGAATGGTAATCTTACATATGCCTCCATGTAATTAGAACGGTTGTCCATTGGAACACTACAATAAAGAATTCTTTTCTAATATTTTGGCCACCGCGTACAGCCAATTCTGCTTAATTGGGGTGTTTGGATGTGGCCAAATCATGGTTGGTGTACTGCTGTTCGGAATCCTGGGGCAGCAAGGAGAGCCGAACTCTTATTACACAGGCTCTGCCTTCCCACTTCTTCTGCACCAAATCACGATTCTAACCACCATCTTGCGCACCCAAACAGGTCACAAATGCAATCTATTAGTATACTACACCAGAGAAGACAAACCATACACCAGGCAAAACTAACAAAACAACCTTCCCACTGCACTGATGAGTGGGTCAGTTAAATTTAATGAACACATCGTTGAATTCAGTTACCTAACTTCTCCGTAAAATTGCAATCAACAAATATCGACTGCTCTTACGAGTAGAACACAAAATAATATAACTGACACCAGATCTTATCCACCGAATCGTGTTACCCGGCAGGACGTGTTTCCAGGCGACGGCTGAAAAGGCTCAAGGCAAGTTGGCACAGGAACCTTCCTAGACACACTGGGGTCAAGGGTATGCGCTGAGGTGAAAGACTTGGCAGCTCGGCTTGTAGGACTTCTTGTTTGCTGCCTGCTCGAACTTCTTGGTGGCAGGTTCGTTCTCTTCCAAGCCAGTCTGAACAAAGTACCGAATCCACCAAGACGAGCTCCGCAATTTGGCCTTCAAGAAGTGAAATCATTCCGACAAATGTCATCATGTCATTGAAATGGTTATAGAAATTTACTTTGGATTGATCAGGACAGAATACAAAAAAACTATCATAGCCACATTTTTACTAATCCAACCCAGGCACATGCATACTGGAGAGAGAGAGAGAGAGAGAGAGAGAGAGAGAGAGAGAGAGAGAGAGAGAGAGCATGTGCATGTGCATGGACCCTAGCATACAGTGCATGAACGATTATACATGTGCCACACCGATGCATGTTGAGCATATGCAAAAATGGTATTCTCAAGTGATTGCAGCACTAGCACGAAAATAAGCTCCAATATCCAAATAACCACCAATCTCTTGTAGAATGGACATAGAAAGGCATAGACATTCAGCACACTACAAGAAACTGATGAAAAGGATATGCTTGACGAGAAGGAGAACTGAAATGACGTGTACTTCCTAACAATAACACAGATTGCAAGGGGAAAAAAAATCTTTTCTTAAAGATCAAAAGCGATTTAGCCAAAAGATGGAATGCCAAGTGCATTTACTTAACAGTTTTGTCTTCTATATAAGATGAACGTGAGGTTTTCTTTTTGTCATTCTTGTCTTCCTCTCCCTCTTCTTCTTCTTCCTCTTTTCTTTTTCTTTTCTTTTTTCTTTCTTTTTTTTTCGCACACGCACATGGGTTGGGGAGGGGGAGTTCCAATACAAAGAGTAGCAGAATTCTTAGCCTCCTCTACATTGTTAAACGAACTACTTAATCCAGAGAGCAGGGATTTGATTTCTTTTTTTGAACGTTGATGGTATATATAAAAGAACGAGGTCAAAGAATACATAGATACAAATATACGAAGAAGTACAAAACCCAACCCCAAACTCCCCCAAAGGAGCAGAAAAACAGATATAGCTATCTCTATGTCCCCCAATCCTTCAAATTGAGCATTGCCCTATTGAAAACTTGCACCGGCCCACTCTTTTTGTTTTTGAAACATCGTTGATTTCTTTCCCACCATAAAGTCCATAGAATTGTTAATAAACTTAAACGCCACACCTTTATCTTCTCTTTCCCTAACCCCTCGCCATGCCAAGCTATGAGAAATTCAACAATCGTCTTCGGGAACACCCAAAGAACCCCGAAGGATTGGAGAAGAAGACCCAACACTTCTTTGGCAAAAACACAATGCATGAATAAGTGATCCACAGATTCGGCATCCTTGTAGCACATCAAGCAAACGTTTGGGAGAGCAGGGATTTGATTTCATTAAGTGCATAACAGAAAAACCAAGGAGCATCTCCCCTAACAGCCCACCAAGGAACTCTTGCTGCATGGCCTCCAATGACCACTTAGGGTGGTGAATTTGCGGTGACTAATGAGGTGACCTTCCCTCAGCGCCAAAACTTGGGGCCTGTATTGGGAGGCAGTGTTCCTTTGGCCCTGAGAAAGCTGATACTACAACTCCATTTGCATCTCTTTTCCTCCCCCCCCCCCCCCCCCCCCCCCCGGAACACAGCCATTGGTCCTCTCACAACCTTAGAAAACCCACTCAAGTTCAACTTGTCCCCTGAGGGGGTCCCAAACGATTAGAGATTTAGGGACTCTATGCTTCTTGGACACCATCACGGCCCATTCTTTCTCAATGCCTGACGCTGTCCAACCCCTGAATTTACTTGACACAGATGCCTATTCCATGACCAATGCTTTGGTTTTGTCAATCAGGGTCCTTTCCTTCCATAGTTCCCAGATTATAGCAGCTGGAATAAGATTCCATAGAATTTTCCTTTTGCTTTGACACAGACCTTTGCCCCAGCTGATAAATACCTCTGCAACTGAGAACTCTGAGAACCATGCTACCCAAAGTTCCAACAGGAAATGATTCCATAGGGCCCAAGCCATCAAATGAAGTAACACATGCTGACCATTGTGGCAGAAGGTCTAGGTTTGCATAGCAGAGGAGATGGATGATTAGAGGGTTCCCAAAGAAGTTGAGGAATCCATAAATGCAGATATTGCACCTCCAATTTGCAAATGACACCCTCGTTCTTTGTCAAGCGTCAGTGAAACAAAGATAGTTTGAAGAATATCTTAAGATGCTTTGAAGTTGTATTGGGCCTTCAGTTGAACCTAAGAAAAGTTTGATGGCAGGGATGGGAGTTGAAGAAGAAAGGGTTAGATGTCTGAAAAGGAGAATGGGATGCAAATGTGTGGAGCTCCCATTCATTTCCTTGGGCTTCTGCCTGGTAGGAAACCAAATTTGGGTACGTTTTGGAATCCAGTTTACAGAAAGAATAGAAAAGAAATCAGCCAAATGGAAAGAGTCATCTCTCCCTTTTAGAGGAATGAGTAAACTTAATTAAGGTCAAGCTATCCAACTTACCAGTGAATTATATGTCCCTATTCAAGATCCTACAGTGCTGGCATCCATGATAAAGCTCCAAAGAGACTTCTTGCGGGAAGGGGAGGAAAGGAATCGATTTCTTCTTGGAAATTGGGGAGATGGTCAGAAGTCAGTAAGTGAAGGAGGGCTTGGTATCAAAAAAGTTAAAAGCAAAGAATTGGGCATTGTTGAGCAAATGATGGTAGAGATTTGGAGGAAGAGCCAGAAGCACTATGGAGAAATGTAATAGTTGGAAAATATAGCTCATCAGAAGAAGAATGGCGTCTAGGCATTGGAAATAGATCAAGAGGATTGCAAATTCGGGGTGACATTAGTAAGGTTGAGAAGTGGAATGAGGGTCAAAGCAGAAACATCTCAACCCAGGTAAGGAAGTACGTAGGGAAGTAATTTAGTGAAGGTATATGGTAGGAAAAGTAGACAACTAATTTTTGGAAGGATGCATGGTTAGATGAGATCCTTCTTGAATCATCTAATCAATGCCTCCTTGAAATTGTAGCAAACGAGGAGACAAAAGTAGAGGATTGCTATGAGGTTTCGAGAGTATGGAGTGGTCTATTAAATGGTCAACATCCCTAGATGAGGTAGAGTTTGGCCTTCTCACAAGATTATTGAATAGACTGAATGGATAAGCATTAACCAAGGAGAAGAAGATAGCAGGACGTGGAGGGGCATCAAATGGAAACTTTTCATCAATCTTGCTTCTCACTTCGTCAAGTGGCATAGAAGGCCCGGTGTATGTGAAATATAGCTGCACAAAGCGTGAAGCGAAGCAGCTACAAATTTGGGTGCAGGAGAGGGGAAGCGCCTGTTTCAAAATGAAAAGAAGTATAAATAGAAGGAAATGAGAGCAGAAGCAATATTCTGAAGTGGTGATTTGAAGCCAGAGAGGCACCCAATTAGAAGGATCCTGTGACTAAGAATTGTGAAAGTCTCAAGTGCCCCAGTCTCTCCAAGAGTCAAGGAATTTGCATGGGTGGCGGAGGTAAATAACATACTCACACTTGAAAATCTAAAGAAGCGGAAAATGTTTTTCCCAAATAGATGTGTCACATGCAAGGAGAATGAGGAAACAGTTGATCACTAATTCCTTCATTGGCCGGTGGTTAGAGAGATTTGGGCACACTTCTTTATCCCATTTTAGGATTGGGTGGTTTCTCTATTCATCTATAGAAAATTTGATGGAGGTATGGAGGGCAGCCCATTCAAGAACCGAAAAGAGACATTGCGGAGAATGTTCTTTTTTTGAATCATTTAGCATTGGAAGGAGTGAAATGTTAGAATATTCAAGGCTACAGTCCTTCCACAGTGGAGGCACTATTTGAGAAAATACTTCTCATGATAAGCAATTGGTCCCTTGTGAGAGTTGAACTCCATGAAGAGGGAGCTGTTTGGTTGTTTGGACCGCCCTGGTGCTGGAGCGGATGTGGTTGTTTATCTTGTAATCACTCTCAGGCTGGATGGTTTTTTCCCCTAGTTGATAGAGGGTATCTTGTATGGGGCCCGTTTTCCCATGAAATTTTATTTTCATGTTTCATAATAAAATAGCCAATTCTCAAGAAGAAGAAGAAAGATTGATCTCCATGGCGTAGAGTAGCATCAACACCATGTACTAAGGGCCAACTTCTTAAAACAATAGTGAACACATCTTGGTGGAGTCTTATACCACCTGGAAATTTGATTTGAATCACAAGCCAAGTTGGCAGCCAAGACTGAGTTTTTAAACCTTGAACTAAACAATTCACCACTTGTCTAATTTAGATGTATGGTCAGGGGGAATTTTGTACTCATACAACCACCACATCCAAATTAGGACATGATTGAGGAGCTTTGTTAGTTGTTACTTGGTTGACACAACTATTGCAGATTGATTTTATACCTACACACGTAAGTTATTAACAGACCAACAGAATTACAACTTCTAACTGTCAAATACCAAAATTATCGGCAAATCAAGAAAACCATGTCATCAATAACACCAAAGGGTGGTGATACATATTCTGAAGCATATAGATATAAAAAAATAAAAAAAATGAAAAACAGGGATATAGTTTCGGGGCCTGTTTGCTTAAAGGAACCCAAGACAACATGGGGCCTGTGGCTCCGCATCATCAGTTTAATCATCATTTTGCTGGAAAATGGCCCACTATTTGTATGTCTTTTATTTTGGCTCGGTCAAAAAAAAGAAACATTCAAATAGAAGGGTGCTTTCATTCAAATAGATGATGTCGAGCTGCCAGCCCTGCGTCTTTTTTTCTTTTCTTTTTTTTCTTTTCTTTTCTTTTTTTTTTTTTTAAGAGGTAACGCAAATTTTATTAAAAGCCACAAAAAGTGGAAAAAGAATAAACAAAACAGCAAAGGAAATGAACTATAGGCCCAACAGGACAATAATGACAAAAGGATCCAACTCCTTCAAACCCGAGGCCCAGTCTACTGTCCAAGACAGCCTTCTGAAAGGTTCCCTCCACCCCACGACATTCCTATCAAAATCTAGAAATCCTTGGATTCTTCTAACGCAAAGTCTTTTGGAAGTAGCGTAAATGTATCGAAAGATTACATCACCGACTTATCACAATAATGTTTAAATGATTTACAGATTGAAATCACACTTCATCACATGTAGAAGATCCAAGAGTAAACAGATAAAGAATGATAATCCTTTGAGTTGCAGACATACCGGCTTTCCGAATTTGGACAGCTCCGCACCTTTCGCTCTGTGCTGACCGGGATAACCTATTTGGTTCAAATGGAAAAAAAGGAGCTCGGATGACATGAATATTACTTATCTTTTATGTAAAATAAAATAGCAAATGAAATATTAGCTCCATTAACACCAGCATGAGCATGTTGAACTCTTGAGCATAAAATTGGCAGATGACATCAATTCTGTTCAATTAGCAGAAGCATGCTATTGTGCAAAGAAGACTGCAACCACGCATGTTGATTTGTAGCTTGTATACTATGAAATGCACTAGGCCTGGCATAGCCCTTCCAGTAAGCAAGTTGAGGAGGTATGCTTGCATTTAAGTAGGCAACACTGCAATGCAGTGTATAAAGATAAACAAAAATGACTACAAAATTCATTACTTCAGTTTTCATGCTTTATCTAGGTATTCAAAAATGGTAATATAACAGTCGTACCTGCCGTTACGTAACGGTAACGGCACGTGCTGTTACACAATACGGGGTTGTAACAGCCCATTCCAGAAATTTTAGACCGTGATGGACCTATGACAGCCATAACAGTCCATTAAGGTAAAAATATATAACCCCCCAAATGGTGGCTGTTTTCAAATTTTCCATTTCACCCCCTCTTTTCCACATTTTCCCTTCTTAAGTTGTTTTCAAGCCATTTTCGACCATACTCGTGCAATTTTTGAAGATCAAAAGATAAAACCATTTTCAACGAATCAAAGATGTAGAGCCAAAGTTGGAGAATATAAAAAAAAATTAGGTAAATTTCCTTTTTTTTTTCTTGTTGTAGAAGTATTGATTCAACGTGATATATTATTGAATCAACCAAGTGTCGCAAGATTTGTGTTTGATTTGGACATGTCAGTAAAACATTTTATTTGGTATTTTTGGCAATTTCGAGCTATTTTTGGGATGGGTGGCAACATTTTTTTTAGATTTTTTTCCTTAGTCGGAAGGTGGGGGGAGCTGGACTCAGAAGGTTGGTTGATATGAATCTGGCCTTTATTGGGAAGTGGACTTGGAGATTTGGATCTAAACTAGGAAGATTGTGGAGGGAGGTCATAGCCGGTAAGTATGGTGTGCAGGGGGGAGTGGTTCATGAAGAGGTCCTCGCTTTATAGAGCTTCAAGTATTTGGAAGGCGGATGCAGCAACGGAACATCTGGTTCGCAGTGGTATGGCGTTTTCTTTCAGCAATGGGAGTCGCATCCGCTTTTGGGTGGATATTTGGTGCCTGAGTAGCATGTTCCAGGATCTATTCCCTAGAATTGTTTGTCTTGCTCCTGACCATTTCCTATCAGTGGCAGATTGTTTTTCTGTCAGCGATAGGTAAATAGTTTGGAATCCTTATTGCCGAAGAACTTTGACGGATGAAGAGATTCTTGAACTTACTGGGTTATTGAATCATCTGAAAGATATCAGCCCTTTATACAATGATAGAGATTCATCACTATGGTCAGCGCTAGTTCCGGTAAATTCTCTGTCCGATTGCTTCATGGGTTGATCTCCTCATCGCCTCGCTCTTCCTCTTCCCAACATCCTTACCAGCAGTGGTTCTATGGAGCCCCTCAACAAGTGGTGACTTTTGTTTAGCTTGTGAACCAGAAGAAGGTTCTTATAGTTGATAACTTCCAAAGGAGATCGCTAGTGCTTCCCAACATTTGTCTAATGTGTGTGAACGGCGCAGAGTCCATCGATCACCACTTCATTGCTCGTTCGCAAGGAAAGTGTGGGATCACTTTTTGGGAGAGCGTCATACTGCATGGGCTATGCCGAGGTCCATAGAAGATGCTTTGTGGGTTTGGCATGGAGGTGGAGTGGGTAAAGCCGAAAAAACCAAGTGGAGGCTGACTTTAATGGCGGTGCTTTGGGTAATTTCGAGTGTTAAGAACAGGTGTTGTTTTAGGAAGTAAAGGGTGGATGTAAAGGAGACCATTAGGAAAGCTAAGTGGTTTATTTCAAGTTGGGTTGTTTTTGCTTTGCATAGTCTTGTTCGTGTGCCTTGTATTCTTTCCTCGCTTTGCACGAGTTTTCTGATCAATATTTATGTTACCTCTCAAAAAGAATAGTAGAAGAAGAAGAATTCCTCAAGTTTTGGGGCCATTTGAGTACCACCCATATCAGCCCAACATTATTCATCCAGATTTAATTTTAATTTTTCAAGTTCTCAAGGAAAATGGTGTCAAATTGTTAGAGATATGTATGACCCTCATAGATTACATGAACTTCAGGCCATTTTGGAGCCATTCAAGTGTACCTTTTTCAGCCCAACACTACTCATCGGAAATTAATTTTTTTTATTTTTCATCAATTTCTTGAGGGAAATGGTGTTAAATGGTTAGGGATATGCATTAATAGAATGAATCATTATAGTTGTGGACGTATGGTATGGTTGTTTGAATATCAGTGATTTTGGTTATATAAATACAAATATATATTTGTCTCACCATTCATCAACTCACCATTACATTCATTATTCATATAAACTTTTTTATATTGATATTAGATATTTAAAATATTAAATACAGGAGTTTTAGAGTCAGTCCCAACCTGAGTGGTGGTGCAATATCATAGAAGCTAAAAATATATTGTAATATCTCTTTCTACTACGGAATCTGAGATATAAGCCCTAGGTTTATCTAAGAAAGAGGCAAAAATGGATTAACACTCTGATATGCAATTTACCGTTATGGGTAAACCCATTCCACGTATAGGCTTATATTGAGATTGCAGTGCAGATATTAGTAAAGTGAATAGTTAGTCGTACAATTGGAAATTATGACAAGTGCATCTAAAACATAATTACACAATGCAAATTGCTTGATTATGAAGTGAACATTGTGGACTTTGTCAGATCTTAAGAATCTAGTTTATTCCTTACGTATTTGAAAAGTGATAAGAATTATTAAAGAAACCCAAGGGGCAAAAAGCTATACAATACTCGAGCCAAAGCAAGAGAAGAAAACCAAAAGACCAAAAAAGTCAAGAAGCCCACTCCAATACGAGATACTTCGCCTTCTAGAAATTTCCAAAGGAGGCCCGCTCCGATTTGGAAAACAACAGTTATTCCTCTCTCCCCAAAGGATCCAAAGACTGACCAACAAGGCTAGCCTCCATCTCCTTTTTTCCCGAGGTTGATTCCTTAAAAAAGGGCCTTAAGAAAAGTGAAAGAAACATCAAGGAGAATGGGACAAGCCCATATATTGAATCTTCAATAGCAGTGACCTAATCTAGTGACTAGAGATTGCCAAAAGTCTAGGCTCAATGCGAAGCAAATATTGGAAGATCATTGATAGACTAACTTGAAATAGAAGAATTAAGCTTCTCCAAGTTCTATCCCAATGGTGTGATACCACAGTATCTTTAACATGCGAGAGGTTGGACAAGTTCCTTAATGAGATCTATAGTTATTATAGCATGAAATGTGTTACAGAGCATCCTAGATAGACTCAACTATATGAGTGGAGGTGGGGCTGCTTCCTATGATATTCAGGGCGGTATCTCCAAAGCACTCGTGAAATAGGATTTAAGAACAAGGCTGAAATGTGTAGGCTAACTTGGGCATTTTCGTAAGGAAAAAAAATCTGTGGATTATTTTAAGAAAGTCTTATATTAAAAAAGTTTCAAGACTGTACACTAATAATCTTATAAAACCACATCAATAATCCTATATGAAAAAAGTATTAATTCAAGACTTTGTACACTAATCATCTCATAAGACTTGCTCTACTTCACAGGCAAAGGGTCAAGTACATTGTTTTGTAAGGAAACATGTCTGGAGTATTTTAAGTTTTATAGTAAAAGAGTATTAATTTTCATTATCAATCTGAAGAACATTGCATTCCAAACTCATGCTAGGGCTTCCGAATATATGGCCCTCGATAGAGTGGAATGGTAGAACAAGATTCATGTAGCCGACCACAAGTAATTGAGATCAGGCTTAGATGACAATGATGAGTAAAAAAAAGTATTAATTTAAGACTGTGGATACTAATAATCTTCTCAAACTTCATATACTTCATAAGGTAAAGGTACAAGTCGAGAGACACTTTTACCATGACTTTTATAACCAATTACTTGGAAAAAGCTTAAATGATGGTGATGGTGATGGTGACGGTGATGGTGATGGTTTTTTCCCTACATACTTAGGTAGTTTTTCGTTCTTCGTTTATTTTGAAACAGGGAATTGTTGAGTTTTATTTCAAAATAGAAGTGCATGTGCATGTGCATGTGCTCACACGTGAGAACTTGCACCACCTGTGTCTTTTGTTTGCTTTTGTACCTGAAATCTCTTCGAGGTTTTTGTCTTTTGTAACTGCTCCTTTCTTAAAATTAGTTTTTGTTACTGACAAAGGGGTGTCATGAGAAAACAGTAACAGTTAGTTTTCTAATGGATTTACATACCCCTCTTGGGGTCATTTGTGAAACACGAGAGTTCTCCTCTTTTCACAAGCACTTGTTTCCTTTGTTTCTCCATACTTGTAGTCCGAGCAAACAGCCCACAACAGTGATCCATTGGCTCAACGTGGCGGTGCAGCCAGAGTCGAGAATCCTTTTGTAGGAGGGTCCTTGTCGCAAGGGCATTCCACCTGTAAGAAACACTACAACTGCATGGGACAGAACTTGTCTTAGAGATAGCAACCTGATCGTGTTTAGCCCCTCGATGTCACCACATGCAATCTTCAACTAATTGTTAGTCTACTCATGAAGACTCCAAGATCTTCCATTCACGCGGCTGCAACCTTGCTGGTAATCTGTTTTTATCAGGAGGTGAGTCTTCTGGGTACCTTTTCATATACCACTGCAATAATACGTGAAGAAGGTGATCCAGAGGAGAAGCAACCATGCCTAGACTGCCTCTAGATCTTATGATTCAGATCCTTTACATCAACGAAGACATATTTCATCATAACCCATCACCTCTCAATGACATTTCAACCCATCGTGAAAGAAAACACAACCCACTACAGGAAATTATTCCATGTTCTTGGACATTCGTTCACTGTTGAATATTATTCTTCAAATTAAAGCATAACAAAATAGCAGCATCTATTTACAAGCTTCCTACATGAAACTTTACAGAGAATATTTTATCTGTGGAAAAGGAAAAATAAAGCTTTTCAACAGATTCATATAGCAAATGCTGAAGGTGATTTATGCAATTGAAAGAGCTTTGAACAAGAATCAGATAGAAATTTTGATGCTTACTAAAACAGGCCACAAATAATATATATATAAAAATTCAAAAGAATATGCATGATGTTTATATCCATTAGTATTTTAAGAGTAACTCATTCATTCCAAAAGGGCTTCCAAAAATGAAAGATGAAACATGAATATGCATAGTGAATTCAAAAACATGTGCAATAACAACAGCAACAACTCAGGAGACATTACCGGAAAAAATAACAAGACCATCTCGGGCAACTCTTGCCAAATCTGGAAGAGTCCTGTTAAGATACTTTGGTGACAAGTAATCCAATGCATCTGACACAATCACAAGAGAAAACGACTTTGCCTTGTAGGGCAGAGAAAACTTGATATCAGCCACACGCACAATGCCCTTACGAACAAGACTCTTGCAGGTACTGTCCGCATCCTCCAAATCATACGGTAACACACCCCAAGCTTCAGTATCCTCTTCTTTCAACAATTTTGACACCACTGTGCAAGTTTCAGGGCCAACATGCAAAACTTTATGCATGCTGTCCCCGTATGCTTTAGTTAGAATAGGTAGTGCTCTTTGAACTTCCGCTGTGCATGAAACATCACCTGTATAACATACGTTGAGATATTGAAATGAGTCATCACCATCATAGCTTGTCCCAGCTGTTTAGGGATAACTTATTGAAAATAAGTATAAATCTAAATTGTTTTGTAAAAGATGATCAACAAACCAATAAAATTGCAATTGTTTCTGACCCCATGTATAACCATGTAGGTATTGCTGATTTATGTGAATGTATGGGTTTGAAAGCATTGTTTATCGCTTGTCCCAGATATTTAACATTAGCTTATAGATAATGAGTATAAACGTAAATTGTTTTGTAAATGATGATCAACAAAGCAGTAAAGTTAATGTTTCTGATCCCATAAATAACCATGAAGGTAGTGAATATATACGAGCATGTATGGGGTTGACACCAATGTTTTTGGTTGGTTCACTAGAGGTTGTTCCAAAAAGAAACAAAGGTTGGAAGCTCTGAAATAAAATGCTCTTTAATCAACACTTCTTGTAATCCTGAATGAATAGTGTTAGATCTTTATGATATAGAAAACAGCCAAGAGTGGCAATTCTTTTTACAAAACTGCCAGATTTGGATAGGACTGCACAATATTTGAAAAAACTATGGACAAGGTGGACAAATTTGAACTTTCAACAT
This sequence comes from Liriodendron chinense, assembly GCA_003013855.2. Classification (NCBI taxonomy): domain Eukaryota; kingdom Viridiplantae; phylum Streptophyta; class Magnoliopsida; order Magnoliales; family Magnoliaceae; genus Liriodendron; species Liriodendron chinense. The sequence goes on from ML058590.1 coordinate 897,316, forward strand.
ATGCAAGTCTGGTATCAATATAATAGGACAGGCGGCATATGGACCACAGCTTTCTTACAAAAAGCATCAGTTACAACATTTAGTGGTCTCAAATAAAAAGCCCTCCTTCCACCTCTTTCTCCCTTGTGCTACTTATTCATCATCATCGTCATAGGCTTATACCAACTACATGGGCTTGCCTCATGCTATCTAAACCTAGTAATTCATGTTAGGCCCTTCTAGGAAAGAACCGCCACAAGCTCTTTGTAGAACTGTTAATAGATCTTCCAATGGGGGATGTAAGATTCACATGGTCAAACGGTCAGGTAAATCCTATTCAGTCCAAGACCAATCGGTTTTCTGTTTCACCCAAGTGGATTGACAAGCTTCCATTGACCTCCAACCGTAGTCTTCTGAGAACCATTTCTTACCACAATCCAATGTTTCTCAAAGTTGAGAAGGACAATTGTAGTCCCAAACTGTTGTGGAAAGGATAATCCTAATCAATGCAGCCCTCTTGAATCTTCCGCTATATTTCTTCTCTCTTCAAATGCCCCATGGGAGTGATAAAGAAGTTGGAAAAGCTTAGGAGGGATTTCTCATGAAAAGGTGCTAACTGCTAAGGAGAAAAGTAAAATTCATCTTATGAATTGAGAAGATGTGTGAAGACTAAAGATTGATGGAGGTGCGGGTACTAGGAAGCTGGAAATCATGACCAAGGCGCTTTTAAGTAAATGGACAAGGAGATTTGGATCAGAAAAGGACATTCTTTGGAAAGTGATAATTGCTAGGAAATATGGAGCCAAGAAAATGGGACGGTGGTCGAAAAAGTCATCCATGTACAATGCTACGGGGATGTGGAATGTGATCATGGGAAAGAGGTGGGTTTTCAATAGGAGATGAGGTTTTGGGAAGATGTTTAGTTGGGTAGCTCAAGATTGAAAGATGAATATCCAAGTCTAGAATCAGTGTCCTCAGATCCAGGAATATCTATGGCCCGGTGCTTCTAGTGGCAAGGCTCCAACGGTCTTTGGACTTTACCATGTTAGGGTAACTTGTAAGAGGAAAAGGAATTCCTGGCCCTTTCAAAGCGGCTTTTGAGTGTTATGCTCAGTTTGGATCCGGATTAGATTAAGTTACTCAAGGACAAGTCGGGTCTATTCTCTGTTAAATCCTTTTATAGGATGTTAAGTGGCCCCACATCCGCAGAAGGTCCGTCGCATTAGTATTTTATTTGGTCTTATGGCGCTCCTCCAAATATAGCAGCGTTTGCATGGTTAATGGGATGGGAAAAGGTGCTCGCTATTGACAATCTCCAAAAGAGGAGGCTATTCATTATCAATGTTTGCCCGCTTTATTTGAAGTCTAAAGAGTCGGTAGATCCTTTTTTTTTTTTTTTGTTCATTGCACATTTGCAAGGGGGGTGTGGGAATTCTTGTTTTTGTTTGAGGTAGTGCGGGTGATCCCAAAGACTATTTCAGACCTATTTTGGTCTTGGAATGGTGGGGTAGGCAAGGTAGGTAGGAGAATCTAGAGAATGGCTTTGCTCGCCAGTTTATGGGTGAGTTGGCAGGAAAGGAACAACAGATGCTTCAATAACCTATCAGGAATATTTTGGGAGTATTTAATAGGGTAAAAGGCGATATAATTGAACAGGCATCGGTGTCTCCCGCCTTGAGTGGTTGGTCTCTCTCTTGTAGTGATTGGGTTGCATTGTAATTATTTGACCTTTCGGCCGCTTTATCAATAAAACCTTTATCTATCAAAAACAATTAGAGGGCCCCAATGTATCAAGGCCAACAAAGGACAACATAGAACAAAATTCCCAACAATTATTTACAAGGGAATAGATTAGATAGTAATTGTTTATTACCCAAAAATACTGCACATTACTAGAACCAAGGGCATGGCAAGTGCAGCACGCATGACGTGAGTAGGGGGAAAAGAAAAACTGGAGAGAGGGGGGGGGGGGGGGGGGGGGGGAGTGCAGCTACAGGCATGTTGGGTGGACAACCCATGCCCACAATTTCCAATGTTGTGGTCCACTCAAGGTTTAGATGACTCATTTTTGGGCCCCGCAAAGCATTTGTTGCAAGGTCCCCTCATATCATGCTCACATGTGTGCAAGCCACATGCAAGAAGCAAGAGAAGTGGGAGAACAAAAATAGATTCTATATTTCAAAAGACAAAAAAAGTAGCCCTTGATTGAAGAGCCAGCCACATCCAAAAACTACTTGTTGATGCCCCATGACTAATTCAAGGTAAATTTGGCAAATACTAGTTACCTCATATATTGCATAGATTGTAGATTTTAAGGGGAAAAGAAATGGAGAATCATAGGTGGATGGATGGAAAGAAGGATAGATTATTTGAAACCTCTCTAAATTGGGGTTGTGTTGAGCCTCAGCCATCGCACAATCTAGAAAGTCACGCTTGTAGCAAAAGAGCATTGCGCCCCCAAGAAAGACCACTAAAGGTTTAAGGAGTAAACAAAAACTTTTTTTTTTTTATTTCAAAGATGAAAACAAAAACTTCATTCATTCACTTATAAAAGAATTTTTCATGTACATATACTTTCCTAAAGCAAGAGAAATCATAATATAATTCTAGCAATTCATTAAGTGCCATCCTAATCTATCTATTTTAATATAACATTAATGACTATGATATCCCCAAATCCCATCATAACGAATCAGCCATAAGGCCCATAACTAACTTGATTCATGTAGAAAACGGCATGATCTTTAGCTCCTTGAAAACTAGCTCAATGGTCTTTCAAACAGACCAATTTCATGTCATTTTGACGTTGTTTGGCACCTGAAAAGTGGTTCACAAAATATTTGATGAAAGTTCTAACACTGCTAGAGGAAAGCTCTAAGGACTAAAGACTAAACCCATAGACTTATGAACCCATGATTTGACTGTAACACAATTACGGGGTCCACCAACTAATCAGACCAACCTTTGAGCCCATAGATCCATCAAACCCCTATTAGTGGCCCACAGCACTATCCAGACAGATTGGGGACCTCACTCTTGGCTGAATAAAGGATGAGTGAAGTGTCTTGATCAGCCCATAGAAGTAGGGCTGATTGCAAAGTGATCCAGATATGACCTAATGGGCCCCACCATGACTCAAATGCCTCATAAATCTCCATATTGGAATATCCTAGCCCTTTGATCAGTGGCCTGCGTTTTTATATAAGCAATGCAATTCAATTAATCATTCATGATTCATCAAAAAATGCAATTTAATTAAACAAAAAGAAAGAAAATTGGTGCCCTACAATAAAGAAAACAAATGCAGAAATTGACCGGGATCTCCAATTCTAGAAGATACTTCGGGCATCCCCCCATCAATGGTGAGGGCCATTAGATCAGCAGTCTATATAATCAGACCATGGGCCCCACTGGCATAGATTGTGTATATCAAAACATTAGCGCTATGCGTGTCCAAGTGCATGACAATTTCCTCCAATTCTCTAGTCATTAGCAATAGAAAAGGAAGTTGGTTGAGCATTTTGGGATTCCTCTGTGTGTATGTGTTTTGGGGGGAGGGGGGGGGGGGGGGGGGGGGGGGGGGGATGATTGTGGCCATAACTCTATAGGCGACCACTTCTAAAAGGATCCAAAGATTCCAAATCATTTAATCTCACTCCCTAGACACATGCAATAACACATTAATATCACATCCTTCCATGTTGAAATGGAGCATGCATTAACTGCAAATTTTATCAAGAAAAAAAAACATAACAATAAAGAAATTGCTGCACTTTTTCTTCTTTTTTTTCTTTTTTTGAATGGGAAATAAGTGCACATTCCATCTTCTAGAAACCCAGACAAAAAGAACCCAGTAGATTTTATGCACGTGATAGAGATTTTTTTCACATTAGGCTAACTACAACTAAAACTTTTATGGTTCATATCATTTAAAAAATGAGAGAAGTTTTTCATGTCGGCTGGCCCAGTTGAGGCTCGGGAATAATTGGGACAAGGCTTAGATGATAATGATGATGAACCATCACTCTTGGAGAAAATCTCTGGCAGCCATAGTTTATTCACTGAAAAATAAAAACTGCTAACCCTAGCTATGACAGTACGCATGATGGCATCAGCTCATGGAGAAAATATAACTGAAAACATGGAACATCAATAAAAAGACAATGCTCACCTTCAAGCTTACTAAGAGCTTCTTTATCACCGCCAAATCCACCTATCACGAGAAAACTAGAAGTTATTTGATAAGAAATGAAACAATGCTGTTAAGAAAGAAAAAAGGGACCAACAATCAGGTATAAAACAACAGCATCATTGTTCCCATGGAAATCGATTATGACAAGTAGTTAAATTTCTCGTCATTGATAGCTGATGTAGATAACAAAATTATTTAATTTAATTTAATTAGCCCTCTTGTATCTTGATATGTATTTCAAGGGACGAAACAAACCTGGGCCACTATAAGAATAGGCAATAAGAAGGAATGCACCCTGAAATTTTCAACAAAGAACATTCTCAGCATTTTACCTTAATAATCTATTTCAAACCTATTTCAAAATACTCTAAATGCTTTGAAGGCCAGTATGTTCATTAAAAATGCAAGAATATATTCCACAACTATTTATTATAATCCCATTAAAAACAAACAAAACTTTGAATGGGAGAAGAGAACAATACCAAGAGAACCAGGCCAATGGATAGTAAAGGTGAAGATCGTGATTTCTGATGTAATGAGCTCACAAATGGAACACTTCCACTGTCCGCAAAGCGTCTAGTGGGATTTACCGGCCTCCTTGACATGTCTACCAGTCTATATAAGACGATGAAAATTACGATATCTTTATGCTGATTGAGAGAGAGAGAGAAAGAGAGAGAGAGAGAGAGAGAGAGAGAGAGAGAGAGAGAGAGATGTATGATAAGGTCAGTTCCACCATCCCAAGAAACCAAATCAACATACTCCAATCACATCCCCAGACAACAGTAGAATTAAGGAAAACAAGATAAAGAGCGATTGCAATAATATTACAAGGGATTAAATAACTGTAGAGAGAGAAGGGAGGGGGGATGATAAGGTCAGTTCCACCATCCCAAGAAACCAAATCAACATACTCCAATCACATCCCAAGACAAAGTGCAATTAAGCAAAACAATATAAAGAGAGATTGTAAGAACATTCCAAGAGATTAAATAACTGTAATATAGCGTATAAAAAGATGAAAATCAATAAAGCACAAGTAAATAGGCAATGCTCTGTTGAAACCAACATCATTTAGTTTAAGTGAGCCCGCCTTACAATGATCCAAACCTTCCATCTAGTGCGCATGTCCATGAACATGCAATGCTGCAAAAGAACACTTAGGAATATCCAGTCAACTGAATGTTGACCTGCAAATGGATGGTTATAAATGTAACATAGCCAGCACTACCTATGCAACAATGAAAGGACACATGGGTGGAGATTTATGATCCACCTTGCATCCAAGGCAGGGTCCCGGCCAAATATGTGAGTGTTGGCTAACTGAAAGGTAGGCCCCAAATGTTTTGAATGCTCGTCCGAACAAACAATGCTGCTGCCTCAATCTGAGCATTGTATAATCTCTCATAAGTAGATTGGAGGCAGATAAATAGAGCAGCATAAAGAAGGAAATAAGATGATGAAAGGAGACTTCATCTAATCATCACAAATTCAATAATCAAGCATTACTTCAGCTGAAATCTGAACAACTCAAGTTAAAAATACATCATATGAATTTCAATTCAGAAGAAACTAAGTGCACATGTATAAGGAAGTTTATGCAAGACCGTGTTGTACAGCTGCTGGCCCCCACTATCTCTGTGTCTTGCCACAAAATTAGAATGGTCCTTTGTTGCCCTGCCCATACTATGTGCAGTCCCGGGAGAGTTCCTTTTTTTCCTTTTTGATTAATGAATAACCTTTCCCTATACTGATCAAACTACCTTGCAACCCTTTAGGGCAATGGAATAAGCAGACCCATTTACAATGTTCAACACAATGGAAAACAAAGAGTTTATCCTGGATTCCCTTTCAAAAAAAAAGAGTTTATCCTGGATTCATGATAAATGAACCCAGCATCCACGGTTCTAGCACTCTGCACCCAATTCAACATGTCAAAGAGGTTCCTACATGATTAAAGGGCCTTTGAAGGGGTTTGAGAACATCCAGATCACCTTTATGATCAAAATTTCCTCCAAGCTCACATCTCACGTCTCTGAAATTTCTTTCTTTCTTTTTTTTTCTTTCTTTTTTTTCTTCTTTTTTTTTTTTTTTTTTTTTGAGGAAATCTATGAAATATCTATTTGGACAGGTATCTAGATCTTAGTATAATTCTTTCTACAAGTAGTCCACTGACCTAAAAGATTTATTTTACATGCGTCCTAGGAAGTTGCCACATGCCTTTAACTAAGAGGAAGAGAAGTAGGCAATGGGTTATTTAGGGGGATGGAATAGCTGCTGCTTTCAAAATAGGAGAGGATCCATGGAAGAGATAGTGAGAAATGTCAAGGTTGAAGTGGTGGGATGGGTGTCTGGATTGAAAGCCATGGATGTTTGTAATTTTTTTTTTTTTTTTTGGCAGATTGTGTTCTTTCCCCACCTTGGCTTTTGCTTTGACGGGTTCTATTAATAAAATCCCGTAACCGTTAAAAAAAAAAAAAGGCAGTTACCAAATTACAAAAATAAATAAATAAAAACAGAGGGGGGGGGGGGGGGGGGGGGGATAGGGTTCCCATGTTTGCAGCCCTTTGTTCGAATTTGACAGCTTTCTAGCTTTCTTTTATTTAAGATCGGCACAAAATCAACAGGACGTGCAGCAAACAAATGATAAATCCAAATACATATATGAAGCCTCAACAATTCAAATTCAAAATACATGTATGCATAAAAAATAAGGAGCTTTGCTAAATACAACGCCCACATGCACCTTTTACGAGCAGGTATACATGTGTGGAATATTGAATTGTGCTCCAAATGGGTGATGTGGGTCCCACCACATAAATTCACTAACCGGGAGAAGAGGCTGGTACACTCATCAGGCCGGCCACATGTGGGTATCGAATGTGGACCTTATGAATTGATGCGACTGATACTTGGGCCAGTTCATCTGCACTGTAAGGTCCATCTGATGCATAATTCAGATTTCCCTTTACCGGACCTCAGAATCCCAAAGATGTCATTACAGGTATCCAGAAAACAAGTTGCAAACAAATCAGACGTTGACGCCTGCCCCTTGGTAGAATCACAGATCATTTCACAAACAAAACCATATGTAGGGCCCACAGTTCAGCAAATCCAACCCACTACATAAAGGGCCCGAATACGGAAAGCAGCCTCTTGAGAAACGAGAATCGCCCAGATTGGAAGATCCGGAACCTCTGACAAATGGCCTTCGAATAGATTGTGAAGCAGATAGTACAGCAACAGTTCACATCCAACAGAAAACATTCCAACGATTAAAAGGTCAGGATCTTCCAATCCAGGAGCTTTCCAGGCATCCCCAGCCAAGAGTGCAGCCCATCGGATAAACAGCCTGGATCACCAGGCTGGATCCACTGCTTCCACAAACCATTCGCTCGCAAACGCAAGAAGGCCTAAAATTCCTCTAACGGGAAAGAAATCCAGATCAAGGAGGAGAGAAAATAAAGGAATCTGGAAAGTGAAACCCAAAATCCAAAGCAACATCGTCGAATCTAATCACAAAGTCGAGAAATGGGAAGAAATTGGAAAAAAAAATAGGAGCGGAAATCTAGGGTTTTGGAATGAGTGAGTGAGTTGGGAAAGGGAAGTACCTGAAATCGGAGATGGAAGAGCCTGGAATGAGATCTGGATCTGTTTTTTCTTTTCACTCTCTCAGCTCAGGAGAGGAGAAAGTCCTGAAATATCTCTTCCCGGATTTTACATACACACGGGGTTGTATGTGACTTGAAATTCCGCTGGCTAATTGCTACGATGCGCCACCGTGCGAAGGATATAAAACTGCGCACCTTGTCGGCAGTTTTTCCTTCGACCGTTTGGATGCTTGTAAGAATTTTACACTCAGATGTAGCTTGTCTTGGATGCTTGAAGCAATAAAAAAAAATGGGCCTGATTGGATTCCTTGAATCCGGATAATGTAATTGAAAATCGTGATGGTTGGTTGTATATGCATGTAAACGGTGGGTACTCCATATTTGGTTTACCTCACCTGTAAAATCTTGCAACAGGTGGGCCCACCATTATGTTTATGTTTTATCCATACGGTCCATTTATTTTTTCATATCATTTTAGGGCATGAGCCCAAAGATGAGGCAGATCCAAATGTTAAGCAGACCACACTATAGAAGATAGTGGGGATCGAACCATTAAAGCTTTTGGGGGTTGCATAGGTTTGGACCTGACTCATGTTTTGGCCTGTAGCCTAAAATAACATAACAAAATGAATGGATGATGTGGATGAAACACACACATCATAGTGGGGCATAAAAAGTTAAAAAAATAAATAAAATAAAATAATTTTGCCACTTGCACTCTCACAATCACACCCCATGCACACTCACGCACATAGTGAGGTTTCACCACGATGGGTACTTGAATCCGAATACCAAAGAAGCCATCATTACTCATATACTGCACTTTACATGCATTTATAGCCAACCAAACATGCCCCCATCTGCTTGGTGAAATGGATGGTCAAAGACTGGGATGATGGAGTAATGACCCCAATTGTGGCTATTGCATATAATTGAAACAATGTGCAAATAACCATCAAAGGGTTATGATAGTCTGTGGGTATCGTTTGTGATATGTAATTCCATATTTTAGATGTGTTATTGTGAACACGCATGCAAGCGTGTGCGCTTGTTGGAAATTGCTATTGGGTTTGTTTGTGGATAGTGTCATTTGACTCGGTCGCCACTAAGCCAATAGCTTCAGAGTCCATGGTTGACAAGACACCATAAGCATTAAGTCCATTAAGCATAGACACAACAAGAGTATATAGTTTTTGCAATTTCTCAATGGATCCAGCTACAGGAACAGCACATGTCGTACAATCAAAATTTCAAAATACATAAACCAAAGGGATACTTTGATCATACATTTGCACGATCAACCGCATAGAAGCTTTTTCCAGCAAATGATAATCAATGCAGATCTTCCAACTCAAGATGTCTCTCATCGATCTATCTCAAATAGAGAGATATCTAAGAAATGAGAAAACTACAAACGTCCATTACAGTGGACCATTGAAAGAATATGATAATGCATAATATTGATGAAGAGATGAAGAATAATCTGTCTCACCTCTTCCTATTTTCTCTCTACAATGGGTGTCTAAGGGGTGACAACCAAGCCTCTCTCTTTGTCAGGGTGTAAATCCCCCATGCAATGGGATTTAAATATAAAAGAAAGGTTGTTTTTAGGAGGATTTCAGCATGGTGATCCATCACCTTAAGAACTTTGGTGTATCTTATTATGAGAAAATTTCATTTATCCACTCCTCACTAGCACATATTTATAATATAATAATTCAATTGTTTAGGCTTTCTACCATATATTTATATCAAACGTTGATCAAGTAGTAGATCGTTAGATTCGTACCATCGATCATCATCAAGTGCGATGTGAACTGGTGGTCTTGTGGACTTTCGGGGTGAACAGATGCCCAGACAAGGTTTTCAGGTTGCTGCTTTCCCAAGGATTTGCAAGTTTGTCGATTTTAGTTCAATTTTCGAGTGCATGGTTCATTAAGGCAAGGTTTCTACACCACTGTTTCTCAAAAAACATTGCATTGCGATGATCTTTTGATTCGCCATCAATATTCACCTGACGTTCACAAGTGCTTATCATTACTCCGTTTATCGGATATGATCCCTGATGATGCAACTGATAAACATCCTATACTCCTGAAACTCTTATTCCATTACTCTAATACATGCATCTGATTTCTTTTCATGCATATTAGTAACGCGTCCCACATCTCCTCGGTTATCTCGTGCACCTTTTATAAAGGGATGAGCTCCACGCACGATGGTTTACTATATCCCTATAAGTGGGCAAGTTACCATTTAAAGTAAGTTCCTCCTGAACCACATCCAAAGTATGTGATGCATTGTCCTCGTCTAAAAGGATTTTCAAATTGAATATCCGAACCTATTGTAGCCATTTGAAACCTTGACTATTTATAAATAGAAAAGGTTTGAGGAGCACTGTAGTCCGTGCACCCGTTTGAAACCTTAACTATTTATAAATAGATTATACCTTGACAGTATGTAGTAAGAGAACTTGAGTCACCCTTTGAGAGAGAGAGAGAAAATAAATAAATAAATAAACAAACAGAAAAGAGGGAATGATCTCCTTTGGCTCCCTCTTCATCACATGTGAATGTGGGGAAAATCCATCATTGGACGCTTCTCACACGTTATGTCCCTACCCTGGTAGTGGGGGAGCTCAGGCAAGGTCTTTACACACTTCTAGTTGGCATAGATCAGGGAAAGAACTCCTGCTCTTGAGGTACCGTGAGGATGGAGCTGCACAAAATCATCACTCGAGATACATCCTAACAATCATCATGCATTTGATGTGGACCATTAATGCTTATTTCATAACCATACGAGTCTAGCCATTGAACCAGTATATCAATCTCAGTCCACCTGATGATGACTGAATAGGGTGTCCACAAATTCCCTTTCAATTTCTTCTCACATGGGAATGCCTTATCATTTTTATTTATTTATTTATTTATTTTATTTTGCATCTTTTGGGACTGTGGCTCCCCACCCATGGGAGCCCACATGATGTTCCTATAATTTGAAAAGGACACATTCTTTGAAACACAGTAACTTGTCCCAAAACTGTACTTTAGGTGATCTTAACTTTTGATTATCGTAGTGGAATGTGAGCCATTGAAAATCTTCTTTTAATACATTGGACACTCATCTATAGACAACGATGGTCATAGTCATCAGGTGAGAGATAAATTCATTAACGTACTAATACATTAATGAACTTGTGATTTCTCTCTTCTATAGTGTGGGTAGCATTAGACTATAATAGTAGGTATACATAGAACAGGCCATTCATCAACTTTTCCTTATGAGCAAAAACTACCCAATTCAGGCAACCCACACATCCAAAAAGAGAAGTGCAGAAAGTGAAAAATCCATCAATGCCCCTACATTCACTTTCAATGATCCATTCCTTGTCATATCTGTACGATCCCAGCAATGAGTATGCTAGAATTCAAACAACTTTCAACACATCTCTCCTGACGAATAGCATAGATTTCTCACGCATGAACCGCTTGTGGTTGCTTTGTGTATGTGTGGAACTGGGCTTATCATTCTCAGGACCCGACAAGCATTCTAGAAAGTCTGTGCATAAAAAAGATATGTCGAGCTCACAATAACATCCATTCTGATGGGGTTTTCCTCCTCAGTCAAGAGGAGAGTTGGTGCAGCCTGAGTATGGTCGGGTGCCCGAACCAAAAGTGGTTGGGCGACCAAAATTGCCCAGATGAGGTAGAATGTTGCTGGACAATTTTGACAGCAGTCGGATGCCCAATGGTCTTATGACCGGGTGCCCGACCAAGTTGGTCTGGGTGCCTGAAATTGAGTAGTTTCTCTAAAAAGGCCTTTGGACAGTTTTTGGGTTGGGCGGGCACCCGACGACCCTTTTGACCGGGCGCCCGACCCGACGCGGACTGCTTATACGCAATTTTCTATTTGGGTTCTAATTCCTTTAATTTCCTATTTAAGAGGTTCTAAATCATGATCAGGGTATCCCATTAAAAGTGTTTTTACGTCCAAGGTGAGGGGGAAAGAAAAAGAGGAAGAGAGAAAGAGAAAAGAGAGAGAAAGGAAGCTTGTAGAATGGATAAGTTGCTTGAAGAGGAGTTATTTTGTGCAACCGTCGTCTCAACGCTTCTACGTCATCGTGATCAGTGAGATCCTCCTACTTTTATAGTTCTCTTGTTGTTTATCCATCCCTGCATGTAACGACCCGAGATTTTCGACTCTCGTGTATAACACGACAGCCGAATTCCCAAGTAATTTATGGAATAACTAATTTGTCAAATAATAAAATATAGCATTCAAGCACAACGGCGGAAATAATTATCATCTTATTCTATCAAACTTACTACGTCATCATCATCAATGTTTAAATAAGGGAACCAACCAATATCCATACTAATTAATTAAAATACAAAACCATGTCTTCGCTTGAAGACTTATTACAATTCCATAAATGTATCAACCACTCAAAAGAAACATTTAATAAATAAAAACATCGATTAAGTTTCTCTAACATTGTCATCCGCTATGTGATCGTACGAACCATCGAACTCTTTTTCTTAAAAATCGGGTTCAATACCTGGATCTTCACCTGCATCATCTAAATTGTGTTTGGGATAGTGTTAAACGCTATCATAGTGGGGAATATTTCCTCAAAGACAATCAATAATAATAATGTACAAAACTCAGAGTAACGCAACACAATGATATCTTTATTCAAATAAAACAATCAAGTAAAAATCTTTGTTAATGCGATGCATAGAATGCATGCTCTGGCTAAGGCACCCTGGCTAGAATCACAATACATGAAGTGGGAGACTCCCTGTTACGACTTCACGCTAGCCACTAGTCACCAGAGGTTCTTGGGACGCACAAGCCCATAGTTTTGCCCGACCACGTGAGAAATGGGATGCTCATAGCCCAAATCTACACGTGGCAGTGTATGGGAAAAGTAGGACGCTCTAGCCTATTTTCAATTCCGTACACTCACATGGAGCCAAGTGAATACATGACTTTAGCTTCACCTTTATTTAAGTGTTTTCGCATACAACCAATTTAAATAAAATTCAATGGTCACTATAGGAAGTCACAAGTGACCCAGCATAGGCCGACAGCTCGGGCTTAGTGTCCACGGCACCAACCCCGGCTCATGAGAATTTGTATACTATTAGTGTTCACTCATTGTCCCATTTTATGATGTCATCATATCCCAAAAAGCCAATGTTGTACTTCATAACCAAATTCATTAAAATACTCGTGTAATGTAAATGGATCCAATCAAGCATCATGTACATGTAAGGATCCATTGACAAACAATCACTTCATTCTCTCAATTAAGTCAAGAGATATTCTTCCATCATAGACACTTCTCACGGGTTCCATATCTCTACATTGAATAATTTTACCAACTTAGGGACAAAGAGTATACAATAATGGGGTGTACATATGATGATCTTATACATATATTTCACATCACAATATGAAAATCAATGTTACTTGTAAAACATAGATTAAAGAAATAAGGGCATAGATTTCACAAAGATAAATAACACAAATACACATGCTTCTTAGTAAAAATCTAAACAATGAATTACATCATCATATAATGATATTCATTACAAATCCCACATTAAACTTCATGTTATATGGATAGGCAATTCAAAACGAAATAACTTCACATGCCACAAAAGAAACTTATGATAATCGTAATATTGTTAATGAAAGGCTTGAAGGAAAATCCTCACCTTAGGATGGACTTAGAAGAAGAGGGTTGTAAAAGATCCTACCCGTTGGAAAAATATAAGAAAGAACTCTCTTCTCTTCTCTCTCTCTCTCTCTTTCTCTGGGGCATGGAGGCTAGGGTTAGGAGAAGGATTTGAAAGTGCATAGTAGAAATATGGAGAGAGATGTGCACGCGAGGTATTGTGTAACAACTTCTTGAGGTGGGTTTCTCAAATCTCAATATTCGGGTGATCTTTGATCAATTACAATCCGTTCATATTATTGAGCTCGAAGAGTAGAGTCAGAATATGTAAATTTCTTGATGATCTACATTCTAGATTGGCCGATCCTTGAAAATGGCCTAACGGGTGCTAAAATGGGCTTGATCTCAATTAACAGTCTACGCTTGATGATCAGGGCCCAAATTTTGAAAAAATATGTAGTCATGATAGGTAAAAAATTGTACAAAGTTTAATGGTTGATTGATGGTGAGAAATGCCTAGATCTGAAATATCAACTTTTGGCGGAAAAGGAAGGGGATAGCTTTGTGGTTCAACGGTGTAGGATTATGGATCGGGGTCCAAACTTTGTGTAAACTCGTAGTCATATGAGTATAATAAGTGGTCCAAATTTGAGAAGCGATTGATGGTGAGAAGTGGGTAAATTGAAATGTTCAGATTTAAAAAGAGTTGGTAACTCATTAATTTCTAAAACGGGATAACTTCGCGCATAAGAAAGATGCTTATCAAGGTGGGGCACTCAAATCACACTATTGGTCCATGATAAAAATGATCCAAGTCACTCATATGAAGAGAAATATTCGACTACGACTGACCATCTACTTTCCTCACTCGATGGACATGAAAATCAAAGGTTAAGGGGCTGATTTGACAATCGGACCACTTCTACTATGATTTAAGGGCTAAAATTTGACGTGTATGGTTAATATGTGCCCATAAGCTTAAATCCAGAGTTTTGCGTGAAAATAATCGTCAGAAATTATAATACTTAAAAATAGCATCTTAACTTAAGTTTAACTAATGGCATTTTTGTAATTATCTGAAAAGTGCATGATTTTTTAAATCTGATCTTTCTACGATGTTTATGGGATCATTCTAAGCAACTTTTGTAAAGGGTCCCCTATCGGATCTGTAACGCCCCCAAAATTCGACACTCGAGTATATAACTCAAATCTTGAAATCAAGGGTGTTATGAATGAATCCTTCACAATCACAACTGAAACTTTTATCCTTTCCATTCACAAAGTACCAAATATATGGAATAAAAATAAACCAACTTTAAAAATTAAACTATTAATCAATGCGTCTACGAAATTGCTCCAAATTATCTAAACTAATGGCCATCTAATGGGCCTTATTACATGAATACTTTCAAATCAAAATTCAAAATAAATCAAATCAACAAAAAAATCTTCTAGGGTATTCCCTCATCTGGAACCGCTTCCTCGAAGTCTTCTAAATCATCACCTGTCACTACAGTTAATCGCATAACGCTGCGTCAGTTATAAAAGCCGGTGAGTAATCTCGTGCAGTTTATCACATGTAATCAGATATATTTAATCACATGAATAGATTTTCTCAAACCACGAGGCATCAAGTATCTAAATCCCAAATATATCAACCAAGCCAAAAAAAATGTGCACGTAATGCAATGTAAGCCAACACTCATCAACTATCTCAGTACGGTTATCAGTAGAACCTTCAGTTGGTCATCACTATCCTCTGGAACATCGGTCCCTAGCGGCATAGCCAACTCGGATCACGAACTGTCCCACACCTCCGCCTGGCCTGCGTAGCTGGTCTGTTGCACACACTTGGGTGCTCACCCAACCGGCCTCGATCAACGGAGCCTCCACCTGGCCTGCGTAGTTGGTCTGTTGCACACACTTGGGTACTCACCAACCGGCCTCGATCAATGGAGCAACGGTTTAGTGCAACACTCACGTGTGCTCAACCCAAATCAACTCAAGTGATCAACCATATACTGGAGTCCTCAATCTCATGGAATGCATGATTTATGTCATTCCTTTTCCCCAAATAATTCAGACAATTCATACATCCTTCCAACTTCCCAAGATACCAAAATACAATCATAAACTCATGTAATCACATGATTTCACAATATGCAATGTTAACCAACCAATATTTACATGATTATCAAAATCACTATAAAAAAAAAACTAAACCTTCAGGTTCAATTTGAAATCGAATGTAACGTAACAAAAGTCCAGCCCTTCAAGGCACCCATTTCAATTTTAGAAAACTATTAAGTTTATGAAATCACGTAATTCCCAAACTAAAAAGTTGACATCTTCCAAAAAATAGATCAAAGCCCTATTTAACACAAAATAATCTTATGAAATTAAAACGGTATAAATTGAGATTAATGTGTGAAAAGATACGAGAAAAACTTACCATTTCCTTGTTTTTTTTTTCTCCTTCTCTTTCTCTTTCCTTCCTTTTCTTTGTTTTTCTTCTTCTTCTTCTTCTTCTTCTTCTTCCTGCTGCTACTGGAAGGTTGCTCCAGCAATGGGAGAAGCAAACAGCAACCGTAAGCCCCCCCTACGTTACTCTCTCTCTTTCTCTCTCTCTCTAACGTCTCTCTCTCTCTCTCTCTTCCCTCTCTTCCACGGCTCTCTCTCTCTCTCTCTCTCTCTCTCTCTCTCTCTCTCTCTCTCTCTGACGTTTCTTTTTGAGAAAACGCCACCGAGAGTCGGCTCTTATAGCCAAACACGAACACCAGCGTGTTACACGGACGTTCGGCGGTTTTCGAATCCAAGTTGGATTCGAACTTCAATTCTTGCAAGCTAAGCCACTTGTGAAACGTTAGAAACCTAGGTGGGGCCCACGCAAACAGTCCCTTCGAATTTCGGGAACCCATGCGAAGAATCGGCTTCGATCTTGCGCGTTTTACTTCGTTTAGTTATAGGTTCTAACAGATTTTGCGGCCCACTCGTGCTCCTAAATACGAAACCAAATCCTCTCCTGAGTAGTCCCACGAGGGGACTACATAATGGACGGAATAGATTTTCAACAGGGGTCCACCGTGATGGACGGTGTGGAGCATCCCATGGACAGCAGGCACCGCTGTCGCAACAGGCGGACGAGGAAGACGCCTCGTCTTTAGCTTATGCACGGTCAACGCGCGTTGATCGTGCGGTTTAACGTGCACGTAGTGCACGTGCATCCCACCGTGATGCATGTATGAAATCCACTCCACTCATCAGTGAGGCCACATGATTCTAGGATATGACACAAAATTTAGTGCAGTTCCGAGTTTAGATGGCCCACTTATGGCCCGATTTCTGATTAAGTTACTTGTAGGATGATCGGAGGGCTGAAATTTGACGTGTATGGTTAGATTAGGTCTCTAAACTATTATGTGAAGTTTTACATGAAACGGATCGTCAGAAACTGGTACACTTAAAATCATCTATATTATTTAAGTTTAATCAATGGTATTTTTCGTAATTATGGTTAGTTTTGATAAATCTGGTACTTCTACACTGTTCTAGGGTTCGTGTTGAGCAACTTTAATAAAGGGATCGTACATAGATTCCTTACAGTTGATTTATTAATAATTTATTAATGTATTAAGTTAGGTAATTCGCTAAATACTCAATTAAATTATTATTTAATCTATTCTAAAAATTTACAGGGTATTTATTATGAATTTATCAATACTACAAGTCATGTGATTCATTAAACAATATTTAAATTATTCTAAGGACTCGATTTATTATAATATATAAGTTTATGATCGGTAATTAAGCACTTATTGTACATAAACAATTGCGATTGCAAGATTTATGGTTTACACATTTGCATTAGGTAAATGTAGCCATTTTTACTCTCATGTAGGTATACATGTTCCCAAAATCTCGGGTCATTACAGGATCTCCTAAGGATGTCCCGCTATTCGCAAATCAACTGTAAATATACGATAATTAATAAAAAATAAATAAAAAATGATTTTTAAAATTTTTTCAAATAAATCTAAAAAATCTGGGGCGTTACACTACGTGAGTGAAGAAGGTTTGATCCAAGCGGTGTGTGCCTGTGATCGTTGTAAACGATTATCTGAGATAGTGGATTGTTAATATGGACTAGGTCACGTGGTTTTTACCTTTTTGAGGGTTTTCCACATAAAAGCCTCTTATGTCGCAAGATTGTTGATTTGCTTTTGATTATTGCATTATCATAGTCTATAATTCTAGTTTTAAGGGGTGAGATGCGAAGGTTTTAGTGCAACGCACCCAACAAAATGGTATTAGAGAGTTCAGGTTGATTGAATGGAGTAGGATCAGTTCTGAATTATGGAAGGTGGCTCATCAAGGATGATCTACCTCAATGGTTCTAACTGGACCATATGGAAGGCTAAAATGGAGGATTTGCTCTATTGCAAGGACCTATATGCTTCAATCTTAGGCATATCAGCGAAGATCAATGATGTGTCTGATGATGATTGGAAGAAGTTGGACCGGAAGGCGGTGGGTTTTATTAGACAATGGTTGGATGATTCCGTATTCCACCATGTGTCTATGGAAACCTCAGCCGCTAGCCTATGGCAGAAATTGCAAAGGTTGTATGAGAAGAAGACAGCCGACAATAAGATATCCATGATAAGACGACTTGTGAATCTCAAGTTCAAAGATGGTGATTATGTGGCTAAACACATGAATGAGGTCAGCAATATAGTGAACCGGCTCTCCGCCATGAAGATGGTCCTGGATGATGAACTTCAGGCTTTGCTACTACTTAGCTCGTTGCCTAACAGTTGGGAGACATTGGTGGTGTCTCCGAGTAACTTCGCGCTAGACGGAAAGGTATCCATGGAACAGGTAACAAGTTGTCTCTTCAATGAGAAGACAATGAGGAAGTCTCTGGGGCCTGCTCAACAAGAGGCCCTTGTGATACAAGATCGGGAGAGATGAGAGAACATAAAGGGCCGAGATAAATCAAGAGGCAAGTCGATTATTATGAAAGATGTTGAATGCTGTGATTGTGGCAAGAAGGGCCACTATAAGCATGAATGTCACAAGAAGAAGGGTGACAAGAAAGGTAAAGGAAAGGAGAAGGAAGATGAATCGGATTTTACTGCGGTCGCCTCAGATAGTGACGTTGTTGTTATTCTTTCGGCAGATCACGATGTTTGTCTCACGGCTTCGAGTCAAGACACCGACTGGGTGATAGACTCGGGAGCCTCGTTTCATGCGACTCCACGCAGGAATTTTTTCACAAGCTACAAGTCAGGTGACTATGGGACAATGAAGATGGAAAATTCTGGTGTTTCGAAGATCGTAGGAGTCGGTGATATTTGTGTGAATACCGATGTGGGCTGCACATTGGTTCTCAGGGATGTGAGACACATTGCAGACTTTCGCCTCAACTTGATGTCGACGGGAAGGTTGGATAATGATGGCTATGAAAGCCGGTTTGCTGGTAAGCGTTGGAAGCTCATTAAGGGTTCGTTGATTGCTGCCAGAGGAAAAAAGTGTTGCACCATTTACAAGGCAAATGTCAGTGTGTGCAAGGGTGGGTTGAACACAGTGGAAGATTCAGCTACTGATGTGTGGCACAGGCGTCTAGGCCACATGAGTGAAAAATGGCTTCAGCTACTAGTAAAGAAGCGACTCTTTCCAAACGTGACAGGTATACCTCTCAAAACCTGTATTGACTATTTATCTGGGAAACAGTATAGAGTTCCTTTTGTTAAAACCGCTTCTCATATTAATAAAGTACATGCATTAGATTTAGTTTATTCTGATGTTTGTGGTCCTATGAGGACAAAAATCTTGGGTGGGGCATTGTATTTTGTCACTTTTATAGATGATGCATCTAAGAGGGATTGGGTGTATGCTTTGAAATCCAAGGACGAGGTCTTTGGTGTGTTTAAATTGTTTCATGTTATGGTCGAGAGAGACAGGCAGATCATTGAAGTGTATCCGTACTGACAATGGTGGTGAATACATTGGTGACTTTCATGAGTATTGCAAGTCACTGGGTATACGGCATGAACAGACGGTTCCCAAGACCTCCCGGCATAATGGTGTGATTGAGCGAATGAATCACACCATTGTAAAGAGAATTGGATGCATGTTATCTTATACAAAGTTGCCCAAGACGTTCTGAGGAGAAGCAATGCACACGGTGGTGTGTTTGATAAATAGGTCTCCATCAGCCCAATTAATGGAGAAGTACCTGAGAAAGTGTGGACTGGACATGATCCATCGTATAGTCATCTCAGGGTGTTTGGATGCAGGGCATCCATTCACGTACTAAAGGACGAGAGGTTCAAGCTCAATATGAAAATCAGACAGTGTGTATTCTTAGGGTACGATGATGAAAAATTCGGTTACAGGTTGTGGGTCTGACCAAGAAGAAGCTCATCAGGAGCAGAGATGTGGTTTTCATTGAAGATCAATGTATAGAAGACATTGAAAAGTCAGAGAAGACCCAACCAGTTCAGGTGAACTGGAAGACATGGATCCGATTACTCCTCCCATGGTGCCTGATGACGGGGGAGTACAACAAGGTGCAGAGGATGAGGGAGTCCCTACAGAAGATGGACAGGGGGAGTAGCCCCAACTTGATCCACCTGTTAGGCCGCAGGTGAGGAAGACATCAAGGGACAGACATCTATCCAAGAAGTACTCGCCGCATGAGTACATTATGCTCACTGATGGGGGAGAGCCAGAAGACTATTATAAGGCCCTAGCCGACGAGCATAAGGGGGAGTGGTTGAAAGCTATGCAAGAAGAGATGGAATCCTTGCATAGGAACCACACCTATGACATGGTGAAATTGCCTAAGGGTAAGAAAGCTCTGAGCAACAAGTGAGTGATCAGAAAGAAAAATGAGTAGAAGAATTCACAGATAAGGTACAAGGCCAAACTTATGGTGAAAGGGTTTGGTCAGAGGAAATGAATAGACTTTGAGGAGATATTCTCACCAGTGGTGAAGATGACATCCATACGGGCGTTGCTTGGGTTAGCGGCTAGCATGGATCTGGAGATAGAGCAGTTAGATGTCAAAACTGCTTTCCTCCATGGTGACTTGGAAGAAGAGATTTACATACGCCAACCAGAGGGGTTTGAAGTCAAGGGCAAAGAGGATATGGTGTGTCGGCTTAGGAAGAGCTTGTATGGGTTGAAACAAGCTCCTAAGCAATGGTACAAGAAGTTCGACTCGTTCATGTTAAAGCATGAATAACAAAACGGAGTCAGACCACTGTGTGTTCACACGCAAGTTCTCAGATGGTAATTTCTTAGTTCTGATATTGTACGTTGATGACATGCTCATCATGGGAAAATACATCAAGAAGATTGACAAGCTAAAACAGGAGTTCGGCAAGTCTTTTGTAAAGAAAGACTTGGGCTCGGCCAAACAGATCCTAGGAATGGAGATAACCCGTGATAGAAGCAACTGTAAGCTTTTTTTGTCACAAGAGCGGTATATTGAGAAAGTCATAGCGTGGTTCAACATGAATGCAACGAAGCCGGTCAGTACTCCACTAGATGTCGCTTCAAATTGAGCGACAAGCAGTGTCCCAAGACGAAGGCAGAAGTGGAAGAGATGCGGAAGATACCCTACGCGTCAGCGGTAAGAAGTTTGATGTATGCTATGGTGTGTACGCGCCCAGACATAGCATATGCGGTTGGTGTTGTTAACCGGTATCTTGCCAATCCTGGCAAAGAAGATTGAGCAGCGGTGAAGTGGATACTGCGGTATCTGAGAGGCTCATCCAGGTTGAGTCTATGCTATGATGACGGAAAACCTGTGTTAGAATGCTACACAAATGCAGATATGACAGGTGACATAAACTCCAGGAAGTCTACATCGGGGTTCATATTCACGTTTGCAGGAGGAGCGGTCTCTTGGCAGAGCAAGCTACAGAAGGTCGTAACATTGTCGATGACAGATGCCTACATTGTGGTCACAGAGGCATGTAAAGAAATGCTTTGGATGAAAAGGTTCCTATAGGAACTAACTTGAGCAGGAGGAGCACGTGGTCTATTGCGATAGCCAAAGTGCTATACACTTGAGCAAGAATCTAAGTTAGCACTCCAAGTCGAAGCACATAGAGATTCGGTATCACTGGATCAGGGATACTTTGGAACAGAAGGTGCTACAGCTTGAGAAGGTCCACACAGACGATAATGGGTCAAACATGATGACCAAGGCTTTGCTCAATGACAAGTTTGAGGTTTGTAGAAACATGGCTGGCTTGAAGAAGGCGAATTTCTCCTGAGTCGGAAATGGGGAGATTTGATGAGGTTTTCCTCCTCAATCAAGGGGAGAGTTGGTGCAACCTGGGTATGGTCGAGCGCCCAGACCAAAGTGGTTGAGCGACCAAAATTGCCCATATGAGGCAGAATGTTGCTGGACAATTTTGAAAGCAGTCGGACGCCCGATGGTCTTGTGACCAGGCGCCCGAAATTGAGCAATTTCTCTAAAAAGGCCTCTGGTCAGTTTTTGGGTTGGGCTGGCGCCCGACAACCCTTTTGACCGGGTGCTCGACCTGACGCGGACCGCTTATACGCAGTTTCCTATTTGGGTTCTGTTGGGGTCCCAAAAGTCAGGATCCTTAAAAACAGGGATTACAAGTGTACAATCTGTCACATCACTAGATTTAGGGCCAGTGCATCAACAAATTCAACAGAATTCACAACACACATCAGACTTTACCAAAAAATGGAAAGTTGACCCTAGGAGTGGGCCCCACCATTCACCATGATCAAAACCCTCTAAATTTGAGAGGGTGTTCGCTTCCCCAAGTGTAGGGTTGCGAAGTAGTAATAAACTCGGTAAGACCGAGGTCGATCCACAGGGACTTATGTAGAATTTCACAAACTCATCCACAAGTATCTATTGAAATCTATTAACCAGAATGTTGTATGAAATTAATATGAGTAACAAAAGTTGAATTAAATCGAAAGTAACTAATTATAAGAACGCACTAGGGGTTCAAGGATCCACTTGTAGCAATCCTCAATGTTCAATCCGCTGTGGTTTCTTATTCTCTCAACTAGAATCAACATTCCTGTCTATCTAGTCGGATGATAAAGCTGTTAAACCAAACAGTCTGTAATATGTAAGTTCTATGCATAAGATTCACTCAATGCAGGCTGATCTGAGCATGCTCAATTGCATAGGTCATTCCCCTTTCCAAAAGGTCTAGTTCACAATCATAACCATCCTCAAGTCCTGTCACAAGACAAGGCTAGATCAGGATTTGAACTGGATTCAAATCACATGCACAGTCCATACACATTACAGAAAAATCAGAAAAGTAGAACTTTGGTAGGAAGTTCCTTTATGAAGAACATAGTACTAGAGCGCACTCCAATTCCTCGGATCATACAGGTCTAGACCGTTACAAACGAATTAAGAAGTTAAGTAATTCTCCCAAACATCCATGAGTCATCACAAGACTAAGAAAAATTACTCAAAAACTTGTATAAACTTCAAACCATAGTTCATAATCATGAATTTCATACTTAAAACCACTTAACTACGAATTAAAATATCTTGGATCCACTACAAGCTTCACCTCTTAGCCCTAGCTAAGAGGTTTAGCTGCTCATGATCAAAGGAAACATGAAACAACTATAAAAAGCATGAAAACAGCAAAGTAAACCAAAAGGAGTTGTGAAACTCCAATCTCCACTTTCACAGCCTCCAACCTCGCTTGAACCCTTCCAGGATACCCTAGGAACAATCCCTAGGTGTCTTTTTATAGTCTGGAAGCTCCACAACTTCGGAAGAATCGAGAAATTGCGTAATACTTACGCAGCGCAGAGAAAATCGGACTATATCTGGAAGTTTCTAACTTCTTACACATAGCCCACCGGTCACGACCGGTCGGTCTCGATATACAATCATTCCAGCAAGTATGGCCGACCGGTCATGACCGGTCGGCCGTGTTCAATCATCAGTCCAGCAAGCACGTCCGACCGGTCATGACCGGTCGGACGTTTTCATTCATATTGCAGTAGCAATGACCGACCGGTCATGACCGGTCGGTCCTCTTCATTGAAACTCCAGTGACCATGTCCGACCGGTCATGACCGGTCGGACGTCTTCAGCAACATCCTAATATGCATGGCAGACCGGTCCCTGACCGGTCTGGCTTCCTTGGCCGACCGGTCATGACCGGTCAGCCTCTTTTTCTCATTGTTTTCTTTCTTTCTTTCTTCTGCTTTCTTCTTTCCTTACTTCTTCCTTTGCTTTCTCTCTTCTTTTCTTCTTTGATCTTCAAATAGAATGATCCCAAATGAGTCCTTTTTGTCTTCAATTGAGTGGAGTTTACTCTCAGTCCTGTAGTCACAAAACATGCATTGGATTAGCTTACAAACCATACAAACCTTGCACAATGAGTGATGAATTGGGGTTAGAATATGCACAATTAAGAGCTCAACAGAGGGTAAGTTCAATAATGAACAAACACGGCCAGTGCATCAACATCTATCGTGAAGCGGGCCCACAAACCATCATTTTTTTAAGATAATCACAAATAAGTATGTCGGCGCATCAAGAAATTCATGGTCAGCGCATGATGAAATTCAGTCATTTTAGAAATGAATTTCAGGGCGCACTGACCCTCAGCGCATCAGAAAATTCACCAAGCGCATTGAGAAATTCAGACAGTTTTACAAAGTGAATTTCAAGACGCATTGATAGCCAGCGCATCCAGAAATTCAGACCGTTTTCAGAATTAAATTTCAGGACGCACTGATGTCTAGCGCATCCAAAAATTCAGGAATTTCAGGACGCACTGACCCTTAGCGCGTCTAATAAATCAGGCATTTTCAGGAATTTCAGGATGCACTGACAGCCAGTGCGTCCCAAAAATTAACACTTAAACCAAGGCATTTCAAGACGCGCCGAGTTCTTTTCTCGACGTGCCGACCTATTTTCTCGACGCGCTACATGTGACGGCATCCTATTGGCCGACTTTCGGTATTTTTGGGTATAAATACCCCTCCGTTACTGTTTATTTGGACGGATCCAGAAAGAGAGAGAGTTTTGTCCCTTGGGCATTTTGAGAAACCACCGGAATCCCTCGCTGGAACCCTCTTTCCGATTGATGGAAACCTCCTCCGATCACTGGAAACCCCGCTTCCGACCACAGCAGGTCCAGTGAAGAAATGGTTTAAATATGCATAAGTATACCAGCGCATCATGAAAATACCTGGAGTCTGATTTGACTTATTTTGTGGATGCATTGACCATCGGCGCATCAGAAAAATAGCCCGGCGCATCAAAAAAATAGCCCAGCGCATCAGGAAAATCAGTTGTCTATGAAACAAGTCATTTTCGGACGCATTGGCCCCAGCGCATCACAAAAATAGGCCAGCGGATCAGAAAAATACACATTTTAAACAGTCATTTTGGGACGCATTGGCCCCAGCGCATCATAAAAATAGGCCAGCGGATCAGAAAAATACATATCTTAAACAGTCATTTTCGGACGCACTGGCCCCAGCGCATCACAAAAATAGGCCAGCGAATCAGAAAAATACACATCTTAAACAGTAATTTTCGGACGCACTGGCCCTAGCGCATCACAAAAATAGGCTAGCGAATCAGAAAAATACACATCTTAAACAGTCATTTTTGGACGCACTGGCCCCAGCGTATCAGTAAAATAGGCTAGCGGATCAGAAAAATCAGGACTCCGAACGTCAATTTCAGCACCCCTAAAAACTTCATTTTGTGACATTTTTGGACCCCGTTTGGGCCTATTTTGGGTATTTCGAGTATTTCGGACGCAATGGAGCGGTTAAGTAACTCGTCCGGGCCACCCAATGAGCAGAATGCAAGCCTTCAGAGCTGGAGCTCGATCCGATCCAGTGCGATGAACAGAGTAATTTTCTCGAAAAGAGGCCGCTAGTGCCCAGAATCATACCAATGTATCATCATTACGTATGCTATCATAATATGACCCGGATTCAGGTCCGGATTAAGCAAATGGGACTATGGTTAACACGATAAACCATAGAGAGAGAAAGTTCTAAACTATTACACGGAATTTGTTAAAAAAAATTTACACTTCAATAACAGTCGATGCCCTACCCATCCAAACGGCATCCGCTGGTTGAGTTGCTCAGGTACATACAACTGCAGATCGGTCTTCCCGCGGTCACCCGTCACAAATGATGGGCGCAGGCCCAGAGTCGCATCCTTTGGTTAAAAACCCTGACAGTCTCAGCCCGGATCTCCGGTCAAAACATGGGACATAGACATTTGACTCGTAGAAAGATGGATCAGTCCATAACAAAACACAACAAATACAGGTCTCCACGACCATACAAATACATGTCTCTTCGACCATACAAAATACAGGTCTCTTCGACCACACAAAATACAGGTCTCTACGACCACGAACTCTGAGACCATAGTCCCCGCTGACTAGTCTTCTGTCTTTTAATGAAGGGTCATCGATCATTCGATGTAATTAAGGCTCGTGCCAGATCACGGTCTGGAATGTATAAGATCTCAGAATCTCTGGAATAAAATTCGCCTTGCGATATCTCTTATCTTGTATACTTTTGTGAATGCTTGTAATTGTTTATGAATGTTTCTATTATTCAGAACCCCAGAGCAACAATAAACAAGAAAACTGCGTCTGAGCATTTTTCTAGTTCTAACAGGTTCTAATTCCTCCGGTTTCCTATTTAAGAGGTTCCAAATCGTGATTAGGGTATCCCATTAAGGTGTTTTCACATCTAATGTGAGAGAGAAAAAAAAAGAGGAAGAGAGAAAGAGAAAAGAGAGAGAGAGAGGAAACTTGTAAAAGGGAGAAGTTGCTTGAAGATGAGTTCTTCTGCGCAACCGTCGTCTTAGCGCTTCTACGTCCTCGTGATCGGTGAGATCCTCCTACTTTCATAGTTTTCTTGTTGTTTATCCATCCCTGCGTGGGTGAAGAAGGTTTGATCTAAGCGGTATGTGTTTGTGATCGTTGTAAACGATTCTCTGAGATAGTGGATTGTTGATCAGGACTAGGTCACGTGGTTTTTACCTCTTTGAGGGTTTTCCACGTAAAAACCTCTTGTGTCGTGAGATTGTTGATTTGCTTTTGATTATTGCATTATCATAGTCCATAATTCTAGTTTTGGGGGGCGACATCCGAAGGCTTTAGTGCAACGCACCCAACACTTTCCATCCATTGTTTGAGTTGGCACATTACAAGATATAAGCCAAAAAAATGAGGCAGATCAAAAACTCAATTGGACCACACCATATGTTAAAGCGGAGTCCTTGGCTCTACTGAAATTTTAGACTAAGCACATTTGTTTTCTGCCTTCATCCCAGTGGGAATCAAACCATAAGGGAAAATTTATGTGGCTATCATAGTACTAATCAAAATGGAAGGAAAACTGTTATGGGTTAGTTACAAGACTAGCCATGCTTTATGAGACAGAATGTGTGGTTTGGTCATGCATAAAGGGGACAAAAAATTGCGTTAGTTGGGAATGAGTTGGTAAAGGTTGAAGGCTTTAAAAAAGATAAAGGGAACGACCAAAAGGATGTGGATGGAGGTAATTAAAAAAACTTAATGGAATATAAAAAGGTTTAACCCTTGATAGAGTGAAATTTTAGAACATGATTAATATAGGCGACCTTGATTAATTAGAATAAGGCTCAAATGGTGACGATGATACTAGTGGAATCACCTCACGAAAATGTTGGATGTCATATAAAGATAATGGTGGGCCCCACTAAGGTTTCAATGGTGGGCATATCTACCCCAACTGTAGCGTCTGATGTCACCCACTTGAGTTTTGGATCGGCTTGATTTTTGGCTGAAGTCTTAATATAAATTGGCTCGAATGATGGACATAGTGGCCGTCACTGATTTTCACACACTTCACTATGGCCCTAGAGAGCCTTTCTCCCCCTCCTGACCAAAATCCTCTGCTACACCATTTTTACTTCACATGTTTCACACGAAACTCAAGCTCCATCAACTCTAGGTTAGGGGTAAAAATCAACTAGATCAAAAGCTCAAGTAGGCTACATCAAGAGAAACAATGAGGGTTTGAATACCAACCACAAGGTTTGCTTATGGCAGACTCACAAGAGTTTCAACACGAGGTCATGGGTTCAAGTACCCTCGCCGTATAAAAAAAACTAGTGTGGTGTGAGTGCATGGTTGCACGTGGAATATGGGTGCTTGTATGGAAAAAGAAGAAGAAGCTTGCTTGTGAGTCACCATATTGTGTATCTTCGATCGATCATTATAATTGTGTCCAACTCACTGCAATGCAGTGAAGATACAAACATCATTATGAGAAACTCATGTGACTCACATGGCAGGAACTTTGAGGCTCCAGGAGCAATTTTATATTGCTCTACATTTGTGTGCCACATGATCTTTTTTTAATTTTTATTTCCTCAATATTTCTTTAACAGGTATGTTAAGGGTTTCCGGCTCTTTGGACGTAAAAAATTTCACATATACAACAACATGGTGGGCCCAAATAGCTGTGGTAGCCGACAAAAAGGAAGGCGGTTTAGCTGGTGACCCCAACATAGTGAGCAAGCTGGTGTCAAAGCTTTGTGGGTCTACATAATGTATGTGTTTTATCCACGCCATACATCCATTTTGCCAGCATGAACACAAAATTGACACGTATTTAAAGCTCGAGTGGACCACACCACAGGAAACAATGCGAATAATAACACCTCATTGAAACCTTCCTATGGGCCACGGTGATGTTTATTTTTCATCCAAATCTGTTCATAAGATCACATAGACATGGTCGAAGGGAAAGCACAAACATCATAGATCAAAAACTTCCGTAGCCTCAACAAGTTTTCTACGGCAAGCGTTTAATCCCGTCATTTCTTGTGGTGTGGTCCACTCGAGATTTGAATATGCCTCATTTTTTGGATCATGCCCTAAAACGATCTGGAAAAAGGGATGGACGGCGTGGATAAAACACATACATCATGTTGGGGTCACAGAGTTTTGACATCAGCTAGCTGGCTGGTGTTGGGGTTACGAGCCGAGCCGCGTCCGCCTAAAACTGGCAGTCGGCGATTCTGTGCCCCCTCCAACTCCTCCCTTCTTCCAATAAAATAAGAACTTCCATAACCTCTCCAGTCCAGTTCACTCACTCCCCCCTCAAAACACCCCCCTAAAATCACATAACTGACCTTCTTAGATTCAAACCTTGCAATGTTCAGAACCATCTCTCTCTTAAGAACTCCCCTCAGATCTCTCTCCCAAACCCACCTTTTCTTTCCTTCTGCCCTTTCTCCCTCCTTCCAAGCAAATACCCCCTCCCTTTTGAAAATTCCAACCAACCCTATTTCCTACAACCCCCGCAAACACCACATTTCCACCAAATTCAGTCGTCTGTTCTCCATTTTCTTCTCAGTCACCGCGGCAGAAGAAGGTTGATGAAGACTATGAAGATGATGGGGGTGGAGAGTTCATAGTCAACAGGGACCCAAAGAGCCCACCAAAGCTTGTTCATCATCCAGCCACGGCTACGGCCTGATACCCTTCTGCAGGCGAAGCTTGACGAGGCTCTGAACCTTGCGAATTCTCTTGAGGAGCGGCGGGATGGTGATGCTGGGGGAGAATTCGGGGAGAGGGAGATGCCCCCACACCTCGTTGTTCAGAACCCGGCTGCGAGATCACCCAAGGCGCATGCAGGTCTGTCTTTTGATTTATTTATTTTTTGGTCGAGAAAGATTAGTGCTTTATGGATTGACTGTCGGACTCTGAAACCGGTTGGTGATAGAGTTTTGACCCACGTAGTTTGAGGTGCTGAATTTCGGTTGTATTTATAAGTAGTGTTGAATTCGAGATGTTTGTGTTTATTTTGAAAAGCGAAACCGATGACTTTGAAATGGGTTGGTGATAGGCTTTGGATTTATGTGTGGTTTCTGGGAACTGATAGTTTTGAAATGGGTTGGTGATAGATTTTAGTTTCGGTGAAGGTGGTTTTAGTTTTGAACTTGGGATTCATTCTGGTTAGAAGATGAAATACAGTGTCCGTTTGGATGCAATATCCAACTGAATTGTGATTATTAATCTTTTAAAGTGGCAGTTACAAAATTCTAATTAATATTGAAGGATTGGCAGTGAATTGCATATGTTCCTTGCAAGTTGGACTTGAAAGGAATGTAACTTCAATTCAACGGCCTTCGCTATTTTGCAGGATCCTTTCTACCGCTTCCCAGTGAGGCATTCCAGGGTTATTTTGGAATATGCTTACAATGCTTGTGGCAAAATATAGATATGTTCTCAGACACAACATCGCATACATGATTTCTCTTATTGCCTTTTCTCTTTGCTTGTGAAACACATATCTTTCCAGGTGATTTGGTTAGAACCTATAACATAAAGCCAGGAGATTCTCGGATTGGTCATGTTCATTGAGCTTGGAGGCCAGATAGTTGTATATTGATATGGGATAGACTGAAAGAAGCTTCTTTTTGTGTGCGCATCTGTGCACACGGGCATGTGTGTTGCGTTTGCGTGTGTTCGTGCGTGCCGTGCCTGTGCTGTGTGTGCATGTGTGTGTGTGCTGTCTGCGCATGCCTGTGGGTGCGTGTGTGTATGTGAGTTTTTGTTACACCCCCAAACACATACACACTCATGGGAGCATCAGTTGGTATAAACATTTCTATTCCAAAAATTCTAAATATATTGTCTATGTAAGACTCTTGTGACAAAGTCAACAAACATATGTAGCACCACCCTGATCCTTCATTTGAAAACGAGAAAGCCAATTCTTAGTTTTAAAGATTACGGTTATACCAGTTCTACCAGTTAAAAGTCATCTACATATAATGACAAGAAAACTTCCCTTACCATTCTTAACATACCAACATTTCTTTCTTTCAAATCCAACCGTGGTAATGGCCTTGGGGAATTTCATATACCACTATCTTACTTTAGTCTATGCAAGGATTTCATGATCTTATATAACTTATCTTCATGAGTTTTAACAATAAACCCCTACAAACTGTTCTAAATAGATTTCTTCATCAAAATCACCATTCAAATGGTGCAGTTCTAGGTCAAAGAATGCAATTGTAGAAACCAAATCATTAGCAGATTGAAAGTTCACAATAGGAGCGACAAACTCTTCATAATTGAAACCTGTTTATGGCCTGTTGCCAGTGCCACTACATGGCTTTTATACTTATTTATGGTTCCATAAGGTCTTTTAATGACCCAATTTGTTTATATTGGAAAAGGTCTCATTGTTATGGGTTGCCGATCTTGTGAGTCCCACTCTCGATTGTCCAAAACTTAGATCAAATGATCCTAACTATCCAATTAGTGGTTAGGATAATGAACAATCCAAATTGATTATACAAGGAAAGGTATAAGCATCGATATGGCCATCATGTGGACCATCTTTGATTGTCCTTCCCTCTCAAAAATCACTTCGATCGGATGATCTTAACCATCCAATCAATGGTTAGGAAAATGAACGAATCTTATTAATTATAGTACAAATATTCGATCATTCATTTGGAGCATCAATCATGTAGGAGTAGGACTGACCTTTGTTTCCCATCCCTCTAAAAGATCACATTAATTGGATGATCCTAACCATTCTATTAATCACTTAGAAAACATACGGTCCATATTGATTTATATCTGTTGGGAACTTGCAGAAGCACAGAGTAGAAACAAACAATGTATACACAATTGCACAAGCAAATCAACACAAGAGAACACTCCGAATTTACGTGGAAAAACCCTTGCGGGAAAAAAACCATGGCACAAAGCGATAATGCACTATGCATAACAAAGTTACAAGAGATGAAACCTTACCGGATCAAAACTCCAAGAGAAAAACCCTAGCTTTTTCTCTCTCCAAAACCCTCTCAACCCTAGAACACATCTTAGAATACCCTAATCCCGATTACATCCGCTTATAAAGCAATAGAACCAAAATTAGAAACAAAACGTGCAAAATTGCGCTCTACTCGGCAGTGCCGAGCAACTCTGGACAGAAAACCGGGCAAGGGATAGATTCGCTTGGCAGTGCCGAGCAGGTCTGGAATGCAAGATTAAAGGCATCTGATTTCAACAATCGCCACCATGTTTCCAAATTAATTTTGTTGTCTACTGTTTGATGATGGTTGCCAGGGCTTCGGCCTTGACCCACTCGGTGAAATAATCGACCGCTTCTATCGCGAATTTTACTTGCCCTTTTCCCTTTGGCAAGGGACCAATGATATCAACCCCCCATTGAGCAAAAGGCCAAGGGCCTGACATGGGAGTGAGCTTCTCAGGGGCTTGCCGAGGTACAGAGGCGAATCACTGACGTTTATCACAATTTTCTGCAAATTTTATAGCATCTGCCTTCGTGGTGGGCTAATAGTAACCTTGCTTGATTGCTTTGTAGGCCATCGCTCACCCTCCGGAGTGACTACCGCATACTCCTTTGTGAATTTCTCTGAGGACATAATCCGCTTCTTCTTTGCGGAGACACCTCAAGTATGGCATAGAGTAGCTTTGCTGGAATAGGACTCTTTGTAAAAAGTACCTTGGTGCGTGATACTTGGGTTTTCGGGCCTCTTTCTTGTCTTCAGGTAGTTGCCCAGTTTGAAGAAACTGGACAATATGATCTATTCAGCATGGGGTCAGATCCACGGGAAGCATTTCTGCTAACTCGCTCTGAGAAATACTAGGCTCAGCCAAGTATTGACGGGGAATAGTTCGGACGAGGTCGTTATCTGATGCTGACACCAACTTGGCCAAAGAATCGGCCAGCCTGTTCTCGGCTCTGGGAACTTGCACAAGCTAAAAAATTTCAAACTCTTTAAGCAGTTCAAGTACTCTGGCCCTGTAGGCTGCCATCCTTTCTTCTCTTGCTTCAAACTCATCCATGACTTGATTCACCACCAGTTGTGAGTTGCCGTGTATTTTCAAATTACGGACTCTCATTGTCTTGGCCAATCGGAGACCGGCTAAGAGGACCCCGTATTTTGCTTCGTTATTGGAGGCTAAGAACCCGAAACGAAGTGCATATTTATACTTTCGTCAGGGGTGATTAGGATCAACCTGGCCCCACTTTCATCGGAATTAGAAGAACCATCCATGAAGAGCGTCCATGACGGCTGTTCGGAAGTGGAAGGCTCTTCCTGTTGGATATGATTCGTATATGTGAATTCCGCAGTGAAATCGACCGCTGCTTGCCCTTTGATTGCCGTACAAGGGTAAAACTTCGTATCATGTTCATTTAGCTCGATGGCCCACTTAGTCAGTTTTCTGGAGGCCTCAAGTTTCTACAACACTTGCTTTAATGGCTGGTTGGTTGGAACCACGATCGTGTGCGCCTGAAAATATGGCCAAAGCTTCCTGGCTGAGACCACCGTGGCCAGCGCCAATTTCTCTATCTCGGCCATTCTCCGGATATCTTGTTTCAGGATTAACCATTGCTCGGCTGATATAATATATTGGCCTCTGCGTACCTTTGTCCTCTCATATTAGAGCGGAGTTGACAGTTGTGGGGGATACTGCCATATATAATATAAGTTCCTCACCAAGAATAGGCTTTGAAAGCACTGGAGGAGCTCTCAGATATTCTTTGAGGCATAGGAAAGCTTGTTCGCATTCGTCTGTCCAGCTCGTCTTTTGAGACCCTTTCAAGAGCTTGAAGAAGGGCAGGCATCTGTTCGACGCCCTGGAGATGAATCTGTTCATGGAAGCTACCCAGCCTGCTAACCACTATATTTCCTTAGTAGTTCTCGGAGAGCTCATCTTAAGAAGGGCTCTGATTTTCTCAGGACTGGCCTCGATTCCTCATTGACCAACCATAAAGCCGAGGAATTTGCCTGAGGCCACACCAAATGCGCACTTAGTCGGATTTGACTTCATTTGATGCTTGTGCAGAATTTTAAACACCTCCTGAATATCCGACAAGTGGTCTTCGGCCTTGACGCTCTTGACAAGCATATCATCAATGTACACTTCCATGGTTCTGCCAATCTGGTCGGCAAACATCTTGTTCACCAAGCGCTGATACATAGTGCCAACGTTCTTTAGGCCAAAAGGCATAACCTTATAGTAGTAGAGGCCTCGGTCAGTGACGAAGGATATCTTTTCTTTGTCAGGGGGACATGGAGATTTGGTTATAGCCAAAATATGCATCCATAAAGCTGAGCAATGCATATCCGGCCATTGCGTCAACCAGTTGGTTGATTTTTGGCGTCGGAAAACTGTCTTTCAGACATGCTTTGTTAAGATCAGTGTAATCAACACACATTCGCCATTTGTCATTCGCCTTTTTCATCAACACCACATTGGCCACCCATTCTAGGTAGTCAACTTCTTCAATAAAACCGACCTAGAGAAGCTTTTTGACTTCATCTTTTATTGCCTCCCGTCTTTCCAGGTTGAATGGCCGTCACTTCTATTGGATAGGTTTGAAATGGGGGTCCACCTTCAGATGATGGACAACGACGCTGGGATCAATTCGGGCATGTCTTCAAGTGACCAGGCGAAGACAATCTTGGTGCTCGGCAAGGAACTCTGTGAACCGAACTCGTATATCTGGGTCAAGTGCAGACCCTATCCGTACACTTCTTGTTGGGTCCTCAACAGATATCCGGATCAAGATTAAGTCCTCTGCTAGCGACCCTCTTCGGATGTTATCCTCCCGAGGATCCAAGGAGGAAATTGCCTTAGATTATGGCTCCTGATAAGGGGCCACCAGGGCCATGATGGGTGCAGTTTGCTTTCTTTTGTTTTCTCGAAACACCAGATCATAGCACATGCGGGCTTCGGTCTGATTTCCCCTGACCACTTCGACTCCAGTCGGAGTGGGGAACTTGACGCAAAGATAACAAGGGGACATAGTGGCTTTTAGCTTCGTTAGGGATGGGCGCCCGAGGATCGCATTGTATGCGGACTTGCGATCCACTACTAGAAAGTTGATCATGAGGTTGATTTTGTTTGGAGCTTCACCGAAGGTGACTAGAAGATCAATGCTCCCTTTTGGAATAATGACTTCTCCTCCGAATCCAACCAGCGGAGTCTTCACCGGATGGAGGAGATTTCTCATCAGACCCATCTGGTCATAAGCAACAACGTATAGGATATCTACCAAGCTTTCGGGGTCTAGCATTATCCTGTGAGTGTTGTAGTTTGACACCCTCAACATTACCACGATGGCGTCGTCATGAGGGAAGTGAATTCCCGTGATGACATGGGGTTCCAGTCTAGGCTGTTTCCCAGGTCTTTCCGTCGAATATATCGGTTGGGGCTCAGATTGGGCCTTCCTCGTGTGGGCCTTCCTGGCATTCTGTGAATCTCTGCCTCCGGCTGGCCCGCCAAAGATGGTTTAGATTTCGCTAGCAAGCTTGGACTCCTCTTGTGCCTGTGGTCTGGCCGAGGTGATCGATCCCTCTGTGGTCAGTCTTGCTGATGCGGAGATCTGTCGTATCCTCTAGGGGAGCGGTCTCGTCTGACTATGTAATCGCAGAGATGACCCTTCCTAATGAGTGTCTCGATCTCATCTTTGAGGGCGATGCAGTTTTCACTATCATGATTTTGATCTCGATGAAATCGGCAATATTTTCTTTTATCCCTCTTCTCGGGATCGGTCCTCATCTTAGGCAGCCACTTCACATACTTTTGGTCCTTGATGTGCATGAACACTTTGTCCTGCATAGTGCTCAGAGGGGTATAATTTGTATACCGCCCCTCAGGGGGACCTATCCTCCTTGGGGATCGGTCTCACCGATCCTCCTTTCTCTTCTTTTTATTTGAGGATGAGGTCCTCGTCAGTCTTTCTCTTCTTGTCGTTGGGTTTGGCCTGAGACTCTCGCCTGACTCTTGCCAAATCCTCAACATTTATGTATTTCTGAGCCTTGGTTCGAAGTTTCACCATTGTCTTCAGAGTGGACTTGTCGAGGGCGAATCAAACCTCTTTGTTCCCGACTCCGCTGAGAAGGGCAATCGGGCCTACGTCATCCGTATAGCCCTCGGTTTGCACGGATTCGGACGTGAAACGGACCATGAAGTCTTTCAAAGACTTGTTCGACCTTTGTTTAATTGTTGCCAGGTGGGTCGCTGGCTTCTTCATCTTTCTACTCCCAAGGAACTGTGACGTGAATAGCGTACACAACTGAAAGAAGGAATTAATGGAGCGTGGTTTAAGATTCCTGGACCACATTTGGGCTGCATCTTTAAGGGTGAGAGAGAATGTTTGACACATAATCTTTGGGCTGACACCTTCGAGTTCCATGTGAGACTTGAAAGTCTCAATGTGTTCCATGGGGTCTCTTGGCTCGGTATACTGAGGGATATTGGGCACCTGGAACTTCTTCGGTTGTAGTGCTTCCATAATATTCTCTGTGAACGGTGGCTCAGTTTGTTCCACCATTGCCTGTACCGTCATAGGCGTGTTAGATCGATACCGCTGCTCCATATGGGCGAATTTATCTTCGAGTTTTTTGAGGGGTTCTTCCCATGCTAGTGTATGACTAGCGCTAGAGGCTTCAGTAGCTTCGCGTTGACACTGACGTCTAACATCAAGCGTGCGACGCAAATCTCCTGCGGGGAGGTTCCCTCCTTGTTGAGCGAGGGCTAGGGCTGGGAGAGATGGTCCAGGCTGGCGATTCTGTCCTTGCTGTTCTTGAGGCTGGAGTGAGTGCATGGAGATCACCGGTGCGTTAGGTTGTGGGGGAGCTGGCGGTGGAATCCATTGTCCCATTATTCTGGCGAATTGGGCCATATCAGCCCGAAGTGCCAACATGCTATCCTCAAGGAAACAGATTTTGTCAGCATCGTTTACAGGAACTGGAGGTAGAGGTTGTGGCGGACCCTGTTCCTCCTCAGTGGGAGGATTATCCTCCATTGGAGGCTTGCGGCCTCCCGGAAGTGGATCCAATGTTAACACGCTTGGATTTTCCCATTGAAAAGAGAAAATGGGGAAGATGTTTGATCGATGAAGAAGAGAATAAGCGAGAATGATCTAGTCGTTCCCACAGACGGCGCCAATCTGTTAACGTTCGAAAATAGACAACAGATGATGATCTAGGATCAACGGTGGATCTTCGTCGTTCGTTCAATGGGGACACGGTGATGGACAATGTTGATTGAATGACCTGTGATCACAAAGGAAGATCGTGAGGGGGTGTCAGTCGTGCCGGCTAAGGACCCTCCGATGTTTAAGTCAGTACGGGAGGTGATTAAGCTTAAGGACTTTGGTTGGGCTTTTGGTTGCAGTACCTTGAGATGATGTGGATGTGTCCTTTTATAGGTAATGATTCCAGTCGATGGTGGTGGATCTATAGATCTCCTTTACGGATACGATTTTGGATTAATCGAGATCATCCTTATCACGTCTGGATCCCGCATATCCCGGTTACTAGTCGTTATCTCTGTATGACGGTGCAGAATGTGCTCAGATTCGAGAACGTCTGGGCCTGATATCATTCGGCATCCTCAGTTGAGTTGTCGGGATGGACTGGCAACAATATGGCAGGTGTCAGTACCTGATGCTGAGGCCTCAGTACTATGTCCGTTACCTGACGCCGAAGCCGAGGCCTCGGGACTCCACATTGAGTATAAAAGATCTTCGCCTTGACAAGCTTGGATCCTTCTCTGACATGCATGTTGAGTTGGCCCTTGTTGGAGACATCGATGGTTGCACATCTTCTGGGCCATGATCAGATTTACCCATAACATTTGTAAGTCACCTTGCCAAAATGATTTTGAGGTAAGGTTTAAATTGATAATATAACCATGGGGAAGCACAACAGGGTGCTGGCTTCTGGGACCATTAAAGATAATTTGTACTTCTTGGACTGACCAAATAATGAAATAGATGGTGCTTTTTTATTTATTTTCTTTGCATCAATTCATTTCCCAACATTCTTTGAAGATTGATTATTTTTAGAATGATCAATGTTTTGTCTTGGTGGTCTTTCATTGTTGGTTCAAATTTGATTGTTGACAAGACTTTTGGTTAACTGATTGGTTTTATGTATTGATTCTGATTATGTGTGGATGAATTTTGTTTAGGGGTGATGTATAACTGCATTTTGTTATTCCTCTTTGATATTTGTGGCAGACACGTATTTTGGACCGGGGACCGTGGAAAATGTGAAATGCCATCTAAATGCTTTGGAATCAGATGTAAGGACCATTTCCTTGATGTGGATTCATGACCTAATGCTTTTCTTTCATGCTTTGCAATTCGCATACTTATGCCCGGAACGTCCAAGAAGCATACTGCTTGGGCAATTTTGGCTTTTCATTTAAGTCATGTTTTCAATAGAGTTGTTTCTCCCTCTCTGCTTAAATATTTCTTGTGAGTGCATATGCGTTCATTTCTTTGCGATTCGTGTGTCAAGATGTCATTGACTCAATAACCGGGTTGCACCACCAAGTGAACCATGCAACAAGGAACACTATTAATTATTTTGCTATGAGAGCGTTGGAGTATTTCTCAATATCAAAATGAACTGTTTACTGGCTCCACCTTTTCTTCCTTGGGCAGCTTTAATATTTATCAGCAAATTTTTGTGTTAACTGTTTTAATGATCACATAAATGACATGTCTTTTTGGTGATTCAGAAATGATTGACACATTAACTTGAATCCATGTGTATGTTTGATTTTATTGATGGCCAACCTTATAGTTTGACAGGACAAATTGGATGCAGTTTTTGTAAATACAATCCTTTCTGGGATTCAACAGCGCAATTTGGAGGCAAGTCGTGTCTTCTAAACTTTGCATCTGTTTTTCCAGTGAAGTGTTTGAAGTTAAAGCTTTAACATCTATTGTCTTGTATCTCTCTTTTGAAGAAAGCTGATCAATCTTACTCTTATATTTCAACTCCAAACGGCAGCGAGCTTGGGGCAAGCCAGTTTTGGATCGTGTGGGTCTTATAATTGAGATATTCAATGCTCATGCCCAAACAAAGGAAGCGAAACTGCAGGTTTATTATCTAAGCATTCCATTTAGATGATATCACTGTATTCTGTTTTTATGTTGTTGTGGTTTCTTTGGGTCTGATTTTTTATCAGATTGTGGACCAACACGGCATCTTATTTTATTTTTGTATGTTATTAATTTATGCAATGTGCCTTCTTGTAATTTTCTGTGGTTCCACTTCATTTTAACAGTCAGAGTTGGCTGCTCTAATGTACAAGAGGACTAGACTTGTTCGTCTGCGTGGCCCTGAAGGGCGTCTTACATTTGGAGCAGCTGGAGATGCTGAGGTTGTTAGCGCTCGAGGGTGAGTTTGTAATGGCTATTTATGTATCGTTTTGTGCTGTGTTCCAATGAGCTTGTAATAGATAGGGGGAGCAGGATGTGTTAGATAAGCTGTTAGCAGTCTTCTGGTCAAAGGGAAGCAAACTCATTGTATAATGTGCTAGCAGCTTTGAGAAATGCATGCAAGACAAAATGGTGCAAAATATTCCAAGAACTTCAATTTTTATGAAGTCTGTGTCTGGTTCATTTATGGAGTCAGGGCAGAAATTGGTAAAGATTGGGAAGTACTGGTGCATCAATTTGGAAACTGAAAGACTAGAAGAGTAGGAAAGAAACCTATTTCCATACAAATCTTTTCACATGAAGAATTAGAATAAGAACACATTTCTAGAACACATCAAAATAAAATACAGTTTAAGAACTGAAACATTTAGAAAAAGTCGGACATTGATAAGCATGGTAAAACACGTCCATATGCAGATAAAAAAATAAGAACACATTTGTAGCTGGTGTGGTTAAAGGCAGTCCAGGCGCATGCATAGTTGTTTTGACCCACCTGTGAGGTCCCTTTGTGGGCACCTCAAAGAATCGGTATTTTGACACCCATTAAGAGTTGCCTGTTTTCCAAAACTTTATAGATTTTTCATAAATCTCATGAGATCTTTTTCTCAATTTATTTCTTCTATTAGTGTTTTAAGCACTACATTGGACTTCTTAGAATAAATTCGAGTTTCCTTTTGTGCCATACAAGATATAGAAGACGAATTGCGGACTTGATTTTGGGGATATTAAAAAGTTGGATTTTTGGGATTTGGAGATTTAGGGATTTGGCCATTTGGGAAAAATTGTGAGTCTTGGTTGGGGAGTTTCGGGAAGTTGGGGAAACTAGGAAATTTGGGGAAATTGCAAAATTAGGGTTAAGAATTGGGGAATTTAGGGCAAATTGGGTATATGGGGTCTTGACCTTAGGGCCTGTTTGTATAGTGGGAAAAGAAAAGAAAAAGAAGAAAAATTGCAATAATTATCCAATAATGAATGATTTCTCAAGATTTCCAAGAGCACTATTGAAACATGTTAATGCAGGAGCATTTTCACATCGGGCTCGAGTGGGGCAGCCCGTGTGAGGTGGGGGCACACTCAGGGTGGGCAATCCATGTGAGGTGGGGGCACACTCGGGGTGGGCAATCCATGTGAGGTGGGTGGCTCGTGTGAGGTGAGGCCCACTGAAGGAGGGTTCGGCCAAGGGCCTGGCTTGTGTGAAGCAGGAGCCTAGGCTATGAGATAAATGGATTGATTCGTCACGCTCTATTAGTTCGAGCTTTTAAAGCAAGTGGTTAGTCGTCCTGCGTCACATCTATTCCCATGAAATCCATTTTTGGCAAATATTATTTGAATATTAAGTGGAAAACTCGCTCTCACATTTTTCACCTCGTCTCTTGTGCATGAGAATTTGACTATGGTGTTTTGGATAATGATTGCTTTTGAAATCCATCATTTTGTTATCCAAACATGGTGAAATGTCCCATCACTGGAAAAGTCATCCATTTTCTTTTCTTTTACCACTATCCAAATGGGCTGTAAGAGAAATTTGGAATTTATGAAATTAGGGTTCTAGGTTTAGGAAACTGAGGTAATTTGAAATTCTAGGATTTTATAGATGTAAATTTTTTGAAGTGTTGTAACTATCACTCTATGTAAGATACATAATAACTTTATAGTTAGCTTCATTTCATTGTGTTAAATTAGTTTTAGAGTTAAAACTGTTGAAAACATCAAAATGTATCTATTTGTAACTTATATGATATAATTTGTTTTTCAAAAATTGTGCTAGAGATCTCTAAGCGTGGGCCTAAACACAGTTAGGTGTTTCAGGTGTTCAATGGGGCAATTAAGCCTAGGGTGCCCTTGTGCTTTCATCTACACTATTTCTAGCATTAAAGGGATCTCTATTTTGTCTCTTGTAGATGGTGCTTCTTTGTGGTTTTGATGAGGAACCTAAGCTCTAGGGTGTTTCATTTAGCTTTTGAGTTTTTTTTCTCTCAAATAAGGACATAACACTTAAAGATGTATCCGTAATGATATTTATTGTTAGATTTGTTGGTGATGTATCTATGCCCAAGTTGTTCGAAATTGATGCTCCCACGAACCTGTATTAGAAGTGCATATGTAGCTTTTGTGCTGCTTGTGGGTGGATTATTATTGGCATTGCTTTGTAAACGTTTTATACTTGCAAAAATGAGAGAGAGGAAGAGCAGGGACCTAATCATGTTACATAGATTAAGAGTGATGACCGGAGGGTAGTATTCAAGGACAATGAGATCAATTAAAGGTGGAGAAGCTATTTCAGAACTTGCTAAATTACAATCAGTTTGAGATCATGGGGATATAAGGAACTATAAACTCAAATGACGTCGGAGTCCATATATACTTTCGTAGGGTTAGGATATCTACAGTGAAAGAAGCTTTGAGAAGGATGAAAGAAGCCTTGGACTTGATGGTATACCAATAGATGTTTGGAAGTGTATGGAATATGCTGGGTTATTTTGGTCGACAAAGTTGTTCAACAAGATTGTAGGATCGAAGAAAATGCTAGACGAATGGAGAAGTACCAATGTACCTTATAAGAATACATGAGACATATAGAGCTTTACTAACTTTTGTGGGATTAAATTAATGAGCCATATTATGAAACATTGGGAAAGAGTGATTAAGCAAAGACTAAGGCATAAGACAAATGTATTAGAAAATCAGTTTGGTTTCATGCCAGGGAGGTTTGCCATTGAAGCTATTTTCCAACTTTGACGAAAGGAGGAAGGATTTCCACACGGTCTTTATCTACTTAGAGAAAGCTTACAATAGGGCCCCCAGAGAGTCAATCTAGTGTGTGCTGAGAAAGAAACGAGTTTCAAGAGGATATGTTAAAATGATTGGGGATTTGTATGAGGGAGTGGTAACAAATGTGAAGACCAATAGTGGTGAGAGAAGTTAGTTCCCTAGAGAGTTAATATGGTGGGTGCTGAGAAAGAAAGGAGTTTCAAGAGGAACATTATTGGGAATATGTATGAGGGCGTGGTAACAAATGTGAATGTCACTAGTGGTGAGAGAAGTTAGTTCCCAATTATTGTTGGCTTTTGCACTAGGGGTTGGCATTGAGCTTATAACTTTTCACATTGGCTATGGATGAGTTAACAAGGCATTTGCAGGAAGAGATCCCATGATGTATGTTGTTTGTAGATGACATAATATTGATTGACAAGATGAAGGAGTGTGTAAACACAAAACTAGATTTTTGGAGGGATGCTTTTGAATCTAAAGTATTTAAAATTAGTGGGACTAAAACATAGTATATATGGAGTGCAATTTTAGTAACAACGTGAGTGGAAACGAGAAATTGGTAAAGATTGCTGGCCAAGAAGTTTCCCAAAATGACCACTTTCAGAATCTTGGATCGATAATCCATGGGAGTGGAGAGATTGAGAAGGATGCTGCCCATAGAATTCAAGCGGGGTGGAAGAAATGGAGATGTGTGTCTGGTGTTTTATGTGATTGTCGTGTACCACTCAAACTGAAGT
The DNA here is from genome assembly GCA_003013855.2 of Liriodendron chinense. Classification (NCBI taxonomy): domain Eukaryota; kingdom Viridiplantae; phylum Streptophyta; class Magnoliopsida; order Magnoliales; family Magnoliaceae; genus Liriodendron; species Liriodendron chinense. The sequence continues at coordinate 939,604 of ML058590.1, forward strand.
GGAAATTTTATAAGATGGCTATAAGACCAACCATGCTTTATGGGACAAAATGTTGGGCAGTTAAGGAACAACAGGTTCATAGGAAGAGTATGGCTGAAATGAGGATGTTGAGATGGATGAGTGGCAAGAGAAGGAAGGATAGAACTAGAAATGATGCATCCGAGGGAATATAGGAGTGGCGCCAATAGGTAATAAGATGAGGAAAAGTAGACTTAGATGGTTTGGTCATGTGCAACAGCGATCAAGAATTGCACTGGTTGGACAGAATGAGTTGGTTCAAGTTGAAGGCATTAAAAGGGCAAGGGGAAGGTCCAAAAGGATGTGGACGGAGGTAGTAAGAAAAGACTTAATGACCTATGGTCTAACTAAAGTTATGGCCCTTGACAGAGGAGTGGATTGGTGGAAAAGGATTCATATAGCCAATCCCATTTATTTGGGAATTGATATAAGGCTTAAATGATGACGATGATGATGATTTTGTAAATGCTTTGTAGGTTAATGAACAATTTTTTTCTGAGTCTCAAACCCTACAGCATTGGCAATTTTCACTCATTTGCCATGTTCCAGCGAAAAAATTCACTTGCTTTCTCTGGTCATCTCTTTTTTCATTTGAAGTTTTTTACATCATTAAGGTGGATTCCATTCATTTCATAAACTGATACGCATCCATATGCATGACTTTGCAATATGTGCAATTGTATTTTTTACTCTACATTATATGTGTCGACATAAAAAAGGATTGATTGTTGAAAGAAATTCTGATTTGGTTGATTTATCTTTGCAGGAGAGGAAGCGGGGGGCGTGGTTTTATTAGTGGTGCTGGAGAAACTGAACTCCAGCTTCAACGTCGGAGGTGGGACCACACTTTTATTTCAGCAGTTAACTATACCAACTTCATCTTTTTATTCAATTTGCTGTACTCAATGTTGTTATCGTACGAATAGGATTGACTATTTAGGAAAGCTAAATGCAACTTTCATGGAGTTCCACGAAGTGACACCACAACATCTTCACCATACACATCTCACTTGTGCACTGTGATCAGGACTCTGCTTTCTGTGGCCTGGGCCATCATGTGGATGGGCCATAGCACCACAAAATCTCACCATACACATCTCTCTTGTGCACTGTGATCAGGACTTAATTTTTTCTTTTTCTTTTTCCTGTGGCCTGGGCCATCATATGAATGATACTATGATGTGATCTTCACGGAGTTCCAAAAAGTGACACTGAAACATCTTCACCACACACATCTCACCTGTGAACTGTGATCAAAACTTGTTTCCTGTGGCTTGGGCCATCATGTGGATGGGCTGTAGCACAAAAATAATGGAGATTGGACTATATCTATATGACCATCTGATTGGTGATGCAAATGGATGGTTAATACAAAAGTTGGGCAAACATTGGGGAGGGGTTCACATTCAACAGGCAAAACTCACAAGGATTAGAGGGTCTAACCTGTCACGATCTTTGGGCCATGGCCCATCCATGTCATGGCTCACCTGATCAATGGTCCCAATCACCACACTAGCTTGCCACCATTACATTGGGGACTGCACTGATTATAACTTCTCTGCACTTTGCTTCATAATAGCATTCTTGTTGTTGTAAGCACCTTGGAAGCTTTTTGTATGCTGCAACAAAAAGCCCCATTTCTGTCCTTTCTTCCAGATTTCTCATCCATATCATCGTCTCTGTCACTCCCTACATTAATAAAGTTTTCCATTAGCATTTTTGTTCGCATGTCATCTCGTCAAATAAGAAACAGGAGTGTGTTGCAATTTAAATTCTTTAACAAGTTCTAAAATGTGAATATCTTGGTAAATTTCCCTGTGAAGAGGAAATAATTTTCCCTCATTCATCTACCTTCACATGGCAACATTTTTGCCTCATTCATCTACCTACACACTATCTTTATTTTTCATACAGCAGGACTCTTAAGCCTGCTGCTTTAGAAGGAAGACATTGTAGGGTACTGAGCCTGAGGCACAGGTCCATACATGTGTTGCCCATGATTTGGATCACCACCCTGATTATGTGATTCTGGGCCTCTTTCATGGATGGGGGCTGCCCCAAAAACCTCTCACATTGTAAAGTGCCTCTTTTGTATGGATTGTGGACCTTTGCTGTGTTTTCTTTCTCGACTTTCTATTTGTAGTTTGTAAGCCACAGGCTGAACGGTTAGGATCTTAGAGTCTGGGAGATTCCTGTGCATTTTCCCATCTACTGTGGGGTCCATGATATCAACCGTATGGATCACCGAATCATGGGCCGCCTACGTACAGAGCTCATGTGCCTCAGTAAACTATAGTTCCTCTCAGAAAGATTGGGGCATGCCATAATTTTTATGTTCTCCTTGGTGGAATGTAAATAAAAATAAAAAGTAAAATTCACAGATATTGTCAGTTTCCTTAGCATGTCTCATGTCCCTCAGTAAACTATAGTTCCTCTCAGAAAGATTGGGGCATGCCATAATTTTTATGTTCTCCTTGGTGGAATGTAAATAAAAATAAAAAGTAAAAATCACTGATATTGTCAGTTTCCTTAGCATGTTAATTTATAGAATGCAATAAGCACGTTGAGAAATAGCAGGGCATTGGTGGTTGTGCCCTTTGTTACATTGGAGTTCTTGACTTGGTCAGGATATTTATATTAAACTACTCTAGATTATAACTTTCAGGATTCTGGAGCGGAGGAACCATTTACTGTCTCAAATTGAAGACGTCCGTCGAACTCGAGCTTTGCAACGTTATGCTCGCAGAAGGCGTGGTGGTTCACAAGGTCAAGGCCTAGCTACTGTTGCTGTTGTTGGGTATACAAATGCCGTATGTGTTTCCAAATTTACTTCAATTTGTGGCATATATTTTTTCTTTCTTTCTTTTTCCTTCTAAATGAACATGCAGATAATCATGTTTATCACTTTGAATGATAATTCTTCTTCTTTGAATCAGTTACCAATGGTTAGTCTATGATTGGCAAGTGGCAACGCCTATATCTTTTGCCAATCTTTTCCTTCTTTTTAAACCATTATCTTTTGCCATTCTTCAGCTAACATAATGGGAGAAATGCTGATTCCATAAGAATTTTTCCACACTGGCAATCATGGGGACACATGGAAGACATGTACAAGATTAGTCCAGTCACCTGGTAACTGTGGGTCTTGATATACGGATTCCCAAGAATCGGATGTATGAGATGATCCAATTTCTGAGGGCAACAGAATCAGTGCAACAGGCTCATTCCATGGGGCAACCGGTTTTAGGTATTCTTCGTTTGCCGTTGCAGCCATGTGCGGTGTGTCTAAGAATTGTGGAGATGCTAATTTTTTCATTTCTCATTGTGGAGGGGGACTCAAGAAATGCAATTGAGTGGGCTAGGGAGGTTCGTGGTCCATGGAGGTTGGCCAACATGCTAGAAGAAATTCAGGAAATTGCTGCAAGAATGAATGTCATTTTTGCCCATGTCTGTCGATTCGCAAATGAAAGGTGGACAGTTTTGCCAAAGAAGGTTCATTCTGGGATTCTTTTTGGATCTCAGATGGGGGGTGGTTGATTGTTTGGGCTTGATGCTCTTGGTTTTTTTTTCCTTGTTTCTGAGTGCTCAGGCTGTTTTTTAGAGGCTTGTGTATTGTGCTGTTTTGGTGTTGCTTTTGTTTCTCTTGGGTTTTCTTCTCTTTTAATAAAATTCCCAATTATGAAAAAAAAAAAATAAAAAAAATCAGATGATCCCAAGTCCTAACTGCTTGTTTGAGGTAAATTGACCAGTGACCACCCCTCATTTAGGGCCATGTTCTGACCAAGTGCTTAGGACCAACCTGATTTATCTAATTCTTGGGCTATGGACTTACTTGTCCTTCTGTTCTTCTGGTTCGATTTGTAGACTATAAGCTTTTCCCTCCATGTCATCGAGCTTTTCTTGCTGCTGTGCATTTGTTTCATGAGCCCCAGACCTATAGAGAGGCCGCTGCTATTCCATGGTGGCTGCAGGCTCTGCCCATCAGTTGTAGGGAGGGAGCATTGAGGCATTGCAGCGGACTGACACCTGGAATCATAGTCCCTCTTCCTAAGGATTCTGCCATTGTCTGAAATTCGGATGGAGTCTCGTTTAGCCACTCACTCGGGTGTATAAGGTGTATGTGGAGGAATTAAGTAAGAGGTCTGGCACTTGTACACGTCTGCTATGTGTCCCCAATGGAACTTGCATCTAAAAACGTGTGGTATCAACATTCCTCAAAAAATGGATTCTAAATCCAATCTTTCTGCCGTCACTGCTGACTGCTCTACTTCCTACTTCTTAATGCTCACAATTGAAGCCATGTGGTCCTTGCCTAACCTATTACGTTTTGCTGCAGGGGAAATCTACTCTAGTCAGCACTCTTTCAGATAGTGATCTATACAGTGATGATCGGTATCTATGAATATCCCCTCTGTAGACTTTCATGTTGAATTCTAATACTGTTGCTTGATCAATTTGATTTATTTGTGAATACCTTCATGTGCTAAATTTCTATCTGTGAATTCTACTAACTGTTGCTTGGAAACTTGCATTTCCAATTATGTGCAGATTATTTGCAACTGTGGATCCCCGATTAAGAAGTGTAATTCTGCCATCAGGGTACTACTGTTAGTACTCACTTGTTATTCTGATATTTTGTACAATTTATAGAAGTGGAGCTCTGTTTGAATATCTTCGCAAATAAGGATGGAGGGTTGATTCGGCAAGGAATTAGAGGGTCCTGAGAAGTAGATGTGGGCCCACTGTTTCCCAGTCAGTGCAACTGATGGCTGGATGGGGGATGACCTAAAACTCTCCTAAATTGGAAGATCCTAACCCTTTTTCCTTTTCCTTTTCCCCAATTTGATCAAGGGTTTGAATCTTCCAATCTGTTAGATTCCACTTGCAGGATTTTGCACCTCAGCAAACTAAATGGTTGCCAAGACTTGGTACCTTTTTCTTCTTCGAATCAGTATGTATATTGGCAGCCTGATTGTGTGTTAAATCTGCAGGAGGAAAGTGATTCTCAGTGATACAGTAGGATTTATCTCAGACTTGCCTGTGCAGGTACATGGACAGTTCTAGAAATGGTGCATGATGTGTCTCTTCATTATGTCAATAGTAATCATGGATTTCCTCCTAATTTTTTCAAACTAATGTACCTTGCAGTTGGTAGAAGCATTTCATGCAACCCTAGAAGAAGTTGTAGAAGCAGACCTTCTTGTGGTATGAATAATTCATATCTCATTCTTAATTTTGTAGCTCTGATCTTTTCCACATAGATGGGTAATAGGTAATGTAGGTTCCACAATATGTAACCAAGATACTCCATTATTTGAAAAAATTTGTTGTGTCGGGCACATCTTATTCTCAACACGTCTACGAGGATCCGTGTCACTTGGGTTGGATTTAGGTTCAGACTTGCTTGATTCCAAATCTCATGGTATGGGGATCCATCTGCAAATAATAAAAAAAATTCAACATATTTTTTTATTAATTTATTAAATTTATTTTAATTTTAATAACAAGTATTCTGGTATTGCTGAGCCATTTCCAACACGGATCTCATGCCAACACCCTTGTTGTGTCATATCCGAATACTGTACTGGATTCGAATGACCCGAGCATATGGACTAGGATAAACCTTAAGGGCTTGTTTGGTTGCCTACAATGTTTTGGCCAGGTAGCCTTATCCTGATAGCAACACTATCCATGGTTTGTGAAGCACCCTTGGGCATCAATTCCAATAAAATTGAAGATAGAGCTCTCCAGAAAATTGACTGTTATCTTGTATAAGCTAATTTAGATAACCTATTTTCCTTATGGACACAAAGGAGTATCTATTTTTTGTATACATGCATAACACATGCAACAAGTGAGACCATCTGTCTTCAAGCACCACCATGTGCCACATCCAACCTTCAAGCACCCTACATGTGCCACATGTGCCAAAGTGCCCACATGTACATTTACCAAATGTGCTATCATACATCCTCAAGAACCCCATGTGCCACTCTCAATCTACATGCCGCATGTGCAAATGTGTACAAGCACTACGTGTGCTTGTCTATGTATTCCCATTCTAGGGTGTTTGACAAACAACAATCGTGACAGCCAAATAGCCTTTCCATGCAAGCCTATCTAGGTTGGCCCTTGATGGACATTTGTCTAGAATAGCCTATTTGGACAGAACTTTGATGGTAATCAAATGGGCCCTAATTTATCTGATATTTCTTTTAATTTCACAGTATTTGTATGCCATTTATCTGTTTCTACTCATATAAATGCATCTTTCTGTTTCTCAAGCATTTCTAAATTGAAATTTAGGTTACAATTCATTTTCCAGTAAATATCTGCATAGACCTTTTGGCATGTCGGTTTCTCCCAGATGGTTGTGTTGTACAGGGGCACGTTTTTCAATGTCACTATGTTTTTCCACTTTGTAACTGCGCTTCCTCTTCTTTCTGCCATAATCCTGTGGTTGCGAAACTGAATTCGGTCAGGGCAATGTTTACTGCAGTACTTATTAAAGATTTCCTTTTAAATGGGTGCAGCATGTGCTGGACTCTAGTGCATTCAATCTCGATGAGCAACGGTCGACTGTACTTCAGGTGCTGCAGCAGATAGGGGTGTCCGAGGAAAAGCTCCAAAACATGATTGAAGTTTGGAATAAGGCAAGTGTCTCGCCTTTGTTTTATCTGCTCCAGAAAGCTGAAGATACTGATGGTACTTTGAGCAGTTATAGGATCCACAACTGGGGATATGGTAGTATCCTTGGCTTGTCAGTTTTTACAAGTGGAGCCCATGTGTCGGTGTTTCATGGATGGGACCCATGTGGATGAACTAAGCGTCCAAAATCATCGTGCGGCAATCCCAGCCCTCCGATCCATGGCATGAAAATAGACAGCTTACGAAAAGCTACAGAAACTGTCCACGTTCAACAGAAAGACTGAAGATCGGATGGGTAGTATCTTCGTAGGCTTCTATGGTGTCTGGTTCCCCGAATGAATAGCCTACTTGTACAAAGAGTATACCATACATATCCCCAGATCAAGGTTGTATAATTCCTTTAGTACTTTTGGTGGCATTGTTAAGGAAATGGCTGTGCAGCTGAATTCTGAAACCTTCTCAGATAGATCTTCTAGAAACGAAAATTGTAGCCGATGAATCTCTAGATCAAGGTGATGATGATGAGGGCAGTGGTTTCTCAGAAGCCGAAGAGCATGACATGGCATCTGAACTGTCTCCTAGAGAGATCGATGAGAATGATATCGCATCTGAACTGTCGCCGGTAATAGAGGCTGTTGACAATGATCAGAACCAATCCTCAGAGGATGTGATGATGAATGGTGAAGATGCACCTACTCAACCTCAAGATGTTCACTGCATTAAAACATCTGCGACTATGGGAGTTGGCTTGCAAAAGTTGCTGATCCTCATCGATGAGAAGCTAAATACAAGAAAACCAATAGAAAACAGGAGTTTTGACCGTAAATGGAGACCACCTTATACTGCTGATGCTGACACTGCAGTTGAAAAATAGGTAATCTGTCAAATTTGTGATTTGAGATTTTAATTGTTAGAAGCATAATTATGAGAAATGGGTTCTTTTCCTGAATTCTGGGTGCATTTTGGCTCACGGTCATTTCAGGATTGGAGAAAATAACATGTGTTTTTGGAATTTCTAGGCTTAGTAGAACACACACGCGCGCACGCACTCGCGCGCACACACAGAGGGAGGGAAAATGGGGCTCTTTTGTGTTGTATTGGAAAGAAAACTCTTTAGACCCCATGTGTCTTTGAATTTTAAAGTTACTTGTATTGTCTTAATTAAGGTTTGCTTCTGTGAGCATCATGTGGGTACCACAATGCAGATGACCTTGCCAAAATTAGGGTGTTAATGTGCTGGGTAGCATGCCAGCCTTTCCGGCCCGGCTTGGGCTGGTATACTAGGCCCAAAGGCTGCGCACGAGCCTAGTATTTAAGCCTATTTGTTAATCAGGCAGGACTGGGGCTGTGTCTAAGAGTTCATCAGTCTAGCATGGCCCAGTCTGTTTAGAGTTTAAAGGGCATTACTGTCATATATCATGCATGATGTGGCACACCTAATGAACAGCCCAGATCTTGCACAAAAGTGGGTGGCCAGGCTTGGGCCATGTATGGTCATCATAGGCTGGGCTCAGGCCTGTTTCGTTTGACTCATCATGGGCTCGGGCCTAGGATTTACCTTGCGGGCTGGCCTTGCACAGACCTCGTCCTGGCCCGTTGATACTCCCCCAGCCAAAGATCAGGCAAATCAGTTCTTCAGGTGGGCTAGACATGCATGAAAATAATGGACGGTTCCAAAACCACAATGAAGCTGCAGCCAGCACACATTTGGCCACCCTGATCAGTGGAGCAGTCCAGTTTTTGGGCCAGGTTATCTAAGAAGTGAAATCAACCGGATGCATGGCTTGGATGATTACACACTCACCAATTGTTGGTGAATGTGGTGCATATGGAGTTGTGCGTGGGCGGGCTTCACAAAGCAATGGACAGTTCAAACCCACATACGTGGCTGCAGTCATCACATACATTTAGCCACCTGATCAGTGGATCAGAGTCTAGACTGATTTTTGCACCATGTCATGTAAATGGTGAAGCCAACCTGATGCATGGCTTGGATGTATTAGTGTCTTACACACCTGCCAGTGGTTGGCAAATGTGGTGCATGTGGAGTTATGCATGGTCTTCAAAAAATCTTCCTCAGCTTATAATTTGTCTTTCTTGTAATAGGTGGCTTTTGTACCCCAGTGAAGCTGGAACCTCAAGCGATCCATGGGCTGACAATCAAGATGGTCATCAAGATGGTTGAAGCGCCTATTGTCGAGGTAAGCATACATTTTTTGTACAAAAACAGCGGTCAAGCTTTTACAATCATTGACCATTGCTTGCTATCAATGGAAAGATGAAAATTTCTCAAGGAACATAAGATTTTGTTGCAATAGAACCTTGATGGTCCACTTTCTTTGTATAGACATAATTATTTAAATTACCGGTTGGTTCAGGCAATAATCTCCTTCCCAGGGGAGTTCTTGGAAAGTATATCAATGCAATCAGTGAAATTCTTGTTAGTTTGCTTTCATTAATTTCTTTGTACGTTTCCTTGACATGATTAATTGGAAATTTGCTTTTGCATGAAAACGCTTGGGGACAGTATCTTCAGCTTTGATGCGAGGGATGTAATTGTAAACTGGAAATGGAAAGAGAACATGATGTTTGATTTTACAAGGAACAATTGGAATATGAGCCTTGCTATGCCCACACACACGTTTATAAGGCAGCTCATGTACATGCCACCATATGTGCTGGCACAATACATAGCTACGAGATCCAATTGAGGGGGGTCTCACTATGTAGATGCCCTTGCCCAAAATCAGGTTGACCCAATTAATCAGGTGGGCAAAGTTTATGAAACAAATGTACGGTTGAAGAAAACTTGACCAAGGTTTCCGATCTGTCTGCCTGTTTTTAACATCATGTCTCACCTGATGAGTGGACCAGCCTGATTTTTTGTTGGGTCAGGACAGGTTCAGGTCGGTCGGATCCGCCTGGTGGATGGTTTTGATATTGCACCCATCAGCCATGCTGGCATATGTGGTTTCGTGTATATTGTATCCCTTGTACATGCTTGTCAGCCTAGCAAACGTATGCAAATGTAATTGGCTATTCCAGCAACACTGTTCGCTTTTCTTCCTCCAAATTTTTTTTTTGGGTCTAATGTGTGTGTGCACGTGTGCAATTGTGGCACAAAAGTCCAGACCTGTTGGTCAAGTTCAGCAGGCTTGGGCTTTGGAGATATTTTAGGGTGTCATTGGAAAAAAAAATTGCTGATGCAATGCGGCATTTTAGCGCAGCTTTGTTTTCTCTTCATTCAGCCCGCAATTTCTTTTTACATGGGTGAGTAAAATGTTTATTGTTAGAGCTTCAACTACCTACACTTAGGGCGTGTTTGGATACACTATTCAATCCAATTTCATTTATTGGACATTACCAAATTGCAATCTCCTTAGAATTCATTTTTAGATTGTGGGCTCTAAAATTGCAATATTTTTACAGATGACTCTAGATATATTAAGGTAAGGAGACATTTGTCATTCGATATTGCAATTTCATTGTCGAGAAGGCATAACTCAATTTGGGGGCTTCTTGTCATTATGAATTCCAGGTAGTATCTTTATTTATTTATTTCTTTTGGTCATTTCCTCATGATTAAGATTGCTGCACAATTCAATTCACTTGCACACCCAAATGCAGCTGAAGAGTTGACCTTGGTCATGCAAGGAGCCGCAGACCATTCCTGTTGTGGCCTATGGAATTATTAATGCTGTTTTCCTCTTCTTCATTGTGTGATTTAAGTTGTTTTCTGCACAGAATAACATAGATCATTTTTGGATGTTTCTGTTCCCATCGCATCAGAGATTTGTCTAAGTGATGAGACATGACCCACTTCAAACATATTTCAGTAGCATGGTTACAAAATTGGTGGAATGCGGAAAATTTGTGGTGCTGTTCAAGGGAATTTTTTTCAATGAGTCGGGCTTAGTCCAAAAATATTTAGAACTCAAAAAACAAGAAAGTAAAGAAATCAAACACAACTTCCTAATTCTTGGTTCTCTCTTACCAAATTTCTTGATTTTCTTTTCCAAACTACTAAAACTTGCCTAACCAAATGAAATGAGAGTGGTTATTGGCAATGTTTTAATTATCGTTATCTCATAATGTATTGCGCCCTTGGGGTATGGACGCATATTGGTTATCACAGGGGATAAATCGGCTGTACCGCGTAATGTATCTTCTTGTTGGGAAACATGGGACATTGGAAAATTGGTCGAATTTTTCAATGAAACTTCAGGGATTGTTGAAAAAGACATCAATACACTTAAAAATAAAAACATCACAAAAAAAAATAAAAATGTACATAATAGGGGTTTCCTTTGTATGGGGTCATAATATATGCATTGTCCAACTGAACTGATGCAAGAATATTCAAAGTCTATTCATATAATTTATAAACGCGAGAAGACATGTATGGAAACACAAGCAATACATTCAAAAGCTAAAGAAGAATCACTAGATTAGGTTACATACATGTTTGATTTTGTGTTTGGATACAAAGATTGCAACTAATTTGTGAGAAATTGATAAATTTTCATTTTTTCCAATTTTCCACAACTTGGCCCATCTCCTCCAAATCTCAAAATTGAAGCTCTAGATCCATGATATTTCATGGAAAACATGAAGAATCATAGATTTGTAACCATTTGACACCGATTTAATGTGATTTGCATAAAAAAATGGTTCGAAAATTGAAAATGCTCACCGGATCGAATAGGTGGGATATATCGACACTACGTGTGTGTTTCGTATCGCATAGGTGGGATACAAGGTATATCGTGGGATATATCGGCCGATATCATGGATATTTAAAACATTGGTTATTGGGTCTCAGTCTCTAGGGGTTTACATCAAAGAGGCAAATCTTGGATAGACTCTTGGTGGTGTATGAATGTAGAAGTGCTGGAATTTTTTGCAAGAACGACATGGAAAGGGCAGTCACTTCCACTCTAATCTTGGATGGTTTTTTTTCTTTCTTTTTTCTTTCTTTTTTTTTCTTTGGGTTAGTACACACACCCCACTGTTAGTCACACAGCAATGTTAGCCACCCCCACTAGGGAATCGATACCAAGACCTCAGTGTTGAAGCGATGTTATCTTCACTCAGTCTACTACTTGAGCTATAGACGAGGGTGTAATCTTGAATGGGGTTTGGGGCATGGGGCAAAATGAATTGGCTGGATGCAGGACTCTGCATTCATGGCTTCTTTTTCATCCTAGTCAGTAGTTCTCCAGTAGCTACTTCAGGTTTCAGAGGGGGCTTGAGGCATGGTGGTCCCATCTCTCTCCGTTCCAATTTCCTGTTGTGGTTGAAAGTTCAAGCAGATTGATTGATTGTTGTGCTCGGACTTATTAAAGATTTCTCTGTTGGAGAGCACGAAGTGCAAATCTCTCACCTCCAGTTTGCTAATGATACTAAATCTCTCACCTCCGTTTGCTAATGATACTCTTTTTTGTGATGCTTCAATGGATCAAGCTATGAATTTCATTGCCATTGTATGGAGTTTTGAAGTGGTATGTGGGGTAAGGGCGTATGTATGCAAAAGAGCTGTCACTGGGGTTGCGGCAAAAGGATTGGATGGCATATGAGCACCCACGGTGGGCCCTATAAAAAGTAATAGTGGGCGGTGTGCCCATTTCAACTATTTCCGTTGGTGTGGCCTACCTGATTTTTCAATCACTGTAAATTTTTTCGTTGTAGGGCGAAAATGAGGCAGCCTACTTGATGTAAGGTGTGGATGTCATGAAAATTCTGCTTATGTGGCTCTCTGTTAGCAAAACTGACATAGACGAGTAGGGCTGTCAATTAGCTGGGTTTGAGCGGGTCAAAATCAAAGTTTCGAATAGGCCCGGCCTGAACAATTCAAAATCCAGCCCTATATGTGCTTCCCTTGCCCAAGTGGCTAGACTCCTAAATGGTTATCTGGCATTTTATAGTCTTGGCTCATCCTTCTTATATGTGTTACTCATGTAAAGCTATCTAGACCATCCAAATTGTTGGACACATTGTGGATGGAGTATATCTCTAAAATCACACTGATCAATCAATTCTAACCAATCGTTTTGTGGCTATCAAATGGATGGCTAAAATAAAATAATGAACATGGCAAACTCCAATGGTAAAATCAGATGGCTATCATCAAATTCGTGGTGTGACTAGAAGTCCAAGCACCACACCATAAGGGACCGATGGGCCCTCAATAACTAGGCCTGCCTACCCAAATTCGTAATCAGGTTAGAAATTTCAGGTCTGAGCCTGGACTGCTGGCCCAAAACTTAAGCCCGGGCATGTCTCCTGTCAGGACAGGCTCCAAAATCCTACTGGCTGGTCCTGCCCACTTAGCAAGATGTACATCGCGTTGTTCATCAAATACATAATTTTACAGTGAATCAAGTGCAGATGACTGTACTTATGAAGATAAATTATCCAGCAAACATTTTCTTGGGTAAATTTCTTTTTCTTTCCTTTGCTAGATCTTCCAAAATTATCAATGAAACTTAAAGACAAGCACATGTAGATTGGGATCTCATTCATTTCATGTTTTTTCAACTTTCATTGTTGCAATCCTACTGGCGAAAGATCATCATCATCATCTAAACCTCATCCCAATTAATTGGGGTTGGGTACATGAATCATGTTCTGCCATTCCACTCTATCAAGGGCCATGATAGCTTCAGTTAGAAGCAGAGCTGGACACGAGCCAAGCCAGCTCGGTTAACTTGCTCGGCTCAGCTCAGATAAGCTCAACTCGAAAGCAGGGTTTGGGCCGAGCTGAGCTGATTTTTTGAGCTCTGAAAATTTTTGAGCTGACTCGGGCTTGACTCAAAGGTCGGCCTGAAATCGACTAGGTTCGGCTTGGCTCGAGTTAATATATATATATATATATCTTAATTAACGTATTATATTTTATATTATATATAATATAAAAAAGGGCCCACCTGTATAAAAACTTAAAAGAAAATGTCCGAGCTCAACTAAACTTGAAAGCTCGAGCTCGAACTCGGCCCGAGCTGCCGACCAAACTGAGCCGAGTTGGCCAGTCAAGCTTGAGGACCGAGCTGAGCCAAACTCGAGCTGGGTAGACTGCTGGCTGAACCGAGCCGAGCTGTGCCAAGCTCGACTTGGTTCGGCTCATGTACAGCTCTAGTAAGAAGTCAAAACTGTGAAACTTATAAATATACATGCCCAGTTGAGATGTGATATGATTGCATCCCAGTGCCTGAGAACACAATGTTTTGCTAATACAATGCCCGATGTTTTGCTAATGCAATGCCTGGGCCAAAAATAAGAATTCAATTATTCTAAGAAAATCTTACTTATATTAGTAATCAATTACATTCTTAGAATAAAACAATCAGCAAAAGATCAGCAAACATGACAAATCATCAGTCTCTCTAAGATCATGAAGCTCAAAGGTTTCGGTTTTGAGCAAACAGGATCTGATTAGACTCGAAAGGTTCTTCCTGAAGAAAACCAATGCTGCTTGAGTTATATTTCATTGATGCCACCATCACAATGGCCCGCCTGGCTTGTTGTCCATCATAATCAAGTATCCACTTTGAGATCCTTCTTGCTTTCATTTAAGGAGATACGAACATTCCCAATGCAGCCCCCGAAAACTACTCTTCTTGGAGTCTTGTGGACTCTTCTTGGAGCATGCAGCTTTATGCCTGCATTTTGCACTCGCGGCCTTCTTCCTTTAGAGGAATGGTGGATATTGTTGTTAGGCACAAGAGAGCTAGACACAAGAGAGCTCTCATTTGTAGCCTTGTGAGCACTCCTGCAAACAATCTCTCTCGGATTATAGCTTCTTCTGAGTTGCCTTGTTGATCCCTTCCGTTTTGTATCCCTCACCCCCTATTTCTAGTGGGCTAACTTTGCTTCCTTTCCTCTTTGTCCCTAGCCTGGAGTGTGGGCTTTATTTGGCCTAGTATATGATGCTCTCTCCTCCCTAGCTCAAGGTGTGGGTTTTCTACCTGGCTGAGGGTGGGGGCCTCTTTGTATTCTTTGGCTTGTGTGTGCTTTTGGAAGAACGAGAAGACGGAAAAAAATAAAATAAAAAACACTACCACCATTGTAGCCCGCTTTGCTTGTCTCTTACATCCAAATTAATATTCTTCTTGCTTCATCTGGTCCTAAAAGTGATGGTACATTCTTCAATAGAGCAAGTACTGCCTTTGGATAAGGAAATATCCAATGCTTGATTGAGCATTTGCTCTATCACCTCTTGGTGATACACATTGTTTGTATGGTGGGTCCTTGTGACCAATCAGATGTAGCAAAAACATCTACTTGTTAAATGGGAAAATATTAGGGCATGGCCCTTGTAATGATGCCAACCACCAGATCAACGGTTTAAATTACTAAATGGCAGGCTCCGCCTGTACTGTTCCTGGGTCAAATAAAGAAACACCATCTCTTTCGATCAAGAATCATATACTACCTCTTGTGGTATAATTTCCTCCTCCCCATCAAGAATCAAGATCCTAGTTTTACCCACAGGCCCACTGTTCATCACCTGCAAGAGCATGAACATTCTCCAACATTGCATATATGTCTTTGAATTGAGGGTGAGATCTATCTCCTGCAACAAATGCATGTGTCTTGCAATTCACTTCAACAAAGCTGCAACCTGGTGTTTTTCCCTCTCCCTTTCTTCTCATACCAGATCTGACCTTAGACACCTCATCCCATCTCCCAAAACCTGCATATACATTAGCTATAAGCACATTGTAGTCTGCATTATCAGCACCCAACTCACACAGCCTCCTACATGCTAGATCAGCCGCTCCCACATTCTCTTGGATTCTACAAGCCGACAGCAAAGCACCCCATACATTCGCATCTGGCTCGACAGACATCCCTTTGATGAGGCCACATGCCTCGTCTATCAGCCCAGCCCGCCCGAGGAGATCAACCATGCAAGCATAATGCTTCACATTCGGTGTCATACCATGTACTTGAACCATTGATTTGAAACACTCCCTACCCTCACAAACGAGACCCGAATGGCTACAAGCAGATAAAACACTCAGGAATGCAGCTTCATCAGGCACGAATCCCACTCTCTTCATCTGCTCAAAAAGATCAAGAGATCTATATCCCAGCCCATGAAATCCGTAACCTGCAATCATTGCACTCCGTGTGACCATGCTTGGATCTTGAATTCTGTTGAAAACCATTTGAGCGGCATTTATGTTACCACATTTCGCATACATATTGACTAGAGCAGTTTCAACTGGTAATTCAGATTCAAACCCGTGTTGGAGAACACACCCATGAATCATCTCACCACAATTCAACGAACCCAGCTGTGCACAAGCTTGAATCACACTCGTTGTCACGATGGCGTCTGGCTTGAGGTCTGGAAATTTCAGCATTTGATGAAATAATGAAATTGCTTCATGGGGAAACTTGTTTTCTGCATATCCATCAACCATTGCGGTCCATGAGACCAAACTCTTCTGAGACATGTTATCGAATAAACTGAGCGCTGTCGTGAGATCCCCACTCTTTGCATACATGTCTAAGATTGCTGTCTCCACCTCAACAGAGAAACCCAATCCCGATTTTATTATTAAAGCATGTATTGTGTAACCGCAAGCCGAAATCAAGCTCAGGACTGTGATTGAATTTGGTTTCTCATCTCCCAATCTCATCTCTCTGAAAATCTGCATAGCTTCACAATGGTATCCAAGATGGATGTATCCTGTAATCATGGCAGTCCACGCCACGATATCCCGTTCAGGCATTCTGTCAAAAATCTCATGAGCGAGACCAATTTCATTGAAATTCAGATGCATACCAATCAAAGCGGTTGCAACATGGACATTTCTCACCAACCCAATTCGGTTAGCGAGTTTGTGAATCCTCTTCCCGTCTTCAACAGACGAAAGAGCAGAAAATGCCTTGATGACAAAGGGAAGAGTGAAATCATCAGGTTTGATTTCTTCGCCTTCCATTCTCCGATACAATTCAGCAATCTCCGACCATGATCCGATCTGGCTACAAGCACGGATCATGGCATTCCAGAGGAAGACGGTCTTGTTCGGCACTGATTCGAAAATGAGGCGGGCCGTTGGGTGATGTCCCGCCTTGGCATAGGATTTGACGAGATGGGTGGCGGAGAAACTGCAGCGGGATGTTCCTTCGACGATGATTCGGGCGTGGATCTGCTCGATCGAACGGGTTTGCGGGTGGCATTTGAGGAGGTGAGTGTAGGAATTGCAGGGTTGTTGGATTTCTGATGTGGTGTGGAGTAGATGGGATGTTTTAGATGTTTTAGATCGGATTAGATAGAAGAGAAGATGTGTTTTGGTGGTTGTAAGAAGCATATATGAGGCTGAAAACTCAAAGCAAGGAGTCGTAGAGATTTTGAATTTGATAAAAAAAAAAGACGACCGTTAGGAAGAGGAGGGAGGATCCTATACCGTTACTAGCTTCGAATCTCGTTAGCTTACAAAGGACTTATTTGATACTCTGGCAGAGCATGGCGCTTGATACGCATGCAATCAGAAGTTGTACATATGGCATACATTAACTAAAATCAAACCGACTAAAGTGAGTAAATCATTGTCTTTAGATCCCAGTCCCAAAATTAGATTTGTTGAACGATCCTAACCTCTTATTGATGGAAGCTTGTTTGTTCAAATATGACCACTTTATATTTCATTTTTAACCGTCCAATTAATGTCCGCCCATCTGATAATTTGATTATAAAACAAGCGTAATTTTTGGATCTTGATACATCTAAGCTGGGATCCATAATTTGGACAGTTTAATTTGAATTAGTGGTATACCACGTATGCAATTTCTAGTGCGAGTGTATCAGCCATCACCATCTGCAAGAGTATCAAAGATTTTCTCAGTGTTCACTGCACACAAGGCGCGGATTTCCTGCGAAAGCCTTGCGCAGGAATTTCCTGCGCCGGGAACACGGCGGGGCCCACATTGATTTTTTTTTATAAATCCACCCCGTCCATCCGTTTTGTGAGCTCATTTTAGGACATGAAAACAAAAAAGAACCGGATCCAAGACTCAAGTGGGCCTCACTAAAGGAAAAGGTGGGTAGGTAAATTACTACCGTTGAAACCTCCCTGGGGTCCACAGTGATGTTTATATGACATCCATACCGTTCATAACGTCACTACTACTGGGATGAACTGGAAAAACAAATATTATCCTGATTCGAAACTCCTGTGGCTCCACAAATATTTCAACTGTGGAAGTTCAAATCTCACGTTTTCGGCCCACTTGAGTCTTGAAACCGTATCATTTTTGTTTTCATATCCAAAAATGAGCTCCCAAAACGGATGGACGGTGTGGATTTATCAAATAAATCACTGTGGGCCCACCTTGGTTCCCAGCGCAGGAAATTGCGCCTTGCGCAGGAAATCCGCGCCCCTGCACAAAATTCCTACAATCAATGGCTAAGATCATCTAACCGTGTGATTTTTTCTACGGCCTATCCATCCATGGCAATTGATGTATCTTATACATACGTGACACGTGTACGGAGCTGAGTGCCTGGTAATTTTCTCTTTTGGTAGGTTGAGAACAAGAATCCCTCTGATACAATAGTCTTTTTAGACTTACAAGCGGGTCTTTCACTTTATGATCCAAGCCGTTTATCGGGTGGGCCCCAATATGGATGTGGAATTCTGAGAAAATCTCTTAGATTGGAAGCCTTTTGATTATTGGCCTATCTTCCCTTATTGTATTTCTCCTCTTCTGTCTATTTGAATGCTACTGATGGAAGGGTTATGGTGGGAGGCCCCTCTACCATGCTACCATCAGATCCAACGGTTTGGATAACAGGTCCAGGGTCCCATATGGCTGACTTGTGGGATTGTTTGTACAAATTGGACGGTGGATCTGCTGTAGATGTGGGACCATGCCTCTCCTATCAAAACCGTTGATCTGACAGTTTCAAGTAATCTCAACTACAATTGGTCATAGATGAGGTTTGTTTAGTGACATAATGTTGGTCCGTGGGGCTCACATGTAGAGATGTTTAGAACCGTTCATTTTTTTGGGTGCTACCGTATATTAGCCATGATCTAATAAATACAAATGATTTGGGGAGTTTGATGTGTGGCAGTGAAGAATTCTATTCAACGGCCCAGATTCGACTATGCATGATGATGACAAGGATGTAACTCATTCAGCGTGAGGTTTCCATCCACAGAAGCTCCCAGAGTATGGATGGTTCTGATCAACGTACCACAGTTGCATGGGCTCTAATGTCTGTAGGCTACGCTGCCAGAGTAAGATAGATCGTACTCAGTGCTTCTATCTAGCGTACTTGTAAGAGATGTGCTTGTGGGTAAGGTATCAATGGGCCGGGTGGGCCTCGTGGGCTTTCAGGTCTGGCCCATTGGGCTGGTTTGGACTTAACCATTTAAGGTGTTGAGGTCATTTTTATCATATCATGCATGGTGGGGCACACTGAACAGCCCAGATCTTGCCCGAAAGTGGATCGTAGGGTTGAGGTGCGCCGTGCCTTTTGCTATGAATGGGCCGGGCAGGTTTGAACGGACAGCAATCCGACCCATTGACAGCCTTAGTACTTGTGGGCATGATGGTGATATTGATGGGCCCAATCAATCAACATTTTGATCATTCACATTTTTATTATATGGTGGCAAGTGGCTATAGATCTACAGATGAGCATCCAACAATCTTTTGGGCTATGGCCCAGCTAGCGTAAGGACCATCATATGGGTCGTCCAGATCAAGCACATGCCCTCTACCTTCATTGGTAGGCCCATGGACGCTTGTGATTTTTCATACCTCACCAAAGCATGAAATCTCATGTTGTGATGGTGCTGATAGGGGCAGAGTGGGCCTGAAGCCTGGCCCAGCCTTGTAGTATTAGGTCTTGGGCCAGTGCTGGGCCCAGGCTACAAATATAGGCCCAGTGGTTTGGCCAGGTCAGGGCCAGGGAAATAATGAATAGCCCGGTCCAATCATTAAGTGGGCCCGAGGTTTGCTAGAATACATCCTAATATGATACATCGGGACAAGCTTCAATAATTTTATGGTCATAAGGAATTCTAACAACAATAATCGTTGTACATTGTGGCTAGAGTTGTGCCCGAGCCGAGCTTTGCCCTGTTTGAGCTAGGCTCGTTCAATGACCACCCTGGCTTGTGTTCAGCTCGGCTCAGCCCTTGAGCTGGGCTGACATGTTCGAGCTGGCTCGATTGAGCTTTCAAGCCTAATTTGAGCTAAGTTTGAGCCTAAAAAATAAAATTTTAAATAGGCATATACCAAAGCCTGACCTAAAACAATTAAAAATTGAGCCCAAAGTAAGTCCAAAGCCCATTTACATCCTCCACTTACTTTTAAAAAAAGTTTCACCTCTCATTTCCTTGCTCAATTCTGATGCGGGGACTCAAAAACATATTTTTCCAATTAAGTCGAGCCGAATTGAGCTTGGGTTAGCTCGACCTTCGCTTGAACATCATTTTGTGCTTGGAAAAATGACTCGGCTTCATTTGAACCCAACCTTCGAATCGAGTTGGTTTGAGCTGAGTCAAGCGAACTAATCAGGCCTAGCTTGGCTAGTGAACAGCTCTAATTGTGGCCATTGTGAAATAAAAGAGCCTATAATGACTTCATAATGGACTATTATGAGGCTGAAACATGTTTTATTTTTTATTTTCAAACGGTCGCAATATCCATTATAACCTATATAATAACTTGATAGAATACCTTGATGATCATACTTTTCAATTTTTTTTTTTTTTTTTTACATAGCAAAATTGAATAAAACGCATAAATATCATATACTATATTTGTATAACGTTTGATAACCAACAATTAATCACCTATAGGCTATATGAATAATGAGAGTCATTCAATTCATTTTCAACCATAAAAAATCACTTGAGAGATAAGAAAATAAACAATTTTTTTTTTTTTTTGGGGGGGCTTAAAATTTACTATATGGCTTGTGCTTGTCAGTCATCCGTTTTCTTTATAAACATGCTCTCCCTATCTCTCCTTCCATGGCTGTCAATGGCCTTGGATCGGTCAAGCAAAATCAAAATTTTGAATAGGCCTGACCCATCAGGTCCAATACAAACAAATCAAAATTCAGGCCTCAATTATTTCCAGACTGGTAACTATATTGAAATATGTTGGATTCACTTTGATGTCATGACGTACATGATTACAATTTCATTTTGTGCATTGCACTGTGTTCAATGCATACAAGTACCACATGTGCTAGCATGGCAGACAGTTAAAAAATCCAAGTCATCCATCAGGTGGACCTCAGAGTAGATTTTCCTACCTGAAGATAAAGGTTGTCCATTCAGTATCCGTGCCATGATATTAGAAATAAGTTGATGGGTTAAAAAGCTTCGGCTGATTTTTTTCACAGCCTTACATTTATTCACTTAATTAAGGTCCACCTAGCAAGACTTGGATTGGGCAGTGACCCTTATAGTATCCATGTTGGTGCTGGAAAAGCTAAGATGTATGTGTCTTATTCATGTCGTTCATCCATTTTGAAGTCTCTTTTTTATTTTTTTTTAAAGGTTACACACACCCCACTGTTAGTCACACCGTAATGTTAGCCAGAATTAATATTCAGACATGCAATGTCAGGCCGTTCATCTATTTTGTCAGCTCATCTTAGGGCATAAGTCTAAAAGTGAGGCAAATTCAAATCTCAGGTCTAAGACACCATAGAAACCTGTGGTGATTGAACGCCCACCATTAAAAACTTCTTGGGGTCTATAAAAGTTTTAGATCAAACTGATATTTGTACTTTCCTTTCATCCAAGTTCTGTGACCTAATCCACAGGTTCGATGGCAAATAAACATTACAGTGGTCTTTAGGAAATTTTAATGGTGAGCGATTCAATCACCACTGCTTCCTGTGGTGTGGTCAACCTGAGATGTGGATCTTCCTCATTTTTGGGCTCATGCCCTAAAATGAGCCATCAAAATGGATGGATGGTGTGGATAAAACACATACGTATGGTGGAGCCCACGAAGCTTTTCCAGCACCAACGTCCATAGTGGAGGAGTCGCTGCCGAATTTGTGCCCCACCTAAAAAGCAGACCTTCCCCACCTATCTGCCTTGCTGGTACAAGGTGGTGTGTATATGTAGTTTAAAAACTTGAAAAAAAAAATAAAAAAATCCTGAGTCCACTCGTTGGTTCAAATCAATGGACTAGATTTAACCAAGAGTTGAGAAAACTCAATTTGATTATGAATTGGTCACAACGCAAGAAAATGCCTACTCAACGGAAAAGAATGCAGCAAAACATGACAAAACTCCGAAAAATTGACAAAACTCAACTTGATACCACTTGAAATTCTTTTTAAAAATATTTTATGTACTTTTAAATATTTAATAATGCTAAAATAACTCAGAAAAACTCGTACTAGTTTTGGAGATGCTATATTGAATTTTGCTTCACGGCACCCTTCTATTATCTTTGTGGTATCTACCTTAGTTTATTCCTCATTTCCTTTTCAACATATATTTACATTTTAAGGGCCTGTTTGGCTGTGCATAAAGCTGTTTTGGGTGATTCTAATTTCCAAAACCATTGAATCAGCCATTAAACACTTTTGTTTAGGGGCCCACGTAATGGTTGGATCAGCTTATTTTTGGGGCATCCACCTTTAATTGCCGAGAATCTGCCGTAGGTTGGATGCCGTTTACAAGAGCTGTGAACCAGCACTTGTAGAATAGGATTATTTTTCATGGACCCGGATTGGATTGCAAAGCGTAGATCACAGCACTGACCTAGGTACTCTGTATACATGGAAAAACTATGTGATCCCACCATGATATATGTGTTTTATACATGCTTGTCCATTCATTTGGCCAGATCATTTTAGGACATGAGCCAAAAAATGAGGCAGGCAGATTCAAAGCTCAAGTGGACCACACCATAAGAAGCAGTGATCGAGGATAGCCACGATGTCCATTGAAATCTTCCTAATGTTCACCATGAAGGTTATTTGCATTCCTATAATGCTCCAGATTTTCAAGATTTATTTGAAATTTTTTAAAATTCATTTTTAATTTATTTTTTATTAATTATCGTACATTTACAGTTGATTTGCGAATAGCGGGACATCCGTAGGAGATTCGATAGGGGACCATTTACAAAAGTTGCTTAGAATGATCCCATAAACATCGTAGAAAGATCAGATTTAAAAAATCACGCACTTTTGAGATAATTACGAAAATGCCATTAGTTAAACTTAAGTTAATATGTCATTTTTAAGTATTATAGTTTCTGACGATCACTTTCACGCAAAACCCTAGATTTAAGCTTTTGGACACATATTAACCATACACGTCAAATTTCAGCCCTTAAATCATAGTAGAAGTGGTCCAATTGTCAACTTAGCCCCTTAACCCTTGATTTTCATGTCCATCGAGTGAGGAAAGTAGATGGTTAGTCGTAGTCAAATATTTCTCTTCATATGAGTGACTTGGATCGTCTTTATCATGGACCAATAGTGTGATTTGATTGCCTCACCTTGATAAGTCTCTTTCTTATGCGCGAAGTTATCCCGGTCTAGAAATTAACGAGTTACCAACTCTTTTTAAATATGAACATTTCAATTTACCCATTTCTCACCATCAATCGCTTCTCAAATTTGGACCATTTATTATACTCATATGATTACGAGTTTATACAAAATTTGGACTCCGATCTATAATCATACACCGTTGAACTACAAAGCCAGCCCCTTCCTTTTCTGCAAAAAGTTGAAATTTCAGATCTAGGCATTTCTCACCATCAATCAACCACTAAACTTTGTACAATTATTTGCCTATCATGACCACATATTTTCTCAAAATTTGGGCCCTGATCATCAAGTGTAGACCGTTAATTGAGATATAGCCCATCTTAGCACCCATTAGGCCATTTTTAAGGATCGGCCAATCGAGAATGTGGATCATCAAGAAATTTACGTATTCTAAATCTACTCTTCGAGCTTGATAAGATGAACGGATTGGAATTGATTATAGATCATCGGAATATTGAGATTTGAGAAACCCACCTCTAGAAGTTGTTACACAAGACCTCGCGTGCACATCCCTCTCCATATTTCTACTACGCACCTCCAAATCCTTCTCCTAACCCTAGCCCCCATGCCCTAGAGAAAGAGAGAGAGAGAGAGAGAGAGAGAGAGAGAGAGAGAGAGAAGAGAGAGTTCTTTCTCATATTTTTCCAGCGGCTAGGATCTTCTACAACTCTTTTCTTCTAAGTCCATCCTAAAGTGATGATTTTCCTTCAAGCCTTTCATTAATAATATTATGATTATTATAAGTTTCTTTTGTGGCATGTGAAGTTGTTTTATTTTGAATTGCTGATCCATATAACATGAAGTTTAATGTAGGATTTGTAATGAATATCATTATATAATGATGTGATTCATTGTTTAGATTTTTGACTAAGAAGCATGTGTATTTGTGTGATTTATTTTTATGAAATCTATGCCCTTATTTTCTTAGTCCATGTATTACAAGTAACATTAGTTTTCATATTGTGATATGAAATATGTGTATAAGATCATCATATGGACATCCCATTATTATATACTTTTTGTCCCTAAGTTGATAAAATTATTCGATGTAGAGAGATGGAACCCATGAGAGGTGTCCATGATGGAAGAAAATCTGTTGACTTAATTGAGAGAATGAAGTGATTGTTTGTCAATGGATACTTACATGTGCATGATGCTTGATTGGAACCATTTACATTACATGAGTATTTTAATGAATTTGATCATGATGTACAACATTGGCTTTTTGGGACATGATGAATCATAAAACGGGACAATGAGTGGACACTAATGGTATACAAATTCTCATGAGCCGGGGTTGGTGCTATGGACACTAATCTCGTGCTGTCGGCCTATGCTGGGTTGCTTGCGACTCTCCATAGTGACCATTGAGTTTTATTTAAATCGGTTGTATGCGAAAATACTTAAATAAAGGTGAAACTAAAGTCATGCATTCACTTGGCTCCATGTGGGTGTACGGAATTGAGAATAGGCTAGAGCGTCCTACTTCTCCCGTACACTGTCACGTGTAGATTTGGAATATTAGCGCCCCGTTTCTCACGTGGTCGGGCAAAACTATGGGCTTGTGCGTCCCAGGAACCTCTGGTGACTAGTGGCTAGAGTGAAGTCGTAACAGGGAGTCTCCCACTTCATGTATTGTGATTCTAGCCAGGGTGCCTTAGCCAGAGCATGCATTACATGCATCGCATTAACAAAGATTTTTACTTGATTGTTTTGTTTGAATAAAGATATTATTGTGTTGCGTTACTCTGAGTTTTGTACATTGTTATTCTTGATAGTCTTGGAGGGAATATTCCCAACTATAATAGCGTTTAACACTATCCCAAACACAATTTAGATGATGCAGGTGAAGATCCAGGTATTGAACTCAATTTTTAAGAAAAGAGTTCGATGTTCGTACAATCACACGGCGGATGACGATGTTAGAGAAACTTAATTGATGTTATCATTTATTAAATATTTCTTTTGAGTAGTCGATACATTCATGGAATTGTGATAAGTCTTCAAGAGAAGACATGGTTTTGTATTTTAATTAATCAGTATGGATATTGATTGGTTCCCTTATTTAAACATTGATGATGACGTAGTAAGTTTGATAGAATAAGATGATAATTGTTTCCGCCATTGTGCTTGAATGCTATATTTTATTATTTAACAAATCAATTAGTCCATGATTTACTTGGAAATTCGACCGTCGTATTATACACGAGAATCGAAAATCTCGAGTCGTTACACATCCAACCTATTCATAAGGTCTCACATAAATGCTTTTTTTTTTTTTTTACCCATGCACTCATACATCTTACACATGCTTGGGCACTCACACTACAATGAGTGCTCAAACCCATGACCTCATGTTGAAACTGTTGTAAGTTTACAACTGAGCAATAGGATCGCAGGCTAAGGTCTAACATACATGGATGAAGGGACAACACAAATACCAGCTTGATCCAAAGCTTCTGTAGCCTAAGAAGTTTTCAATGGTCCACCGTTTCCTATTGTGTGGCCTACTTTATTTTTGGTTTTTTGGTTAGTCATGCAACCCAGCCACCTTGTTAGCTGTGCAGTGCACCCGCACAGTTAGTCACACGGTGCACCTACCCATTGGTGGAGTTAGTGTGTCTCCTTGGCATTTCGAACCTGAGGCATGCTGTTGAAATGCCTAGGCATCTTCCAGCTGGGCTCAGCAGGCGAGACACATGGTGTGGCCCACTTAAGCTTTCGATTAGCAGGCCAGACACATTGTGTGGCCTACTCCAGCTTTGGATCTGCCTCATTTTTGGGCTCATGCCATAATGGATGGACGGCTTGGATAAAGCAAATACATTATAATGGAACCACGTAGTTTTGCCACGCGTACACAGTACGGATGTTGGTGTTAGTCTTCTACTGTAGGCGAACGGGCCTTTCTCACTCTATATGTATCTTCCCTGGAAAATGTGAAACAAACATACTCTGTGGGGCCCAGCACGTTTAATGTGTAAAATCCACTCCGTCCATCAGGTGATCTCCCAGTTGTGAGGACCTCAAAAAAAAAATCAGCTAGGTCTACCATTCAGGTGGGCCACACAACAGGAAATAGTTGTGGGGATGGGATGCCAACCATAGGTTTGTGAAGTGCGGTCATTATAGTGTGTATCTTTCATCAAACCCGTTAATCAGGTATAACTCACCAGGATGAAAATAATACACAAAAAACCCAATCTGATCCAGAATTCAGGTGGGCGACAATGTATGAACTTAGTTTAAGGAGCAGTTTTCATTGTTCCATTTTTTGTTACCCATATAAGATTTTTGTCAGATGATATTTTTAATGCACGGTTAATATGAGTATTTTCACATTATGGACGGAGTGGATTTTACATATATAACATGGTAGTTCCCACAGAGCCTGAGTGTTTCACACGCTGAGTACAACAGGTGTAGTAGTCTTCTTGTATACAATTCAGGTCCGGAAAGTAGGGCATGTACCCGGTTAATCGCACGCGCTTCCACACGTGGTGCCAACCTATCTAGTGGGTAAGACATCTGAGCCGTTGATAAGGTGGTCCTGAACATGTAGATGACCGTGTAAAAGAAAGGGGATGACCCACTCATCATGTGGGCCACCTCCGTGCCGAAAAAATAGATGCCGTCGAAAATTTCTCCAACGGTTCAAATTTAATGTACAAATGTATCCCACCTGATAACAACACTGTCCTTTTTTTATTCATGAGTCCACCTTATGCATCGCTTGGGTGGCCCACACATTTTCCAGGTTGTCACGTGTGGTTTAACGGTGCTGGGACTTGGGAGCATTCCTTGTAACATGACACTCGTGTGGAGCATCCATACCATTCAAACAGTAGGGCCCATCATGGAGATCTTCAATCTAAAAAATCAAGCCGGCACCACCTATTTGTAGAGTCAGATCATCAGTTGTTCATTGATTCGTGTAGTGTGGCCCACCTGATTAGGGGATCAATCTGATTTTTAGGGGATAATCATGGTGGGGCAACCATTTGCATGGTAAGGATGTTCTCCGCATGTGTCATCTTAAAAGATGCCACTGCATGGTGAAGATCCGCGACTGTTGTAGAATAAGCTTATTCTATACACGGTGTGTGGGGTCCACCGGCCACATCCAATCCGTCAAAAAAGGTGCATCACCTTAGTTTGTCCCCGCATCCGAAATGAACGATCCAAATGGTTCACACCCAACGAACAGTAGCTGGGTCAGCCGACCGGATGGGGTACCCAAACCCAACTCATTTAAACCTGGCCAAGACGACTCATTTGTTAAATGGTACGATTCTAGTCCAATAAACAGACCGAATTGCTAAATGAGTGTGGATCTGGTTTCTTTTATAGTAGGCCCCATTTGAAGCCCATTTAATAAGTGGGCGGGTTCGGTCCATGTTACAAGCGACACATTCAGGCCCAAATCGGTCCAAACCGAATTTCAAATCAGTAAAAATGCTTGCATGTCAGATCTAGATTCCATTAGACCTGCCCCTTTTATAATGGGTTGGTGGATCTCCTTTTCTATACTCTAGCCTATTTATAAATAGGTTTAATGGTGTTGACTCAAACTCGGCCTAAAATTTGGACCCAACTCATTAGTAAATACGTAGGTTTGGTTTTGGCTAAACCTACCCCCAAAAATGACCATTTACAGCACTAATTGAAACCTTTCAGATTGTATGTGGGCCTCACAGCATTTTTTTTTAATGTGCCATCCAATCAACTCATAAGATGAGCAGTTACCATGCTTAACGGGAAAACTAAAAAAATTAGTCCAATCCCAAACTCAGGTGTGCCACACCACATAAGCATGATTCTACTTAGGGCGGCACACCTGAGATTTGGATAAGCAAGAATTTCGGGCTCAAAGGAGAACATCACGGGCGCACACGATAGATGGGACACGACTTGCCCGTGCCACCATGCCATAGGAAGTTCCTGTAGTTGGATGCTATGTGGGGCCCACAAAGATGTTCGTGACAAATCCACTCCTTCCATCAGTTTCGGAAGACCACAATAGATCAGGAGTCCAAAAATAGCCAGATCCACAACTTAGATGGACCACACGACACGAAAGAGTTGGAACGGAAACGTCCACTATTGCAATCTCCCTGGAGCGGTCCATGATGTTAATTTGCCATCCAAACCGTTCATGGGTCATTACCACTCAGATAAACTGTACCTACAAATATCATCCTATACAAAACTTCTGTGGACCCCACAAAGTTTTCAATGCTAGGCATTCAATCCCTGCTGTGGTGTGTCCCACCTAAATTTTAGATCAGCCAATTTTCGAATTCCTGTACTATTGTGATCTTGCGAAATTGATGGACGGAGTGGATTTGTCATGGGAATCAGTGTGGGCCCCACAAACCACTTGCTTATTTAAAAATAAAAAGAAGCGAGGATCTAACCTCATTGTATATTGCAAAGGGTATAAATTCCAACTTTTAAGGATAATGCAATCAGGAGTCGTCAAATGCTTTAGTTGAGTTGTTGGATGGCATATAAACGCTTTAGCTGACACGTGAGCGGCGTCGATTGACACAACAGCCTTAAATGAATATTGAGATTGTAGACAGGTCTTGTAAAGCATGTCGATTTTAAACTATAGTATCTTTTATTAATTTTTCTCCTGTTTGGAGTAATCTATCCTTATGTTTTCTTGTTATCTATCTTGTTTTGCAGGATCAAATGACCTTTTGCTTTTGTACGTATACAATGTGTTTTAAGTGTGTCTAATGCAATCCAAGTGCATCCAAGCATATGCACCTTGATGAACTTAAACATACTTACAAATTGTACCTAGACACATCTAAATTCACTTAGGGCTGGTTTGATTGTCCATGATACTGTAAATCTCTGGCAAATAAGTAATTATTACTTTTTCACCTTGTTTGAAAAGTACGTGTATCCTCCCTCACCCGCTTGAGACAGATCTATGGAGAGGCCCACTATGATGTATTAATTAATCTACTTTGTCCATCCCTTTTCTAAGATCATTCTAAGGCATGAGCCCAAGAATGAGCCATATCCAATACTCAAGTGGACCACACCATAGATGACTCTTGCATTTAATGCTTTGTGCATTTAATGCAATCCAAGCTTACTATTTGGCATGGTCCACTTGACCGTTAGCTCTTCCTCATTCTTGGGATCATGCCTTAAAATGATCTTATAAAATGGATGGATAGAGTGGATAAACAGGTACATCATGGTGGGCCTCTCCACACATATGCCTAGATGGTATGGATAGAGTGGATAAACAGGTACATCATGGTGGGCCTCTCTACAGATCTGTTTGGATGGTTATCTGTACACGCCGGAGCAGGATATGCAATCTACGTGTCCGTTTGAAAATGGGTAAGTAATTCCACTTTGAAAACTGGTTTAAAAGTGTTGAGTTAAATATGCAGGTCCTACCATAATGTGTATGATATTCAATGTTGTTCATTTGTTTTCTTGGAACAATTTGAGACATGAGCTGAAAAAGGAGACAAATCCAACGCTCAAATAGCTCACATGAAAGGAAACAGCGACATTAATTTGTCCAACATTGAAAGTTATTTTTTGTCCACTATTGAAAGTTATTCCCTTAAAAGGACCCACATTGAAGTTTATTCATCATCGAATCAATTTTTAGGGTCACACCAACATGGATAAGGGAAAACACAAATGTCAACTTGATCGAAACTTCTAAAAGCCTTAAGAAGTTCCTATTAATTCCCATTGTTTCCTGTGGTGTGGTCTACTTGAGCTTTAGATTTGGCTCATTTTTGGGCTTAGGCCCTAAATTCAACTGGCATAACTAATGGGTAGTGTGGATATGCCACATACATCACAATGGACCCCACATTTATTTCACAAATTTATCAATTTTAGTGTTAAAAAAATAAGCACTCAATTTACTTGGGTAAATAATTATTACCCATTTACACGGGTAATTACAGTTCAGTCAAAAAATTGTTGGAATCCAAAAAATGGATTAAGAAAAGAAAATATACGTTTGAGAAAAACCTTGGGCATTTCTAATGTAATTGTATTTAAATGGGTAATGATTATTTATGAGGAAAATACATGCATTTTTCTAGGTTAATTTCACAAAAAGAAGAAAATAGGTAACATGGTCATGGAGAATTGTAAGGGCCATGTGACAAAAACAAGATCCGTCTGATTCATCATGTGGGGCCCTACCATGAACATGAGCCATCCCAAAAGTCAGTTTTGTCCTACTCATCATGTTGGGCACACATGTATCGGAAAAAGACAGTTACTATGAAATGGCCAATAGTTTATATCCATCATATAAATTGCTCATTTGATAGGCGGACATGCCTATTTTGAGCCTAGGGGTGTTCACCGTGGGCCTATCTTGATGAACGGCTCGGATCTCAGACATTCACGCCTGACATTGCATCATAGACAGTGGCGGAGCCAGGATTTTCTTCAAGGGGAGAGGCATAATAAAACAATGCTATAACCAATATGATTTTCTTCCGGAAACTTAGGTCGGTCCTCAGCATGATGGTTGTGAGAAATCCATCTCATCCATCCATTTTGTGAGCTAATTTAAGAACATGTGACAAAAAATGAGCTGGATCCAAGACTACAGGTGGGCCGAAAACGTGAGGATTGAACAAGAGTTGAAAAATTCATAAGGTGACAAAAGTTTTGAATAGGATAATATTTATGTTTTCAGTTCATCCCAGTAGAAATGACGTTATGAACGGTACGGATGGCATATAAACATCACTGTAGACCTAGGTAGGTTTCAACGGTACTACCCACCTTCCAGTTGAGTCTTTGATCCTGAGCTAAAAAAACAGATCAACAGGGTGGATTTCTTACAAACATCACAGTGGCCCATCTAAGTTTCCATCACAGGAACTTCCCGTGAAAGGAAATCCCCGTCCGTTCGAGCTCATTTCCTGTGACCGACCTAGCTTGAGATGGGCGGTCTGTGGGGCCATGATGAATTATATATTTTATCCATGCCATTCATCTATTTTAACGCTGGAGTCCAAGAAAAGGGCAAATCTAAAGTTCAACTAAGCCACACTACATAAATCATCAGGTGATTTAGGTATTAAACTCTTACTACTGGAAACTAAGGGCTCACCCCTACATGGCTCCTCCATGCTCTTACATCGTTACTAGGCACTTGTCCTGGTAACCAGGGAACATATTCCTCCAAACAGTTCAATCCACGCGTAGTTGTAACTTGCAAGTATATCCTACTCAAGAGACAAAGGAGATGCCCCCCAATTGGTTGAAAGTGTAATGGACACGTACAACAGACGGCTAGATCTCATTACTTTGTACGATACCATCTTCCTTGCTGACATGGCACATTGATGCAGGATTTCCAATGGATTTTGAAATCCAGTACATCTGTGGGCCCCACATTGATGCATGTGTTTTATCCACTCCGTCCATCCATATGTACCCTTTAGGCATGAGCTCAAAAATAAACATCACGGTGGACCCTAGGAAGCTTTCAACGGTCGGAGTCATGGTCACCACTGCTTCTTATGGTGTGGTCCAGTCGATCCTTTGATCTACCTCCTTTCTAGGATCATGCCCTAAAATGATCTTTCAAAAAGGATGGACGGATTGGATAAAATACATACATCATGGTGGGAATTCAATCCCTACTGTGTGGTTCACTTAAGATTTGGATCTGCTTCAGTTTTGGGACCCTGCCCTGAAATGTTCTGTAGAAACCGATGGACGGCGTGGATATGTAAAACATACATCAAGGTGGGCCCCACAGTCGCGTGAGATATATGGAATGCTTTCCCTAAACAGATGCCGAGGATGAATCTGATCCATACATAAAAGTATTTTCATGGTGGAAGAATTATATTCTAGAATTGAATTCGATGAACTCATCGTATAACACATGGGCGGTGCTTGAAAGTCAGACATTCACTATCGATGCGGTCTAACCGTCCATTTTTTCTTTAGAATTTTATTATAAATAAGAATTCCATCTAATTAAATCCTAACCATTGGATTGATATAGTTTTTCTTTTTATATATCTGATGAATGGATTAGATTTATTACATGTGCCATGAGTAGGCGAATAGGGAGCGAATTAACTGTTATCCGGATAACAGCTAAGTGTTACCCTAACCGTGTGGAGCCTACCTTGATCTATTCGGTACATATCTACACCGTCCATCTGTCTTTACATATCATTTTAGGACGATATTCCAAATCATAAGAAGATCGAAATCTAAGGTGGACCATACCAATAGAAATAGTGATGAATAACAATTAAAAGCTTTTTATGGGGTACAAAAGTCTTAGATCAATCTGATGTTTATCATTTCCATTCAATCAGATCTTCTTGACGTTATCAACAGGTTGGATTGAAAATAAAAATTAATAAAACGTTACGATGGGCCTTTGAAAATTTTTAACGGTGTAGACACTCAATCACCACTGTTTCTTGTGGTGTGGTTCACTTGAGATTTGGATCTGCATTAAAATTTCGGTATACCAATCCTAAAATGATATTGATAAACGGATGGACGGCGTGGATATACATAAAATTATCAAAGTGTGCCCCAAATAACACCCACTAAGCTGTTACCCGGCTAACACCAAGCGAATATACTGCGAAGATCTCTTCAATCTTACGCAACCGACTATTACACGTAGAGTCTACCTTTCTCACTTTCCAAACCCCCCCATCCCATACAGTAGATCCACTAGTAGAACCGTATTATGGTAAATCCAACCGTTCAAAGTACAAGTGGTAGGGAGAACTATCAATCAGATCCGTCTATCTGTGATGAACATTAACTGTAAATCTTTTCTCTTTTCCAACGTTGATTTGAGTTCATTGATCAAATGGATTCCATGGTCCGATCAATACTTCTCTTAGTTATATCCTCATCCGAATTATTTCCAACTAAATGGACGGTCCTAAATGATTTGTCACCCTGCCACATGTACAGTGTAAGATGGCCATACCACATTTCGGGTCTACCAGATTCTACCTATCGCCTCCTTTCCCCGTGTCCTATTGAACTTGAACGATTGAGACCCGACTCTTTGAAAGATTGTGAAAACGACACCTAACAAAATCCGCCGGAGAATGACCTAATGCGACCTGTAAAGCCTCTTTATTCCGTCATCGATGCCGGAATCTGACCCACATTCTCAGAATCCTCGCAACTGTCGATAGTGCATGACCAATGAGGTGTTATTTGATGCCCTGGCGGAACATGATTCTCCATACGCATGCACAGGAAGGAGTACACGTGGCATTTATTTACTACGAATCAAACCACCCAAATGGTGGGACCCCATCGTAGATGGGGGCAATATGGAGATAGTCGGATTGGGTGGTGACCCCAACACCTCCCGCCTGCTTTGTGGGCCCCACCATGATGTATGTGTTTTATCTACACGTGTCCATATATTTTTCCAGCTCATTTTAAGGCATGCGCACAAAAATGGGACAGATCCAAATCTCAAGTAGACTACACCATAGAAAATAATGGGGATTGAACGTTCACCAATGAAAACTTCTTGGCCCCACTAAAGACGTTTATTTTCCATCCAACCTATTCATAAGGTCACATAATCCTGGATGAAGGGCAAATGGCCACCAAGAAGTTTTCAATGGTATACATTCAATTCCCACTGTTTCCTTTGGTGTGGTCCACTCAAGATTTGGATCCACCTCATTTTTGGACTCATGCCCTAAAATAAGCTGGGACATGGATAAAACACCTACATTATGGTGCACCCATGGAGCTTTTCCACCAGCTAGCTGGGTCACCAGCCCATCCGAGTCCCTTACAAAACCATAAGATCAGAGGGATTTTTTTGTCAGAATCCATTTATAATGGGGCCCATTATTTGGACGGTTGGATTTTATGTACACCTCTGCTCGGAGTCTGCAGGATTTTCCTATTTGCCCGTGCCTGATTGGCCTACCTTACCATATTGACAGCGAAAGCCTTTTGCAGGCATCTCCTGCCTAGGAAATCTGGGCGGGGCCCATCGTGAGGTTTGTGAGCAATCTACGCCGTCCAATCGTTTTGTGAGATCATTTTAGGCGTTGAGACCAAAGTTGAACGGGATCCAAGACTTAAGTGGGCTGAAAACATGATAATTGAACTTCCACAGTTGAAATATGCATGGTGCCACAAAAGTTTCGAATCAGGATAATATTTGTGTTTTCCGTTCATCTCAATAGTAATGACATTATGAACGGTATGGATGGCATATAAACGTCACTGTGGACCCCATAGAGGTTTCAACGGTATGAATTTTCCTACACACCTTTTGCTTTAGTACGGCCCACACACCTTTTTGCTTTAGTACAGCCCACTTGAGTTTTGGATCCCCGTTCATTTTTTGTCACAACGCCTAAAATCATCTCACAAAACGGTTGGACGGCGTAGATTTCTCACAAACCTCACGGTGGGCCCCACTCAGATTCCTTGTGCAGGAGATGCCTGCGAAAGCAATCAGCGCCCGAATACGGCAACACACATCAGCACACATCAGCACCGACTGCTGCAGCAGGGCTGACAACTTAGTGCTTAGCTGGACCAATCAGGCGTTCAGCAAACAGAGAGAAATCCTGTTGGGACGAGCAGACAATCCGGACTCCAAAAGAAGCCTTCTCCCTCTTCATAACCAACTTCCCAGGAACGCAACTACCAAAAGCTCTCTCTCTCATTCCTTTCTTTGATTCTCTGTAGAAAAAGCTATCTTCCCAAAGAATTCTAAAATATTACCAAGAAAGGCCTCTGCCATTGCTGTTCTAAGCTTCTCTCTTGAGCCATTTCAAGAGGGTATTTTAGGAATTTGGATCTTTGTAGGCCGGCCGAAAGACGATGGCGGTAGAATATCAATGCTGTGAATTGCAGTTTTTCATTCACATTCTAATAATTTCATTGTTGGTGTTGTTCGCCGGAATGATGTCGGGACTTACGCTCGGTCTCATGTCCATGACCCTCGTCGACCTCGAAGTTCTTGCCAAGTCCGGCACGCCTCAAGATCGAAAGCACGCCGGTGAATATCTGTTTCTTGGATTTTCTTTTTGTGGGTGATTTTCATTTAGTTTTTTTTGGAGAATTTTCGTCTCTGCAATGTGTATGTAATTCACTGCTCTGTGAATAATTCCGTCGGTGTCGGTCATCTCTTTAACTTCAATCTGGATTACAATCTATTTCTCCTGAACATGAATTGCAATTTTCTTGATTGATTTGCTTACACCCATCTCTCAGTTTGGGAATTGAAAGCATAAAATGGAAAATGGGTACCTGTTAAACCAATCAGGTAGGACTCTGTGGGGCCCACTGTGATGTATGTGTTTTATTCATGCCGTTCATCCGATTTGCCAGCTCGTAAAATTGAAGCATATACAAAGCTCAAGTGGAACCACACCACAGGAAACAATGGGGATAATGATGTCCACCATTGAAACCTTCCTAGGGCCCCAAAGTGATGTTTATTTTTCATCAACCTGTTACAAGGTCACACAAACATGGATGAAGGAAAACACTAATATTGGCTGGATCCAAACTTCTGTGGTCCCCAAGAAGTTTCCAATGGTAGGGTTCAATCCCCATTGTTTCCTGTAGTGTGGTCCACTTCAGCTTAGGATATGCTTCAATTTTGGCCTCATGACATAAAATGAGCTGGAAAAATGGATGGACGGCGTGGATAAAACACATATATCAACAGTGGGCCCCACATAGTCCTGACATCACGGAGGCCCGCGGTGGCAGGGTTACCATGCAATCTCCGTCTCCGTGAAATGCACATAATATATGCATATTCACCATTTTTTCTTTTTTCTTTTTAAATATTTTTTAAAGAAAGAAATTCCGCCCACCATATAATTCAAAAGATGTGGTTTAGTTCATCAATCTGGACGGTTCATTCAATGGCACCATTTGGAGCAAGCCATAGTGCAAGAATCATACAGATCGGCTGATCCTAACCCTTTGAATGAAAGCCTCTTTTTTTTTTTTTAACGAGACATAGATTGCATGGTTAGAATCGTCAAAGCAAGGGCTACTTTGAAATCGTAAGTGATACAAAGTGGGATCTCTCAGATAGATGGTTAGAGATGATGATCGAACCTATTTTGTTTCTCCGTTTCAATCTTGACTGTCCATTTTACATGCTATTGATCGGATGCTTAGGATCATCGGATTGACATGATTTTTGCACGTGTATTGTACCTAGTTGTATGGAAGAATGGACGGTCCAGATTGATGATTGGGCATCCCACGTGTCACTTAAAAGCTTTGGGACGTTGCTAGCGTCCCCATGAAGGTGAGTCGAGTCATAGTTTACTTTATGTATTTGGATATAGTTTAGAAACATGAAACCTAAACCTCGATTTGACTTGAAGCATAGTTGAGTTGAGTCAACTCACGAACCATAGCAAGTTTCTAAAAAATTCACATGATTATTTCCGAGTGTTCTGTTTTTTTTTTTTTTTTTCTTCAGTTTATTAAATATTTAAAAATATAAATAACATATCGAGTGAAGTTTTGCCAAGTACTTCTGACTTAAGTTGGGGTTTTTTCTTGAGTTTTGACCCAGTCATCACTGGATTGAGTTTTTCTCAAGTCTTGCTAAAATTACGATGTAGAACGGGTCGTAGATGCATTCATGGCTCAGATGGACCGAAGGATGGAGCCCAAGAAAAATATGCAAAATTCAGCAAAGCTGGATCGATCAACCAATCGAATCGACCGATCGAAATTAATCCGAAAATTCAAATTTGGTCGTTGGACACTTTTTGGCCTTTTCAGTTGTTCGATTAGATTAATAGATCAATCGATCAATCCAGGAGAGAACATCGTTGGACCACTCGGGTTGATCAACGGACGATGGAACTTTTGCATGTTTTTAGATTTTATTTCCTCATTTGTTTAAGACTTTTCTAAGTACGTTTTAAGTTTTGTCTATGGTATTTAAGCATGCTAAACTTGTTATTTTCATTAGCCTATTAATAAAATCTCTCAAATTTCCTTTATTTCTCTCATGGAGTTGAGATATTCTCTTGTGGATTCAAGAGTGCCCTGTGGATTTGAGGTGTTTATCTTTCTAAGAAGGATCCCGAAACCCCTACGATTGGCCAAAGGTAGAACATTGCTATCGATGTGGCCAACCGAGTTAATAAGTGGCTAACCTAACCATTAATGATGGGGGCATTGGAAATGCAGGGGAAGATTCGGAGATTGATGAAATTAAGAACATAATGGATGATTGGGTGGACGAAACAAATTGTGATTTGAAAGATTAGGACGAATCTCTAGTCATGAGAAAGCTATTGTATACGCCAAAGAAAAAAGTGCACCTACAACGATATAACATCTTTCAAATGAGATGTGCAGTGAATTGGAAGGTCTGTGACGTGATCACAAACAGCGAAAACAATGGAAATATCATCTCCAAAATCATGGTAGAGAAATTGCAGCTGAAAATGAAAAAGCATCCTTCCCCATATACAATCGGCTGGATTAAGAAGGTCAGCGAGACGAAGGTAACCGAACAATGTACTACTCTCTTTTTCGATTGGTAAACATTACAAGGACCGAGTTGTATGTGATGTAGTTGACAATGAGGTTTTTCATGTGTTACTCGGTTAGTCATGACAATTAGATCGTGATACAATTCATAGAGGACGAGATAATGTTTACATTTTCGTCAAGGATAACCGAAAAACCATACTTGCCCCTATGGACCCGGATGAATTACCCGAAACTTCTAAAGTGGAGGGACATTCTCTCCTGGCCATACGGGACTTTGTGGAAGAGTCCAAGGAGGCAGGAGAGATTTATGCGTTAGTGGTGAAGGGTGAAGAGGTAGAGTCCTCGAATATTCATGAGAAACTAAAACCATTATTGCGAGAATTTAAGGCAATCTGGCCCAAAGAACTTCCTGGTGGATTACCTACTATGCTAGATACAATACCACATCGACCTTGTTGCAAGAGTTAGCTTACCCAATTGCCCTCATTATCGGATGAGTCCGAAAGAGTGTGAAATTTTACAAGGACAAGTTGAGGAATTGATCCATAAGGGTTTAATGCGAGAAAGCATGAGCCCATGTGTCGTGCCAGCTCTATTGACACCCAAGAAGGATGTGATTTGACGCATGTGTATCGACAACTGAGCAATAAACCAAATAACCGTAAAGTTCAAATTTCCTATACCACGGTTGGAAGATATGTTGGACATGCTAGATGGAGTAAAACTGTTTTCCAAACGGATTTGATGAGCGGCTACCATCAAAACCATGTTCGGCTGGGTGATGAATGGAAGACAGCAATTAAGACCAAGGAGGGTCTGTATGAATGGTAGGTCATGCCCTTCGGACTTTCGAATGCACCTAACACATTTATGAGGTTGATGAACCAAAATTTGAAATCATTCATTGGGCGATTCGTGGTGGTTTATTTCGATGACATCTTGATATACAGTCAGAGTGAGGCAGACCAAGTGAGGCATCTCAGACAAGTGCTACAGGTGCTCGCTGAGAATAAGTTGTACCTCAATCTGAAGAAATGCAACTTCCTGACTGAGAGCCTCTTATTGTTGGGCTTCGTAGTGACGTCCATGGGCATTCATCTAGATGAAGAGAAAGTTAGAGCCATCAGAGAATGGCCAGTTCTAACAAACATTCATGAAGTGCGAAGTTTTCATGGGTTGGCGACATTCTATCGTCGGTTCAGTGAGAAATTTCAGTACCATTGTGGCACCAATCACCGATTTCATGAAAATGGATCATTTCAGCGGATTGACGAGGCCGACAGAGGTTTTGCTAAAATTAAGCAGAGACCAGTATGATTATCAAGAACCAAAGCTGGAGGATAACTCGATGACGAGTTTTTTTTTTCTTTCTTCAAGTGGATGGGACTGATGTAGAATGGGTTGCAGATGCATTCATGGCTCAGATGGACCGAAGGAAGGAGCCCCAAAAAAAAATCAGCAAAATTCAGCAAAGCTCAATCGATCGACTCGATTGATCAAAATTAATCCGAAAATTCAAGTTTGGTTGCGGGACACATTTTGGCCTTTTTGGTCAATTGACCAGATTGATCGGATCACCTGCCACTCAGGTCAATCGATGGAACTTTCGCACATTTTTAGATTTTGTTTCCTCATTTGTTTAGGTCTTTTCTAATTACGTTTTAAAGTTTGTTTATGGTATTTAAGCATACTAAACTCATTATTTTCATTAGCTTATCAATAAAATCTCTCAAATTTTCTTTATTTCTCTCGTGGATTTGAGATATTCTCTTGTGGATAAGTGCCTTGTGGATTCAAGGTGTTTATCTTTCGAGGAAGTCGGTGATCATCCTCATCACGTCCTTCCTTGTATCAAACTGGGTCTAGTTGAGTCAGCTTTTTTTTAAAATATAGTTCTAAACTATGCTATTGGACTTTTACAGTTTGTAAAATGTACTGTAATTCAAAATTTGATGAGTAATTCTTTTGCCTCAGCTTCTCTTTTAACTTGAGCTTTGCTATATGCATTTGCACTCACCTTAATTCATTTGTATCCACCCATCTTCCATGTTTTGGGAATCGAGAGAGTCAGAAATGTACTAAATCAATTCTAAAAAATGGGAAATGGACATATGGTAATTAATGAGGGTGGTTCACCACAGGATTGTAAGGACACTGTCAAGTATTTCCATCCTAGATTTTTTGTTTTTGTCATTTTAATTGGTTTTTAATCTTTCCAAAAATATTATTTGATTTTTAGAACCATTGTTTAAATACAATGCATCCACGCTTCACCACTTGATGAGTCTATCGTTGGTCCTCATTAACTCTAATCCGGACAGCCTTAATCATGACTAACTAGTGGATTTGATATGCATCCTCTTCCATTTATTTGGACACGCCATCTTGCATCTTTAGGTTTGAATGGTACATGTTCCATCTTTACCATTTCAATTCCAAAAATGCAAGAGGGACGTATTCAAATCAATCAAGGTGGGTGGAAATAGCTGCAAATTGTCAAAATGGTAAAATTAATTTCCATCAGCGTTATTTTTTGGACCATTTCTCCAAACTTTTGTGACTTTCCAGAAACAGGCAACACATTAGTTAGTTATTAACTTCCATCGGAGTGATTTAGTGGGCTTGCATTTTCCTGCTTTCTCTCTGCCTCAAATCACGGTTAATATAGAAGCGGGAAGGCTCCCATCTTATCTTAACCATGATTTATTGCTAGTGCATCCTGTTAGCATTGGGATCCATGGACAGCCAAACAAACTGTCCACCAAAATCTGTTTGTTAGATTATTACTTCATACCGAGCTGCTTACTAGGACCATAGTTTTAAAATTCACTGGGTCAACTCGAAACTTGGCCAAGTCAACTCAACTCGGTGAGATTTCAAGCCGAGTCGCTTGGAAACTCACTCCTGGGTCTGAATTGACCCCAACTTGGGATGACTTGTCGAGTCGACTTCATATTACACCCGTTGAGTCGACTTCATACAACACTCGTTGAGTCAACTTGATACGACTTTCTATGAGTTAAGAGTTTGAACATAAATAAAATATAAATGGTGAGGCAACTGGACCTGAGACCTCTACTGAAAGAGAGATGAACTTAACCAATGCATCATTGAGTGGTTTGTTGCCAAAAACTTGCAACAAACCAATATTTTATATTACTTATCTTGACCATGTTATACATCTAATCCCATCCCTAATTTTTCAAAATTTATAGATTATTAAATACCGAGTCAAGTCGGGTTGAATCAACCTGACCCTACTGAAAATTGAGTTTCCAGTTTTCGGGTTTTCAAACTATGAGATATTTTATACTACTTATCTTGACCATGCTATACATCTAATCTCATCCCTAATTTTTCAAAATTTATAGATTATTAAATACTGAGTCAAGTCGGGTTTAATCAACCTGACCCTACTGAAAATTGAGTTTCCAGTTTTCGGGTTTTCAAACTATGAGTAAGACTGAACTACAAATATTAACAATGTGTTTCCTTTTTTTTTCACAGCGAAGATATTGCCGGTTGTCAGGAAGCAACATTTGTTGCTTTGCACACTGCTTATCTGTAATGCGGCTGCTATGGAGGTAAAAGCTAGAAAGTCCTTCAGTATATGTTAGTGAGTTTTCTTGTAATATATATCTGAAAAATGATTCATGATTTTCTATGATATTCTATCTTATTTGCTTCAGACACTTCCCATTTTCCTCGATAGTCTTGTTACAGCTTGGGGTGCTATATTGATTTCAGTGACATTGATACTTCTGTTTGGTGAGGTGAGGTATCTCATTTCCATGCTTGTTTCTATTATAACATCTGAATGTTGAACTTATCTTATGGCAACAGAGTCTTTGGATGTTGATGAATCACTCCAACCTGCTTTTATATTATTTAATTGGCTCTTTTGATCTTAAGAAAACAGATTATACCACAGTCTGTCTGCTCACGGCATGGTTTAGCGATTGGGGCAGCAGCAGCTCCTCTTGTTCGTGTACTGGTTTGGATTTGTTACCCTGTCGCATACCCAATAAGCAAGGTGATATTCTATTTGCATAGGGTGTGTTTGCTTGCACCAAATATCATGAAGATTTTAAACTCTCACACGCTGAAAGAAAAGTATAAGGTCATGAGAAGAAAATGATCCAATTTGACCGTTGTACATTGCTAACATATTAGGAAATGGAACAATTGTGAATCCCGAATAACTGGCCATGCCACTAAAGTAGCTAAAGTAATGATGAATCCCGTCAGTAAAATGGGTCCTACTGAAAGTCCATCATTTCCTAGTCTCCACTGTAAATAAAAAATATTTATCCATTTATAATCCTACCCCAATTGAATTGTACCGTAAAATTTCATGATATTTAGTGCAAGCAAACGCACCCTTAGGGATGTCTAGTGCCCCTTCAGTTTAGTCATGCAACATTTCGAAGTTGAATTGCCAACATTCTTTCCTGTAATTTTCAGTTGTTGGATGTCACGTTGGGGGATGGACATGACGCTCTTTTTCGTAGAGCCGAGTTGAAAACACTTGTTGATTTTCATGGGAATGAGGTTTGTTTTCTCTACCTTTTTTATCTTCAAAATTTTAAATAAAAGCAGATCTGTTTTTTTTAGCTGAAAGATTTCAGTTAGTGCATGTTGATTGGCTTTGCTAACATTTCCTCATTTATTTAGTCTTTCTGGTCACAAGATCGAATTGCTTATGCCTTATTGTGCCAGTTGAGAAGCCATTTCACCTTATTACATCTTCGATTGAATAATCTCCAAAATCTCTTTGGAATTACATCTAATAGTGCCATTTGAAGATTCTCCCATTTTCTATTTCATACTGTCGATTGTAAGGGTCTGTTTGACTTTCGATTGGTGGAATCCAAAGTAGTAGATTATGAAAGGAAAATATCACATCGGTGGAAATCTGTGGAAAAGATTCCTAAATAACCTATTTGTTTAACATTTAGTACTTCAATGGAAATGTTGAAGCTCAACGGTTGAAAAGTGAGAGCTCTCTCTCACAATACGTGGAAGTCTCCATTTATCATCATCATCATCATTATTTTGAGGAAATGGAAATCACCATTTTTTGAGGAAGACTGTAGAAATGGAACTCAATTTCCATGGTTGCTTTTGTTTTCACAAATGGTGCAAAAAGTCACATATGAGGAAAACGATTCCTTTATCCATGGTAGAAAAGAGGTTTCCACCAATCCAAACAGGCCCCTAGAGCATGTTTGGAGTGCATTGGAAATGGAAAGGTAAGGACAAAAAAAAATAAAAAATCATTATTTCCATGAACACTATTTTCCCTTGGATTCCGACATTAGAGGTATTGTTTGGATGGCAAGTGAAAATCTTCATACGTGCGAGAGAACGGTCACAGTTACTTGCGGTACTATAGAGAAGTACAATGATTGCAATGTGGAATCCTTCCTTTTTCTGTTATCCAAACATCCCAAACTGGCACATCAATTGAAAAACTTTGCCATTTCCTTTCTTTTTCCTTGGATTCCATGTATCCAAACATGCCAAGGTATAAATGCTCTAATTTTTCTGTTAAACAGGCAGGAAAAGGTGGAGAATTGACACGCGATGAGACAACAATCATAGCTGGAGCCCTTGAACTCACAGAGAAAACAGCCAGAGGCGCCATGACTCCTATATCTGAAACTTTTGCAATTGATATTAATGCAAAGCTCGACAGGTAATGTTACTCTTTATGAATATACGAAGATAATCGAATTGCATTGTTTAATTCCTTTTGCAATGAGATGCATCGTAAGTTTTTATGCAGGGATATGATGAAGTTGATTCTGGATGAAGGACACAGCAGGGTGCCAGTTTATCATGAAAAACCTACAAATATAATCGGGCTTATCTTGGTAATTGTTTGTTTGTATTATTTGAGTTTTGTAATTTCAATTGATACTGTCCTTATTGTTCTAAGTGCCGATTTGCCTTTTCAATTCATATAATTCATTAATCTGTTCAAGCATTCCACATTGTTTTGTGAAGCACAGAGGTCTAGCCATGGGGCCGGCCAATCAACCACACTCATGACCCCATGAGATCATGCTTATTGACCCAACCTGACCACATGTGAGGGATAAGATGGGTTTAATTGATTGTCATGCTTTATTACACTAAATAAGAGAATAGACTAAAATACCCCATTTAAAGGACTGATTGTGATCACCCCTTACGCTACAAAAACCTTTGAGCGTGTGAAACTCTCATCCATCTAAGCCTTATGCCAACTAATTGGGGTTGGCTACATGAATCCTGTTCCGCCAATCCACTCTATCAAGCTTGGAATGTCAAATTGTGAGGATCCACCAACCATCATTTAAGCTACATGATGCCAGTTGCCAATGTGATTCAACCCTCCTTCATCCGATCTTGGGACTGGCAATGGGAGCACAAAACTCTCACAGGTGCTATGCATGTCTATTACATAGTTGATTAAAATCAACGAGTTGCATGTGAAACTATAATGGTTGCTATTTTTTTAAAGAATAGTGTGA
The DNA here is from genome assembly GCA_003013855.2 of Liriodendron chinense. Lineage (NCBI taxonomy): Eukaryota > Viridiplantae > Streptophyta > Magnoliopsida > Magnoliales > Magnoliaceae > Liriodendron > Liriodendron chinense. Next base: position 983,869 of record ML058590.1, read on the forward strand.
GAAAGAAAACTTGATGTTTAGCATGTGTTGCTAGGCCTCTTCTCCTTTATCTCCTTCCTATTTCCTTCTTGTAGTGATCCATTGAAGATGATCAATAAGACATGGAATTTTGAGACTTAATTCAAACAGGTTTAGATGCATCCAACTGGCGGAATTATTTCTCAAAAACTTCCAACTTGAAACAAAGCAACAGAGTTTTTAAATTACAAAATACCCTTTCTTTTGGTAAAAACCCTTTCCATGTCCTGCCATTATATCCACTTCAAAAAACTAATCTTGAGGATAAAATTGTCCCAAGCTATTCGCTTTTTGTGAGTAAAATCTAAGCCATTTACGGGCTTTTTATGGGTGAGATCTAAACTGTAAGCTGGATAGCAGCCACATTCCTGTTTCCAAAATACCGTCAACTTCATTTAAAATGCCTTCCATGTCCTATGAATATTCAAAGTTATCCTTGCCAGGAAACAGGTTGCAGGTAAAATTCGCTAAACACTACTCGCATTGCATATTTGTATAGATATGTGTGCGTATATAGAACATACAGGTATAGGCTACTGAAGATTTCGGTTTCTTGCATTTCTTTAACTGTAGTTTTATTCTAGTCTGTGTGATATGCTTCTCTGAAGTTGTGTATACCATTAAGCAGGTGAAGAATTTATTATCGATACACCCTGCAGATGAGGTGCTCATCAAGAACGTCACTATCCGCAGGATTCCAAGGTATGAAAGAAATTCACATGCCTATGAGCTAATTTGCATCATTTGGAAGTACGGACCAGTGTTTATGAATGTGGTGCATGCTAGGGTCTTAGAAGACATGCCTTTATATGATATCTTGAGGGAGTTTCAGAAAGGCCACAGCCACATGGCAGTCGTTATCAAGCACAACATGCCCGCCTGAACAACCAATGAGCAAGAATGCCAATGACGGTACATTATATCATTGAATTCATCTACCTTGCTGTGTGGAAGTAGTGTGTGTATTTTCTTCTAAATGGGGCTGAGATAACTATGTTTTTTTCATCATCATGGAATTAATCTACGATTCTAGATTGTCCAAATCATGGGTACCATTGCCAATGGGGCATATACTGGAAATCAGAGTAGCTTGACGATCCTTACCTTCTAAGGTCATTTGGAAGCATGGATTTGGATTCATTCTGACTCAAGAATCCAAATCCTGGATTTTGCATTCGTTCAGTTGAATTTGGCAGCCTGGATTTTCAATCCCATGGAATCCATACACTATGTTTGGCAGCCTAGATTTTGGGCCTTAAGAGAGGAGGAGAGGAGAGTAGTTATGACAGGTGGAGAAGATTGAAAATCAGGATTTTGCAACCCACCCTTTCTTCAAAATCCATGTTGCCAAACGACCCCTAATTCGTGGCCATAAAATGAACTGATGAATAATGAACTGGCAACTTGTCCATATTCATTTGCCAATATTAGATGGTTAAGATCATCAATCAGTGTGATCATTGAGCTATTTTATGTTCACAGAAGGCCCAGTGCAGTCTGGATTGATATGCGGCATATGTGGTGGATGAGCTGTCACCATTTAAGAAATGGTAGCAAAGCCAGCAGTCTAGCCTCTCCAAAATTATTTCTTGTCTGATGCCAGTTTCATTCTTATGCCTGTTCGAATGCAGATTCGGCGAAAGATGTGAGGTTGGATATTGATGGTGAAGCGCCTCATCAAGAGAAAAACAAGAATAGCAAAAGATCACTCAAGAAGTGGAAGAATCCACACTCCAATATGCAGAATGGCACTTCAAGGAGCAGAAGGTGGGCGAGGGAAATGTCGTTGGATGTTTTACAGATAGATGACAATCCTCTTCCAAAGCTTGCGCAGGAGGAAGAAGCTGTCGGAATAATCACAATGGAAGATGTCATTGAAGAACTGTTGCAGGTATTGAAATGATCACAAAGAAAAATTACCATTTGCTATCCACGATTGAATGCGCATGTGGGGCCCACCTCCTCTTAATCCAAAGTGTTGTTATGTTGGTGGATGGCATTCCCCATGCAATAAACAGTCCAGTTTTGGACAATCCAATAGGGAAGATATTAGACAACGGCCCATCCCATTGTGGTGCCTGTATAACCAACCGGAAAGGTGGATCTGTTGATGCCATTGCTGGGTTTTATTTTGACTGAAAACCATATAATAACTCAAGCAACGATCGTTCTCCCTTTAGTTTCTTTCACTTGATGTAGCTAAAATGTCATTTTGTATCTTTGTTTGTGTAGGAGGAGATCTTCGATGAAACTGATTATCATGAAGATTTGTAACAAACACCTTCTCCTGCGGCGGTATAGAATTGAAGAGTTACTTCTCTTTTTTCATCGAAAATCATATACAAAAAACTCATTACAAATACACGAACTTGTTATTCACACTAGTTTAGTACATGCACCAGGCCATATTTAAAGGAAAACAGTACAATGACGGAAGGGTTGAAATATTCTAATGTGGGGCAGTTTTTGGGTGTCCCCATTGATGGTATGGCCCATCATATGAACAGTTCGTTTCACTAAAACACGTCCCCACATGGACGGAGTCCTTTGTGTCATCAAATGGTATGTTTCTTATGAGTAGGATGCTATAATTCCTCTTATAACTCAGATAAGTGAAAGATTCCTATCCTGAGCAGATATGTAATTTGTTATTGCTGATGACTTAAAGATTAGGAAAAAAGAAGAAGAAGTTTATGGAATTTGTATATTGTTTATTGTTGTTTGGAATTGGTTTTCATTTGAGGAAAAAAAGAAAGAAAGAAAGAAGATTGTGGAAGTTGTTTATTGGTTATTGGGGGAAGAAATTGGTTTGAATCTGGCACTATCAAAATTTGGTTTTGAGAATGAATTAGCATTTTGGCATCAAAATCCAATCACATTCAGGTATCCATAGGGTCCTGTTAGATTTACTTTCGAGCATGAATTAGGATTTCAGGTGTGTTTGGCTCCAAAATCTGGTCCAGATTCAAGTTTATTGGGTGCGGATCCAACTTCGGATTTGAATCCAAATTCTCTGCATCCATACAAAAGATGTCGTTTTGACTAGGTTCTCATAGAGTAAGGATCCCTAAGGGTGAGTTTGGTTGCACCAAACTTCATGAAATATCGTGAAATTTTACAGCAAATTATACTGATTAATCATTAAATTTCATGATATTTGGTGACACCAAATGCAACCCAAGTAAATGATTAAGCTCAAATAATATATGTTTGGTACATGATGAGAACTCGAGTGGGCTAAGCGTCGCAATCTGATTTCTAATCGAACCTGAATTGTGTCACCCAAATCTAACCTGAGATTATTAATGGGCCTCTGTACCACATGCTATATTGCATCCATACGTGGATAATAAATAAAGATTGATCTGTTGAAAAAGATATGAATGATGTTAGAGGAAGAATGTTTGGTCTTCCCCTCTAATATGGACAGCCTTCCTATCTTTTTAAGACGTCCAGCCTTTTAGATCTTGATCTAACTTCAGATTTGGATCGAAATTCTCCTCATACATTCAAAAATTATGCTTTGATAATTTTCTTAAATAATAAATATAGTTAAACAAACGTTTCAATATATGTGTGTGTGCCTCGGGGGGTGTAGACCTCATGGGAGCTTCCCATGAGGTTGAGCTTTGTGGGCCCCATCGTGTTGTGTGATAGACATCCACTGCCATGCATTTGGTAGGTCCCTTCTAGGCTATGGGATGTGCTAAAAATCAACTGTATACCTCTCCAGACACAATATCTTGAGTACCTATGATGGTGACCACATCTGCTGGCACGTGATGTTTGGACATAGAATCTGATTGTGACCACATCTGCTGGCATCTGATGGTGACCACATCTGCTGGCATGCTCTTATTTTACGACGGTAGAGACGATTGCTTCCATTACTGACCAGAAAGACACCAAATTCTCCTTTAGGTGCCGGAACTCAGGTGGGCCACACCATCTGAAACCATGGAAAATCATGCCTAAAACATTTAAAATCATTTGGTGCGGCCCACCTCAGTTTTGGAATAGCCTAAAATTTGGTGTGACTCCTCATTCAAGTGGGACCCACACAATGGATTTGCTGGATATCTAAATCACATCTTGTTGGGTCCTATATACAATCAAGGGTTTTAATGGGCAGACATCCACTCTCAACTATTGTCCTATGGTGTGGCCCACATAAGTAATGGATTTGCCTGATTTTACGCCCATGGCTCACCATGGAAGGATGCATCTAATTAATAGGATGGATGCCTGTCCCACATCTTGATGGCCCCCACAAAGCTCAACCTCATGGGAAGCTTCCTACGAGGTCGACCTCATGGTATCTTTTCCCTACGCGCACAGTTGGAAAAAGGATAAACTAATAAGGCATGTTAAAAAAATAAAATTCAAAAGCAAAATGTTTCATCCTGAAATGTTTAAGTACTAAATTGTTTTTTTTACCAAGCAAGCAATTTCTTATTTGTGGGCACTATAAAGAGAGATTAAAATATAGATTATGGATATTCACATTAAATAGAGCTTGAAGTAAAAAAATTACCCTATACATGTGTCAAAATGGGTGCATTTAAGCTACTGAGTATGCAAGGCCCCAACAAAAAGAATCTATGCCCAAGTAACTGGTTGCTCGACTCATTACACTAGCCAGGTATGCTGTGTATAAAAGACACTTTGTCGGCTCATTACACTGGCCAATAACAAGGAGTGGATGATTTAAAGATACTTTCTACTGGCTCCCATTTAATCTGCGCATGTAATTCAAAGACACTCATTGATACCTATAACGGCCCCACATGTAGTTTAAAGATGCTCGTCGGATATAATGTCTTGTTTGAAAGATACAAATGCTTATATGATGGGATTTGCAGTGGACGGAAGATGTCCAAAAGAATTCTTAAAATGGATTATTTCAAACCTTTGGTCATGCTAACTCTTTTCCTTATAGGGTTGGCCTGTAAGGCCAAGGGCTGGTTTTGCTGATTAGGACCAGGGATTAGGGTGTAAAATCTTACATTGTGGAATTGAAGAGCCGATCCATGCATCAAATATGGAGATCAAGTAATACAAACCAAAATTTGTACCTGGTTAGGATGCCATTGTTGTAAGCCTAATGCTGCAGTTTTCCGCACCTTACACCTTTAGAGAAGTGCCGGAATGGACATAGAGCTTCTAATGTGTGTAGGCTTCGGACTAGCCCAATTTTTATATTTGCTTAGAGTGACTGAGTTTGTAATTCATTGAAACTCCTCCCTTTAGGCTTTACACGACTTTAGGACTCCTATTAATCCACCTAAAACACTATGGGTGTAAAATGGTTATAGCATTCCACTCCTTACATGATTTTAGATCAATCACAACATTAGTGGGGTCCACTGATGTGCCTGATCATCAAATCCAACCCTCGGGTAAATCCAGATTGATGATCAATTGGGCCTACCTTATAGAAAATCTTACATAGGGGACTAGGGCTGGGCTAAGGCCAAGGCCTATTGCCACCCAGTGGGTCCATGGTTAGGGCCAGGTTGATTTATTCTAAGTATAAGAAATTAGGAAGCTAGGGTAATTATGATCCATTGTTAAATCAGCCTCTTGTGGTACTGAGATTAACGACCGTGCCTGCATGGATGCCCATGATCAGATGATTGATTTGAGTACAGTGGCCCACAACACTATTTAGAGACTTCACACCGTGATCCTCTTTCTTGAAATATTTCATGGTTGGCACATACACTCCATGAGTGAGATTTGGGTTGTCAACAGACCTGGCTAGGCCAACCAAAATTAATTTTTTGAATAGCAATAGCCTTTAAAGCCTAGAGAAGAAAACCTTCCCTTGAATGTGCGAGAAATCCTGGCCATTTCATTAGCTTTAGCCTCTCCATTCATTAAGTTGCCCACAAATGTAAATTGGGTGAATATGGAGTTAGGTCAATGGGTTGGGCAGCTTGGACCTTTAGGGTTAGGTCGAGCTGGACACAACTTGACTCAATCGACTCATTCGGATTGACTTCGATCGACTCGATAAAACTCTATTTGAACAGAAAGTAAATTCAAGTCAGTTTCAATTACAGCCTGTTCAACTCGATTCGACTCTATATATATATATATATATATATATATATATATATATATATATATAGTGAGAGAGAGAGAGAGAGAGAGAGAGAGAGATGTACAAATGGATGGACGGAGTGGATAAAAAAATACATCATGGTGGGACCCACAGGGCTTTGAACGGTGAAGGGTTCTCTTTAGTCTTCACTCTTCCCTCTTTAGGCGAGCAAAAGTATGAACATTAACTATCTATGTTATGATTTTTTATTTATTTAGTTAAAAACTTTAAACTTCGTGATTTGTCATTTGTGATATGTAATTTGTAAACAAATCGATATTCACTATTTAGTAGTAGAAAAAAATATTTTCAAGCGAAAAAAGCTAAATTGTTCAAACTTGTTCGAACTCGTAAAAATTGTTCGAACATGTTTGGACTAGACCAAACCGAGTTTGAACAGAGCCACCATTTTCGAATGTTTGTTCGAACACACCCACTCAAGAAGCCAAACGATCCAATTTAGTCCATGTTCGACTCGGATCGGATCGTTGCCCACCTCTAGGGCCAGGGCTAAGTCTTAGGCTTGAAATCTTGGCCTAGTGACCAGACTAATGATGGATGAGATGGCCCAGCCAAAGATCAAATTCCCAAGTGGGTTGCTATCATACAAAAAGAATGGACAATATAAAGACATTTATTAGCAGTGCCGATTTAATATACATACATGGCTTAAAGCATTAGGGGTCACATTTCAAGGAAGTTGTTCAAATGATGAGACTTATTGTGAACGGAGGTAATGTAGAGCAGGTCACAGACAATTTCATAGTCAAGATGGACCAAAGGAAACTTGATCTCAGACGGAAGTGATTCGGGCCGTCAGAATGGTAAAATAATCATATCTCACAATCTGGGATGAATTATGGGATGTATAATATATGATTTTAGGTAGTTCGAGCTAGTAAAGCCAACCAACCCTGATATGCTAGGTTTCCCATGCCAGATTTATGAGATTCAACCAAATCAATGGTCATTAGTCTAGTTTTATTTTATTTTTATTATTTATAGTAGTTTTTATTTTACTTATAACTTTTAATCCGTTGAGAATTAGTAGTTGTGCGCAACATGAAAAGGGCTTAGAAAACCTAGGAGAACAACGGGCTGAATTGAAAACTTTCTATTTTTGGCCGAAAACCATGAAGTCTAGTAGGAATGAGATACCTCTATAAAAAGTAAATTTACTATTTATAGTAGTCACATTTTTTAGGAGTTCTAGTTGGAGTATATGAGTAGGGTTATTAGTTTTCTATTTAAAGAATTGTAATCGTGTTTTAGTCATTCAATTAATTATTATGAATTTTTTAGAAATTATTTTCTATTTTCTTATCTCTTCCTTGTGGATTTGACAAAGTTTGGTTGACGATTCCCAAAAACCTTGTGAACTCAAGGTATTTATCTGGTATTTATCTGGTAAGGCAGATGGTGCTCGAACTTATCACGCCCTCCCTATGTCAAGAGGATTAAAGAAAAAAAGAATAACAAGAGAAGAAAAAAAACTTACAATGAATTATTCCAACCTTTAATCATTTATAGGGCCAGCAGAGTAGAATCAAGGTCACGGCCAGGGCTGTTAAGCCTGATCAGAGTTTGGGCCAATCAAGGGCCATGGATTAGGGTTGAGTTAAGGCCAACCGCAACCTAGCCCTAGCCCTACCCGTTGCCATCCCTGCAACCTCCGACCTCAAAGTCAGTGTATTATTGGGCCCAATATTCATATCTAAATTCAATCGGTCCCATTCTCAAACTTCAAAGTGAGGAGATTGCCATAAAGGGTAAAGGATGCATACGCCCCTTTAAGTAAGACCACAGAAAATTCCTTTGCTATGATCCTAGCCGGTGGGTCATCTTTGCACATGTAAATGCTCATGTACTGGTACGACAAACCAATGCAAAGACTTAGCCATACTGCTTGAACAATCATCAATCTCATACGAACCTTATTGACAGGGTTATCAATGGGTCGGGCCTGGGTTTGGCTTCGACTAGATTTTGAATTGTTTGGGTCCAGCCTATTCAAATTTTGCTTTTGTGCGGCTCCAGGCCAGGTCATTGATAACCCAACTTGTTGATGCACACACCATTATCTTTGATTTTTCATCAGGCTTGATTCTGGATTAGGGTTTAAGCATGGGGTGTCTACGATAGTTGATTATGATAGTTAAAGTGCTAATACATTTTTTTTTTTTTTTTTTTTGTTTGGGTTAGTTGACACACCCACATTGTTAGTACAACCACCCACCCCTGTTAGTCACATCAGGATGTTAGCCACCCCACTATAGTAATTGATGCCATGACCTGAGTGTTGAAATGAGGCTATCTTGAGCCACTTGAGCTATGGACCTGAGTGTAGGTGGACTGCGCTTGGATGTCAATCATTCTATTAATGTCGACCTGACGTCAGATTTTTATTATAAATGATAATTTTACCATCCCCATTGCTAAAAGAATAAATTAATATATTTTTCCCTATGTGATGAATGGATCAGATTTACTACACGTATTTTGAGTTGGCAGATGTACTGATCATTCCGTCCATCTGTTTTGAAAGATCACAATACAAAAGATTTCTAAAAATCAGTAGATACAAAACCCAGGTGGGCCACACCAACAAAACAGTAGGAACAATAACCTCCAACGTTAAAACCTTCCTTGAGCTGACCGTGATGTTTATATACAATCCAAACTGTTCAAATAATTATTACCACTCAGATAAACTGTAGGAACAAATATCATCCTGATATAAAAATCCTGTCACCGCCAGTCATTCAATCCCCACTGTTTCTTTTGGTATGGCCCACCTGAGTTTTCGATCTGCCTGATTTTTAGAATACTGTACTGTTGTGGTATTTCAAAACAGATGGACGGACTGGATTTCCTACGGACATCACTATGGGCCCCACACAGCTCCGGGCAGAGATCCGTTTATCAGGTGGAACCTCCTATTATGCATAAGTATTCTAAGTAATCACTAATAAGAAAATCGTGTACATCTTATTTTCGTACATCTGTGATGATCATCGACTGTAAATCCTTTTCTTTTCCACCGTCGATTTGAGTTCACTGATCAAATAGATACCATCGTCAGATCCATGCTTCTGTCAGTTAAATCTTCATTAGCTGTGGTTCCACCTAGATGGACGGTCCCAAATGATTTTTCATCCTCCCACGTATACCGTAGTCAGATGGCTATAAGGGGCAGGCCGCTGTTTAAGAGAGCGAATTAGGTGAGACCTGGGACTCACCCAAGATGGCGCGGCCCTTACCGTGGGGCCCACCTTGATCTACCTATTATGTGTCCACGCCGTACATCCATTCTTCCAGATTCCAGATTATTTTACGGCATTAACCCAAAAATGAAGCAGATCCAATTATCAAGTGGACCATACCATAAAAAACAGTGTTGATTGACCATTAATGGGCCACAAAAGCTTTTGGTTTATGTGACCTTATCAATAGATTAGGTGGTAAATAATACTATGGAAACATTGAGGTGCGACTTAAGAAGATTTTAATGGTAATCACCACTATTTCTTATGGTATGGTCTGTCTGATAATTGGATCTGCTTCATTTTTTTGGATAATGCCTTAAAATGATCTTTAAAATGAATGTACGGAGTGGATACATAATACATACATCAGGGTGGGCCTCGTGGTAACTCCATGATAAGGGCCGCACCATCTAGAGGCACGGGTCTCACCCAATCCGCTCTAGCTGTTTAAAAGATCCTGACAGCAGCTTCCCTTTCCACGTCACTGGTAGATTGCTTGCGAATATTTCAAGTGTAGAAGGCCCTTATCTTTAATATTATTCTGATTCAAGACTTCTATTGCCCCACGAATATTTCAATTGTGAAAGTTCAATCGTCACGTTTTTGGCCCACTTGAATCTTGGATTTTTTTTTTTTTTTTGCTGCAAAACTGAAAATGATCTCACAAAACGATTGGACTGCGGACATTTCTCACAACTGAATGTTTGTCAAGCTATTGATTGAACTTCTTAGGCTGACTGATTGACGATATCTCTAAGCACATAGGTAAGAAAACTTCAATATGTATGACTATTCAGAAATTTGTAAGATACACTTCTCTACTGCTAGTTAGAAAATAAAGGCATTGGACTAGAAATGTAAAACATAAAAGTAACGGCATAAAAATAAATGATAATAAAAAAGTATATGACAATATAAAGATAAAATAAAATATTTATTTTGATTGGATTGTAGATTGGTGATGACTCGGAGCTATTCATTCTTTGTTACTTTTAAAACTGTGACAGGCGGTTGCTGAAGAGTGATATTTGGCATCACGAGAAATTAAGCCAATTACCACGCGATCTCATGTAAAAGACTTGAGCCTCCACATAAGTATATATAGCCTTTCACATTCAGCCATGTACAAAAGAAGATATTTTCTCTAGTGAATAACATGATTAAGCATACGCCATAAAAAATATTTTCTCTAGCAAGTTATGTGATTATGCACACTTTCCTAAGCTATAGTTAAACTATATCCATTCAGAACTTTCTACAAGTAAATGGAAAAATTACCTCTATTTATTTACTAAAAAGCTCCCTTTATTGGCCTCTTACATTTAATACTTTGATGGAAAGTTTTTTTTTTTTAAACTTTTGCATTTCTTACTTTACAATCTCTCTCCAATATGAGCACGCTACTAACCTTTTAGCCTTGAGCCTAAATTTCACTACATGTGGCATATTGCTACCATGTTGCACCTTATAAGCTTTCTTATATGATTGTGACAGATTGGGTGTAAATGCAATCAACATACAGGCCGCATACAGGCCCCGATATATTAAAAATAGGTGGATTGTGAAAAAAAAAACTTTATCAAAGTTTTTCAAAGCTGTATATTCATTTTGTATATTGTAGAGTGATTCAACCTGAGTCTTGGGCTAGGGCATCAATATAGTGGTGCCATTCCAAGGATGGATTGGATCTGGGGCAATCATGCCACACTAGCAAATGTTTGGCAAGTACATGATGGAGAAGATTCTTGGAGCATCACACATTCACAGTAGTGCTAGCGGATCTATTATCCTGATCATCATATGATGATGGCCTCACACATCCACACAGTGGTCCTAATGATGGATCACCCAACAATGCACATATAATCTTCCTTCCTCACAAAAAGGGTAGATGGATGTGAGTGTATATCCAGTAGGCCCAGCCATGGGTGGATTTCATCTCATGAAACAATGGTCCTAGTGGGCCTCGAGATATCCATCTCATGGACCCCACCATGAATTTCAGGCATGGCTGTATTTGTATATATCAACTGTGTATATGTAGTTAGGAATATCAAACGGTTAGTATATGTTCAAGCTTTTAACATGTCATTCTCCACCATTGAAGGTGAGGCCTGTGATTTAAATGGTGTGGATCATCAATCCATGAGCTCCACATGCACACATTATAACTGGTAAGCAAATAAATTTCTAACCGCACAGCAGCCATTCCATCTCCTCATCTGATTTTATTATAGAAGTCACTTTAATAACAATGGGGTGTGTATCGACATTCAAACCATGCATTAGATGGCCCGCACAGTGCAGATGTCTTAGTGCACAGCCAGTCCGTCTAACTCGTCTACAGTACATCACATGTACAATCCAACGGTTCATATTTGATGTTCAAGATGCTGCCCAAAGGGCTTGATCTTTTGCCTGAGTTATGTTAAAAAGTGAATTCCTGCTGATGCACGGCTAGGATCATCCCTCGTATAGGGTTGTATGCAGTGGGAGTGGATTTAGTATTACCGGGTAATACCTCAGTGGGTGTTACCCTTACTGTGGGGCCACTTTGATGATTTGTCATATATCCACACCGTCCATCCGTTTTTCCAACCCATTTTAGGATTTGGTCTCAAAAACTTCAGCATATCCCAATCTCAGGTGGACCACACCACACAAAAAAGTGGTGACTGAACGCACATTATTAAAAACTTTCTAAGGCCTACCCTAATTTTTATTTTCCATCCAACCTGTTGAAAAGGTCAACCAGACCTCGATGGAGGGAAGCTACAAAGATAGGCTTGATCCAAAACTTTTGTGCCCACAAATAGTTTTTAATAGTCATTTACCACTGTTTCCAGTGGTGTGTTCCACCTTAGATTTGGATCTGCTTAAAGTTTGGGATCACTTCCTAAAATAAGCTGTAAAAATAGAATTACAGCACGGATATGCAACACATTCATCAAGGTGGGCCCTTACACGGTAAGGGTAATCCGCTCTCCCGTATGCAGTGGTAGGGCTGCACATCTGCCCCGTTAACCCGCCCAAACCCGCCCGACCCGACCCAGTAGAAACCTGATCCGTCCCGACCCGACTGAGAAAATGGTCCGGTCCCGAGTAGATGCGGCTGGACCGTTTTTAATTTAGGTATGGTTTAGGGTACATGCCAAACCCACCCGTACCCCGACCCATGTATCCCGACCTGTTCCACCCGACCCAAACCCCCATTTATACTAGTTTATTGCTTTTAGAAATTTCTATATAGCATTATCAATAGGTTGAATGATCAATAAACATTAGAGTGGACTCTAGAATCTTTTAATGGTGGGAGTTCAATGACCACAAATATTGGTGGTGTGGTCTACCTAAAGCTTTTATTTGCTTGCTTTTTGGAACTATGTCCTATAATAATTTAGAAACTGTAGATGGACGACATGGATTTACACCTCATGGTTAGGGTCTCACCCACATGGCTGGTTCTAGGTCTCACCGACTCTCACCTAAACTGCGCTCATCTCACACTCACCGGGAGCAGATTAGATGACATCCAGATCCAACAAGGTGGGTGGCCCCTGACTATGTTCTTAAATCCACACCGTCCAACTATTTTGAAAGATCATTTTAGGATATGATACCAAAAATGAAGTGGACTCAAATCTTAGGTGGACCACACCATAGAAACATAGTCCTAACCCAACCCGACCCGGTTTAGCATATAGGGTAGGGTAGGGTTAGGGTTAACCCTTTTGCAAGTAGGGTAGGGTTAGGGTTGGGTCAGCCCAACCCGGTCACGACCCAGGATGAAACCCAGACCTTTGAATATATTTAGATTCGGTTCAGGATTGGGCCCAACCCGATCCTAACCCGACCCGTGTGCAGGCCTATGCAGTGGTGTTGGGAACTTTTGAACTTGCCGCATCTAACCGGTTCCTAAGAGGAAAGAATTTGCATTGGTGGGGCCACGTGATGTATGAGTTTTATCCACACCGTCCACTCATCTTTCCATGTCATTTGAAGTTATACGAAAAAAAAACGATGCAGATTCAAGGCTCAAGTGGACCTCAAATTAGGGATTAAATTTTCACCGTTGAAAATTTCTGAGGGCCACAGAAGTTTCGGATCAAGATTATATTTGTTTTGTTTCCCTTCATCCACGTCTATATGACCTTCTTCATAGGTTGGATGGTAAGTAAACATGATGGTGGGCCCCAGTAAGGTTTCAACAGTGAGCATCATTAGCAACGGTGCTTCCAGTGGTGTAGCCCACTTGAACCTCGGATCTTCCTCATTTTTGAGATCATAACCTAAAATAAAATGTCATAATGGACGGACGGTGTGGGGAAAATCCGTACATCACGGTGGCCCCTCAGAGCTTCTGCCTGTCCCGTGCTCAGGACAGGCGGGGAAATACCCAATCCACGCCCTGGACGCGGATTGGCCATTGAACCCAACACCAGCCTTGGGGCTGGTGTCGAAGCTGTGTGAGCCACACCATGATGTATGTGTTTTATCCACCCTGTCCATGCATTTTCCACCTCATTTTAAAGCATGGCCCCAAAAATGAGGCAGATCCAAATCTCAGGTGGACCACACCACAGGAAAAAAAATGTTGATTGAACGTCCATCCTTAGAAACTTCCCAGGGTCCACCTTGATGTTTATTTGCCATCCAACCTGTTGATAAGGTCACACGGACCTGGATGAAGTGAAAACAAAATATCAGCCTGATCCAAAACTTCTGTGGCCTCCAAGAAGTTTTCAACGGTGAGAATCCAATTCCCACTGTTTCCTGTGGTGTGGTCCACCTGATATTTGGATCTGCCTCATTTTTGGGTCCATTTCCTAAAATTAGGTGGTAAAATGGATGGACAGCGTGGATAAAACACATACATCATGGTGGGGCCCACATAGCTTTGACATCAAATCAAAACCATCCAAGTTAGGGAACGGTTTGGGTGGATCCCCGGATCCACCGAGGTCGGTGGATCCCTGACGGTGGGGATCACTGTGATGTATGTTCTTTATATCCACACCATCCATTTATTTTGACAGCTCATTTTAGGGCATGACCCTAAAAATAAAGCAGATCCAAAACTTAGGAGACCATACCACAGGAAACAGTCTTGATTGAATCCTCACCATTAAAAACTTCATGAGGGCCACCTGAATGTTTATTTTCCATCCAACCTGTTGATAAGGTCCCAAAGACCTGGATGAAGAGATCACACAAATATCAGGTTGATCCAAAGCTTTTGGGTCCAACCATAAGTTTTTATGGATTACCACTGTTTCCTATATTATGGTCAACCTGAGATTTGGATCCGCTTCATTTTTGTTATAATATCGTAAAATGAGTTTTCAAAACAGATGCATGGCCTGAATATAAGGAACATGCATCATGGTGGACCCCACGTTCAGGGATCCCAAGTTATGATAGGCAAGTGCAAATATGTCATGAATCCAAAGTTAAAACTTATTTTGTTATCTGGGTATCAGTTGGGGGGACATTTAGTGGATGGCTAAAATGAAAGTCCAACGGTCCTATTTTCATTATACAAAAATTCACGAATCAGAAGCTATGATTGTCTTGTCGGATTGCTTGATATGCACTGATACACCATCCTCCTAAATTAAGTAGAGTTAGAATACGAACCTATGATTGTCGGATCCATCCTCAGTGGGTGTTATCCTTACTATGGGGCACACTTTGATGATTTATCATATATCCACGCCGGTCCATCCATTTTTTCAGACCATTTTAGGACGTATCCCCTAAAACTATAGCAGATCCAAATCTCAGGTGGACCACACCACAAAAAAATAGTGGTGACTGGACGCACACTATTAAAAACTTTCTAGAACCCACCTTAATTTTTATTTGCCATCCAACCCGTTGATATTGTCAACCAGACCACGATGGAGGGAATCTACAAATCTAGGATTGATCCAAAACTTTGGTGGCCTATAAAAAAAATTTAATGGTCATTTACCACTTTTCCAGTGGTGTGTGGTCCACCTGAGATTTTGATCTGCTTAATTTGATCACAACTTAAAATGATATAGAAAAACAGATGGACAGCATGGATATGAAGCACATTCATCAAGCTTGGCCCTTGTAAGGTCAGGGTAATCCGCTACCGTATGCAGTGGTGTGCATCGGTGCGGATAATATGTCGGCTAGGGCTTTCAATTGGCCGGGCCTGGGTATTCTCGGCCCGGACTTTGAACTGTTTCGTGCTGTGCCGTTGGCCCGGTCTTGTGTAAAATTCTGATTTTTCAGGGCCGGGACGGGCCATGGACACCGTTCTTTACGGGCGCGGATTGGGAACCAAGGTGGGGCCAAGGTGATGTTTTTTGATAAATCTACCCCGTCCATCCGATTTGTGAGATCATTTTAGGACGTGCGAACAAAATTGATTCAAATCCAAGACTCAATTGGGCCGTATTAAAGGAAAAGGTGGATAGGGAAATTTCTACCGTTGAAAGCTCCCTGGGTCTACAGTGATGTTTATATGCAATCTATACCGTTCATAATGTCATTCCTACTGGGATGAACTAAAAACAGGAATATTATCCTGATTCAAAACTTCTGTGGCCCCACAAATATTTCAACTGTGGAAGTTCAATCCTCACGTTTTCGGCCTACTTTAGTCTTGGATTTGGCTCATTTTTGGTCTAACATCTTAAAATGGTCTCACAAATCAGATGGACGGGGTGGATTTCTCAAAAACATCATGGTGGGCCCCACCTTGGTTCCCAGCGCACGAACGTCCTGCCCGTGGACGGGATTCTTACTGCAATAGGCCGGGGTTGTGGCCATTTTTACTAAAAGTATAATTTCTCGTGAGCCCATCTTTTTTAGCCTTTACACGAGAAATTACAAAACCTACGGTCGAAAATACGGGCACGAATTAGGTGTAACCCGGGGAACAGCTTAGTGGGTGTTACCACTACCGTATGGGCCACATGGATGATATTTTATATATCCACTCCGTCCATCCGTTTCTACAGCCCATTTTCGAATGAGTTGCCAAAAATTATGCAGATCCAAATCTCAAGTGGACCATACCACTAGAAACAGTTTTATTGAGTGCCCCACCATTAAAAATTCCAAAGAGCCCATAGTAAGGTTTTGCTAATTTTTATTTACAATCCAAGCTCTTGATAATGTGAATAAGGTCTTGATGAAGGGAAAATATAAATATCAGATTTATCTAGAACATTTATGGCCCACAAAACGTTTTTAATGGTTATTCATCACTGTTTCTAGTGTTATGGTCCACCGGAGATTTGGATCTTCCTAGGGTTTTGGATCACATCCTAAAATGATATGAAAAAACAGATAGACGGCATAGATATATAAAAAATACATCAAGATGGGACCCACACAGTAGGGGTAACACCTAATTCGCACCCGAAAATAACCCTCTGACCACTTTTATACATCAACGAAGAGTCAGAAGGCCTCTTGGGTGTGGACTGGTGGTCCACTCGTGGGACCCACCTTGATACATATGTTACATCCATGCCGTCTATCCATTTGAAGATACCATTTTAGGGGATGAGACAAAGAATGAAGCAGATCAAAAGCTCAAGTAAATCTCACCAAAGAAAATAGGAGATTTTTACTGCAATAGCCCCTAGTAGGGAGAATTTTAGAGCCACCAGAAATCCAGGGAAAGCTACCTACTCTAGCGGCAGAGCCATTTTTTGACCTCGACATCTATATTCTCGCGGCAGAGCCATGTTTTGACCTCGACATCTCTGCCGTGTTTTGACCTCGACATCTATATTCTCGCGGCAGAGCCATGTTTTGACCTCGACATCTATATTCTCGCGGCAGAGTCACCTCGACATCTATATTCTCGCGGCAGAGTGGAAGGTCCGGTCTGTCACGGGCGGAGGGGCTCACGCCCTGATGTATTTGTTTATCCACGCCGTCCATCCCTTGTATGACATCATTTTAAAATAGGAGACTAAGAAAGTGGTAGATCTAATGCTCAGGTGGACCACCAAATAGTACATAGATGATTCTTGCATATAATGCAACCCCAGCTTACTATATGGTGTGGTTGACTTGAGCATTGGATATGCCTAATTCTTTGTATCATATCTTAAAATGATCTTATAAAATGAATTGACGGCGTGGATGAACAGATTAACCACGGTGTTAGCCCCTTGACAGATCTGCATGGACGGTTTGCGTCCATTTCGTCCATTTCCACAGTATCTGTAAACTAAAGATGAATTACAATTGTCGCTCTAAGGGACCATCTGCTTAAAGAGGAATACTTCTGAGGGAAATCTCTTTCTCTGTGGTCATTTTCCGTTGGGGCAACGATGGAAGATGAAAACAAATGTTGCGAATTGAAGTTTTTCATTCACATTCTAATAGTTTCAATATTGGTGCTAGCTGGATTGATGTCGGAACTTACGCTCTGTTTAATGTCGATGAACCTGGTGGAGCTGGAAGTTATTGCCAACTCAGGAAAGCCTCAGCATCGAAAGCACGCAGGTGAGTAACTGCTTCTTGTATTTTCTATTTGTGGGTTATTTTTATTTGAGTTAGGATCGTCTGTGTTGAAAACATATGTGTATTCTCCATTGAGCAAGTGGGCCGCAAAACAGCGC
Source organism: Liriodendron chinense (assembly GCA_003013855.2). Classification (NCBI taxonomy): domain Eukaryota; kingdom Viridiplantae; phylum Streptophyta; class Magnoliopsida; order Magnoliales; family Magnoliaceae; genus Liriodendron; species Liriodendron chinense. Next base: position 1,001,874 of record ML058590.1, read on the forward strand.
AGTGAAGATTGAATGAATACCGTTGAAAGTTTCCTAGGCCATCTAAATTCTAAACTACAAATATCAACTTGATCGGAGCTTTCTCTGGGCCTAAGAAGTTTTCAACGGTAGGCTCTGAATTCTTATTGTTTCCTCTGGTGTGGTCCACTTGGGCTTTGGATCCTACTCGTTTTTGGGATTTCAGACTAGAATGATCTGAACAAATGGACTGACGGTGTGGATCTAACAATACATCATGGGACCTAGGGAATTGCCGACGCAGAAGGAACACTGCAGGAAGTGTCGACATGTACATATACATATGAGTTGGACATCCACACCAGTGCACTAGGTGGTCCTACTATGGTTTATGGGATATCCCAAAAATCAACTGTATACAGAACGTAGGTGGGCCACACCGTTGGAAATCGTGTGAAAACATGCTAAAGCGTTTAGAAGGACTTGGTGGGGAGTTTTGGATATGGATGAAACTTGGTGTGAACCGTCATCCATGTGAGGGACACACAGTGGATGGGCTGGATTTCTCAACCACATGTTAGTAGGCCCAAAAGATGATTATGAAGGTTTCAATGGGTGGGTAACCACTCTCAATTGTTGCCTGTGTTGTGGCCCACCTAAGTCATGGATTGACTTGATTTTTAGGCCCGTGGCCCACTATGGAATGGTGTCTACTTAATAGGGTTGATGTCCGAGACACATCATAGTGGGGCCCACACAATTCAACCTCATGGGAAGTTTACTCATTTGGTGATTTAATCGGTCCTATTTTTTGTTCTTGTGACATGGTCCCTCCCATGATGTCCAATTTTTTAGGCGTTAATCGGTGAAATGTTCGTTCCTGAGGCATACATTGGTAATGGTCCCTTTAATTTTAGGTGTTTTCAATTTTTTCATGTTTGCAAGGCAGGAAATTTTACCCATGCTTTGGTTGCCCTCGTCTTTGTATTATTTCTTTTTCCCTTTTGTGCTTTAATAAAATTGTCTCCTCTGAGGGAAAAAAAAAAATGCCATATTTTTCACTGCTTATAGCGTTTACATTTTCTTATGGCCGAACTCTTAACGGTAACTTCCACAAGCTAATTGAAAGATACTACCTATTTTTAGGCTAGGCTGATTTGCTAGCAACAAGTGGGCATGCTACAACGCCTTACATGAGTTTGGATCATCTGCTCAGCTTAAACATGATTTTTTCGTTTGCCGACCATCTGACTAGTCCAACTCAGCACTAATGTTGTCAGCAGCTACTGCATTTAATGCAGTGCTAATTGCATGCAGAAGTGATGATGTGTGCTATCTGCTACTGAAGTGACGTCACCAACTTCTATGGGCCCCACTATGATGTATGTGTTGTATCCACACTGTCCATTCATTTGGAGAGATCATTTTAGGGCATGAGCTAAAGAATGAGACAGATCCAAAGCTCAAGTGGACCCCACCAAAGAAAACAGTAGGGACAGTGACACGACGATTGAAACCTTCCTAGTACCCACGATGATGTTTATTTGGGATCCAACCTGTTCATAAGTTCACACAGACATGGAAGAAGGGAAACCACAAATATCAGCTTGATCGAAAACTTCTGTGTCCCCAAGAAGATTTAATGGTAGGAGATCAAGCCTCACTGTTTCCTTTGGTGGGGTCCACTTGAGCTTTGGATCTGTCTCATTCTTTAGATCATACCCTAAAATGATCTCTCCAAATGAATGGACGGTGTGGATACAACACATATATCATGGTGGGGCCCACAGAAGTTGGTGATGTCACTTCAGTAGTTAGATCGCTACTTAACCTGACAGTAGCTAATCAGCGTCCATGTTTAAAAGGATCCTGACAGCACCTACCCTTTCCACGTCACTGGTAGAATGCTTGCGAAAGCCTGCGAATATTTCAACTGTGGAAGGCCCTGATCTTTAATATTATTCTGATTCAAAACTGCAATGGCCCCACGAAATATTTCACCGGTGAAAGTTAAATCATCACGTTTTCAGCCCACTTGAATCTTGGATCCGGTTCATTTTTTGTTGCAAAGCCTAAAATGATCTCACAAGACGGTTGAACGGCATAGATTTCTCACAACCGAATGTTTGTCAAGCTATTGATGGAACTTTTCAGGCTCAATGATTGACGATATCTCTAAGCACGCAGGTAAGAAAACTTCGTCGGCAATATGTACGACTATCCAGGAATCTTTCCTATACGTAAAGATATATTGTTCTACTCCTAGATGAAAAATAAAGGCATTGGACAGGAAGTATAAAACATAAAAGTAAAGGCATAAAGATGAATGGCAATAAAAAGTATATGACAATATAAATATAAAATAAAATGTTGATTTTGATTGGATTATGGATTGGTGATGGCTCGAAGCTCTTCGTTCTCTGTTGCTTTTATAAGTGTGAGAGGCGGTTGCTGAAGAGTGATATCCAGCACCGTGAGAAATTAAGCTAATTACCATGTGATCTCATGTAGATGACTTGAGCCTCCACATAAGTATAACCTTTCACATTCAGCCATGTGTAAAAGAAAATATTTTCTCCAGTGAATAACATAATTATGCATACACCATAAAAAAAATATTTTCTCTAATAAGTTATGTGATTATATATGCTTTCCTAAGCCATTACTTTAACTATATTCATTCATAACTTCCTACGGTAGATGGAGATATTACTTCTATTTATTTACCAAAAAGCTCATTCTATTGACCTCTGATATTTAATACTTTGATGGACAGATTAATTTTTTTAGACTTTTGCATTTCTTACTTCGCAATCTCTCTCCAATACGAGCACGCTCTTAACCTTTTAGCCTTGAGCCTGAATTTCACTTCATGTGGCATATTGCTACCATATTGCACGTTATAAGCTTTCTGATATGATCGTCTAAGATTGGGTGTAAATGCAATCAACACATAAGCCCCGATATACTAAAAATAGGAGGATTGTTAAAAAAAAAACTTTATCCAAGTTTTTCAACGCTGTATATTCATTTTGTAAATTGTAGAGTGAACTTGAGTCTTGGGCTAGGGCATCAATATAGTGGTGCCATTCCAAGGATGGATTGGATCTGGGGCAACCATGCCAACACTGGCAAATGTTTGGCAAGTATATGACTGAGCCCTTTGTTATAGGTTGATGCTTTAAATATCTAAGGGTTGTTATCTTTTAAGGGTTGTTATCTTTAAATGCACATATAATCTTCCTTCCTCACAAAAAGGGTGGATGGATGTGAGTGTATATCCAGTAGGCCCGGCCATGGGTGGAAACAATGGTCCCAGTGGGCCTCCAGATATCCATCTCATGGACCCCACCATGAATTTCAGGCATGGTTGTATTTGTATATATCAACTGCGTATATGTAGTTAGGAATATCAAACGGTTAGTATATGTTCAAGCTTTTAACATGTCATTCTCCCCATTAAAGGTGAGGCCTGTGATTTAAATGGTGTGGATTATCAATCCATGAGCTCCACATGCACACAATATAACTGGTAAGCAAAGAAATGAAATTTCTAAGAGAACAGCAGCCATTCCATCTCCTCATCTGATTTTATTACAGAAGTCACTTCAATAACAATGGGGAAGTGTATCGACATTCAAATCATGCATTAGATGGCCCGCACAGTGTAGATGTCTTAGTGCACAATCAGTCCGTCTAACTCGTCTACAGTACATCACATGTACAACCCAACGGTTCATATTTGATGTTCTAGTGCTACCCAAAGGGCTTGATCTTTTGCCTGAGTTATGTTAAAAAGTGAATTCCTGCTGATGCACGGCTACGATCATCCCTCGTATAGGGTTGTATGCAGTGGGAGTGGGTGTTACCCTTACTATGGGGCCACTTTGATGATTTGTCATATATCCACGCCGTCCATCCGTTTTTCCAACCCATTTTAGGATGTGGTCTCAAAAACTTCAGCATATCCCAATCTCAGGTGGACCACACCACAAAAAAAAAAAAAAATAGTGGTGACTAAACGTACATTATTAAAAACTTTCTAAAGCCCACCCTAATTTTTATTTTCCATCCAACCTGTTGATAAGGTCAACCAGACCTCGATGGAGGGAAGCTACAAAGATAGGCTTGATCCAAAACTTTTGTGACCCATAAATAGTTTTTAATGTTCATTTACCACTGTTTCCAGTTCCTAAGAGTAAAGAATTCGCATTGGTGGGGCCACGTGATGTATGAGTTTTATCCACACCGTCCATTCATCTTTCCATGTCATTTTAAGTCATAGGAGAAAAAACGACGCAGATTCAGGGCTGAAGTGGACCTCAAATTGGGGATTAAATTTTCACCGTTGAAAATTTCTGGGGCCACAGAAGTTTTGGATCAAGATTATATTTGTTTTTTCCCTTCATCCAGGTCTATATGACCTTCTTCATAGGTTGGATGGTAAGTAAACATCATGGTGGGCCTCAGTAAGTTTTCAACAGTGGGCATCATTAGCAACGGTGCTTCCAGTGGTGTAGCCCACTTGAACTTTAGATCTTCCTCATTTTTGAGATCATAACCTAAAATAAAATGTCATAATGGATGGACGGTGTGGATAAAATCCGTACATCACGCGGCCCCTCAGAGCTTCAGCCTGTCCCGTTCTCGATGCATCACTCTGCCACGTGTACAACAGAGAGGTGGATTTCCCATTTTCTGGATTTCTTCCGGCTCTAATATTCGGGCGCGACTTAGGTGAGACCCCGGAACCAGCGAAGTGGGTGGGACCCTGACGTGGCACATCAGGATTGGTCCACTTGGGCGGGAGCGTGTGAGACAGCCACACGTGAGGGACGGCATCAGCTAACGGCCGTTACCTGGCTCCGCCTCTCCCACGTATTTCTTTGTCCGCTCGTTGCCGCCTCTTCCTCTCGCAGGCTCGCAGCCTCGCTCTCCCACGTACCTCTCATGAGAGTGGAGAGATCATGTCCGGACGCGGATTAGCTACTGCCAGGTTGAGTAGCGATCTAGCTGCTGAAGTGACGTCACCAACTTCTGTGGGCCCCACCATGATGTATGTGTTGTATCCACACCGTCCATCCATTTGGAGAGTTTATTTTAGGACATGAGATAAAGAATTAGTCAGATCCAACGCTCAAGTGGACCCCACCAAAGAAAACAGTGGGGCTTGATCTCCTACCATTAAAATCTTCTTGGGGACACAGAAGTTTTCGATCAAGCTGATATTTGTGTTTTCCCTTCTTCAATGTCTGTGTGAACTTTTGAACAGGTTGGATCTCAAATAAACATCATGGTGGGCCCTAGGAAGGTTTCAACGGTCGTGTCACTGTCCCCACTGTTTTCTTTGGTGGGGTCCACTTGAGCTTTGGATCTGTCTCATTCTTTAGCTCATGCCCTAAAATGATCTCTCCAAATGAATGGACGGTGTGGATACAACACATACATCATGGTGGGCCCCACATAAGTTGGTGAAGTCAGTAGCCGGATAGCTACTCAACATGTCAGTAGCTAATCCGCGTCCATCTTGTCCTCTCTCTCTGTCTAATAATGGCAGTGGGAGCACCCCAACCCAGTTTTTTTTCTTTTTTCTAGATTAACTGGGCCCACTATAAATGCATGTGGTTTATCTACACCGTTCTCCGGCTCATATAAGGGGTTGAAACCAAAATTCAAGCATATCCAAATTTCAGGTGGACCATATCACAGGAAACAGTGGGTATAATAATTCCCACCGTTGAAACCTTTAAAGGGCCCGTAATGATGTTTATTTGTCATCCAGTCTGTTCACAAGATCACGTAGACATGATGAAGGGAAAAAAAATATATCAGCTTGATACAAAACTTCCGTAGCCCTTAAGAATTTTTAATTTTTCAATGGTACACGTTCAATTCACACTTTTTTCTGTGGTGTGGCCCACTTAAGAATTTTATATGCTTCATTTTCTATCTCCAACTATAAAATTATCTGTTAAAGTGGATGATCCGATTAGATAAAATACATAAATCATGGTGGACCCCATAGACTTTATTGCTAAGCGTATTGAGTTAGTACGCAATCCGCTTCATACGAGGGAGAGGAAGAGACGTTGAAGGCATGCGTAGGGAGAGTGAAAACGACCGTTTGTTGATGCCTTCTCTCACGTGCTGGCTCTCTCGCATGCGCCCGACAAACAATCCGCGCCCTCGTGGGGGTCGACAAGGATGCTCTTTTGGTGTGCGGTCCGGCCCGTCCGTCTGGAAGAACCATATTTTCCCTCCTTCCCTGGCGTAGGGGCTCACGCCCTGATGTATTTGTTTATCCACGCCGTCCATCCCTTGTATGACATCATTTTAAAATAGGAAACTAAGAAAGTGGTAGATCTAATGCTCAGGTGGACCACACCAAATAGTACATAGATGATTCTTGCATATAATGCAACCCCAACTTAATATATGGTGTGTTTGACTTGACCGTTGGATATGCCTAATTCTTTGTATCGTGCCTTAAAATTATCTTAGAAAATGAATTGACGGCGTGGATAAACAGATAAACCACGGTGTTAGCCCCTTTACAGATCTGAATGGATGGTTTGCGTCCATTTCCTCAGTATCTGTAAACTAAAGGTCAATACAAATGTCGGTCTAAGTATACTTCAGAGGGAAATCTCTTTCTCTGTGGTCAGGGGCAACGATGGAATGTTGCGAATTGAAGTTTTTCGTTCACATTCTAATAGTTTCAATATTGGTGTTAGCTGGATTGATGTCGGAACTTACGCTCTGTTTAATGTCGATGAACCTGGTGGAGCTGGAAGTATTGCCAACTCAGGAAAGCCTCAGCATCGAAAGCACGCAGGTGAGTAACTGCTTCTTGTATTTTCTATTTGTGGGTTACTTTTATTTGAGTTAGGATTGTCTGTGTTTGAAAACATATGTGTGTTTTGGAGAATCGGAAGGTGTTGAAAACATGTGTGTTTTGGAGAATCGGAAGGGAAGCTATGTGGGCCCACCATAATGTTTAGGAGAAATCCACCCGTCCATCCTTCATGTTTTCCTTCAGCGACTTCATAACCGCATAACAAAGCAGTGAAGATTGAACAAGTGGGCCGCACAACAAGGCAGTGAAGATTGAATGAATACCGTTGAAAGTTTTCTAGGGCCATCTAAATTCTTCATACGGTGGACACAGACGTGATGAAGGGAAAACTACAAATATCAGCTTGATCGGAGCTTTCTCTGGGCCTAAGAAGTTTTCAACGGTAGGCTCCGAATTCTTACTGTTTACTCTGGTGTGGTCCACTTGAGCTTTGGATCCTCCTCGTTTTTGGGCTTTCAGACTAGAATGATCTGAAAAAAATGGATGGACGGTGTGGATCTAACAAATACATCATATTGGGACCTAGGGAATTGCCCACGCCAAAACAGAAGGAAAACTGCAGGAAGTGTCGACGTGTACATATATATGAGTTGGACATCCACACCGTGCACTAGGTAGGCCTACTATAGTTTATCGGATTTCCCAAAAATCAGCTGTATACAGAACGCAGGTGGGCCACACCATTGGAAATCGTGTGAAAACATGCTAAAACGCTTTAGAAGGACTTGGTGGGGAGTTTTGAATATGGATGAAACTTGGTGTGAACCGTCATCCATGTGAGGGACACACAGTGGATGGGCTGGATTTCTCAACCACATGATTAGTAGGCCCAAAAGATGATTATGAAGATTTCAATGGCTGGGTAACCACTCTCAATTGTTGCCTGTGTTGTGTTGTGGCCCACCTAAGTCATGGATTGACTTGATTTTTAGGCCCGTGGCCCACCATGGAATGGTGTCTAATTGATGAGGTTGATGTCCGAGACACATCATAGTGGGGCCACACAATTCGACCTCATGGGAAGTCAACTCATTTGGTGATTTAATCTGCCCTGTTTTTTGTTCTTGCGACATGGTACCTCCCATGATGTCCAATTTTCTAGGCGTTAGTCGGTGAAATGTTCGTTCCGAGGAATATAATGGTAATGGTCCCCTTTAAGTTTATGTGTTTTCATTTTTTTCATGTTTGCAAGGCAGGAAATTTTACCCATGATTTGGTTGCCCTCGTCTTTGTATTATTTCTTTTATCCAAAAAAAAAAAAAAATGCCATATTTTTCACTGCTTATAGTGTTTTCATTTTCTTATGGCTGAACTCTTAACGGTAACTTCCACGAGCTAATTGAAAGATACTACCTACTTTTAGGCTAGGCTGATGGCTGATTTGCTAGCAACAAGTGGGCTTGCTACAACGCCTAAAGCACATGAGTTTGGATCATCTGCTAAGCTTAAACATGATTTTCCTGTTGTTTGTCGGCCATCTGATTAGTTCAACTCAGAACTTATGTTGTCAGCACTGTTGCATTTAATGCTAGTCAGTGCTAAATGCATGCAGCAGTGATGATGTGTGCTGTGTTGTACCAATCAAGGCCTCGAAAACAGAAATATCCTGTTGAAGCCGAGCAGACAATCCAGATTCAAAGCACACGTAACACAATTGTCTGATCCCCTGCCAAAGAAGTTGGTTTGGTTGGAAGCTATGTGGGTCCCACAGAGATTCCCGTGCACAAATCCACTCCATCCATTACTTTCTGCAAGAGTACAATAGCACAGGATCCTAAAAATCAGGCAGATTCAAAACTCAAGTGGGCCACAGAAACTGCGGCTATTGAAACTTTTGCGGGGCCACAGAAGTTACTTGTTCCTACGGCTTATCTGATTCGTAATAGCCATATGAACAATTTAGATGGCATATAAACATCAACCATCCAGTAAGGTTTCAACGGTGGATGCTTCTGTTATCACTGTTTCAGGGTGGTGTGTGCGCGCATAAGTTTTCGATCTGCATAAATTTCTATTTCCGTCTTATTTTGATGTTTAGAAACTTTTAGACGGAGTGGATTTATCACCAACATTTCTGTGGGCCCCACACAGTTTCCGACCACAGTCCAACTTCCTGTACACCGCACACACATATACAGGGTTTTTCTCACCTGAGATTCCCAATCATCATTCCGGACTGTTCATTCAATGCTACCATTTGGAGAAAGTCTCAATGCAAGAATCATATTGATCTGATGATCCCAACGCTATGAATGTAGCCAATTTATTCCAACCGTTTGTTTTCGAGTCATAGATAGCATGGTTTGGCATGATTTTTGCACCATGGATTGTCTCTGATTGTACAGAAGAATGGACGGTCCAGATTGATGATTGGACATCTCGTGTGGCCATTAAAATCTAAGGGACGGTGCTACCTGCTAGCCCAACTGGAAGATGCCTAGGCGTTTCAAAACTGTGTGGGTGTGTTGTGCAACTATCAGGTTGGGTGTGTTGCATGACTAACGAAAATAGAAAAAAAAAAGTGTCAAGTCATGGTTTATGCATTGGACATGGTTAAAAAAACACGAAAACTCGATTGTGACTTCAAACCTAGTTGAGCCGACTCAAAAACTGGCGCAAGTATTTCTGAGTTGTTTTAGTATTATTAAATATAAATAATGCATCGAGTGAAGTTTTGCCGAGTTTTAAGTAGGGGGTCTTCTCCAGTTTTGACCGAGTCATGACCAGATTGAGTTTTTCGTACGGCTTGGTGAAATTGGGTCGAGCCCAATTAACTTAGGCTAATTGAGTTTTTAAACTATGGAATTGGTCCTTTCCGGTCATTAAAATGTACGGTAATTCTTTTGTTGTTGGTTCTCTTTTAACTTGAAATATGGCATATACATCTGCACTCACTTCAATTCATTTGTACATGCCCATCTTCCATGTTGGGAACTGAGATGGCATGGGAGTGTGCAAAATGGACATACGGAAATTAATCAGGGTGGTTTACCACAGGAATGTAGCCAAACTGGCAAACATTTCTATCTTAGATTTTTTGTTGTTGTCATTTTAATGGTTCTTAGAACATTCACATACAACTAAGATTGTAGAGGAGTGAATTAAGTGTCATTTGGCTACGAATCGTGGTAGCAATCTTTTCTCCCTCTTTTAGGTAATGCTTTGTTTGTCTTGTGACTTGAACCAAAAATCCATTGGGTTTTTTTTATAGCCCAGGTAACTCTTATCATTTTGGGTTTTTTCATTTACTGTTGGAGAAGGAACATCCCTCTTTTCAAAGGTTTCCAATGATTTCTATACTTTAACATAATAAGGGGAGTTTCTTGCATTACATGATGAATTTATATGGGCATGCGTTCCAACATCTCCGCTTGGCTATTATGGCCGATATAGTTTCACACACATAGGCGTTGGGAAACCATATACCTTTTTCTTCTATGTGCAAATCAATAAAATTAATAATATAAAAGACTTAAATGATAATAATCACTTCCAACACAAGCAAGTAAATCATCAAATATGTAAGATACAGGAGATACTAAGATATTTTACGTGGAAAACCCTCCAACGTAATGGAAAAAATCATGGGACCTAGTCCAGCATAAATTCACTAAAATAATGATAATGAGAATACAATCGTTAAGAGTCCTCTCTTAGATACCCAAACTACATTACCCAATGTTGAATTATAAGCAACAATGAAATAAATGAATTTCTCACCAACAAGGAATTGTAGAAAATGTTCAATACAATCCTTGGCGAAGATAATTGAAGAAATCGACATCCGCATTGTAGATGGAGCTTTATAAATTGAATGCAGAGATTTCGATGGTAAAAAGGCTATTGTTCTTCTTCTTTAATAAAACTTCATTTTCTCTTCTTCTTTCTCATATTTTTTTCCAAGAAAGAAAAACCCCAAAATGTTGCTCTAATTCTCTCTCTCTGCAAAACATCCATTTTCTCTTATTTTACTTGCTTAGCCAAAAGACCAAAGTACCCCCATACCATGTGAAAATAAAAGGCTACTTATGCCCACATGTGTTGTCCCACTCAACATGAGGAGGACCCCCAATAATATATTTCTTCCCCTAATCAATGGTGCAAACTCATCAGCTATTTTATGCGGACAATATTAAATATTTGTGATGTACCAAAAACATTTAATTTACTAGCCCTTTTCCTTTTACCCTATGGTATGAGTTTTGAAGATCATACAAGAGCCATTGAGGTACCATTTGGCTACAAATTGCCAACAACAACGCTTTTTCCCTCTTTTAGGTAATGCTTTATTTGTCTTGCGTCTTGAACCAAAGATCCATTGGATAATTTTTTTTATATATAGGTGATGGAATCCCTACTGTTCGAGTTTCTTCACTTACCTGCTAAAGAAGAAATGTCCATGTTTTCGACTGTTTCCAATAGTATCCTATATGTTACATGGTAAGGGAAGTTTCATGCGATGCATGATGAGGCCATATGACCATGCATTCCAACATACAATGTATTTGCACTTGCAGTCTGTCATTGGTCCTCATTAACTCAAATCTGGACCACTTTAATCACAACTAACTATTGATTTGATATATCCCTCTTCGATTTATTTGGGGCATGAATGGTACATATTCCACCTGTACCATTTCAATCCAAAAATGCGTGATGATGTATGCAAATCAATCAAGGTGGGTGGAAATAGCTTCTCGCTTTAGAAGGTTGAAGATGATCGCATGTCTTGTAAGAGCAAATTGTCAAAATGGTATTATTAACTTCTGAGTGTTTTTTTTTTTTTTTTTTTTTTTTTTTTTTTTTTTTGGGCGGGGGGGGGGGGGGGGGGGGGATCCATTTCTCCGAACTTTTCTTTCCAGAAAGAGGCAACACAGAAAGAGGCAACACATTAGTTAGTTATTAACTTCCATCAAAGTGATTTAATGGGCTTGCATTTTCCCACATTCTCTTCCTCAAATGGAAAGGCTCCCATCTTATCTTAACCATGATTTGGTGCTAGTGCATCGACTATAATAATAATAATAATAAAAGTACAATTATTAAGAGACCTTTTTTGGCTACCTAAACTACATCACCCAATAGTGAATTACAAGCGATAAGGAAAAAATAAATTTCTCACCAACTAAGAATTGAAAAAAATCTCCAAAACAATACTTCGAGAAGATAATCGAAAAAACAGGCATTGTGAATAGAACTTCACAAACCTAGATGCCAAGAAAAAGAAAACTTTCAAATGTTGCTCTCTTTAAACCAAAAGAGCCCCATTTCTCCCCTTTTAGTCTGTTTGGCCAATAAACCAAAATACCCCTCACACACGTGGCAATAAAAGACTACTTAAGCCCCACACAAGTGAGTCCAACCTCCACGTGACAAGGGCCCCAACATGTTTGACTCAAGCCTGACTCAAGTTGACTCATCGAGATGACTTGATACGACTTGCTACAAGCACAAGAGTGTGAACATTAATAAAATATAAATTATGAGGGAACTGAACCAGATGAGCTAATAAAATATAAATGGTGAGGGAACAGAACCCAACGAACTGAACCAACGCACCATTGAGTGGTTTATTGCCAAAACTTATATTTCGCATTACTTAACCATGTTATACATCTAATCTGATCCCTACTTTTTAAAAAATTGTATATTAACTAAATACTGAATCGAGTCAAGTTGAGTCGTGGCCTGACCCAACTGAACATCGAGTCGAGTGTTTGGGTTTTCAAACTACAAGTAGGACTGAACTACAAATGCTAACAATCTACTAATTTCCATTTTTTTACAGCGAAGATCTTACCAGTCGTCCAGAGGCAAGATTTGTTGCTTTGCACGCTGCTTATCTGTAATGCTGTCACTTTGGAGGTAAAAACGAAAAAGTCCTCCAGGATATGTTAACAAGTGTTTTCACGTAATATATATCTTAAAAATGATTCATGGTTTTCTATGATATTCTGTCTTATTTGCTTCAGACGCTCCTCATTTTACTGGATACTTTTGTTACTGATTGGGGTGCTATATTGATTTCACTGACATTGATACTTCTGTTTGGTAAGGTGAGGTATCTCATTTCCATGTATGTTTCTGAATGTTGGACTTTTCTTGTGGCAGCAGTCTTTGGATGTGGATGAATCACTCCAACCTGCTTTTGTATTTACTTAATTGGTTGTTTGGATCTTACAAAACAGATTATACCGCAGGCCGTCTCTTTACGGCACAGTTTAGCTCTTGGGGCAGCAGTGGTTCCGATTGTCCATGTACTTACTTGGATTTGTTACCCGGTGGCATACCCAATAAGCAAGGTGATATTCTATTTGCTTAGAGTGCGTTTGGTTGCACCAAATATCATGAAAATTTTGAACTCTCACATGATGAAAAAAGTTATAAGGTCTCGAGAAGAAAATGATCCTATTTGACTTTGTACATTGCCATCATTTGGAAATGGAACAGTCGTGAATCCTGAGTAACTGGCCAAGCTGCTAAAGTAACTAAAAGTGATGATGAATCCCATTAGCAAAGGATGGGAATGTAAATAAAAAATGATTATCTGTTTCTAATCTTACGCTAATTGAATTTTCCCGTAAAATTTCAAGATATTTGGTCCAAGCAAAGGCACCCTTACGGATGTCTAGTTCCCCTTCAGTTTAGTCGTGCAACATTTCAAAGTCGAATTGCTGACATTCTTCCTTTAATATTCAGTTGTTGAGCGTCATGTTGGAGGATAGACATATTGCTCTCTTTAGTAGAGCTGAGTTGAAAACATTTGTTGATTTGCATGGGAATGAGGTTTGTCTTCTCTACCTTTTTTTTCCTTCAAAATCTTAAATAAAAGCAGATTTTTTTCTCTTTTTTATTTTAAAACTGAAAGATATCAATTAGTGCATGTTGATTGGCTTTGCCAACATTTCCCCGTTTATCCAGTCCTGGTCATCGAATTGCTTATGCCTTATTGTATCAGTTGAGCAGTCATCTCACCTGATCACCTCTTTGATTGAATAATCTCCAAACTGTCTTTGGAATTACACCTGATAGTGCCATTTGAAGATTCTCCTGTTTTCTATTTCATACCATCGATTGTCAAGGACCTGTTGGACTTCGGATTCCAGTCCAAAATTGTAGATTATGAAAGGAAATGTTACATGAACTGTGGAAGAGAAAGCATACATGACTTCAATGGAAATGTGGAAGGTCAATGGTAAAAAAGTGAGAGATTTCTCTCACAAAATGTAGAAATCTTCATTTCTTTGGTTTGCTCTTTTAAATGACCATAGTTTGAGGGTAACCATGCAAATGGAAATCAATTTCCACATTTGCTTTTGTTTTCAAAAAATGGTGGAAAAAGTCACATATGAGGAAAATGATTCCTCTTTCCTTGGTAGAAAAAAGGTTTTCACCAATCCAAACAGGCTCCAAGAAAACGTTTGGAGTGCATTGGGAATGGAAAGGGAAAGGGAAAGGGAAAAGAAAACAAAACAAAAAAATTTATCTCCTTGAACACTAGTTTCCCTTGAATTTCAACATTAAGAGTATTGTTTGGATGGCAAATGAAAATCTTATATGTGTGAGATATCTATCACAGTTTGCCACCATGAAGGAGTATAATGATTGCTTTAGGATTCTTCTTCTTCTTCTTCTTTTTTCCGTTATCCAAACATCTCAAAGTGTCACATCAATGAAAACCTTCTCTATCTTCTTTCTTTTCCCATTGGATTCCATGTATCCAAACATGCCCTAAAAGTATATAGATGCTCTAATTTGCTGGTAAACAGGCAGGAAAAGGCGGAGAATTGACACGCCATGAGATAACAATCATAGCTAAGGTTCTCGAATTTGCAGAGAAAACAGCTAGAGATGCCATGACTCCTATATCCAAAACTTTTGCCCTTGATAGTAATGCACAGCTCAACTGGTAATGTACTCTTTTATGAATATATTAAGATATTGAATTGTCTGGTTTGATTTCTTTTGCAATGAGGCACATCATATGTTTGTCGTTACACAGGGATGTGATGAAGTTGATTTTGGATAAAGGACATGGTACGGTGCCAGTTTATCATGAAAATCCTACAAATATAATTGGGCTTATCTTGGTAATTGTTCGTTTGTAATATTTGAATTCTGTAATTGCAATTGATAGTCTTTTCTATGTATTGGTTTGCCTTTTCAATTCAAATAATTCATTATAATGTAAGGGCATTTTCAAACCGAGCTTTAGTGGGGTAGCCTATGTTAAGCAAGGACACACTCGGGGTGGACAGCTCATGTGAGGCGGGCCCACCCGTGTGAAGCGGGTGACTAGTGTGATGCGAACACATGTAAAGTGGGTTTGGCCGAGGGCCTAGCCTATGTAAAGCAGGAGCTTGGATTATGAGATAAAGAGATTGATTTAACACGCTCTATTAGTTCGAGCTTTTAGAGCAAATAGTTAGTCATCCTGTGTCAAAGTGGTATCAGAGCAGGAAGTATCATGTTTGAGACTCCTCATGGGGGTGATTAATGCAGGGACATTTTCACACCAAGCTCGACTGAGGTAGCTTATGTAAAGCATAGAGGTCTAGCCATGGAGCTAATCGACCACACTCCCCACAAGATCATGCTTGTGGAGCCAACATGAGCACATGCAAGGGATAAGATGAGTTTAATTGCTGGTCTGGTTTATTGCACTAAATAAGAGAATAGACTAAAATACCCAATTTAAAGGATTGATTGTGATCATCCCTGAAGCTATAAAAGACCATTGAGTGTTATCAAATTGCCAAGATTCATGATGAAAGTTATGGCAAAAGTTTTACACGTGACGTAAACTTCCTTTATCCGGGCTTGGGACAAGCAATGGGAGCACAAAACTCCCAGAGGTGTCATGTAAGTATATTACATAAGTTGATTAAAATTAACGAGTTGCATGTATGTGAAACTCTAATGGTTGCTATTTTTTAAAGAGGAGTGTGAGGTCAAAACCATAAGTGGGATAGCAACCACATTTTCTAGTTTCCAAAATACAATCAACTTCATATAAAATGCCTTCCATATCCATTGAATATTCAAAGTTCTCCTCACTAAGGAAACAAATTGCTGGGGTAAAATTAGCCAAATACTACCGGCATTACATATAGTATAGTTATGTGTTTGCATATAGAACATAGTGGTATAGGCTACTGAAGATTTCAATTTCTTGCATTTCTTCAATTGTAGTTTCATTCTAGTTTGTGATGTGCTTCTCTGAAGTTGTGTGTGCCAAAGAGCAGGTGAAGAATTTATTATCGCTACACACTGCAGATGAGGTTCCCATCAAGAACGTTACTGCCAGCAGGATTCTGAGGTATGAAAGAAATTAACATGCCTATGAAAGCTAATTTACATAATTTGGAAGTACAAACCAGTGTTTATGAATGTGGTCCATGTTAGGTTCCCCGAAGGCATGCCTTTACACGATGTCTTGAACGAGTTTCTGAAAGGCCACACCCACACGGCGGTCGTTATCAGGCGCAACGTACCCAACGAACAACCAACGAGCGGGAATGCCAATGAGGGTACATTGAATTCATCTACCTTGCTGTGTGGAAGTGTATATATTTTCTTCTAAAAGGGATAAGACGAATGTGTTTTTTTTTCCCACCATCATGGCATTAATCTATGCCATTCTAGACTGTCCAAATCATGGGTCCCATGGTGAATGGGCATATACTTGAAATGAGAGTAGCCAGATGATCCTAATCATCTAAGGGGTCGTTTGGAAGCATTGATTTGGATTCATTTTGACTCAAGAATCCAAATCCTGGATTTACAAACCTAGATTTTGCATCCTTTCAGTTGTGTTTGGCAGAAACCTGGATTTTGAGTCTTAAAGAAAGGAGAGAGCAGTTGTGGCAGTAGGAGAGGGTTGAAAATCAGGATTTTATAAGCCCTCTCTTGGATTTAAAAGGGGGCGCTTTTGAGGATTTTCAATCCAAGTTCGATTTGAAAACCGCATTTTGGTGGGGTTCCAAACATGATTTGGATTGAAAATCCTAGATTCCAATTCCTAACTGCCTGAAATGACCCGTTATTGGTGGTCATAAAACGAACAGTTGAAAGATCAAATGGCCAGTTGTCCATATTCATTTGTTGATATTGGATGGTTAAGATCATCAACCAGTGAGATTGTTGGGCTATGTTCTGCTCACAGAGGGCCCCGCAGTCTGGATTGATATGCCACATGTATGGTGGATGAGTTGTCACCATTTAAGAAATGCTAGAACAAGCAGCAGTCTAGCCTTTCCAAAATTATTTCTTGTCTGACGTTGCGTTCTTATGCCTGTTTGTACATTTGGAATAAGATGTGAGGTTGGATATTTATGGTGAAGGGCCTCATCAAGAGAAAAACAAGAAGAGCAAAACATGGCTCGAGAAGTGGAAGAGTTTACCCTGCAGAATGCAGAATAGCAGTTCAAGGAGCAGAAGGTTGGTGAGGGACATGTCATTGGATGTTTTACAGATTGATGGCAACCCACTCCCAAAGCCCATTCAAGAGGAAGAAGTGGTTGGAATAATCACAATGGAAGATATCATTGAAGAACTATTGCAGGTATTGAAATGATCATAAAGAAGAATTACCATTTGCTATCCCCAATAGAATGCCCATGTGGGACCCACCTCTTCTTGATCCATAGTGTTCAAATGTTGGTGGATGGCATCCCCCATGAAATATCTCAACTTTTCAATTCAAAGTGTAAAAACTCAAAAACCCAACTCGGTATCCAGTCAGGTTGGGTTGACTTGAAGATTCGATTCAACTCAAATTGATATTTGTAAGCAAACTAGGAATAATATTACAAGAATAAAAGATACTTACCAATGCTATGAGTATAAAAATAGCCAAGCTAAGTCATAAAAAACCTATATGCTTGGCCTGCTGGTAGGCAATGTTTCCTTGATGGTTGAGGATGTGGGTTTGAGTCTCGCAAACCGCTTGAATTTTTTTTATCTAAAAACGAATCAACTCAGCCTAGTTGAGTCGACTTGACGAGTCATCCTGAGTATGAACCAAGTTGAGCTCTCTGACAAGTTTTATAGTGACACAGTTTGCTTTCTAGCCAAGTTGAGTTGACTCAGCCGAGTTTCAAGTCAATTCACCTAGTTTTAGAATTCTGGTTCATCAGGACCCTGTTAAATGCGGACCATTAAACAGTCTTTCAGATGATCTGATGGAGAAGATATTAGACAACAGCCCATCCCATTCTGGTGCCTGTGTAACCAACTGCCTAGGTCACCGGAAAGGTGGATCTGCTGATGCCATTTTTGGGTTTCATTTTGACTGAGTACCATGTAATAACTCAAGCAATGATCTTTCTACATTTACTTTCTTTCACTTCACTTGTTGTGGCTAAAATCTCATTTTGTGTTTGTCTAGGAGGAGATCTTCAACAAAACTGATTATCATGAAGATTAGAAACGAACACCTTCTCCGGCCATATAGAATTGAAGAATTCCTTCTCTTTTTCATCAAGAATCATACACAAACCACTCATTACAAATACATGAACTTGTTATTGGCACTAGTTTAGTGCATGCATCAGGACAAGTTTTAGCCTAGGGGATGTAGGTTCCTGTTATGCAGTTTCTGGACGTGCATGATTCTGTACATGTGATGCCATGGTTCGGTGATCCAGACTGTTCATGATGAGATATATAACTTATGGGGGCTGCCTTGGAAATCTTGAAGATTAAAATATCCTAACCTTTGCTTTGACAGCCCATATTTAAAGGAAGGCAGTTCCACAACAAAAGGATTGAAATATTCATGTGAGGAAAAAAAAAAACAAGAAGAAGAAGATTGTGGAAGCTGTTTATTGGTTATTGGGGGGAAGAAACTGGTTTGCTTCTGGCACTATCAGATTTAGTTTTGAGAATGAATTAGCATTTCAGCATCCAAATCCAATTGGATACAGGTATCCATAGGGTGCTATTAGATTTACTTTCAAGCATGAATTAGGATTTCAAATGTGTTTGGATCCAAAATCTGGTCCAGATTAAAGTTCCGAATTGGGTATGGATCCAAATTTGGAATTGAATCCAGATTCTCTGCATCCATTCAAAAAATGTCGTTTCACTAAGGTTCTCAAAAGTAAGGATACTTAAGGGTGAGTTTGGTTGCATCGAATTTCATGAAATATAATGAAAATTTGCACCAAATTAGACTGATTAATCATCAAATTTCATGAAATTTGGTGCCACCTAACAGAACCTAAATAAATGATCAAAGCTAAATAATCATATGCTTGGTACAAGATGAGTATTCATGTAGGCTAAGCGACGCAATCTGATTGGGACCTGAATTGTGGCACAAAATCTAACCTGAGATTACTACTGGGCCACCTAGCTTTCTGTACCCCATTTTATATTGCATCCATACCATGGATGATGAATAAGATTGATCTGTATACAAAAAATGGATTTAAGATTTATCTGTTTAAAAAATATGTAAATAATGTTCGAGGAAAAATGTTTGGTCTTCTCCTATAGTATGGACCGCTTTCCTATCTTTTTGAGACATACACTCTTTTGGATTTGTGATGCAGGATGAATGTCTTCTCAACTACTATTATGGATGAGATCAATTTCAGGATAACCCAAGTACTTCAAACTTAAAATCTCATGTAATTCTACCTTAAACAGAAATTTCTAAATCCAAGATTTCTATATGATGATAACTTTCTAGCGGATTTAAGGGGTAGTTTGGATGCCTGTAAATGGGGCTAGTTGTAAATGATTTACAGGGAAATCATTTCCAGGCTATGTTTGGATGTTGATTTATTCCTGTAAATCATTTACCCCCACCCTTTTAAATGATTTATAGCTTTTACCCCCTTTTAAATACTCAATTACAGGATATAAACAATTTACAGGCCATCCAAACACAGACAATCATTTACAGTTTAAAGCCAAACAGAACATGCTGAAAATCATTTACACCTGTTAATGATTTCCAACGTAAACCATTTAGAGGCACCCAAATGACCTCTAGAAATTTAGACTTTGAGTTGTATGTCTGCCTAGAGAGAATGGTGCCAGCTTCATGAGAGTTTGTAAGATCGATGAACGAATGGATATATTTAGGAAAGCTGTCGGAATGTTTCAGAGAGACGACTAGGGCTGGGCCAAGCTCTGTCCAAGCCCAGCCCGAGTCCGTACTGGGCCCTTGATGGGCCAAAGTAGTCCAGGCCGAGCCCGAGTGTCTCTCAGATCGAAGAGGAGGGAGGAAGGGTGAGAGAGAGACCTGTTTAAGATCGCTGCTGCAACAGCCATAAGGCTGTGTGGTTCGTTCGGTTGACGAGAATGGCGTCCGATTCGAAGCGGATTCCGGCGAGAATCTGGCGGTTTGGCCGGAGGTAAGGTAATGCTTGAAGGAGCCTGTAAAACTACTGACACACACAGAGAGAGAGAGAGAGAGCGAGAGAGAGAGAGAGGGAGAGGGATGTGGCGTAGGCAGGAGCTTGGTAGATAAACGGATGGTAAGTGGACTGGGTACAACATCCACCGAGAAAATTTTTGCTACACCCACGAGTCAGCTACGCTAGGTACACCGGCTGTAGCAATGACCCCACCATGATGTATGTGTTATATCCACGCCGTCCATCCATTTGGAGAGATGATTTTAGGGCATTATACCGAAAACGATGCAGATTGGAATCTCAAGTGTTCCCAATGAAGTTTTTAATGGTTGGCGTTCAATCCCCACTATTTTCTATGCTGGGTCCACTTGAGCTTTGGATCTACCTCATTTTTTTTTATGGACCGCGTGGATACAATACATACATCATGGTGGGTCATTACTACACCCGGTGTAGCTAGTGTAGCTAAGGCGTGGTGTAGCAATTTTTTTCTCAACATCCACCTGTCCTGAGCCAGTAGAAATCGGATTGCTCCGCACGCTCTTATCGCGCGGAGTAAACTCTGTTGGGCTCACCTAGAATGTATGTGCTTTATCTATTCCGTCCATGTGTTTTTACATCTCATTTTAGGGGTTGAGCCCAAAATTTATCCAAATCTAAATTGGACCATGACATAGGAAACAGTGGGAATAATGATTTCCACCGCTCAAACCTTCCCACGCCCCACTTGTCATCCAACCTGTTCATAAGATCACATGGACATGGATGAAGGGAAAACACAAATATCAGCTTGATCCAAAACTTTTGTATTCCCCCGAGAATTTTTCAATGGTTGACATTCAGTTCACACTTTTCCTGTGGTGTGGTCCACTTTAGATTTTGATATACTTCGTTTTTTGCCACCATACCTAAAATTATCTGTTAAGATGGATGGACGGAGTGGATCAAATAAGTAGATCACGGTGGGCCCCACAGAGTTAAGCGTGCGGAGTTACTCACTGGGCGGCGCCCGAGCTCGAGACAGGCTAGGGTCTGAGGGCCACCGTGATGTATAGATTTTATCCGCACTGTCCATACATTTTTTATGCTGGTTTAGGACATAATACCAAAAATGAGAAAGATCTAAGGTTTAAGTGGGCCACACCACAGTAAGCAGCCATGCTAATGATTTTTACCATTAAAACCTTCCTAGGGCCCGCCCTCATGTTTATTTTCCATCAAATCTGTTCATAAGATTATAAAAACCTGAATGAAAGTAAAACACAAGTATAAGTTTGATCCAACACTTCTTGTGTCGCCCATGAAGTTTTCAACAGTCAGCATTTAATCCCCATTTCGTGTTCGAATTGAGCTTGGATCTGCCGGGCTCATGACCAGAAATGATATGGAAAAGTGAATGGACAGTGTGGATAAAATTCATACATCACGGTGGCCCTCAGAGCACTAGCATGAAGGGACCCCCATTAGCTACTGACCGTTTCAGTAGCTATCTCAGTATTGAAGTGAGATCACCAAGTTCTGTGGGCCCACCATGATGTATGTTTTATAGCCACATTGTTCATCCATTTGGAGATATCATTTTTAAAGTATGAGCCAAATAATGAGGTAGATCTAAAGCTTTAAGTGGACCCTGCTATAGAAAATAGTGAGAATTGCACGCCTACCATTAAAAACTTCTTGAGGTACAAAAGTTTACTATTAAGTTGATATTTGTGTTTTCCCTTGTATGGACTTATGAACAGGTTGAATCTCAAAAAAACATCACTGAGGGTTAAGGATGGTTTCGACTGTGGGTGTCACCGATCCCACTTTTTTCTATAGTGGGGTAAAACGAGCTTTGGATCTGTCTCATTCTTTAGCTCATGACCTAAAATGATCTCTCAAAATAGATGGCCAATGTGGATACAATACGTACATCATGGTATGGGCCATAGAGCGGATCTTGCTACTGAGTCCATCACTAGATAATGTTGAGAAATTTCTGATCTTTTAAATAATAAATAAATTGGAAAATCCGAGAATAAGGACAGGCTGAAGCACGTGAAAATCACGCTTGTCCTTAAAGCGTAATTCGCCCCTACTCAAATTATTTTTGAGTCTGCTGATAGGTTGCAGGCGGATTGCTTCCAGAATACGACGAGTCTTATGTGGTTCTGCGTTCAACAAAAAACGAAGAAACCACTATGGAACTGAGTAACACACTCTGGCAGATGAAGAAAAGAAAGAGAGAACAAGATTGAGGTCTTCTTCTTGTAGCAGTAGACCACTACGCTGGTCTAAGTGGTTTGGTTTGAATCAGCCAAACCGAGACGCTAATAGTCTCAGATGGGTGCTGGTTCAGTAGTGCTGGTTGTGATTGCTGTTGTTGTGTCGGAATGAACCAGACCTGTCCGGTTTATATAGGCAAGGGTGGCTGGCAGTTTTGGTCCAGAGCCATAATGGCACTAGCCGTTTTCTGGCCGTTGTGAGAAACTAGCCGTTTATGGCAGTTTCTGACTGTTGTGCATGTGGGAGTTATGCACCTGCATGCTGACCGTTTAGACTCAATGGCTAGCCGTTTCTGACTGTTGGGCTAGCCACATGCAGCTGTTATTGCATGGTCTGGACCGTTACTGCATGAGCAGTTACACAAGTCCCTCTAATTGGCCCTACAGCTCTTTATAAAAAGCAGAGAGATCTCTCTGTCAGACCTCCCACCCACAGCACCTCCTCTGTTCTGAACCCAGCCACCTGACCTATTACGGTCTGCGAGGTCGCGACACGTGCGAAGTGCCAAGTGCGCCACTAGCGCCTCTACACCACCCACCTTGGTTGTGTGTTGACGTCACTAAGTTCTGTGGGCTCTAGCCGCTCCACCATGGTGCATGTGCTATATCTACACTGTTTATCCTTTTTTCCAATATCATTTCATGGCATGGGCCCAAAAATGAGGCAGGTCCAAAGCCCAAGTGGACCATACCACAGAAAGCCAAAGGTGGGGATTGAACACCTACCATTAAAAACATCTAGGATCCACGTAAGCGTGGGATCAAGCTGATATTTGTGTTTTCCCTTTATCCTTGTCCGTGTGACCTTATGGACGGGTTAGATGGCAAATAAACATCGTGGGGGCTCTATGAATGTTTCAACGGTGGAAATCATTGTCTCCATTACTTTCAGTGATGTGGTCCCCTTGAGCCCACAGAACTTGGTGACGTCAATACACCACCAAGGTCAGTTGTGTCTGGCCCCAAGAAGTTTTCACCAGTGGAATCACTGTCCCCGTGTTTTGTGTGGTGCAGTCCACTTGAGCTTTGGTTCTGTCTCATTTTTAGGCTAAGCTCAAAATCTCTGGCCAAATGGACAGACGGTTTGGGCATAACACATACATCATGGAGGGGCCCCATACATGATCGGTGACCAATCCCCTTCCGGGCATTAGGTACAACCCTCACCGGACCGGGGTGGATTAGCTGTTACCCAAGTTACACCGTAGTGGTGCTGCCCCAACCGTGTGGGGCCAACCTTGTATTTTTTGTATATCCAAACCATGCATCTGTTTTTCCATATTATTTAAGGATTTGATCCCAAATCTTAAAAGATCAAAATATCAGGTGAACCATCCCACAAGAAGCAGTGATGAATCCCCCTTAAAAATCTTTTTTGGGCTGCACAAGTTTTGGATCAATCTGATCTTTATATTTTCCCATCATTCAGGTCTTCTAGACATTATCAACAGGTTGGATGGAAAATAAACATTACAATGTACCCTTCGAAATTTTTAATGGTAAGTCAATCACAACTGTTTCCCACGATATGGCCTATTGAGATTTGGATCTGCTTAATTTTTGGGACCGCTTCCTAAAATGGGCTGGAGAAAGCGGACGGATGGCATGGATATATAAAAGATTATCAAGGCAGGCCCCTACAGTAAGGGTAATACCTAATCCCCTCCCCTACCGGGACTACTTAAGTTGTGTGGGATACTTAAGTGGATCACACGTCCTTCATCGGTTCATCAACGTCCAACAGTTTACAAATGAGCATGTTAAAGTTGCTGATGTGGCTTTCAATATCGGTCTCTTTCGTTATTTTTAGATTGAACAATTGAAGTATGAGATATAAACAATTTTCAAGAGACTTCTTCATGTAGATATTCTCTAACTTCGCCTATGTATCAGTCATAATCTTCTCCCCCATGCCATTATAGAGGACATTATCCGTTAGGCACAATTAGATTGAGATTTTAGCCTTTTTATTAAGTTTATTCCATTCTTCTTCTGTCATAGATTACTTCGGTCGCTTTCCAATAAGTGTACCTTCCAAATCTTGCTGAACTAGAAGGCCTTCCATATTTACCTTCCATAGTTTGAAATTGTTTTTCCTGAAAAACTTCTTTACGTTAAACTTCATATTATATGTCATTGATACTTCGAATTCAGATTCATTCTGCTACCCAATGTTAACTCTAATGCCACTTGTTAGGAACTCACAAAAGTATAGAGTAGAATCAAGCGAAGTAAACACAATCACACAAAGTAAATCCAACACACAAAAGATAATTCGATTTTACATGGAAAAACCCTTGCGGGGAAAAAAAAAAAAAAAAAAAAACCACAGCACAAAGCGATAAACACTATGAATCAGAAGTTACAAGAGATGATCAAATACAAAACGAAAGCCTCAAGAGAAAACCCAAGCTTCCTCTCTTCAAACCCTAATCACGTTAAAAACGTATTAGTTATTCCCTAATCCTGATTATACTTGACTTATATAACCAAATAACAAAAATTAGAAATAAACAACACAAATTGACTTAACAGATCGCACCACCATCGGGCGCCCGACTCGACCTCGTCGGGCAACCGAACCCGATCGTAACAATCCAAAGATATCACAGAAAATTTCGAGGAGTTTCGGGCGCCTGATCCAACCTCGTCAGGCGTCCGACGACCCTTGATCTTCAGATCTAAAGCATCCAGAGATCAACTACCTTATAGCTAACCTATTAGGTGGAGGGACCTTAGGATATATGAAGATCCTTTCATCGTCCAACCTGGTCGCTGTGGGACAAACCCAACAACCCCCCTCCTATAGTGGATCTAGGCCCTGAGGTTCTCAGAACTTAATCTCGGCATACCCCCCTCACTTGTGGGACCTGAGCCTAGGTATGGCAGATATGGGGCTCTTGGAACTTGATATAGACTTCCCCCCTCGCCATGGGCTTTGGACGAATAACCCAGTTCTGATATTAGTTGTGTCACACCCAAAAGGCTAACCAATTAAGTGAAGTGACCCCCAGATATATGAAGCTCCTTTCATCGTCCAACCTGGCAATGTGGGACAAACCCAACAACAAGTTTTTGGTGCTTTTGTCTTCTTTTTGAAATTATGCATTAATACTAAAATATATGTAGATGAGTGGTTCAGTGACTACGATACATATACTTGTTTTATAAGTTCTCCACTGATAGCTTCATTATGTGTTACTTTTCTTGAAGCATATTGATGAAAAATGGATCATTAATTTTATTTTATTATTATTTTTTTTTTTATGATTTAAGGAGAATCTTTTCACATTTTGTATTTATTTCCTAGGACAAAGGGATGAAACTTACAATTTACTGTATGATTTGCGAAACGATTCCATTCAAACCATCCTACAGATGGTGAAACAAC
This sequence comes from Liriodendron chinense, assembly GCA_003013855.2. NCBI lineage: Eukaryota > Viridiplantae > Streptophyta > Magnoliopsida > Magnoliales > Magnoliaceae > Liriodendron > Liriodendron chinense. The sequence goes on from ML058590.1 coordinate 1,027,716, forward strand.
AACGATTACATTGTTTACAGGTTATAAAAATTTTACACTCAATTTCAATCATCCAAACAACCCCTTAATTATTATTTTTACATAAATGGCATTTTAGCCGCATCCAAATGACCCTGAAAACTTGAGTAGGTTACCTGACCCAATTTTTAGTTGGATCCAAAATTGGAGGCAAAATCTAATAGGATCACTAATTGGGCCCAAAATATGGACCCGAGTTCGGTCAGATATGATCAGATGCTTTGCATAACTATATAGATTGGCGCCCATTAATAGATTAACCATCTAGACTTGCCTTGATCCAAAAATTCATGCCGATCCACTCATTAGGTGGACAAACTTGTATGAGCAAAACGGTCATAAAGAAATGACCAATGGGGGTAGCAATGGGCTGGGTAGCCAACCCAATAGCTCTAGGGGATGGCCCCTAAGCTTCACTTAAGGGCTGGATCTTGCTTGAAATCTAGACATGAAAATGATCTGATCCAATCATTAAGTGGGCCACCATTAACTAAACGGAATCTATGATTTAAAGACAATTGCCTCCAATTCCCAGTTCAACAGACACATGCAGTTAAAAGACACACATTGGTACTTGTTAGCAGTTACATATGTAATTTAAAATGCTCATTGGATATAAGGTCATGTTTCAATTATTCAAATGTTTACATGATGTGATTTGCAGTAGATGGAAGATATCCTAAAGAATTCTTAAATTAGACCATTTCAAACAGTTTATTCATTTAACTCTTTTCCTTATAGGGCCAGCTTATAAGGCCAAGGGTTGTTTCGGTCGGATTAGGGCCAGGGTTGGGTTAGCCCATTGCCACCCAATGGGTCCACAGTCGGGGATAGGTTGATTTATTCAAGTGTAAGAGACTAAGATTGTTGTACTCATCAATCTTCACTAATGATGGTATATTGTTAAATCATCCTCTTTTGGCGCTAAGATTAACAACCCTGCCTGACCATGCAAGGATGTCCATGACCAGATGATTGAATGCAGCAGTCCACAACACTGTTCAGAGACTGAGGCTGGCACATCTGCCCCATGAGTGAGATTGGGGTTGTTAAAAGACCTGGCCAGGGTCAACCAAATTCAAAATTTTGAATAATGATGGCCCATAAAGCCTAGAGAAGGAACCCTCCCCTTGCATGTGCGAGAAATCCTGGCCATTTCATCAGGTGTAACCTGCCCGCAACATATCATGAAAAAAAAAAATGGCCTCTCCACTCATTTAAGTCGGCCACAAATGCAATTTGGATCATACGAAGTATAGTCAATGGGCCAGGTAGCTCGGCCCCATAGGCCAGGGCCAGGGCCTATGCTTGAAATCCTGGCTTAGTAATAGTGACCAGACCAATGATAAATGACATGGCCTAGCCAAGGATCCAATCCCTAAGTGGGTTATGTCATAAAAAAGAATGGACAGTTTAAATACACTTATCAATGCTAGCACTGTGGAATCAAGGTCAAGGCAAGGACCATTCCAGCTGGATCTTAGTCTAGGCGGGCCAGACTCATATTAGGGTTGGGTTATGGCCTACCATGGCCCAGCCCCTAGCCTTGCCCATTGCCATCCTTATAACCTCCAACCTCAAAGTGTTATTGGGCTTAATATCCATATCTAAATTCAATCGAGCCCATTCTCAGCCTCAAAGCAAGGAGATTGCCATAAGGGCTCCTTTGGGAGCTTGTAAATGGAAGTAAATGAGAAATGAATTTGGAGGTAAATAAATTGAGAGTAGATGACTTTACATAATTGTGTTTGGATGGGAGTAAATGAAATGCATTTAAAATCAAGATATTTTGTTTGGATGAGAGTAAATTGGAGGAATTAGAATGCATTTGAATTTTTCAATATATTCACATAAATATATGTGATATCCCAAATCAACTTTAACATCCTAACTAAATGTTCATGATTGTAATAAGCCTATTGAAATATATATTTCAGGAGAAAATGAGGAAATTTCAAGCCTAGAGTAGGCCACAAACATAAGGATCACAAACAAGCAACTTGTAAAAAAAATAAAATTAACCGTCCATTTAAATAGTTATCCTTTGGATGGTTTGAATCATTCTTTTGGTGTGATTTTAGTGATGTGGCTGATATTTGAATTATTGGGGAGTATATTAGCATGACATGTGTATAGCGGACATGCGCATAGGTGGAACCTTTGTTTACACGTGTGACTCTCCAAGAGAGCTCAAAAAGTCATTTCACCCCAATTACTTCCAATAGAGAGGATTTCATTTACATGCACATTTACTCCCACGGACCTCCATTTGCATGCATTTACTTCCATCCAAACACACCCCAAATACCATTTACTCTCAATTTCTCCCATTTATCTCTAATTACTCCCATCCAAACGGCCCATAAAAGGGCCAAGGAAGTATATGCCCCTTGAACTAAGACCACAGAGAGTTCCTTGGCTATGATCTTGCCCCTGTGCCACTGTTGCATATGTAAACCCTCATGTACTGATATGAGAAACCCAGAAACCCACTCATATTAGCCCAGACCTAATCATACAGCATGAGCAATCATCAGCCCCACAAGAGCCTCATTGTTAGGGTTGTCAACGGGCTGGGGATGGGCCTGGGCTTGGCTTCAACCCAGATTATGACTTTTCATGCCCATTTTGATTTTGCTTGGCCTCAGCCAGACCATTGACAGCCCTTCTTATTAATGCACTCCCCAAGCCCATCAGTACTTGCAAGCATCTTTTTTATGAACAATGATTTGTGAGGCCAAATCTCTTTATTTCACTGGCTGAACTAACTTTCTCAGTGGACCATCCACAACCCAAAAGAGATATCTACTGCGTGATCATTATAGACAGAGGGAACGATCAGGATTGGCTTTTAAATGGTCCCCTCAAAAGCCCATTAGCATTGTTACCTACGGTGGCATCTGTACCACTCTTCAGAGCACAGTCGATCATCTATTAAGAATGTTTATCTTTAACCATAATCCCAGTATCTTAATCACATTAATTGGTGATCTAGATCGTTTATCTGGTATGCCTAACCGTGGATGTGGGCCATGCACCATAATATCCTCATTCGCCAAATGTCCAATTTCTTAGCTACCGGGAAAAGCAAATTGTGTGGCGGGCTAATCGCCAGGGATATCCTTCGTGGCTCAATGTGGTGGGATTTGATTAGGCTATGTGTCGCTGCAAGAGATGGGGCTTAGCCCAGTACTACATAACTAAACAACTTTCAAACATTTTTTTGCTTGAGTTCAATTTCTTACAGCGGCATATGACTCGATCAAATTCTATTAAGTTGAGTCACTATCCCTGGTGACGGAACATGATGGAATTTGATTAGGCCACATGCTGCTGCTAGAGATAAACTTGTTAAGTATGTCCCTAACAACTTTCAAACATGCTTTGTGGGTCCCATCTCTAGCATTAACATAGGTCCAATGAAATCCTGCCACGGGGCACCAGGATGTCTGGTGATTTGGTCACCAGGCAATCTGCTTCCTCCCATGGATGACTGGAAAGAAGACAGGTGAGCCCAACACCACCCATATCCATGGTGATCAGACTTCATGGAGCCCACTGTGATGAATGTATCCATGCTGTCAATCCATTTTGTCAGCTCATTTTAGGGCATAAGCCCAAAATCGGAGTATGTCCAAAACTCATGTGGACCACGCCGCAGAAAATAGTGAGGATAATGATGTTCATAGTTTAAACCTTTCTAAGGCTCATTATGATGTTTATTTGCCATTCAACTTGTTCATAAGGTCACAACAACCTAAGTGAAGGGAAAACACAAATATCAGCTTGATCTAAAACTTCCATGGCCCGAGAGGTTTTTAACAATAGGCATTCAACGCCCACTTTTCCTGTGTTGCAGTCTATTTAAGGTTTAGATGTGCTTCAATTTTTTGCTCATGCCCTAAAATGAGCAGGGAACATGGATGGATGCCATGAATAAACACATACATCATGGTGGGCTTCACACAGTCCAGTCACCAAGGATACGTGTGGTGTTGGGGTCACTGCCCAATCCGACCTAGACCCAATTGGTGGATCCGGGGAACCATTGAGGTTGGTGGTTGTAGGATGTGGGCCCCACCATGATGTATTTGTTTTACATCCACACCATCCATCCATATTCCCCAACTCATTTTATGGCATGAACCTAAAAATGAAGTAGATCTAAATCTCCCCATGATTAAAAACTACCTAGGGCCTATTGTAATGTTTTTTTCCATTGAACCTGGTGATTATGTCACACATCCCTGGATGAAAGAAAATACAAATATCAGCTTGATCCAACATTTTTATGGCCTCAAGAAGCTTTCAATGATGGGCATCCAATCACCACTGTTTTATGTGGTGTGGTCCACCTGAGATTTGTATTTGCTTCATTTTTTGTATCATGTCCTATGATGGAGTGGATATAAAACACATACATCAAGATGGTGTGGATGCTGAGATTTTGCAGGGTGTGGATTGCACTCCTTCTATGGGTTTGGCTCTCTCGAGGGCTTTTTGCGTTTTGTTGGATGATGTTATATTTGACTAGAGTCACCGATAGCTAATTACTCCGCCTCTACAATTAACTAAACTCTATAGAAATGCCAGGGAAGAGTATTAGAGAATTCTCAACCACAAGTTAACTCTTTGATCTACGACCGAAGATTTAGGGTAAGGGACAACAATTACAGAGAAGTATAGTGTTAGGCAATGTATGAATGTATGGTCTCTATTTTATAGGATCTGACTAATTCTTGCGGTTTAGAATTAGTTCTTGCATATCGATGATGCAATTAATAAGATTCGATTATGTTGGCATTAGAGCCTGTTTACAATGTCATACAGATGGAGCTTGCTAAAGGAGAAGCTCCACATGTGTGGGGGTTTCTACTAAGGTAGAAGACCTACCACGTGGCTGGCTAGTACTCTTGCTTTGGCCAATGAGCCCTGCACATGCGGAGGCATTGCCTCTAGAGGCATTTTGTTGCTATTTGCCTTGAATTCAAAATGGGCTTGGTGTAGGCTTAGTTTAGGGTTTGGCTTGAGTATGTGAGTTGACTAGATAAGCTGACTATCTGAGCTGACCGGATGAATTAACTCAGCGAGTCAATCAAGTTTGACTAGGTTTTTTCTAAGGTTAGGTTTTTAGGGTTCTAGCTTGGATTATGGTTTAGCTAGGTCTGGTCAACTGGGTTTTGGGTTAGGGTTAGGTTTAGAGTTAGAGTTCCCATCCAACTCGATCCACTCGTCGACCTGGGGTAGGGTGTTCATAAATTGACGCTAGCATCTTAGAACCACCAAGCTCCTTGGTTCCTCGAATCCACGAAAGCAGTATCCATCCAACCTCTAAGCCAACGAGTTCAAAATCGACAGTGACCCCTCCATACCGACCTCGTAGTGGTGGGTGTTGGAAAAGCCCTATGGGCTTCACCATGATGTATGTGCTTTATCCACTTGGTCCATGCACCTTTCCAGTTCATTTTAGGGTATAAGCCCAAAAATGAGACATTTAATTTTAGGTGGACCACATCATAAGGAATAAGGAATAGGGGTGATTGGCCATCATTAACAACTTCTTCGGAGCCACAAAAGTTTTGTATCAAAGACTAAGTCTAGCGCATGAGAGGGAAATTGGGGAAAGAAATGCTCACCGTTGAAACTTTCTTGGGTTTTGCCTTGACGTTTACTTGCCATCCAAACTGTTTGACTGGTCATTGCCATGGGAAGACCTAAAAACACACACACACACACACAAAAGCTTAGTCTGATATAGAACTTTTGTGACCATACAAATGTTGCAATTGTGATCATTCAATTCCCACTGTTTCCTCTGCTTGGTCCACTTAAGTCTTGGGTCGGTCTTATTTTCCGTCGAATGTCCTACAACAATCTCTCATAACGGATCTACGGAGTAGATATCTCACAAACATCAGGTGGGTCCCACCTAACTTCGCAGCGCAGGAACTATATGTGAAAGGAAATCATTTTTGGACCATGCCCTGAAATAAGCGAGCAAAACGGATGCAGAGGTTGATATGCAACACATACGTCGAGGTTGCACTACGATCATGACCGTCAGGTCTCGACCCGGCAGAATCCCCGCTCACCCTACCGCCTGCAGCAACCACCAGTTCACACGTCACACCCCTATAAAATCAGCCCTATCGTGTGGCGGTCAGATGAGCTGAATTCAACGCATACCTCTCTCTTGCATTTGGAATTCAATAAAGAAAAAAAAAAAAAAGAATTCAAATGATGCTTCTTCTTCTTTTTCACGATTTCAATCTTCGATTGAAAGTCGAGAACAGCCTACAATGATTTCCGAAGACAAGAAGGGCGACAGCCACAACAACAACCACAGCGAAAATCCATGGAAGAACCAAGTAACCAGAGACACCAACAACGAAGATGGAATGAAGCTCTGGGGGATTTTCTTGTTCGGCATAATCGGCGCCACCGCTACTACTTTCGCAGTACCTTCTCTTCTTTTTCTTTGTACTTTTGAGTTCCATTTCATCGTATCTGATCTTGATTTACATCCACCCTTTTGATAGATACACCCTTTATGCCGACTTTTTGTAATACAAAGCTGTAGTATTGTGTTTTTCCTATCAAAAGGGTGGGTGTAAATGTTGATTTGATTAGTGGGTTCTTCATGAAATGGTAAATTATTGTAAAATTGCATTTTTTGGTGTGGGATTTGTGTGGATTTCTAGAATTAGATACTGGAATTGGATTCTTTTGTTTGTTTTGTCATTTGGGTTTTTCTTTATTCAGGTTTGTTTGGGATTTTTGTATGTAGATTAGGGCACGTGTCTTTGTTTCTTGATCATTTCGGGTGTGTTCGGATTGCATCACGGTTATTAGTGAAGTGAGAATAACCAAATTGGTTTTCCATTGTTACCATTACACTGGCGGTATGAGCTCTGCGTTGGAATTGCATTACTTTCAAGTTGGTATTGGAAGGAAAGTAACTGAATTTGAGGGATGCTTCCTCATTCTGAATGCTAGGAAGTATCCCTGTCTTTTCTCACTTCCTCTTTGTTAAACTGAATGATCATATATCAATTCACTTGTGCATCCAAACGCTACCTTAGATTGTGACATCCTCCGTTGTACTCTCTCTCTCTCTCTCTCTATCTCTCTCTCTCTCATCTACACACACACACACACACACACACACACACACACATGCACGCACACACACACACACACAGTCTCAATCATGTATTCTGCGGCCTCACCATTTTAGAAAGATTTGAAATAGAATGCCTTTCATTGCTTCTGTTATGATTTCATAAACAAAAGGTTCACATTTTACTTGAACCTTTGACAAAACAAAAGGTTGGTGGAAATCCAAAAAAGTTGCTGCTCGTTTAATAATTTTTCTTGGCAATTTTAAGCTTGGAAGCCATACTAGCCTCATAATTAGCATCCTTTCCACCCAGCCTCTCTGTTTCCTTCAAGATCTCTAGCAAAAAAAAGTTACACTCATTAGTTGTGTACATATAGCTGATTTTTTTTTTCATCTTTATTTTGTTAAAGCCTAACATGTTTACATCCATTTTGTTGATTGACTCATTTTTAGTTCTACTTTTATCTAATGGTTGAGATTCATATTGGCAGGTTGGCCAATTGCGTAGGACGGTTGACTGGTTCTACACTCAGGTATATATAAATGCCAATGTCTTTCTTTCTCTCTCTCTCTCTTTTTTTGTCTTTTTTTTTTTTTTGTTGCATTCAAAACTCTTCATTCCATTATCCAATCATTCTACTGCATATAATTGCCATGGCCTGCTATATCTGACACTCTTAGTGTAAAAATGGGATCCTCATTTAATTCCAAGTTAAAGAAGTAGACTAATATAAGGTAATTTCCTTCCACACAGTCTCTTTTGGTATGGTAATAAGTGCCACGGAAGGGTGATGGTGTTGACGTGTAAGCAATATATCTGCTGCTTATTAGCTTTCTTGAAATCCCTAAAGCTAGTGAGCGAAAGCATAACGCCTCTGGAGATAAATTTCTTAACTTTCTATTGGAACTGGACTAATGAAAAAAAAACTGATAGCCATGCCCTAATGCTCTGAACAATTTAATAGTGTTTCAAATCAGAGGAATTTATGATCCTTGGACGTTGATCCCAGGACATGCATAGTATCCTTGGAGGTTTGTACAATGGGGCCCATAGTTGTGGTGATCCATACTATTTATCTGATGGCCCTATAGAGCAAGAATCATGTTCTCAAAACTCCTTGATGGAAGGCATCTACCTTTGGAGTGGTGATATGCAAGTAGATGATTATGAAAAGAAATACTGCCATGGTTCAAGCTAAAATGGACAAAGATTGGATGGATAGTCTCTCTCAATGTGGGAGATTCGGGGACATGAACTATCCAGGTCAGGACCCATCATTCATGGGTATGGGTCACTGTTCCATGGGTGATACTTGTACAAACTGAAAACCAGAGCATATGATGGGTATCCTTAGGTAAAAAATCATATAGTTCCTCTTCAGTTTATTCTTGAACCCTTTAAATGCTGTCACTAGATGGATATTATTTATAGTGCTAAAATTCAATAGATCTTCCCTAGGATGTACTTGTAAATCCGGTACATTTATTGATAGCGGACAACCGGCCAACGCACCAGAAGCTCCAGAGCTATTGGGGGAGCACTGATTTATCCCTATATTCTGGTTCTCCCAGGCAAACTCAGGCGAGTCCTCCCCGTGGGCAACCTCCGTGTTGCACAGGTCCCCGAATTGCACGGTCCCACAATGGGCCCCACCTCGTGGCCATCTTGCATCTCACAGGCCCCACCTCGTGGGCCACCCACCCCCCAGTGTGGAGATACGGTGCATCCTTGGAGCCTCACCAAGATGCCTTGCATCATCCACCCACACGGGTGAGGAGACTCGATCCCTGGGTTCCCGCTTTAATACCACGTTGATAGCAGACAACCGGCAAACACACCAAAAGCTCCAGAGCTGTTGGGGGAGCACCGATTTATCCCTATATTCTGGCTCTCCCAGGCAAACCCAGGCGAGTCCTCCCTGTGGGCAACCCCCGCGTCGCACGGGTCCTCAAATCGCGTTGTCCCACAATGGTTCTCACCTCGTAGCCATCATGCATCTCACAGGCCCCACCTCATTGGCCACCCCACCCCCAGTGTGGAGATACAGTGCATCCTTGGAGTCGTACCAAGATGCTCCACATCATTTATCATAGTATTTACGAATAGCTTGTATATTCAAACTTTGGAATGCATCTTCACATCATGGTCATATTTTTAGGTCCTAATTGTTCATATCAGCTTGCATCATCAAACTACATTAAGTACAGATACCCAACCCCAGGTACTAGAGATTCTATTTTTGGTCAAAGAGGATACAGTTACTACTTCTTTTCAGTACTTATATGTGTTTTAGGATATGAGACTGGCTTGGTAAACAAGCAATTGTGCTGAGTAACTATTTCCATAGTGAAATAACATAATAAGCCCAATTTTATATTGTCTTGTTTTCTTTTAATATTGGTTATATTTGGATAATGGTTACTCAGGTAGACAGAGACTTTTGGTGCATCTTCCCTTTGAAACTATAAGACTCATAATCACACGACTATTCCTAAATTGGAAGAAATAAATACTTGTCGTCCTTTTGTATAGAAACATGAATGTTATCTAAATAAGATGACCTTGTTTGCTCACCAAATTATTAAGATGCTAGCATGCAGTCATTCATACATGAGCATTATAGTTTCCTATATGTTGAAATGAAATAGTTTAACTAATCATCTGTTCCAATTCCACTGCAAAAGTTAAACAGGTCACAGTCATATCCATCATGGAGGGGAGCAAAGGGTAGTTCAACTCATTCAAGTTTCAAGGAGGAAGCCCAGAAGAGATACAACCGTCGAATGCAAGAGGAGTATGAGGAGGAAATGGAGAGAGTGGTTAGATTGGCTTCCTTTCCTGAGTTCATCGTCATTGCATTTGTGTATGTCTGTTTGTTTTGTTGGTTGCTGGATTGGATTGCCAGTTGCTGTCTAATTTAGAGGAATTGTCATGGTTAAACTGTTAGGAGAAAGAAACATAGTGTGACAATTTTTACCAGATTGTTGTTCTTATCTTGTCCAATTTATCAAATAAGAGGAAAACAAAAAGAGAAGAAAGGGAAAATCTTATCTGGTAGCCTCCTGAAAGCTTTCAATGAAAATTCTACCTGGTAGTAAGTACACGAGCACTGAACATCTTGACCTGCTTTCTTCAAAATAATTAAACCCTATTAACTTGACAAAGCAGATGCTGTGTCTATTCGAATACTTTATTTTGATTGAATGTTTTTATATATCCTTTCAAACTGTGTATAGTATGGAATGGCATTTATGTCTTTGTAGCAGATGATCCCCGAAATGAAATACTTGCCCTCATTTCTATAAGTAAGCATTACGTTTCCCACACTGCTTAGTTGATTAATCCCTTGTCTTCACTGCATGAAACTTCGATAGTTAGTTGTCTCTGGAGAGAACATGGTGGGTTCTCTGTTGAGAAATGTGTTCTGACTTTACGAAGTTTCAATGATTGCAAAATGCATTTCTGACTTCACTAAGTTTTGTTGGTATACAGACAGACAAACAATCTATTTCAAGTGATGCAAATACCCTTTGATTGCTAACACTTAACAGCATTGTGGAAATGAAGTTTAAGATACTGAAATATTACCAACAGTTCGCACATTTATTTATCAAACACTCGCCATCAACTAGTATGGGTCTTAGAAATTATTGGCTCCCATTTAAGAAGATATAATAGTATATAATTGTGAAAGTTGTACAAATACAATCATTGGCGGAATAAGTAATCTAGATTATAAGAAGATCTATGCAATGGGGATGCTCCATTTTTTTGTATCAGATAATCATGGAGGCAGCTATATGGACAAAACCTTATTTATCATTTTCTTGTTTCATTGGCATCACCTTATTTCATTTATTTACTTGTAGCAAACTCAATTTATCTGGATACATGCTCCTTTAAAATTATAACCAATAATCATATACGATCATATCCTTAGGAAAAAAAAATGTTGTGAATTTTGTGCTATGTCCAACAACATGTCTCCATGTCTAAGTTACATAAATGCAGCATGTGGGCTGTTTTTACCATCAGGATATACACCATAAAATGGATCACTAGGGGGGGGGGAATTAGTTGTGATCTATTTCTATCTCATTTTGTACGGGTTCTGGGAGCATTTATACCCTCTTCCCTCTTCCCTCTTCTCCCATATATTTAGTGTTGCGGTTGGCTCTCTGCCTTAAGATCAATCAGTGAATTGAAGTGAAATATTGCTGAAAAGCTTTTCTTATAAATCTTTAATCTTTTGTTTGAACTCATATGGCGTTTCCGCTCTTACCAAGGAGGTTGTTGGGGTATCCATCATGACCACTAGTGAGGCGGCTTTGTCGGGAATGGGTGCTTGGGTAAAGGCTCAACCTCAATGTCATGAGCATATTCAGTCTCTCAAACTCCACAAGTATCAATTCCTCTTCAAGTTCCAGACAGTAAAAGTAGTGGAGCTTTAGCATAGTGGTAACTAATCTAGGGGTAGCATAGTGGCAATTTTGGCATGGCTGGAGGAGTTTTCGAAAATAGGTACAGTGAAGTGGATCAGGTTGTTTGGCATCTCCCTTTACACTTGGTTTCTAGAGATGATTGAGTAATTGGGTTTATGTTTTGGCTGAGTATTGGAGATCGATCTTTTGTTGATAACAAGATGCAAGGTGAGTTTCGCCAAGGTCAAGTGCCATATTCAGGCCGTGCCTGTCGAAAAGCAAGAGCTTGATAGTAGGGGACAAATCCTTCCACATCTCGATGGTTGTAGAACAAGAATGGTATTTTCGGCCCTTAGTGACAGAGATCAATTGCACTCACATGACAGCTAGGTTTGATGGTGGGCTTTTGGATGTTGCCACCATGACATCGTATTGCATGGCAAAGAGGGCTATGGGTCAAATGTCTGCACATAGCATCGGGGGGGTTTTTAGTGGTACCACGAGGGGAATTCCTACGCAGTCAGGTCAGATACAGCTGGCAGACATGCATGCCCAAGAGATTTTTTGAATTTGAATTTCAAATCGGGCAGGTCATGCTGCACTTGTCCCCAGGCTAGAAGGGCCATGTGTTGCTGATCCAGGAATACTTATATTGCCGCCAATAATTGCATTAGGAACTGACATCTTTCTAGATCATCTCGCTGTTTTATGGTATCATGAAAAGAGTTAGGAGAGCCCCCCCCCAAGAGGTATTTTTGGGAACATCTACATCTAGCCATTTGTCTCTAGGTCTTTCATAGGCCAATCACTATGTCAGGGATCTAAAAGCCCTTATGCAAGCAGTGGTGATGCCCATGTGTTGCCCTATATAGAGGTTGATGATGATGAGGTAGGACAGTGGACAAAAATGTTCATACCGAATTGACGTGGAAACTTAATGTAAAGGCTCCCTCTGCGAACTTAACTTCAGAGTCAACCAGGGACAAGGCATTAGCCAAAATAGTTCCATGGCAGTCCTAGCTTGAGCATCCCTCGATCAATTGAGGCGGTAGAGGTGAGGTCGGGATTTCAAACAGAGTTAGGGGTTGCAAGGGGCAACAACAAGGCAGGGCCGAAGAAGGTGATATAGAATGCCTCGTTCTAGACAATAGAAGGGGGGGGGTGGTAGAGGGTGAAGGTGGTGAGCCAGAATCTGCGTCAACCACAGAGACCGCACAAATAAGATCTATGTTACGGGATAAGATATTCAAAGGGGCTAGTGATTTTATCTAGCTCAAAGTGATAGATAATATACTCTGGGCTCCTCCAAAGCGGTTGGCTAGTTTGTCAACCTACTTGTGCCACACATTGTTGGGGTCAAACAAGGTCAAGATAGTTGTTAGGGAGTTGGGGTTCATAGTACTTAATATGGAGCAAAATTTGGAGAAGATTCTTGTGAAGTTGGATAATAGGGAGATGTAGGCGAAAATGAGCATAGGGGCAGAAATTAGAAGAGAATGAGTAGGGAATCTCAGAGGCTAGCAACATTGATTAACTATGATGGGAAGCAAAGCAATAAGTGAGAGGGGCACAAGCATGAGCAACTAGGGAAGGTTGGGACCAAATAGCAGGGTATCATGAAGATGCTCAGTTGGAATACCAAAGGGCTGAGGTTTGGGGTCCCCTGGCAAAAGGCGTGTTGTTTAGAGGGTGGGTAGGATGGAGATAGTAGACATCTTAATGATTTAGGAATCTAAATTAGAATCAGTGGATTCATCAGTGGTAGCTCAATTGTGGGGTAGCAAGGTCAATCGTGGTCTGGTGACTGCTTGGAAAGGAGAAAGGTTTTCTGTGATGGATGAGTTGGCTGAAGACTTTTTGCTATTGATTCGATTGAATGATAGTGAGAGTGGGGCGGAATGGGTTATATCAGACATTTGCAGGCCTTTAGAAATGGGGAGAAGGGACCTCCTATGGGCAGTACATAGAAGCATTAGGGTGAGATGGAGCAACCAAAGGTGTATGGGAGGTGACTTAACATCATAAAGTTTGTGTATGAGAAGGTTAGGTGCTCCCTTATGTTTAAAAGGCATGAAGATGTTTGTTGAGTTTGTTGGGAAATGTAAGCTCTTTCACCTTTCATTTGGTGGAATGTTCACTTGGTCGAGTCATTGAGACCAACTAGTCCTTTGCAGAGGATATGTTCTTGGCGAATAAGACATGGAGGGAGAAATTCCCTCTCACCAAGCAAATCAGCCTTCTGAAGTCTATTTAAGATCACAATCCTATTCTCCTTCTAAATGAGTTGGGAGTGCTACGATCCCGACCCATTTATGTTCGAGATTAAATGGCTCCAGTGCAGTGGCTTCTTCGAGATGGTAAATGCGTGATGGTTTGAAATTAGGGTGGAAGGTAGGGCTAGCTACATACTCTTTGAGAAGATGTAGATCATTAAAGCCAAGATAAAGGTTTGGCATAAGGATTTGAAGATCACCAAATTCACAAAAAATGGAGGACATTTTATGTAGAATGGAGGAAATAGACAAAAAAAAAAAGAAAAAAAAGAAAAAAGAAGATAAATTGGTTGGCTTGGCCATATCAGAAAGAAAGGAAAGGTCTGATTGCAAGAGGGGGTGGAAGTTCCTCTTAAAGTAGGAGATTGCATGGAGGCAAAGGCCAAGAGCCCGACGGTTAAAAGCTAGCGATTGTGACATGGCTTCTTTCCACAATATGGCAAATGTGAGGAGGAGGAACTCAATGGCCCAACTGCCTGTCAGGCATTGTTGTGCGATAGACAACTTGTGGCTTACTTTTAGAATATCAAACAATATCAAAAAAATATAAATTTTGAAATTAGGGTGGAAAGTTGGGCTAGCTATAGACTCTTCAAGAAGATGTAGATCATTAAAGCCAGGCTAAAGGTTTGGCCTAAGGATGTGAAGATCACCGAATTCACAAAAAATGGAGGACATTTTATCTAGAATGGAGGAAATAGAGAAAGAAGAAGAAGAAGAAGAAGATAAATTGGTTGGCTTGCCTACATCAAAAGGAAAGGTTTGATTACAGGAGGGGGTGGAAGTTCCTCTTAAAGTAGGAGATTGCATGGAGGCAAAGGTCAAAAGCCCGACAGTTAAAAGCTAGTGATTGCGACATGGCTTCTTTTCGCAATCTGCAAATGCGAGGAGGAACTCAATGGCTCAATCGCTTGTCAGGCATTGCAGTGCCATAGACAACTTGTGGCCTACTTTTAGAATATCAAACAATATCAAAATACTATAAGTTTGATCACATTTGAAAGCTTATGGAATTAACTTTTCAATAAGCCAAGATCATTTAATTTTGATACCGTTTGAGTGAATTACAACTGATTTTGTGGACCTCATACATCATTGATGAGACAACAAATTATTGCCCCACTTTTGACTTTTGAGTTACCAAATGATGTCATAATGATGTGAAATTGGTTTTATTTGAAAGTTTATTAAATTAGCTTTCTGACAAATTCAATATCACGTAATTCCAGTACTGTTTGAAGGAGTTAATGACAATTTTATGGACACCTGTCATAGGCAGAATTGTTAGTCAACTTCTGAGACCTACTTTTGAGTTATCAAATGATGTCAAAATGACATGAAATTTTTTCGATTTGAAAGCTTATTGAATTAGCTTTCTAAACAAGCCTAAGATCATGCAATTTGGGCAAACTAAGAAACTTATGACTGTTTTTCTGAGGGCCATGCAAGAAGTTTCACTAGACAATGTGTTGTGAGCAACATGCAATCTCCATGATAAACGGTTACAGTTGTCCCCTAAAATGGGGGAAACGTGTGGGAGTGATCCATATCCACTCAAACCACCTCCCAAACCTATAAATGGGGTTGAAAAGCCTTAGAAAGCACAAGAATCGTGGCAACATTGAAACTCTACCAAAATCCAAGTTCGAAGCTGACAACAACTCACGATGTCTATCCTCAACACAACCTGCAACAACCACAAATTGCTGTTCTTGACGTTTTCTTTTTTTTTTTTATGCTAGTCTTAGTATTAAGGATTCATCCAATTTGTAAGCTGGACATCAATGAAGCGATCAATTGAAGCAGGTTTTCCTCATATTCGAGTCATTAGAACCCATTAGATAAAGAGTTGCAAATCATTGCAATGTCCTCTATTTTAGTCAATAAAATTTAAAGCAACTTACTGTTTTTTCCAACCAGAATCTGTGTTACAGATTTTTGGCATCATCTATGGGAATCTAAGATTGTAATCATCATCAGAGAATTACGGGAAGCGAAAGAGAAGGTGGTTGGGTAGAGCAGTGTGTGAGCAGTCTTGCTTGATCTTGAAGAAGGATATGCATTTCTTTGCACTGACGTGTCTTCGACAAAGGACTTCGTTGACCTTGTTGGAGCTTAAATCACTGTCACTTCTTTGAAGCATGATGGCATCACAACGTTGTCACAACCCTGCAAGTAGAACGCGAGAAGCAAGTGACGACCTTTGGACCAAGACTACAAGGAACTTTATCAGCGTGTGCGACATGGCCCTTTCTTCTTCTTCTTCTCCTTCTTTTTTCTTCTTTTTGTTGCTAAATGGCCAATATTTCTTTGTAAATGGCTCTTATCACTTTTAAGAAACGTTCGAATTTCTTTTGAATATTATGGTTGTTGCACTAGCCTTTTGTTATGGATTTGTGAACTGCTTTACTTCTGTCTACATTATTATATTCTCAAATGGAACTGTCGTAAACAGTCAATATTATATTTTTAGATAAAAACTTCTTTAAGTTGTCGCTGCGCCTAGTGGTCGCAACGTTATATTGTTGCGCAACATTGCGTATTGGTAGTGTCTTTAAAACTTCCAAACAACAACTGTTTCAGTGCCTATGGTGAATCTGAGCAATCAATCTTAAGAATCCTCGATTATTTGATTATTTCGAGGCATCAGAGCGGTTGGGTTTCTCTCCTCAGTCATTTTTTATAAGTAGGGTTAAAACCCCAACATTTCGTTTTTTACTTAACCAAATCAAGCTCTCAAGGTCTACTTGTCTTTTCATGGTTTGTTTGATTCAAATTATCTTCTCCATTTCTAAATCATCTTCCAAACATGTTCCAACCAACCTTTAACAATGGCCAAAGGTAATTATCCTTCTTTTTTCCCATTTTCTTTTCTATTTGGGTGTTTCGGAAGGCCATTGTTGTTGCTACATGGTTTTGAAAATGCCCAGATTAGGAAATTGTACAATGAAGTCATGGATTCGAGCCATGTATCCATCAAATTCTGATGAATTGGGTGTTGATTTGGTGTTCTAACCAATAGTAGGCTTTTGTCAAGACCTTGGGTCACTTCCGACCTAATCCGTTTGCACCTTTATTTGGTAGGTTTTAATGATTTGAATGTAGGAAAAATCTTGCCTTAGTGTCTCGCTTGATTGATCTTGAGTTTGCACCTGGGCTCCTCTTAGATTCTAGGGCTTGCTTACAACAAAGAAAATAAGAAAAGAACAGCAATTTAGCATTGTTGCGGGTTGTGTTGTGGACAGAATGCCGACCATTGCTGGTTGTTTCTAACTTTGAACTTGGGTTTCGACAGAATATCGATGCCATTGTTGGTAACCGTGAACTTGGATTTCAACAGAATACCGTTGCTGGTTGTTGCTAACTTTGAACTTGAATTTTGATAGATTATTTATGCTGTTGAGGTTTTTTTTTGTTTTTTTTTATGCTTTTAAAGAGTTTCCAACCCTATTTATAAGCTTGGTAGGTAGTTGGTGTGGAATGTGGATAAGGATCACATCTATGCGTTTTCCCCCCTCTTAGGAGTGGTGATAACTGTTTCTTGTGGAGACTAACTACATGTTGCACATGACAAATTGTGCCTAACAAGATTTCCTATATGGTTCTCAGAAAACATTCATGACTTTTTTATTAGTGTCCAAATTTCATTATCTTAGGCTTGTTGGAAAGCTAATTCAATAAGCTTTCAAATTGGACAAAATTCTCACCATTTTACTTCATTTGATACCTCAAAAGGTAAGTTGGAAGTTGATTGTTGTGAGACATTCCGCTCTTGTCATGCGACAATTCTATCCTGTGACAATAGTCCGCAAAACGGTCGCAACTCCCTCAATTAATACTAGGATTGTGTGATCTTAGATTCGTTAGAAAGCTAATTTAATAATTTTTCAAATGAAATCAATTTCACGCCATTACGACATCATTTTGGAATCTTAAAAGTTGGTGACAATTTGGCTGTCATTAGACAATTTACCGATGTCCTGTCAATATGCATGGGGTCCACAAAATCAGCCGTCACTCACTCATATAGTGTTGGAATTATATGATCTTGAGCTTATTTGAAAGCTAACTCAATAAGCTTTCCATTAAGACTAAATACATATTATTTTGATATTGTTTGATCCTCAAAAGTAGGCCTTAAGCTGTTTAGCACATAACAATGTTGAACAGACGGTTGGGCAATTGAGTCCAATTGGCCGATGAGGGGCTCGTTGGGGCCGAAATTTAGTCCAATGGTATGTGGGGTGGCTTGACACATCATAAGGACCTCTGCAGAATTCAATAGATTTGTGCAAGCTAAATGTCTTTGGAGACATGATTTGCTAGCTACTTTAACCCCTTGTCACTTCAAATTGTCAAATTGACCATCAAAAGAACTGAGTTTGGCGTAGCCATGCATTTTGTTTTCTTGTTGTAATACATTGGGAGCTGATTTGATGCGGATGCTGTAGATGATCCAGATAATGATTTTGAGAAATTTTAGTTGTAAACAACCATTTTTATTTGAATATGTTTAGATTGGTGTATTTCAGTTTGTCGACTTACTCCTCTTGTAATTGAGCAGTTCCCACTATAAAGAATGAGGGAGAATAATAGATCATATTTTAAGTCTCATTACATGCTTGTTATGTCGTAAATACCAATATAGTGATCCTTGTCGTAAGCAATTTGATGGCCAATTTGTTAACCCTTTTAAAATCCCCATTTTTTTCTGTTGCTTTTCCTTTTTTAGCTCCCAGTGTTTTGAATCGTCGATTCTTCACTGATTCCCATCTCGATTTCGGAAACTCTGCCGCGAAGAAAATCGAAAGAATTCATAGACACTGGTGACAGGGAATGGATCGAGGAAAGCAAAGAATCAATGAAGAAGATGGAGACACCGGCGACAGTGAAGGCATATTCGAATTAGGTGATCAACGATGGTAGAAGGTAAACAAAAAAACGTTGCCATTGAAGAAATCTCAACCCAAAAGACAACTAATGGAGTTTCCAATGTTGTTTGTTGTCGGATTCCCTAAAGGGTGGCTCCTGATTAACTTTTCCAGGGTTATTCAGAAAGGCCAGAATCGTATGGACTTTCACTTTTCTTGGTATTGAGAAACGAACCTCTACCGAGGTTTTGCATTCATAAGAATGAGCTTTAATGCAGAGTTGGAGAAGGCGATCGAACTGATGCGTGGAGAAAGCTTTGGTGGAATGAAACTCACTGTTCAACAAGCATAGTTTGGACTTGTCCTGAAGAACAGAGAAAGGAAATTGAAAAACTCCGATAAAGGGAAGGTTCAAAAGAAAGGCCAACTAATAATGGCCAAACTAATCCTATGATGAATCAAGTTGGATCACTGAAGAAGAGTAGTGCTATCTCGTTCTGAGATGCGGTGATGGCTCAACAACATCAACCTCCACGTATTACTGAGACTGAGGCTTAGATGAAGGCCCCAAAGATGGCATCAGGACAGCAGAACATCTCAGCCATTGAAAAGGGAGCGGTTGAGTTCAAATGGATATGGACATCCGCCTGTAAGGATGTTCCTATTGTTCATGTGAGGCCAGAGGTAATCGAAAAATCTCTAAACAAGCTTCAATGGCCGTTGATTGTAGAGACGACGCCTCATACAACTCTTGCTCAAGTTCAAGGATGGCTCCGGGATTTCGGTATCTTGGACATGGACTTCACGGTGAAGCCTACGGACGCTAACGAAGTTTGGATTAACTTCAGATCTCGCGAAAGCTTTGACAAAGCGTTAATGGTGGGGGCAGTATGCTCGGAAGGCCTGATTTACATACTCAGGAGATGGTCAGAGAAAACCCACTTCGGAAGAGAAACGATATGGATATTAATTTGGGGTTCTAATGGAACTGTGGTTTCGTGATATTTTCTTTGCGGTAGGGTCATGCTTGGGCGAGATGGTTGCCATTGATCTGTACATAGAGAATGGAGAAAAAATCGGAGTTGCTAGACTTTGCATTCAGAAGAAATGGAGCACTCCCATCCCTGATTCCTTCAAAGTTGTTGTCGACGACGAGGAGTTGGTTCTGAAAGTTTAGAAAGAGGAGTCGTGGGGACACCCACAGCGTTGGGGAGAAGTTTGGAGCGGTCGAGAAGAAGATAAAAACCCGATGAATGTCTATTCTAGGAAGCTCGGGGAAGATGGAGCATCACCTCCATGCTCCCAAGTACAACTGATTTGTTCTATGGACATGTGTTCGTATCCGATTGTCTTATTAGTGCTCATAGTCCAAGTTCGGATGACATTGTCGAAATCGCATAGCCTTGATCTCAGCCTCGGAGTGCTCGCTGTGATGTGGAGCAGTCTTAGGCTTCGAGTTTGCCTCGGAAGGCACTCTTCGAACCTCACATCTCAAAAGGCGATTTTGTTATCGAAAAAGAGGCTTTGCATTCTCTAAACACGTGTCCATCTTTAGCAGATGCGATCGTTGAAAGCATTTCCAGATCGCCACGTGGAGAAGAACTGAATCTCGAGTTGGCGCTTGTGTGCCATCCCACACGTTTTGACGACTTAAAGATCTTGGCGGAATTGTAGAAAGATTTTAGACCGATAAGCCTAATTGGGAGCCCTTATGAAATCCTGGCCAAAGTCCTTGCTCTCAAATTCAAAAGAGTTCTTTCCACAGTCATATCAGAGAATCAAGGAGCTTTCATTTTAGGCAAACAGATCCTCGACACCGCACTCATAGCACATGAATGTATTGACTATAGACGCAAGCAATGAAAGAGCGTAGTGTAATTATTTGGATCACATCAGATTGGAAATGCTTGGACTATTGAGAAGGGCCTATGATCACATCAGATTGGAAATGCCTGGACTATTGAGAAGGGCCTACGATCACATCAGATTGGAAATGCTTGGACTCTTTGTTCGAGAGAATCAGTTGTGGAATTATTTGGAGAGGGTGGATCCAATCTTGCATTCAATCTCCATCCTTTTAAGTTCTCATTAATGGATCTCCTTTTGGCTTCTTTGAGACTTCTCGCAGCATCAGACAGGGTGACCCTTTATCTTTGTATCTCTTCATTATTATTAGGCAAGCACTTAGTAGGATGCTTCTCAAGGTAGAGGAAAATGGTTTAATTCGAGGCTTCAAGGTCTTAGAGATTGAGGTGCTCATCTTCAATATGCGAACAATATAATCCTTTTCTGCGACGCGGATGTCATCTCGGTCAATAATCTCTGAAAAGTTGTGGTTTGCTTCAAAGCAATATCCGATCTAAATATTAATGTCTCCAAAAGTGAAATTCTAAGAATCCATGTGCTTAATGAAATCTTCAACACCTAGCTAATTTCTTTGGCTGCAATACAGGATCCTTCCCCTCTTCCTATATGGGGCTGCCCCTATGCATAGGAAAATCGGCTTTACACCTATGGGATAGAGTTATAGAGAGAATCGAAAGAAAGCTGTCTAGTTGGAAGCATTGTATTCTTTCTTTGGGAGGCCAATTGATGTTCATCAAAATGGCCTTTTCCAACATGCCGATATACCTTCTCTTTTCAAATGCCCAAAGTTAGACTTCGGTAAGCTCGAGAAATTGAGAAGAGATTTCTTGTGGAAAGGATCTGAAGATAAAAGAAGTTCAACTTACTCAAATGGGATGAAGTCTACACGCTGATTAGTAAGGGAGGAGCATGTTTGAAAAAGCTGGAGCATATGAATGTCACTCTTCTTGGAAAATGGCACTGGAGGTTTGGCGTTGAGATAAGCAAGTTATGGAGGGAACTTCTTATTACCAAATATGGTTCTCAATCAAGCAGTTGGGGTATAACGTCTTCTTTTCTTTATTGTGTGTCTTATGTTTGGAAGGCTATAACCTCTACCAAGCATCTCTTTCATTTCGGAACCTCTTTCTCTTTAAGAAAAGGTAATCATATTTGCTTTTGGATCAACATTTGGTGTGGGGATAGATCATTACAAGAACGCTTTCATTGCTTAGCTTGTCTTGACCCCGATCTTTTTATTACAGTGGATAGATGTTGCTCGTTTATTGGCGGATCTGTCGTATGGTTTCCTCCTTGTTGGCAAAATCTCATAGATGACAAATTCGATGAATTTTTTTTATCTTGCTTGATCATCTGAAGCTTCATTTGCCATCAACTCAAGATGAAGATTTGTTGATTTGGACATCTCATAGTTCAGGTACGTTCTTCGCGTGCTCATTTCATGAGCTAATTGCTAAGCCGTCTTCATCACATTCCTTCCCCTACCTCCAATGGTCTTACGGCTCTACCCCGATAAGTGCGGCTTTTGTTTGGCTTCTATGCAGGAAAAGAATGCTAACCATAGACAACCTATAAAGGAGATCTCTCATTCTCCCAAACATTTGCTTGATGTGTATGAGGGATGCGGAGTCTATTGACCACCTTTTCATTCATTGTATTTTTGCCCGCAAGGTATGGGAGCACTTCCTTAGCATTTTTCAAATCTCTTGGGTCATGCCAAAGACGATTGATCAACATTTGTGGGCCTGGCATGGGGGTATGGTGGGTAAATCCCGGAAAACTGTTTGGAGACTAGTGGCAATGGGAATTTGTTGGTATATTTGGAAGGCTCGTAATAGTCGTTGTTTCCAAAACAAGGACTTCTCGGTTGCGGAAATGACTCATCTGGTTGGCGTAGCTGTTTCCAAATGGGGACTTTCTGTTAAATCAGCTGCAAACGCTGATCGTTGTCTTGATTTTTGTTTTCTTATTTTTTTGTTTTCCCGCTTCTGTGGTTTCTCAATAAAATCTTAGTTCTCTCTCCTCGAAAAATAAAAAATAAAAAAATCTCCTGAAGTTAATTAGTTGGTAATTCCTTTGTTTTTTAAGTTATACCACATTTTTTAACTTAATAATATGACTCGATTCAATAATAATTACAATCAGTGTTTCAAATAGTGTCCGTAGCGTACGCTACGTAGCATAGCTAAATAGCGTAAATCCCCTATAACGTATGCTACAGGGGTCGTAGCATACGCTACAACTACATAGCGTGTAGCATAAGCTACAATGTATATATATATTTTTTTTATCTCTCAAAAAAATGTTTTTTTTTTTTTTTTTTTTTAAATGGTGTAAAAGTCGCAACATAAAAATAAAAAATAACAAATAGAAGCTGAAAATGTAAAGTCAAAATCAAACCTTTCTATGTTTACTCTCACTTAAAATGGTGGTGATCCTTTGTTAAAGTTGGTGTGAAATTCACACACTAAAAAACCTTTAAAACTAAAAGGAAAAAAGGGTTTTGAAAGAGGGTTTTTGGAAACCCCTCTTAA
The DNA here is from genome assembly GCA_003013855.2 of Liriodendron chinense. Classification (NCBI taxonomy): domain Eukaryota; kingdom Viridiplantae; phylum Streptophyta; class Magnoliopsida; order Magnoliales; family Magnoliaceae; genus Liriodendron; species Liriodendron chinense. The sequence goes on from ML058590.1 coordinate 1,050,820, forward strand.
CCTCTAGGATTTTTATTTCTTTTCATACTTGTGAGTTGTGACTTGTGGTGTCAATTAGACATTATTAATTAAAGTGGTTTGCTTAGAAAGTTGTTGACGCGATAATTATTTGTTGGTTGATTTTTTTGATAACTTTATATATGTGGAGTAGCTTTTGATAAATAATAATTAATAACTTGCTTGAACATGCTTATACTTGAAAAAATGAATCATTTGTCAGGCATTTTTATATTTTTGCTTTTTTTCTTACTAATTATCATATTTTTCTTATTTTTAAATTAAAAAATAGGAGTATCATGTAGCTTATGCTACACACTACAGAGGGTTGAACGCTACGTAACATACTACCGCTATTTAAAACACTGGCTTCCAATAATGTTATTGTTTTGCTCTTTTTTTGTGATAAATTAAGAAAGAGGAGAGACATTGTTATTCATAAGCTTTTAATAAAGGTCTTTTCACTGTACCCATTAAAAATGTCTTTTCAATGTAAATTTGTCAGGCTGTTTGAAAATTTTAAAGCCTTCTGTATGCTTTTTGAAACTAGAACTCAGCAGATTTAGTGAATCATCATCCAATCAAAACTCAAAATCGCATCGGGTTAAGCTTTAAGCCTTGTCTTTCAATAGCTTGATTTAATTATAGCAATTTCTATCTTGAGTTACAAAAAATTGGCGTTGACTATTCAGTTCATGCTTATTGATGATGATCACCTTTCTTGGATACTTCTGGAGGTTATATGTGGTCCTCCATCCCCCTATTCTATCGTGCAATGGTATGCTTACTTCCTTTCTTTGTAGGAGCGTATAAGGCGCATGCAGAGTGTATTCAACAGAGAGAGAAATAAATATAAGAGGAGCTACGAGAGTTGGAGGGAAAGTGGTCCTGGTGATGGTCCTGGTGCCTACCACCAGCATTTCCAAAGAGATGATTGGTATTGGAAAGCTGATACATCCTACAAAGATCGGAGAGCTAATTTTAGACAAACTCCTAGAGACCCTGGAAATTATTCGATGTCACATCACTACTCTGTTTTGGGGCTTGACAGGTACTCTTGGACACCATTTATTTGTTATTGTTCTTTTCTTATTTTATAGTTGCTAGCTGGATGGAATTCATCAATACAGCTCTTGCCAATCTTCTTACTGTTCTTTAGTGGTTCTAACTTCTAGCACATAGGACAAGGGTACAGTTTGTGTTCACCATCATTTTGCATATAGTGGTGACTCATCCACCTACATGTTCACACATTTACATCAATTGAAACCATCCAAATTCTGGGGTCCATTAGGGATGTTGTGTAGCCTCAAAACGACACTGTTGGTCATCAAATGGATGGTTAGAAAGTAGATTAGTCAGTGGTGGCAAAAGCAAATGGTTAAAGGTAGTCCACTCGGTGTCACTTTTGTTCCCTGTTCCACCACAATGGGGACCATGATCTAGATTACTTTACATGTATGCTATGTGTACAGTGGATGAGCTACCAGCATTTAGAAAATTTTGGTGTATGCTGACCATTGTCTAGCCCCTCACTATTGTAGATGATACGAGGCGTGCCTATGACATACGTTATATGACAAGGTCAGATTTAATAAAGATCAGAAGAGCTTTCATTGATCACAATATGTTGGTATACCTTATTCCCAGCAAGATTTGTGCTTGGTTTGATTTGTTACTTTTTTCCTCTTTTCTATAGGTTGAGAGCAAAGCCATATTCAGAGGCTGAGATTAAGGTATCGCCTTTCTTATCCCTCTCTCCATGTTACAGCCATTTTCTCTGAAACTCCTATTGGTTTGTTTTTGCTCTTGCACAATGACATAAAGGAGATCTATCCAATGGTTATCCTTAAAGCCCTGTTGATAGGTTTCTCATTGATATTAATGTCAATTAGATTCTGTTGATGACTGATAAAAGCAGTTAATTTGCAGGCAAGTTGGTTTCCCATGTTTTTGTAGTATGTATTGGTATTGACTACTCTTACATCGACTTGTTAGGCTTCTTTGGCACTTCATAAACCATCTACAGTACCTTCTTTTTTTTCTATAAAAAATAGGAGATGAAAAGGTTCTTGGGTAAGTAAAGGTTTGACAATAAAGAGTGACAAAGTTGCAACAGTTTTTTAGTATGGAGTACCACAAATCATACAATTCATATTGTAGATTCAAATCGTACACCCAAATATCGTAAGAACCGTATAGAATCATACGAATTAATCATATTGAATATTATTAATCATACTATAGTCGTGGAATTGTGTAAATGGGCCCAAAAATTACGTTATATATATATATATATATATATATATATATATATATATATATATATATATATATATATATATATATTTATTTATTTATTTATTTATTTATTCTTTTTCTTCTTTCTTTTTATCATTTTGCTTATAAAACATGAAAAAAGCCCTCTCCTATATTTATTCATTTTTTCTTCTTTCCTTTTACCCATCTTTCTTCTTCTTTTTTTAACCCCTGTTACCTTTTTACACATGATATGTATAGTTTATGCATGTTCTCATTTATAATATCATGATATGTGAATGTGATTACTTTTCATGGTGCATATTGATGGGAAATGGATTGTCAACCAGTTTTTTTTTCTGATTTATTTGTATTTTTTTCAGATTTTTTCAATTTATTTTTAAGAAATAAAAAAAAACTTGTGATTCACGATACAATTTGTGATTCAATATGATTTGACCCCTATTATGATATGCCATACAATAACTATTTTGACAACATTGCAGAGCACCAAAATAAGTCGTTTCCCGAGCAATGTGTTTTCCCATCCTTTTTTATTATATATTGGTACTGAGTACTCTCATATTGACTTGTTAGGATTTCTTTCGTACTCTTTAAAGCCTCTGTTTTTTTTTTTTCTCTTTAGAAGTCAGAAGTGACATTGTTTCTTTGATGAGTGTTGATTTGTTAACAATGATTAACACAATTACAAGAACAACACAGCTTGCTTGATACACGAAGGTAGTCTAGATACCCCTTTGGAAAGAATCTCAGCTATCCACAAGAGTTTGTGCTAAATATGACTCAAATGGCACCTTTAGGGTGTTTGGCATTCCAGGTATCTTGAAAATAGATATGGAGAAAGCCCTTAGTTGCACTATCCTTCTAACCAGGTGCAGCTCCCACTTTGGATCACGCTTTCGAGTCACATTCTCACTCCGCTTCTTAGCCATTTATATTTGATAGGCCCAAGCTGAACGCCTCAAGTTCAAGGCAGTGACATGGAAAGATTTTCTCTGTGAATCAGTAGTCAATCCGAGTAAGGCCTTAGCCGCAAAAGCCATAAATGAACATTTGAAACAGATGCTTCCCAGCTCCTGCACTTAAATCTAATGCTGGTTTGCTTCACACTTCATGCAACTATAAGAAGGCATACAACCACGTAGATTGGAATTTTCTTATTTATTCTCTAAATAGATGGGATTTGGTTGATTGGGTTGATGTATATCTTCGTCTTATTTCTCAATCCTAGTGAATGTTTTGCTGTCTGGATACTTCAAGAGCTCGGGAGGATTAAGGCAAAGAGATCCCCCCCCCCCCCCCCCCCCCCCCCCCCTCTTCTTCTTCTTCTTCTTCTCAGTGGTGGCAGAAAAGCTTAAGTTAATTTTTGGTTGTGCATCTGACTTGGTGTTTCTCAAAGGTTTAGTGTTTGGATATCCGGAAACTGAAATCTCCCATCTTCAATTTGAGGATGATACCTTTATTGTGTGACACTTCCCTCGAAACAAATGAAAATACCTTTCACGACTCCTGCCTGGGCAGCTCACCTGCTTCCCGCTCTTGAAGTCATTCCTGCCGAAAGGCGTCTGGGGTCAGGCGTTGGTTCATAATACCTTGAGGCTATTTGCATATATAGGCTTCTAGTCTAGCTTGCAGATGTTCGTCAACTATTTTACATTGCTTTGAAGCTTTCTCAGGGCGAATATGAATAAAAGCACCATGACATCTAGTAATGACAATGCTTAATTGCTGGCGGATTGGATGAGGTGTAAAACTCATGCTTCCTTTAAATTAACTCAAGCTTCCTCTTGGTGGCAATCTGATGGTGAATTCATTTTGGGATCCAATGTTGGAGGATGCAAAAGAAGCTAGCCCTATAGAAGAGAAGGTATCCCTCATCAAGGGGTAGAATCACCCTTATTGAATGAATTCTGGAATCTTTTGGTTCACTATTTCTCTCTTTCCAAGATGTTGGCAGCAATGACTACGAAATTGGAAATTATTTGAAGGAATTTCTTGTAGGAGAGGAGGGGAACAGGGCATAAAAAATTTCAGTCATGAATCAGAACATTCAACGGCCAAAGAAAGTTGGCATTGGGATTGGAAAAAAAATAAAAGAAAGAAGTTGGAGTTACTAAGCAAATGGTGTGATCCAATGATGCAGGGAGGATTGCAATTGCTGACGTGTATGGTGAATCAGAAAGAGGGTGGTTTCCCAGGGTGGTTAAAAGAAGCTGGGGATTGAAGTCTGGAAGGCAATAAGGGCTCGTTTGGGAGCTTGTAAATGGAAGTAAATGGGAAATGGATTTGGAAGTAAATGAATTGGGAGTAACTGACTTTACACAGTTGTGTTTGGATGGGAGTAAATGAAATGCATTTGAAATTAAAATATTCCGTTTGGATGGGGAGTAAATGGGAGGAATTGGAATGCATTTGAATTTTTCAATATATTCACAGGAATGTATGTGATATCCTAAATCGGCTTTAATATCCCAACTTAGTGTATATTTGCGATATTTAATAAAATGATTGTTATAAGCCCATTGAAATGTATACTTTAGTGAGAAATGAGGAAATATTAAGCTTCAGGTAGGCTACAAACATAAGGATCACAAACAACCAGCTTGCGAACATTTTTTAACCGTCCATTTAGATGGCCATCCTTTGGATGGTTTGGATCATTCTCTTGGTGTGATTTTAGTGATGTAGCCAATATTTGGATTGTTGGGGAGTATCATTAGCGTGACATGTGTATGGCGGACATGTGCATAATTGCACATTTGTTTACACATGCGACTCTCCGAGGGAGCTCAAAAAGGCATTTCACCCCATTTACTTCCAAATCCTCTCTCGTGGAGAGGATTTCATTTACATGCACATTTACTCCCATTTCATCCCATTTACCTCCATTTACTTCCATCCAAACACACCCAAAATCCCATTTACCCTCATTTACTCCCAATTTCACCCATTTACCTCCATTTACTCCCATCCAAACGGATTGTAAGCAAGTCGGGTGCAAGCTCAAATAGAAAACAAGATATCATTCTCGTAGAGTGGGCCGCCACATGAAGAAAGGTGTGCAGTTTTGGGTCAGAAAGGGGGACATTATGAGGTTTTGGGAAGATACTTGGATCGGTGAGGTTTGTCTTGGCAACCCCTTCCCATCCTTGTTTGCTCATCTTTTCTATTGAGAGTTAAGGACTTCTACGAGGTCCTTGGAGGCACAATTGTTTCACACTCACAGACTCACTAGCATTGCTACATCGGTAATATGGAAAAACGACTTTGAAGAGAATCTTCCATCCATAGACCATCTCCAAATGTTACAATCCAACTTGTAAGCATCAACATAGACCTTTTTCAAGAGATCCAGATGATCTTCAAGGTCCTCAAGTTCATTGTCCTTCGAATTCTAACGGAGAGAAACATTAGGGAAACTCCATTCCTCCAAGAGTGGCAATGTTCATGCGAGCAGCTATGCCAACAAGAACCTGACTCTAGATGACTTGAGGAAGTGAAATCAAACTCGAGCATTTATGTCTTATGTTGAGAAGAAGAAACTATTGACCACATCTTTGTTGTTGTCTAGCTAGAGAGGTGTGGAATCACTTCTCTCTTTTTGGTGTTGAGTGGAACCCTAATGGTTTCTTGAGTGAGTTGATAAAGGGTTGAGATGCAGGTCCTTTTGGCACTAGAGGCAAGTTTCTTTGGGAAATGGTGCCATTCGCGATAAATGGGATTGTGGGTAGAAATGTAGACAATAAGGTGGTGTCTATAGGTGTAAAAAAACAAGATAACGTTGCTGCTCATGAGTTTGGTGTTAGTTAAACCCAAGTTTACAGATGTTTCTAGAATCAATCTAGTCAGAAGATAGTAACTGGGCCAAGATTTTAATGGTTCCAAGGACACATTACTAGACCTATGAACTGCTAACAAAGGATGGAGTGGTGGAGAAAGGGAAGCGATGGAAGCGATTTCCCTCTAATGCGGGTGGATTTTAGAAGGGCGAGAGAGTGAAACAGGTTGCTTGGGTAATGTAGACGAGGAGGAACTGAAATTAGAAGATGGTGGCCAGGGGAGTTAGACAATGGTTCGAAGATGGAAATCGGATCAGAAGAAGAGAGGGATGAGGGGTTCGAAAGATCTCCTAAAGCTTCCGACGTTGTACGTGGAAGGCTTTCCAGGTGGATGGTTATCGATTAACTTCAAGAGGGTGTTTGGCAGTTCAGGTTCAGTAATGGAAGTTGTCATCCCGCAAGTTCCCAAATCCTATGCGCTTCAAAGCTTCGCCTTTGTCCGAATGAGTATGGAGGAGGTTGAGAGGGTCGTTAAGCTCCTGAATGGTGTTAGCTTTGGTGGAATGAAACTCCGCATCGAGAAAACTCCTTATGGTCTGAAAATAAAGAACAGGATAAGATAGGGAAGAGCAGGGAGGAAGGATTTAGGCAGGATGAATTCGGTGGTCCACCAGAAGGAAGCAGTACTGCCGGCACAATATTTTATCAGATTCATAGGGGATTGAAAAAGGAAGATCTTATACAGAAGTGGTCGCAAATATTTGTAGTAATGGCAGCAAGGAAGAGACAGAGGAGGTTTCATCGCAGGAATATCAGCAAAGGGGGTTTTGGAGGGAGGAGACAGAAGAGGGGCTGGTTGTAAGGATTCATCGGAAAGTTCTAGAGAAGTCGCTGAAATCTTCAAGCGTAGTTTTGTAGTTTCGGTTAGCAAGGTATTTCAGTTATAGATATAGAGGAATGGTTGATCAGAAATTGTAAAATTGATGAAGAAGATTTGGTGGTGAAAAGATTGAGGGAGGATGCTCTTCTAATTTCTTTTAGCTTTCAGTCTTTTGCCGATAAAAATTTTCTTGACTACAGTTCCTATCATGATGATATGGTTAGGGGGTGAGGGGAATACAGAGATGGGATGCTTGGTCTGTATTCGGTTAGAAGTCTGGTTTCAATTGTGGGATATATTCCATTAGAATTTTGGATCAATGAGATTTTCATGGAGTTGGGAGCCTGCTTCGGAAAAGTTGTTTCGATAGCTCTATTGTTGGAAGGATGCGATGAATTGTGATTTGCAATGATTCTTGTCAAGAAGAAGAAAGTGTTTCTTGTTCCAGACAGTGTTGTCAAAATCCTACAATTTACGATATATGATTTTAGTTCAATCTTAAACAAGACAATTTGAATCCCAACCTTGAATCCCGTTTTATATGAATCCTACGATTCTATGATTCGAATCCCACGATTTACGATTCAAAGTATAATTGTTCACTTCTATTTTAAGCTTCGGTTGGCTTTCATTTTATATTTTTAAATTGGTGGGGGATTTAAGAATCGTTTAGAAAAGGTAAATTATTTTTTGTGTTTCTTTATAAGAGATTAAATTTTATATATATATATATATATATATATATATATATATATATATATATATATATATATATATATATATATATATATATTCTCTTCAACATTAAATCATGTAGCTTTTTTGTGATTTCTTACTTCTTAACTAGTTGAAACACCAAATTGATGTATGACTCACTTGTAATGTTTTTATGGATGGTTATGATCATGCTAACTTAAATGTATTTTGTAATGATGCTTAGAAATCAAATATCTTTTTTCGTTGGTCTATAGTATCAAAGGCCACTTTTCCATTGTGATTCTACATTCAAGAAAGGTAATAATAACATAAATTATTAAAGGACCCTTGTATGTTATTTTAAGGGAAATTTCTCGAAAGAGAAAAAAAAATGAAGGAATAAGAATCCTTTAACACTCTCACGACATGGTATTACTTGGTGCACATTGATGGCAAAAGGAAGATTTTATGAGTTAAAAAAATATATATCTGATTTACTTATATTTTTCATTTCTTTTTCAAAAATAGTAAAAAATCTTACAAGTTATGATACGATTTGCGATTCAATACGATCCAACTCCTACTACGATTTGCAATATGATAACAATTATGACAACATAGGTTCCAAATATGATTTGTATTAGGATTGGGAATAATAAAATTTTGGTGAGGTTCAAGGAGAGGAGGAGAGGAATGAGGTTGTTACAGTGAATTCTGAGTCTCCAATGGCAGACCGACCTCGAGATGATGATGCACGAGATGAATGCTCCAGCGGACTACCAGAAAAGGATAAGGTGTTGTGCATGAAGACCATTGGGCAGAATAATGGTGGTGCAGAAGGGTGTCCTACATGCTTGACACATTTATTCACAATTAATGGGCTGGAGGGGTTTTCGAATGGCTTTTATGATGATAAGCAGATTAATGGGAAGAAACGGCGTTTCTATCTTTTGAGGTGTGGCAAAGGTGAAGGGACGTTATTAAATGAGAAAGGGAGAGGGATGGATTGCTGGGTTGGTGAAGTCGATTGGGCTTCTCATAAGTCGTAACAATTTCCTGGGCCCAGCCTGTGAGTCAAGTGCAGGCCCACTTTCTCCTTGAGTGGTATGAAATACACACGAGTCGAGTGGTGTTAAATACACATGAGTCTTCCCTTCTCTCTCTCTCTCTCTCTCTCTCTCTCTCTCTCTCTCTCTCTCTCTTAACTTAAGCTATGACACATGTGCATGGGTTTTGAAGTTGAAAGGCCTTATGTGTTAAAAGATATGGTTATACAGGGCAAAGGGAGTTGGCTGAAATGTAGGCTGGGCGTTTGATCTAAGAAAGTATGGAACCTCGAGTTACGATTGATAATGCTTAAGAGATAGGTGGAGAGCTCCAAATTGATGAAGTACAAGATCATAGACAAGTAGTTTTTTCGATGATTAGAATTGAACAAGTGGTGCGGCACCATGATTGTTTCAGTTCGTCAACGCAAGTTACCCAGAATCAGCCAGGGTTTGAGAAGGTGCTTGCAGAAGTTGCAGAAAGCTTGAAAGGTATGATGGTTGTGCAAGAGGCAATCCTGTTAGTGAGGGATAATCAGTTTACTGAATATGAACAGAGGGCAGTGATTTCAGTTTCTTCTCGGGAAGTAGATATGGATGCGGGAGTTTCAATGGCTATTGATAAGCAATTGGTTGATGAGAGTCAGAATGAGGCCGTACAATCCAATCTAGGTTCAGATTCTGCAGCAGGTTCCGATTTTGAGGGTGGGTCAGATGATGGAAGGTCAGAATCAGAGCATCTTTATCAGACAGGTACATTTAAATTCAAGGAATCTTTGTTCTGACTTGATGGTGGTGAATGAGGAAATTCTGTTGGCTATCTGGAAATATGTACCAGTAGGCCATGAGGTGGAACTTCAGCATCATTCGAAGTTAGTCATATCTATATCTTCTAATCCGGTTCAAGAAAAAATTCGGAGAGTTACAATGGCGCGGGGGATGAAGCTTATAAAAGAAGTTACTTTCCAGATAGCTCGACTGGGGGGAGTTTCTTTTGGGGATAGACCGGAAGATTATGTTGAACTGTTTGAAATCGTGGAGGAAGACAAATTAATCAGCCAGTTGTGAGGATTCAAAATTTTGATAAAAAATGAGGTTGCGGGCAGTCAGTTAGGGAGGCGGCAGTTGCAAATTCAGTCCCTCGTACCTCTCCAAGAATAGCAGCAAGGGATAAATAGTTCAGTGTTGTTTCCAAATGAAGATAGTTGGAATTTTAGGGCCTGTTTGGGCAGCAGTATTCCATGGGATGGAATAGTATTAGATGGGATAACATCCTTTATTGCACATTAATTACATGTTTGGCAATACCATGGTATTAGATGGGATTAACATCATCCTTTGACATGTTTGGGATCGAGTCCTTGCCCTAGCAAATACAATGTATTATGTGAATTCTGCGTTTGATGGACCATGGAATTGTAATCAATGGATCACATTTCACAACTGATTTTGGTCACCTGTGCACATATGCAATTTGATTGTCACGTGTAAAAGGCACGTATCGCTGAACGGTGTTGATAAAACACATGCATCAATGTGGGGCCCACAAGTGTCGCGGATTTTGAAATCCACTAGAGATCCACTGGATTCCACCATTGGCATTGGGATACGTGATACTAGGATTAATTCAAATCTTCCTATTATTATCAAACACTAGATGAAAATGACACGGCGCCCAATGCAATTCCATACCACCGAAACCCATCTAATATATCTGCCCAAACATGCCCTTAAGGGATTGGGTTGTTCGCCAAAGAGAGGACAAATAAGAGATTTGTGTAAAAAGTTTACAACTCAATTGGTTACCTTTCAGGAAACAAAATGCAGGCAATTGATCAGTGGTTTGTGAATTCTTTGTGGGGAGGAAGATCTGAAGATTGGGTGGTACTTGAGGCAAAGGCTCAGAAGGGGGAATTTTTGTTGTTTGGGGGGTGAACGGTGGAATTTTTGTTATCTGGGATACAAATGTATGGGTGGAAGCGGATAGTTGGAATTGGCATTTGCTCTGTTTCAGTGGTATTGCATGATTTATCTTCAAGTTATTGTCCTTGTCTGTGGTCCAATAAATCCAAGGTGTAGGACATTATTTTGGTAAGAGTTGGGAGGAATGTCGCAATAAATGGTGTTTGCCGTGTTGTGTGGGAGGGGATTTTAATGTTGTTTGGTTCTCATTCGAAAAATCTAATGGGGGTCGGACTACTTGTAATGTGAAAAACTTTTCAGAATGGGTTGTCAGAAATGAAATGGTGGATTTACCGATTGAGAGGTAAAGTTTACGTGGTCAAATGGTCAGATAAATGCTACTAAATCCAAGTTGGATAGATTTCTAGTTTCTTTGGAATGGTTAGAAAAATATCCTCTTGTGCATCAAGAGGTTTGCCTAGACCAATCTCCGATCATTGTTCAATTATCGTAGAGGTGGAAGATGAAGATTGGTGTCCTCACCCTTTCAGATTTGAGTTTGCTTGGTTGGAAGTAGAAGGCTTTGTTGAGAAAGTTAAAGAGTGGTGGTATTCATTTTCGGTAGTCGGATATGCGGGCTTATCCTTATTCCAAAAATTAAATTATTGAAAGGTAAGATTTCCGTGTGGAAAAAAGAGATGCGGAAGCATTGAGAAGAGGAATCGTCAAAATTTCTTCAAGATATTTAGGCCCTTGATATTAAAGAAGAGGTGGTTGAGCTATTGGGGAGAGAGAGAGAGAGAGAGAGAGAGAGAGAGAGAGAGCTTGGAGGGAAGTTTATAGAGCAAAATATAATCCTAGATTGAGAGGGGAGGAAATAAAATGGAAGCGACGTTCTTGGGCTACTAGGTTTAAAGTGGTTGATAAGAATTACGGAATTTTTTCATGCCATGGCTAGTGCGCGGGCTAGAGTAAATAAACTTCCAAGCTTAACGGTGGAAGGGGAAAATTTGAAGGAAAGGATAAGGAATGTTCAACAATTGTTCAGTTCTATAAGGACCTTTTGAAGAGGGAAGAATGGGAGTGACCTAGGTTTGATAATCTTTCTTTTTGCATCCATATCTAAATAGGCAGCCGAGTTGTTAGAAGGGTCGTTTTCAGAGGAGGAAATTAAGAAGGCAGTTTTGGACTTGGGAAGAGATAAAGCGCCCAGGCTATATGGTTTTCCATTAGCTTTCATATATTCTGGGATTCAATCAAGCATGATAAGATTAAGTTCATAAATGAATATTTCGAAAGTGGTATTTTGGCATCAAAATTAGGTGCAACATTTATTGCTCCTATTCCTAAAAAAGTAGGAGAAAGTTTAAGAGATTTTAGACTAATGCCTTTTGGGGATCCGTATAAAATATTGGCAAAGATATAGGCATCCGGATTAAGTGCAGTTCTTAATGAAGTGATTTCAAATTCTCAAGGGGTCTTTGTAAAAGCATGGCAAATTGCGGATAGTGCACTTATAGCACATGAATGCATCGATGCTTGTAGTAGAAAAGGTAAGAAAGGTATTATATATAAGTTGGACATCGAGAAGGTATATGATCATGTTGATTGGGATTTTCTTGATTATACATTGGGACGTTTGCGATGTGGGGGAAAATGGAGGACTCGGGTTCTAGTATGTGTTAGATCGGCAAAACATTTGGTATTAGTAACTGGTGCACCAAAAGGGTACTTTCTGCTTCTAAAGGTTTCCATCAGGTGATCCTTCACCTCCTTATTTATTTGTGTGGTGATGGAGGTCTTTGGAAGGATGTTGGAGCAAGGGGTGGCAATAGGCTTGGTGGAAGGATTTCGGGGGGACAATTATAATTTCCAATTTTCAAATTTTCAATATGCGAACAATCCTTTACTACTATGTGAGGAGAATGAATTGAAAGTTGACAACCTTCGGTCGGCTATTATATGTTTCGAGGCGATTTCGGGTCTAAAGGAAAACATCGATAAAAGTGAATTGTTAGAGGTGGGTCTTTCTCATTGTTTGGACTATCCCCGATATCATCTGTATCCCCAGCTCAGCGATTCCAATAACACTGATAGCGATACTGATATCATTAGTAGTCTTAGAGATTCAAGGTATCAGCAATGTATCACTAAGTATCACCAACATTTTCGATTGTGTAAATTCCAAGTGTTGCTTGTATCGCCAGTGTATCAATATCGCCAAAAATCTGCTTATTAAAAAAAATCCATTTCAATTTTTTTATGGGCACATGGTTATATGCGTTGTACACATTGTCGACGATAATATCGATCATGCCGCGATATTATCATTATCGCAACATGGGCGATATCAAGACCACAATCTTTCATTCCCTTTCCAGTTGTCGACGGTTTCTCGGTGAAATATCATGTTGTCAATATTCTGAAAAATTGATGGATGTTTGGATGGAAGTTTGGATGGATAGATGAGATGGTCAGGATGGTTGAACTGGTTTCTTATGACAACACATGCTTTTAGACCCCCATTAAATAGAAACTTACTATGTATGCATTTTTTATTCCTAGATTTGCAAATGTGTATTTTAGTATTTCCTGAAGTTTCGCTGAAAAATTCCACTGTTTTCCCCAATGTCTCATTGCATTTCCGATTGTCAGCGATATCAATATTGTTTCCATATCCCTCAACCACCGAAACTTGTCGTGATATCGATACTTAAAACACCACTCTTTCTAAGGTCCAAGTCGAGGGTTATGCAGCTCAGTATGGGCGCAGGGCAGGTTCTTTTCTGTCTTCTTATCTGGGTGTTCCTTTATGTGTTGGTAAACTGGCCAAGCATTTATGGGATAAGGTAATAAAAAAGTTCGAAAGAAAATTATCATCTTAGAAGGAGAGGCATGTTTCTTTGCGAGGTAGGCTTACTTTAATTAAGTCAGCAATGTCAAATCTTCCGATTTATTCTGTCTACCTTTAAATGTCTGAAATCAGTTATGGTTAAATTAGAGAAAGTTTGCCAAGACTTTTTGTGGCAATGGGCGGAAGAAAATAATAGATTTAACTTATTAAAGTGGGATGAAGTGTATAAATAACTGGATGAGGGGAAATAAGCTTGGGGTGTCTGAAATCAATGAATTTGGTATTGATGGGAAAGTGGGTTTGGAGATTTGGGGTTGAAGAGGGCAATTTATGGAGAGAAGTGTTGGGTAGGAAGTATGGGGTTGAAGATGGTGCCAGATGGACAAAATCTTCTTCTATATATAGGGTGTCATCACATTATGGAAATCAGTGAATTCGTTCAAAAGTAAGGTGTGGGAGGGGGTGGGTTTTTGTTTGGGTAATGGTAAGAAGATTTGGTTTTGGGAAGACCGGTGGTTTGGGGATCAGAAGTCAAGTATTTTGTTCCCTCAATTAATAGGTATTTCCTTAGAGCCAAACATCTCGGTTGACCGGTGTTTCTTGGTTTACAGTGAGGACATTATTTGGCTGCCTCTTTGTAGAATTTGGAAGATGAAGAGGTGGAGCTTGTTGGATTGTTATATATGCTTTCAAATTGTCATCCGTCCATCTTAGAGGTTGATTCTATGGTGTGGCTAAACAAAAAATCGGGCAAATTCTCAATAAAATCCTTTTTTAAGATGACTATTGGGGATCAAAGGGAGCAGTTCGAATGTCACGTGACACATGTTTGCCGCTATGCTGCTCCTTCAAGGTAAGCTTGGCTAGTGGGGAGGAATAAGGTTCTCGTGGTTGATAATTTGTGTAAGCATCATATGATTATTACAAATGTGTATTTATTATGCTTTCAAGATGGGGAATTGGATGATCATCTTTTTATTTGTTGTCCTTTTGCTACAAAGATTTGGGAAGCTTTCTTTAAGTTGTTCAGAATCACGTGTTGTTCCAAGCTTAATTAATCAGTTTTTCTTAGCTTTGTATGGAGGGGGACAAAGGTAAAGTGGGGAGGTGGGTTTGGCACCTATGTCTTCTAGCAGGTTTATGGAATATTTGGTTGGATAGGAATAATCATTGTTTTAGAAATTAAAGGGGTTGTTTAGCAGTAGTCAATAGGGCTAAACTGAATGTTAAGGAATGGGCGCAAGCATCTAATGTATTAGTCTCCGATCAGCTTCTTGTTTTGTGGTAAGAGTTGCAGTGGGTTTTTTTTTTATTATTTAATTTTTCTTTTTTATTCTTTGGCTTCAGCCTTTTTTCATAAAATGATTACAGTCTAAAAAAAAGAAAAAAAGAAAAAGAAAAGAAAAAAGAAAAAAGGAGAAGACAGTAATGGGGGAACGCTCAAAAGAAAAATGGAAGCTACCTCCAGCAAGTTTCCTGAAACTAAAATTTGGTCATTCTCTATTGTCAATTGAGGTCCCTTCAGTATTGGTGGAGTTTTTAGGAATGAAAAAGGTTTGATGGTTTTCTCGGCGATGTGGAGTGGTAGGTTATAATAAGGTGGACATCTTGCCAACTTTGGACAGCTTGCGCATCTTACTGGAGATCATTCTAATTGGGCATCTACCTTGACCACGGAGTTTTTTTTTTCCACTTCTGAAGTTAGATCTCTCTTTTCCTTTGGGGGGGGGGGGGGGGGGGGGGGGGGGTGTCACTTGTGAATTGTGATTGGCTCATCTTTACACTTCCCGAGTTACAGCTTCATCTCTCTTTTTAATACACATGTCCACATGCTAACACATACTGATCCTTACATTATGGGACTGGCCGGTATTGCACCTTGCTATGACAATGTCATCCAACACATGAGGTATACCAGAATCCTTTTTCTTTTTTTTTTGTGAAAGATAGTGATTTTATTGAAAAGGGACTGAAGGCCAAAGAATTACTCTACAACCCAGGATATACAAAAAAGATTGCAGTCTCCAAGGATAATTGAGATCGTAGCCCATTCCATAACATCCGCCTTAGCCCTCCTAAAAACTCCCAATGGTGTGGGGGAAGCATATCAGATGGCCTTCATCTCTTGCCTAATCCG
Source organism: Liriodendron chinense (assembly GCA_003013855.2). NCBI lineage: Eukaryota > Viridiplantae > Streptophyta > Magnoliopsida > Magnoliales > Magnoliaceae > Liriodendron > Liriodendron chinense. The sequence goes on from ML058590.1 coordinate 1,066,391, forward strand.
TCACTTCTCGACACAACTTACCGTATACATTGCTCATGCTCTCCAAAAATTTGAATTCTCTGGTCGGTTTGAAGATATGCAATTGTATGTGCAAGTCCAGGCAACATCTGGGGCCTGATGTGGGCCCAACCATGAGCCCATGACCCATTTTCAGCCCAATGATGAAGCAGAAGGCGATCATCATCAGGTTCGACTCCTAAAAGAACTCACCCAATGATTGAACCATACACTAACACGAAGGAATTTGTGCAGCAAGATGTATAGGCAAAAGGTGGGGGCTGATGACCATCATAACATCATCAGTAGATATGTCAGCAACCTTATTGTAGACAAGCCTTTTGAACATGAAGCTAGGTGTACGGTTATGTTAGAGGTCGTATTCCACTTTTAACTGACCTCTCCCTGAGGGGTTAATCGACTTGAATTAGAAGGATTTGAAGTCTTTTTATTGGTCCTTAACGTGGTACTCGTGGTTAGCATCTATTCATGTGTCTATTCAAATATACTTTAGTTCAGACTTCAGAGGTTTTACTTCTCTTTGTTCCCTAAGTCCATTGTTCGAGATGAGATGAGAATCTAATCAAGGGCCCAGGTTAAAGAGGCATTGTCTGGTTTTGTTTAGGGCATACAAAAGGCTGCGTTAACAGCCATAAGATGGCCTTTTATGAACCATTGCTCTATTTTCTTTTTAGAAGACCAAAATGTGGATACGTATTTTGGGTTCTTTTCGAACCCTTTTCTTTGTGGTTGAAGATTTCTCTCTCATCGTATCCCAGTCAAATGTTACTTTTTAGTTGTTTTTTTTTTTTCATTTTTAATTGATAACTATCATAGGAATCTTGTTAAACTGGCAAAATACAGAGGATTACAACGAAGTGGCCGTTCTGCAGAAAATTACAAAAGCAACCATTGCAGAGCCGCTGGCGAACTACAAGCCAGAGGACTGTGAGAGCACTACCTGGACAGCTAGACCGAAAAATGTTGCAAATACAACACCCCTACACCATTCTACAACCAACAATCATAACACAATCTTTCATCACACCAGCTGGAGCTGGTTTATCTGCTCGCACCTTTGCCTCTCTTTTGGTATGCTCGAAAGAAATTTGTTTGTTCCTAAAGAGATCAACCGCTCTCCAGGTCTAGCATACAGTCTTCCACCAATAGATAGCATTTTTGGTGTCACCCTCCGCTATTGCTGGAACCAGAATCCAAGAGGAGATGATATTTTATTGCTTGAAGTACCTCTACCTCTTCATAGTTGGAGCCCTGTTTTCCAATTGGGCTGTTGCTGGCCCGATATTCCCATACAAAACTGTCAACCAGGATGCCACATTTGCATCCCAACCATTTTCTGCTCTCCCATTTGGCTACCAACACCCTCTTGAGCAATGAAATCTCCCCACTGCTAAGGCCGCCACCACCATTTGTGGTCCTTATGTCCCTTAGGCCCAGCCTTCCATCTATGGGTCTGCATACCTCTTTCTGAGCCACAAGATGGAACTTATGGGTTGTTTGGCACCTTGATTCAAAAATCCAAATTGAGGATTTTCAATCCCTGAGATTTTCATTCTATCAGTTTGTTTGGCAACCAATATTTTCAATACTATGGAATCCAGGTTAGAACGGCCACTTCATAGAGAGGAGGGAGCAGTTCCGACAGTTGAAAATGATTGAAACTTCTTGGATTTGGCAACCTGATGAGGACACAAGACCTTTTAAAGTCTACCGACGAAGAAAGTGCCCACCACAAGCATCTTCCTTGTGGCTAGGCAACTATTGAGGAGCATTGAAGACCCTACACACGTGATTTGACATATTGAAGACCCCACATTGGGAGGACACATGTGTAGGAGGTTTTTGGACCTTTTTAGACGTCTTCGGGCGCCCGAACTTTTGCGCAATTTGTTTTAAGTTCCGTTTTTGCTTAATTTTTAAGGTTATTTTGGTATTTTTCATGTTTCCTTATTGGTTATTTAAGAGAGCTCAGCCCTATTGCCTCTCTCCTTTCTCTCTCATGAAACTTCTTCTTCTTCTCCAATCTTCTTCTTCTCTTTTCTTCTTGTGCCCCTCCAATATTCTTCTAAGGTAAGATCTTCTCTCTCTCTCTCTCTCTCTCTCTCTCTCTCTATTATCCCCAATCCTCTCTCTCTATTATCCCCAATCCTTGAAATCCTAAATTCGATAATCGAATCAAAATCTTAAATTCTCAAAGTTTTCAAATCCCTAACCCGAGAAACCTTTTTTATTCCTCGGACTAATGATCCCCATTGATCGATTGAGTTAAGACCATGCAAGATCGGGAGGTTCCATCCCTTGCCGGATCCAACCATAGCAATAATTGAATCTCATACTTCGTAGTTGTGATGAATGGCCCGCTCCATTGCATGTTTCCTTGTGATTTTCTTAGTTCATGATGATTGATGCTAGATTTTATATTATTATTGTCTTTTATTTCCGCTGGATTATATGAGTTCATGAGCATGCATCATAATTCGGGCATCCTACATCAAATTTGGTATCAGAGCGTGGGCTTGCATGGTTTTGTCTAGATCGAGTTATAAAAAAAAATTAGGGTTTTGATTTTTAGGTCTGTTTTAGGAAATTTCCTGATCTAGAAAGTTTCCAATTTTAGAAAGTTTCCTAATTTGGGGAATTTCCAAATTTAGAAAGTTTCTAATTTTAGAAACTTTCCAATTATAAAAAGTTTCCTAATTTGGAGAATTTCCAGATTTAGAAAGTTTTTAATTTTAGAAACTTTCCAACTTTAGAAACTTTCCTAATTTGGAAAATTTTCAGATTTGAGTTGTTTCCTTTCTTAATTTAATTGTATCGGTTCATATTAATTTTGCATTCATCACATTCATCTTGTAAGTCGTAACACCTAGTAGTCTAGTTGGGTAGAGTTTGGTCCAAATCTTAGTTGTATGCCCACGAGAAAAGGTAGAGGTTTCGGACTTCAACCAATCATGAACAACGAGCAATTATCTGAGCAACTTGCTCAATTGATGCAAAAGATAACTGCAATGGAAACAAGACAAAAGAATGAATTCGCTCGTTTAAGTACCCAGATCACCACCACCATGAATAGAGTCGAGCAATTAGAGACATTCCAAAGGGAGAACCCCACTCTTGGGGGAAGACACACACTCTCAAGCAGGGGAAATTATTGAGGAGCGTGTTCCCATACGTGGAGGACATGGTGGTAGGGGACGTAGAGCTAGTCGTGGTGTTATGCGAGAGGCACAAGCTACATATGACCATGTAGACCACTACGATCCCGATAAGTGTGCAATGAAGAACATGAAGGTGGAAGCCCCGAGTTTTGATGGGTGTCTAGATCCCAAGGCATTCCTTGACTGGGTTGCTGATATAGACCATTACTTTGAGTGGTATGGCATGTCAGAAAACCTTCAAGTGCGGTTTGCAAAGATGAAACTTGTGGGCCAGGCCAAGTTGTTTTGGACCAACACTGAGCGAAAGGTAGAAAGAATTGGTAGAGCCCCTATCACAGATTGGCATAAGATGAAAGAGAAGTTGAAAGAGAAATATCTTCCTCTCTCATTCCGACAAAAGCTCCTTGACCAGTGGCAATCCTTACGCCAAGGGTCAATGTCTGTCGTTGACTTACATCGCCAAATTTGAGGAGTTATGATGATGCAATGTGATATCCATGAGGTTCCTCTAGTAACATTCTCGCGTTTCAAGACGGGCTTTCGAGCAGATCTTCAACGCGAGCTTATGACTCGGCCCTTAACGGACTTGGATGAAGCATATCAAGTTGTGCAGGAACTAGAGCAATACCTGAAAGCTCCTGTCATTAGACATTTTGAGTCCCGAGACTCTAATGCTAGATTTGGTTCCCAGGGAACTAGACCTAATGTTGGTAGTCAACCTAGAGCACAGGCGATTGTCGCGCCTAGGCCTAGGGAGGACAAAGGCAAAGGGGTTCTTGGTGACGGTTCTAGTGGGGGTAGCCAAGTGAGGTGCTACGAATGTGGGAATCTCGATCACATGTCTAATCAGTGTCCCACGAAGAACCGTGGGAAAGCCTTAGTTGTATGCGAGTCCCATAAGGGTGTTGATGACTAGGGTGATTATGAAGTAGAAGAATACCACCCTGAAGGAGGTCTTACTGACGAAGATGGTGTAGATGAAGAAGCAACGCTTGCAGTAGTCAGGCGTGTGCTAGCTCAATCTAGAAGTAGTATTGATTGGCGTCGGAACACTATCTTTTATACTCTTGCCAAGTGTAGAGAAAAGAATTGTAAGGTGATAGTGGACAGTGGGAGTTGTCAGAATGTGATTTCCGCTAATACCTTAGATCGTCTGAAATTGAAACCCACACCTCATCCTGACTCACACAAAGTTTCTTGGATTGACAAAACATTCCTTCCTGTCACCCATCAGTGCTTAGTTCCTATCGAGTTTGGGTCATGCAAGGAGTCCCTATAATGTAATGTGATACCTATGGATGTTGGACACATTATCCTAGGTAGGTTGTGGCTATTCGACAATGACGTCATGATTTTTAGCCGTTCGAATGCGTGTACCTTCATGCATAACAGTAAAAAGATTAAACTTAATCCTATGCCACCTGAAAGCACACTGGGGAAGAAAAAGGATGAGAAAGCGAGTAAGCCTAAGGAAGTAAGGAAATCCAAACCTAAGTCTCTTCACATAATCAATGCAAGAGAATTTGAGAAAGAGACTAAGGAGGATTCCATGGTGTATGCCCTTGTGGCAAGAGAGAATACACCTGAGGGTCCATCAGAGTTACCCCATGAGGTAACATCGGTTTTAAAGGAATACAGTGATGTATTTCCTGAGGATTTACCAAACGAGTTACCACCTATGAGAGACATTCAGCATGCTATTGATCTCGTCCCAGGGTCGACTTTGCCGAACCTTCCTCACTACAGGTTGAACCCTGCAGAACATGTAGAGTTGAAAAGGCAAATTGATGAACTTCTGCAAAAGGGTTTTATACAAAAGAGTATGAGCTCGTGTGCCGTGCCAGCATTGTTGACACCAAAGAAAGACGGCACGTAGCGCATGTGTGTGGATAGCTGTGCCATAAACAAAATTACCGTCAAGTATAGGTTTCCCATACCTAGACTTGATGATATGCTTGACATGATGGCGAGGTCCACCATATTCTCCAAAATTGATCTCAAGAGTGGATATCACCAAATCCGCATACGCCCAGGAGATAAGTGGAAAACGGCGTTCAAAACCAAAGATGGGTTGTACGAATGGATGGTCCTACCCTTCGGCTTGACTAATGCGCCCAGTACTTTTATGCGGGTGATAACACAAGTCTTGAGACCGTTTATGGGTGATGACACAAGTCTTGAGACCGTTTATGCGGGTGATGACACAAGTCTTGAGACCGTACATAAAGAATCTACATGGTTGACTGAAGAAGAGTTGCAGAGCGTTGATCTAGACTTGGTAGAGCGTTACAAGAGCTTTAACTCGTTAGAGTCGAGTTTTTCTCACCTGAGGGGAGTTGATGAGGACACAAGATCTTTTAAAGTCTACCATCGAAAAAAGCACCCACCACAAGGATCTTCATTGTAGCTAGGCGACTATTGAGGAGCATTGAAGACCCTACACACGTTATTTGACACATTGAAGACCCCACATTGGGAGGACACATTTGTAGGAGGTTTTTGGACGTTTTTAGACGTCTTCGGGCGCCCAAGCGCCCGAACTTTTGCGCAATTTGTTTTAAGTTCCGTTTTTGCTTAATTTTTAAGGGTATTTTGGTATTTTCATGTTTTCTTATTGGTTATTTAAGAGGGCTTAGCCCTAAAAACGAGATTAGTTGATTATTGTTGAATGAAAGCCTCTTTGGTTGCCTCACTCCTCTCTCTCTCTCATGAAACTTCATCTTCTTCTCCAATCTTCTTCTCTTTTCTTCTTGTGCCCCTCAATATTCTTCTAAGGTAAGATCTTCTTCTTCTTCTCTCTCTCTCTCTCTCTCTCTCTCTCTCTCTCTATTATCCTCAATCCTTGAAATCTTAAATTTGAGAATCGAATCAAAATCCTAAATTCTCAAGTTTTCAAATCCCTAACCCGAGAAACCATTTTGATTCCTCGGACTAGTGATCCCCATTGATCGATTGGGTTAAGACCATGCAAGATCGGGAGGTTCCATCCCTCGCCAGATCCAACCATAGCAATAATTGAATCTCATACTTCGTGGTTGTGATGAATGGCCCGCTTCATTGCATGTTTCCTTGTGATTTTCTTAGTTCATGATGATTGATGCTAGATTTTATATTATTATTGTCTTTTATTTCCGCTGGATTATATGAGTTCATGAGCATGCATCATAATTAGGGCATCCTACATCACAAACCCTCTTTCAGAGAAGAATAGTTAGGGCTAGGAGGATCCTTTTAAGGATTTTCAGTCCTACAAGGATTTCAAATTCACCAAAATCCATGGTGCCAAATGCGACTTGGATCCAATGTCCAGGTTGAAAATCCTTAGTTGATTCAATTGCTGGAATTAACTTGTTTTTATGTACGGGGCATTATTGTATATTTTGTTGAAATTGTGCTTAACAGTTAGAAATTAATCATAGTTGCCAGCAATTGGGATAATTGGCTGGAGATTGGTCAAAATCCTACAAATAGTCACAATTTGCATGGAACTTGAAGAGGGCCTAAGCTATATATGCATCTGAAGAAGTCACAATCAATATGGGACCTTTATTTTCTAGATTGATTGCATAACATACCGACATTGGATGTTCCTTAGTCTCATTTTCAGTCCTTTTAAGTGGGCTGCAAAGGAAAATCTCACCCTGCCATTCCACCTTAGTTTGATGACCCCAGCAAGCTTAACTTCACCATTACTGCATTTTGAGCTCAATGACATTACCAACAGAATAGCTATTTTCCTGTTTCATTTGTAACAAAAATGAAAAAAGAAACCACAGTTAGAAGTTTTATCTATACAATTAGGCAAGCATACTGAGTATATGAAAGCAGACATTTTTCATATCTGAGTATCTTTTTTTTTTCCTGTTATAGACGGCTTTCAGAACAAAAGCGAAGGAGTACCATCCAGATCAAAACCAAGATAATAAAGGTGTGTTGCTTTAGGATTTATTCAGGTGCATCAATGACTTAAAGTTGTCAGGGCTTCCAGGGTGTTTGGGGTGTTGTTGGAAATGAAATCCACTATACTTGGGCTTTTGTTTTTCCTGCCATATCTACCCAATGTAATAGGAGCAAGGTCTTGTTCTTATTTAACATGCCTAGTGCTTGGCGTGGCATGGGAAACAGAAACTTGGTTTGTTGGGTTTATATTTCTTTGCCTTTTGTCCTGAATCATGACAGGTGAGCCAGAGCTAGAAATGGGCCAGATTGGGCTAGATTGGGCCTGGCCTAGCAAAATCATTGTTTTGAATAGCACTGCCAAACATTAAAAAGTTGGGCAAATCACACATCCTGCAGCCCAATCTTTGCCACCCTGAGTAAAAAATGGTTCTGCTTGTGATTTGGCTACATGCCATTATTATCCCTTCCTGCTTCTTCTGATAGGGAATCGGATGCTTGCTTCTTCTTTGCTTTTTTCTTTTTTATTCAGAGGCTGCGGAGGCGAAGTTCAAAGAGGTGATGACGTCCTATGAAGCCATAAAATTAGAAAGAAAGAATGGGAACTCCTGATCGGGTGTAGTAGTGCAGATAATTGTAAATTCAGAGAGCGGCAGCAAGCAAAGTGGATCAATTTGAACATGGTCCTGCCTTTTTTTTCTGTATCAATAGTATCAACTTCCCAGAATTGTTTGCATGCTGTCTCTAGCTACATATTCTCTCTGGAGATTGCCCAGGGTTCGGGAAGCTGTTAATGAGAAATGAGCAATGAGAGGGTGGGCCTTTTGACTCTTTTTATTATGTATTGCATGAATACACAAAGGCATGCATTCCATGTGGAAGTCTTTGTAAAATACAGGAGAAGTTTCTTAAAAGTATGTTCTTTGCCGTGGTCTCTCTCTCTCTCTCTCTCTCTCTCTCTCTCACACACACACACACACACACACACAGTATTGATAATATCAGCCAACACTATTTATATTTTAATCACTGAGGACTACTATCGAAATTAGGAAAAGAATCCTAATATTCTCAACAGTGGCCCCATTTTCTTACTGCCTACATCTGTTGGAGAAACATCAGCAGTGGCCCACCAAACCCACTAGCTGTGGAAATGCGAACTGACTCCGTTCTTGATAATTGGTAGGAACAAGGCCCTCATCAAACGGCCAGTTAACTGACATGCATGATTCTGTACGTGTGGGGCCTTGCTTTGGCGATCCAAACCGCTGATGTTCATTGGGGCTGCTTTTGATCAATGGCCCGTGAATAGATGGTAAAAGAAATCAAACGAAAGATCATCAAATGGTTGTGGATGATCAACATAAATGATTTTGATCAATGAAAACTGTTCCCACATGGAATCAATCATCAGCAATTTTTAGGCCTAGGCGAGCCCACAAAGGAGATAGATTTTGAGGCCCCAAAAGACTGGTGGATGATCAAAGCCGTTCAGTTGCATGCATGACTGTAAGCTAAAAAATAGGGCATCTCGATGGCGCTGATTGTCTTATTCCATCAATTCAAGGGTCATGTACACCAGAGCCCTTCTGTCCATGATTGTAGTTGGTGGCCCAGTCCGATAACATACCACCACTGAACCAATTCAACTAACATGCATCGTGTAATTCCTGTTTGAATAACTATATTTTGGGTTTGTGCTTTAGGCCAACACCGACACGCACCTGCTACATGCTCGCCGGCAAAATGCATGGAATTGCCTCGCCACATACCTCCTTACCCGTCAGGGTGCCACTTGCCTAGAATATCCATGCTTGGTGGGCCTATATATATATATATATATAGAAATCAAGCTAATCCACTGATCCCCATCATTGAAGTCAATGGCCAACTGTCTGACTCAACAACATACAGGTGCGGCCCACCTTGAGTGGATCAACTTGATTTTCTATTAGAGTGGTTTTCATGGCATGGCCCACCATTACAAATGTCCTATGAATCAGCCTGCTAGATGTAAATAGGTACAGCACCACAAGGAACGCAAATTGCGTCCTACCCCTCTGGTCTCCACATTGGAACATCAGGGCTCTCGAGGGGCCACCGTGATGTACAGGTTTCATGCACACCGGCCATTGACTTTGCCATATCATTTGTGTATAAGCTCAAAAATGAGGCAGATCCAAGTCTCAAGTGGACCATACCACGGGAAGTAGCAGTGGTAGGCGTCACCCACCTTTGAAACCTTCGTGGGGCCCGCCATGATGGTCAAGTGCCATCCAACCTGTTGAAAAGGTCACATAGAAGTGGATGAAGGGAAAACACAAATATCAGCTCCATCCAAACCTTCTTTGATCTGCCTCATTTTTTAGCTTATACACTGAAATGATATGGCAAAGTCAATGGGCAGTGTGGATAAAACCCATACATCACGGTGGCCCCTAGGAGACGGACGGGGGAATGACGCAATCCTCATTCCACCGCAAGTGCCTGGGGCCATAGATGATCAGTTCTGCTTTGCTTCTGCCTCAGGTTCAAACCAAGGCGCAAGCAAATCAATGCCGCAACAAGATCTCAATTAGAAAAATACAAGCCCAAGCATTCAGAGAACGGGGGATCGTAATTGATAGTCTATACACATGGGACCCTCAGTTCAGTGAGAGGGACTGTTAATCTGATGGGCCACATCAAGGACGGAACATGCTTGAAGGCTCTCACTCACTGAAGAATGCTACCCTCCATCAACAGCCCCTGGCCAACTGATGGCAATAGATTAGATGCAAGATACCACAATTCAGAGATTTATGTGGACATGGTCCACCGTGGCGGAGCCCAACAGATCAACAGTTTGGATCACTGAACCATGGGATCCACCGGTACAAACTGAAAACCTGGGGACAAAATGAACACACCCTTTCCACTCATACAATCCATCTTCAAAATGCACCCATGCTGTGAACTCGTTCAAGGGACCCAGATATACTACATCCAATGAAATTAAGCTTCCCTTCGCAACCAATAGATCAACAGGGATGACTTAAAATGATATCAACATCCGAGCACATCTGCTCTATAATGACTACTGTTCTTGAACAGATCCTAGTGAAGCTGCATGCTGCTTTCACCTCCGAGGGAGAGGTGGGGGCCCTGCTGCTCCAACCCATCCACCACTAACAGCAACCACTACCGCCACTTCCGGCTACAACACTGCCACCGCCAGTGGCAGCATATGGATTCATTCCTTCACCAGCAGCCCCACTGCCCATCTGAACCTGCGGCCTACCATACCCGTCCAGATAGCCGCTGCCAGCTACAGCACTGTTGCCCCCATATAGATTCATTCCCTCTCCTGCAGGGCCGCCACTCATCTGAACCTGTGGCCTTCCATAGCCGTCTGGATAGCCGCTGCCAGCTATAACACTGCCGCTACCAGCAACAACACTAGTGCCACCATATGGATTCATTCCCTCTCCTGTAGCCCCGCCACTCATCTGAACCTGAGGCCTTCCATAAGCATCTGGATAACCACCGGTGTGAGCAACAGGCGGATATGGAGGATCTGGACTAGTGTATGTGCCCCCATATGGGTTCGGTGCTGAATAGAAGATAACCATAGTATTAGTCCAAAGAAAATAAAATGCATGCTAATCAAACAGGCCTAACTCATGGCTCAGTGGTAGACCCTGTGGGTTTCAACACTGAGGTCATGGGTTTGAGTACCCATGTGATGTGTTTGGGTGTGTGAAAAAAAAAAAAAAAACAGGGGTGTAAGAGAGAGAGGTAGTGAATCAAATGGGCATGAGGGGGGGGGACTAGGACAGCTTGAGAAATGCAGAGCACCACAAACAAGAAGCCATACCAAGTGCTCTCTTCTCTGCATTCAACACCTCAGCTCTTAGTTTCTCCACTTCTCTAGCCATTGTTACCAAATTCTTCTCCATTGCTTGCATCTGCCCTACTTGCTCCATGTTCAAACCCTTCTCATACTCGAAAGCAGAACTTCACGCAAACAACAAAGGATAAGAAGTGAGCCATGGCGAGGAAAAATACAGTGTTCAATTAACCATTTGCTCAGACCAACAAACTGTACATGGGAGGGCCCACCTCTTGCCAATCCAAATCATCAATATAGGAGGCCCATCGCGGATGGGAGATACCCACAAAAACTACCCCTCACAATCAATTATTTGAGTATTGATAGTATTGGCTGATACTATTTTTTTTAGGAATAAAAAAAAAAAAAACAGTTAGTATCGGCTGATACTATTGGTATTGTCGGCGAAACAAAATCAGGAGGTGTTATTAAACTCCTCCGCATTGCAGACAATAACACAAAATATCACAATATGTATCAGTTAGTATAAAGTTCCTCAATATCGGGGATACATGTGATATGTATCTACAATACTATTGGTGAGCTGTTTGAAGAGAAAAGAGGATTTGGATTAGGAAATCAAGACTAGAGTGTAGATAGGTCGGAACCCAATCAGTGAGTTTTTTATTTATTTTTGAAGTGTTTTTCTTATTGAAATGGTGATGCGGACATCAAGCCTTTTAGGGTTTATCAGCGTAAAAGGCGAGTGACACCTACATCTTTATGGCTTGATGATGACGGGCCTGGATCGTTCATAACGACTTGAGGAGCATTGAAGACCTTATACATGTAGTCCGAGACATTTGAGAAGACCTCACCTTGAGAAGACATGTGTAAGTTGCTTAGAAGAGATAATCGGACCGTTGGATCGCGATGATGATGTGATCGGACCGTTGGTTCGTCGTGGCACACTTTCATCACACCATCATCGGAGCCCATCGGATATCTTTTATTTGAGTTTATTTTATGCATTTTTACTTATTTGAGTTTTGGGTTAGTGTGCGCATGTTTTTTTTTATGCAAATGTCTTTTTTTTTTTAATTTTGTTAGTAGGGGTATTTTGGTAATTACATTAATTCCAAAATTGATAAGGGTGTTGCCCTAAACCTTTTTCATTAAGTTATTAATTGAATGAAAGAAAGCCTTTTGGTGCCTCCTCTCTCTCTCTCTCTCTTGTGGATCTTCATCTTCTCTACTCCTGATCTTTTTCTTCCCTTTTCTTCTTATGCCTCTCCAACCTTCTTCTAAGGTAAACTTATTTTTCCTTCGTTATCTATTTCTATTCTCTCACAAATCTTGAACCCTAAATCTGAGAATTGATCCAAAACCCCAATTCCTCAGATTTTCAAATCCCTAATTCGAGAAATCATTTGATCCCTCGGACTAGTGATTCCCATTGGGTGCTTGGGTTATAACCATGCAAGATCGGGAGGTTCCATCCCTCGCCGTATCCAACCTATGCATTATTTGAATTTCTTACTTCGTGGTTGTAATGATGGCCCACTCTATTGCATGTCTCTTTATGGTTTTCTTAGTTTATGATGGTTGATATTGAATTTTTAGATTATTATTGTCTTTTATTTCCACTGGATTATATGTATTCATGAGCATGCATCATAATTAGGGCGATCTGCATCAAATTTGGTATCAGATAATAGATTTTGCATGGTTATGTTTAGATCGAGTTACCAAATTAGGGTTTTAATTTTAGGTCTTGTTTTAGAAAATTTCTAGATTTAGAAAGTTTCCAATTTTAGAAACTTTCCAATTTTAGGAAGTTTCCTAATTTGGAAATATTGCAGATTTGAGTCGCATCATCTAGAATTAATTAGTGTTAATTCATTATAGTTTAAATTCATCGCATTCCTATTGTGAGTCACCCAGTCGTAGAGTCTCCCCGTAGTGAATGGAGTATATACGTTTGAGATCTTCAGGGCCATAAAGTGTTGTCGTGTGGCCGTTGAGATCCAATGAAAAGCCGAACGTCCGATAAGTTGGCCTACTTTAATGGTCACATGGACCTACAAACATTCCTTGATTGGCTTGAAAACTTGAACTTTTTTTTTTATTGGTATGATATGTCGCATTACAGTCAAGTGAGGTTTGCCGAGCGGAAATTGGAGGGCCAAGCCAAGTCATTTTGGACAAATTTGGAGCGACGAATTGATAGAGTTAGGAGAGCCCCGATCTCACAATGGGACGAAATGAAAGAGCGTTTGAAAAAAGAATATCTTCCCATCTCTTATCGTCAAAAGCCCTTGGCTCAGAAGAGAGTTGCCCCACCTTCTCGTCCAAACACAGAAACAATATGGTCCCCTCCTTGTAAAGTGGTCCAACCCATCATTAAGGAAATCTCAGCTTATAAACAATTTGAGTGTTTAACACCAATTATATTTCCTTGGAAGCGAGATAATACCTTGGTGAATGGCCAGTTGGAAGAATCCAATCAGATTGTTTATGAAGTGGAAGAATACGTGCCTAACGTCAGTAGTGAGGAAATGAAAGAAATTAAGGCATCACTCATCATCTTTGACGATGCAGAAGTGTGCGCTAGAGATGAAAAGATCGAAGAGTTTGAGACCGCACCACTTCCAGGTGTCATGTGTGACTCAATCTACGTCTCTTACTATGGTGAACACAAATGAAATTGAAGAAGAGACTAGTGAGGATATGATAGTAGACATTACATAACTTGTGATATCCCACCAGATGATTTATGGGATAAATTTTCAACCAAATGGGACATTCAACACACAATCGATCTTGTCCCTGGATCAATCCTGTCAAGCTTTCCTCCATATCAGGTGAACCCCGTAGAAAATATAGATATGCAGCGTCAATTTGATAAACTTCTCGGGGAAGAATTCAACAAGGAAAGTTTAAGTTAGAGTTTTGTTTTGTATGCCAAGCCTGCCCTTTTCACTTTAAAAAACAATGGCACATAGCGCACATGTGGGCATATACTGGCCGTCCACAAAGACTCAGTCAAGTGTCACGCCACCTTGCGACGTATTCACTTCATGGTGGATATGATGGCCAGAATCCCTATTCCGCATCTTGATGACAATTTGGACATAATGGCTGATGCCAAGATCTGCTCAAGACTTGGTATTAATAGTGTGTGTTCTCAAGTGTTGGGGTACTTGAATATCATCCTTACTTATAATACTTATAATAAGAAATTATGTGTCACCCATGAGAAGTGTCCTTTTATTTCAGTTTACCAGGTTCTAAATCATAGGATTATTTATTTCGAGTCTATTGCTTTTTCAGAGCATCCTTTAGTTTCACCCATGTCTGTCACCCAAAGGTCTTCAGAGTCAACTGATGCATCTGCACGACACATTCATGAATTGCATACATATATTAGACAACGAATAAATAAAAGCAATGATAGTTATAAACGTTCAACTGACTTAAATCATAAGTTACAAGAAATTCAGGAAGGAGATTATGTAATGGTGAGGATAAGGCCAGAGCGGTTTCCTCAGGGTACCGCTAAGAAATTACAAGCTCGCAATGCTGGACCATTCAAAAGTTTGCGAAGAGTTGGGTCCAATGCTTATAAGATAGACCTTCTACCTGAAATGGGCATTAATCCAACGTTTAATGTGGAAGATCTAGTCCATTCCCCTAATCCTGCCATTGATACTTCTTCTATTTCGTGGCCATATTCTGAGTATGTTTCTCAACCCATTCCACCCCTTCCCCCACCGATTGATCGAAAGGAAGAAATTGAAGGGATTGTGGATGAAGAGAGTATCCACGAGAGATGAAGGTTTCCTGAGATATCTTTTAAAATGAAAGAACAAGCCACCGCCCGATTCTACATGGTTGACAGAAGCGGAATTGCAAAGACTTGGTCCAGATTTGTTGGAGATGCACCAGAGCTTTATCTCGTCGAAGTCGAGCTCTTCTCAAACGAGGAGAATGATGCGGACATCAAACTTTTTAGGGTTTATCAGCGTAGGAGGCGAGTGACACCTATATCTTTATGGCTCGATGATGACGAGGCCTGGATCATTCGTGACGACTTGAGGAGCATTGAAGACCTTATATATGTGGTCCGAGACATTTGAGAAGACCTCACCTTAGGAAGACGTGTAAGTTGCTTGGAAGAGATGATCGGACCGTTGGATCGCAATGATGATGTGATCGGACCGTTGGTCGTCATAGCCCACTTTCATCACACCATCATCGGAGCCCATCAGACATCTTAGATTTGAGTTTATTTTATACATTTTTACTTATTTGAGTTTTGGGTTAATATGCGCACGTTTTTTTCATGCAAATGTCTTTTTTTTTTTAATTTTGTTAGTAGAGGTATTTTGATAATTATGTTAATTCCGAATTTTATAAGTTGTTGATTGAATGAAAGAAAGCCTTTTGGTGCCTCCTCCCTCTCTTTCTCTTGTGGATCTTCATCTTCTCTACTCTGATCTTTTTCTTCTCTTTTATTCTTGTGTCCCTCCAACCTTTTTCTAAGGTAAACTTATTTTTCCTTAGTTATCTATTTCTATTCTCTCACAAATCTCAAACCCTAAATCTGAGAATTGATCCAAAACCCCAATTCCTCGGATTTTCAAATCCCTAATCCATGAAATCCTTTGATCCCTCAGACTAGTGATTCCCATTGGGTGCTTGGGTTATAACCAGTGTTCGCATTGTCGACGAAAAGTCGATAATATCGTCGATATTATCGGTGTCGCCGGAGTTGCGACACCGAAACACCCTTTTTTCGTTTCTCTTCCTGTTATCGTCGATTTTTCGGCTATTTTATAGACTTATCAGGGAAAACGCAGCTATCCACCAGAAATCGCTGTAGCCAGCTACCATTCAAGGAATTACTGTAGCCAACAACCCCCTTTTGACGATAAAAGGGGCGATAATGTCCGGGTACTGCGTAAATGCCCAAAAAAGTCAAAAAAAAGGGGGGGAAAGGGAGAACTTCGGATTCCGATACCTGTAGAAGAGAATCATTGATTGGAAGTGGCAGTGGGCCAATCGTAGAAGAGGATCGTTGATCGGAACTCTTGATGCGTCGTAAGTGCGAAAAAATCTCTGCTTTCCGTTTTTTTTCTTCGAATCTGCTAAAAATTAGAGATGAGGAGAGGTTTTTTTTGGAATCTAAGGATTTAAAGGATCCGGAAATAGAGATTTGGGGAGGAAATTTCGGAATTTAAGGGTTTTGAGTTTCGAAAATGGCCTCTCGAGGGCCTTTATATGCGGACGCGGATTTCATGTGAGCCTTTCGCACCAAGTTCCTGTGTTGGGAATCTATGTGGGGCCCGTCGTGATGTTTGTGAGAAATCCACACCGTCCATGCGTTTTGCAAGCTCATTTTAAAACGTGAAACCAAGAATGAGCCAGATCCAATACTTAAGTGGGCCTGTACTAAAGGAAAATGTGGGTTGGAAAATTTCCACCGTTGAAACCTCCTTGGGGTCCACAGTGATGTTTATATGCCATCCATGCCGTTCATAATATCATTCCTACTGGGATGAACTGAAAACACAAATATTAGCCCGATTCAAGACTTCTATGGCCCTGCGAATATTTCAACTGTTGAAATTCAATCCTCACGTTTTCGTCCCACTTTGAGTATTGGATCCAGTTCATTTTTCGTCGCACCTCCTAAAATGAGCTCACAAAATGGATAGACTGCGTGGATTTCTCACAAACATCACAGTGGGCCCCACCTAGATTCCCAGTGCACGAACTTCGTGCAAAAGCCTTCCGCATGAAATCGGCGTCCCTTTTACGAGGGCGTGCAGTGAAGCGTCCTCAGCAACTCAGTACACTGAGTTACTGCGTGGGGCCCACCGTGATTTACGTATTTTATCCACTCCATCGATCCATTCTACTAGATAATTTTGGTACTTGAGCCCAAAAATTAAGCATATCCAAAGCTCAAGTGAACCACACCACATGAAAACTGTGTGAATTGAGCATCTACCGTTAACAATTCTTAGGGGCCACTTAAGTTTTTTATAAAGCTGATATTTGTAGTTTCCCTTAATCCATGTATGTTTGATCATATGAGCAAGTTGGACGACAAATAAACATTACTGTGGGTCCTAGAAATATTTCAGCGGTGGAAATCATTATTCCCAATGTTTCCTATGGTGTGGCCAACATGAGCTTTGAATATGCTTCGATTTTTGGTTGCACCCTAAAATGATCTGGAAAAACAGATGGACGGCATAGATAAACCACATACATTCACGGTGGCCAAACATAGTTTACTCGGCACATTCACTGTGGCCATACATTCACGGTAGCGTGTGGACGTCACCAAGTTCCGTGGACCGCACCATGATGTATGTGTTATATCCACATGGTCCATCTATTTTTTGAGATCATTTTAGGTCATTATCTCAAAAAGGAGGCAGATCCAAATATTGAGTGGACCACACCACATAAAATAGTGGGGACAATGATTCCTACCGTTGAAACCTTTTTAGGGCCCACAGTGATGTTTATTCGTCATCCAAGCTATTCATAAGATTACACAAGGTAAATACAAATCTTGAGCCCAAAAATGAGGTAGACACATCTTAGGTGGACCACACAAAAGGAAACAATGGTGATTAATTGTCCACCATTAAAAACTTCTTGCACTGGGATGCTTAGGTGGGGCCTACAATGATGTTTTTGAGAAATCCACACCATCCATCCATTTTGCAAGCTTATTTTAGGACACGATGCCAAAAATGAGGTGGATCCAAATCTCAAGTGGACCAAAAATGAAGGGCTCTAAATCTCATTGAATCTCCACTCTTTCCTCACACGGTCCATCCGAATGTTTGTTTGCCATCCAACCATTGATAAGGTCACAAAGACCCAGATGAAGAGACCACACAGATATCATCCTGATCCAAAGCGTCGTGGCCTGCAATAAGTTTTTAATGGTCAATTACCACCGTTTCCTGTTCTATGGTCCATCCGATATTTGAATTTGCTTTGTTTTTTGGATCATGCCATAAAATGAGCTTTCATTTAATTTTACATGACTTCACTGTTTTCCTCACGTTTCCCCATTTTTTCCTGAATTTCCTGTTATCGGCAATAACGATATTATATCTTTATCTCTGACTAGCGAAACTTGTAGCAATACCAACAATGCGAACACTGGTTATAATCATGCAAGATCGGGAGGTTCCATCCCTCGCCGGATCCAACCTATGCATTATTTGAATTTCTTACTTCGTGGTTGTGATGATGGCCCGCTCCATTGCATGTCTCTTTGTGGTTTTCTTAGTTTATGATGGTTGATGTTGAATTTTTAGATTCTTATTGTCTTTTATTTCCGCTGGATTATATGTGTTCATGAGCATGCATCATAAGTAGGGATTCCTGCATCAAAAGGTCTCGAATCAATGGAACGAAGTTAGTAATCCATAATTTTGCATGTTTCGCATGCTCGATCATGGATTTTTACCTCCAATTTTCAGTTTTAAAAAAAATGGAGTAATTTGGGGAAAATCTGGAATTCCTCTATTTCACCTATTTAAACTTGCAATTAGAGTGTGGAAGAATCACGTGACAGTGATTGTAGGCAAATCTACAGACTGACATAATTTTTAAAAATGTTTAGAAAAAATATTTTTTATTTTAAAAAATCGAAACAAAAAAAATTAATAATATCTTTTTAAATTACACTGTCCAACCAAAATTGGTTCCTAATATATTTTTGTATTGATAAGTGCATGCTGATCTTAATAAGCCATATTCTTTTATTTATTTTCAAAAATAAATTAATTTTTATAGAAAATTAACGAAAAATAATTTGAAAATATATTTTTAATACATGCATTGTATTAATACAAGAATATTTTTACTTCTTTTTGGCCTTTGAATTTATTGGTTGTGTTTTCGTATATGTCTTGTATGAGTAATAAATAATATGAACTAATTTTATATATAATTAGCGATGCTTAAGAAACAAAAGTAAAGACACAATGCAAGTCTTTTGGCGGGCTATTCTCTTTGTCAAGGAGTAGGCGGAGGCGCAACTTGCTCATTTTCCTTCTCTTTTTGTTGGGAAGTGATGTTGGTGCAGTTCTGTTTCTTCAGTTTGGGTGCATGTATTTTTGTTCTTGCACATTTGAAATTGTCGGCTTCGGTTCATTGTTCAAAAAAAAAAAAAAAAAAAAAGATATAATTGCATCTGTCACACAACACATAATTTAGGACACTACAAAAAATAAAATAAAAATTTATTAGGTACACTTGTTTTTTGTGATCATTTGCTATGTAAAGTAATAATGCCTTTTTTTAACATTCTTTCAAGTTTCATGGAATTTTTTGAACAATTTCCCAATGTTTCTAAAAACAACAATACATTCCACGATACATAAGATATTTCCTATGTGATACCAACATGTTTCCGTATTCCAAGGGTGCGATACATGCATCGTAACTGATATTTAAATCACTGCTCAAGACAATCCTAGCTTTCCTGTCGAAACACTATCGAATGTGGATTACCGGTATCATTTTCATCAAGATGTGATGGGGGGCAGGTGAGGCATGGTGCATCGATGATGGGGTCCACCATATCAACAGCTTAGAATACCGTCGGCCACCACCCAATCCCCCATACCATTTTCAGATCAAACACAAAAGGCATTTCTTTCAATCAAGCAACATATAATACCTAACAATGAAAACTCTGATAGTAAAGAATAAATAAAACTTGAACCCAATATATGGAAGGAGTCGATGCTTACCGTAATCTTTGATGTTCTTGCCTCAAAGTATCAAGCTCTGAATGCATTTCAGGTAACTTTTTTATGTCAGCATGGGTTTTCTGTAATTCTTGGGTAGCCTGCTGGATTTGGCCCGTCAGCTCTTGTCTATCTGTTACTAGGCTCTGTGCCTCTTTATGTGCCTGCTGTAAATCCTTTTTCAGACTCTCACCAGCCCGGAGATCAGCCTCCATTTTGGCGATCTTTTCCAATAACCCTCTAATCTGAATATCACTCTCTGTTTGGATACTCCCTATATGTGCCTGTAGTCTCTGCATTTCCTGCTGAGCAGCAACAAGCTCCTGCCTCAGGGCCACATGGGTAGCAGCCAATCTTTGATTTTCCCTCAGCAATCGGTCTCCCTCAGCTGCCTGTAGTGCTATTTTGTTATCAAGAAGATCAGGAGGAAGTGCTTCCATAGGGTGGTGGCCTGTGGGTCCCATCCCTGGAAATGGACCGTGGCGCATCATCCCAGGAGCTTGGATGGTGCGGCCTTCAAACGTGGATGGTATGTGTCCTCTTGCAGCCATTTATATCCAGGTATTGATGGACCTGGAGGAAGCAGTGTTCAGCAAGTGAAAACCAAAGGTTAGTTACATGAGCTTTGTAATGTGGAACATAGGCTTAATAATACAGTTTTAAGCAAAAGGGAAAATATCAGGAAATAACATATAGATTATTTAATATATGCGCTTCCGGGAGCTTAGAGGTTTATATAGAGGGGGACTCACCTAAAAGTTCAATAATCGCAAAGCACGAAGCATACATCTTGCCCAGAACAACGGAAAAACCCTATATAAAATTTTATTGCAATAAAAAAACCTTAGTATTGGTCACTCTCAAAGGACTGTAAACATGTAAGGCGTTCCCATTCTTATCTTGACCAAGATTCAGGGTGGAAAATGTAAAACCACTTAATGCAGGTAATGTTTTTCAGCACCACCTCAGGCCAACAATGCTTTGTGGTACGCCCAAATGAACCTAAGCTCCTAACAATGACCCGTCTATAGTAGGTCTATCTCAATAGATCAACAGGTCTTTTGAAACACATTCTCTAAAATAGTTTCATGCTCTGTTGTCACAAGAGCTTGCCTATATATTTTGGTGACCTACGGATGGGAAGCGTCCTAGCTTCTAGGTGATCAACAACTATGGACACTGAACAAACACCTACCCCAATGTACCATAGTATGGGCACAAGGAACCACGGCCAAACATGATTCTTGACACACCCAAATGCCCATCTAAGCTTCCAATAATGTAGCATTTTCGATAGATGCACATGTTTCCCAACACATTCTTGAAAATGGTTTCATGGTTTGTTTTCACAACTGCTCACTTGGGCACTTGGGTGACCTAGTAGGGTCAGGCAGCCGCCTAGCTTGCAGCCAATCATCAATGAGCATGGATAATAAGAAGCGCCTCTAGAGTGGTAAAATTGGTATTTCCTATCAGGTAAAGCAAGAAAAGTTTGTGGATGTTTATCAACCTTCCAAAGCACAGGAAAAAATTATTTGTTTTATGCTATGCTATTATGTTGGGTTCTTGATACAGTATTGGCTGTGGAAGGAAGGATGGGCTGTGGTTAAGAGATCTGAAAACTGTGGATGCCGCTTTTTTGGGGAACTGTCTGTGGAGGTTTATAATGGAAGAGGAAGCTCTTTGGAGACTGGTTATCACTTGAAAATATGGGGGCGGAGGGGGTAGGTTGGGGAACAAAGGCCTTAATGTAGAGAGCGTCAAGATTATAGAAAGGCGTTAACAAAATCACAATGGTGTCCAAAAAGGAAATCAAATTCAAGGTGGGCAACAGCAATTGCATTTGTTTCTAGGAGGGCAATGTGATGCGTGGATAAATGACTCTGTACATTATTCCCACGCCTTGCCTTGATTGCAGTTGTTTTGGATGTAACTGTCTCTCAGTGCTTTGAGATCATCGGGGGTCATGTCACTTGGGATCCCAAAGTGTCGATGCAGTCCCGCATCAGGTAGGGACGAATAAGTGTTGCATCTGGAAAAGAATGGCAAATTCTCAGTAAGATCATTCTATGATGTGATTAGTGATCCAATCATCCTCTTATGCAGCACCATTGGTGTTCATTTGGCTTATCATGGTCCACTCCGTGTCAGCACTTTAGCATGATTAGTGGGATGATGCGAAAGTGTTGACCATCGAGAATCTTCGGAAAAGGCAAATGCCAATCAACAATGTCCTTATCATGTGCCTTTGGGATTCCAAGTTTGTGTACCACTTATTACTCTATTGTTCATTTCCACAGGCAATGTGGGGAAAGTTTTTTGAGTTGGTTCACCGCAAGTGGATGATGCCTTAGTCAATTGGTTTCTTTGCTTCTCTTTTTTTCTCTATTCTTTTTTCTTTTCCTCTTTGGGTGCAGAGGTGGTCCTATAGGGACAATTGCTTAGCGCCTTTCGCTCTTAGCGGATCTTTGGTCGATATGGATTGAGCAAAATGATCGGTACTCCCAGAATCATAACCGCTGCCTGCTAAAGTTTTTCAGAAGGCCAACGGCGATGTAGTTTTTCGGGTTCAACCAAGCCATTTGCGAATATTCCTTGTGTAAAAGTGAATTCCTTTAGGACGCCTGTTTTGTACTTTGTTTTAGCTTTTCTAAGCTTTGATTTCTTGTCTTCGCTCTTTTAGTAAAACTATAGTTTTTTTTTTTTTTTTTTTTTTTTGAAGATAGCAAGAAAATATATTTTTTAAAAAAAGGCAGAAGGCCAGAAGAACAAGAAGAACGAACAAAAGAAAACAAGATTAATAAATTTATAGTTGCCTTTCAAAAATAAACATTTTACATGCACAAGGTGAGGCACAATGTTTTCAGTATCTCGACAATATCAGCCGATATATCCCACGGTATATATTGTATCTCACCTGTGTGGTATGAAACGCACAGATAGTGTCTAAAATTTATCATATCAGAGGATATTTCGCAATGTATCGCATGGTATCGCAAATATCACGACCAGTACTTCACAAAAAAAAAAAAAAAAATACTCTGTATCAATGACATCTGTCGATATCAAGAGAAATCACATAAACTCCTGGAAAGTCCAAGCTAAGGGCAGAAAAATCCGAAGAAAAAAAATCCAAACCCTTTTTTTTCTTGATTTCTCTCCACTTCTAAATAGATCTATTGTGGATTTCGACCCATCCTTGTGAATCCCTTCAAAGAAAAACACCAATTTCAAGCCGGAATCATGATCCATGTCGATTTGGGGTTGTTTTCAATTTGGTGTGCATTTTCAATTTTTGATTTTTTTTTAATTTTAATTTTTTTTTGCTGTAAATCATATTAAATTAGTGTTAAATTGTTACAAATCCACAACTCTTCATATTTTGCATGAAAAAACATGGATTTGAAACTTCGATTTCGAGATTTGGGGGAGATGGGCTAAGATGCAAAAATTTGGAAAAAAATTAAAAATTTCCAATCTCTCAAGTCGATTGCAATCTGTATCCAAACACAAAATCAAAGATGTATGTAACCTGATCTAGTGATTCTTGGTAAATTTGGGAATTTTTTAAGATTTTTTAATTAAAAAATGTTTAAAACTAACTCTCTCTCTTCTTTCTTTTTTTTTTTTTTTTGAAATTCCACTTAGATCAGCGGTCAAGGGCTGCCATTTCAGAGTATTCAGTGGTGTTCAATAAAATCATCATCACATACACTTTAATTTTGGAATTTGGGGTAAGATAAGTAAATTTGCAGAAAATTAGGAAAAATTCAAAATTTCCCCATTTTTTTGTTACAAGCTTAGTGACTAAACATGAAACCAAACATGTATGTAGCCTGATCTAGTGATTCTTGGCAATTTTAGACATTTTTTCAAAAATAAAATAAATTTTTTTTTCAAAATTCCACTTCAATTAGCTGTCGATTGGCCCATTTTTCAAAGTATTTAGGAGTGTTTGATGATATTATCATCACGTACACTTTAATTTGGTGATTTCAGGAAAAATGGCCCGATATGCAGAAAATTGGAAAAAATTAGAAATTTCTGCAAATTACACCTATGTGTGTATGTGTGCCGCACACCAATTGAGACCGCAACCCAATCCTTAACATTTTTTTATCACGACAAGGCATCCCCACCCCCATTTTAAGGGAAGACTATTCCATGCGGATGCATGCAAACCACGTGCATCAGGTAATCCCGAGGAGGGGAATCGAACTCTCTTTTGTGGGGAACACACCCACAACGCTTACCGTTCGCCCAAACCCCGTGCAAGTCCAATCCTTTACAATCAACCTAGCTTTCCTAAAAACATCTAGGGCTCCCCCACTATACTTTCGAAAGCAACAATTGTATGTTTCCCCCCATAACACCAAAATGCTAGCCTGCAAGGCCAACCTACAACATTATGATGACGGGGTGTCCCCGCCCCATTTTAAGATGAGACTATTCCCTGCGGATGCATGCAATCACCCACAAACCACGTGCATCGGGGAATCCCGGGGGAGGGGAATCAAACTCTCTTCTATGGGGAGCACACCCACAAAGCTTACCGTTCGCCCAAACCTCATGCGGGTCCGATCCTTTACAATCAACCTAACTTTCCTAAAAACATCGAGGGCTCCCCCACTAGACTTTTGAAAGCAACGTACCCCCCATAACACCAAAATGATAACTAACAAGGACAACCTCCAACATCTCCTGCTAATCTTCCCAACCCCTCCACCTTGTCACAAAAGAATGAAATCCTTAATTGATGTAGGGATCACCCATTTTAAGTAGGGTGGGCCCCACTATGATGTGAATGTGAAATCCACTCCGATGATCGGGTGCATCAACCCATGTTAAGCCCAATGCCATAAATTCAGGTAGATCCATGATTCAGGTAGGCCAAAACAATGAAAGCAATTGGTACTTGGGAGAGGGATGCCCACCATCAATGTTTCCTCTTTGGGCAGCCACTTGGACTCGTCAAGAAAACGAAAGAAGAATGTTTTTTACATAAAGCAAATAGAAATTAACAACAACAAAAAGGGAACAAGTAGTTGAGAAACAAATCTAAACCATTGTATCAACACAAGTACAAAAAAGAATTTTTTTTTTTTTTTTTTAATCAACAAGGATAAGTTAATAGCTTGGGCAGTAAGAAAAGCCCTAAACTCCCGATCGAGAGAGTAAATAAAATTTCTATAAATGCAAGGAGAAATATCAAAGGATGAGAAATGAGTTCCCGATGCAAATTTCCACTAGAATGTAATATAATCATGCCCTTCAATGAGTATCTTTCTAAATAAGGATGAACTAAAATTTACAACAGTTCTCTAAGCACAAAAAACTTGAGGAGATTTATTTTTTTTTAATAAAGATAAAACCTGGGGAGATGGGTCACACACCTCCACAAGGCTCAAAGAAAGACATCGACAAAATCTTCCCCTTCTAATCTCTCACGACACCACCTATCTCTAAGCACCCACCAAAATCAAGCTTTAGCTAACCGAAATTGCTTACTAAAGAAAGCCCTAAACACCACACACACACAAATATATATATATATATATATATATATATATATATATATATATAGAGAGAGAGAGAGAGAGAGAGAGAGAGAGAGAGAGAGAGTTTTATTTAAGTGCAAGGAGAAATATTGAAGGATAGGAAGCAAGTTCCCGACGCAAAAATCCATTAAAATGCAATATGATCATTTCCTTTAGTGATTAGCTTTCCAAAGGAAGAGCTAAAAATTCATGGTGGTTCTAAGCACAAACAAACTTGTGGTGATTGGCCGCACATCTCCGCAAGGCACAAACAATCTACCCCTTCTCATCTCTCAAGACACCACCTATCTCCAAGACGCCAGCTTTATCATAGAGCACCTGCCCAAATTAAGCTTTAGATAACCAAAATTGGGTGGCACCCTTAAAATATTCTCTGAAATACAATTGCTCACTTCTTTTTTTCTTGAAAACCAACACTACCAGGAATTGAACCCTGGATAACTCACCCACACTACATTGTCTCTACCAACTCATTTAACCTACGATTGCTCACTTCTTGGATGATCATGATACTTTCCAAAGATCAAAATTATTGATCAATGGAGGAATAATATCACCATTTTTGTTTAATAAGATGCCAAAGTAGATGATTGACTCATTCCATACTAGAAATAATTGCAAATCCCAACCCTCCATTATCGCATGAGATCCGAACAAGAACACCATTGGAACTTGAGTCTAGGATCGTACAACGTGATAGTGTTAACTAGGGAGATTTTGTTATTGAAGTTTCTTCTACTCCTCTCTTCCCACATGATTCCAAAGGGCATCACTGACGCAAGACAATAGGCCTACCTATATGATGCGGAATGAAACTAAAGCAGAAATGTATAACAACAAATAATTAAATTAAACTACTCAATCACATTTGCAAGAATTTAAATAAGCAAGAAATCATTCACCACAACCATAAATCACAAGCATATAGTGAAAGAACTACAAACTCAAAGGCGGAACTTCCACATCCAAGTACAAGGTTAATCCTAAAATCAAAGGAATGGACTAGGGTTCCTAGGGTATGGCTGAAATTGGGGTTTAATGGGAATTAACATTAGGGTTAGGGTTTAGGTGATTTAGGAATTAGGGATTTATAGATTTAAGGCCATGGGAAAGTTGAAAATTGGATTTGGGCGAAAGGGATGGTCGGATTTTAAAGTTGTGTGGGATGACGTTAAGTTTTAGGGTTTCAGATGGAAGGAAGTTGGGGTTTTGGGGAAAAACGAAGTTTAATGTGGTGGGGGCCTATGCTGAATCAAATGAGTTTTGACTATGGATTCAAAGAGAAATCAAAGATTCTTCAAACGAATGTAAAAAGAAACAATCAAATACCTAAAATTGTAGAGAAGAAAGAAAAAAGATAATCAGCATCACACCAAAGAAGCTCCAATCATAGGAGGGCTCATGCTCATCTCAAGCAATGAAGGATTTTCTCTCAATATTCATAATAACATAATGAAAAATAGGGTTTCTAACAAAGAATATATAGTCCACGTCTAAAAAAAATGCACTAAAGTGGTTAAACAAGAAAAAAATAAAAAAAGAACGCCTAAAAAAACAATCTGCATGTTCAGTTGGACCGTCCGACAGAACCGTCAGACAGAACCCAAAAAATTGTGGGATGTCTGCTGGTCCTAGAGCGATGGTCAAACGGGGGCGTGAATGCGAGATGCCAGCAGAATGATCGGCCAGACAAAGGCTAGGGTAGCTTCCTTCCCACCGCATCCTTCCTTGTGTGTCAGAGATACAAAGCAAGTGCATCGGAAAAGAACGGGGGTCGATCTATTCTACCTCGTCTGCTCCTCTGATATGCTCCTACTGCTCATGTGCGCCTCAAATGTCATCGAACCACAACGAGATGGGCGTGACACGTCTCTTACACTGGTACACTCAAGAAAAGGAACGTAATAGTTTGATGTCCCCATCAACTCCCCCTGGCTAAGAAGAATTCACCTCTTGCGAAATAAAGCTCCGGTACTGCTCTAAGATGTCTGGATCAACTCGTCGCAAGTCGGTCTCTATAAGCCACAAGCCACATGTAATTTGAAGTCGGCATGTTCTTCCACTTGACGAGATACTTTTGGTACCCTCCTTTACTAATGGGCACCACTTGTTCATCCAATATGTCTTCAATCTCTTCATTTCTCTCGGGTATGTGTGGTAAAGGGGGTAAAAGATTGGGCAGACTAAGTAGGGATAGGCCATGACATATGAGCTAGGGTAGATACGTCATCTGGGTGACCTTTAAAAGCCACTAATTCATATGTGATGTAGGGAGGGAATTCCATGGTCAAGGGCAAGGATCAACGATCTTCTTGGAGGAGATGGACCAGAAGAAAAACAAGAAGAAACTAAGGAATTTTCGATTTTGGAGTTTTAACCAAAACAGGAAATTGTTATTCCCGTTTTTGGATTTCAGCCCAATTTGTGGGGTCCATCTTGATCATTTATGATGATCCGTTCCGTCCATTTTGTAGAGCTGCTCGACGTCGAGAAAACCTAACAAGTTTCACGTTGATCCAAGTTATAGATTGACCGTGGTGTCCAAAATAGTATGAACTATCCAGAAAGTTCCAAATTTCCCCGACTTAACTTGGAGATAGTCCAGGTGACCCACTACTACCAATATGAAGAATTTGAACTGACCTTCTTGAAGAGTACATCGATGTGTCAGCAAAACTACGAAGTTCTGTGGCAATCAGATGTGTGAATTGCTCATACCAGTGGAAGGAAGACAACGCTCAACATGCGTTATATAGTTTGCATAGATTTTTCTGATTTTCTTTCCTATTTCACTTAGGAGTCTTTTCTTAGTACGCAAGTTAGGGTTTAGGGTTAGTTTAATTCTATTTAAGTTGATTAAATTCATTTCTGTAATTAGCTTTTGATACTTTTCTTAATGAAATTTGAGTTTATACTCTTTCTTCTTCGTGGATTCGAGTTGTTCCGTCGTGGATTCCACAAAGGCAGGTTGAGGATTCCTTGTAGATCCGTGGATTCGGATCAATTATTCGTGAGGGAGACAGTGCTTGATCCCACAACTCGCCCTGCCCGCATTAATTGGTATCAGAGTAGGTTCTTCCTTGGAAAGATGTCTTTTGATGGTGGCTACGGCAAAAATCCTGTGGATAGTGCTCCAAGGATCCATCCTTTCAAAGTGGCAACTTTCGGGGCGACGCTTGAGACATTCCGGTGGAAGACTCATCAAGCCATGCAAGAATTGAAGGTTAGGTTCGACCACATAAACAAGATACTAGAACGGTCCTATGAGAGGATGACAAAACTTCCATCTTCAATGGCCATGACCGCATCGAAAAATGCTTCGCTGAGGTTGAATATTACTTCAACTACATGCAAATTCTTGAAGAAAGGAAAATCTCAGTCGCGACAATCTACCTAGATGACGACACTTGAGATTGGTGGATGGAAGACATACAAATGCGTCGGAAGCAAGAAGGAAGGCCACCAATTCATTCGTAGCAGTGGATGAAACGATGATTGTTGTCCTGTTTCATAGTAGACGAAGAAGATCTAAGGGAGACGGTGTCGCAACCGACTCCCAGCCACCATCAGTCGCATACATGTGACGTTACTGTAAACACAAAAATCCTTCTCGAAGCTTTTGAAGTAGATGTCATTCATGCAAACACGGAAACCCCTCTCGAAGGACCTGCTGAATCATTAAAGGTAAAAGCTATGGAGGGAGGGGAGGAGGTACCACCCACCATCGTCTCAGAAAATATTCAAGGTTTTGAGAAGATGGAGGAAGATGATATCCCAGATGTGGTGAACAAGGAAGAGGATCATGTTATCACTCTAGAAATTGTAGATCTGGATTCGCAGGAGTTCATGAATCTGTCAGAGGCTAATTTTTCTTCGATAGAGTCAATCTTCAGTAGCACAATTGGTAGAGCAGATCCATTTGCAATATTTCTTCTTCCTATTGAAAAGAAGACGCCGATGTTTGTTGCGCTATGCCAGAGAATGGCCGAGGACAAGTATCCCCAATCACGTCCAAGTACTATTCTCAAGTCGAAGCCATGGAAGAAGATGAAAGCTAATCTCCATCATGATATGAGGCAAAACTCAAGGTCAAGTTTTCTTTAAGTGGAGGAGTTTGATGTAGGGAGGGAATTCCAAGGTCAAGGCCGAGGATCGACAAACTAAGGAATTTCCAATTTTGGAGTTTTAACCAAAACATGAAATTGCTATTCCCCTTTTTGGACTTCGGCCCAATTCGTGGGGCCCATCTTGATCATTTATGATGATCCGTTTCGTCCATTTTGTAGAGCTGCTCGACGCTGAGAAAACCCAACAAGTTTCACGTCGATTCAAGCTATGAATTGACGGGGGCATCCAAAATAGTACGAACTATCTAGAAAGTTTCAAATTCCGCCGACTTAACTTGGAGATGATCCAGGTGGCCCACTACTACTGATATGAAGAATCTTAGCCGACCTTCTTGAAGAGTACATCGATGTATCAACAAAACTACAAAGTTCTGTGGCAATCAGATGTGTGAATTGCTCATACCAGTGGAAGGAAGACGACGCCCAACATGCGTTATACAGTTTGCACAAATTTTTCTGATTTTCTTTCCCATTTCACTTAGTAGTCTTTTCTTAATACGCAAGTTAGGGTTTAGGGTTAGTTTAATTCTATTTAAGTTGATTAAATTCATTTCTATAATTAGCTTTTGATAATTTTCTTAATAAAATTTGAGTTTATACTCTTTTTTTCTTCGTGGATTCGAAGATTAGCTCGTGGATTCGAGTTGTTCCGTCGTGGATTCCACGAAGGCAGGTTGAGGATTCCTTGTAGATCCGTAGATTCGGATCAGTTATTCGTGAGGGAGACGATGCTCGATCCCACAACTCGCCCCGCCCACATTAATATGTCAGGTGGAAAATCTACTGCATACGCATTAGTGCCCAAGCGTTTTAAGATTTTATAAAGGTCGGCACTACATGCTTGTAATTTCTTAACGGTTCCTCGTGGGAACCGCTTTGGTCCTAATGCAAACCATGACGTAATCACCCACTTGAAATTCCTACAACCTGCGATGTGAGTCATCATTTAATTTATATTGTTCGTTGCTCACATTTATCCGCTTCCTAATTCATCATGCAACTCATGGATATGCCGTACAAATGACTCAACTAACTCTGATGGTCTACATGAAACAAACATGGGGATGAGATCTACAGGTTTCCTAAGTTTACAACCAAGTACGGCTTCAAATGGACTCATACCTATAGACCAATTTACTAAACTATTGTATGCAAATTCAACTACAGGTAAAATGGTGTCCCATGTTCTAGTGTGAACACCCACCAAGCATCAGAGAAGATTCCTTAGACTCCTATTTATTACCTCTGTTTAACCATCGGTCTGCGGATGGTACACCGACGAAAACTGGAGCCTCATGCCCATAATATGGCACACTGTCTTCCAGAAGTAACACATGAATCGCACATCACGGTCAGACACGATTCCATGCAGGCGAACTACCACCCCAAATAATATCTTAGCTATGTTGGAGGCATCTAAAGTTTTGGAGCAAGGAAGTGGGCCATTTTTTTAAAAATGGCCCATCACCACAAAAAATGGAATTGTGCTTTCGAATAGTCTTTGGAAGCCTAAGCACGAAGTTCATACTGATATCTTGCCACGACTCGTGTACCACTAGCAAAGGCGTGCATAATCCCGTGTTTTGCCTCTTTTGTTTTACTAGCCGACAAGTATGACATAGTCTTATCATTTTGGCGAACTCTCTCTTGAGACTTGGCCAATAGGGTCCTCAGCTAGGGCAATGATCTTGTCTCTCTCGAAATGTCCGGCAACTCCACCCGCATGAAGTTCTTAGACAAGGAAATCCCGTAGGGATGTACGAGGAATGCAGAGTCTGTCTCTTTTAAATAGGAAACTATCGAATAAGACAAACCCATCACTATTCCTCTAATCATCCAAAAGTGACGCATATATGTGTCCGAAGTCAGAGCACGAAGGATATTCATCTTTCAAGTTCTCAAATCCCGTGACTTCAACACTCATGGTCTGAAGGAGCATCACTCCAAGGCTACGGGCATCTGTAAGTTTGTTCTCGACCTCGACCTTATGTTTCAATACGAACGAGTACTTTTGAAGAAACTCAACCCACTTTGCATGCCTTGGGTTCAGTTTCATCTGAGAGCCTAAATAACGTAAGGCCTCATGGTCAGAAAACAAGACAAATTCTTGCAGTAGCAAGTAGTGTCTCCAATGTCTCAATGATTGGACTGCTGTATAAAAAAATTATCATAGGTAGAGCATCGTTGCTTCGCCTCATTTAACTTCTCACTAAAGTATGCAACGGGGTGTCCCTCCTAGCTCAACTCTCCACCTATACCTATACCCGATGCGTCATACGCAACTTCAAAGACTTTAAAAAAGTCTGGAAGGCGCATGACGGGCGCTTCACTCATCTTGCCCTTGATTTTCTTAAAAGTTCTTAAGGCTGCTTTAGTCCAGATGAACTCCCCTTTCTTGATACAGTCTGTAATGGTACTAAATCTTCGGATGAATCGCCTATAAAAAGTGGCTAAGCTATGAAAGCTTCGCACTTTGTGAATATTTTACGGTTCAGGCCATTCCACTATGGCCCTAATCTTCTCAGGGTCTGCTCTCATCCCCTCAGCTGACACAATAAACCCTAAGAACATAACGCCCGTAGGCATGAAGGTACACTTCTTAAGGTTAGCATAAAGTTTCTCAGCTCGAAGGAGCCCGCATACTAGCCTTAAGTGGTGGAGATGTTGTTCATTTGATGTACTATAAATGAAGATATCCTCAAAGTACACCACCAGGAACTTACCCATAAAGGGTCTCAACACCTGAGTCATGATCCTCATGAAAGTGCTCAAGGCATTAATTAAGCCAAAGGGTATGACTAGACACTCGTATAACCCGTCCTTCGTCTTGAAGGTCGTCTTCCGCTCATCTCATCGACGTATACATATTTAGTGATACCCACTCTTGAGGTCCACGTTGGAGAATATGGTGGCACTGGCTATCATGTCTAACATGTCATGAAGGCATAGTATAGAGAACCGGTACTTGATCGTGATTTTTTTAATGGCCCTATTGTCCACGCGCATATGCCACGTGCCATCCTTTTCTTTTTTTTTGCCTGAGAAGTGCTGGCACGGAGCATGGACTCATACTCTCTCAAATGAAACCCCCTTATGAAGGAGCTCATCAACCTACTTCTTCAATTCTGCATTCTCTGTAGGGTTCATTCTATAATGAGGGAGGTTAGGTAAGGTTGACCCAAGGACAAGATCAATGGCGTGCTTAATGTCCCTCATGGGTAGTAGCTCATCCGGTAAGTCCGCCAGAAAGACATGCAGTACTCTAAAATGGGACTCACCTCTGGTGCTACGTCTTCCAAAACCTAAGGTGTAGCCTCCCTAGCCACAAGGGCATACACCATCGCATCCTCTATAACCTCTCTCTCAAACTCCTTCGCATTCAATATGTGGAGACACTTGGATTACGATTTCCTCACTACCTTTTGCTTACCCTTTCTCACATCCTCCTTTGCACCTGAGGGATTCTTGGGTGGAAGAGAATTTAACTTTATCTTCTTTCCCTCATGCATGAAAGAGCACATATTGGAACGATTGAAGATGGTTACATCAAGGTCATACAGCCAGGGCCTACCTAGGATGATGTGGCCTACATCCATGGGCAGAACATCACACCACAGCGAGTCCGTGTATATGGAGAATTAGATAGAGATCAGACATCGCTGCGACACTGGCATGGAGGATGCATCAACCCACGACATGGTTCTCCCCAATATAGTATGGTAGGTCAGAATAGTATTCTGACAATCTTCATAAGAGGGGCATGGTTCCCCCCGAATATCTACCTCCTCTACCATAAGGAAGCGAAGTTTGTGGACCACCTCTTCATTCATTACAGCCTAGCTTTTGAAGTTTAGAGTGGTATTTTGATGGAGTTTGGTGCTTCTTGGGTGATGCCTTCTGCAATCGATGCTCTATTTATCTCTTAACATTTAAAAGGGGGGACAAAGCCTAAATAGAGGGTCACCCTACTGGCAATTGTCCATTTGGATTGAGAGGAACAGTTGTTGCTTTCAGAATAGGTGTCATTTGTCGTCAGGGGTTTACTAGTCAAGTCCATCAGTTCCTTTTGAATTGGGTGCCTTAGTTGGCTTGGTTGTATTTTTTTCTTTCTTTTCCTTTTCTTCTTCTTCTGTTTGTTGTATTTTTCTTTCTAGTTTTTTTTAGGCCTCGTTAGCCTAAATAAACCAGTACCTTTCAAAAAAACAAGATTTTGGGGGAAGGGCCATTCGAAGGACGGGCTCTAGATGAAACTTGTTTGATTATGAATTAGATCCATATAACCTTTAAATGTGCTTGATGGGGCACGTTTTGCTAGAAACAAACTAGATGAATTTTGCGAGAGATGAACCAGACGAAAGCATTCAAGTTCCCTTGACAATCGACAAGAATCTCTTTTACTTCCAAAGTGTTCCTCAGCATACTTTGACCTCAATTCCTAACCATAATCAAAGGTAAAGGGCACACTGGGTGATCATATGGGGGTATTGAAGGATATAGAAGAATCTTCAATGCCGTTGTTTTTTTCCATCGATTGGGAATCAAACATTCTATAGCTAGCTAGTGGCCCATCTCTGAAGAATTCAAAAGGATATTGAGATCAGATTGGCATAAAACCTGGAGTTAAATCATCCCAAAAATATTCCATTCTAAACAAAAAAGGGCCCTTGGGTTTCCCCTACCATTTTGATATGGAAACTCAACATCGATTGTAGCTCCCATGGCAACCTAGGTCATGCAAGCATAGGCTGAGTAGTGGGAAATGACAGATGTTCTATTTGTTGAGCCTTTTACGACCCATGGGTAAGATTAGGATAACCTTTTTCTACAAAAGATTTGAGTGCTCCCTCATTTTAAAATGAGATTCTAAGAATGCAGTTGCATAAGCCGTTGATCATTGCAACAAAGCCCTTTGGAAGCCTAATTTCCTTGTAAACAAAATCAAGGTAAAAGTTTACTCTCATTCTATCGCCTTTTCTCATGTATCAAGGGAGGCCAACTCTACAGCTGACGTGCTCGCTAAAGAAGGAACCTCCAAAATGAAGATGCATATTGCCAACGGTTATCAATTGCATTGATGAATTTATGGCCTCCTCTTGGTTTCTAATAAAATTAATCAATTTCAATAAAAAAGAAAAAAGAAAAGAAACGAACATGCAAATGCAAGGACTTTTTTCCTTAGAAAACATTTACGTCCTATTTGAGCTTGGATTTGGAACCCCCTGGATTTGAAACCCCCTTGTTGTGTTTGGCACCCCTAGATTTGGAGTCCCCCGTAATCGAAAAGTATGATATTTACAGGGTCTGAATTTAATTACAACTTTAATATCCCTAATTAGTGTACATATGTAATGTTTAATACAATGGCTGTAATAAGCCTGTTGAAATATATACTTTGGCCGAAAATGATAAAATTCCAAGTCTCGAATGGGCCACAAGCACAGGATCACATCCAAGTGCCTAACCTACGAATTTTAACCATTGATTTCCATGGACAATGTTTGGACAACGCAGATCATCCTATTAAAGTAATTTTAGTGATGCAGTTGATCATCTAATTGTTTTGGGATATCATCAGTGGGCCATGTGCCCAATAGATTAGTAGCCTAGCTACACACATGTTACATATGTGACTCTTGGAAGGATTTTAGATGTAATCCAAGCTTCTACCTTGGATTTCAAACCTCCTCATTGAGGGGATTTGAAACCCCCTCAAATCCCCCCAAATCCATAGTGCCAGACGGGCCCTTAGAATTTGCAACTACATTGCCAAGAAACAACATAGATAAATCAATAGTAACCAATCAAAATCTCCGCCGAAAAATGCCCAATTACGAATTAGTGCATTCGAAGTAAAAGGCAGGTGCACTGCAGGAGCACCAGTTTCTCTGAAGCAGCGGTGTGCACAAGTGACTGGAACCATTCAAGAGGTACACCATGAATTAGCCATGAGCAGATTCTGCAGCACTACAAAAAATCCTACCCATTCGAGAAACAGCCATCTAAAATATAGAAAAATGGCCAACGGTTTACATTCAATCCCATAAATCAGATGGTTAGGATCATGCCTGGAGAGCCATTTCTCCGATGACCCATCCATGATCAGGCCCACCTCATGAACAGTCCCGATCACCCACATACTGCTCCAATTTAGGGATCACATATCTACCAACCTTGTTCTGATTATTTATTCCCAGAATCACTATAAGTCCAAATCTTCTCTTTCTGAAAAATAATCACAGACATATTCTACTGATATTCACAAAATTAGATCAAAAGAAGAAGAAGAAGAAATTTCATTCCAATTACAACAAATCCCAGTCCGTTGCAATGACGATAATACCACAATGATTCTTAAAAACACTGCAAAACGGAAAAATAAATAAAAGAGAGCCCCCATTCACACCGACCCCTAATGAATTCCATACATGCAATTTGTACTATTCCAATTCCCAAAAACCGAGAATGGGTGTGTGTTAATCAACCAGGGCGAGTGTAGATATCAATTCCCGAAGAACTCAAGAAGACAGGAACGAGAAAAATATAAACCACAATTCGAAAAAGGAGGATGATTGACATTGAAATGAAAAAGAAAACCCTAATTTCTGTTTTCTGTACCAGAAATGGAAGGGATTTTTTTCACCTGAGAGAGATTTTGGGGGATTGAATGCTGGGAAGATTTCGAAAAGGAGACTGCAGACCCCAGAGCCCTAAAATAGTAAAGAGGATGAATTACAGGTCCTCGAGCCAAGATTTTTTCACATTGTACTCGGGTTTCAGTTCTGACAAGTGGGACCCACGGACTGTTGCATCCCATCCGTGGACGACCGATAGATAGGAAAACCGTAGATTGCTTTCTTTTTTTTTTTCTTTCCTCTTCTTAACCGTCCATGTGTAGGCCACAAATTGAAAGGTTTAGATATTCTTTCGGGGAGAAAATTTTGAACATAATCTATCCATTGAGATAGACAACAGTCCAATGGTTTAGATCACTGAATCATGGGCCTTAACTTTCTTTAATGGAACCCTGAGTACATTGTGCAAAGCCTTATATGGAGGATAGTAGGATCTTTATAAAAGTGGACGTTATTTGCTACTCCGGCTGCCTATTGCACTTGATATGCAGGCACACAGAATTTGTACTCGTGGCATACATCAAACTCAAAATAAGCTGACTAAATAAGGAAACCCGCGTCTCTAAAAGGGAAGCGGGTTGCGTACTAAGCTGAGTAAACTCTGTGGGGCCACCGTGATTTACGTATTTTATCCCCTCCATCCATTCATTTTACCCAATAGTTTCAGGCTTAAAAACAAAAAAAAAATGAAGCATATCAAAGCTCAAGTGGATCGCACCATAGGAGACACTGTGAGTTGAATGTCGACGATGGAAAAAACATTTGGGCCACAGAAGTTTTTGGATCAAGCTATATTTGTGTTTTCCCCTCATCCATCCCGTGATCTGATGAACAAGTTGGATGACAAATAAGTATTATTGTGAGCCTTAAGAAGGTTTCAACATTTGAAATCATTATTCCCACATTTTATTGTGATGTTGTCCACTTGAGCTTTTGATATGCTTCAATTTTAGGTTCAACCCCTAAAATGAGCTAGAAAAGCAAATAGATGGCATGGATAAACGGCATACACTTATAGTGAGCCCAACAAATTTACTAGCATGATGGAGAGAATTGAGTAGCACGCAATCCAATTTCCTCTCTAAGTCTAATGCATCATCATTGAGCTTTATACCAGCCAATCAAAGTTTGCCATGACGCTGGATAGTGGGTGGATCATGCTGATGTGTGCCACTTTTTAGGAGGCTTGTGTGATTTGATTGAAATGTGAGAGTAATATTCATGACCAAAGTTGCCACTAGCCAGTTAATTTAATTCTACAACTGATTAAACAATACGTTAGAAGTAACTGGAAGAGGTCTAGGCATTTCAATAGCTAATCTTAGGTTCGAAATGCTAAGGAGACACTAACCCCACCGATGGGTGGGGTGCATTGTGTGACTAACCAAGTGGGTGTGTTGCACAGCTAACAGGGTGGATGTGTTGCATGGCTAACAAAAAAAATAAGCATTAAGAGAAAAAAACCTAAAGTTTTGTCTTAAAATGACTCATTGATCCGCGATATAAAATTCGAGGTAAGGGACCACAGTTACAAAAGGGGAAATGGTTAAGCATCATCTTTGCTTGTACAGACATACAATTTATACTTCACAAGATTAATTAACAATAAAGGATTATGGTTAACTCTTATATACTAATAATATGCAAGTGTGTAAGGTGTTTACCCATGTGAATCCTTTTCTATCATTGCACTTTCTCAATAGCCATAGATTATGAGTTATGAAATTTTTTCTTATTACCTCTACCCACATTTGTTTTAGCCTTTACTTTTTACTCTTTTAGAATTCCCAACTTATACCAACTCACTCGTGATTAATGTAGTTCTTGACTTTCGTTACATATGAGTAAACCATCTTAATCTACCTTTTTCTTGTCTTGTTATCCATTAAGGCTTGTTTGTTTTTCAATTTCCTAGGTAAATGACGTGTAAAGGGGCAATTATTATTTACCTTTATATTCACACAGGAAAGTTACTTTTGACATTGACTTGATGTTGATTGGTGCATAAAAATCAAGAAAATGTGAGTTTTTTTTCTCTAAAAACTTGTAGGGCCCACTATTATGTTTGTGCTTGATCTGTGCTGTCCATTTATTTTTCCCTCTAATTTTAAGGTATGACCCCAAAAATGAGGCAAATCCAAAGCTTAAATAGACCACCATACAAAACAGAGGGAAATGAATGCTTATTGTTTATTTCTTTTTTAAGACCACAAGTTTTGGATCAAGCTTATATTTTTTTTTTTCTTTTCCTTCATCCATGTCTATGTGACATTATGAACAGGTTGGTTGGCAGATACACATTTTTATAGGCCCTATGATTATTTAAACTTTCAACTGTAGGCGTTAAATTTACCCTATTTCTTGTAGTGTGGTCTCCTTGAGCCTTTTATCTGCTTCATTTTTTGGTAGGTGCCCTAAAATGAACACATAGAACATATACAGGAAGTGGATCAAACACATGCATAACGATGGGCCCCACAAATGTTGGCACCATAATTTTTGTCCGATAACAGTGCCTTTGCACTGCAGTTTTCGAGGTCAAATTTCATCCAAATTTCTTTTTTTCCAAATAATTGTAAATTGTAATAAGTGCTCATTTACATTTCATTTACCCAGGGAATTGAAAAACTAACAGGCCCTTAGTGTTATTTTTAAATGCTCTTGAATATATTCATTTGTAATGTTATTATTTCTTTTCTTGCCGCTCACCCATCTTAACATCCCCATTTTAACTGCACTTATCATATGAGTTTGTCATTCCTCAACCGTAAAAGTGTTGGCTGGATAAATAGTACACCTGTAATGATCAAGCTCCATAGATCCTAACAAGAGGCACTTTTTTATTCATTTCATCCTTCTTGAAGTCTATGAGCAACATTCATCTCAATTGTTCTACTCTTATGAATTATCAATTCAAAACATCAAAAAAGAATTATTTTAGAAAAAAAATTGAGTAATAATCTTTACTAATTTCTCATTCTCATTCTCACTCCTACTATTATTAAAATAGTAATCCACATACTTTGTTTTAATGTAAATCTTTTAAATTATAAAGCACTTCTCTATACATCTAGCTTTGTTTAGGCACCTTGTCAATCAAAACTAAGTCCTCATCTCTTCATCCAAATGCCTCATTAACTCGTATATAAGTTTGATTATAATCAAAGAGTTAACCCAAGGCCTCCAAGTAACATTCTAAAAATCGGATTTGTTGAGTAATCAGACCCTTTGATTTTGTGGACACTTGTTTGTTAAAATATGATTGCATATTTTCATTTTAACCGCCCAATAAATTATCCACCAATCCAATAGTAAAATAATCAAATTAGCAAATAATTTTTGGTCCACGGTATATTTCAATTTGGCCCATGATTTGCACCGTTTAATTTAAATTGATTGTATGTGTGTAACCTCTAAGTAATATATCGTGAAACAAATGATTCTTGGGCGATTTTATGAACGGTGTACTTCATCTTTCATCTTGGATAAGTGAGGCCCACTTTCTGCAATCCGTTCAATTGACTTGTTGGGCCCCACCTTAGATCATGGGTCTAAGGTTGCCCTGATTGAAAGAATCTTTCTGCAAATATTTGGTTTCTAAGCCAAACCAGTTTAGGTGGCAAGACCAAGGCACAAAAAATTAGATTTTTTTTATCCAATGGTACCCACCGTAGATGGTGGATTGATTCCCAATATAGAAACTCTGATACTCTGGTAGGGTGTGATAGATGACACGCAGGCACCTAGAAATTGCACACATAGTATGCAAGTAGTCAAATTCAACCGTCCAGATTATGGTACCCAATGCAGACATATCATGAGCTAGAAATTAAGCTTATTTGATTATCTGACCATCAGATTGGTGCACATTCATTGCATGGTTGGAAATGAAAAACATCCAAAGGTAGTATTAATGGGAACAAGTGTCCACCAATCAGAGGTTAGAATTGTTCAACCAATCTAATCTTGGGATTGTGACTTGGCGACAGTGAGCTCCACAATCTAGTCGGTTTTACTTTCGTTGATATATGCCACGTGTACAATTTCATAGTGCCTGCACATCAAGCCTTGTACGCTACGCGAGTATCATATGACTTGTCTAGAGAGATGGCTTCAATTGAGTTTAGAGTGGATTTGTTTCTATTTCACTCATATAAATACATTGCAAATGAGTAATATTGATTATTTACAATGTATTTCTTTGCACATTTATTAGAATGATAATTTACTATTTGTTTTTTGTACACTGGAATCAAGAGAGAGTGATTTTTTTTTTGGACCTACCATGATACATGTGTTTTATCCACTCAGTTTATCCATTTTGCAAGGTGATTTTAGGGCATGCACCCAAAATTGAGGTAAATCTAAAGCTTAAGTGGACCACGCCATGCAGAATAGTGAGTTGAACTCCTATCGTTAAAAACCTTTTACGACCATGATTTCCTATGGCGTGGGCCGCTTGAGCTTCGGATCTGCCCCATTTTTTGGCTCGTATCCTAAAATGTTCCGATAAAATGGATGGACGGTATAGTTATCTCATTGACATCACAATGAGGCCCATAAATGTACTTTAATCCTTTTCATACCCTTTTTATGAGGAGGAAATATTGGTTCTATCAAACAGGGGTAAATGCATCTATGCTAATAATTACTCACATCCATTTACCTTGGGGAAATGAAAACAAATAGAATTCATTGTCGTTGCCTCTCATTAGTGCTCCTAATTGCCATTACAACAGCTCACAAAGCAGGCAGATTTTCTCTTCCCTATAGATTGCACGTGGAATTTTTTTAAGCCCCACCATGATTTATGTGTTAGATCCACATGGTTTATCAATTTTTTCAATCATTTTAGAACACGAGCCCAAAAATTAAGGCACATCCAAATCTCAAGTCGACCATATCATAAAAAGCAGTGGGAATTGAACGAACTACTGTTTAAACCTTCCTAAGGCCGACTCTGAGGTTTATTTGCCATCTAACTTGTTCATAAGGTCACACGGACCTGAATGAAGGGAAATATCAAATATCAGCTATCAGCTTGATGCCTTATATGGCCTTAAAAGTTTTCAATGGTAGGCATCAATTCCTACTATCTTGTGTGGTGTGATGAATCCACCTTGTTTTTTGGGCTCATATCCTAGAATGATATGAAAAAACATATGGACAGTGTCGATCTAAGAAATGCATCATCGTGGAGCCACCTAAAGTTCACACGTCAAGAAATTTCCTTTGCTTGCACATTCTGGGGAGAGAAAATACAAACCATAAGTTTTGACATGTAAAACTTCCATGGCCCCATCATGATGCATGCGTCATCCACACCATCCATTCAATTTTTCATATCATTTGAAGGCATAAGACAAAAAAGAGGCAAATCTAAAGTTCAAGTGGGCCATACTATAAGAAACAATAGGAAGTAGATGCCTACTGCTGAAAACTGTTTGGGGGTTACAGAAGGCTCTCATCAAGTGGATGTTTGTTTTTTCCCTTCATCCAGGTCCGTGTGACCTTCTAAGGTTGGAAGAGGTTAGATGGCAAATAAGCCTCACAGTGGACCCTAAGATGGTTTCAATGATAGTTGTCATTCAATCCTTGCCACTTTATGTGATGTGGTCCACTTGGGCTTTGGATACGCCTAATTTGTGGACTCTTTCTTGAGAATGACCTGGAAAAATTGATGGACGGTGTGGATCGAACACATAAATTATGGTGGGGCTAGAGAAAATATGTGTGCTTTGTGAGCTAGGGAACCGATTAGCTGAGATCCCGGATCCACTGAGGTGGGTGCGAGCCCTGACTGCAAGGCTCACTGTGATGTCTTTGCCTTGAATCCACACTATGCAACCATTTTGAAGGCTCCATTAAGTGCATGATCCAAAAAATGAAGCTGACTCAAATCTTAGGTCAACCACACCACAGGAAACAGTCGTGATTGAATCCCCACCATTAAAAACTTCATGGATTCCCCTAGAATGTTTATTTTCCATCCAACCTATTTATAAGGTCACAAACACCTAAATGAAGAGACCACACAAATATCATCTTGATCCAAAGCTTTTGTGGCCCACAAGAAGTTTTTAAGTGTCAATCACCACTGTTTCTTGTACAATGGTCCATCTAGAATTGGGAACTACTTCATTTTTTGGATCTTGCCCTAAAATGGCTTTCAATTTGGATAGATGGCATGGATGTAGTCACATACATCACAGTGGGCCCCACTGTCAAGGGTCTGACCCGCCTCAGTGGATGGTGATAATATTGCTGCCCAACAAATACCTAAACTAGTTAAAATAGGCTTGGGCAACAATATCATCACCATCCATGTAGACTTTTCGCTTACAACAACTTGATGCAATATCATTATGACTAGAGTTGTACATGAGTCGAACGGAGTTGAACTTGGCATAGCTTGACATGGCTTGGACAGCAGTCAACCCTAGCTGGAACTCAGCTCAGCATAGTCCTCGAGGATTATTGTCCAGCTTGACCCGGTTTGGTCAGTAGCTCGGGCCAATTCGATCTGAGTTCAAGTTACAATGGACAGCGGTCGTCCGGGTTATGGTTTAAGATTTTATTTCAAAAAATAATATATGATGCGTACAATATATATGTATATATCATGTATATAATATAAATCAAATCAGAGAGAGAGAGAGAGATCGAGTCACGAGTGTTACCAAACGAGTAGTGGCAGCTGGGCAAGGCATTGACCGTGACGGACGAGCAAGAGCAGTCGGGCAGGGCAAATACGGACGAGCACTTGAGCAGGGGCAGCCGCGGGGGGGGGGGGGGGGGGGGGGGGGAATAGATAGATAGATAGATAGAAAGAGAGAGAGAGATGAAATTGATAAGGGGGCTAGGATTTTTTAAAATCTATTTATATTACTTAAAGTACCCGAGTCGAGTCGAGCCGATCTAAGTCGAGTTTGAGTTTAGTATTGAACCGAACCAATTTGAGCTGGGTCTAGCTCGGATTCGGCTCGAAATTTTTTCAAGTTCGAAAAATTTTGATAGACTTGAAAGTAGCTTTTCCGAGTCGAGTCAAGCGGTTAACCGAGAGAACTCGACTCGTGTACAGCTCTAATTATGACCCATCGTGTTCTCAAATTGTCAAAATGGACTTAGGCAGCAATATTATTGTCGCCTTGGTTGAGTTTGCCTTTCAAATTTCTACATGGAGTTCAGCGGCTTTATGGAACGTTGGGCCTTATTATGGATTTGGATTTTGGGT
Organism: Liriodendron chinense; assembly: GCA_003013855.2. NCBI lineage: Eukaryota > Viridiplantae > Streptophyta > Magnoliopsida > Magnoliales > Magnoliaceae > Liriodendron > Liriodendron chinense. The sequence continues at coordinate 1,109,615 of ML058590.1, forward strand.
TGGATGGGTAGGCTTATAAGGTTTCTAAGCTCATAAGTCATCTATTGAAGTTCAAGATAAGTGTATGGTTTACTGGGATGGGGTGTCTACAGAGTGTTGATAGGGGGGACAAGTGGCAACCCCTAGTGGAGGCCACCTGCCCCTACACATGATAAGAGGAGAGGATGGGTCAAGGGTGAGAGGCAGTGGCCTCTCCCCTATATACACCATCACTATCTCATTCTCTCTCATGCTCCCTCTATTCTCTCTCTTCTCTTTAATGTGTGCATGCTCATGCGCCTCAGCCTTGGCCCTCGCCCCTCCCTTTGAACCACACAATGCACGCTTCATTTGGACCTCATGTCCCTCCCCTCAGACCACGTAATATGCACTCCACCTCAGGCTTTATGCCTCCATCTAGCAGATTGTGCATTCGCATCTCCATCTAGTGGGCTGCATACTTGTGCCTTTTTCTTGTAGATTACTTGCTTGGCCTTATTTTACTAAGACGTAAGAGAAAGAAGAAATGGGACATAATATGGGGCCTGTCCACTTGCATTTGACTGGGATTGTGTCATCGGCATATCATTTTCAACGTTGGATCAGGAAGATGAATTGGCCTATCTTCCCCATATGTGGTTGATTTAAATGAGCACTAAGTTCCATGTTTTGGCTTCCCAACTCGGTCATGTAATCGTGTCGCTCAATCCATAATAATAATAATAATATACCATGCCCCGCTGTCTGCATGCGCATTCGCATTCGCAGAACAATGAGTTGATTAGTTCAATTTATGGGAGAGATGTCTACTATTTGTCAAACCTAGTGAATGCTTTGGTTTTCACGAGCATGTACCTAATGATCAAATGTTCTGCAATGCACCTCTACATCCCCTCCTTGCACTGCGTGTGGACTGTTGTGGTTTTCCTTCTTTAGTAGAGTATGATTATTCACATCCATCCACACACTACATGGGTAGCAGTTATGTACCTCAAATGAAACCATAAAAAACATTGGCCCACTTTGGGTGGTTCATAACCTTGGAACAACAATGAATGGATGATGTGAACTACTTAATTAAAAGACATCTTATGAACAATTGACATTAAATAGTCAACCTCCAAATTCCATCAATAAATATACATAAATTAGAAGTTAGAATCACTTGATCAGTTTGATTTACCTACTCTGCTCTATCAATAGGACATAATATTTGGACGGTTGGGATTTAGGTAAATGTGTGCCTAGTGTACAATAATTGAGCGCAGACTTATACCTCTTGTATTCCACCAGTGTACCATACGACGCAACTCCCTTGTACGATAAAAGTATGAGAAAACTTGGGCATTTTGGAGAGTGTGATGGATGATCCACAGGCACTTGGTACTTGTAAATGTGGCCTATCAAACTGCTGAAATAGTGGCCCCCGCTTTTGATTGTTCATAAATGAAAAAATCACACCAAAATGAGCATCTAATAGCCAATGAATGGATATCTGATCAATGACCAAAAAAATAAATAAATAAATCAAGTCCCAATTCAAAAATGAATCACCATAAATCAAAGGTTCAGATCATGAACCAAAAAAAGTTAAATGCTGGCTTTGGTGTTCTTTGATGCAGGGGTTTTGAGGAAGTATTCTTGAAAGGTAAGGGATGTGGTGGACCAACCCTATTTTACACAACCCCTCCCCCAAAGTCTAATGATCTTGAATAAGGGTATAGTGGATAATTAATGAAAACTAAATGATGCTTTGTTAGTGTCTTTGTTTTTGGGGTTTTGAGGAAGTATTTATGAAAAGTAGTAAGTGTGGTAGACCAACCCTATTTTAAGCCCCAGGGGTTTTGGTGAAATATTTTTGAAGAAGTAAGAAGTACGTAAGAAAAAAAAAATGAGAAATTTAGGAAATTCGGGGCATGAGCATGAGCTCTTGGTGGAATTGCAAGAAAGTTCATGGACAAGAGAGTTTAAAGTCTCAGGTTCTATTTGAGACTATACTTCTCAGGTGTTACCGATGCAAGATGCCCTAATTATGATGCATGCTCATGAACATATATAATCCAGCGGAAATAAACAGCAAAAATAGCCTAAATATTCAAATCTACCATCACAAACTAAGAGAATCATAAAAGAGACATGCAATAGTGCGGGTCAACATCACAACCACGAAGTATGAAATTCAAATATTGTATGAATTGAATCTGACGAGGGATAAAACCTCCCGATCTTGCATGGTTGTAACCCAATCGCTCAATGGGAATCACTAGTCCGAGATATCAAAGGGTTTTCTCGGATTAGGGATTTGAAAATATGAGAAATTAGGATTTTGGATCAATTCTTAGATTTTGGGTTCGAAGATTGTGAGATAATGGAAGTAAAGAAAGAGGGAAGAATAAACTTACCTTAGAAGAATGTTGGAAGGATAAAAGACGAAGGAAGAAGAAGAAGATTAGAGAAGAAGAGGAAGATCCATAGAGAGAGAGAGAGAGAGAGAGAGAGAGAGAGAGAGAGATGAGGCAACCAAAAAGGCTTTCATTTAATAATAATCAACTAAATTCTTAATTAGGGCTAAACCCTCTTAAATAAGCAATAAGAAAGAAGAAAAAGACTACAATATTCCTAAACTTAAGCAAAAACAACTTTAAAAAAATAGTTCGCACAAGCGTCGGGCGCTCGGTCAGGCGCTCGATCGGTTGCCCGAAGATGGCAAAAAATGTCCAGCGACCTAAATCCTGAAAATGGATGAATTTCAGGCATCCGAAGATAGTGAAAACTGTCTAGCAAACTAGTCCAGTCTTCGAATCGGGTCTTCTTCATCCTACACACATGTCTTCCCAATGTGGGGTCTTCTATGTGCCAAATCACGTGTGTAGGGTCTTCAATGCTCCTCAATGATCGCCTAGCCACAAGGAAGATGCTTGTGGTGCACGCTTTCTTCGCCGATAGACTTTAAAAGGTCTGATGTCCACATCAGTTACTTGTTAAGAACCTAACCAATGTCCCGATCCTAAGGGTTTAAAGAGCCTAACTTTACACGTTCCATTAGTTCTACGGCTTTTAGCATATCGTTTAGCTTCTTAACAATTGGTATCAAAGCTAACACCACGTCTTTGTATTCGAATCACGGAAGGGACGACCAGTTGAAAGGGCAACTTGGACTAAAGTGAAAGTTATCACCGCATAAAAAGGGCTACCTAAGCAACGAGAGTGCAGCCGCCAGGTGGAAAGGGCTATCTAGGCAATCAAAGTGCAACCATCATGCCTTGAAAAGAGCTACTTGAAAAAGAGGCTAGAGTGAGTGCTACCATAGATTGGACCATCACAAACGTTAGCCGCGGAGTATGGTGAATTGTTATGGTCCCAAGGGTTTAAAAAGCCTAACTTTACACATTCCATTAGTCCTGAGGCTGTCAGTGTATTGATTAGGTTCTTAACAATGACTGATGGAACTTATACAGTTAGACTATTAAACGATTTGGATTGTAACATTGCTGAAGCTTTACTCACAAGTCACCTATAATTTGGGCTTATTCCTGTGTTTAAAAACTCAAAAACTTGACTGGCTTGAAATATTGGCGAGTCAAAGTAGATCGTCGACTCGAGCAAGTCAACTCATAAGTCATAATGGAGAGGATGCGGAGAGGGATTCATTGAGAGAAAATGTGATCAAGGATAGAGAAACTGGGATCCATACAACAAAGAAATTATCTACAAAACTAATAAGAATTAATAGGATCACAGTGATGGTGAGAGTCTTCACCATCTCTCTGATTGATAAAAAAAAAATGATTGACTTGCTTGAAATATTGGCGAGTCGAGTAGATTGTCAACTCGGGCAAGTCAACTTGCAAGTAATTGTGGAGGTGTGGACGCTCGGGGAAAATTTCGGGTATGGCGGAATCGTCTCTTAGCTTCCACAGGAGCCTTGGTCGAGGGCTTTTTGTGTTGGTGTGCGTTTGCAATATGACTAGAGTCGCCACTAACCAGTTACTTCTAATCTACAGTCGGCTAGACCCTGTAGAAACGGTTAAGACAAAGAACCCAAAGATCCTTAGTCCTAAGATGACTCCTTGATCCACAGCCTAAAATTCGAGATAAGGACCGCAATCAGAGAGGGAAGGTGTAAGGAACCTACTTTGTTCGTACAGATGTATGGTCTCTACTTCATTAAACAATTTTTGAGGATTAGTTCTGATTCTTGTGCTTTGATGAATACTGTGAGTGTAGAATGTCGTGTTTAATGTATCATCGCTGCCAAGCAATGTCGTTAGGAAACCTACCTTGACCCACTTGTCGAGCAGAATGACTAGTCAACTCGAGTTTTGATAGGCATGATCCGAGGAACTTGTAAACTCAGAGCATACACTTGAGTTGACTAGGTGAGGAAATTGATATGATGGGATGCTACGAGATGAGTAAGGGGGTTAAGAAGGGAGTAGATGTTGCATAGTGCTAATGTTGGAACTGATTTGGCTATTTAGAAATTGGACGGTTGGATGATGGGTATTGTTGCAAGGGTTAGATCGAGCGGTCAGGATTTGGACTTGGCTGGCTCGAGGGACTAGGACAAGCCTCACTCTCACTCTCCTTGGTGGAGGGATGAGATGGCTGAGATGGCTAAGTTGAGTGGCTTATGGGTTTGATGAAGAGGTGGTTGATATTGAAATAAGAGAATGAGGAGGCTATTTATAACTCCCAAGCTTAGTTTTTCAGCAATTGTTGCCAATTTTAGGGGTAAAAAGGAGTTGGAAGGCTAGGATTTGAGATTGCCACATTGCATCATCTCATGGCTTGGTTTGGGTGGTAAATGGTGAATATGGGCCACAAAGAGGGACAGAGTGGTATTTCCGCACCTGCACGTGTTCTGGGATTGCAAAGGAACACCTGACACATGAGAGGTGCAAGTTGTTGAAAGTGGTAAAAAAGCCATGTGTTGGGTGGTGGTCTGACCACTGCCTAATGCACAACTTTCCTCCTGTTTTGGCAGGGGATCTCCCACAGATGCAGGAACACCTCTGCTGCTATGCAGTTTGCTTGTTGTCCGGACTGCAAACTTCAGCTCAGCCTATTGGGCTTGTTGTTTGGATTTGACTTTGGGTTGGTTTAGAGCCTAGATTGACTAAGTGAGTTGACCAGGTTTGGGCCTAGTGAGTCCACTCAGTATGACTTAGCGAGTTGACTCAATGGGTTGACTCGGTGATCTATTTTTTGGGTCTTCTAGGGTTTGCTTTTTGGAATTTTCACGGTGTAGGATTGGGATTGGATTAAGGATGATTGGATGCTAGGGTCGGGATTCAACTAGGGTCCAGGGTTTTGGTCCATCCAGCAACTTATCAGCTTGTCGGCCTGCGGTGGGGTGTCCACAGGCGGAGGGGAGGATGCAGAGAGAGATTCACCAAGAGAAAATATGATCAGGGATAGAGAAACTGAGATCCACACAACAAAGAAATTCTCTACAAAACTAATAGGAATTAATACAACACCTTAGCTCTATAGGGTCACAGTGATGTTGAGAATCATTGTCATCTCTCTGACTGACAAATAAAGTGGTGTGACAAGCAATACTCAATCAATAACAGTTTGTGTTTTTTATGGTAGTTAGCAGTAATTTTAGGAATCTATTGTTATCTGTTTGGGTCCGTTTGGTGAGTGAGTCTTCAGGGAAGTTGGTTGAGTAAGAGAGTCTTTAGGCAAGTTTGTTTAGTGCTGCTCCATATACTCTCTCCTTAAATGCAGCAGTTAATAAAAACAATTTTCTTTGCTTGTGCTCAACAAATTCTGGTATCAGAGCTGCTGACAAGATATTGGTTCAAAGTGAGAAGCAGATCTAAGACGACTTTGATCAGGGACTGGGTGTAGAAGTAGCAGATTTGGTATCTCACTTCGAAGGTTGTCATTGGCCTACTCAATTAGATAGATCTCATCAATTCACTAAATGGATTGAGAAATTGAATGATACGAATTACCAATATTGGAAGTCTTGCATAGAATCCTATCTCCAGTGATACGATTAGTTGGAGGTAGTGAACGGTGCTAAAATCAGACCTCTTAATGGTGATAAGTCTATGTTCGTTTTGAAAGCTACCATCCAGAATGAAGTTATTGATCATAGTCAAGACATCAAAACTCTGAAGGAAGCATGAGATGCGTTTGCTACCTTGTTCTCCAAAACAAATGATGTGAGGCTACAAATGATTGAGAATGAAATTGGTTCGATTTCAAACACGACGATTTCTCAGTACTTCATGAAGGTGAAAGGGGTTTTCCATGAGATTTTGTAGCTTGACAAGGAATCTACAATCACTGAAGCATGAATGCAATGGATAATTATCTGCAGCCTGAAGCCTAAAAATAGTGGGTTCGACACTGCAATCCAAGGATGGCTAACTTAGCCGATCATATCTGAACTGGAAAGCCTATTGGCTAACTAAGAGAGCCTAGCCAAAGAAATGGCCGGTGTCATCGTTGAAGGAGAATGAGGAGGTACTCTTTGATGGCTAGGGAAGAAAACATCGTAAAGGTAAGTCTAAGCTTAAGCCAAAACAGGAGCAAGAAGGTTCTCAAGCTGTGGAAGTCTCAAGAAATTATTAGCCTAAGAGGCGAGCTCAGGGCTTGGGTTCAATGAAGCCGTGATACATATGTGGAAGATTTGGCCATTTTGCTTGAGATTGTCACCTTTCCAAAATAGAAGAAAAATGAGGAAGGAAACACTGCAATCTCAAATTGTTTCAACACAAGGAAGATAATGAGGATGATTGGAGTGCCTTTCTATCCATTGTAAAAGAGCAGAATGGCTCATGTGAAACAAGATTAACAACCACAGAAGTGGTGGTTGTTACCAGCTCAGTGGAAACAAACAAACCAAACCAAATTGACTATTCCAAGGACTGGATAATCAATTCAAGGTGTTCAAATCACATGACAGAGGATGAGCAAAAGTTTGTGACGAAACTTAGTATAGAGGCAAACAAATGGTGGTGACAGCAAACAATGCAAAATCGCCTATTACTCATAGGAAATGCTACTTGCACCATACAATCTAACGAAAAGCAAGACATACTCAAGGATGTCTACCACGATTCCAAATATGAAGAATAATCTAATGTCTGTGTCTCAGCTAACAAGATCAGATGACTTGAAGCATTTTGGACCTGATGATGTGTCTCAGCTAACAAGATCAGATGACTTAAAGCATTTTGGACCTGATGATGTCAAGATCTACAAGCCAGTAGCAAATATTAGGCGCTCTCTTTATGGAGGGAAGGAGAGTAGACTCGATCTACATGATTGTCATCCCAGGATCGTAGATAAAATCCAAAAGAATGAAACTACTGATCTATGGCACCCTCAACTTGCTCATGTTGGGTGTACAAAGCTGGGTGTGATGAAGCAGCAGTTATTGAAAGGGCTTCCTCACTACTTGGTCATTCACCATGACACAGTATGCTGCAGCTGTCGGTACGGGAAGGTGCTGTGCAAATAAACCTACTTGAACTAGTACACTCAGATGTGTTTCGCAAAGTGAGAGCACTGTCTATTGGCAGTGTGTTACATGTCGACTTTCATTGATATTTTTTTCGTTGCATTTGGATGTATTTTCTAAAGGAAAAATATTACATGTTTGGGAAGTCTATAGAGTTCAGGGAATGAGAAGAGAATGATCTTAACAGTGAGATGAAATGTTTGATGAACTGATAATGGTGGAGAATACTCGTTGAATGAGTACAAAGTGTATCTGCATAAACATGGAATACACAAACAAGGTACTTGTCCTCACATGCTCCAACAAAATGTAGGTGACGGAGAGGGAAAAAAGGCATCTAGCAGAAGCATCTTAAAGCATGATGCACACAATGAACATGCCAGCTCGTTCTGGAGAAAAAATGCATGAACACCACCACCTATGCCACAAATCATCTTCCACAATCAAAGCTTAGTTTGGTTATTCCATATGAAAAGTTGTTTGGGCTTGAACCAACTATCAAGTCAGCTTCGATTTTTTGGTTCAGTATGTTATTTTTGTATCTGATCACTTGCGGAGCAAACTTCATAAGAAGGCAATTTGGTGTATATTCACTGGGTACGACTCAAAGAGGAAGGGCCCGAGATGTGTGGATACCAGAACAAGTCACATACACATTTCAAGAAACATTGTGTTTGATGAGGCACCTTCATGACAGCCATCTGATCAAGTTACTCTCCTAAAAAGTCAAAAACTTCGGATCGAGATGCAAGAGAAAGTAAATTAGGAAATTCTAGTTGAACTTAGGCCTGCCGGAGATATCCTAAAATTAACATGACCTCAAAGGAAGGTGAACCGCAATGAAGTAAATCAGGAAGATGCTCCAACGATTCAGAAAGTTCGAATCAGCGACACCCATGGCATGTAGGTGTCCATTCGATAATGACACGCCAGAGATATCCTAAAATTAACATAACCTCAAAGGAAGGTGAACCACAATGAAGTAAATCAAGAAGATGCTCTGACGATTTCAGAAAGTTTGAATCAGCAACACCCATGGCATGTAGGTGTCCATTAGATAATGCCAGAGATATCCTAAAATCATCACTCTTGTTACTTGTAAAGAATGGAAGCTATGGCAAATGGATGTAAAAAATGCTTTCTTGCATGGTGAGTCGGATGGGGAATTTTTCATGGAGTAGCTCAAAGGGGTTCATGAACTCCAAGAAGCCACAACATGTACACAAGCTATAGAAGGCTCTAATATGGGTTAAAAGAAGCTCTAAGGGCCGGTATAAAAAGATGGCTGGAGTTCTTGCTGCTAGTGGATATTCAATAGCATGCTCTAATTCAAGCTTGTTCATAAAGCCCACAGTCAATAAATTTCAGTTATGTTAGTCTTTGTTGAGACTTTATCACTATGGATGGTCTAGAAGAGATCACAAAGGTCCTGAATTAATCTTGGTACGAAGCTTCAAATGAAGGAGTTGGGTGAGCTTGAGCATTTTCTTGGTCTCGAGGTAGATCAGACTAAGCAGGGGATATTTCTATGCCAACAAAAAAATGTCAGAGATCTACTTGTTCGGTTTGGGATGATCGAGTGTAATACAACCGCTACTCCGGTGGAGGTCAATGCAAAGTTTCGAGTTGAGGAAGGGAAAGAACTCAAAGGTTACACTATGCATAGGGAGCTAGTTGGCAGCTTGATCTATTTAAACTTGACTAGGCCTGGTATAGCTCAAGCAGGTGTCCAGAGCCGATTCATGCGAAAGCCAATAAAACCACATCTTGATAGAAAAAGAAAAAGCCTACTATATTTTGGTATTTTATATGGAAAAGGTAGTAGCTATGATATTGTGGGGTTCTGCGATGCAGATTACACAGGCGGTGTCTTTCCACTCGAAGGTCAACCACAAGGAATGTTTTCACATTGGGTTCAGAAGATATATCATTGTGTAGTAAGAGATACCAACTGTTTCATTATCCATAATTGAAGCAAAATATCATGCTGTAGCGATGACATCACAGAAAAGTGCATGCTTGATGCAATTGATGAAATATTTGCATCAATCTATAGATTATGTAGTCAGGAGCCGTATTGCGATGACAGAAGTGAAATAGAGATTGCAGAAAATTTCATATTTCATGCTAGGACGAAGCACATGGATGCACATCATCATTTTATTAGGGAGATGGTGCTTCACAGAGAGATTTGTCTTGTGCCAAATTCATTCAAATGAACAAATTGCAGACATTTACCGAAGGATTGTGTTACAAGAAGTTCATGGAGCTCAGAAAACAATTTGGTGTTCCACGTAGAGAGTTGGCATTGAGGGAAAGTGTCGAGAGTCATCACCATCTCTATTACTGACAAGCAGAGTGGTGTGATATTTAATACTTCGTCAATAGCAATTTGTGTTTGTTGTGGTAGCTAGCAGTAATTTTAGGAATCTTGTTTTTATCTTTGTTGAGCAGTGCTTTGTTGTACTCATGTTCTTTTTTTCCCTTCAACTCTTTAAATTCAGCAGTTAATAAAAATAATTTTTGATTGCTTGTGCTCAACAAATGATGCATGTATAGTATCTAGTCTATCCATCAGTTGATCCAGTCCATGTTCACTATTAAATAAAAACTCTCAGACGATCCAGATCTCATGTAGGCCACACCTCAGGAAAAGTGTAATCACTTCTAAAGCCTCTAAATCCATGAGGTGTGGCCAATCCTAGTAGGCTTCACCTGATTAATGGGTTGGACGGCATATAACCAACACAATGGTCCCAGGAAGCTTTCTATGATGTGCGTGCTTGTACCCATTGTCCCACATGTCATGGCCCACCTAATTTTTTTATCAGTTTAATTTTTGGGACATTTTTGTAAAGAACATCTTAGTAAAAGCAAGCCTTTGCTTGTGAAACCAACAGAATGAAAATACACCTAACACAGACATCCAGGAAAATCCTACCAAAATCTTCACAGCTGTAGAGAATGCGAGCCCTGGAAGAATATCAGCCACCTTGTTGAGTTGGACACATGTATGAAAAGAAGCCGTTCGCTGTGAGAAAAAAAAGGCGAGCCCGATCTTCCAGAGTTGTTTCTGCTGCCCATGCACTCATCTGATGCCTTTTATTGCTTGTGTTGTATTTTAGAGTCCCATCTGTCTTCTTTCTGCTCTTGGTTGGGGCATCAGTTCATCATCATGTTGTGTACCATCTTTTGCATGGATCAGATATTCTGTATGTGACATTGTTGTGGAAAAAGAAATGGTTGTATTGATACAGGCAATGTATATATATAATCATCATGTTGTGTCCCATCTCTTCGAATAAAAACGATCACCAAGCTCTTCGTCAAACCCTGAGGAGCACCCTAGTCACAAGCCCCCTTCTGTGGAATGCCAAAGACCATCTCCCTACATTGAGGCAAAAGCCCCACTTTCAGCATGCCCAAACCCAACAATTAGGCAGTTGTACTAGTTAGGAGGGCTGCAAATGTGGGGCCCAAGCTGTCAGCTTGTCATTTGAATTCTGATTTTCCTCTCCAAAGCTTTCTTTCTGCTGGACCTGAAGATAGAACTGCAGGTGGATCTATTGAGGAATTACCTAAGGCACAGGCCGAACGTTTGTGCACTATCATTTGGGCTATCAGTTTGTAGAAGTGGGGCCCATCGTTCAGTCAAACTGTTGATATGATGGGCCTCACCATGGGTGGCCCATGCACCAAAAATACCCCAGATTGTAAACTCCTTACCCTTCATATGTGGCAAATAAATTGACAGGCGAGAAATTACAGCAATGATCTTTCACTTTCCATCAAGAAAGGTAAAACATTCTGTGGCTAGGATCGTTTAATCTGGGGATTTGGTGCATGGGCCATCCAACGCGAAACCCATCATATCAACAGTTTGGATCACCAAACCATGGGCCCCACTTGTACAAACTGAAATCCCAAACATACAGTAAAAAAGAACAGAAGGAAAAGATTTAAAAACCATATACATAGCAGAAGCTTGGCGCCATCAGATTTGGACCTTCATTTTCATTCTTTTTGTTTTTTTCAGTTCTGTTTTTTGAAGAGGTTTGTCCGCCCCACATGCACTTCTACACGCAGCACAATTGCCAACCTGCAGTGTGTGGAACATCCTTATGGTGTACCATGTGGCCCTCACCATGAAGATAAGCATACTTCAAAAACCACTTTCATCCAATGATCAAAAGAATGGACGACTTCAATTATATTAAGCTGATATGTGTGAGGTGCCTGATTAGTTCACCAACCAGATTTTTGCATATGGGCCATCTTCATGGTAGGCCCGCCTTACTGTTCAAGTTCCACCCACTTGCCAGGCTATCACATTTGCTGCATTAAAGATGCATGTCAGGCCAGCAAACCTCCTATTTTGGATACTCACAAAGAATTCATGCAGCCAAGGTTGTCCAAAACAAACACAATAGCTGTGAAAACATTCAATTGATAATGTATCTGATGACAAAAATACTGTCGCCATCATCATCATAATCATAGCCTTGTCCCGGCTATTTGGGGATTGGATTCTCTTTTCTCAAGATTACAGGGAAAAATATCAATGAACGACTACATACTTCACATCGACCCTCCAGGCAGAGCTCACGTCAACCCCCATCTGGGGCATTCATGATGAAAAATACCGTGGAACAGAAAAATCAAATTTGTATATAATAAACTCATCTGCCTGCCCTTCTGCCTTACGTGATAAGAAAAATGGAAAGGTTCTTTAAATCAAGAGCAAGGAAGAAAGACCCTTATGTAATTCTTCAGGGAGTTGCATCAAGATCTTGCAATAGAGCCCAAATCCCACTGGGGTGTGCTCCAGTGGCACCGGTACCACTGTAAGCTTATGGTGGTACAGCGGAAGATGTGGGGTCCAGTGATTTTTTCACAGAATCCAACCCATCCATATGATTCGTCACCTCAGAACCACAGATCCCGACAATCCCAACCTCAGTGGGTCAGCACAAGAAACATACTGAGAGGATGCCCATCATTGATAAGCATGGAGGGACCCTGTTGTGCATATAGTGTCAAGGCCCTTAAGACTCTTCACCCAGTCCAGATGAAAGGTCAGGCCAAAATTTTAGGCCATTTTGCAACTCAGGCAGACCTTGTACAACGAGCGTGGGGATTTCCTCTTAAGCTCATTCTTTGCAGTGGAACACCTTACTTTGGGATTGGGCTGAGTTTTGGGTCCTAAGGTTTTTCTGAGATGACACATCTGATCGAGCGGTTGGATGGTGTGGACACATCACATGGCTGCACATTTGCCTCATACGACCTTAAACTTATGGTGGTACTGGTACCAATTGCTGTGCACCCCCTATCCCTTTCGCACCCAAATGGCAGCACTCTATGTGCATATACCTGCAAATGGCACCGCTAGTCAGAACTTATAAGTAGAAATAAATAAAAATTGAAACTTAAAGACTATTCAGTTAGATGAGTCCCACATATCTCACACAAGATAATCGACGTTTTCCATGTAACCAAAAAGCTGAATATCAATATTAGGCTTCAAAAACTGTAAAATGGATGAGAGATGAAAAGAAGCAGCTTCGAGTGATAATCTGAATAGAGACAAGAGAGTAGAGTAAAAGATTGTCTCCAATCCTAAAGTTCACTTCAAACACAGTATAGATTACAATACATTGCTGCTTCTCATTGTACACTACATGAGGAGGGATGCCTTCAACATGCACTATTTTGTGACATGGTATATACAAACTACTATTTTTTAGGGAGATTTATAGATTAGAAGTATAAAATTACACATATCTAATACTGTTCTATCCTCTGGATGATTTCTGCTTTGCATGTTGTCTTATAGTGCCCTGTTTGGTTGCAACGACTACAATGCACAGTGTGCTTTTCACGATTAAGATCCTCCATGCACAGCCGCTTCTTTTCAGGGCGTCCTGGGGGACGGCGAAATTTGGGTGGCCGTACCAGTCTAGTGTCCTCATCCTCTTCACCGTCATATGCTTTGCTCCATTCACTTTTATCTGGAATCGGATGTATTGCTTGTGAATATGTCTCACGGTACCTAGCGGTAGTAAAACACTTCTCTGTATATTCATAGACGTCCTTTCTACATGAGAGGAGTGCTGCAACAGCATGTGAGCATGGTAGTCCATGGACCTGCCAATCACGACATGAACAAGAACGGGTGCCAATGTTCACGATATTCGAGCGGTCAGGAGATATAACCTCAAATTCTACTTCATCTGAGCGAAGCACTTGGTAACCACCCGCATGAGTGATTGCTTCTGAAATATATGTCTCAGCAGATGGGGCGAGTATCGATGTCCAGGCCAAACTTTTCACATGACGTTCATTGAACACAGCCATTAATTTACTATGTATCCGTTCTATTACTTGGATTATGGGGAGTTCTCGCGCTTCGAGAATCCATCTATTGAACTCCTCGATATTTGAAGAAATATGGCCATACCGTGATCCTTCGAAATACGCTACCGCCCAACGGGAAGGGGGAACCTGTTGAATCCACTTGGCTGCATCAGCAGAAACTTCTTCAATTTCGGCCATTCTTTCTCTAAATCCAATGGTGGTGATGGAATAAGCTGCCTTCCACAGAAGTTGAACAAGCCTTGAATTCTTGAACTCTTTGCCAATGTTTTCGCTTAAATGACGCATGCAAAACCCATGGGATGCACTTGGAAATTTTCTTTTTACAGCATCTACTATGCCTTTCTGTCCATCAGACAAGATTGTTAGCTGAGGTATCTTCTCAGTGTTCATCTCTAGCAGCTTATGTAACTCCGATAAGAACCACATCCAGCTTTCATCAGTTTCTACATCAACAACACCGAAAGCCAATGGAAATAATGCACCATCAGCGTCGAATGACGTAGCAGAAAGTAAGGTACCAAGGTACTTGCTTTTCAACTGGATGCTACCCAGACCAACAAGAGGTAGACAACCATTGACAAAGCCGTAGATTGATGCATGAAAAGCAACAAACAGCCGCTGAAATCGATGGTCTGACCCGGTGGTGAACAATTGCGCGATACTTCCAGGATTGGTTTTCTTTATTTGCTCACAGAAGGCAGGAAGAAGGCAATATCCTTCCTCAGAAGATCCGAAAATTGCAGCCAGGCCCCGTTCCTTTGCTCGCCAGGCTTGCTTGTAAGGAATAGTAATCCCATACTGCTTCTGTATGTCTTGCAATATATCCTTTGGCTTGTAATGTATGTTGTCTCGCAACCGTTCCTCTATAAAATTCACGATCCAATCTACTGATGCCTGGTGATGGCCAAGCTGGGCAGTTTTGCCACAAGTATGTGTCCCTTCAAGGCTCCTTATTGTGAAGGTTGGAGCATTGGGAAGCTTTACAGCACGTATGCGCCATGGACAACCTTCCTTGGCACATTTTGCAAAGTAACGAATCAAATCACTTTTTATTATCCGAAGCTCGAAGTGCTGAGCAATTGCAGCCTCTTTAATCATTTTTCGGAATGCCTTGACATCAGAGAACTCTTGGCCAATAGAAAAATTATAATCACCCATCTGTACAGAATTATATATCTAGCCACTCCTTAGGTGCTGTTAAGATCCTTTCTTTCTGCTCCACCACACAGAGGACAAAATGGAAGTGCAAATAAATCCTCCAGGAAATAAATGTTTCATTCTAATTGGAAACTGAGCTACTGATAAAAGGTTTGCCTAAATCCTTTTTGCATGAAATGAAATGATGGATGAAAACACTGCAAGGAAACATAACTGGAGTCAGCCCGAAACAGATTTCTCCAATGAATAATCTTAAAGGAATTGGATGAAATTAAACTATTCTTTATATCATAGGGTTTAAACAAGAAAAAGGAAAAAGGAAAAAGAGAAAAGAAAAGAAAAGAAAAAAGAATCCATGGGAATTTCCAACTTCCACAGAAGAAAATTGTTCCATGCCATGGCAGATGCATGTGATCACCTGCTTTTAATTTAGTAGCCAGTTAAATGGAAACAATAAATAAATAGAAATAGAAATGTAAAAGAAAAACAGCAATATCTTGGTGAAATCCGAATTTAAACATATCTATGAAAAATCAAAATCCACGGGAACTTCCACAGGTGCATGTGATCACCTGCTCTTAATTTAGCAGGCAGTGAAATGGAAACAATAAATAAATAAATAAATAAAAATATAAAAGAAAAACAGCAATATCTTGGTGAAATTTGAATTTAAACATATCTATAAAGAATCAAATAGTAACCTCTACTCATAACCTATTCCTTCGCAAACGATAATCATCTCCCATTACAAAACACTAATGACAAATTTACATCGAGATTACTTACTTTAGAAGTTCTCTGTTTGCATGCATGGTCTGTCGAAGACACTGATTCACTTTGCCTTTGAAGCCTTTGCTCTGCTGATCCAAGTACACTATCTGCGTTGTTGCTTTTAATTGAGAGATCAATCGATAAGCTTCCTTTTGATCTTTTTCAATGCACGTTATATGAATACTATTTTGATGTAGCAGCATTTGTTCTTTCAAAGAGATTGTCAGAACTCTTGACAGTCCTTCAGAAATCTGCAGAGCTACGCTGAAACAAAAGCATTAAAAATATATTTTTATTTGCCAAAAATAACTTTCAGAAGTCAGATGAGTTAACAGTAAAAAAGACTAAAGCAAAAAACCACATTACATTTCTCAATAGCGGGTATTGTACTATGCTTGGGCTAAGAGTTTGTATATGTGAGGCCCTTGGTTCAGTGATCCACACTGTTAATACTGCTGGCCAATGTGGATGACCATGCACCAAAATCTCCCAGGTAGTTAGAAATCCTAAGCCTTCAATAGGCGGACAACAACCATGTTTCAGTAGTTCTCATGGAAATCATCACTAAACAATTATTATTATTTCCTTTAGTTTCCTTTGGACGAGTGTACCCAAACATGCCTTTAAGGAACAAAATACAGCAACAGTTCACATTTGGCAAAAAAAGGCCATCTATAGCTACAATATTCATATCTGTTTGACATTTGGTGCATTGGTCATTGACAATAGGTACTATCAAATCAACTGTTCATTGACATTTGGTGCATGGGTCATCAACAATAGGGCCCACCAAATCAACTGTTCGTTGACATTTGGTGCATGGGTCATTGACAATAGGGCCCACCAAATCAATGGTTCGGATCAACGAACCATGGGCCCTGCTCATACAAACCAGAAACCTGAATGTACAGTGCAAACTCTTGGCCAAGCAATCTATGAGAACCCTTTCGGGGACAGCCAAAAGTTCAGAGAAGCCACCGAATTCATACAATGAACGCAGCTGCTTTTCATGTGCCAAAAATATAGTGAAGCCATAGAAATCCCGAGGAACCCCAACAGTATTCTCATTCAAAGAAAAGGGAGATTATGTAGTAGAGCTGGTCAAACCTTAATATAGTAGAGCCAACTCACCAAAGTAAACATGGCAGGGCAATCGGATGATTAAATGCCCAAACTACACTTAGATTGGATGCCCATCTGCTCAGTGGCCTTCAGAGCAACGTTATAAATCAAATAAACAGTCAAAATTCAGTGTAGGAAAGTGAAGAAAAATGATGGCTAGGAATGTCTAATATGTGCAAAACACAGACCATCTGTGACATGACCTGCAAGAGGATCAGTCCTGATTGATACATTACCCTGCAATGTGCAATGTCGAGAGATGGCCCTACCATATTCCGGTTCTACCAGCTCTACCTTACCATCTGGCTTACCCTGCAATGTGCAATGTCGAGAGATGGCTCTACCATATTCCGGTTCTACCAGCTCTACCTTACCATCTGGCTTGAAGAAGCACTACAACACCAATGGAATCAGGATGTGATTTCAGAGCCTATTTTACACTTCTAACAAATTTCCAGAGAACATAAATTTTTCAGACAGAATGTTTACTCTATGCTAAAAACCCATTATTTTTACTATCTCATATCGAATCCGACCACCTTCAATACTCACAAATCAAGGAAATCCATCTTTCTTATGAACTCTGATTGGGATGAAAGAGGAAGAAAAATAAACTACAGTTTTTTTTTTTTTTAAATCATAAAATACAGCAAAAGATAAAGAAGAATAGAGACTGAAGATCACTGTTGATAATGAAATAAAAGAAGAATTCATAAGAAAATAAATACATTTTTTGCTCCACAGTGTCAATACAAAGGAAACGTACATAAGGTACCCTCGACCATACAAGTGGCAGGCACCTAGAGCAATCGAGACCGTCAATCTAGTGGGCCGCCGCACAGATTAGCCATAGCCCAGAAAACAGGGAAATAGGACCATCCAGCCATTGCATGGCAATCTCAAAATTGACAGTTAAAACAGTTGACATTTGAGGTGTATTTGGATAAGAGTAAATGCAGGGAGACGAAATAAAATGAGAGTAAATGGGCCTGTAAATGAAATCCCTCTTCAAAAGAGGATTTGGAAGTAAATGGGGTGAAATACCTTTTTGAGTTCCCTTGGAGAGTCGCACCAATAAACAAAGGTGCCGCTACACACGCCCGCCATACACGTGGCACGCTGATGATACTCTGAAACAATCCAATTATTGGCTACACCACTAAAATCACACCAAAAGAATGATCCAAACCATCCAAAGGTTGGCAATCTAAATGGATGGTTAAGAAAACATTGGCAAGTTGCTTTTTTTTTATTCTTTATGATTGTGGTCCACCCGAGGTTCGAAATTTCCTCTTTTTTTGCAAAAGTATATCAATCATTCTGTTAAATATCACATGTGTACACTAAATTGGGATATTAAAGCTGATTTAGGATATGAGCTATATTCATGTGAATATATTGAAAAATTCCAATTGCTTCCATTTTCTACCATCCAAACATAATATTTGCATTTCAAATGCATTTCATTTACTCCCATCCAAACACAACTGAGTAAGCCATTTACTCCCAATTCATTTCCCATTTACCTCCATTTACAAGCTCCCAACCAAGCCCTAAGATTTCAATGAACGGCTAGGATCTTCCAACCACGTTAACGTTCTGAACTATACAACATCCACGTGGTGGACCATAAATCCCCAGTCCCGATCATACTACCCACGTGCACAAAGGAGAGGAATAGAACAACACGTTACTCTTTTCTCCGACAGATATTCAAAAGCTTGAAAATCCAAAAATGGAAAAAGATAACAGAAACGGAAACCCAAACGAGATTGAATCGCCACATCGAATCCAAAACCGATTTGACTCAACCAATTCGAATCGAGCTAGAGAGAGTTCTTGCAGGAAAAAAAAAAAAAAGACATACCGAGAGAATCGAAATGGACACTCGGGACTTCAGATCAGTATCCAATTTCAGCCCTGCCGATCGTGGAACACCATCACCGTACGAGCTGAAGAACGAGTGGCCGAGTCGAATCAGAGCTCCGATTGGAGGAAATGGAGAGAGGAGGGATCGAAAATGCCATGGAAGCCTGCAACTGCAGGAGAAGAGAGATGATTTTGACATTTGAGACAGAGAGAGAGGAAGAAGAGAAAGGGAAAGGTCGAAAAGATTCAAAGGGGCTGTTTGGGGATTATGGCTAAAGATTGGGGTTATTTCTGTCCAGTGTAATTTGGAAGGGCATTTCGGACTTCGGATGGTAACTGTAACAGGAGATGTGTGGGATCCTCCTAATGTTTGAGCTTCATCCAAGCCGTTCATTGGATTCAGCCCTCAGTATTAGGGCTTTGTACAAAAACTTGGAATGATTCGTAACTGAGGTGGGCCACAAAATGATGTATGCATTATAACTATTCCACCCATTCATTCTTTCAAATCATTTTAATCTAAAAATTGGGAGCTCAAGTGGCCCACCCAAAGGAAATATTTCAGTGATGGCTTCACTTGATTTTTGGATCTGTCTGCCTTAAAATAATCCAAAAAACTAAATGAATGGCATGGATACAATGCATGGGCCCCACTGGTATGAATGTGTGAGTGCGTGTGTAAAAAAGAAAGAACGAAAGAAAAAAAGGTCACACATAAATGAGGACGGAAGCCGATTGCGTACTGAGTAACTCAGTATGCGAAGCGTAATGAGTAAGCTCTGTGGGGTCCACCATGATTTATCTATTTTATCCACTCCGTCCATCCATTTTAAAATACAATTTTATGGCTCCAAATAAAAAATTTAATCATATTCAATCTCAAGTGGACCACACCACAGGAAATAGTTTGAATTGAACGTGTACCATTGAAAATTATTGGGGGCCACAGAGGTTTTTGATCAAGCTGATATTTTTGTTTTCCCTTCATCCATGTCTTTTTTTATCTTTTGAATAGGTTGGATGAAAAATAAAGATCTTACAAATGTTTCAACGGTTGAAATCATTATTCACGCTCTTTCCTGTGGTATGGTCCACTTAACGTTTGGATATGCTTCAATTTTTTTATCAACGCCTAAAATAAGCTAGAAAAACAGATAGACGGCGTAGATTAACAACATACATTCAAGGTGGGCCCAAATGAGTTTACTCACTACCATAAAAGCCTAATGAGTAACTCAAGCACGCAATCCGATTTCTATGAGAAGGCTATTCACGCCGACGAGAGATTTCAACGCGCACACGAAAGCGTTGCAGCTTGTGCGGGTCCACCTAATGATTTACCCGGATCAACGACACCTCATATCCGACGGACGGATTCACGAGTGCAGGCATGGCCCACCCGATGAGCGGACAAGATTGCAAAGTAGCATGCAGTGTGGTACCCATGTGGACCACCGTATCTCATGCACACCCGCCAAATTAGCGCGGGTTTGGTTTTCGGATGGCTGCTCTCTCAGGCTCTGAAATATAGGGGTGGTTTTTCATTCTAGAAAGTTCGAGATGGCGGGAGCGGATTCGCTGTTACCCGGGTAACAACTTAGTGGGTGTTAACCTAACCGTGTGGGGGCCACCTTTATGTATTTATCGTATGTCCATGCCGTTCATCCGTTTCTTCATCTCATTTTTGGATAAGATCCCAAAATCTAATATGATCCAAATCTCAGGTAGACCACACCACTAGAAACAGTGATGAATAACCATTAAATAAATGTTGTGGGCCACAAACGTTTTGGATCAATATGATATTTGTATTTTCCCTTAATGAAGGTATTCTTTATATTATAAATAGGTTGGATGTCAAATAAAAATTAGAAAAACCTTACGATGAGCCCTTGGGAATTTTTAATGGTGAGGCTCTCAATCAGCACTGTTTACTGTGGTGTGGTCCACCTGAGATTCTGATCTGCTTATTTTTTGGTGTAAATTTATAAAATGTGACGGAGAAACGGATGTACAGCGTGGATATACAAAAAATATCAATGTGGGTCCCACGGTAGGTATTACCCGGGTAACACCTTATCCACTCTCCGGGATGGCGATCTGGGAAGAAACAGGGTGACGTCACAAATAAACGAGGGTTTTGTTGGGGTCGGATTGCGTCGCTGTGGAGGAGCCCACCGTGATGTATCTGTTTATCCACTCCATCCATTAATTTTATAAGATCTTATTAGGGTACGAACCCAAAAAAGATGCAGATCCAACGCTCAAGTGGGCCACACTATACAACAAGCTGAACATGGTGATGTCATCATTATAAACTGTAGTGATGACGTCACCAGGTTCAGCTCGCTGTATGATGTGGCCCACTTGAGCGTTGGATCCCTGTCTTTTTTGGGCCCATATCCTAACACGATCTTATAAAATGAATGGACGGAGTGGATAAACAGATACATCACGGTGGGCCCCTCCACAGCTCGGAAGGACGCAATCCGATTCCGGTTTTGTTATCGTGATTCGACCAGGGGCCATCGTGTGATGGGACGGACAATGTCCAGGATCTTCTAGATGGCATAGTGTTTGGATTGGAGAAGCGAAATTCGTCGGTAGGGTAGGAAGCAAATTGCGTGCCATCACCTGGGGGTGTGTTGACGTCACCCAGTTATGGAGGGCCCACCATGTTGTATGTGTTCCCCCACACGATGAGAATTTGGACATGAACCCAAAAACAAGACCAATCCAAGCCTAAGTCTCCTAGGCGAGAGGAAGCGGTAGGGGTAACTGTTCGTGCGGTTCAATCAAACAAGAGGTCAAAGAGTTAATAAAGACACATACTCAGTTAAGCCTGTGCGCCTAGGATAGTGGCAGTGAGATAGATCGGTTAAGACCAAATCAGTGAGATTGGCAACCTTATTAGCCACTTATGATTATAGTGATCGAGTGATTTTAGAAAGGTGAGGGTTAATCCTTTTGAATGATTTTTTTTTTCTTTTCATTAAGTACTTTTCTTTAACAAGCTTTGCATTTCTCAGCAGAACAAAGATGGATAAAAGATTGAAAACTAAACGTTAAAAATGTCAATTTTATTTATATATATTTGAAGCTCTGTACAATCAACAGATAGACATATTAAGTAGAGAAATAAATGAAAGATAAATGTCTGCAATCACTTGTATGGGCAAACAATTGAGGTAAATTGATCAACATGGTGTAACTGGGGTATGATCTTCCAAGTAAGGACTCAATTGGTCGGGGATCCGACAACAGCAAATCGTGCATATTTATATTACTCCCAAGTGTAATGCAACGATGAAGCTGGATAGTAACAATCTAAGTTAACCTACAGTTCGAATGTTTTGCAGCATGGCTAGACAAAAGTGAAGGAACTAGAAACTAAAAATAAACAATGTTACATTGTGTAGATTGATTATGTTTGGCATAGGCCTAGAGATATTTATCTCGTGCTCCTTCTATAGCTTTGAGAGGTGGCAAAACCCTTACTAGTTTCCTTATTGGTCTAGGGATTCTTGACAATCACAGTGCTCAATTGTTTTTCGATCATCCTAGCCTAGCCGAAGAGATCTTTGTGAGTTGGAAATCATTTCAGATTTGATCTCTTCCCAGCGTGACTGCAAAGATTTATAGACATTATGGGATCGGTTTCATTAGACCCGAATTCATCATGATATCTTTGGTTCCCATCCACTCTGAGAAGAATTTGCTTTTCGAGCATTCGTAATCACCGCGAAAGTACCAATCGTCTCTGGGAAGATCTCCCACTTTAGAAGGATTGTATGAGACGACATTGTCAAGCATATTCAAATTTACAATAAGATCCTTATCTCAGCGGGTCTTATAGTCTTGTTGAGAACGCTATTTCGATTACACGTGCCACTTGTGCTAGGGCTACATGTCATTAGTCGCAGTATCTTTTTTACAAGCATTCGTACAGCTCTCTGACATTCTACTTTTAGTAGGTGACGTGCCACCAAAGGCTACGGGAAGAAGATATCCTTGATATGCCATTAGGATTTCGTTCATCATTTAGTGCGTAGTGTCAACACATGGCGGCATTTCATTGGTCCACATGGATGCGCCAAAATGGATGTAAATAACAATGACGACCGCCATTGAAACCTTCCTAGGGCCCACTATGATGTTTATTTACCATCCAACCTATTCATAATGTCGCACAGACCTAGATGAAGGGAAAACACAAATATCAGCTTGATCCAAAACCTCCCTAGTCCTGAGTAAGTTTTCAAGGGTAGGTGTTCAATCCCCAATACTTTATGTGGTGTGGTCTACTTGAGGTTTTGGATATGCATCATTGTTAGGCTCATACCTTAAAATGATCTTGAAAAATGATGGGACAATTTATATATAGCACACAAGTCATGGTGGGCTACATAACATGGTGACGTCATCATGCCATTCAGGTTGATGGCATGCAAATCTGTCT
Organism: Liriodendron chinense; assembly: GCA_003013855.2. Taxonomy (NCBI): domain Eukaryota; kingdom Viridiplantae; phylum Streptophyta; class Magnoliopsida; order Magnoliales; family Magnoliaceae; genus Liriodendron; species Liriodendron chinense. The sequence continues at coordinate 1,132,834 of ML058590.1, forward strand.
CAGTAGGGTAACCTATTAAGGTGCGGCTTGGTCTCACCCAACACGGTCCAGCCCTATCCATGGGGTCCACCTTGATGTATGTATCATACATCATGCCATCCATTCGTTTTGCTGACTCATTTTAGGGCATGAGCCAAAAAATGGAGCGTACGTGGACCACAACATAGGAAAAAATGGGGATTAAATGCCCACTATTAAAAAACTTCCTAGGGCCCACCATAATTTTTGCTTACCATCCAACCTGTTGATAAGGTCACATAGACCCGATGAAGGAAAAAACAAATATCAGCTTAATCCAAAACCTTTATAGCTTATAAAAAAATTTCAATGGTCAATCACCACGGTTTCCTTTGTTGTGGTCCAGCTAAGATTTTGATTTGCTCCATTTTTGGGCTCACGCCTTGAAATAAGCTAGAAAAAAGATGAACAAGGTTGATATGTAATACATATATCAAGTTGGGCTCCACGGTAAGAGTTGCATGTTAGCTAAGGCCCTACCGTGACTAATTAATTAGCTCAAGACGTGGATTGCCAGCAAAACCCTTTGGCACAAAGTTCCTGTGCTCAGAAGGTAGGTGGGCTAACCCTGATGTTTGTGAGAAATTCATCTACTCTATCTATTTTTCCAAATTATGTTAGGATAAGAACCCAGAAATGAAGTAGATCTAAAACTCAAGTGGGCCACAAAACAAGAAACAATGAGGATTGAGCATTTACCGTTGAAACATTCACTAGGCCATAGAAGTTTTGGATAAGGTTGATATTTTTGTGTTTTTGGTTGATCCTAATAGAAATGACCTTACGAAGGATTTGGATGGCATATAAACATCATGGGGACCCATGGAGGTTTAACAATAAGCATTTCTCTAACCATTTTTTCTTGTTACGTGGCCTGCTTGATTTTTTTTATCAGCCTCATTTTTTGGCTATGTCTTAACATAACGGGCAAAATAGATGGATAGGGTGGATTTCTCACAAACATCATGTAGGCCCCACCTAGCTTCCAAGTTTTGCAAGAACTAGAAATCCACCCAATCCATCTGTTTTGCCATATAATGTTAGGACATCAGACAAAAAATGAGGCAGATCTAAATCTCTGAGTAATAGTACAATAGGAAAAGGTGGGTAGAGAAAATGCCCACAATTGAAACCTCCTCAGGGTCCATCCTCCTCAGGGTCCATCGTTTTGTTTAAATGCCATCTAAACTGCTCATAAGGTCATTTCTACCAGGATCAATTGAAAACACAAAAATATTGGCCTGATTAAAAAATTCTATGGTCCCATGAATGTTTCAACGATGGACATTCAATCATCATCGTTTCCGGTCATACAGCCCACTTACAGATGGATGGGGTGGTTTTCTCACAAATATCACAATGGGCCCCACTTAGCTTTTAAGCACATGAACTTATTGCAAAAGGGTGTCGCAGGCAATCTGCATCTGGGCATTAACATCCCGTGGCACGTGGATTGTCTCTGGTGTCATAGGAACTTCCTAGACCACACGATGGGGCTCACTATGATGTTTGTGAGAAATCTGCCCTATCCATCCATTTTTCAACCTCAGTTTAGAACACTAGGTACAAAGTGATGCATGTTAGGAGGAGATCCCTTCTCGACCACATGGACATCAATATCATAATCAATAGAAAAGTAGAAAAAAGAAGCAAACTACAACACAAATTTATGTGGTTCCCTTTTGGTATATCCATGGATTCACACCAATCAACTATGCTCAAAAAAAAAAAAATGAAAAAGCTGCCCCCTCATTACAATGATGACTCGATCTCTCTCTCTCTCTCTCCCTCTCTCTCTCTCTCTCAGGGTAGAATATATACTGCCCAAAATGAACTAAAACTTATATAAAATTCCATATGAAATTATGAAATTTCCCTCTGGGTTGGGGTTTATACCCCTAAACCCCATGCAAGGGACGCTACCCCCCGCAACCCCCAACAAGCTCAGCACAAAGCTCAACCTACGAAAGTGATGTCATGATGAGCAGTATACCTCTGATGATCACGCTCCACAGATCCTAACAAGGCGGATCCAAAACTTAAGTGGGCCACATGAGAGGAAACAATGGATATTAAATGATCAGTACTATTGAAACATTCATGGGGTCATAGAAGCTTGTATTAGGCTAAGTTTTTTGTGGTATTAACTTGTCTCGAGGGGAATGACCTTACGAACGGTTTGAATGACATATAAACATCAAGTGTGACCCCCACTTTTTCCTCTCATGTGCCCACTCGAATTTTGTATCCACCTCATTTTTTGTCTCATGTTAAAATGACTTAGAAAAATAGATAGACAGGGTGGATTTCTCACAAACATAGGGGGGCACGTGTGCCATGGGACACATGGTCCACCTAGGGCTGTCAATGGGCCGAGCTTAGGCTAGGCAAAATTAAAATTTTGAATAAGCTTGACCCATAGGCAGAGCATTAACAATTCAAAATCCGACCAGCGCACGGGAGCGAATTAGGTGTGACCCCAGACTCACCCACATTGTGCGACCCTAACATGGTGAGATTTGATTCGAGGAGACCCCTTTCTCCGCTTATGTGCCGCAGACGCCGCTACTACAAGCCCTCGAGCCTCTCTCTCTCTCTCTCTCTCTCTCTCTCTCTCATGTCCTCCTCTCTCTCAGCCTCTCCCTCTTGAGCTTCTCTCTCCTTTCATTGTTCTCAATCTCTCCCTCATATGTTTCCACTCTCTACCTAGTTGTACAAGCCCTCAACAACAATTGTCGCCTCCTCACCATCCCATCCTTGATTGCCTTTCCTAAACCCTATCCAGCCGGTCTTCTTGGACCCATGATGAGGTCTGTAGGTCCGAATATCGCTCTCCCTCTTCTCCATTAACTGCTACGAGCGGCTGGGTGAAATTTCTCCTCTCCCTTTTAATAAGTAATTTCTCTAATCGATTCATTTTGGTACTAAAATCTCCCTCCCTCTTTGTTATGTTGAATGTGAAAATCCTTAGGAGTGTATGATAATAGATGCAATTGGGTTTGTTGATTCCATAATCCGTAATTAGGAATTTTTAGAGTTAAAACCCTAATTAGGGTTATGCAAACTATCAATCCAGACCTGGGACAAATGACAAATTTTGTGCCTTTTCTAGTATGTATGAATTAATAACTTATATGGATATGCATTATGTGTTGTGAGTTTAGAAAATAGTGTAAAGTATTTTTTTACCTTTGATATTTAAGGATTATCTTCAAGGTGTACATTAGTGGAAATTGATGTTTCTTTTAAGACTATCTTCAATCTTCATGTCAAAAAATTATGCTGAGCATTTTATATTTACACTTCAATGTAATGCTTTACTTGGAATGCTTCATTTCAAGATAAGATTTCTGTCTTCATCATTTTGTTTCATGGTTTTGTTGAAACTTTCTAAAAGTTATATGAGTCACTAAAATTTTTTTAAATTCTCAATTGAATTTTATGGTATTTTATAGCCATCTTATTTTGGCAAAATCTCATGATTTTTTCAAAAGTTCCAATTGAAATTCTTCTCTTCTTAAAATTTTAGACCATATGTTAGCATTTGAGCTTCTTATATCATGGAACCATTTCTATGTATTTGAATAGCTTTTGCTCATGATTATTAGAAGGAGTAGTTGATCCATTACAAAAGAGACGAACAATGATAGCACCAATCTATACAGTCATGCCACATGTAAGGTGCTTGTCCGTTGCCCAATTTCTTCATTTTCTTTTTATGCAGTGTTAGGGGTCAAAATAGCATGCGCTAGAATGTGCGCAAGATGATGAATAAGTGGGCCAAAGTACACGAAAATTGAGGCAAAAAAGGACCTGGGGCCAAGCTATGAAGAAGAAGCTGAAATGAAGTATCCCAAAAAAGGAAAGTGACTGCCACATGGACATGCACGGGGCCTCACAGTTCCAGTGCATGTGGCCACATCAGCAATGGAGACCCACAAATAGTCTATTCATCAAAGGGGTTCGCCGCCTGGTCATGTGCATGGCCATGCGCGGGCGATCCCAACAAAAATTCAAACAAATTACGAACCCAGCGGATGACAATGCGCCAAACACAAGATCTCCATTCATGATCATGCGCGGGAGCCCTGTAGCCAATTCGAACTTTGTTCTAAGTGGACCCTTTGAGTCCAGCTTCATTGTATCCGCTGGACCCGTGCCTACGCATAGCCATGTGCCGAACCTTAGAACCCTTCAACATCATAAAACTGCAAAAGCCCACCAAACACCATGCGCTGGACTCGATTCGGCATGCATTGGACTCCACACCCCTAGGTTTTGCTTATAAATAGCCCATTTCACCCTTTCCAATGGATAGTGAGATGAAACTAGAGAGAAATTCCCAAAAAAGGCCCCGAAACTCCGTCAAAACTTCCCGAAACCCTATCGACAGATTCAAAAGGACATCTCCCTTGGACTAACGTAGGTATTGTTGCACAGCACGCCAACAACATCGATGAACCGAGATCCAATTTCGGTCTCACCCACAAAATGATAAACAGGAAGAAATAATAACTAGAAGTAGAATTCACACAAACCAACAATCCACAAGACAAAATTTACATGGAAAAACCCCAACAAGGGTAAAAAACTACAGGTGCAAACTTCCACTATGAAGAAAATGAAGTTACAAGCAATACAATTACCTTCTCCGATGCTCCCATGCACAGAGATGGCCCTTTTGCTAATCCTCTCGCCTCTTTCTCACCTTGGACGTATAGAAACCCTAATCCCGGATTACACCCCTTTTTATAGTAAAATTCGAAATTACAACTCAAAATAGGAAACCTCGCACTTTAGTTCACGGCCGGTCGGGCGCCTGCCCATTACAAAAAATGTCCAGCGAGAAACAGCATAAATCAGCCGATTATCTGGCACCCGGTCAGATTGACCGTCGGGCACCCGACTGTTCACAGAACAATCCAGGGACATATGTCTCATATTCCTGAATATCAGGCGCTTAGTCCTTAGACCGTCCAGGCGCCTGACCATCCCCTGATGTGAATGGCTCCACACCTCAATAGGTGTGGCCAACGTTGTATCTCCCATACACGCTACAATCCACCCGGACTCCGAGTCAAGACTCTGACTTTGGACTCTGTCTATGGATGCCAAGTCTGGATTCTATCTCTAAACTCTGTCCCTGGATGTCAAGCCTGGATTCCATCTTTAGATTCCGTCTCCGAACTTCGCCTCTAGATGCCAAGTTTGGACTCTGTCTCTAAACACCAAGTCTGGACTCCGACTTTGGGCTCTGATTCTGGACTCCTTCTTTAGACCCTAATTCGGGACTCTTTTAACAATATATCGGATCCCAGTTCGGGATGATTACATAACTTTAAGTCACACATCAGACTTTGACATTGAAACAAGAACGTGGGAAAAGAAACTGTTGTCTTCCTTTAGGAATCTCGTAACACAGACAAACACAATCATTACAGTACAAAAAAACCAACATTCGATAATAACTGTCCAACAACAATTCAGTGTACTTCCCATTAGCGTCGATCTCCGCCGACTGGGTCGCTCGAGTTCACGATTGTAGTTTGGTCTTCCCGCGGTCCTTGTCTCTATGAAGGGAGCAGACCCAACGTCGCATCACTCGACTATTACTCAACAGTCTCTCAGCCTGGACCCGAAATGACATGGGACATAGGCGTTCGAGTTGCTACATGGACACTTTCACTTATACAAAACACAAATTAGCCCCCAACGGCCTAAGACATATGCATAAAGAATATAGTCTCTGATGACACAATCTTTGCTTTTCAATCAAGAGTTATCGATCATTCGATGTAATCAAGGGTCTGTGCCAGATCACGGCCTTAAATATAAAGAACTTAGAATCTTTGAAAATAATAAAGATTCCCTTTGCGCTTTATCTCTTGTGTACTTGTTTGTATTATTTGTGAATGCCTATGAATTTTCCGATTCCCCAAGAAAACACATGAAGCAAATGAACACCATCAAATTTTTTCGCATTCTGAGTTTATGAAATTCATAGTTTTAACATCCAGGATTACCTGATATCAATATTTACAGACCAATTCATTAATGCAGTGGCAGAAGAGTTGAAAGTGAAGTTGTTCGATAAATCAAAGTTGGGTTGAAGAAGACAAGTGATCTTGAGCCATCAATTTCTAGTTGCAGACACATCAATGGGCACATGCATTACTAGAATGTGACCACGATTTGGTAGAATGTGATATGCTAATGCTTTATTGAGTGGCCTTTTGGGATGAATGCATGGATTTGGTTTTGTTGTAAGTATTTTCTAAGGTCAACAGATGACTCTATCTTTTATTTTTTGTAAATAATTATATTTAGCAATATACATGCTAGAGTAGGAAACTAAAACAGATGGCCTTCTGCTAGTTCTGCGTATTGGCCCTCTTAGATAGCACTAACAATTGTGTACATTTGTCATGGGCTTCCTCTACTGTATTGTGCTATTTATTATTAAGATAGTCCAATTCTAATCAAAGCTATTTTGTTCAGTGGTTTCTTAAGACTTTCAATTTATAAGCTACTGCTACATGATTTGATCGGTTCTTTTTTCAGGATAAAATGAAATACTAATTTGAAAAATTAAAGATGTTATTTCATTGAAAACTTGGCATAGATCCCACCTTTTAACTCCATGTAAGGTCTGTTTAATGACATTTGTTGTTAATGTTGTTATTAAGATAGTTCAATTCTAATCAAAGCATTTTTGTTCAGGGGTTTCTTAAGACTTTCAATTTATAAGCTACTGCTACATGATTTGACTGGTTCTTTTTCAGGATAAAATGAAATACTAATTTGAAAAATTAAAGATGTCATTTCATTAAAAACTTGGCATAGATCCACCTTTTAACTCCATGTAAGGTCTGTTTAACGACATTTGTTGCATTCCTAATATGAAAGATGTATCATCCCAAAAAAAAAATTCTCATTTGCTGTGAGTCATCTTATTGATGTGTCTGTAATGGGGTATTTATTTTCTCAAATATGTATTAATATTTGATGTCAGTGCTAGAAATTGTGGTAAGGTTTAAGCGACACTTGAAGAAAAAGATGTCAGTGCTAGAAATTGTGGTAAGGTTTAAGCGACACTTGAAGAAAAAAGGAGGGTCTAAATGAATTGGTATTAGAGACTTTACGAGAAGAACAATATTATGAGATAAGAGAACCTTTCTCTATAATGTCTCTTTTGAAGAGCTCAATGGGTTTGTTGCTTGACTTCATGCTGATGATTATATTTCTTATGTCGAAACAGGTGGAAAGCATAAATCTTGAAGAAAGTAAGCAGGCTTAAGAAATGAGGAATCAAGGAGTTCCACCACTTGCCAATTTTTTTACCTAAGAATGGTTGAGATTGCAGTCTCAAATTGAACTTGGATGAATATGGGGGTTAGTTGCATCTTTGACAGTGTGAACGCTGGAAATCGACGCCCATACTTTAAATGTACTCTGGTTTTTAAAGTTGGAGGGCTGATTTGGATTGATGTAGTAGACTTGGAATTGCCACTAGCCACTTATCTCAAAATCCCACAGTCAGCTAGACCTGCAGAATTTGTAAAGCCAGAGAATCTGAAGACTCTTTTGCTCTTAGTTAACTCCTGATCTGCGACCTGAGATTCTAAGTAAGGGACTTAGGTTACAAAGAGGGAAGGTGTTAAGCACCCTCTCTGCCCGTACGGTGTACGATCTCTATTTCATGTGGTAAGTTGGTTTTAGGGGATAAGATGGCTAGATACAAAGTATTAAAACTGGACTAAGCAGACCCGAATTTCTGATACGACAAGGTTCGAAATTCTGGCAAGTCGCAGAGCATACATCCAAAGAATGCCTAGAAATGAATAGGGGTTAAGAGGAGATGTGATGATGCCAAAATAATATGTAAGAGGACTAGGCTACCATGAGTTTCTGATGTGACAGGATCCGAAATTTTGGCAAGTCACATAGCATACATTCAATGGCAATCTAGAGAAACAGGGGGGGTTAAGAAGGGAGGTGATGACGTGATTGATGAAATATGAACGCTAGTGATGCTAGCACGATCTTTGGCTTGCACTTAAAGTGGCTAGGAGGTTTGGGTGCACCATGGTTTTGGAAGATTAGCCTAAGTGAGCTAAGTGACTAAGAGAGGAGGAGGCTAGGGAGATAAAAAGGATGAAGGCTTGGGAAACTCAAGCTCACGTTTCACTCTCATTCTCACTCTTTTTCCCACTTTCTCACTTTCCCTCTCCTCTTGATTTTTATTGGTGTGAAATGAAGAGAGGAGGGGGTATTTATAACCACTTTACTGGTTTTATGGTAATTAGTGGGGCTATGGAGGATAAAAAATGGTGTTGACTTGGGATTAGTTATGGGAAGGGATGTGTCACGTGACGCTTCCTCATAAGTGGATGAGCTAGGTAAAAATGATAAATAATGACCATTCTTGGGGTAATAAGGGGCCATCACAACTGTCTCTCCAGGAGAGCAACAGTTGTAGCTCAAAGCACATTATCTGAGAGAGAGCGGTAATCTGATTACTGATGGTGGTAGTCAAACTACCGTTGCCCTTTTTCTTTATTCCAAAATTTGGTCAGTTGCTCCGGTTCGCCACATATTTTTCAAATGAACTATGGTTTTAGTTCGGGGTGGTCCCTGGTGAATATTGGCTATGTTTCAGATTTTTTTTATATTTGGCTTATGTTTGGCTTAACTTTGTTTTGAATTTAGCCAAATTTGGAGGTTTGGCTTAGGCTGAGTTTGGCTAAAAAAGGTGGCTAAGGCTTGAAAATGGCTTAAGCGATGGGTAAGGCTAGGGTAAGGCTAGGGTATGGCTTGGTTGTGGTTTAAGGTTTAGGTCAAGCAAAGGTTAAGGTAATGGCTTTTAAGGACTATCCATGCCTCATCAAGTTGCTAGCCTAGGTGGGGTGTTTATAAACAGCTCATTACTGATGGAGTTTTCCTAATACATTGTTGTCGCAAGCAAATGTACCTAGCATATAGAATACATGCATATGAGCATTAGGGCCCTTGGTGGCAACCGAATGTGTGCCATCAAACTACTTTTTATATCTCAAAGTAGTAATTCAAACATGACTTTGAACTACTTTTTGTATCCTAAACTAGTAATTCATACATGCATTCATGCACAAACATACCATAAAACACAGAATTCCATGCATAAATAACAGTGAATTTCAATTCATGTGACAATGAAGAATGCGAAATCCATCTCTAACATTTAAGAAAACCACGCGTGCTAAACATGTGAGTAAGATCTAGATGGTTTAACACGTGAGGATGATATTCAAGTGTTTATGACTTAAAAGATTTGGCCATCGCCTATTGTATACCTCATTAAAGTAAAAAATTACATAATTCGAATGAGCACCACAAAAAGATTCGAGTTTCATCTATCGTATACTCCATCAAATAAAAAAACTTTACATCTTTCAGGCAAGCACCATAAATAAAAAGATTTAGGCCCTGCCTATCGTAAACTCAATCAAAGTAAAAGTCTTTACATCCTTCGCTTTGGGCGGCACCACAAAAAGATTCAGGCCTCACATATCGTGTACCCCATCAAAGCAAAAAAAATTATATCCTTCTAGTAGGAGCCCAAAAATATTGTATCCTCGCCTATCGTATACCCATCATAGATGAATGTGATCATTTCCACGGTTCAATACTTCATCCAAATTATTGTAATGTAGATGATGGTCTTCAGAGCCCATCAATTGATTGTTATCGGATCGTGGTGATAGCTACATGTAAAATTTCACACTTAGGTGTCGTTTGGTAAACTGAAAATAAAGTCTGAAAATTAATTTAAGTGCTGGAAACTTAAAAGTGCTGATTTTTAGTACTTATAAGTACTAAAAATCTGTTTGGTAATTTGTCTGAAAAAAAGTCCTGATGTCTGAAAATAAACACTTTTTTCACAAAAACTTGTTTGGTAAATACAAGTTACAAATGTCCGAAAATTGACAAATTGTCACATTTACCCATACTGTCCCAATTTCTAACTTTTGTAGAGCAAAAAAACGAAATTCGTTACTGTCATCCCTCCAAATTTGGCATACCTATGCTTAATGCAGTAAAAATTTAATGATTTCCCCACCAAATAAAGTTGAGTAGATGAATAGTCTTGATCTTTCGTGTTTGCAACGTGCACATTTACAAAATAATTGTGTAATGAGCGTGGCTGATAATGCAAGTGATGCCTTTAGATTGGTGATCAAAGTGCATTGGTGAGATGGGCCACATTATGGACCATATATTATATTTTTCTTAATAGAATCATCATAACCTTCTATTGGTGTCATTAGGGGACAAGCACACCTAGTGGGTAACATGTTGGTGATATGTGGACCCCATCACATTGTATGTATTATCCAAGTCATCCATCCATTCACTACATTTTTGTGCATGATCCAAAGAAAGAGGTACATTCAAATCTCATTGGACCACACCATAGGAAACAATGCCATCATTAAAAACTTCTTAGGGCCGATTGTAATTTTTATTTCCATCCAATCTATTGAATATTTCACACAAACATGGATGAAGAGAAAACACAAATATTAGCTTGATCCAAAACTTGTGTGCCCCTGAGAAGTTTTTAATGGTGGGTGTCAATCACCACTATTTTCAATAGTGTGGTCCATCCGAGAGTTGAATTTGCCTCATTCTTCGGCTCATGTCCTAAAATGATATGGAAAAATAGGTGGATGGTGTGGATAAAACACACACATGATAATGGGCTCACAAGCTTTTCCACCACCTGGATGGGTCACTTAGGAATGTGAGTCTTGGTTTTGATGGAGAGGTAACACCTTAGCGGGTGCTACCTTGACAGTGGGGTCCACCTTAATGTATATTTTGTGTATCCACTCCATCCATCAGTTTTCCCATCTCATTTTAGGGCATGTTCCAAAAAATGAAGCAGATCTAAATCTTAAGTGTACCATACTATAAGAAGCAGTGGGAATAGTGATGCCCACCGCTGAAAGCTTCCTAAGGTCCACCCAGATGTTTATTTTCCATCCAACCTGTTCATAAAGTTATATAAACATGGATGAACAGGAAAGTTAGCTTGATATAAAACTTCTGTGGCCCATAAGAAGTTTTTATCAATAGGCATCAAATCCCTACTGCTTCATATCGTATGGTCCACTTGAGCTTTGGATTTGCCTCGTATTTTGAATGATACATTAAAATAAGTTGAAAAAATGGATGGATGGTGTGGATAATACATAAACATTATAGTGGGTCCTATGGAGCTTCGATCGGTACTGAGCTTGGTACCAAAGGGGTTATTACAAAATCCAAACCCCTTTTAAACACGGCACCTAAGAATCGTGTGGACATTGAAAAGTTGTGTTCTTCATCATGATATATGTGTTATATCCACACCGTCCATCCATTTTGTCAAGTCATTTAAGGGCATGAGTCAAAAAATGTGGCAAATCCAAAGCTCAAGTGGACCGCACCATTGAAAACAGTAGGGATTGAATGCCTACCATTGAAAACTTCTTGGAGGCCACAAAAGTTTTGGATCAAGCTTACATTTGTGTTTTCCCTTCATCCAAGTCTGTGTGACCTTATCAACAAGTTTGGATGGCAAATTAACCACGGCCCCTAGGAAGGTTTCAACAGTCATGTCATTATTTCCACATATTTTTGTGGTTTCGTCCATTGGAGCTTTGGATTTGCCTCATTTTGGGCTTATGCCCTAAAATGATATGGGAAAATGAATGGACGGTGTGGATATAACACATACTTTATGATGCGGCTTGCAAAACTTCGCCAAGTATTGTATGTGAAGTCCGTTTCCAAGCTTTAGGGAAGTCTCTTGTAAAAGGATAAAGTTATCATTTATAAAATATTTGAAGGATATTTTAGTAAAAACAAACCAAAGATTTTAAACAAAATCACTTACCGCGTTCAGTCTTAAGTTTTAAGTCACATGAAGATGGCTTAAAAAATTGCCAAATTTTTCAGTGAAAAATTCAAATTAGGCTTTTAATTTCTTTGATTTACCAAACGGTTTGAATAAAAGAAATCACTAAAAATAGCATGTTTCAGTCTTAAGAGCTGAAAAAAAAGTTTTACTAAACAGGCCCCTAGTATTTAAACTTAAAAGGTTTATTCATTATTACACTAAATCAAAATGATCAGTTTTACCTCGCTAAACGCAATCCTTCCTTTAGACGAATCTTGACATAAATCTAGTAATGGTAGGTTGCTTGAGAGAATGTGCTGGTACAAGTTAGTGCTTGGGTCGTAGCCGCAAGCAGTAAAAGGGTCGCTCATAGATCCACTCGAACCATTCCTAGATATTTGGGATCTAATGTTTCAAGGATTTTGTTGAGATATGTTAACATTAGGTGGTTGGATACCCACGTTGAGATAATTGTGCAATGATGGATCCACTTGGTAGTCATGAGTGTAGTCCATCACCATATGATGACCATGTCTTCCATGGGATCCGCTTAGTAATCTAAAAGTATTCATCACTGCAATATGTGAACCCTATTAAAGAAAATAAAAATCACAAGCTTTAATAACAATAACATATGATAAGACATTATAGTAAGAAGTTCTCAACGATACCTAATTGAAATGGTTCGATCGGAGGATTATAAATGGATCCTGGAGAGGTAGAAATGAAGTGCGGTGTATACAGTTTGGTGCTTAGGTTGTTATCTAAATCTCTTAATTTGCTTATGTCTGAAGTGATTTAGTTGAGAATCTTTTCTTCCTAACTTTATCTAGTGGATTTTTGTACATATGATGACCTGCCCCAAATTATTTTCTTTAATCGAATCTCACTTGTGGTTTGTGAACTCAGACTATTAATAAAAGTAATTTGGTTTTAGTCGGCATATGGTGTGCGCTTTCAGAATTTATATTCTTAATTAGCTTAGAATGTGCACGCCGAGTATATACACTTTCAATTGGCTCAAAGCGTGCATGTTCAGCATCTACACTTTTGGTAGGCTCAGGGTGTGCATGCTCAATATCCATACTTTCATCCACAATTTTGGACAAGGTTCTTTTATGCTTTTCATACATTCCATAGCTTCGTCATGAAATTGCTAGCATATCTATTAATTGGTTTGAAGACCTCGTTATGTTCCTCGATCATTACTCGGTGCGAGCGGAATGTGGTGAGATCGAGCAACATCTTTTTCATAGGGATAACTAATCCGAATCTCGGATCTACATGGGACTCCTCAACTTGTCTTCGTCGAATCCACGACGGATATCTCGAATCCACGAGACATTCTCTTCAAATCCACGAAGAACAACTCGAATCCATGAATAAACAAGAGAAAACTCTTAAGTTTTATTCAAAATACATGAAAGATACTTCAAACGAATTCCAAACAACATTAAATAGTAAAAGAAACACTAATTTATGTAGCCTAAGTGTCCTAATTGCAAAAGGAAACCAAATAAAACGAAAATTTACAATTTTACTTAAAAAGGGAAGTTTTTCCACGCTCTCACTGTGCGTCCACTGGCCGGCCAGTCGGCCGGCATGCCGGTTTTAGGCTAAATTGGTCCAACGAGTTTATGGACTCCTTGGATCTCATCTGACCGGTCAGCAGGAGCGTTTTGCCGATGTTTGCTTGGTTCGGCTCTTCTCTCGATCTAAACACGGGTTCTTCCAAGCCCACTCTTGGATCCTTTTCCTGGCTCTTGCCTTGCCTCAATCAAGGAATAGTCTCACTACATCATTACTATGATTTTAAGAAACTTATAACACAGGTAATTGTACCTCTTACCTAAAGCATGGACTCATCAAAAAGTTCGTCTTCAATGAATCAAATCATTTGGCTTTGAGATGAGTTCAATCAGGCCATTGATTTTCAATATTGCTCCACTTAAGACTGTTTATCTCCAATTTTAGCACAATCAAATGGTTCATCTTTTATGTCTGTACAATTACGCAGTTGATTTTTAAATTTGAATTGATTAGACTATTCATCTTTGACATTGCTCCAATTAGACCCTTCATTTTTATTATTGTTTGAATTTGACCATTTTCTTTAACTTCAGTTTGATTATGTAATTGATTTTGAATATTAATCCAATCAAATCATTATCTTAGACATTAGTTCAATCAGGCCATCGATCTTCACAGTTGGACTAATTAGACCATTTGGCTTTACATGCATACAATCTAGTCATCATCTTTGTATGGTTCCAATCAGTCCATGTGGCTTTGGCATTAGTCCAATCGGGCCATTGACTTCCAATATCAGCCTTGTTAGACCAATCAATGACAAGGACTAAACCAGCCATCTTGTGGCCCACCTCTGATTACCAATGAAAGGTGTGAACCACATGGACTTGGACTATCCATCACGTGGGCCCAACCATGCTTGAGAATGGAAGGTGGGGGCAAAAGGTATGCTGGCCTGGCCCAATTAGTAGATACATGCACCATGCATCTTCTACTATTTTTTCTTTTTGGGTATTGACGGGTCAAGTTGGCTCATTTAGCCCAACCCATTGATAATTTCAATGAGCATGTTGGATCGAGTAGGGTTCGATCCAAGCCCAGCCCATTTACTTCAATGGGACACATTTCTAGCACAAGTCATCATGGTGACATCTACTCTGACCATCATGCATCACTTACTATCGCTGATTCAAGTGGGACACAAGGACCACAACGAGGGGTGGACCTCCCTCCGTTCACTGTTTCCCGTGATGTGGCCCACCTAAATTATGGACCAAGCTGATTGTTTGGGGGCCTGGGCCTAACATCATGGTGGGCCCCACTCAACTAGACCATATGAATGCCTTCGTGCGGTACTGCTCATAGGTACATCCATCTCGCCAGGTAGGCCATCCATCAACAATACCGTTATGGTAGATCCATCTCTCCACGTAGGCCATCCATCAATCAAACCGTCAGACTAGTGGGCCATATAATGGATGACTTATGTCACCTAATAGGCAATCCAATCAGATGGCTAGGATCATCCAATTCATGTCAAATTTGAACCATTTTCCATCCAAAGTGGATATTACAAGATGGACGGTCCCAAATGATAAATCACCCTTCCACATGCACTGTGCAGATATGGCTCTACCACATTAACATGTCCAAGCCCCCAGACCAGTAAAAGATATGGGCCTGAAGTCCAAAAACATTAGATAATTCATTATTTAGGAGGACAACGTCCCAGATTTACAGTGATGAGGCCCATAAACCCCATTGGCCCCATAAATTCTAGGTGAGACCCATTCCATATAAAACTAATTGGGCACGAACAGACCCAACCCAGACATCACCAAAACAAGAAACGGTCCATGGCTAAGTCAAACCCGGACCTTCATGTTCCTCACCCAAACTGTTCACATCATGGGTCTGTTCTGCCCATTTGATATAAATACATTGTAGATGGATAATGATTACTTTTTTAGCTTGTCTGATAATTGAGTTGTATTTCTAGTTTGAAAATTGGTACAAAATAATTGACTAAAATTTGTGGGCTGGACAGTGATGTATTTGACATATCTGTGCCGTTCATCTATTTTAGCAAAACATTTTGGGGGCGTGAGCTGAGAAAAGAGGCAGATCCAAAGATTAAATGGCCCATATCAAAGGAAACCTCCCATGGAAAGTTGTTGCTCCCACATTGATGTTCACTTTTTATCTAAACTGGTCATAAGGTCACACAAACATGGATGAGGGAAAAACACAAATATCAGCTTGATCCAAAACCTCTGGAGGCCCTAAGAAGTATTTCCTGTAGTGTGGTCCACTTGAGCTTTTAATGTGCCTCATTTTTTTTGGCTCATGTCCTAAATTCAGTGGCATAATGGATGAATGGCATGTATAAGCCACATACATCACAGTGGTCCCACATTTCCCGAGAGATGCTCTAATTACTTAGGTATGTTTTTTTTTTTTTCCTTTCTAAACACATACCATAATGGGTACTTGAACCCATGACCTTAGTGTTGAAACTCTTGTGAGTCTACTACTGAGCCATGAGTAAGGACATGGATGGATGGTGGGGATCATTTAGCCATCCTTACACCATAAAGAGTACTTTAAGTCCAAAGCTTTCACATTTTTAGAAACCATGTACTTTGCTAAGATCACATCACATGTTTAAGTAGAGAATATGGCAGCCCATACCATTTTTAATAGATTACATCGTGGTGGACCCCACCAGCTCGCTCATTGCTACATATCTAGCAACTAGATTCAATCTATTTTAATCAAGGCCATTGATTATTGATGGACCACTAGATGGAAAGCCTTACACATAACCCATACACCATGCAGCCCACAATTCAAATGGTTTGGATTGAGTTAAATGGAGAAGTCTTGCACATAACCCAGAAGCCCCATTTTCAAGCTGCAAACATGTAGTAACACGTGTGCCAACTTGGCACGTGTGTATGGGTCTACGACGTGTGCCTACAAGGCTGGGTTGGGCTTTTCCATTTTACATGTATACCGTTCCAGTCATGGCTGGGTTGGGTTTTTCTATTTTACATGTATACCATTCCATTCATGGTAAGAAACATATATATCTTGCTTGTACAATGTACCATATCTACATGCCTGTGTATCAAGCCTCACACAGAGACAGAGTATCAAATAACACCCCTTTTTTAAATTTCTATTTCTTTCTACATATGTGGCCCACCTAATCAACGATGGGTGGGAACATATATTATTGGAATTCTTCTTTTGCTCAATTGAGCCGGGCCCAAACAAGTTTTTTTAGGCCAAGGCATTGTCTGCTATACTTAGGGGGGTAAATCAGTAAATGGGTCAGTGGACCCGATAGGGTACCCAGACCCAACCTGACCCATTTGTTAAATGGTATGGGTTTGGGTCCAAGAACAGACCCAATTGCTAAACGGGTTTGGATCTGGTTTATTTTATGTTAGGCCCGACCCGACCTGATCCAACCTGAACCCATTTAGTAAATGGGTGGTTTGGTCTATGTTGCAAGGGACCTATCTAGGCTCGAACCATCTAGACCTGATTTTAAACCTGATAAAAATACTTGAATACCATATCCAGACCCAGACCCATTAGAACCAACCCATTTATAAATGGGTTTGGGTGGATCTTGCTCTACTAGACCCATACTCATTTATAAATGGGTCTGATGGGGTTGACTCAGACCTAACCCAAACCCACCCATTTAGTAAAAGGGTCTGATGGGGTTGACTCAGACCTAACCCAAACCCACCCATTTAGTAAAAGGGTCTGGTTTTAAAATTTGGACCCAAACCCATTTAGTAAATGGACGGGTCTGGTTTTAGCTAAACTTACCCCAAACCGACCATTTACAGCCCTAGCTGTGCTTGGCCCATGCTTGGCTGGTCTCATTTTTCGGCTTCAATAATGTTAGGCCGACCCTGGAATAACCCTAACTCAGCCCATCGCCAAAAATCAGCTAAATAAGGCAACTCAAGTGGGCTAACCTGAGGGAACAATGGGATGGACGTCAACCATAAGTTTATGTGTGGGCCACAACAACACACGCGATATGTATCTTTCATCAAACTGATTTATTAGGTGTGGTTTATAAGGATGAAGGGAAGATAAAAGATCAGCTACTCAGATGGCCCCTAAGAAGTTTTCAACGGTGGATGTCACTGTCCCCACTGTTTTCCATGGTGGGGTCCACTTGATCTGCCTCATTCTTTGAGTAATGCCTTGAATGATCTCTCCAAATTAATGGACGGTGTGGATACAACAGATACATCATGCGGAGTACCACAGACCATAGCCACGTAACTCCATTAGCGAGATTCGCTACTCAACTTGTCGGTAGCTAATCCGCGTCCGGATGAAGTGGAAGCGGATTAGGTGTTACCGGACTCGGATTGTCTGCACTCGGATCAGCCATCTCCTGCGCTCCGAATTTAGGTGGGGCCCACCGTGATGTTTGTGTTTTATCCGCACCATTTATCCATTTCCAAGTATAATTTTACAGTACACACCCAAAAATAAGGCAGATCCAATGCTCAAGTGGACCACACCACAGGAAAGAAGCAGTGGCAATAAGGACAACGACTGTTGAAACTTCATAGGGCCCACCATAATGGTTAATTGTCATCCAACCTGTTCAAAGGTCACATACACCTGAATGAAGGGAAAACACAAATATCAGCTTCATCCAAAACTAATGTGGCCCCAAAAGGTTTTCAATGGTAGGTGCTTAATCCCCTCCGCGTGGTCCACTTGTGTTAACAGCTAGCTACGAGACCTACTCAAAACAGCCACAAGATTTACTCTTGACAGCTGTTCTATCTTCATTCAGTTGCCATGTATAGAATATACGTTTCCTATCTTGTAGGATCGGTTATTGTACAATCCCTATATATATTACACATTGATGGAATGAAAAAGACACGCAAATTGCAAATCTAATATGGTATCAGAGCCTAGGAAGTCCTGACTTTTGGTTTTTCTGCAGCGTCTTCTCTTTGGGTTTTCTTCACTGCTATTCACAGTGTGTTCATCTCCTTCCATTTCTGATTCTCTTGGATCTCATCCGTGTTCGCTTCTTATCTCCAGTCATCATCTCTTCTTTGTGTCATGGCTACGTCAGGCAATTCTTCTGAAGGCAATGAGGCTGGAATGAGTCATACAACTCTCATTGATTCATCCAACCCCTACTACCTACACAATTCAGACAATCCTGGCACAAATCTTGCCTCTCGTGCTTTAACCGGAGACAACTATTCCACCTGGAGTAGGGCCATGCGTATGGCTCTTAGCACAAAGAATAAGTTGGGGTTCATTAATGGCACCGTCCCCTGTCCAGACGTGGCAGCCACTCCTAACGACTTTGCACTATGGCAACGATGCAATGACATGGTACTTTCTTGGCTTCTAAACTCCATTGATGCAGATATTGCGAATAGTGTTATTTACACTGATAAAGCATCAGAAGTCTGGCACGACCTCAAGGAACGATTCTCTCAGAGCAATGCACCCCGCATTTACCAAATTCGTCGAGCTATTTCCTCCCTTCAACAACAGCAGTCCTCAGTGGCAACTTATTTTAACAAACTGAAGGCCTTTTGGGATGAGCTTGCCTCTTATCATCCATTTCCGACATACACATGTGGAGTAATGAAAACCCTCCATAAACGTGATTAGGAAGAAAAAGTTTTACAATTTTTAATGGGTCTTAATGACTCCTACGCTGCTGTTCGTGGATAAGTCCTTCTTATGAATCCTCTACCCAGCATCAACAGGGCCTAAGCACTTGTGTTACAAGAGGAGAAACAACGTGAAGTCACCACCTTGGTTCAGTCCCTTGATAGCACAGCCCTAATTGCATCAGCCCCTCCTGATGGTGCTGCTTTGGCCGCACGCCGTTTTTCTCAGAATGCCAGGCCACCATCCAACAAAGCGGGACATGGGAACTCACGTGGTCAAGGACGGGGGTGCCCTTCATGTGATCATTGCTAAAGCCTTGGCCTGATCGGAGATGGGCATACCATTGATCGATGTTACAATATCCATGGATATCCTCCTGGTCATCGGCTACACAAATCCACTGAGAATTCTTTATCCAATACTACACCTGGGGGAAAGGGCGCTTCTCATGCTGTTCCCTCCTTTACTCCAACACAATATAAACAAATCATGGCTCTTATCAATGAAGGTACCCCGCACTCATTGGCCAACGTCGCAGGTAGTTGTTTTTCCACTTCATCGTCCCCTACTTCTTCTTTTTTTCTTCTCATCCTCTTTGGATCATAGACACTGGCGCAACCGATCACATGGTTTGCACCAATGACTTATTTACAAAAACATCTTCACTTATCAATTCTCCTATTCGTCTCCCGAATGGCAACGCCGTCCCCATTTCCTCTTATGGTTCAATTGCTCTTACTCCTGATCTACACTTAGATCATATCTTTCATGTTCCTTCTTTTAAAGTTAATCTACTTTCAATCAGCAAACTCACTAAAAATCTCAATTGTTCTGCCACCTTCTTTCTTGATTTT
This sequence comes from Liriodendron chinense, assembly GCA_003013855.2. Lineage (NCBI taxonomy): Eukaryota > Viridiplantae > Streptophyta > Magnoliopsida > Magnoliales > Magnoliaceae > Liriodendron > Liriodendron chinense. Next base: position 1,152,847 of record ML058590.1, read on the forward strand.
TGCATTTTTCAGGACCTTGCAACGAGGAAGACGATTGGATTGGGTAAGGAAGCCGGTGGTCTCTACCTATTTAGTCCACCGTCTGCTCCACCACCTCAAATACATGCTCCGCACACTACTGTCTCTCCCACAACATGGCATCAACGACTTGGCCATCCCTCCTCTGGTCGTCTCCAACGATTGGCAAAAATAAATCATTCAATTAGTTTTGATTCTCATTTTCTTTGTGAGACTTGCCCCTTGGCTAAGCAAACTCGGAATTCTTTCCCACATAGTTCCATTTCTACTAATAAACATTTTGAATTAATACATTGCGATATTTGAGGACCTCAGCCTATTGCTTCTTTATCTGGTGCACGTTATTTTCTGACTATAGTTGATGATTTCTCACGTTGCACATGGGTGTATCTTATGCAGTACAAATCTGAAACTTGTGGCTTGCTCAAGACCTTTTTTTATATGGTCACCACACAATTTGAACATTCCATTAAAATTATTCGCAGTGATAATGGTGCTGAATTTTTTTCAAATGATTTCACTTTATTTCTTCGTTGTTGTTAAGAACACATCAAGGTGGGCCCACAGGGGTTATATTGCAAGCGCCACCTCCGCCCTGCCGTCCACAACGGTTAATCAAGTCACAAATGAGTCAACTCGCCCGAGGCATCAAGGGAAGCTGATTGCGTCCTACCCCTGCCGTCTCTGGCCAGGAACGGCAGATCTGTGTGGGGCCCACCGTGGTATATCTGTTCATCCATGCCGTCCATCCTATTTTTCAGATCATTTTTAAGGATGAGCCCAAAACTAAGGTATATCTAAGGCTCAAGTCGTCCACACTGAATAGTAAGCTTGGGTTGCATTAAATGCAAGTATCTTACGTTGCATTAAACGAGTCATCTATGGTGTGGTCCACTTGAGGGTTGGATTTTCCTCATTTTTAGGCTCATTACTTGAAATGATATAAGAAAAGGAATGGATGGCATGGATAAACAGATACATCAGTGGGACCCAGAATATTAAGGGTCTCATGAACGCAGAAATAGCAGACAGGTATGAGATCAGGGACGTTCAGCAGATGAAAAATCCTACGAACATGTCCTGACACAAAAAACATGCTAGAATATTATTTAGGTGGGCCAAAAACAAACTTCCAACGCGACCCGTCAATCATTCATTTATTCCAACTGACCTACAGGTCCAGATCAGCTGCTCATTTTCGAGATACAGAACATTCACGTGGGGGCTCACATAATGGACGGTCTGCATTACTCACACGTATGCCGCACATTGTAGGACGTTTGTAGTCAGAGAACAGCTGTTGCTCTTATCGTACTGAGTAAAGTTGGGCCCACTGTAAATGTAAGTAGTTTATCTACACTGTCAATCCACTTTTCCAGAGGGTATAATGATCTACACCGTTGAAGCATTTCTAAGGCCTTCAGTGATGTTTATTCGTCTTCCAACCAGTTCACAAGATCACACCAGCATTGATGAAGGTAAAAAACAAATATAAGCTTGATCCAAAACTTCCACGGCCCTTAAGAATTTTTCAAGGGTACAAGTTCAATTCACATTGTTTACTGTAGTGTGGTCCACTTAAGCTTTCTATATACTTCATTTTTTGTCATAAACATAAAATTATATGTTAAAATGGGTGAACAGAGTGGATGAAATACATAAATCACGGTGGACCCCGCGGAGTTTACTCAGTACGTACTGAGTTACTGAGGACGCAATCCGCTTCCGTTCTTATCGGTCGTCGTACGCGAGTATAGCTGCTGTAGAAAAAAGCACGTGACGGTAGCAAGCCGTACTGTGCTGTGATGTGTACATGTGTGGCTCCCAGTGCGTAGACGATTCTATGGCTGATTAATCTTCACCGACACCAATAAGAGACCAGATCCTCTGCTGGCTTCCAAGTCAGGGAACCCCTGCTTGGAGCCTTATTTATTGGTCCACAGCATGACATCATGTGTGCAGACGTATGTGACAATGTGTACTTTGAAAAGGCTCAAAGGGGTGACTCCTCCAATAAATATCTTGGCCGTTGGCCAGCACTGATTAAATGGTTGCAAGCAGCCACCTTACACGTGGCATACACAAACGTTAATCGAACCATCTGAACCGTTGCCTATAGTGGATGAAGTGGACGCGGATTAGCTACTGACAGGCTGAGCAGCGAATCTCGCTACTAAAGTGACGTCACCATGTTCTGTTGGCCCAGCATGATGTATATGTTGTATCCACACCGTCCATCCATTTGGAGAGACTAGTTTAGGGCCTGACTCAAAGAATAACGAAGATCTAATGCTCAAGTGGACCCCACCACAAAAACAGTGGGAATAGTGACATCCACAGTTGAAAACTTCCTAGGCCCACTATGATTTTTATTGGAGATCCAACCTGTTCATAAATTCACACGACGGAGGGAAAACACAAATATCAACTTGATCGAAAACTTCTATGGCCTTTAAGAAGTTTTCAACGGTGATGTCACTGTCCCCACTGTTTTCTGTGGTGGGGTCCACTTGAGATCTGGATCTGACTCATTCCTTGAGCAATGCCTTCGAATGATCTCTCCAAATCAATGGACGGTGTGGATACAACAGATACATCATGAGTAGTACCACAAACCATAGTGACGTCACTTCAGTAGCGAGATTCGAGGTTCAACTTGTCAGTAGCTAATCCGCGTCCGTCCGGGCGCGAATTAGGTGTTACCCCGGGAACAGCTTAGTGGGTGTTACCCCTACCATATGGCCCACATGAATGATATTTTGTATGTCCACTCCGTCCATCCGTTTATAAAGCCCATTTTATGATAAGGTTCCAAAAGTACGCAGATCCAAATCTCAAGTGGACCATACCAGTGGAAACAGTGTGTTTGAGTGCCCCACCATTAAAAATTCCAAAGAGCCCATGATAAGATTTTGGTAATGTTTATTTGCAATCAAAGCTCTTGATAATGTCAATAAGGTCTTGATGAAGGGAAAATATAAATATCAGATTGATCCAAAATTTTTGTGGCCCACAAAATGTTTTTAATGGTTATTAATCATTGTTTCTAGTGGTATGATCCACCTGAGATTTGGATCTTTTTAAGGTTTTGGATCATATCCTAAAATGATAAGAGAAAATATATCAAAATGGGCCCCACAAAGTAGGGGTAACACCCACTAAGGTGTTACCAGGGTAACATCTAATTCCTCTCCGTCCGGACAAAGTGGGAGCGGATAAGGTGTTACCGGACTCGGATTGCCTGCGCTCGAATTAGGCATCTCCTGCGCTCAGAATCTAGGTGGGGGCGCTTTTGTGAAATCATTTTAAGCATTGTTACAAGAAATGAACGGGATCCAACACTCAATTGTGATATGGGGTTTCACCTAATCCGCTCCCCTTTCTTAGATGAGGTTTCTGAAAAAAGGGCGTACTTCATACTGCTTTCCGTCGACTCGGCAAAAAACCTAACGGTCCAAACGCGCAACCTACGCTTGTGCGGCCAAGCCTGTCCAGGCATAGACGTGGTACTACTTGTCTGTTCTTAGTTAGGAACAAACAAGGGCTATGAGATGCCACATGATGTATGGATCCATACCATTTATCCATTTCTAAGTACATTTTACAGTACGTACGAAAAAATAAGGCAAATCCAATGCTTAAGTGGACCACACCACAGGAAAGAAGCAGTAGCAATAATGACAGCAACTGTTGAAACTTCCTATGGCCCACCATGATGGTTAATTTTCATCCAACCTTTTTGAAGGTCACATAAACATGAATGAAGGAAAAACACAAATATCAGCTTCATCCAAAACTAATGTGGCCCATAAGGTTTTCAATGGTAGGTGTTTAATCCCCTCGGCGTGGTCCTCTTGAGCCTTAGATCTTCCTCATTTTTTAGCTTGTACTTCAAATCATATGATAAAAATGAATGGACAACCTAGATAAAACGCATACATCACAGTGGCCCTTCGCAGCCGTTCCAGGTTATATTTGAGGCTCCCTAACAAACACGTGGCATCTATCTCAAATTCAGACCGTCTAAATAGTTGGACCAGCTTTAAATTTTCCATCAAGTTAAAATTAGAGGACATTTTACATATAATTTAGACCGTTAAATAGTATTCATTTCTACAGTTTATTTAGATGTCCACTAGTCGTAGATTTATTTTCATAGTATTTTCTAAATGTTTTTACTTTAATCTATTTAAATTGATCTCACAGTTTCGACGGTTCAGATTTGAAAATCTTGAGGTACGTGCCACTTCTACGGCAGAGACACCTGCGACGCAGCTACCCCTGAATCCAGATACAGCTGCACGTGCACCGCATCAAAAGAAAACGATTGAGTGGCCGAGACGAGGATTGCCTGAGGCATACGTAACATAAGCTTGGGTTGCATTAAATGCAAGTATCTCACATTGCATTAAACGAGTCATCTATGGTGTGGATGTGGTCCACTTGAGCGTTGGATCCTTCTATTTTTAAGCTCATTCGTTGAAATAATATAAGAAAAGGAATGTACGGCGTGGATAAATAGATACATCAGTGGGACCCAGAATACTAAGGGTATCATGAACGCAGAAATAGCACACAGGTATGAGATCAGGGACGTTCATCAGATGAAAACATGTCCTGACACAGACAACATGCCAGAATAGTATTTAGGTGGGCCAAAAACAAACTTCCAATGCGACCTGCCAATCATTCATTTATTCCAACTGACCTACACGTCTAGATCAGCTGCTCAACGTGGGGCTCACATAATGGACGGCCTGCATCACTCACATGTACCCAATGTTGGACGTTTGTATTCAGAGAACAGCTGATCTTACACCCCTTTTCGCACTTTGGATTTGGTGGTATATAACTGCTTTTTAAGTTTGACAATCTTGAATTCGAAGGCAATTAGAATAAGAGGTATTTCAAATCTCCATTTTTATTGTGTTTTGAAATTACAATAAAATGTTGAGATTTGTATAGAATTCAAAGAAAGTATACTTTTTGCCTCTATTTTAAGAGGCAGAGAATTACACATGTAACAAATATGTCATTATGCTATTAATCTATTAGACATTTGGCACGTTAATGATACTTCAAAATTATTCAATTATCGATTGTAATACCTAAATTATATCAATTGAATGATCTGAACCATGTAAAGGTTGGACATTTAAATGGATGGTTAAAAAATGCCCGTTGGTCTTCTATTTGTAATTCTTGCATTTTTGGCCCACCCAAGGATCGAAATTTTCTCTTTTTTTGCTAAAATATATATTTTACTGGGCTTATCACAATCATTCTATTAAATACCACATATATATATATTAATTTAGAATATGAAAGCAAATTTTGTTAACCAAATTTAAGTCATGCGAATATATCAAAAAATTCCAATTCCTCTTGAATATAAGCTCCCAAATGGGAGATTTGGATTCTAGTACATTTCCGCCAAACAAAAATGAGGATTTGGAATCACCTTGATTCCAATGTAATTGTGATTTGGATTCCAATGCATTCCAAATCCAAGCTCCCAATCGAACAATTAAGAAAATGGGATTGAGTCTTGAGTTACTCAGGATGCTTTTATTGTATTGAGTAAATTCAGTTGGGCCCAATGTAAGTGTACGTAGTTTATCTACATTGTCCATCCACTTTTATAAAAATCATTTAATGGGTTGAAACCAAAATTGAAATATGTCCAAATCTCGAGTGGACCATACCATAAGAAACAATGGGTATAATGATCTCCATCGTTGAAGCATTCCTAGGGCCCTCAATTATGCTTATTTGCCATCCAACTTGTTCACAGGATCACACAGGCATGGATAAGGTAAAAAACAAATATCAGCTTCATCCAAAACTTCCACCCTCTGAGAATTTTTCAATGGTACAAGTTCAATTTACATTGTTTATTGTAGTGTGGTCCATTTAAGCTTTTTCTATACTTCATTTTTTGTCTCAACCATAAAATTATATGTTAAAATGGGTGAACCGAGTGGATTTTACTAATTACGCTAGCCGTAACGCAATCCGCTTCCGTTCTTAACGGTCGTCGTATGCGAGTATAGCTGCCGTAGACAAAAGCACGTGACGGTAGCAAGCCGTACTGCGCTGTGATGTGTAGGGCGCGGATTGCCTGCTAAAGCCTTTCGCAGGCATCTCCTGCGCAAGGAATCTGGTGAGGCCCACCGTGAGGTTTGTGAGAAATCTACGCCGTCCAACCGTTTTGTGAGATCATTTTAGGCTTGGCGACCAAAAATGAACAGGATCTAAGACTCAAGTGGGCCGCACTAAAGCAAAAAGGTGTATAAGGAAATTCTTACAGTTGAAACCTCTATGGGGTCCACAGTGATGTTTATATGCCATCCATACCGTTCATAATGTCATTCCTACTGAGATGAGCTGAAAACGCAAGTATTATCCTGATTCGAAACTTCTGTGGCCCCACGAATATTTCAACTGTGGAAGTTCAATCATCATGTTTTCAGCCCACTTAAGTCTTGGATCCCTTTCAATTTTGGTCGCAACGCCTAAAATGATCTCACAAAACGGTTGGACGGCGTAGATTTCTTACAAACCTCACGGTGGGCCCCACCCAGATTCCTTGGCAGGAGATGCCGGCTTTCGCAGGCAATCCGCGCCCTGATGGGTACATGTGTGGTCCTAGTGCGTGCACGACTCTATGGCAGACTAATCTTCACCCACTCCTCCAGAGACCAGATCCCAACACCTCCAATAAATATCTTGGCCGTTGGCCGCATTTATTAAACGGTTGCAAGCATCCACCTTACATGTGGCATACACAAACGGAAGCAGATTGTCTGGTGCACCCTACACCAGCGAGGTTGCTGATGTAGGGACGTGGCGGACGCAGAGCGAGTGCGCAGTCCTCAAGTATTTGTACGAACGTTTCAAAGAAAATTAAGGCTCTGTGGACCCACGATGATGTATTTAGTATATCCAAACCGTCAATCCATTTGGGGAGATCATTTTAGTGCATGATACCTAAAATGAGTCATATGAAAAACTCAAGTGGACCACACCACTAAAGGCAGTGGGACAATGACTCTTACCATTAAAACATACCCAGGGTCCACCATGATGTTTATTTGTCATCCAAACTGTTCATAAGGTCACACGGACCTGGATGAAGGGTAAAAATAAATATCAGACTGATCCAAAACTTTTGGGACCTCTAAGAAGGTTTCAATGGTATACGTCTAATCTCCCACTGCTCTCTGTAATGTGGTCCACTGGATCCTTGGATCTGTCTTAGTTTTTGGGTCAAGCCTTAGAATGATCCCAAAACACGGACGGACGGTTTGGATATAACAAGTACCTCATTGTGGGACCTACAAAACTTGATGACGTGACTACAACAGCAACCCGTTGGTGCAGCCAATCCGCCTCCGATGAGGTGGGAGCGGATTAGGTGCTACCGGACTTGGATTGCCTGCCCTCGGAATCTAGGTGGGGCCCACTGTGATGTTTGAGAGAAATCTACGCCGTCCAACCGTTTTGTGAGATCATTTTAGGCGTTGCGACAAAAAATGAGATGGATCCAAGACTCAAGTGTGATCCGGGGTCTCACCTAATCCGCTCCCCTTTCTTAGAGGAGATTTCTGAAAAAGGGCGTACTTCAGGCGTTTTCCGTCGACTCCGCTGAAAACCAATGGTCCAAACGCGCAACCTACGCTTGTGCGTCCAATTAGGGCTCTCAATGGGTCGGATTTGGATCGGATGTCCATATATCGGTAGACGGATTCGGATCGGATTCGGATTCGGATCCGACTCGGATCCAAAAGGTGATATCCATATCCGATCCATTTATAAATTGTTAGATCCATTTCCGATCCAAAATCCATATAACCATCGGATTCGGGTCGGATCTAGGTCTGAATCCACCCACAATTACAAATCTAAAAGAATATATAATATAAAATATATAATTTAATATATTTAATTTAGTAGAAAAATGATGCAAATCCCACTATTTACTATGGTCTGGTCGACATGGCCTAAAATAATTTGTAAAATGGATGGCTAGCATGAATATAACATATACAGTGGGGTGACAATGAGTCGGCTCTTAATCGAATTCGGATCAAACTCGGATATGTTCCCATGAATCCATATCCGGTCCATTTAAGTAATCGGACCTATTTCAAGATCCAAATTCAGTCTATTTAACTAATCGGACTTATTTTAAGATCCAAATCTGCATTATACGGATTCGGAGCGAATCGGATTTCGGATCTAACCCACTCCATTGAGATCCCTGCGTCCAAACCCGCCCATCCACGTGGTACTACTTGTCTGTTCTTAGATAGGAACAAACAAGGGCTATGAGATGCCACATGATGTATGGTTTTTGTCCGCACCATTTATCAATTTTCAAGTATCAATCTACGGTACATGACAAAAAATAAGGCAGATCAAATGCTCAAGTGGGCCACACCACAGGAAAGAAGCAGTGGCAATAATGAAAGCGACTGTTGAAACTTCCTACGGCCCACCATGATGATTAATTGTCATCCAACCTATTCAAACGTCACATAGACCTGAATGAACAATTATCAGCTTTATTCAAAACTAACGTGGTCCAAAAGGTTTTCAATGGTAGGTGTTTAATTCCCTTGGCATGGTCCACTTGAGCCTTAGATCTTCCTATTTATTTGCTTGTATTTCAAATTATATGAAAAAATGGATGGACAGCGTGGATAAAACCCGTACATCACGGTGGCCCTTCATAGCCGTTCCAAGTTACATTCGAGGCCCCCTAACCAACACGTGGCATCTATCTCAAATTCAGACCGTCTAAGTAGTTGGACCAGCTTTAAATTTTCCATCAAGTTAAAATTAGATCCCCTAGAAAATCTGTCCTTTGATTAGAGGACATTTTACATATAATTTAGACCGTTAAATAGTATTCATTTCTACAGTTTATTTAGATGTCCACCAGTCGTAGATTTATTTTCATAGTATTTTCTAATTGTTTTTACTTTAATCTAGATCTCACAGTTTGGACGGTTCAGATTTGAAACTCTTGAGGTACGTGCCACTTCTACGGCAGAGAAACCTGCCACGCAGCTACCCCAGAATCCAGATACAGCTGCACGTGCACCGTATCAAAAGAAAACGACTGAGTGGCCAAGACGAGGATTGCCTACGAAAGGTGAGGCATACGTGACATTTTTTGAGAAATCTACACCGTCCAACCATTTTACCAGCTCATTTTAGAGAGAGAGAGAAAAAAAAAAAAAAAAAAAGACAGACAAAAAACTCAAGTGGACCACATAGTAGGGAAGTGTGAGGAAAGAAATGCCCACGGTTGAAACCTTTCTGAGGTTCGCCTTGATTTTATATGCCATCCAAGCCAGTTACAAGGTCATTTTCACTGTTAAAAACTTAAAACAAAAAAAAAAAAAAAAAAAAAAAAGCCTGGTACAAAACTCATGTAATCATACAAATGTTTCAATGGTGACCGCTCAATCCCCACCGTTTCCTCTCGTGTGTTGCACCTGAGTTTTGAATCCGTCTCAACGTTAGTCTTTTATCCGAGCTGGAAAATGGATGGACGAGTGGATTTCTCGCAAAAAGAATGAATGGGTTACCTAGCTTCTCACCGCAGGAATTCATGGAAGTCTTCCGCAGGCAATCTGCGTTCTCCACAAGGGTGGTGTGACCAACGTCACGAAACTCTTGCGTGGCAAGCGTGGTCAGATGGACTGCTGGATAGCGCGACGTGGATTTTCTGTAAAAGCCTTAGGCAGCAAATTCTTACGTTGATAATCTGGGTGGGCCCACTGTGATGTTTGTGAGAAATCCACCCCATCCATCTATCTTGTAAGATTATTTTAGGATGTTCGGACAAAAAATTATCAGGATTAAAGACTCAAGTGGGCCGCACTAAAGTACAAGGTAGTAGGAAAATTGTTGAAACCTCCCTGGATCCACAGTGATGTTTATATGCCATCCATACCGTTTATAATGGCATTCTTACATGGATGAACTGAAAACACAAATATTAGCATGATTCAAAACTTCTGTAGCCCCACAAATTTCTCAACTGTGGATATTCAATCATCACGTTTTCAGCCCACTTGAGTCTTGGATCTGGCTCATTTTTAGCCCACTTGAGTCTTGGATCTGGCTCATTTTTGGCCATACGTCCTAAAATGAGCTGAGAAACGGGAATGGGGGTTGATTTCTCAAAAACATTACAGTGGGCCCACCTAGATTGCCACGGCAGTAACTTTATGTGGAAGGCTTTTGATGGAAATCCACTCGAAAGCCTTTTCGCACGACGTTTCTGCACAGGAATGCTGCTGGGTGGGCCCACTGTAATGTTTGTGAGAAATTTACCCAGTTCATCCATTTTTGGAATTATTTTAGAAATTGTGACAAAAAACATAAGGAGGATCCAAAACTCAAATGTGCCACACAAGAGGAAACACTGACCACCCCGAAAAGATTTACATGGCCACAAAAGTTTCTTATGGGGCTAAGTTTTTTGTGATTTCACTTCATCTAGGTGGGAATGATCTTATAAACAGTCTGGATAGCATATAAACATCAAGGTGGAGCTCACCGCTAACAGAGGTTTCAATGGTAAGAAACTTTTTTCTCAGTTTTTCCACTTGCATGGCCTACTTGAGATTTGGAATTGCATTATTTTTGTCGCACGTCCTAAAATGATCTCTCACAACAGAGTGACGGAATGAATTTCTTGCAGACATCACTGTGGCCCTACCTAGCATACCTAGCATCCCAGTGCTGGAATTTCATGCTCCAAAGGCTTTTGCATGGGAACCCGGGTGGGATTAGGTGAGACCACGACCTACCAAGTTGGGTAGGACCGGACTATGGGGTCGATAATGATGTATGTATCTTAAATTTGATGGAGTTTTCCTCCTCATGTGTCAGAGGAGAGAATATGAAACAGGGTGAGGCCGGGCGCCCGGGCCTCATTGTGGCTGGGCGACCGGAATTCATGTTTCTGGGCAGCTAGCTGCTGGACACTTTTGTCCATTTCCGGGCGCCCCACGGTTTTGGTGACCGGGCGCCCGATGACCCGGCCGGGCGCCCGACCATGTTGGTCTAGGCACCCGAAATTCATTTTTTCTCATGTTTTCATTGCTGGACTGTTTTTTAGTTGGCCGGGCGCCCGACGGTCTGGTGACCGGGCGCCCGACCCGGCGCGGACTGCTTGTACGCAGTTTCCTAATCTGGCTCTAATTGCTCCGTTTTTTGTACTTAAGCGTTCCAAAACTGGATTAGGGTATCCCATTGGGTTGCTAACACGTCCAAGGTGAGAAAGAGAGAAAAAGAGGAAGAGAGAAAGAGAAGAGAGAAAAAGAGGAAGCTTGTAGAAGGGAGAAGTTGCTTGAAGGAGGGTTCTTCTGCGCAACGATCGTCTCAGCGCTTCTACGTCCTCGGGATCGGTGAGATTGTTTCTCCTTTTACTATTCTCTTGTTGTTTATCCATCCCTGCGTGGGTAAAGAAGTTTGATCCGAGCGGTGTGTGCTTGTGATCGGTTGTAACAGTTCCCTGAGATAGTGGATTGTTGATCTGGACTAGGTCCCGTGGTTTTTACCTCTTTTGAGGGTTTTCCACGTAAAAACTCTTTATGTTCGTGTGGTTGATGTTTATTCTTGATTATTGCATTAGCATAGTCCATAATTCTAGTGTATTGGGGGACGAGATCCGAAGGTTTGTGTGAAACGCACCCAACAAAATCAATATCGTCTAACCATTTTGAAAGCTCATTTCAGGTAAAATAAAGCTAACCCAAATCTTAGGTGGACCACACCACAAGAAACAGTCGTGATTGAATCCCCACCATTAAAACCTTAACCGGAGCTATTGGAATATTTATTTGCCATCCAATCACAAAGACCTAGATGAACAGACCACAAAAATATAATCTTGATCCAAAGCATTTGTGGCTTACAGTAAGTTTTTAATGATCAATTACCACCGTTTCCTATACCATATGGTCCATCTGGGACTTGGATCTGTTTTATTTTCTGGAACGCACCCTAAATTGAGCTTTCAATACAGATGGTCAGCTTAGATGCAGTCACGTACATCACGGTGGGCCCCACAGCCAGGGGTCCCACCCACCAGGGTGGATCCGGGGTCTCACCTAATCGCCTCCAGGGTTGCTGTTACTAACGTGGACGGACGACTACGGTGTAGTCTACCTGAGTTTCAGGAGAGCGTGGGGCCATCTTGGTGTATGTATCCTATATTCACATCGTTCATCCATTTTTCCTGATCATTTTAGGGTATTATGACAAACATGAAGAAGATCTAATCATCCAGTGGACCATATATTTGTTTTTTCCTAGCTTATGTAACCTTATCAACAAATTAGATGGTAAATAGACACTAAGGAAACATTAATATGCGGGATAAGTTGGACTGACATCGAGCTTTCTTTTGAGTCAAGTTCGAACTAGCTTGAAAAGAACAAAACTTTAAATACGCCCAATCAAGTTAGTTCGAGCCGAGTTGAGCAAGCTAACTAAGCTAGCTTGGCTCGTGCACCGCTCTAGTGAGGACGGGGTCTCACCTAATCCGCTCTCGAGTTTCGGATAAGCGTACTTTTGCCGTGTAGTTTTCGCCTGGTGAAAGGCGTTGGCTTGCATGAGTGGATGATGTGACATTCAGTCACAGCAGGCCCCGTGCAAAGCCAACGGTGCGTAGCCAGGCTACCTGATGTGGATCGGCTCAATTTTTGGATTCCAAGGCGAAGATTATGCAGGGCACCTGATGGACGGTGTGGATCTCATCCACGTCCTCCGTACGTGTAGCAGGCGAGCCCGGTTCATATCAAAATAATCAAGAGGTGTGATCCAGTACATCACGACGGACTGACATTCGATGTTGGGGCTTTAATCTTTCAATCTGTGTCATGTTCCAACGATCCAGACCGTTTCTACGACGATTATCACTTTGAATGGTTGGATAATTTCAACCCTTTTATAACTTGGCCCTTTTTCTTTGAACATGAACCGTCAACATATTTAATCTAATATTTGTTTTCTGAAATCGCTCATTCAAGAGTATCCCTATCAAATAAACGGATTGGATCATTGAGAGAAACTGAATCCAACGGCTGCAGTACCGACGAACCGTTATTGTAGTACATCGGGATGTACTACAGCCATAACCCAACACGACACGTTCAGCTGGGAGCGGATTGCGTGGTGTGACAACGACCACCCACGTCGGTGGTGTGTTGACGCCACCAAGTTCTGTGGGTCCAAAATGATGCATTGCAGCACTTGTTATATCACCACCGTCCATCAATTTGTGGATCCTTTTTAAGGCATGAACCAAAAAAAGAGGTAGACCTGAAGCTTAAGTGAACCACACCACATAATGCAATGGGGATTGAATACCTACCATTGAAAATTTCTACTTCTGGTAGCTACAAAAGTTTTGGATCAATTTGATATGTGTGTTTTACATTTATGCAGGTATTTTTTTAGTTTGTGAATAAGTTGAATAACAAATAAACATCATGGTAAGCCTTAGAAAGAATTCAATGGTGGGTGTCATTGTTCTGCTCCTTTCTGATGTGTGGTCCACTTAAGGTTTGGATCTACCTATTGTTTCGTCTCATACCCTTAAATGATCTCAAAAAATGAATGGACGGTGTGGATATAACACATACATCATGATGGCACACATAATTTGGTGACGTCAACACACCACCAAGGTGGGAGGTGTGTGGCTGGCATACCACGCAATCCGCTTCCCGTTCCGCCGGGACGCGGATTGGCTAGTGACCCTGCCACTGGCCAATGGCTAGTGGTCGGTGCTCTGTGGACCCCACCATGATGTATGTTTTTCATCCACTCCGTCCATACATTTTTTCAGATCATTTTATGGTAGGAACCCAAGAATGAGGTGGATCCAACTCTCAAGTGGACCACATCACAAGAAACGGTGTTAATTGAACGCCCAACTTCTTGGGCTCACAAAAAGTTTTGGATCAAGCTGATATTTGTTTTTTCCCAACATCCAGGTCTGTATGACCTAATCAAGAGGTTGGATGTCAAATAAAAATTACAGTGGGCCCTAAGAGGCTTTTAATGGTGGACATTCAATCACTACTATTTTCCTGTGGTGTTATCCACCTGAGATTTAGATATGGATCATTTTTTGGATCAAGCATTAAAATAATCTTGAGAAATGGATGGATGGCGTGGAGAAAATACATACATCATGGTAGGGCCCACAGAGCACCAACCACTCGTCACCTGGCTAGTGGCAGCGTCACTAGCCAAATCACGTCCGTTCCGCCGATGCATGAAAGACCAAAATACCCCTATCGTATCTTCCTCCGGAACGAGAGGTTGTAATCCAGAGCGTGCGCGGGTTTTGCAGGTATGCGCAGCTTAATCAACTCGTCACCCCAGCGGCGCATTTTACCAATCGCCGGTCCATCCCAACTGTCCACCCAGCGGCTCTGCCCATCAGCGCTTTCTATAAAAGGCATTTCTCTCCTCCCTCCCAAGCGTCATTTCCTTCGCAGCTTTTCAAGAGAGAGAGAGAGAGATCCGTTTCCTCCGCCTTCTGCCTTCTCTTCCCCGCCTTCGAAGATGCTGTTGCAGCAGTATCTCTTCGAAGGAATCGTCGCTTGTCTGCTAGGGTTTTTACTTCTGTACGGACTCCGCAGGAAGAAGAAGGCGGGGAAGCGAGCCGCTGATAAGGCCGAGACACGATCAGACGGTCGGATTAGCTCCGGAGGCGGGGGATGTAGATCGGATGGCGGTGGCAGCGGTACGGATGTGATTGTTGTTGGAGCTGGCGTCGCAGGCTCCGCTCTCGCTTACACCCTCGGCAAGGTCGGTTTTCTTCCATGCATTGTTTCTTTGATGAGTTTCCGGCCTGAATTGTGCGGATTTTTTTTTTTTTTGGATTCTGTGTAAAATTGGAGGATTCTGGGAAGAATTTATGACTGTGTCTTACTTAGTAAGATTCAAGATCGGTAGTGCTTGTGCAGAATGAGAATTTTCTTGTTCTGATATGTATTTGCTGTCGTTCGGATGTTTATCATTTTGAGAAATGAAGGTAGGAGGATTTTCGCGTTTGCAATTCTGCTTCTTATTCTTCGTTTTGTTTCTTTGTTTTTCTCTAGTTAGAGAACAGTTGCTGTGGTTTGCAAACTCAAGGAAAGCGTGTTTTATAATTCTTCAATTTTCAGTTTCGCATTGCACTTCATGCAGTGATTAGCTCCGATTGAGTCTAAGATGTATGAAATGAGGGGTTTCTGAAACCACGGGATTTTGGAAGATATGAGAAGGGCATCAAAAGCTACAGAAATCTTTACAAGTTTACTTCAGATTGATTACTTGTTTTCATTTGGTGGAAATCTAGACTCCTCCAAGTTCTTTTTATAGGAATTTCTAATGACTGACCTCGTGAAGTTCAGCTTTTGAATTGGGAGTTTGTCTTATTTGCATCATTGCATGTTTCTATAGTACTTGGATAAGTTGAAAGGACGATTAGAGATAGAGAGTTGGTAATTTCTCTAGTGAAAGACAAATTCCATTTTCCAAGCTTTAGGGGAGATCCCACATTGGTTGGACTCCAATCGCCAGTGTGTTCTATGATTCCTTCCAGTGGAGCATCAACATGGGTTGGAAGAGCTTTGGCTCGGAGACTCACCACCCTCATAAATGGTGGCGTTCCATTGCTCATTGGCCTAAATCAGACTTACAGTCTCCAATTTCAGGTATTCACTTCTTCTTTTTTGGCGGTATGCTGCTGTACTTGACTTTTCCACCCTTGTTGCCGTTCCGTCAGTAGCCTTGTCATGTCTGTAAATGTGGTCGTGATGTTTCTCTTCATTGCTCGAGCTCATGAACCAGATATCTCCATTGGCCAAGATTTTACCACCAAAGTCCTGTCTACACATCAGTCAACTCTGTAAAATCTTCCTTTGGAGCAAACAAACCCCTAGGTTGTTCCTCTCTCCATGCTTTGTTGATATTCATTAAAACCCAAATTGGAGAACCCCTCTGATTAGACACTGGGGAGAAAAGCAGTCACTTAGGCCCATTAAAGCAGTAGTGCCACTTCTCCTCCCCACATCCATGTTGGAGGCATCATAACTAAGATCAGATCTAATGGAATTTCTCCTTAATGCGGTGGTCTAATGCAACGATTGTGGGTCACATAAGGAAAGAAACCATTATGTGGTAAATAGGTGGCCCTCCCCGGCTCTCCGGTTGCATGGTTTTATCTTCTACAGAGTGTCTATCTTAATAATAATAATAATAAATCTTCTACAGAGCATCTGACAATCACAATTTTTATACTTTCCAGGGAAGTCTTAAACTGGGAACATAAAGAAACAGGCATGTTTTGGTTTCACAATGTAGAATGATGTAGTGCATATGCAACAAAGGAAGCCATGGAGGATTATTTCTCGTGTATTTGCTGCTTTGTTGAAATGATTTGTTTGTTTTATTTATAATTATGCCTACTTCTGATAAATGACACTCATTTACATAAACAACCTATAGCAGGAGTCTGGTATCCAAATTCATGCATTCTGATAACATTGATAGCATTGATTGTGGAAGATGGTTTTGGCTATGTTGTGTTGAGGTACTCAGGGTTCTTGGCTATGCTCTGTTGAGGTGCTCAGGGTTGATTCAGCAGTAATGTGGTTGCTTTTATATTCAGAAGATGCATTAACAAGCTCATCTATGATGAGATTCATTTCAAGTAAGGGAGTGATCCGGCAGATCTGGCAGTTTCCATCCATGGCCTTTTGGGCTGAATTTTATAGTCCTGCATTTCGTTTCAGGCTTTAGACATGTGCAAAAGTCCATATCCTTACACAGTTTCTTTCTTGTTTTGTTTGCCATATCGTTTTGGTTTGTCTTTTGAGTTTGCTTTCTACTTGAAGATATGGACGCATGGAAATTCTATTGCTTCAGTTGCTAACTATAATTAAGCGTAGCAACTGAGAGCCTATTGAACCAGATCATTTGCTTGTTTAAATTGAGTATTTGAATGCAATACTATCATCACAAAGGAAGCTTCAAGGCATGTTTTAATGGTGGTTTGTATTTTTTAATTTCCATTTATTGCTTTGGACTGAGATACAGGTGTGAAACAACTCTGATTGTAGTCTTATTTTGTCCTGCTGCTTGTAGGATGGACGTCGAGTGCATGTGATTGAGAGAGATCTGACAGAGCCTGACAGAATAGTCGGGGAATTGTTACAACCAGGCGGCTACCTGAAATTGATTGAGTTGGGCCTTCAAGGTAAGCACGGAATTACCATTTTCTGATGTTTTCATAGATATTTTGGACAAAAGGAGAAACTGCATGCATGCCATGAATATTGCAAGTGTATCTTAAACAAAAAAAAGTAAAAAAGAAAAAAAAGAAAGGTTTCATCTGCTCATGAACTGCTTTGTTAGCATCTTGTTGGTGATTCTTATCTGCTTATCTTCTCAAAAAGGCAGATTTTTCAGACATCATTTATAGCATTGTATTTGTCCTCTGTAGATTGTGTGGAGGAAATTGATGCTCAACGAGTGCTAGGGTATGCGCTTTTCAAGGATGGGAAAAGTTCCAGAGTCTCATATCCATTGGACAAGTTCCAGTCTGATGTGGCTGGAAGGACCTTTCATAATGGGCGTTTCATACAGCGGATGCGAGAGAAAGCTGCATCTCTTCCCAAGTATGGCCTAAATGGATATCCATTTCCTTTTTATCTATTTGATCTTCTAGTGCCTAGTAAGTGTTGTATTATTTCTGAAGTACTTGAATTTTAGGGGAAAGAATGGGTAGACTTTCTTTTATCTGACTTCTATTTTATGTTACTGGTACAAAGCATTTCGCCAAAACCCATTTCCCAAGGTACTTACTTCTAAACGTTTCCTAAGCACATTTAGCCATCAAGTCAAATGGATTCTTCTAATTCACTTCTCTTGCCTGCATATTGATTTGAGTTACACCCTGCATCTTGGTAAATACTATTTGTCTAGGTCATTATTTTCATATCTTTCCTTCTGATGTATACCACTTCATGAGTTTGTTATTTAAGTCTCCTTGGAATACTTTCTTCAGTGTAACATTGGAGCAGGGAACTGTAACATCCTTGCTTGAAGAAAATGGGACTATTAAGGGAGTTAAATACAAGACGAAGACTGGCGAAGAATTGCAGGCATATGCTCCTCTTACAGTTGTATGTGATGGTTGTTTTTCAAATTTGCGGCGGTCTCTCTGCAGCCCCAAGGTGAAGTTTCTGCATCAGCCTTTGCAAATTGAATTCCTTTATCTTCTAAAATGATATGGTTTGTTAAAAAAAAAAAAAAAAAAGACATGTTTTGTATTTGTAAACCAATCATTGGAATTAGGGCTGTCAATGGGCTGGGCTGGCCCGTCAGGCTTTTGAGCTAGGCCTGCTTCAGGCCAGGCTTGGGCTGAAATACTACACCCGAGGGCTGGACCCAGGCCTAAAAATTAAACTTGTTTATTAATCAGGCGGGACTTGGGCACAGTTTAAGAGCCTGTCAGCTTGGCCTGGACCCAGATTGGCCTGCCAGTTTAAGGTATGAAGGGCTTTTTTGCCAATACTATGCATGATATGGGCACAATTATTGGGCTCGGTTCGGGCCATGCATAAAGCAACTCGGGCCTATTTGTTTTGGTCTGTCATGGGCCAGGCTTGGACAGACCTAGGCCTGGCCCAAGGTCAGCCCGTTGACAGCCTTGATTGGAAGAGTTTCAACTTGATGGTGCTAAAAGTTTCATCTGCCTGGTGTATGGTTTGTTGGTGCAGTCAATTATCACAAACATACTGTCTCATAATATCGCGTGCTCTCAAGAAGAATTTGTAACATTCCTTTTTTATTCTTTTCGTTTCCTTTGTAGGTTGATGTGCCTTCTTGTTTTGTTGGTTTGGTTCTGGAGAACTGTCAGCTTCCGTACCCGAACCATGGGCATGTTATTTTAGCTGATCCTTCTCCCATATTGTTTTATCCGATCAGCAGCACAGAGATCCGCTGTTTAGTTGATGTACCTGGGCAAAAGGTACCTTCCATAGCTAATGGTGAAATGGCAAACTATTTGAAGTCTGTGGTGGCTCCTCAGGTATCTATGAGCAGTAATACTTATTCTTCTTCTTTTTCTTTTCTTTTTTTTACTGTGATCTGTTCCCTAAGTTCCTCACATATTTTATTTTGATTTTCTTTGACATCCGTGTGAACGGTTGAGAAAATCTCATTCCTAGTTTCCAGTAATTAGGACCTCAACAAGAAATATGTTCTTTACTGTTTCAGATCCCAGAACAGCTGCGTGATGCCTTTATATCTGCCATCGATAGAGGAAGCATAAGAACAATGCCAAATAAGAGCATGCCGGCTTCTCCTTATCCCACTCCAGGGGCCCTTCTAATGGGAGATGCATTCAATATGCGGCATCCTTTAACTGGCGGTGGTATGACAGTGGCATTGTCTGACATTGTTGTGCTACATAATCTTCTTAAGCCGCTGCGTGATCTGAATGACGCACCGTTGCTGTGCAAATACTTGGAGTCCTTTTACACCTTGCGTAAGGTATGCCACATTCATATGCAGAGAGTTCTTGGTATTTGTGATTTAGATCACAACTGCCATTTGGGGTTAGTTTTTGAGTGCCTTGAGATTGGGGATGGGTTGAATTAATTCCCGCCATTTCAACCATAGTAATAAAACATGGTGACTTGAAATTCAGCAGAGTCAACTCAACTCGAAATTCAGCAGAGTCAACTCAACTCGTGGCTTGGTTCCAACTCAGCAAGACCTGACGAGTCATCTCTTTGGCTTGACATGACTCACTGTGACTCGAGCCAATTCAATTACTAGTTTTTTTTTTTTTTTTAACGAAAAGTAAAGCTCATGGGCAAGGTTTGAACTTGCGACCTCAAGTAAGAGGGCTAAGGACATCCACTACACACCATACATTGCATTTCCTTCTTATTTTGCTCTTTTATATATTCGTAGTATTTTACTCAGCATGTTATCACTCTAAATATTCTTTGGTGTGATTATTAAATAATGAGTCTAGTCAAGACTCGGTCGAGTCTCTGAGTTGAACTGACCTGGCCGGATATCGAGTCGAGTTGAGTTTTCAGGTTTTGGAATATGATTTCAACTAGTTTCAACTACCACGGGAAATGTATTGAATTGTTATTTCCATCTAAAAAAGCAGAAGCCTCATGGGGTTTTGTTTTCCACCACCTCATATGCTAGGCGAGTCCTAAACAAAGTGATCCCATTAACTGGATGTTGATTTGGGTACTACTAAATGCAGTCTTGGACCACTAGTGGGTTCTGTTCTATTTCCAAATTGGTTATTGTGATTCAGTAAGTATAGTTTCATTTCAGAGGTGTCTATTTTGCTACCATATGTACTAACATGGTTTGCAACATGGTTCCATTTGCAGCCAGTTGCATCTACAATTAATACCTTGGCGGATGCACTATACAAGGTCTTTTGTGCCTCACCTGATCAAGCAATGAAAGAGATGCGCCAAGCATGTTTTGATTATCTAAGCCTAGGAGGTGTTTTTTCATCTGGGCCAGTGGCTTTGCTATCAGGTCTAAACCCTCGCCCATTGAGCCTGGTGGTCCATTTCTTTGCTGTGGCTATATATGGTGTTGGCCGTCTGTTTTTGAGATATCCTTTTCCCAAGAGTTTGTTGATTGGAGCTCGATTGATTTCGGTGAGGGTTTGAATTCCAATTGGCCCAACTGGCAGACATATGACATCATATGCCAAACATCCCACCGTCAATTTGGTGGCGTGGGAGAATCTCCCTCACCACCAATTTACAGTAGTAGATGTTTGGTCCTCAATGTCACATGCGCCAAATGGCATGTGATCTTCTCCTTGCTCTTTTATATTCTGGAAAGGGACATGGATTCCTCCCTTCTCATTGCATGGGTTCTCTTTTGCAGGGTGCATCGAATATCATTTTCCCCATTATAAAGGCAGAAGGGGTCAGGCAGATGTTTTTTCCTGCGACTGTTCCTGCATATTACAGAGCTCCTCCCACCCACTGATTAAGGAAAAAAGGGAAACGCGATAGCCGCATCAATGTAGCTGGGTCTTACTAGAGTGCAGTCTGTCAAGATGAAATAGCTTGTATCAGTAACTGTACTATTGTTCAGGTTAGTTGTGTTAACTATTGTTCAGGTCAGTTGTGTCAAAACTACGAGTCTATTTATGAAATAACTAGGGAGTGTATTGATGAACTTCCCTTTGGATGCAATAAAAAATAGAATATATCATTAGATGGAAACATAATTCTTTGCATTAAGCTGGAATTATGCTGATTTGATCACAGTGGCTGATTCGTTTCAAGATTCGATAATACTTTTCCAAGATCATTCGAAAACTCCATATGCATCAAGGGACCCTGTTGCAACAATCTCCAAGCTCTGTAAGTCAGAGATCAAAGTCAGGTAGAAAAGACGTTGAAGATCAACGGGCATGTTGTTCATGGATTTATCATCTTCAGAATGGAATCCATGAACATGATGATGACTCTCTAACTCGTCTTGCTTGTTCAAGGTAAGAGTCCCAGTTATAACAGTGGAGTCAATCTGATTTTGAGATTGCCCGTCTACAGTGGGGCCCACGGTTTGGGTGGTTAGAATGCTGTGCATATACACGTCCTTTATAGTCGCACAGTCGCACGGATGAATGAATGGTCATAAGCTCTGCCAGCGTATTGTGAGGCTTCCCTTGAAAGCGTACGGACCTCATATTCACCATGGAACGTAAAAAATCAGGCCTATCCACATAGGCAATGGTTGGGATGTAGACACCCGCCGTTAATTGTGTGGGGCTCGCCATAGTGTCTATATGCCATCTAATTCATTCACTTGACGTGCTTCACCCTAATGAAGGAAAGCCGAAAAAGTTACACTATTCTAAAGCTTAGGTGGACCATCATCCAATCCATTCATCCGATGTCCCTCATCAACATGAAGGAACGGTGTGGCCCACCTAAGTATTGGATCTAAGGTAATTTTGGGATCCACACCAAATGGAGTTATGCACCTGACGGATGGAATGAATCGAATTTACATAAAATCTAGAAAAAAATAAAATAAAATACCAAAGTTGTGAAAGGTCCAGTGTATTTTTCCAACACAATTCCTTGACTTTGGGCTCATTCTCTCTCTCTCTCTTTTTTTTCTCTAAGAAGTGGAGCGGAGCATTGTGGGCCCAGATAATATGAGTAAGACATGACATCTAACCCTTCCAGGAGGTGCCAACCCACCATGATGATCAGGCCCAACAAAAATTAGCCTGATCCAAACATCAGGTGGGCCACACCATAAAAAATTGTTGAGCACCCAAAGCCTTCAAATCACGTGGGACCCACCTGACGATTGGATCAGCCCCATTTTTGGTTCTTTTGGTCATACGGTGCACCTATTTTGAGGATTTCTCGCCTGAAAGTGAGGGTGGCTGGCCGTCCCAACGGCGGCCCTAAACTTGCCCCGAGGGATCGGCCCAGACTTGAAATATTGGCCTAAGTATCCCAGCTAGGTTAGGTCGGGTTAGCCCAATGAGTAATAGCGCCCGGCCCGGCCTAGTCAGTCATCAAGTGGGCCACTACTATACAAAATACAATGAACGATTTAAAGACACTTGTGAGAGGCTCCACCGCCGTACATGTGTAATTTAAAATACTTGTTGATCAGTAAAAAAAAGAAAAAAAAAATCCATTGGACTATCTCAAACATTTGATCATTTAAATCTTTTTCCCTTCTGATCAGGGCTGGCTCATCCCTTTAGGTAGGACCAGGACTCAGACCCAGACGCAGACCACCCTTACTTGAAACGGACCCTAAACCCAAACGTGTGTACACACGTGCAGGATGGGACGTTCCATTAGCATTGCCCCGTTGTTTAGATATTCTCGACTAAGGAGCTGATTTTTAGACCAGAAGTTCTAAAGTGTGGCCCACCTGACGCAAAGCTCAGATCTCGCATTGGCACGTGTGCTTACGTGCGGATTTGCAAGGCTTCACTCGTGCTTACCAAACTTCGAGAAAAAAAAAAACTTTTGACACTCTTAGGTGTGATGATACACACGTTCACGATTTAAATACAGAGCAGTCGATGGTCTTTATCCAACATCCAATCAATCTGATTTTGGGGCTGTGACCTATCCATCTACGGCGAGTCCATAAATCGGAGAGTTTGCTTCGAGTTAGAAGCATGCCACGTGTAATGAACTACCGCACTATCTTGGAGGGGAGCGGATTAGGTGTTACCCTTAACGTGGGGCCCACCTTGATGATGTGTCGTATATCCACGCCGTCCATAAGTTTCTCCAGCCTAGCTCCTTTTAAGGGCTCGACTCATATATCAGATAGCTGTGAAGCATTCCTAGCCGTCCAATTCACTGGGCCAAACGAGACTAAGCATCCAAAATTTCCATCGAACATGGACCCCTCGCTGTCTTACTTTAAACCGTTCATTTAACAGCCACCAATTGGATGGTTGGGATGCTTTATAAGTATTTCTCTCTCAAACCAAGCTCTATCCATGATGTGTCTCACAGTGTGGATGGTCGGGATAGCCGTTCGTACATGTATGCCATATGTAATGAGATTGAATCACTGCCATCTATTTCTCTTTTTTACCATATATAACCAATTCCTATAATTGTGAAACCCATATGAGCTGCGGAGGAATAGGTTATTCTCTTTTTTAAATTGATTTGATTGGAAGAAGTTGAAGCTGCATGGATTATTTGAATAGTTCCTACTATCATCAACTGGGGAGAAAATATAGAATGGGCATGGGTAATAATTTCATATTGATCCGAACTAATCCATATGATCCCATTTTTAATAAGATGCCAGCTAGAAGCATACATGTATTGTAATGTATCAATAGTTCTGGACGTTTTTTTATCTCACAATTGGTTTGTCTTCACAACATTAGTAGTAGACTTGGAAAAATTCAACTCACCCTGCTAACCCTAACCTGGCCTGACCCAATTTTTCCAATTTAGGGTTGGGAAATTTCACCTAAATTCAATTTTTGGGTTGACTCGACCCAACTCAAATTTTTATGGGTCAAGTTAAGGTTAAAGGTGACCCAACCTTGAATCATATAGGGGTTAAGTAGACTATTATATATTGATTTTCTTATTAAGTAAATAATGCATGGTTTTTTTTCTTTTCTCACACACCATACTAGAAACGGTCCACATGCCTGTCAATTTAATAAACATGTGCACACCAATGCTCATATTTCATGACATGTAGAACTAAAATATCATGAGATTTTTTTTTTTAATTTATTTCTGATGCTCATTTATTGGAGAACCGAAATGATAGCTAATGTTCCATAAAATAAGTTAATAAAATTATCTTAATGGTTATATTTATTTGATTGTTGATAGGAATTTAGTGGAGAACAATTTTTTCTACGTACCTATTAAACATAAATGGTTTGGTTTTCAATTAAATGCTAGTGTTATATGCATCTAGTTTAATCTACAAATTAGTTAGTTGATCATTAAAATGCGGGTCAACCCGACCAACCTGATTTAATTTGGGTTGGGTAAGGGTTGGGAAAATCCAACCCGAATTCAATTTGGGCCGGGTTAGGGTTGAGGTGGAAACAACACAACCCTGACCCATTGCCACCTCTAATTGGTAGCAATGTCCCATAAATTTTAAGGGGGCGTTTGGATCGTAAGCTAAGTATCTTACTTAATTTCTACTTATTAAACTGAAGTAATTAAGTAACTTTAAGTAAAAAAAAAAGTTACTTATAAGTGATCATAAACCAAACTTATCTCGAATAAGTTACTTATATACAGCTGTAAGTTAAAAAAAAAAAAAAAAAGTAACTTATTTGGTGGTATCCAAATGGGCGCTTAATTACTTCAGCTTAATAATGGGGCATTTGGCATCTCTACTCTAATTCAATAAAAGCTTTTTGAATAAGAGCTACTTCAATAAGCTCTTTTTGTTCTAGCTCTTATTTTAAATAAGCCTATTTGGTAAAATCTCCACACAAAAAAAAACTCATATTTAAAATAAGCTAGTTTGGTAAAACTTTCAAATAAAAGCTTTTTTAAGGTAGTTGATGTCATTTTTAAAGATTACAACAACTTAAATATAAGAGCAAGTCCAAACAGTTGTTTGGGTGGACCGGTCCATCATGTGAGGCCCAACATCAATGCTAATTGTCCTTTATGTGAGGCCCCTCAATGTCCACTACCCATCACCATCACGTGGACTCCACATTTGATGTGTCCTATAGTGTGGGCCCTACCTTTGAAGTGTATTGTCCATCATGTGGGACTCAATTTTGATATACCAATACCATTCATCGTGTGAGTTGCACCTTCTATATGGATCATCCATCATACGACCCACTTTGGATATGGGTTATCCATCATAAGAGACCTTGGATGTGGACCTGTCCATTAGGTGGGGCCCACTTGATGTCAATTGTCCATTATGAGGGGGCCACACTTTTATGTGAGCCATCCATCATGTGAAGCTCACTCCATCCATTATGTGGGCCTGACCCACCTTGATGTGGACCATTCTTTGTGTGGGGGCCCACCTTCATTATGGGCCGTTCATCATGTGAGCCCATCTTTGATATCAACTGACCATCATGTGGGCCCACCTTCAATGAACATCATCCATCATGTGGATCCCACCTTTGATGTAGACTGTCATTTAAATGGGGCCTACTCGATGTGCATGTTCCGTTATGTTGGGCCACACTTTGATGTAGGGCCATCTATCATGTGGGTCCTACCTTTAATGTGAACCTTTCATTACGTGAGCCCACCTTGATGTGGGTTCCCACTTCAATATGAGTCATTTATTATGAGGGGTCCATCTTTGATGTCCACCATTCATCATGTGGGTCCTACCTTTGTAGTGGACCACTATCATGTGGGGCCCACATCAAGTAGGTAGTCCATCATGTGGGACCCATTTGATGTCCACCATCCATCATGTTCCCACCTTGACTGTGGACTGTTCATCATGTGGGGTCCAACCTTCAATATGGGCCATTTATCATGTAGGCACACTTTTAATTTCAACCTTCCATCATGTGGTCCCACATTCAATATCCACCATCCATCACTTGGATCCTACCTTTGATGTAGACCATCCATCATGTGGGTCCCACCTTTGTTGTGGACCATCTATCATGTGGGGCCCACTTGATGTGGATAGTCCATCCATCATGCGGGCCACATTTTAATGTGGGTCATCCATCATGTGAGACCCACCTTTGGTGTTCACCGTCAATCATGTGGGGCCCAACATTCAATGTGGGTTGTTCATCATGTGGGCCTACCTTTGATGTCGACCTTCCATCATGTGATCCCACCTTTAATGTCCCCCATCCATCATGTAAGTCCTACCTTTGATGTGGGCGTTCATCATGTGGGGCCCACCTTTGACTATCCACATTAAGTGGGCCCCACATGATAGATGGTCCACAACAAAGGTGGGACCCACATGATGGATGGTCCACATCAAAGGTAGGATCCAAGTGATGGATAGTGGATATTGAATGTGGGACCACGGGATGGAAGGTTGACATTAAAGGTGGGCTTACATGATGAATGACCCATATTGAAGGTTGGATCCCACATGACGGATAGTCCACAACCAAGGTGTGACCTACATGATGAATGGTGGACATCAAATGGGTCCCACATGATGGACTACCTACTTGATGTGGGCCCCACATGATAGTGGTCCACGACAAAGGTAGGGCCCACATGATGGATGGTGGACATCAAAGATGGACCCCTCATAATGAATGACCCATATTGAAGTGGGCCCCACATCAAGGTGAGCCCACTTAATAAAAGGTTCGCATCAAAGGTAGGCCCCGCATGATAGATGGCCCACATCAAAGTGGGGTCCTAACATGACAGAACATGCACATCAAGTAGGTCAATTAGCTCGATGCTGGGTAGTAGGACATTGAGTGGCCTCACATAAAGGACAATTAGCATTGATGTTGGGCCTCACATGATGAACGATCCACCCAAACAATCATTTGGATTGCTCTTATATTTAAGTTGCTGTAATATTTAAAAATGACATCGACTATCTTTAAAAAAACTCTTATTTGAAAGTTTTACTAATGTACTTATTTTAAGTAAGAGTTTTTTTTTTTTTTTTTGAGATTTTATCAAACGGGCTTATTTAAAACAACAGCTATAACAAAAAGAGCTTATTGAAGTAGCTCTTATTCAAAAAGCTCTTATTGAATTAGAGTAGAGATGCCAAACGCCCCCTTAGAGTTTTTTTGCTAGTTTATAAAAAAAAAATAAGCTCTAAAATGAAAGCTTTACCAAACGATTTATTTTCATAATAAGAAGCTTTTTTTTAGAATAATCAAATAAGCTCTTATTAGTAGATTTGCCAAACGCCTCCTTAATTTCTACTTATTAAACTGAAGTGATTAAGTAACTTTAAATAAGAAAGTTACAAGTGATCGTAAATCAAACTTACTTATCTCAAATAAGTTACTTATCTACTGATGTAAATTAAAAAAATAAAAAAATAACTTATTTATTGGTGGTATCCAATCGGACCATTAATCACTTCAACTTAATAAGTAGAAACTTAAGGCAAGCTACCTGAGGCCTAAGTAGCTTACCTTAAGAATACAGTTGCATATGATTCATCTTTTGATAGAATGTTGCTAGCAAGGAGTAAGTCATTGTTAGAGAGGGTTGGCACATGCTTCAAAGAGGCCATTTCTTTTTAGACTATGCTACATGTCCTTATTCTCAGTAATTTTCAATCGAATGTACTGTGTGTATTTTTCGAAGTGTTTGGGGGGTGGGTGCTGGACTTTGAAATGTAGCGCCGGTTTCATTATGAGAGTCATAAGACCAACAAATCTCTTCTGGGCTAATTACCGTCATTTGCAAAGTAGAGTCCATGTTGGATTCATTAGGGCCTGTGGTATGATGAGAACCAACTAATGGTGCATTGTAGCTGGTATGCGAATACTACTTAAAGGCTGAATTATATGCCTTAATGCAGGCATTCCACATTCCTTAGTCATCGACTTCTTCAACATGAAAAGTTCACCATGTGATCTTGTTTGCATTAAGGTAAGATATGAAAATCTTTTTTAGGTTTTTTTTTTTTTTTTTTGAAAGGTGATAATTTATTGAAAAAAACAGCAAGCACAAGACAAAAGATAAGAAAAAAAAATACAATTAAAAAAGAGAAAATGAAACAAAAGGACAACAACTCGAAACTCCAAAACCCAACGAGAACCGAGATGGGCCATGCAAAAGAAGTTTTCATCTAAATTAAACCAACAGAGCGGTCTCCCACCATTGAAGGCATTCTCCCTTTCATTCTCCCTTTCTCTATGTAGCGGAACTCGTTCTAGGTACATCATGCATGGAGAGCCATGTAAGCACGACTTTTAAGAGATCCAACTCTTCCATCAGATTTACAGCATCGTTTTCACCTTTGAAGTCAAAAAATCATGACCATCCAAAACTCAAGTAGTCCACGTTAAGAAACAGTTGGGATAGGGCACCCACGATTTTTTTTTTTTTTTGGGCCATACTATTCATCTAATGTGCACCGTCAAGTTGAAAGAATTGCCCAAAAATCACATTATTTCAAACTCAGGTGGGCCATGCCACGTGAAGCTTTTTTGGTGAAGTTTTAATAGCACGCATGATTGTTCGATCAGCCTCATTTTCGATATCAAGGCCAACCAAGGGACATTGAACCTCGTTCCCCTCCCCTCCCCTCCCCTCCCCTCCCCATTCACCTACAATTGTGACTGTATTCTGCAGCCTTAATCTATATGGGGCCACTATGATGAATGTGTTACATCCACTACATCTATTCATTTCATGAGCTCATTTTAGGGCATGTGTCCAAAAATAAGGCA
Organism: Liriodendron chinense; assembly: GCA_003013855.2. NCBI lineage: Eukaryota > Viridiplantae > Streptophyta > Magnoliopsida > Magnoliales > Magnoliaceae > Liriodendron > Liriodendron chinense. The sequence goes on from ML058590.1 coordinate 1,181,819, forward strand.
GCTCCAAAGGTCAAGTGAATTATACTTAGGGCCTGTATGTTTTCATTTCCCTAGGTGTAAATGCATGTAAGTAGTTAATTATTACCATTTACCCTGTATTAAATGAAAGAGTATTTCCTCCTTTTAAAAAGGGTTTGAAAAGGATCCACGTACATTCATAGGCCCCATTGTGATGTCAGTGAGATATCCATGCTGTCCATCCATTTTATTGTAACATTTTAGGGTATGAGCCCGAAAATGAAGTACATCCGAAGCTCAAGTGGCCCACACCATAGGAAATCATGGTCGTAAAAGGTTTTTAATGGTAGGAGTTCAACCCACTATTCCATATGGCGTGGTCCACTTGAGCTTTGGATTTGCCTTAATTTTGGGTGCATTCCCTAACATCACCTCGCAGAATGGATGGACGGAGTGGATAGACCACATGTATCATAGTGGGCCCCACAAAAAATTCATACTCTCCTCAATTTCAGTGCACAAAAAAGGACCAGTTGTTATTAATGAAAAATATGCAGAGAAATACATTATAAATAATCATGTCTTGTGTACAATGTATTTAATTAAAGGAAATGAAAACAAACACACCTTAAGGGTTTGTTTGTTTTGTTGTAAATGAAAATAAATACATGTAAACATATGTAAGTAGGTAATTATTATCGTTTTCCTCCCTGCATTTTTTCTTTGTAAAAAGCTTTGGAGAAGATTGACATATTGTCATGGGCCCATTGCGATGTCTATGACATATTCACATTGTCTAAAACATTTTAAGGCATGAGCTCAAAAATGAGGTTAATCCAAAGTTCAAGTGACCCACATCATAGGAAATCATGATTGTAAAAGGCTTTCAATAATAGTTGTTCAACCCACTGTTTCATTTCATGTGGCGTGGTACACTTCAGCTTTGGCTTTGTCTCAATTTTGAATTCATGCCTTAAAATCAAACTTTAAAAAAATGTTCAAGAAATGACATGGTAAATAATCATTACCCATGTACTTATATTTAGCATAAATGCAAACACAAACACGCCCCAAATGAAATGGCGGGGATTGAATGATCACGGCTGAAAATTTACTAGCATCCACATGTACGTTTAGTTGCCATCCAACCCGTTCAGAAGGCTACTGCCAACTGGATAGAGGGAAAACACAAATATCAACTGGATCAAAAACTTCCGTACCAATCCATTCGCACTGTTTCACGTAGTGTAGCTCACCCGAGCGTTGCCACATGTCTTAAAATCAGGGGTCGAAACGGATAAACGGGGTGAATATGATACATTAATACGGTGGGCCTCACAAAGTGTAGGGATGCAGGAATCCCCTTCAGTCCCCATGCAATCCGCCCCTCTTTGAGGTCGCCGATTCAGTAAGGACTGGATGTGACAGTGGGCCCACATTGATGTACGTGTTGTACATCCACACCGTCCATTCTTTTTTCAACTCATTTTAGAATATGGCCCCCCAAATTTAAGCAAATCCAAATCTAGAAACAGTGATCATCAAATGCCCACGTTAAAAACTTCCTAGGGTCCACTGTAAAAGTTCATTTGTCATCCAAACTTCTGTGGCTATATATATATATATATATATATATATATATATATTGTGGTCAATCGCCACTGTTTCCTGTGGTGTCGTCCTTCTAAGATTTGGATTTGCTTAATTTTTTGGACCATGCCCTAAAATGAGTAGGAAAAACGGATGGACGGTGTGGATATACAACACATAAATCGAGGTGGGCCCTACGGTCATGACCCTACTGAATCCAAGCCCCTCTTTAGAAACCCGATTCGGCGGCGAAAGAAGTTCGTTTCAGCAGAAAAGCCAAAGCCCAGTGCTGGGATGGATTTTGGGTGCTCGGACGTTAGCGAATGGAAAGAGGCGGTCGGGTCTTACAATACCCGAATAAGGTCATTAGGGAAACCCGATCTCGTCGGACTAGACGATTTCTACCGGACGGAACTCCCCCTTCTCCTCCGCAAGAGGGACCCTAGTCCGTACATCACCCAACCTGAGCTCTACAAGCTCATGCAGTGGAAGCTCGCCCGAGGAAAATGGCGGTACTCGGCTCTCTCTCTCTCTATCTCTCTTTTAAGTTTTGCTAAAAATATTTCCAAAATCTTGGTGTTTTTAGTTTTTCAGCACTGACGACGACCGTGGATAGCTACGAGAGTCCCTCTTATTTATAGGCTTTTCTACCCTTGTGAAAGGACAATACTCTTCCTTAAGTTTTTCTCAATTTATAAGCTTTCTTACCCTTGTGAAAGGTCAATACTCTTTCTTAAATGGACTTTGTTACCCTCTCTCTTCATAAAAACCAAGTACGATAGGGTCATTTGAATTAGGGTTTATTTGAATTGACCCTAATTGACAATTTAAGAGTGGCAATGGACGACCCAACAAGTTTGGTCCAGCTTTGGTATGGTCTTGGACCTCCTTGCTTGGCCTGTGGTCTGGGCTTGGGCCCACTATGCATGGCCCAATTAATTTCTGGTTGGGCTTTGGTTCAGGTTAAAGGAGCATACCTGGCTTGGCCTAGCCCAGCTAGACCTGACTTTATGTGTTCATGTGTCATATGGCACAAATATGCCGTTTTCTACCGTAGATTTTGTTCCTCCAAAATGTCTATTACTTTGTGCAAGTGTGGCCCACTTGATCAGTGGATAGATTAGGAACATTCAAGTGGGAAATAAGGATTTTATCAATTTTGAAGTCGTTACGCCGGATTGGGTCACGCTCAGACCCAACAGTTTTTTTGGGCTTGGGCTTAGGCCGTGGTCAAGTGTCGGGCTAGACCGGAGCTTAGACTGGCCTGGTCCATTGCCACCCCTAATTGTACACTCACTATCTTTAGGATTCCATGTTTGGGGCAATAGTTCATTAAATGGCAATTTTCGCTTTCTAGAAATAGGTAGAATTTCACCTCAATTCCAACCATCAATTCCTCATCTCTCTCCCTACGATTTGTACAACTCATTTTACCTATTAAACATGACCACCATGCCACAAAACCCTTTATGGGACCATCGTGATGTTTGTGTGATGTCCACTCCTTCCATCAGTTGCACCGGATTGTGTTCGGTTCTGATCCTAAAAATTAAACATGTTTAAAACTCAAGTGGGGCACACCACAACAAATATTGGGAATGGTACCTATTTTGATTTTTATAAGTCGTCTAATCCATTCATAAAGTCCTTGAGGTATCTTGGGACATAGTCCCTTGTGCCGGCAAACCTGAGGTATGGCTAGCTGTTCGAGAGAGCTCTGGCAAAACCACTGCTCACCCCCCCTAATCCGTTCATAAATTGGTTCCCACGAGGATGAAGGGAAAATACAAATATAAGCCCAACCAAAAACTTTTGTCGGCCTCAAGAAGATTTCAACAATGGGTGTCCCCGTCTTCATTGTTTCTTATGGTGTGGCCCGCTTGAGTTTTGGGTATGCCGGATTTTTGGACTCTCTTCTTAACATGGTAAGGAGAAATGAGTGAACAGAATGGATGTTACACAGACATAATTGTGGGCGCACACATTGTTCGGAGTATCCCTGATAATATCCGTATCTCCAGCTCGGCGATACCAATAAACACTGGTAGCGATACCTATAACACTGGTGGTATCAGAAATTCCAGGTATCGGCGATATATCTCTAAGTATCGCTAATGTATGACCAATATTTTCGACTGTGTAAATTCCAGGTGTCAGTTGTATCACCAATGTATTTGCAATATTTTGATAATATTGCCAATGTATCGATATCACAAAAAAAAAAAAGAAAAAAAAAATGTTTATTAAAAAAACTTCCATTTCATTTTTTTTATGGGCGCGTGGTTGTATGCATTGTTCAAATTGTCGACCATAATATCGGTAATATTGCGATACTATCGTTATAACAACACGGGCGATATCGAGACCATAGTCTTTCGTTTTCTTTTAGTTGTCAACGATTCTCTATAAAATATTGTGTTGTCAATATTCTGAAATATCAATGGATGTTTGGATGAAAGGTTGGATGGTTGGATGGATAGATGAGATTGATGGGATGATCAGATTGATTTCTTATGACAACACATGCTTTTAGGTTCCAATTAAATGGAAACTTATTATGCTTGCATTCTTTTTGCAATATTTTATTCCTAAATATGCAAATATGTGTATCTTAGCATCTCCTCAAGTTTCACCGAAAAATTCTACCGTTTTCCCCATGTTTCCCCTAATACTTCCTTGCATTTCCATCTATCGACAATATTATCAGCAATATCAATATTGTTTTCGTATCCCTGGGTAGCAAAACTTGTAGCCATACCGATACTTCGAACACTGGGCATCCATAGAGCTTTTTGTTGCACGGGCTCCCTACACTTTCTATCACACTCAAACCAAATCCTTTACAGTAGCCGTTTTATGCAACTCGTAAAACACCCAAACTTCATGGGGCCCGCCATGTTGTATGTGTAACATCCACTTCGGCCATTAGGTTCTATTCTCGATTCTAGGCTTTGGGACAAAATCAGCCATGTCCACCACTCAAATGGGCCATACCAAAAGGAACAATGTGGATGTGATGTCAACCATAGGTTAGAATGTGGGCCTCCATGGTGTGTATCTTACATCAACCTTGTTAATTGTGTGCAAATCACCATGATGAAGCAAAGATACCAAAAATCAACCTAATCCAAAACTAAGGCGGCATAGGTGGTGCAGACGATCCAAATCCCCATACCATATTTTCTCTCCCCCCATCCTATTTTCCCCCTTGTAGAGGGGACTGGTTCTTCAACAACTATTGTAGAATAAACCTATTCTACAACTACATGTGTTAGACCAACAAGATGTAGGGCCAACATCCACTGTGCATAAGGTGCTCCCCTTCAAATTCACCTTGCGTCCATAATATCATACCAATCCAAAGCACAGATCGGGCACACCATAAGGAACAATTGGGATGGGGATGCCACTATTAAAACCTTCCAGATTGTGTGCAGGGGCCCACTTTGTTTTTTTTTCATATGCCATTTTATTCATTCATAACATGTTTCCCACCAGGATGAATGGACACCTAAGAACTCAAACCATTTCAAAACAGAGCAGCGCAATGCTGATTTTATTGCTTTTACCCATGATTTTACATGGTGTGTCCGTGTGGCCCTACTCTGAGTTTTGGATCATCTTGATAATTAGCCTCCAAGGAGAACATGAGGGGGCAGACATGATGGATGGAGTGGATTTCATGCAAAAATCACTGAGCCCCACACATGTAGGATATGCTTATCATTCATTGACACCCTAATTCATTTGTACTTTGTGCGTTATGTGTACAAATCTTGCATATGTGCACAACATCTGATCCGCTCGTGATTTCAATCATATAATTTATATTTATAGTTACATTTTGAGGCTGATCACGTGAAATGATGGAACAGACTTGGTTCTTTCAATTTGGAAGTTTCTTGGGAGAAAAAGAAAAAAACCTTGTAATTCTACTTTATAAGCTAGCTAAATGCAAAATTTTTGGGAATCACGATGGCCTACCACAGAGTGTTACCCAAAAAGCGAAATCATAATTGTCAGCAATGTCGATACCCGGGTATTACAATATGTAGTTATTGAAATATCCCTATCATTCAAATTCCCCGATGCAAACCACATGCTAGCCTCTTAAATGTTGGGTTTTCTAATGCAATTGGGCTTTGGAGATTTAGAGACCAAGTTTTCTTAAAACCTGTGGAAATGCACGTGGCTGCTTGCGGACCACCGATCATGTGGGCTACGCTAACGCCGACATGCACTGGCGAGACTAGGGCATGCTCATGCTGGGACCCACCCAATGAATGGCATGTACACATACCACATGAGTGTGTGGGGCTCATTGTGGTGTGGGTGGAATCCAAAACATTCATTAGATGCAAGCCTCATGCTAGGGCCAGATCACAAAATACGATCCATTACTTAGGTGGGCCAAACAGAAGGGAGATGTATGGGACAATGGGGAGGGTGTCGCCCACGATAGAAATGTCCACATGGAATGTGGGGTTTGCCATGTTGTGTATATGGCATCCAATCGTAGTTAGCAAACTCCATGTTATACTCTATATTCTTGAAAAGAAACTTGTATAGTTGATTCAATGTTTGAAGCTGCATGTTAAGCTTTCTATATCTCAGAAGATAGGCAAAAAAAAAAAGAAATTTTTTTTTGGGCAAAACAGAACTAAGCACAATTTTTCTTTTTCAATAAAAAATCTTTTAATTTAAAAAAAAAAGTTAGGGGCATTTAAAAAATAGAGATTTGCAGTCACCACCCATTGATAAAATTGAGTAGAAGGTGGGCATTTTGTAGTAGAGATGGACTGATTAATATGTGGATTACTGGAAAAGGAAGGATTTGAGAAAAGCAAAGAACACCATTTGACTATCTATATACATTATTTTTCATAATCATCCATATAGAAATTATAATTATTTTAAGCGAACTTTTCTATTTTAACCTTATTCTTTTTTTAGTAGAAACGTATTAAACCTGAACTTCTCATTCACCGAAATTTTGGCATTTTTTACTGTAGTTTTAACGACCAAGAACAAATTAAACACTGATGTTTCCCATACCTTTTTTTTTTTCGCCGTATGCAGTTAGAACTTGCATACAACCCATTCATTTGGTGTGCCCACCAGGATGAAGGGACACGCTAGAGCTTAAGTGGGTCACACCACGTGAATATATAGGTTTAGGCATGATTGTAAATTGCTCACTCTGGTGCTTCCCACTTAAGTTTTCTTTTTTTTTTTCTTTTTTTTATCAGGATAATTCTTGGGAAATGGGGTGAATGTGAGGAGGTACACCAGATGCACGGTTTGGATTCCACATACACATCAAGGGTGGGCCCCACACAGCTCAAATGCATGGTAATAACCTTACATTCGAACGCTTGTGATCATTTGGCCCATTCGTCCAGTGGGCCCACTGTGGATGGATAAATGCTCTTATACTGGAATCCCAACCATCAATCTGCACTGGGCAACATGACCATTATGGCCTACAATTGCAATGTTGCACATCCACTTGACCAGGAAAATGTCCATCAATCAGACCGTTGGGATTGTTCGACTGGCGTGGCATTCCTTCGGAGACTTGTCCACTTTTATGACTACATGATGTGTGCTCCAGATCAACATGCCCATGGGCCCACATTAGCCTTACTGTCTCTCTACATCATTGCAATCATTTTCTCTCTTTGATTCTTATATAGAAAGGTTTATGCAAAATTCAGGCCTCGGCTTTTGGATTTCATATCATCTTTGGATGAAACCCAAGTGGAATCTGCCTCTCGTAAAGCTTTTCAATCTCTTCCCAACATTCGGGAAGCTGTTACTGAACTGTCCACATTGAAAGGAGTGGGCCCTGCTACTGCATCTGCTGTTCTTGCTGCTTATGCACCCGATATCGCTCCATTCATGTCCGATGAGGTAAGATCAGAATCTTGCTTCAGTGAGTTATGCTTCTTTCAGCAATGTATGCGTTTCGTTCTGTTTGGTTTCATTTGTTTGTTTTTCCCTCATTTTGCCTTTTCTGTTGTTGAGATTGAAATTTGCTGCGGTCTGATGTGTTTTTAAGGCAATGGTTGCAGCACTTGGGAGTTCTAAGGATTATTCATTGAAACAGTATCTCATATTTGCCGAGAAGCTACAAACCAAAGCGAAGGTCAGTTTTGTTTGATTCTTTTTTCTTTCTGGTCTGTCCTGCATTTTGGATATGTGAACTTGAAAAGAATGCACCATTAAAGACTGATTTCCTGAATAGGATTGCATTTGGAGTGCCGACAATCATGAATTGAATTAGAAGACTGTTGATAGTACTTAAATTTAGGTTATCTATTTGGTACGTCGCATGTTCAGACTGTTGATCAGGTGGGTCCCACCATGGATGAGCCAAAGTAGAAAGATCTAGCTGATTAGAAGATTTTAGTCGTCCGATTGTCAGGTTGAAAATGGCGGGTAAAAGAGAACATAGGTAACAGTCAGCATTGAATTGGAGAAGGTCCATCTACTGGATGCACTGGAGTGTCCCAGTCCACGCAATTGTGGATAATGGTCAATCCATGACAGGACCATGCAATGAATACTCCAGATCATGGTCTGTTGTTTAATGTGCAGTGGTCTAAATAAGGAAGTCAGCATTAGCTGTATATAATCAGGTGATGATGACATGCTTTGGTTGCGATGATCTGAGTATAGAATTCAAAACAAGATACTTGAAAATGATACACAAATATGCCAGGTGTAACCACAACAAACACTAAATTCAACAGCGTTAGATGCAAGCTTGGGCATGCCCGCAGCCGCACCCAACTGGACATCCTAGGAAAGAGAGGTTATAAACCTCTGCAATATAGAATTTTGTTACTTGGAGAAGAGCACACGCATTTGGCCTAGCACATTTGTTGTCAACGTCCTCATCCCCTGATCACTCTACCAATCGCGAATATGACCAATTTCAGTTCTACGCACCGCATGTACCTACATTTCGGGCCTTTTTTTGTGGCATTCAAGTGTACCTAAATTGGCCTAACACTTTTGTTTACACTTGACCTGTCACAACCAGATCCAATGGACAGGATGCCGCCACATTTCGACACATTCGTACGGAGATGTAGGAAAGGTACTCACGAAGCACGAAAGGAAGATCATGAAGATCCCAAATTCCTCTCCCCTGGAGATGCGTGTTATACCAGAAAGGTTGGGATGCTCAGAGCACAATCGAAAACCCAGAGGCAGTCACTATCCCAAAGACACGTGGCAAACAGATGTAAAAGAAGCATGTGTATCATATTTCTAAAGACGTGTTTGACACCACGATGATGCCCACCGACACGTGGTTATATATTTTGTTCACGCATACCCAAAGATTGTGAAACATGGTATTAAAAGAAGGAAATCGTTCTGAATTAGAAATACACCCAGATACAAAGGTATATGCCTAGTTGGCCACATCTTAAAAATGAAACATATTAAGCTAAGGCCACTAGTCAAACTCTGATTTCGAGCCCAGGGACCGTGAGCAGGTACATTGATTCACAAACCTATAAAAGCAGCACGGAACAAAGATTTCCCAGCCCTTCAAATCCAAATCAATCAACTCTTTTCAGCTCAACGCAGCCTATCAATCCTTCATCCCTCATGGACGAATATCTTAATATCACCTAGGGTTTCTACTCATGGCTCAGTGGAAGAGTCACAAGAGTTTCAACACAGAGGTCATGGGTTCGAGTACCCATTATGGTGTGTGTGTTAAAAAAAATCTTAATATCGGCTAGTTTTAGCCTTTCCATTTCCTTTCCAGCACCATGCTGCAATAAGTCCGGATCAATTTAGCTTAGCAGAGTTTAGGCCCCGCTTTTGTCCAACGTAGCGTTGCAGCAAGCCGGCTTAGTTTAGATAAATATCCACGATCCTGTCGTCGGATCCCCTTCAAATCCCTAGGTTCTTAGTGATTCCTCGGTCACATCTTGGTGACCAAAAGCCATGACTGTCTCACGACCGTCAAGGTTCTTTTCATGACTCTCCAAGTCCTGGAGATTGTCCAGTTCATGGCCGTCTTGCCCACTTAAGCCGCCGTTGGTAATTTTTTTGCTTTATTTATTCTTATATGCTGATTGTAATGTATCCTCAATCATATTAATAAAATCGGCATTAAGCATTTAAATTCTTGTTTTACTTTCTTTCATTATTTTTGTGGACAAACACGGTCAAACTATCATCATTGTGATCAAAGTCCTTGTTTTCAAGGAAAAAATAATCCATCTGAAGGACTAACCCTCCCTTTCACAAATCGTTTGATCATCTTATCAATTGGTGGCTAAGTAGTCAGGCCAATCTTCACCAATCCAGTCCTAATCCTGCTATTAGGCGTTTGAGGGCACAAGGTGTTCGGTGCAATTCAAGTTGACCACGACTCTAGCATGCCTGGCATATACATGCACACGCTTAAATGAAATCGGGCCATTCGTAACACATGTGGCTGTGTGTCCGAATTGAATAGCAACAACTTCATTTGAATTTAATTTTTAATTTCTTTTTCAAATTTATATTAAATCATTGATATTGGATATTTAGAATATTAAATATAGGAGTTTTGAAGTTAGTCTAAGCCTCTTAGGTTAATAATATCATTAGACAGTCTGAGATAGCATTGTTAACAAAAAATTACCTGTTACATCATCATAAATATGTTCAAAACTATAAAAGAATGCATATTTGGAATGCTCTCATTTTTCTAAATTTTTCTAGTTTTTTTTTTCACATTTCTTCATTTAAAAATTTTCAATCATTATAGGGGCTGAGGCTATTACGGCCCATAAAGTAATGGTTTGATGGCTGGCCGTTATGCTGGTCTTATCATTATTGAATACCTTATCATTCCATTACGGACTCAAAAGGCTGAAACAAACTCGAGAAAGCAAAAACAAGTAAATGAAAATAAAAAAGAAACAATATATGGTTTTATAGGTCATGATTTTGGCCAGACTCAGATTTTTTCTTGTTTTAATGGAGTTAAGAATTCAATCATAGTTTTTGTTGAAGCCACTTTGTGGATATGGAAAATGGACATGAAATGAAAACCGTGTCTTCCTAGTTATCCGTGAGTTCAATTTGCAATGCTGTTTTCCATGGATTCATGTAGAAGTGTGAAGTCAACTAGTCAGATGGTTGCTTTATTTCCTTTAAGCAGTTGGAAGTTGATCTATAGACTTTTTGTTTGGAGACAATGATTTCTGTTTCTTTGGGACTGGCTTTGAAATGGAAAATGAATTCTATGCCATTTTTTGTTTCGCGAACATTGCAGAAGTAGGATTCTGCGGATATCATTTTCATTTTAAAGGCATTGCACATAATGATCCCATTAGAGTTTTTTGTTTTTTGTATCTTCTTTTTTTCTTTTTTCTTTTTTGAACCCAAGATTCGGTTAATCAAATTGTAAGATTCAAATAGCTGTGGTTTCAAGATTTTCAAAACAATGTGTACTGATCCTGCAGCTGTTTATTTATTTATTTATTTTAAATTCTTGCAGGAAGTAACTGTGGGAGGGGACATTTTGACTCCATCAGATGTTGAAATGGCCTTATGGAGTTCAGCCATGGGTGCCAAGTCAGCTTCATCCTCCGATGGTAATCCAAAGGCCAAGAGAAAGAGAGAACCATGAGGCCCAGGTTCCCTACAATCTTTTGGCCACTATGTAAAAAATCAGCACTTTTTATATCATAAAACTGCACTTTTTCAGTTGGATAGCTTCTAATTTTATTTTGTTTTACTTGGAATTTTTGTTCTTTCTATCACTCATGAAAATCAGCAATTTCCTTTCAGCATGCATGTGTACGTATGTGCATGTGTGCATGTATAAATTTTTGTTTGTATGTGTGTATGTTTTCAATCATAGGATATGTATAGTTTATACTAGTGGGGCCCATGGTTCGGCGATCTGGACTGTTTGGTCTGATGAGACCCTCCATAGTTGGGCCATGTCAGTGAATGCGGACCATTGTTTTGTTTCTCTTCTTAACGATCTATTTGTAGGCCACAGATTGAAATGCGAAGATTGATTTATCAAATAGAGTTTAGCGCATTGTCCATTTTCTGTGGGGCCTACTAAAACAATGGTCTGAGTAACTATGAAATGGGCCATGCTAATGAAACAGATGACCCTCTAGAAACCATCTTATTGCAGATTTTCTTCAGCTACTTCATCAGGCTCTGTATTTGGCTGATTTTCTTCGTTAGATGCAGCTGATGGTAATAGTAGAAAACGTTGGCCTGACTAGGCATAAGCATACCGGGGTGTGCCTACTCCACATATGGGGTGAAAACTTGATGTGCATTAGATCCACACCATCCATCAGGGTGATTTTTGGAACAGCCTTTCATCCTAATGATTCGCATAAGACGAATGGATTGGATGGATTATATAAACCATGGTGGATGCCAGACTCAATTAATGGTAGGTGTTCCACCCCAAATCTTCCCTATCACGTTACCTGAGTTTTGGAACGGCCGATGGATTTCATGCATGTCTTCCCTGTATGCCTACAGCATGGTCCCGGGTATGGCATTTTATGCTATGTTCCTGTCATGTGCCCATGTGTGATGATTTTGAGAACCCATAACTATGTAAAGCGACCATCATGGTCTTCATTTTCGTAGTCCATGTTCTTCTTTGCATGGATCCTATAATATACCCGAACATATCGTTTTATGGGGAAAGCACTTGTATCGCAGTTTGGTCATTGTCAGATGCCCATATTGTGATTTAGGTTAGTAATGAAATGCATTGTTTGCCGCTAACCATAGTATTGAAATGCATTGAGCGGACGATACAAACACCTGTATTATGATATTTTCTAACAGTGGAAGCTTTGGGTGTGGGGCATTTTTTCCAAAGGCAAAATCGTTTTGGCAATTTTCTCAAGGGAAAATTATTATTAATTATATTTTTATATACCTATCAGTTTTTATCCTTGATTTAAGACACCTTGTAAAAGGTGGTATTCTTTGGAGTCTTGAAAGGGTTGTGTTGATGCTAGAGAGGAGAAAGTAGGAGAGGGTTTCTCTCAAGAAGAGTTTTTTTCTCATGGATTAGCAAGGTGGAGAGGAGGTATGATGCTTTTTGCAAAAATTCTCTTGGTAAATGAGTAGAGGTTAGGGATGTTTATGTTTTTTAGCATTGCCTCTTTGTATGTTGTATTTTCTCTTCTTTTTTTTTTGCTAGTGAAACGATTTTGTGGTGATGGATGTAGTCATGATGTAATGGACCCGTTCTCTTCTACTCATTTTCATCTCTACCTAAATCCATAGTGATGATTATTTCACATTATTTTTGCATGATCACCTATATACATTGGAAGTGCTTTCACGTGTGGGAGCTAGGTTCACTTTCTGAATTGGTGATGTTTTAGCTTTGGTTTTCCACCACAACAGTTTTGAAATCAATCTCTCTCTCTCTCTCTCTCTCTCTCTCTCTCTCTCAGGCCTGAGCCCAGCCGGGTCACATGACGAGCCAAAAGAAACAGGCCCAAGCCATGGAGGTAACAATAATATATGGCCCGAGCCTGAACGAGGCCACTCATCTATGAGCAAGATCTGGGGGGTTCATCAAGTGGCCTCATCATATGCGATATATGACAAAACTCTCCTTGAAATCTAGCTATATTTTTGTGAAATATTAACCAAAATCAAACTCTCCTTGAAATCTAGCTATATTTTTGTGAAATATTAACCAAAATCAATATTATTGTTGTTACCATCACGATATTTTCGAATGCGTATCCTAATTTCTTCCAATTCTCTCGTTGAATTATTGCAAATTATCCTGAATCTTTAATTACTTTTGTGATTCTCTTATGTTGAATGGCTCAATTTTGAAAGGGCAAAACTTGATGTTCATGCTCATCCCATTTAGTAATTGGACCTTTAATTTCAAGCCCAAGCTCACCTATTATTAAAATGACAAAAACACATAAATAGAAAATTACATAAAAACCAAGCCCAGATCTAAACCATTTATCAACTGGGCCACAAAATCAGTCCAAGGGTGACCCATACATAAAAACCAAGCCAGGGATGGCTTGGATATTGCACGTGTTTACTATACAAATTAAATTCAAATATATTCATACCAGATTATAATGAAGCCCGATTTCTTGCAATCTATTTGCAATGAACAATCTTGAACACCTTTGCAATATTCTTATATATTGAGAAGACTGTATTTTGTTTTTGGATGACAAAGATATAATCTAGAAAACAAAGAAAAACTATTGGTGCAGAGCTGTTAGAGGACGGTTCATCGATGTATATCAAGGGACTTTAACACTCTCCCACACGCGCGGAGTAGAAAACAAGGAAAAACTATTGGTGCAGAGCCGTCGGTTAGTCATGCAACACCCCACTGGTACTGTAGTGTGGATATTTAACCACTGATGAGTTTTGAAACTGAGACCCCTTGTTGAAACTCCGCAGAGTCTCCCAACGCGGCCTTGCCGCGAACCCAAACCGTGGGAGATTCAATTACAAGACCTACCACCCTGATATCATGTCAAATACTGGGTCACAACAACCATGACTCGGATGAGTCCCGTTCGACTTGGGACCTGGCAATTTGATCTTAGTTGCTGAGTCTTTTAATCATTGCTTGGACTTAATGTTTTGGCTCCAATAACATCTGGGTCAGGTCAGGCTGACCGACCTAGACCAAGACCACAATGAGCCCATTACCACATAAGCTTTTTGACTCAGCTATATGTCCCGACTCGTTCGGGTTCAAACCGAGTCGTAACTTGCCTGCGGCTGGTGTGACTCAGCTCGCGCCAGGGGGTGAATGGGGGTACTGACCCGCACTGGTCCCCATCCAATCCGAGTCGACTCGGATGAGTCGGGTGCGTCTTGGAGGAATCACAACTCAAATGTGGTCGTGTTGGGGCGCGGCTTCGGTGGATCATGCGTGGGGCCCCTGAATGTGGGGCCCGCCTTGATGTATGCAATTACATCCATGCCGTCCATCTGTATTGAAAACTCAATTTAGGCATGATCCCAGAGAATGAAGCAGATCCAAATCTCAGATGGACCATAGTACAGGAAAAAGTAGTAATTGACCATTAAAAACTTGTTGTGGGCCACAAAAGCTCTGGATCAAGATGATATTTGCGTCGTCTCTTCATATAGGTTTTTGTGACCTTATCAACAGGTTGGATTGCAAATAAACATTCCGGCAGACTCCATGAAGTTTTGAATGGTGAGGATTCAATCAAGACTGTTTCCTCTTGTGTGGTCCACCTAAGATTTGGGCATACTTAATTTTTGGGATCATTTCCTAAAATGAGCTTTGAAAATGGTTGGACGGTGTGGATTTAAGGTACATACATTACTGTGAACCCCACAGTCAGGGGTTCCACCCACCGTGGTGGATCCGAGGTCTCACCTGACACCTAATCCGCTCCCGCCGTGTTGCGCCCACTACCCCCACGAACTTGGAAGGCTGACCGTTGAAACTCCAAGCATCAAAATTCGAATTAGGAGTTTTATATATGATACTCAGTCAGGTGTGACACTTGATACACTGGCACCCAGAAACTGTACACGTGACATACATTAACTTGGGTTAAACCGCCTAAATTGTGGATATTACTGTCGTAAACTCACAATCCCATGATCAGATTGCTTGAACAATCCTCACCTCTGATTCGTGGACATTTGTTTTTGGAAATAATACCCTTGGATATTGCACACGTGCCGCATGAGTATATGATGCCCACCCTGGCGTGAGTAGAATCCAAACCGTTCATTATATGCAAGCCCCATGTTAGGCCTAGATCTCAAAATATAGCCTGATCCATAAGTCAGGTGGGCCACACCAATGGGAAATATGGGGGATAGTGGGGAGGGTGACACCCACGATAGAAACGTCCAGATGGAATGTGGGTCCACTGTGTTGCATATATGCCATCCAACCCATTCATTTGGTTCGCCCCATCACGATGAAGGGACACTCCAAATCTCACGAGGGCCACACCACGTGAATACATAGGCTTGATTGTAAATTGTTCACTGTGTTGTTTCCCATCTAAGTTTTTTTTTGTTTTGTTTTTTCGTTTTTTTTGTTTATGAGGATGATTCTTGGAATTTGTGGTGAAGATGAGGAGACGCACCATATGCACGGTTTGGATTCCATATACAGACCAAAGGTCCGCATTCACTTCATCGGGGAAAAGTCCATCAATCAGACGGTTAGGATTGTTCAACTGGTGTGGCATTTCTTTGTGGACCCATCCACTTTAGTGCCTACTGGATGGATGGTTGGGATCAGCATGCACATGGCCCCCACAGCAGCCATACTGTCACTCTGGATCGTTGCAATGGATTTCTCTATGCTGTTCTTTGTATGCAAGGGATCAATTTCATGCAAATTTCACGTAAGTCGCTTTTGGATTTCATATTATCTTTGGACAAAACCCAAGTGGAATCTGCCTCTCGTAAGGGCTGTCAATGGTACCCGGACAGGCGGGCAGATCAACGGTTTGGATGGATCAATCATGGCCCCACATAGAATTCGGCCTCTTATTTAAGATATTAAATATTAATTCTAAATTGGGAATGTTTTACAAAAGACTACCTAATTAATATTGGATTTACATTACGGTACCTTTTTCTAAAAAGTTTTCAAAAAACTACCTTAATAGTGTGGGTGGCTCAAGTGGACCCATCATGATGTTCATCTAAAATATATCCTAAGCATCATGTACATCATCCCATATTAGTGCAAGCTTCATCTATGATTCAGGTGGACCACAATATGGTTAGAAATCATGCACAAGGGAACACTCACCCTTAAGACTATTTCCATTAGTGTGGTTCATGTGATTTGCTGGTGAGTATGAATTTTGGATCATATGCCTGATATTTTGTGTGGAATTTAATACTTGGAGTTGATTTCATATAATTAATACGGTGGACCCTATAAAAATTAATGGTGGATATCTCTCCTAACTATTTTCTTTGGTGGGGCCCATCAAAATCACATGTTAGGTTATTTTTTTTTTGTCATTAGGCCTTGTTGTAGGATAAAGTTGGTCATCGAGAGATGCGATCAGGGAATGATTGACAGAAGTTGCGGCCAGTCTGACCAAATGCGAGCAGCTCAACTCGTGGTTGCCGAAAGGGGTCGCATCTCAACATGCGAGCAGTTACCTCCGAGCTTAAGCATCCTCTACCTTTATAGTACCAGCAGCCCATATAGACCGATTCTAGGCTTATCTTTGTTCGTGGCTCCGGACTTCAGGGGATCACCATCAAGGCATGTAATCGATTAGATGTCTATTTGGACCAGGTCGTTTCCTCATCTAAGGATCAACAAGATAAATACCTTATCTTCGGAAATCAACAGTATTCTCGACGTCTTGCGTAATAGATTGGATCACCTGGATCTATATAAATGGACGGCCTCATCAATAAGAAAGGTACACAATCTGTAAGCTTCAAATCCCATCGTTTCCCTTTACAACCATATCCCGTCTGACTTAAGCTTCGGAGGGCCAACGGCTGGACGCCGGCCACCCTTAGTTATCTCTTGTGTTCTTTCAGGCTCGAAAGGAAGTTGGCTTGGAGGAGGGTGAATGTCTAGAGGATCCTGTTACCACATTCGACGTAAACAGATTGGCGCCATCTGTGGGAACCGATCGTCAGGATTAGCCATTCTAATCACTGATCGAAGTTCTCCACCATGCCTCCCAAGAAGACGGTTCATCCTTCCACTCCAAGGCAGACGCTACCTCCGCCTTACATTATCGAACCAGCGCCTAACCTCCCTCAGACTGCTTCAACGGGCATTCCCCAGGGAGATCCTAACATGCTATCACAAAACTCATTGTTTGATACGTCCGGTAATCAAGAAGACGTTATGCGTTTCCTCGGAAACACGCTTCTAACTCTCAAAGCCGGATTTCAAGCCTTATCTAATCAGCTTGATCAGCATTTTTCGGAGCCCTAACGACAACCTTCAGAAGGGCCGCCGGCACAACCTATACCAGTGGCTTCCAGACATTCTGCGAACGAGCCACAAACCCAACCAAATCCTCATCCATCAAATGGAATGCCACTCAACAACCAAGTCTATGTACTTCCTCCACATTCTATACACTCCAGTACTTCCCGACAACAGCAATCTCAGGGGTCTGTCTTTGAAACTTCAGGCTACACCTTACCATGGGAAGGAGACTTCAAGAGAATCCACGATCGCTTCAACGATATGGAACAACGATATCAGACGAATCGACCATCTATTGCTGTGGCGTCAATACATCGATCTGAATCTCCTTTCACCCGCGAGGTCATGGAAGCATCCTTACCTAGGAAGTATCGCGCGCCTATCATTACTCCTTATACAGGCACTGACGATCCTCTCAAACATTTGGAAACGTATAAATCTCTTATGGAACTGGAGGGACATGGTTCAGATCGACCATCTATTGCTGTGGCGTCAATACATCGATCTGAATCTCCTTTCACCCGCGAGGTCATGGAAGCACCCTTACCTAGGAAGTATCGCACGCCTATCATTACTCCTTATACAGGCACTGGCGATCCTCTCAAACATTTGGAAACGTATAAATCTCTTATGGAACTGGAGGGACATGGTTCAGAAATCATGTGTAGGGCTTTTTCCCCAACCCTAAAGGAGGCAGCGCGTACTTGGTTCCGAGTGCTAAAACCCCGATCCATCGGGTCCTTCTCACAGCTATCGGAGCTCTTCCTTTCCCGATTTATGGGGAGCATCCGTATAAAAAAGTCGGCATCTCACTTAATGGACTTGAAGCAGAAGCATGGGGAGACGATAAAGGAGTTTATAGTTCGGTTCACTACAGAAGCCGTCCAGACTGAAGGTTATACTGAAGATAAAGGCCCCAGTCGCCCTCATAGCCGGAATTACAAGCAAGAAATTCAGATTCGCCCTAGATAAAACCCCCCTAAAACTATGACAAAATTCCAAGCAAAAGCCCAGAAATACATCAATGCGGAAGAAGTCGCTTTGGTACGTCACGGTATGCAAGGCAAGAAGCGTAAGCTTGAGGAGATCTCTCCTCTTGACAAAAAATACCGGCGTGATCGGCGGGACCGCTCCCCTAAGAGGCCTTACTCTGGTACATATCGTAATTATACCCCTCTGATTCAATCTCCTAAGAAAGTATTAATGGAGATCAAACAAAAACCTTACGTGAAGTGGCCTTCAAATATCAAATCTGATCCTGAAAAAAGAGATAAGAGTAAATTTTGCTATTTCCACAAAGATCATGGGCACAACACCCAAGATTGCATATCTCTGCGAGATCACATCGAAGCTCTCATTCGGAAAGGTCATCTTCGAGATTATGTTGTCCGACAAGCTCGATCACCTAAAAGGGCGGAAGCCCCATCACACCAGAAGAAATCACCTCACCGTCATTCTTCGTAAGAAGTACGTTAAACCCACTGGTGAGATCCGGACCATCGCCGGAGGACCAGCTTGCGGGGGAGATTCTCAAGCTTCAAGAAAAGCTTATAATCGCAAGGCGTCTCAGAAGCCCCAACATGTCTATTGGTTTGAAAAGACGCCTGATACGTCAAAACTCGACCATCCTCCGATCTCCTTTTCTCTCGAAGATGCAGGAGGAATTCGCTTCTCTCACGAAGACTCCATTGTGATCGTATTAAAGGTATCAAACTATTTGACTCATCGTATTATGGAAGATACAGGTAGGCTCCACTGATATTCTTTACCTGGAAGCTTTCAACAAAATGGCACTCGCCAGGGGCCTGCTCAAACCAATATCAACTCCTCTCGTAGGCTTCAGGGGAGAATTGGCAACACCGAAAGGAAGCATTGACCTTCCAGTTACCTTCGGAGAAAGCCCAGCGAAAACTGACTATTTTCGTTAATTTCCTCGTAGTAGATCGGAGATCGGCGTATAACACCATTTTGGGTCGACCTTCTCTCAATAAGGTAGGGGCAACTTTACACTCTTTGTACTTATGCATCAAATTCCCTACTCTAAATGGAGTCGGAGTTGTACGAGGGAATCAGAAGGAAGCTCGAGCGTGTTACGAGATCGTTGTACAAGACCGAAAGAAGGCCCAGACAACGCCAGTTATGATGGTGGCAAAAGATCCATCAAGCCCTCCGATGGCTACATTGTTGGATCCAAGGGAGAGTGCCCTCCAATTAGGAACTCCAGGGGAAGAGACAGTTGCGATCTACTTATCTGAAGACAATTCGTCTAGAATTATCTACGTCGGATCCTCTTTAAGCAGTGTCTTTCATGAAAATCTGGTCCTGTTTCCTCACCGAATACCAAGATGTGTTTGCCTGGTCTCATAGTGATATGCCGGGTATCGACCCCAGCGTCATAGCACACTGTTTAAATATTGATCCGAAGTATAAACCTGTTCACCAGCGTCGGCGTACCTTCACTACAGAGAGGCAAATGGTAATTAAGGCTGAAGTCGAGAAGCTGCTAACTGGTCAATTTTATAAAGGAAGTTAACTACCCAGAATGGGTCGCGAATGTGGTCCTCGTTTGAAAGGCTAACGGCAAGTGGAGAATGTGCGTTGACTATTCTGATTTGAACAAAGCGTGCCCGAAAGATAGCTTCCCAACTCTGTGAATCGACCAACTAGTTCATTCGACGGTAGGGCATGCCCTGCTCAGTTTTATTGATGCTTATTCTAGCTATAACCAGATTATGATGCATCCGCCCGACCGACAACACATTGCCTTCATCACTGACAACGGCCTGTATTTGTTACCAGGTAATGCCTTTTAGTCTTAAAAATGCAGGAGCCACCTATCAGCGCCTAGTCAATAAAATATTCACCGCACAGATCGGTAGGAATATGGAGGTTTATGTCGACGACATGCTCGTGAAAAGCACCGTAGAAAACGACCACCTGCAGATCTTCGAGAAGCCTTCGACTTAATGATGAAGTATTAGATGAAGCTAAATCCAGAGAAATGTGTGTTCGGAGTGTCTGCTGGAAAAATTTCGGATTTATGGTCGGCCAACAAGGAATCGAGGCAAATCCTGAAAAAATAAAGGCATTGATCGAAATGAAGTCTCCGTCTACTCTCAAAGATGTCTATCGTCTGGCTGGTCGCATCGCATCGTTGAAAAGGTTCATTTCGCGGGCCTCTGATGAATGCTTACCCTCCTTTAAGCTCCTCTGAGCCACCGCCAAAGCTGACTGGGAGTGGACACCGCAATGCGAGGAAGCATTCCAACAACTGAAGCAATATATGAGTGCACCCCCCGTTTTATTCAAACCTGTGGCACACGAGCAACTTCTTCTTTATTTATCTGTATCTTCTACGGCCATTAGTGCCCCATTAATAAGAGAGGATTCCGGGGTACAGAGGCCCGTTTATTAAATTAGTCGAGCGATGGTGGATGCCGAAACTCGGTATTCTAATATGGAGAAGTTGGCCCTCGCCTTAGTCACTAGCCGCCCGAAAACTGCGACCCTATTTCCAAGCCCACGCTATATTGGTGCCAACAAACCATCCGTTAAGGCAGGTCCTTCAAAAACCCGAGGTTTCGGGGCGATTAACTAAATGGGCGATTGAGATCAGCGAGCATGATATTTCGTTCTACCCCAGAACCGCCATCAAGGGTCAGGCCGTGGCCGATTTCATCGCCGAATTCACATATTCCTCTTCCAATGATAACTCTACGACCAGCGACCAGACCCCTTAGTCGCTCTTTATGGATGAGTCTTCACGGGCCACCGGGAGCGGAGCGGGCTTAATCTTAGTCACTCCTTACGGGTCGCGCTTTCAATATGCCTTACGATTTGACTCTCACGTCTCAAACAATGAAGCAGAATATAAGGCTTTGATCGTCGGCCTCGAATTAGCAAACGTCCTCTTGATTCAGAGTTTATTTATTCATAGTGATTCTCAGCTCATAGTCAATCAAGTACTCAGCGAATTTGAGGCGAGAGAAGAACGGATGGCTTTATACAAATCCCGAGTGCTCATCCTGCTCGCAAGGCTGAAGAATTATGAAATAATTTACATCCCTCGCGAGAAGAACAAACTTGCCAGATTCTTTGGCAAAACTAGCCTCCACACCCGAATCTTAGTTATCGCAATCTGTTCCCATCGAGCGCCTTCATGCTCCAAGTATCGATTAAACAACCTCCGAGCAAGTGATCATGGTTCATCCCTCTCCATGTTGGATGGACCCCATCATCATTTATCTCAGAGATGGACATCTCTCGGATGATAAGAAATCTGCACGACAAATTCGTTATCGCGTTGCCAGGTATACTTTACAAAACGGAACATTGTTATGCAAAAGTTTTACTTTACCATACTTAAGGTGTCTTCACCCAGAAGAAGCACATCGCGTTCTGGATGGAATACACCAAGGGGGCATGTGGTAACCATCCTAAGGGACGGTCTTTAGCGTATAAGGCGATGAGGCAAGGGTATTATTGGCCCACTATGAAGGCGGATGCGATCGAATTCTCCAAAAGATGTGACAAGTGCCAGCGATATTCCCCCATACCTCGTGTGCCGTCCGAGCAAATGATGCCAATGGATGGCCCTTGACCCTTCGCCCAATGGGGAGTTGATATCATCGAACCCTTGCCTACCGGAAAGGTCAGAACAGATTTGCAATTGTGGCAGTCGATTATTTCACCAAATGGGTCGAGGCAGAACCATTAGCTAGAATCATTGAAAAACAGACCACTAAGTTCATGTGGAGAAACATCATATGTCGTTATGGACTCCCCCATACTATAATCACCGATAACGGGAAGCAATTTGACAACGCTGTGTTCGCAGAATTTTGCAAAAAATGGAAGATACGTAGTGTTCACACCTCCCCATATCATCCTCAGGCTAATGGACAGGTTGAAGCAGTAAATAAGATCATTAAACATCATCTAAAGACCAAGCTCGATGAATGTAAAGACATGTGGCCAGAACTCTTGCCAGAAATCTTATGGGCCTATAGGACTACGACTCGCACGTCAACAGGGGAAACTCCTTTCTCCTTGGCTTTCGGCACCGACGCAGTGGTTCCAGTCGAAGTTCAGGTGCCCTCGTATCGGATCGAGCAGTATGATCCCACCTGTAATCAGGAAGGTTTGAGGATTCATCTCGACCTCTTGGAAGAGCGGAGGGATGCATCCCAGCTTCGAGCAGCAGCTTATCAACAGCGCATTGCTTGTTATCGTGATGCCAAAGTCCGACCTAGAGCTTTTCAGCTCGGCGATTTGGTTTTCAGACAGAACCTCAAAATTTCGGCCCTGTTCGTTGGATCCAAATTGGGAGGGTCTGTATCGAGTCATCAAAATTGTGTAACCCGGTACCTATTATCTCGAAGACATGCAGGGGAGACTCGTACGTCGCCCTTGGCACGTAGAACATTTGCTATGGTATTTCCCTTAATTCGATGTAAGTCTAAACAATATTCGAATAAAAATGGATTGTCTTTTGGTCGCTTCTCCATTTTATTGCATCTAAACAGTCTCGAAGAGAATACACACATTCTCTTGACCAATCTTCTACCCTTGGTAGAATCAATGCCTCAATCGATAGACCAGTCTATCTCAACGCGGATATGGTCACCACGACCTCCGGATTGAGCCTAACTCATTTTTTCATGAGTTAAGTATATAAGCATTCAACATGCGATTGGCAAAGGGAGCAAAGCGAGAAAAGATACATGGCGTTGAGAAAAAGTAATTTTCATTTCAGTTGACCAAAATAGTCAAATCATTTACAGAGATACATTTCTTTTCAAAATAAAGAAAAAAAAATAAAGGAGAGGGAGAAGGGCGACGACTCTAAGATCGGTCATCCTCATCTGAGGTAGGCTCACGACTCTCCGCTTCAGGACCGGCCTCGGGAGCAGGTACGGCGTCAGTAGCCCCTGTGACCTCATTCTCAGCTGCAGCTCGTTTTCTAGCTGTGACCTCGAAGGCCACTCTCTCGAACTCCTCTACGTTGAACGAATGACTAATTTGTTGCATAACTCTGACCGCGAAGTCGCGACCAGCGATATATGCCTCATAGCGCTCCTTGTCATAGAGTTGAGAGGTTCGAAACTCCAGTACGGCGCGAGGACCTTCTTCAGATATTATCTTGACAAGAGCCACTCTTTCCTCCTCCCAGTGAATGGAATCGTCCTTCAGCTGGGCGAGAGTCTTCCTAGCTTCTTCAAGCTTAGTCCGATAGTCCTTGAGCTGCTCCTTAAAGGAGATCTTGTCCTGACAAAAAATCTCCTTTTCTCTCTCGCTCTTGGTGTGGACTTCTTGGAGCTTCGCAAAATGTAGGTCCAATGACTGAAAATGATCAGTCAGGGCTTGGACCTTGGCGATGAGGATCTGCTTCTCCTCATTTATTTTGGAGATTTGGGCTTCCTGGGACTTTATTATGCGGTCCCTTCCCTGCATCTCGCCCTCCATCGTTTTCTTCTTTTTCTCCGCATCATCGACGATGCGACGGGTGGCATCAATGTCACGCCTGACTCGCAACGTGAGGTCCAGACTCTGCTAAAAAAAAAAGAAAAAATCAAAAGAAATCTACTAGATGAACTATTCAAGGAAGGAAAAGATGGAGAAAGTGCTATCACCTGAATAAATCTCACTCCAATGTCGGTGGAGAGAGCTTCTGGACTTCGTTCAGGGAGACCTCCAAAGGAGTTGGGGGCAATATTCTCAAACATGAACTTACATATCGGATGCAAGTGTGGTGGGATGATGTAGACTCCTAACCCCGAAGGTTGGGCCATGACCATCTCGCCAGAACCTGCCTCGCGAGCCTCCGCAGGCCCCAAGGCGGGTGTAGCCGATTGGCGAGCAGCATTAGGCTCACATGACGCCCCTCTCGGAGGAAGACTCAGTTCCGTCCGATCGCCTTTCGGCGAGTTATCAATGACCTCGATCACCGATTGACCGCGAGAGCCAGCTGGAGGGGTCTGAGCAGTGGGAGGGGTCGCAGCAACCTCCTCTTGAGGAGCATTATGTGGTTGTGAGCCGCGAGCAGACCCCTCTGTTAGAGCGGATGCGGCTGAAGGTCCAACTGCTGACTTCTTTTGCCTCTTCGAGGTCGTACCCTTCAGGTGGGGGAGCACCCCAAGCGTCCCCCCTTTTTTCTCCTAGGTTTGCCATCTCTTCCTGGGGGATTAAACCAGCCGCAGCAAGGCGGCGAGGGTCCAAGGCAAAATTGACGTTGCAGGCAGCTACTGAAAGCTTGGAAACTTTGACAAGTTTCTCGTTGAGCCCTCCCCGCAAGTTCGGCCTAGCTCCAATTGGAATGCCTGCGAGAAGAAGGGAAAGACGAGTCAGTCAGAGCAACGCAAACTCAAATTTTCTTCGGCCAAAGGGGTAAAAGTTCAACCCACCTTCACCAAAGAAGCGACTAACATTGTGGCCCTTGGGGTCGGAGCCCACATCAGACTCCGAATTGCCGGAGACGAAGAACCTATTTTTTCCTCCACCCAGGGTAATTGGAGGACGGGTTCCCTAGGATGAAGTTATCCCGATGCCAGAAACAGAGGTAGTACCAACCCTCACTGGCTGGGGCCTTTTTTAGCTGGTACAACCTCAGGAAATCCCCAGTGGTCAGATCCTCATTACCCGCTTGTTTCTAGAGGATAAAGGCACTTATAAGGACCGTCCAGCCATTTACAATGAGTTGGTCAGGGGCAATCTTATATGTGCGGAGGAAATTCCGGATGAAGGGATGAAGGGGAAGACGCACGCCAAGCCAGAAAACATATTCATAAAACGCTACATAGCCTAGTGGCGGGGAATCGGCTGTCTCTCCTTTCCCTGGTAACCTAAGAACGATGGAGTCGGGGATCCGGTATCTCTCTCGTAAGATCGAGAGTTGCTCTTCCGTCATGATAGATGGATAATCGGCGGCAAAGTATCTCCCCGCCGGTACTCGAGCATTGTTTGATTCAGAAGAATTGGGAGTATCATCTCCCAGAGGAACGATTTCTTCATCAGAAGCTCCCGCCATCGTAAAGAGAAAGGACAGGAAGAAGGAAAGAGAAAAGAAAAATGAAAAGAAATAATACCTCTGCGAAGAGGTTTACACAGAGAATAGAAGGAGAGAAGAAGGAAGGTTTCTCTGTAACAGAATTTTGAAAATGAAGTAGACTCCACAGGATTCGATATTTATAAGCAATCATTCCGTTTGATTTGGTTGACACGCAGCGGCTTCTCATCGGCACGACAGTCGAACGGGCGCAAGCATTAATTGCAAAGGCACGTGGTGAGTGCTGCTTCACCTCTCTCGGCCGAAAAGCTGCGGAAAGCTGGCAATCATAAATGTAAGGTCACCCCTGATAGGTTATGTACGATCTCTCTCCTAACACGCGGTTATATATAGACAAAATCCTTAGCGTAGCTTTTCAAAACGCAAAGGATTTGGGGGGCATCTGTTGTAGGATAAAGTTGGTCATCGAGAGATGCGATCAGGGAACGATTGAGAGAAGTTGCGGCCAGTCTGACCAAATGCGAGCAACTCGGCTCGTGGTCACTGAAAGGGGTCACATCTCAACATGCGAGCAGCTCGGCTCGTGGTCGCCGAAAGGGGTCGCATCTCAACATGTGAGCAGTTACCTTCGAGCTTAAGCATCCTCTGCCTTTATAGTACCAGCAGCCCATATAGACCGATTCTAGGCTTATCTTTGTTCGTGGCTCCAGACTTCAGGGGATCACCATCAAGGGACGTAATCGATTAGATGTCTATTTGGACCAGGTCGTTCCCTCATCTAAGGATCAACAAGATAAATACCTTATCCCCTGAAATCAACAGTATTCTCAACGTCGTGCGTAATAGATTGGATCACCTGGATCTATATAAATGGACGGCCTCATCAGTGAGAAAGGTACACAATCTCTAAGCTTCAAATCCCATCGTTTCCTTTTACAACCATGTCCCGTCTAACTTAAGCTTTGGAGGGCCAACGGCTGGACGCCGGCCACCCTTAGTTCTCTCTTGTGTTCTTTCAGGCTTGAAAAGGAAGTTGGCTTGGAGGAGGGTGAATGTCTGGAGGATCTTGTTATCAAATTCGACGTAAACAGGCATAATATGAGACTAAAATATCTAATAGTAAGAGTGAATCTTACGTTAACACCGTTGCGGGCATTGTTAAAATTGAGAGGGGTGCAATTCCTTTTTTATTCTTTGTGTTTCTCTCTAATGATTGAAGACTTTGACTTTTTTTATTTTTTATTTTTTTATTTTTTTATTCAAGTGCTTTGCAAAATCCACGGTCAATTAGATTATAATCCCCATTTAGGCCTAGAGTAAAAAATAGTACGTTGACTTGTGATTTAAGTGAGCCATATCAAAGAAAACAATTGGGAAAAAAATATTCACCCTTCATTTTTCTAAGAGTTGTTGCGAAGACCATATGAAATCAACTCCATTTTCGCCTAACATGAGGCTGATACACCTGGTGGTATTGGGGTAGATTTTACATAAGAATCACGTGATACTATCAAAGAAAGTAGTGGGGACAATGGCATCCACAATTAAAACTTCCTTGGGCCCACTATAATGTTTATTTGCCATCCAACCTATTCATAAGGCCATAAAAACAAGGATGAAGGGAAAACAGAATTATCAACTTGATCCGAAACTTCTTGGGTCCTCAAAAAGTTTTCTTGGTAGGTGTTAAATTTCGAATGCTTTCACAGTAGTGTGGTCCACTTGAACTTTGGATCTATCTCAATTTTGGGCTCATGCCCTAAAATGATCTCGAAAAAGGGATTGATAGTGTGGATATAACACATACTTCATAGTAGCGCCCACAAAACTTAGGGACGTCAAGACACCACTGAGGTTAGTGGTATGGATAGTGTGTAGGGCTGTGCACGGTTCGGTCGGTTCGGTTTTGAGGGAAAATATCCAACCTGAACCGACTTAGTCGGTTTTGAATATTTAACAACCGAACCGAACCGATGAATCATCACCAACCGAACCGAACCGGATAAACTCGGGTCGGTTCGGTTTTGTCGGTTTTATCGGTTTGGGCCTCAATCTAAAACTTTTGTGGCCCATAAAATGCTTCTAATAGTTATTCATCATTGTTTCCAATGGAATTGTTTACTTGAGATTTGGATCTTCTCGAGGTTTGGAACCATGTCCTAAAACGATAGATGAAAAT
The DNA here is from genome assembly GCA_003013855.2 of Liriodendron chinense. Taxonomy (NCBI): domain Eukaryota; kingdom Viridiplantae; phylum Streptophyta; class Magnoliopsida; order Magnoliales; family Magnoliaceae; genus Liriodendron; species Liriodendron chinense. The sequence goes on from ML058590.1 coordinate 1,209,527, forward strand.
AGATGAATGGAATGGATATACAAAACATACATCAAGGTGGTTCCACATAGTTAGGATAACACCCACTGAACTGTTACCCTAATTCGCACCCTCACTGTGCTGCAAAGTCGGTGTCTACGTAAAATTCTTTTACTTGACATGAGGTAATTGGTAATGTAGTTTAAATAGGCCCCACTATCATGCATTTTAAAAATTCACTCCAACTAGCAGGTGACTAACCTAATTTTAGGCCTAAATATGAAAAACCAGCGTCATCTTTGATACAGGCAGGACCACACAATTGGAAATAGTGTACAGGCCACATTACCCTCCAAACTCTTTTTCTTGGTGTTGCCCACTTGAATTACAGATAAAGATGATATTTCAGTCTTGGGCCTAACTTGGGGTGGCACCCTTACTGGTTAGAGTGGATTTCATGTAAATATTGAAGTGGGGCCAACCTCTCCTCTCTCTCTCTCTCTCTCTCTCTCTCACACACACACACACACACACACACACACACACACATATCGGTTCGGTTCGGTTGAAAACGGTTTATAATTTTTACAAACCGACAACCGAACCGACACTCTCGGTTTTTTATATTAAAAAACCGACCCGACCCGAAATAGATTCGAAAACCTGACCGAAATCGATCGGTTCGGTCCGGTTCGGTCGGTTTTATCAGTTGGGTCGGTTTTTTGAACAGCCCTAATAGTGTGGATATAACATATACTTCATGGTAGCGCCCATAGAACATGGTGACATCAACACACCACTGAAGTTAGTGTTGTGTGGCACACCATGCAATCCTTTTCCGGAAGGTACTGGAATGATAAATATGGATTAATGGGTAGCATTTTACAAATATTTTTGAAAAAGGCACCATGATGTAAATTACATATGAATTAGGCAGCTTTTTGCATCATTTCCTTCTAATTTTTGGCGGGTTCGCTCCAGTGGTATCGGTTACCATCGTAAGCTTACGGTGGCACAATGCAGATGTGAAAGCCAAATGACGTATCCAAAACATTCAACCCGTCCATCAGATGGCTAACCTCAAGTTACTCTCGAATCCCAAAAATCATCCTGATCCAAAACTCAGGTGGGCCACACCACAGGGAACAAGTTGGGAGGTGTCCCCACCCATCTGCACTGGGCCCCACCTGAGTTGAAAAACAAATGCCCGACTCTTCATCCAGGCCAGATGAAGAGTTTGATTGGCCTGGATGACATAAACACAACATAATAAAGGAAAATGTATGCAGGGAAATTCCTACCGTTGAAACCTCCCTGGGTCCACGGTGATGTTTATTTGACATCCATACCGTTCATAATGTCATTCCTACTGGTATTAACTGAAAACACGAATATTAGCCTGATTCAAAAGTTCTGTGGCCCCACAAATATTTCAACGGTGGAAATTCAATCCTCACGTTTTCGGCTCACTTGAGTCTTGGATCCAGATCAGTTTTGGTAGCACGTCCTAAATTGAGCTCACAAAACGGATGAACAGAGTGGATTTCTCACAAAACTCACGGTGGGCCCCACCTGGGTTCATGGGGGTAAGAGGCAGCATGGAAGGATCGGTTGCCTGCATGCATCAAGTGGGCCCCACATCTGCCTGGTATTAGCGGGGCGCGAATTAGGTGTTACCCCGTTAACAGCTTAGTGGGTGTTACCCCTACCGTATGGCCCACATGGATTATATTTTTTATATCCACTCCGTCCATCCGTTTATACAGCCCATTTTATGATAAGGTTCCAAAAATTATGCAGATCCAAATCTCAAGTCGACCATACCACTGGAAACAGTGTCATTGAGTGCCCCACCATTAAAAATTCCAAAGAGCCCATGGTAAGGTTTTGGTAATGTTTATTTTAAATCCAAGCTCTTGATAATGTCAATAAGGTCTTGATTAAGGGAAAATATAAATATCAGATTGTTCAAAAACTTTTGTGGCCCACAAAACGTTTTTAATGATTATTAATCACTGTTTTTAGTGGTATGGTCCACCTGAGATTTGGATCTTCTTAAGGTTTTGGATAATATCCTAAAATGATACGAGAAAACAGATAGACGGCATAGATATATAAAAAGTACATCAAGATGGGCCCCACACGGTAGAGGTAACACCCACTAAGGTGTTACCAGGGTAACATCTAATTCGCTCCCGTATTAGCGTAGCTTACGGTGGTACCGGTACCACTGGAGCGCTGTCCATTTTTGGCAGTGTTTTCCGATTCAACAGCCGAGTTTCCGACGTAACTCTGTAAATACCCCAACCCTCTGCTCCTCTCTCTTCTCTTCTTCCTCTCTCACCGTCTCTCTCGCCGTCTCTTGCTTTCCATCAAAGGTGATTCTCTCTCTCTCTCTCTCATTTTTGAATGGGTATTCATTCTCTCGTGTGGATTTCAGGCTTTGGTACTCCAATCCTCCAATCGCATTTTTCCTCATTTGGCGGAAGAAGGATTTTATAGTTTTGGATTCGTGAATCAGGTGACGTTGCCTTTATCTTTCATTCAAAGCTTCTTAGATTTGAACGCAATGCTGCTGGATTTTTTCTGATAGAACGTAGAACCCTCGTTTTCCATTAGGGTCTGCTTGGATTCGCGAAAAAAGAGAGGCAATGGTGGGAAACAGTGAGAAAGGAAAAGCTGTTTCCTTCGATTGTTTTTCCATAAGATTTTTTTTTTTGAAAATTTTCCTTCATTTTCAAATTTATTGTGGGAAAACAGAATTTTCATCAAAATTTTAGTTAAAGATGGAATGTGGCACATGTGTGTGTTGAAGATGGATTCTGGCACATGGGTCATGTTGTCGGGACATTGGGACATGTGGACTGCTTGAAGATGGATGGCAGCTCATTGCGCATGTGGAGCATGTAAAGATGGATGGTGGTATGGCACGTTGCTTAATAGCACTCATGGTACATAGGCAAAAGTGGGGTGCTTGAAGATGAGGGTGGCACATCTTGCACATGTGACATATTGATGTTTGGGGCACTTGAAGACGGGCAGTGGCACATATTGTGCATGTGACAAATTGGCATGTGTATGGTGCTTTGAGATGGATGTTGGCACATGTGGGGTACTTGAAGATAGATGTTTGCACATGTGGGGTACTCGAAGATGGTCAGTGGCACATGTCTCACATTGGTGTACATGTTGCACATGTGAAGTGCTTAAAGATGGACGAGGCATGTGGCATATGTGGCTGAATAGCTCATGTAGCACAATGGCACATGTGGGGTGTTTGAAGATGAGGGTGGCACATGGTGCATATGATGCATTGACATGTGGGGCACTAAAAGATGGATGGTGGTACATGTATGATGCTTTAACATGGATGGTTGCACATGTGGGCTGATGTGGCACGTTGGAAAGTGGTGCACTTGGAGATGAATGGTTGCAGTTGTGAGACTCCAATTTCCCCAATTTCTTGTAAACGGCGATTCTTTGGTATGACAAGGAAATGAAAATGGGGCATTTTTAAGGAAATGCGAATGCTGTTTTCAGAAAATTTATGAGAAAAACAACAGAAATTTTATTTTCATGGAAATGACATTTCATCAGTTTACTTTTCGGAGAATCCAAACAGGGCCCTAAGATTTAGGTTTTCTTTTTACGAAAGCGATTGTTCCTGTGAATAATAGGGATTGGGTTTATTGATTTAAGTTTTGATGAGGTTGTATAGAGATGAATATTAGTTTATGTATATTGAATTGTCTTGGAGATGTATTTTCACTATGAGTCAGATTTTAAAATCTCATTGAAAGTTGTTTTATTCAAGTTGAATCATAACTTCTGATGTTATTTTTGGCGCTTAGGCTATGAGTTGCAATATTAATATAATGGATAAATCATCATTTGACAATAGCTTCTATTTGAGGTGATCTGCTTGGTTAGTTTTTATGGTTCATTGTTATTGCAGTTGTTGATCTAATGCCTGAATCACTGTCAATGTTCTACTCCTAGGATTTCTTTAGGGCACCTTGGTTTCTGCTCACATATACATATGTAAATTGATTTGCGCATGCTTGTTTGCACTAATTTACATATGTAATTCTGACTTACCCATTTACATACATAAATGACCAAATGTTTTCGACATCCCACTCCATAATAAAACACTTTCCTACATAAATTGCCTCATTTGGTTTTTCCACTTGCAATATGGACTGTCCATTTCCCAAACCACTAATTGGATATCATCCAATTAAAGTGATTTGTGAGGGATAGGAAATCAAAGATGGGCACCACATGATGGATGGTACACATCAATGCTTATACCTCTTTAGTATATTCAGTATGTGTCGTCCTTACCCAATCCAGTAATCTAGTCATCAGGCTCATCTGATCAAAGTGATTTCATAGGAATGAAAGGCCAGTCTTACATGATGAATGGTTCACAACAATGCTAAGACCTCTCTAGTATGCTCAATGTGAACAGTCCATTTCACTAAGCCTGTTTGATTTCCTATTTACACCGTAAATAGCAAGTAAATGGGCATTTATTATTTACCTTTGCATTTACCTTTTATAGTTGTATCTTGATTCGACATGATGTTGAGAGCAAACTTACTTGGAAAGTTATTGACGAAAATAGAGAAAACTAGATTTTCACGTGCTAATTATTTGTGGGGCCCACCATTATGTATACATTTGATCCACACCATCCATATACTTTTCCTGCTCATTTTAAGGCACGACCCCAAAAATTAGGTCGATCCAAAGCTCAAGTGAACCACACCACAGGAAATAAGGGGAATTGAACACTTACCGTTCAATTCTTCTTGTGGGCCATAGAAGTTTTGGATCAAGCTGATATTTGTGATTTCCCTTGATACATGTCTCTGTGAAGTGATGAACGGGTTGGATGATAGGTACGCATATCCGTGGGGCCCTAAGCTCATTTTAACTATCAATGGTAGGTGTTCAATCTCTCATTTTTCTTGTGGTGTGGTCCACTTGAGCTTTGGATCTTCCTCATTTTTGGGATCATGCCCTAAAATGAGCATGTAAAATAGACGGATGGTGTGGATTAGACATATACATAATGGTGGGCCCCATAGATTTTACAAGCACAATTCCACATGATTTCCCTAGATTTTACAAGCACAATTCCACATGATTTCCCTAGATTTTACAAGCACAATTCCACATGATTTCCCTATATCTATGAGCATTTTTCGAGGCTCAGTTACAACGTAAATCCTTCTCTTCCAATCACATGTAAATAGTAATAATTACTGATTTACAATCCATTTACTACGTAAATTGAAAATCAAAGAGGCCCTAATCCACTAATCAATAGTTAGGATTATTTGATACAAGTCTATTTAAGGGTCTATTTGTTTCGCCGACTTCTGTGGTAAAGTAACGTAAATGGGCCATCATTACAATTTCACAACGTTTGTTGAAGCAGGTATTATGGCACATATTTTGAGGGTCAAATGCAATTGTGATAGGAGATAGGTAAAGAAATTCGTAATCATTACAAATTTACATTGTATTGTAATGGAAACTCCAATCCAAATACCACCTTTAGTTTATTTTGGTGTTGATTTGACATTGGAGTTATGTAAAATTGCCATCATTACATTTTTACCATGATAAACCAAATAATGTAGATGATATCATAATCATGGTAAAATGCAGCTCATGTTACTAGACAAGTGAAGTAATTTGTAATCATTGCTTATTTCTTTTACTGTCACAATGGGTAAAACTAGCAGGCCTAAGAGGAACATGCAATCAAGGGTGGGCCCCACATGATGGATGGTGCCACATCAATGCTCGGATCTCTATAATATACTCAATATGGACCGTCCATTTCCCAAACCACTAATCCGATGGTTAGGCTTATCCAATCAAAGTGATTTGAGAGGGATGGGCAATCAAAATCGGGCCCAACATATTGGATGGTCCATTAATGCTTAAACCTCACTATGACCATCCATTTCAACGAACCACTAATCAGATGGTTAGGCTCACGTGATGGACAGTCCGCATCAATGCTTTGACCTCTCTATTATTCTCTATATGGATCATCCATTTCACTGAACTCCTCTCCAATGGTTAGGATCATCCATTCAAAGTGATTTGAGAAGGACGATCAACTAAAGGTGGGCCCCATGTGATGGATGGCCAAGTCAATGCTTAGACCTCTCTAGCGTATGCAATATGGACCATTCATTTCCCAACCTGTTAATATGATGGTTGGGATCATCTAATAAAAGTGATTTCAGAAGGATGGGCAATCAAAAGTGGGCCCTGCATTTTGAATGGTCCACATTCGTCCTTGAAGCCTTTCTATTATACTTGATATGTACCACCCATTTCCCAAATCATTAATCCGATCATTAGGATCATCCCATCAAAATGATTTTGGAGGGATGGTCCATATATATATTTTTTATGACGACAGGGTGTCCTCGCCCGTTATTTAGGTGAGACCAGTGATTGCAGTATCGATAATACCGGCCAATATTATCGATATCAGGTAGGCACTGATAAATATCGGCCCAGTAATAACACAGAAAATGTTTGATTCCTTGGTATTGCACGATATATCGTGCGATATCGATAATATCGCACCATGTATCGATATCGCATGATATATCGTCAAAATATCGTGCTTTTTTCTTAAGACAGGCTCCAAATATCGTCGATACCTGGAAGATATCGTCCAGGTATCGGTCAGAAACGTTGGAATGTTTCTAAAGTTGGGTTTTTTTTGGGGTATTTTGGAGAAAAAACTTGGGGAGGCCTATTTTTTTCTCAATTTTCTCCTACCTAACTTGATTATGGGAAGATTATGGAGCTTTCATTGCAAGAATCTCAAAGGAAACTGGTTGCTTTCGAAGCAAATCCAAAGGTGTCCCACTATTGAACTCGGTGATGATTTTTTCTTCCAATCTCGTTTTCTTTCCGTTTAATTTGACTACAACTTGTTTCTAATGAGTTGAACTACTTGATTCTTCATGTTTTGTACGAAAAATCAAGTATTTCAACCTTTGATTTGGAGATTTGAGATATGGGGGACAATTTGGGGGAAATTTGGGGAAATTCGAAATTTCCCAATTCCTCCAAATTGGTTGTGTTTACATTAATGTCTTGTTACATTTGTATATGTTATAGAATCAATTTATACAATGGTTGCATCAATTCAGTTAGATAGCACATAGCTTAGGATCCTTTTATAAAAGAACTCCATTATGTGGACTTTTTTTTTTTTACATATTATGATTTAAATGTGTATTGAGGTCCATTTTAACAATCCCTGAAGTTTCATTGAAAAATTCAATCAATTTCCCAATGTTTCCCCATGTTTCCCAAAAAGTGCTATACATTCCGCGATACAACCGATATTTCCCACCGATATGCGATATGTATCTGTATCCTAAGGGTGCGAAACGTAACGCGATACCGATACTGCGAACACTGGGCGAGACTATTCCATGAGGATGCACGCAATCACCTGCAAACCACGTGCGTTGGGTAAGTCACGGGGAGGGGAATCGAACTCGCGTCTATAGGGAACAAACCCATGGCGCTAGCCATTCACCCGATCCCCAGGTGGGTAATGGATGGTCCATATTGATGTTTAGAGCTCTCTAGTATACTCAATATGGACTGTCCATTTCACCAAACCACTAATCGGATGGTCAGGATTGTCCAATCGAAGTGGAAATCCTAGCAGCAAAAATCAACAAAATTCAAAGACATTACACAACCCATGTCCATTTAATAGCAAAAAATAAAAAAACAAGTTCAAATAAAAAAAAGAAAAAGAAAAAACACAAACTATTTCCAAGTAACTGTATAAAAAATTAAAAACCAGTAAATTTAAAGAGAATGCACAAAACCCAGTTCCATTTAACTTTGTAAAATCAATAAGTTCAAAGAAAACACCAAAAACCCATTTTTTTATTTAATTACAGAGAATTTGAAGAAAGCAACCAAAAACTATTTTCTTATTTAACGACATAAAATCAATAAACTCAAAAAAAAAAAAAAAAAAAATCTCACAATCATTTAGAAGCACAAATCCAACCACCCATCATGCATTCATTTGCATGAAACCAAGAAATTCAAAATCTCTATCAATCTCTCCTTGGTCTCCTCCAAGATGAGAATCTCAGGAGTCAATGAGTGAGAATTTTATTTTATTTTTAGGAAGGAAAGAGAATGTTAGTTTTCTTAGATATCTATTTTTTGAGCCATCTACAATGGTAAATATATAGGAGGGTGGGATGTATGAAATAAAATGGGAAAACGTCCTTATACTACAAAATATCAAGAGTAGGTTAAAGGCGCAAACCACTATATGCTTCTTGAAGATAGTTAAAACCTTCCAATTGTGCAAGAGATTCGGCCATACTACTCTCGGGATTCATTTATGCTTGGCTTGATCTAGTCTGCCAAATTCCATTGAGCGTGCACTAGCCAGTGAAGATACAGTACTTGACCTTGGCTATAGATGCCCAAAACGAGTAGAAAAGAAGGAAATATAAGTTGAAGTGGTTCAAGCACCTATCTCCATCTGTTTTTATAGAGGGGCATTAACTATGCAACTAATAAAATGCATAATTCCAATGCAGTGATTGTAAGGTGTTCCATAACGGTAACGGTGGCTGTAACGGCCACCATTGTTACCGTTACGATACGGGCCGTTACAGTCCCCGTATCGGCCAATACAGCCCTTTTTTATTTTTTGAAAAATACTGTTACAGGACCGTTACGGGGCCGTTTTTTCTGTAACGGCCGTTTCAACCCTGTAACGCGTAACAGTCATGACTGTTTCCGTTACATATCGGCCGATACGTAACCGTTTTGAGATACCTTGAGTGATTGTTAGATGCTTTTAGGTCAAGAGACCATTTAGCTTACCAAGGGGGCTTAGAGACTGATGACCTTTCATTTACTTCATTAGGGTTGAGGCTTAACGGATAGGTCCATCTATAAAAAGAGGCCCAATAGTCTGGCTTGACCCCGCCGCGACATGCCAAGTGCCAAGCGCACTACTAAAGTGCCACAATGTGTCCCATGTAGCGCTACAACCTATTGACCTTGCACTGCACTCGGTGCTTTGCACCTTGCTAGACCACCATGTACTTAGTGAAATCTTAAGTAATAGCTTCTACAAATGATCCTATGTAAACCACATTTCAACTTTACTTCCAATATGGAACTTTAGAAAACAAGTTTTCAAAGTATGCTTACATACAAAATTTTAAAAACTAAGTTAAAATAGGGGAGGAAGAGGCTATAGATTGAATCTCCCTACTACATGGCTTTGAATCTTGCGGCATTTCGTTTTGCCACCATGATGGACAAACGGCTATGAACTGTTTTCTTTTGCTTTTCTTTACTCAACTACCAGAGAACTGCAACGAGTTCAGGTGCAAAACACAAGCGACTTTAGAAAGTTTTCCAATGATCTAGTCGGTTTACATGTGGACCTTGCTCTTAACATCCACTGGACCAAAAATCAAGCCCAATGTACCACCTTTTGCTTCTTTGAGTAGGTCATTAATAACCAACACTCCAAGTGGTTAGCAGGAGAGGAAGAGGTCATAGATTTTTGGAAAAGAAAGGAAATGTCCTTTCCTACCTAAATAGTTTTCCTTATGCCTTGATGGCCCGTTTGGCACCCTGGATTCCAGGAGAAAGTGAGGGAAAGGAGGAGAAACTGGTTGCTTTATTATGTTTGGCACCATGGATTTGAAGAGAAGTGGATTTGAGTGGAATCCAGGAGAACTCAAAAAGGCACTTTTAGCCCTTTTTCAAATCCTCAAAAAAAGGTGGGATTTGAGGAGAAATCCTTCCCAACGTGGGACCCACCATAATGTGTCCCTAACTATGGGACCCAACATGATGTACATTTTCCATCCAACTTGTTGATAAGGTCACAAGGACCGGGATGAAGGGACCACACAAATTTCAGTTTAATCGAAGACTTTTGTGCATCATAAAGGTCTCACTCTCCATTTTTTCTTGTTTTATGGTCCACTTTAGATGTGGATTTGCTTTATTTTTTGGATCTTGGCATAAAATGATATGTAAAAATGGATGAATGGCATAGATTTAAAAATCGAGGCTAATAAGGTAGGCATACGGTGGGATTAAAATTTACACCGTCCATTCCTTCATGTTTGATTTCTCTCAAATCTTGGCTGCCAAACAGAAAATCTGGAATTGATAAGAAGTGGAATCGGTGAGAATTCATATCATGGAATCCACTTCTCCTCACTTCTCCTCAAATCCATGGTGCCAAACGGGCCATGAAAGTCATTTCCAAAAAAGCACTTTGCCATCAAAGTAAAATTTCTGGAAGTCCATTTATTTTCTCACTTCCTCACGAAAATACATTCATACTCTTGGTAAAGATGATCTCCAATGTGCCAATATGTCATGTGCAAAATGTGCTATGGTGCCATGTGTCACATGTGCCATTGTCGATCTTCAAGCAACCCACATGTACCATGTGCCAATGTCCCACATGTGTGACATGTGACAATGTGCCATGTGCCATGTGCCATAGGCCATCTTCAAATGTCCCAACTGTGCCAATGTGCAGCATGTGCCAGTGCCATTGGCTAACTTCAAGCAGCCGTATAGCTTTAAGCACCCAACATGTTCCACCTGCCAATGGTTCACATGTGCTGCATGTGCCACTATCCATTTTCAAGCATCCCATGTGCTACATGCCAATATGGAAATCCCCACAATTTTACTACTATTGTCTAAGCCTTACCCCAGGTCCCCAACTACATGGGGTCGATCACACAAATCCTATTCTGTGATTGTCAAGATTCGTGATAAAATTAGTTTCAGAAGTTTCGTGCTGGATGCAAGCCTTACACAACCCTCATGTATTTAGGCTTGAGACTGGCAATGAGAGCACAAAGCTCCCAAAGGCAGAGTTTGTGTGAAGGTTAGTCTGTTTTTATTACTGGCAAATCCCAGCAACTACAAAGTAAATTTCTCTTGAAATTTTTGTTTTTCCAAGTTAGATTTGAAAATGGCCCCCAATTTTGATGAAGAATCTATACCACTATATAAAAGTAAATAGGTTTTTTTTTTAGGACTTTTGCATGAAAAAATATCCTCTGTTAAAATGCAATATCTCCTCTATTTTAAAGCCGTAGTTTGGAATCAGATTGGTGGGACAATCCTGTCCTCTGATTTGCGAGGTATTGGTTTGTTGAAATAAGGCCATTGTGTATTTTTATTTTAACTCTCCAGTGAATGTCCACCAATCCAACAGTTGGGTGCTCAAATGAGCAATCTTTTGGTTCATGATAAGCCCAAACTAGGACCAACAACCTGGACATATTAATCTGAATTAATTGCATGCCACTTTTCCGAATTTTGGAGTGCACATATACCATCCACCATGTTCTGCCAGAGTATCGAAATTATCTTCTATAAAGAAGTCAGTTATTGAGAAGAGGTCAAAGTATCAAGATTTTCTTATAATCATGCGATTTTTCAGCTGGACAAACAGAACAATTTTGTGGGGATCCAAATTGTCTAAATTGTTGGACCACTAATGGATGGATCATGGTCCAAAAATAAGACCGAAAATGTGACTACCATTTGACCTTGCCCTGAAATCTGGGTACCTCAATATTTCTATTGTACACTTGATAGGCATTAATTAGGTGGTTAGGATAACTTGACTGGTGTGAACCGAAGTATGGCTTTATATATACATGTAAGGTTAAAAGATGGCCCATGGATCAGGTGGGTGACAATTTATAAAACAAATCAGTAAGGCACAAAAAAGGATTGAAAAACTATGTCAAAAGTTTTTAGCTATCCATTTGTTTTAGACATTATGACCCATGTAAATGGTGTATTCCATCCTGAAGCTAGCCCAACGCAAAACGAGGATGATCAGTTCATCAAGTTGCTTACACCAATAAAATCAATTGACAGTTGATAATGGAATCCCATGTACATGTGTGGCTCACCTGACTAATAGATGGGCTTGATGTGTATGCCTTTGGCATGCTGTCTTTATGATGGATGACAAAACCACTTTGACTGAAATGTCTGAAATTTCATGGAATGATCTTAATATTTCAATTGGTGGCGATCAAGTTAAGAAAACTCAAATATTATTGGATTCATGTTCACACATATGTATGCATGTACATATACACACTGTATGTATGCATAAAGAAAAAGCATGTTTGAAAAAAAAAAAAAAAAAATCTCTCCAAACCACATAGAAAGATGGTACAGAAATCCATTGGAAGATGGCCACAAATTCAAAGGCTAATGTCCTTATGTATACTATTGCAATACACTTAGATGTATTATAGCATACCTCTGTTTAATGAATTAGGGCCTGTTTGGTAAAACTTATTTTCAGTACTTGTCACTGAAATAAGGTATTTTCAGTGATTTTCCTGGTTCAGACTGTTTGGTAAATTATAAAAATTAAGTGCTTAATTTGTATTTTCACTTCTCCGGACTTAAAACTTGTGAAAAAATACCACGTGAAAAATGTGGTATTTTTTTAAGTTCCATTCTCCTGACTTCAAACTTAAGACTGAATGCGGTAAGTGCTTCTTATTAAAAAAATTGGTAATTTTTTGACGAAAATGTCCTTAACTGTTTTTACAAATGACAAGTTTACCCATTTTACAAGAATTTTCGTAAAAGCTCTGGAATGACATATAATGAGGAACACTTGCCAAAGTTTCGTGGGCCCCTTATAATGTATGTGTTATATCCACACGGTCCATCCATTCTTTTAGATTAGTTTGGGTCATGAGCCCAAAACTGAGGCAGCTCCAAAGCTGAAGTGGACCATAGCACAAAAGGCAGTGGGGACCGTGACATCCACCATGGAAACATTCCCAGGGATCACCATGATGGTTATTTGCCATCCAACCTGCTCATAAGGTCACACAGACTTGGATGAGGGGAAAAGACAAATATTAGCTTAATTCAAAACTTTTGTGGCTCTTGAGAAGTTTTCAAGGATAAGCATTCAATCCCCACTGTTTTCTATAGTGTGGTCCACTTGGGCTCTTGATCTTCCTCATTTTTAGGCTCCTGCCCTAAAATGAATTGACCAAATGAATGGACAATGTGGATATAAAACATGCATCATGATGGTTACGTAAAAATTTGCCACGTCAACACAGTTCTGGACACAAAGGAGCGGATTAAGACCGGACTTGCTGTGAAAGCCTTTGCAGGTAGTTCCTACACTGGGATGCTAGGTGGGCCCTCCGTGATGTTTGTGAGAAATCCACCCTGTCCATCCATTTTGCGAGATCATTTTAGGACTTTCATTAAAAAATAAGGTGGATGAAAAACTCAAGTCGGCGACAAGTGAGGAAACATGGGTATTCTACAACCACCATTGAAACATTTGTATGGCCACAAAAGTTTTGTATCAGGCTGAGTTTTTAGTTTTTTTTCACTTCATCCCAATGAAAATGACCTTGTAAACGGTCTGGATAGGATATAAACATAAAGGTGGAGCATGGGACAGTTTCAACGGTAGCATTTCTTTTCCTAATTTGTCAAATTTTTTTGTATCCGCCTCATTTTTAGCAGGAAATCTGCCTTATTTTTAGCAGGAAATCCACGGATTAGGTGTTACCAGTGGATGTTAGCGGGTGTTACCCAGACCGTAGCACCTTACCTTGGTACTAACCTTGATGTATGTGTTGTATTTCCATGCGGTCCATTAGTTTTTCTAAAACATTTTATTTTATGGTCCCAAAAATAAAGCAGATCCAAATCTCCACTGGACCACATAGTGGGGATCGAATGCCGCCATTAAAAACTTCTTGAGGGCCATGATAGTTTTGGATCATGCTGATATTTGTGTTTTCCCTTCATCCAAGTCTATGTAACCTTATCAATAGGTTGGATGGCAAATACACATTAAGGTGGGCTTAGGAAGTGTTTATTGGTGGATGTTCAATGACCACCATTTTCTATGGTATGGTCCACTTAAATTTGGATCTACTTCATTTTTGCTACCATGCCCTAAAATGAGTTGGGAAAACTGATGGTTGGCATGGATATACTACATGTCAAGGTGGGCCCAACAGCTTGGATGGAAAATAAACATAATAGTGGGTCCTAAAAAGTTTTTAAAGATGGGTGTTTCATTTTATCTATTCGGCTTTATTTAGTAGTGGAAATATTAAATTTTTATTAGATTGGGCATAGGTTTCACTCATACTCTACAAAAGATGGAAATTGGCAGTATGGGCAATTATGACAAATTGCCAATTTTCAGACGTTTCTAATTTATGTTTACCAAACAAGTTTTTTGTGAAAAAAGTGCTTATTTTCAGATATCAGGACTTTTTTCAGACAAATTATCAAACAACTTTCTCAATACTTATAAGTACTAAAATTCAGCACTTTTAAGTTTTCAGCACTTAAAATTAATTTTCAGACCATATTTTCAGTTTACCAAATGGCACCTTAGGCAATTTCACTCATTAAGTGGGACCTACTCCAATTTAAGTGCCTCCCATATGCAATGCATATGCATTTTCCTACTTTTGTTAAAGAATATATACTTCTTTTCCTTTCCTCAAGTTCTTTTCCTTTTCTTTCCCTAAGAAACAAAGTTTCCTTTCATTTCCTTTCCTTCAATCCAAACAACCTATAAAAAGGAGAAAAGAAGGAAAAGGAAAGGGAGAATATGGAAAAAAATGAAAATAGATGGGGAAGAGGGCTTCACTTTGTCAATTGCTTGTCTTGCGATATCTTAAGCTTCTTTTATTAGACTAGTAGGGAACAATGTAATGTGCAGTGCACCTGGCAGGTTAAGTTATCAATGGGATCCCTTAATATATCAGGCTTGAACAAGGATTACTTATGTTTAGAAACTCACCTCAGAAGCTCAATAGCTTAACCATCACTTTTCTTTTGACTATTAAATTTTTTTCTTTCCTACCATTTCTTTAATGGGCATCAATCAAATTGATAGGAGTGTATGATACGTGTAATTTTTTATACGTATTATATGAATGAGCTAAATTAGTATATAAACACACCTTATTTATGAAGAACGATTCTATAATATTGTTGATTCCTCGGGCTCTACGCATCAACTCCCTGAAGCCAATTTTTTTAGAGTTCTGTTAGAATACAACCTGATGCATCGCTATATGGTAAAGACTTTAACCTTTGGATTGGTGGTTATATTTCAATGATCCAGATTGTTTATATGATGGTTCTAACCTTTGATGGAGGATAAACAAAAATAAAATGTCTTAAATTGGAAATTTTCAACCCTTATATTATTTGATCTTTTCCTTCGAATATGGATGGTGTCCAGGATCTTTTAATAATAAAAGGGTTGGAATACTGCAATATATATATATATATATATATATATATATATATATATATATATATATATATATATATATATATATGTCTCTTCATCTACACCTGTGTGACCTTATGAACAGGTTGGATGACAATTAGACATAATAGTGGGCCCAAGGAGAGTTTCAATGGTGCGCGTCATTGTCCCCAATGGTTTTCTATGGTGTGGTCCGATTGATCTCTGGTTTTGCCTCACTTTTGGGTTCATGACCTAAAGTGATCTGGCAAACGAGATGGACTGTATGGATATAAAACATACATCACAGTGGGGCCTTAGAACCTTGCCATTTCAACACCCCAACCTTTAAAGAAACAAGAACAAAGAAAAAAGAGAGGAAATATTTGGTCGTTGGTTTTCAATTCAACATATATCATTATGCCATAATAAATGCATTCATGCATATGTTGTCTTGAAATAACTCTTGTTTGCCTTATATTCATTGGCATTTACTCCAAATGATAAAATCCAAACTGGTTGGACCTGAGGCATGGTCCATCCGGTTGGACTTGAGAGTGCCTCACACACACACACACACAACACACACACATATGGGAAAAGGTACTATGCGCTTGACCTCATGGGAAGTTCCCATGAGGTTGAGCTGTGTGGGACCCACTGTGATGTATGATGGGCATCTGCACCATCAGTCAGATGCACCATTCCGTGATGGGCCATGGGCCTAAAACTCAGTCCAATCCATGACTTGGGTGGGCCACACCATAGACAACAGTTAAGAGTGATATCTACCCATTGAAACATTTATGATCGTTTATAGGATCAAATGAGATGTGGTTGAGAAATCCAGACCATCCATTGTGCGTGTCCCACTTAAAAAAAGCTCACACCAAATTTCAATCGTATCCAAAACTCAGGTGGGCCCCAACAAGTGCTTTTAGATGTTGTAGGCACGAATTTACACTGTTTCAGTTGGTATGGCCCACTTGAGTTCCAGGTACAACTGATTTTTGGGATATCCCATACCCAATAGGGGACCCACCAAATGCATGGTGCGGATGCCCATTACACATCACAATGGGGCCCACACAGCTCGACTTCATGGGAACTTCCCATGAGGTCAAGCCCATAGTACCTTTTCCCTATATATATATATATATATATATATATATATATATATATATATTGTATTTTGTATTTTGTATCCCTATCTAAAGAGAAACCCATCGTACAAATGGTTTGGGTCATTAAAACAATACCTTGATCCAACAACTAAAGTCACTAAGGGGTCATTTGGCACCATGGATTTGGGGGGATTTGTGGTGATTTCAAATCCCCTCAAAGAGAGAGTTTGAAACCCAAGGTGGAAGCTAGGATTACATCTAAAATCCTCCCATGAGTCGCATGTGTAACATGCAGTGTCACTAGGCTACTAATCTATTGGGCATGTGACCCACTGATGATATCCCAAAACAATAAGATTATCAACTGCATCACTAAAATTACTTCAATAGGATGTTTTGCGCAGTCCAAACATTGCCCATGTAAACCAATGGTTAAAAATCATTGGTTAGTCACTTGGTTGTGATCCTATGCCTGTGACCCATCTGAGACTTGGAATTTCATCATTTTCGGCCAAAGTATATATTTCAACGGGCTTATTACAATCATTGTGTCAAACATTACATACGTACACTAACTAGGGATATTAAAGTTGATTTATTAATTAAATTCAAACCCCTGTAAATATAGTATGCATAGCTACTTTTGGATTACAGGGGATTCCAAATCCAGGGTGCCAAACACAACCAGGGTATTTCAAATCTAGGGGGTTCCAAATCCACGCTCCCAAACAGGCGTGTCCTATTGCAATTAGATGCGTGTGCGATGTATTGTAGAAAACCTAGTTTTAGTAACTCCTTAGGCAGTTGCAACACATCTCCATCTAGGAATCTATCAAAGTTTTTAAAAATTCCAGAAAAATGAGAAAATTGGATAGTGTGAATTGGCTGCCATGCTGGCAAGTAGGCCTTCGTCAGGACTTCATTTAGTATTTATAGATTTTGTTTGCTTTAATACATGATCTGATGTGGTGAGCCATCCACGATTTGTGTGGTGGGCCACCCATTGATGAGTCTTACCACCATAAGGTCTTTTATTTGGATCCAAGCACGATTTGATCAAATGCCCCGTTAAGTGTGTTAGAAATGATATAGCTGAGCAGGTAGGACCAGAATATGTTGTAAGAGCCATCTCTCCATGGTTCATGTGGAAGGATGGCTTATCATTAGTATTGGAGTATCTCATGTGCACTCTCTACCTACCAATGATAGCGATCCTAACAACTAAGGATTTTCAATGGCTTTGCAACTTCTCAGAGAATCCTAGTTAAACTAGGAATGCTATCATTTGCTATCCTCTACATATCTTGTTACTAATGTATTGCCCTTTAAAGCCGTAATACTTGTTATGCTATGAGGTCAACCTCATGGGAAGTTCCCATGAGGTCGAGCTGTGTGGGCCCCACCGTGATGTGGATCGGATATCAACATCGTGCATTTGATGGGTCCCCTTTAGGTTGTGGGATATCCCAAAAATAAGCCATATAGGGAACTCAGGTGGGCCATACCATCTAAAACCATACGAAGACATGCCCAAAACATCTAAAAGCACTTGGTAGGGCGCACCTGAGTTTTGGATGTGGCTGAAACTTGGTCTGACTCCTCATCCAAGTGGGACACACATAATGGATCGGGCTGGATTTGGGAACCACATCTCAGTGGCCCAATAAACTGATCGTGAAGGTTTTAATGGGCGGGTAACCCCTATCAACTGTTGTATGTGGTGTGGCCCAGCTAAGTCATGGATTGACCTGATTTTTAAGCTCGTGTCCCACCGTGGAATGGTGCATCTAACTGATGGGGTTAATGTCCAATCCACATCACGGTGGGGCCCACACAGCCCATGAGGTCGACCTCATAGTACCATTTCCCATATATATATATATATATATATATATATATATGGGAAATGGTACTATAAGGTCAACCTCATGGGAAGTTCCCATGAGGTCGAGCTGTGTGGGCCCCGCTGTGATGTGTGTCGAACATCAAAACCGTGTATTTGATGGGTCCCATTTAGGTTTGGGGATATCCCAAAAATCATCCGTATACATAGTTCAGGTGGGCCATACCATCCAAAACCATGTGAAGACATGCCTAAAACATCTAAAAGTACTTGGTGGCTCCCACCTGAGTATTGGATGCAGTTGAAACTTGTTATGACCCCTCATCGAAGTGGGACACACACAATGGATGGTCTGGATTTGTGAACCACATCTCGGTGGCCCCAATAAACGATCATGAAGGTTTTAGTGGGTGGGTAGCCCCTCTCAACTGTTGTATGTGGTGTGGCCCACCTAAGTTATGGATTGACCTGATTTTTATGACTGTGGCACACCATGGAATGATACATCTGACAGATGAGGCAGATGTTCGACCCACATCACAGCGGGGCCCACACAGCTCGACCTCGACCTTATAGTACCATTTCCCATATATATATATATATATATATATATATATATATATATATATATATATATATATATATATATATATAAACCCTTACAATGCAAGAGAGGTTTTCCATATTCTCCAAAACTTTATGGTATTAGAGCCACAAAGAACCAACGTCACACCTACGTCCCTTGCACATCTTCTCATCTTCTTGGTCACTTGCACCCACATGGCTACATCGCACAAAGAAATTTCTTCATGAATCAAAACATAAGCTTACAACTTTTCCAAATCCTAAATATCATGAATGGATGAAGCAAGATCAAAACCTCCTTAGTTGGACAAATGACCACGTGTTGTTGTTCTTTCCTCATCAAATGCCATATGAATGCCTTTGGAATGTCGATTTTTCTCTTTCTGCTCAATGTTATACAACTGAAATCACAGTTGCAGACCATCAAGAAAGGTGGTTTATCCATTATAGATTATTTAAAAAATATCAAAATCATTTTGAACAATCTTGTTGTTATTGTTAGTCAAGCTGATGTTGGAGATCTGATTCTTCACACGTGAAATAGATTACTTCCCAAGTATGGCCCCTTTGTTACCTCCATCTGAACTACTTCTGATTCCATTTCATTGAGGAGTGTCATGTTGTCCTTTTACAAGAAGAGCTGAACATTGAAGAATGCCAGTAGCACATAATCAAATGGTCAACTATTAATGATCTTGATGGCTTATTAGGCCTCCACTTAACGGCCCCAATTAAGGTATTCTGTAACGGTAATGGTGGCTGTAAAAGGCCACCACCGTTACCTTTACGATACGGGCTATAATGGCCGTAATGGTCTCTTTTCTTTCTATTGAAAAACCTGTATTGGCCCCGTGGATCGTTACAGGGCGTTACTGCCTTTACGGGGTCGTAACAGGCCGTTATAGGGGCTGTAATGGCTGTTATGGGTCATTTTTTCTTATGGCCATTACGACCCTATAGCGTGTGACAGTTGCCACCCCCATAATGGCCGTTGCAGCACACCATGGCCCCAGTAGTCCCAAAGATGGGGCAACGGATGGTCCAAAAATGATTTTCAGGGCTGTGGTCAAGGCTGTGGTGGCCAAGGATGGGGACGTGGTTAATTCTCATCAAACACAAATAACAACACCAACTGCCCCCTACGTTCTACAAATGTGATTATTTCAGTGCACAATGCATTCGATTGTCACCACAAGGTATACCGCGCTTATCAAGGTTGCATCTCTCCTTAGAAACTCATGGCCCTGGTAGTTACAACTCCACATCTGATAATGCATGGTATATAGAACTGTGCTACAAACAACATAATGTTTGATCTGGCTAATCTTTTCGTTTGCTTCGATTAACATGGAAGTGATAGAATCTCAGTCAGTAATTGACAATTTTTGTATATATTAAACATTGGATCTTTAATTTTTACTGCTCCCAATTCCTCCTTTAAACTTAATAACATTTTGTGTGTGCCTGAAAATTTCAAAAATTTACTTCTGGTTAACCAATTCTCAGAAGAGTGATCTCATTTTCTTATTTGATTCTACTGTATTTTCAATATAGGACAAACATTGGGGAGGACACTCCTCTGTGGGCGGAGAATGAAAGACTCTATCCCTTATGTGTCTCGCATCCCACAAAAATAAGTTTGGTTCGGTTGCTTTTATTGGTGAATGGGTTTCTGCTCCAACTTGGCACCTTCGCCTTGGGCATCCGTCCCCTCCCATGTTGCACATCACTCTCCAGATCTGATTTGTCACTTCAAGGGTCATCTTCACAACTTCTTGTTTATCATTTTTTTTGGTTGAATAAGAGTATGCATTTATCCTTTAACATCTTGGATATCGTTTTTCATTTTCATTAGAATTTATCCATATGGATGTCTAAGGTTTGACTCCCAAAACGTCGTGTTTTTACATTACTTTCATTGATAACTTTACAAAATATTGTTGGATATTTCCTATGAATGCTCATTTGGAAGTTTTTGATATATGTTTTTTTTTTTTTTCAAATTTAAATTAATTGTTGAAAACTTGTTAAATTTTCTAAATCAAAATTTTACATTATGATGGTAGAGGGAAAACACAACCCTTCGCCTTTGGAATGTTCTCCACGCCTATGGGTTTACCCATCAGCTGTTGTGCTCTCATGCTCTCATGAAATATGGGATGGCTGAAAGGAACACTGCTGTATGGTTGACACAGAACTCTTTTGGCCAATCTACATGCTTTCATCCTATTGGGTCAAGGATTTTAATATGGTGGTCTTTCTTATCAACAATATACCCTCTGAAGTGCTTAAGAATGTCTCCCTAGAAATAATTGTTTCATTGGTCCCCATACTATTCCTTTTTCGGGTGTTGTGGGTGTACTCGTTTTCCTTAGGTGCGCTTGTATACTTGTCACAAACTTTAATTTAGATCGCAGTCTGTTTATTGTCTATAGTCTTCTGATCATAAGGGCTATAAGTGTGTCGATCCTGGTACGGGCCCATTTACCTATCTCTGCATGTGGTCTTTGACGAGGCTTACTTCATCACTCCATCCTGGGTCCACTCCACTCCAATGACAAAGGACGCCTCTGTGTTGTTTGGTCCTATTTCCATGGTTCCAATCCTTAAAATCCATCAATATTGACAGCTACCTTATTGCCACTCCTTCCCTATTGGGCTTACCCCCTTGGGCCCAAGTCTCCAGCTGACCTATTCACCTATGCTAGTAAGAAAAAGGTGTTTTAGTCTCCAGCTGACTATTCACCTATGCTAGTAAGAAAAATGAAGATGGAAAATTCGAATCCAGTGTGCATGCCCATGGAAATTGAGGAAGGACAAGAAAGACAATTTAGTTGATCCTACAAGCTTAAAGTAGTTAATCGAAAGCCTTCAATACTTGACCTCAACAAGGACAGACATTGTGTATGGGGTTGAGTTATTTAGTCCTTATATTGAGTCTCCATGTCATATTCATCCACAAGAAGGAAAAAAGATTTTGTGCTGCTTAAAATGGACACTAAATCATGATATTCTTTTTTCACGTGTTAAAGAATCTAGGACTTTTTGGGTTCACATATAGAAAAGGGACAGGTGATATGGATGATAGAAAAAATGCTTCAAGCTATGTGTTCTATCTTGAAAGCAGTGCATTCACATGTCCATGAAAGAAGCAAGATGTGGTTGCTCTAGTGGTTGAAGCTGAGTACACTGTAGCAACATGATATGCAAGTCAAGACATTTGGCTAGGGAGAATGCTTGTGGAGATATACCATCCTCAAGATGGTCCCATGACTATTGATTCTGATAATAGTTTGGTGATATCTCTAAAAAAGAATCCTGTGTACTATGGACGTAGCAAGCACATCGATATTCATTATTACTTTATTCAAGAACTTGTGAAGAATGAAAACTGTCAAGCTTGAGTATTGCAAGTTAGGTGATCAAGATGTTGATGTGTTTACAAAACCATTCAAGTCCTGTATATTCAACAAGTTGAAAAAGATGTTGGGCATGATTAGTTTTGGAAAGTCCAAGTACTTTATTACAGTTTAAATGGAAGTCTATCATAAGACGTGTATTGTGTATAGGTATGTTGCTATTTAAGGATATATCGTAGTGTTAAGAGTCTTACTTAATAATTCTTTTGTTTTTTTGTTCTCTACACATCTAGTATTGGTCAATGCCCTTTTGAATGACGTGCATATGCAATAGTTAGAGAGAATGTGAGATGCAGATTTGAGTTTTTTTTCACCATTGTCTTTGATATGATTATTTTGTTGATTGAATTGTGAGATTAAGATTCGTATATTTGATCCATTAATAATTAAGTTAACCTTTTCGACTACATTTTTGATACATCCATACTGAACTTTCGAATTTACCCTTTAAGCTATTAGCTTGACTTTGTACTAGTCTAGTTGCTACTTGATTGTCACAGAATATGTGAGTTGGCTTGTGAATTGTATCAAGCTTTATGTCCTTGATAAGATGCATTATTTATATGGAGAAGTAGTAGTGTTGTAGTGTACCGTGTACGTAATATCTCAGCTTTTGAGTGTACAGGAGCACATTCTTGCTTCTTGCTTCTTGCTTCTTGCTAGACCTAGTAGCAACAATTAATCTTAATAAGAAAGCATGATCTAAAGTGGATTTACTATCATTCTCATCCATAACAAAGTCAACATTTGAATATCTTATGTCCTCAATCTTGTCTTCTTGAAGATGATATTTTAAGTGTTTTTTCTTTTAGATATATGAGAATCATTTTAACGGGTTTTCAAGTTTTAAATCATGATCAAGTTTCTTTTAGATATATGAGAATCCCATCTTCTACATCACATAACATATATCAAGGGACCCATTGCCTGGGCATGGGGGGCATCTAATGATCCATTTGTTAAATAAAATCTATTAGAAACTTCTAGATCTTTCTTCACTAGTGGATAAAGGTTTGTAGTTGTTCATCCTAAACCTTTCATGAAATTGTCAATGTATTTCTTTTAACTCAAAGGTAATGCTTGAGATTTGTATTTTCATTTCTATCTTGAATCCATTTACACACTGCACACTCAGGCGCATATATGGTAGGTTCCAACCCCTATCTGTATCTGACTGCAAGATGAAAACTTACACAACATTTTAGTCACTCAGCCTATAAACTATTTTAATAAAAGGATTCCTTATCTTCCATGCGTTCACTTACCTAAACAAACACATGCACGACTGGTGAGCCAAACTATGGCATGTTTTTAGTTCTACTCCCTCCTAAACACTAAGGTATTCCGTAACGTTAACGGTGATTGTAATGGTCACCATTGTTACCGTTACGATAAGGGCCGTAATGGGCCATTTTTTTTTTCCATAACAGCCGTTACGACCCCATAACTGTTGCCACCATTACTGTTACGTAACAGGCCGTTATGGCCATCATGGCACACCTTGCTGAAAATGGTTAACTGTAGATTTTTGATGGGATCCAATGCACTAGAGTTGTGTTGATGGGTTGCGTGTAAGTGGTGATGTGTTTTGTCATATTCGTTGGATGGTAGGATGAATCATGCAAATCTAAGTTCATATATTGCTATTCACACATGCTAACATGGCACATGGACTTGGTATCACTCCCATAATCCAATAATCATGTGTGCTACTTAGGTGGTCTCAAAGAGGTCTCACCCAGTGATCCACAACATTTCTATCGACTGCATCCTTATATTGAAACGGATGATATTTTGATCTGGGAACTCCACACTACAATCCAGGAGGTATAGTCTTCAAATCTAAGAGATAAACATCTCATAATCCAAGGGGACATTCTCATACAAGAAGCCAATGGCCAATGCATGTTTCCCTTTCACATGATTCAGTGCATGAAAAATATCACAATGTCAATACGGTGGTCTCTAACCAAGGTTAAAATCAGCATACTGGGTATCATATTGTCCATAAACAGTAGCCATGTATCGCCTGATACACCTAATTTTTTAATAAAAAATTGGCCAAAAATCTCATAAAATACTTTTTAATATATTAAGAAACATTTATGAACACATCCCTCGAATATTAAATTATAGACGGTGATACAGGACGTCCTTGATAGGACTTATTTGTAACCGATAAATATGGTTTCTGCTGGTTCTTTAAACCTTGGCTCCAGATGGAAGACATGTTCAAGTCTGCATGAAAATATTGATGGACTCACACTTTTCATAGAGTTCATAGGTTTATCACCCATCCAGTCAGATGTGCATATCAATGTTTGACTCGTGGACCTTACGTCTCATTCATTAGACCTTATTGAGGCTCATCTTATACATGCTTGTGTCATTCATTAGACCTTTTAGCTATAGTATGACATGAGCTCACCATGGGTTAGGTAATTAATCAAACCAAGAGATGAAGCTACTGATGGACCATGCCCTCAATAAATCTGGTGCTTTCCATGACGATCTAACGGTTGGATTACTTTTGGTAGAAGAAGTTTTCCATTGGTGTGAGAATTCCATGATTATGATAATTATGATGATCATGATGGTGATTATGAATAATTATGCATACTGACCTTAGTCATCATCTATTTAAATTCATTGAACGTGACTGAAAAATGTAAGGATCCTGTTGAATCATAAAATATCTTATACTCGTTAAAATATTATGAACTTGCCTATTCACATGTCAAATGCACAAAAGGTTATCCCAATTAGGTTTCGAATGGTTGCATCTAAATTAACATATTAGGTATAGGCATTATCTCTTATTTCAAGTTATTTAGATGTTGAATTATTGATGTACGTTGGATCTACCACTAGATTTATCCAAAAATCGATCTCTCAATATGTTCGAATTATAGATTTAGAAAATATTTAATTTTAATGAGAGGAAGTGACCTCATCCATCCATTTCATCAACGTTTTGGTTCCACACACATGTAAGTGACCTCTTATGATATCTACAATGGTTATCATGATGGCCTTGATACTGATTGGGTGGCTATGACATCCGTGGTTATTGCATGGCACAATGTGGTCCCAACTCACAAGGGTAATTTCTTAAAGGCATCATCCTTCAAGCATTCACTTTATCCATGCATTGGTATGTAGATGTGTACAGGTAAGATTAATTGGTAGCAATGTTCGAAGTATTAGTATTGCTACAAGTTTTGCTGGCCGGGGATATGGAAACAATATTGATTTTGCTGATAACCGGAAATATGGGGAAACATGGGAAAAATGGTGGAATTTTTAGTGAAACTTTAGGAGATGCTAAATTTGCACATTTAGTAATAAAAAATTGCAAAAAGAATGCATATATAATAAGTTTCCATTTAATGGAGGGCCTAAAAGCATGTGTTGTCATAAAAAATTGGTCCAATCATCCCATCAATCCCATCTATCCATCTAACCATCCAACCTTCCATCCAAACATCCATTGATACAACCATGCACCCATAAAAAAAATTTGAAATGGAAGTTTTTTAATAAACAATTTTTGGCGATATCAATACATTGGTGATATTATCGAAATATCACTGATACACTGACAATGCAAGCAATGCTTGGAATTTACACAGTTGAATATCATTGGCAATATCGATACATTGGCGATACAAGCAACGCCTAGAATTTACACAGTAAAAAAATATCAAAGATACATTGGCGATACTTAATGATATATCTCCGATGCCTGTAATTTTTTATACCACCAGTGTTATTGGCATCGCTACCAAAGTTATCGGTTTTGCCGAGCTGGAAATAAGGATAATTTCGGGGATATTTTCATTAATATTGGGAATACTCTGAACAATGAATGGTAGTCACATTTTTTGTTTCATTTTTGGACCATGATCCATTCATTATTGGTCCAACGCTTTGGGCAATTTGGATCACCACAAAACTGTTCCGTTTTTCTAGCTAAAAAATCACAAGATTGGAAGAGGTTTTTGCTACTTTGGTCTTCTCTACATAACTGAGTTCAAGATGATGTTGATACTTTGGCAGAACATGATGGATGGTACACATGCACTCAAAATATGAATAAGTGGCATGCAATTTATTTAGATTAAATTGTCCAAGTTGTGGGTTTCAGTTTAGGCATATCTTGAACCAAAAGTATGCTGATTTGATTACCTAACTGTTGGATTGGTGGTCATTTATTGGACGGTTAAAATAAAAATACCAATGGCCTTATTTCAATAAACTAATGCCTCGCAAATCATAGACAGGATTGTCCCACCAATCTAATTTTGAACTATCGCTTAAATTCATTAGCCCCACAATTTAGTTGGTTTAGAGAGTGGATGTATGTTTCATGTACAACTTTCGATGGGGTAGTATGTCATCCCTCGTGGAAGTGTGGCTCATATGTTTGTGTATTCTTTGAAGAGAAATTGTCGAGAAACGGTTTTTTTTTTTTTTTTTCCCGGTTAGACGATGCAAGTGTAAAGGAGATAGAGGGAATATTGCATTTTAGTAAAGGGTATTTTCTTTGTGCAAAAGTCTTGAAAAGATGAGCTCTATTTGATTTAAAAGATGTCTCATGTACAACTTTAATATAATGGCGAAAGGAAGACGTAGAAGGAGAGAGACAGTAATCCAAGACTTGTCTCGCTACTACAAGACTGATGATGATGGCAGTAAGAATCAAGCTATCAGGGACAAGAGGAGATATCGCTACGGAGATGGAAAGACCTTTAAGGTACAAAAGGCGATTGACGTTTCCAACGGTAATAGCAGAGAGAGGAAGATCGTCTACCAGATTCGGGACAAAGTTGTCGGTTAGCTCATCTAGACCTTCGTCCAGATCAGATCGTGGTATTGACGTCTCTGGTGGCTTCGGGAGAGAGGCTCTTCCCGTCATCGGAGTGCATCTTCTCATCACCAAGAGCAGGTCATCTTTAGATGGGGACTTTGTGAGTGAATACGTTAGATTGAGAGAGACAAAGTGATATCAAGGTAACTCCCATGAGTGAAAACAAGAGGTCTCTCAACCATTCCCATCACAGGCCCAAAGGCAATGAGACTGTGGTGGCGACTATTGCTCCTATTTCAGAGGTTTCTTCAGTGCCACATCTTTCAGGGAAAACCATTAGTGAATATGAAACCTTGGACGAGCAAAGGGGATGGGTGAAGATCGCACTCCAAACTTCGGCATCGCAAAGATAGACCGCCTCCTCCTAATCCCCTAAGGTCACTTCCGACTTTGTGAAGAATTTCCTGGAAGATTGGATGGAGATCCATTTTCGGTGAGTCTTCGGAAGATTTGGACCTATCGGGGAGGTAGTCATCCCAAAGGAGAAAGGCTCATCGATTATTAGAGGTTTTACTTTTGTCAGGATGGATTCCGATGACCATTTGAAGAAAGTGGTGGAGTGACTCAGAGGCAGGGTCTTCTATGGGAAGGAGATAAACATCAATGTTTTCCATTACGGCCCGGAAAGGGTAAACGACAAGGCAAAGAACAACGCATCTGAGGTGGGGAGGTCTTCCGGCCTTCCAAATAGGGTGCATTTCCGATCTTTGCCAACTGTTTATCCTATTCTACTGGTGAGCGAAGGATCTCCGCTCCCTTCTAGGGTTTACAAATCTTTTAAGGAAGTGCTAGTGGGTGGGCCTTCTGTTGGAACCCCACCCAGGGAGGCAGCCCCAACCCCCTCGTGCAGCATTCCAATCCATTAGCTGCTGACCTCTGTTACCCTTCGGTTCCTGATTCGGCTCCTAGAGCTACTTAGGAACCCCCATCGGCTCCTTCCTTTTCTTCATTCTTAGAGAAAAGGGTGCCCCTGTCCTTAGGGTAGCTGATTGGGTTATTTCCACTGCTGCTGAAAATTTGAAATGGTCTGGGGTGGTTTATCTCCGTAAGGGTTACTCACTAAGTGATCTGGTTACTTGGTTTTATTTTTATTGTGGTTTTAATCTTGATTCATTCCATATGCAACTTGTTCCTCCAAATGATGTTTGGATTACGTTTGGGTTGGGATCCGATATTCAGAATATTTTGCTTATGACCAACTTCAACAGAGTCGGGCCTATGGAGGGTATGAGGAGTTGGGCTGATTCATCCCTCTTTACTTTTGAAGAAGAATGGTTCATCTTCCCTTTTATTCCTCTTGATTTGTGGTCCATGGATTTTTTTATTTCTCTTGCCTCTTATGTCGGTGTTGTAGGTGGATCAGGCGACTGTGAATTGGGAGGAACTCTGTTACATCAGATTGAAAATCAGGGTAAAGAGATTGGGAGGGGTCCTTGCAGAATTGAGAATCCAAGCGGGGGGCCTCATTCTCTGATTCAAAGTGTTTCGGGAAGTGTCCTTTTAGGCATCTTTGGCGTGGCGGATGATTTAGACTACAACTCCTCCAACGGTTCTGCTGAACGCCATGGAAGGAGTTCCTTTCTCAATGTCCCGTGGACCACGGATCCAAATCTCCGACACAGTGTGACTTGATGTGCCCGAGTGAGAGACGCATGGAGGGAGCTGAGACGATAGTAGATGGACATGTGGTTTTGGGGGCAAAGAGTTGCCCCCAGATTTCACAGCCGCTGTAGTCCCCTCACGATATGGCCCAAATTATTGTTCTGTTTGAAGTTTTATCGTCGGTCGATATATCGCGAACCGATCTTCCCAAATTTTTCCCGAAATTTTGGTGGATCTCGCGAACCGATCCAATATCTCAGTTAATCTCGTGAGCCGGCCAGTGCTCGCCTTGGGTCGCGAAAGGGTTACGTGTATGCCGAGGACGAACGTGTTGGTCACGCCATTCCCTCCATCGAACACGTGTGTTCTTCGGGCCCGAGATGAGGACGCATGTCTCTCCTCTTCTAAAGGATTGAGGCTTGACAACCACACTTCCCAGGCCCTTGATAAGGGAGACGCTTCTGACCATAGGGCCTTCGGTAATCTAGCCACGTGTCCTCGTCTAAAGCCTCTGGATGTCACGTGTCACCAGATTGATGATCGAGCGGCCACAAAAGACTCTGCTCTGCAAATGTTAATAATGGGGAAAGGCTCGCAGGGGGCGGATGGTTGCCTCGTGTCTTAGATAGCTCCATCTTCTATGGATTTCCAAATTGTAGAGGTTCCTAACTTCATAGAGACGCAGGAAGAAGCGTCTGATCTTAGTGAGGAAGAAGCCAAAGAGCGAGTTCTCAGGAAGATAACCCTAATCTCCATGCCTTGATTCTGCTTGAGGTTTCAGAGAGCCATACTCTTAGTTGCCTCAATGCCCCTTCCTTTTTGGTTGATGTCTTTACCACCCCTCCCTTCTTGCCTTCTTCTTTTTCTGTTTCCGTGTGTCATTCCTCTATGATTGCAGGTCCATCTCCGATTGGTCCTCTTGCTTTAGTTAACATCCTCCCTGATTCTAATTTCGAAGTTGGGATTGCGGACTATTTGGTTGGGATTCTGTTGGATGTAGTGATCGATGTTCCCCCTCTTAGGATGACTTTCGATTTGGGAAACTCCTTTGCTAGGAAGGGAGAGCTATCTCCGAATGTCATTCTGTCCAATGTGATGGAAGGGCTGGTGGAGGTCATAAAAAGAAAATGTTGGGTAATGGATGCCGTGGGGCACATTGGAAGATTTTTGGGGGTTGTTTTCGGCGATTCAAACGAAGATTATATAGCCCTCTTCAAGTTGGTTGCTGACAGAGGTTTAACTCCAAGGATAACCCGCAACAACAGAGAGCTGGTCGGACTTGGTTTTGCTGACTCGGGAGTTTCAGACTCCAGTGCTAGAGAGGAGAAAGGGAAGAAGGGCTAGAATCGTTTCTCAATGAAGATTCTATCCTGGAACGTGAGAGGTTTAGGTTTCCCTCATAAGCGGTCTCAGGTTAAGGAAATGTGCTCTAGGTCTAAAGCCAATGCAATAATCTTGCAAGAAACCAAGATTCGGTCTATGGACAGAGGTATCATTCGATCCATTTGCAGAAGAAAATGGATTGAATGGATAACATTGGACTCCATTGACTCTACTGGCGGTATTCTTATCTTGTGGGACCATTCCCTTAGATCTTTGGAAGATAGTTGGATCGGTCAGTTCTCCATCAGTGTGGTTTTTCACAAGTCTTTTAGCTTTTAATGGGTTATATTTGGAGTTTACAGGCCCTCTTCTCCAGTCAATAGACCTTCATTTTGGGCGGAACTATCTACAATTCAAGGCATGTGGAAGCTCCCTTAGGTTCCGGGAGGCGACTTTAACGTAGTTCGATTCTCTTATGAAAAGCTGAATGATAAAGTAATTTCCACCTCCGTGAGAGGTTTTGCTGATTGGGTGGCCATGAATGGTCTTCTTGACCTCTCGATGGGTACGGTCAAATTTACTTGGTCTAACAATAGGATGCCACCGACTATCTCTCCTTGATCGGTTTCTCATGACGCCAGACTGGATTCATAAGTTAATCCTTGCTCGTCAAAATAGTCTTCCGAAACCTGTTTCTGACCATTGCCCTGTCCTGCTCAAAACAGAAGAAATATACTGGGGCCCGAAACCTTTTAGGTTTGAATTGGCATGGTTAGAAGTGGAAGGTTTTAAGGAAATGGTTGCTGAATGGTGGTTCCATTTTGAAGGAACTTCTGGATTTTTGTTGCACTAGAAGCTCCAGGCTCTGAAAGAGAAACTCAGATCATGGCATCGGGAAATCTTTGGCAAATAGGAGGCAGAAATGGCATCCATCCTGGCTTCCATTTAGGAGTTGGTTTTACTCAAGGAAATAGACCAACTTTGTGAGATGGATAAGGAGTCCAGATCTCCTTTCTTTGGATAACTGTGCGAGGTTAAAAGAAGAGGAGATAAAATGGCATCAAAGGTCCAGAGCTACCTGGCTAAAAGAAGGGGACCGTAACACGAAAATTTTCCATTCTTTGGCCAATGCTAGATTGAGATCCAATCATATCTCTTCGATCATGGTGGAAGATGTCATTCTCTCAAATACAAACTCTATTTCCTCTTCCTTTGTTGATTTTTTTTTTTTTTTCCTTTCAAATTTGCTTTCCTTTGACAATGTTTGTAGGCCTCCTATAGATAATCTTCCTTTCAGGTCTTTGTCAGAAGAGGACGTGGTCTTCCTAGAATGCCCCCTGTAGATAGATGAGGTGAAAGACGCTCTGTGGGATCTAGGAAAGGATAAAGCCTCGGGTCCTGATGGTTTCCTGCTGGCTTTTTTCCAAGTTTTTTGGGATTTGATTAGCTCGGATCTGATGGCTTTCCTGACAGATTTCTTTGAGCAGAATAGGTTGGCCATAGAGATGGGAAGCACCTTCATCGCTCTAATTCCAAAGATTGAAGGATCTTAGAATGTGAAGGATTTCAGGCTTATCAGCCTCATTGGAAGCCCGTATAAAATTTTGTCGAAAATTTTGAGCCAGAGATTGAGAAGTGTTATCTCCAAGATTGTCTTCCCTTTTCAATTTGCCTTTGTTGAAGGGAGACAAATCTTGGATGTTGTGCTTATAGTGAATGAATGTTTGGATTCGCAACCCAAGTCCAAAAAATCGGGAATCATAAGTAAACTGGATTTCGAATAGGCATATGATCATGTCGATTAGAATTTTTTGGACCAAATGTTGGATCGAATGGATTTTGGTTTCAAATGGAAAGCTTGGATGAAATCCTATACGAGGTCTCCCAAAGTCTCTATTCTCATCAACGACTCTCCTTTTGGGTTTTTCAGGGCTTCTAGGGGCCTCCGTCAGGGAGATCCTCTTTCCCCTTTTCTATTTGTTTTGGTCATAGAGGCGCTTAGCGGCATGCTCTCTCGAGGCCAACAAAAGGGCTTCTTCAGAGGCTTTTCGGTGGAAAATTCCAGCTACCCAATCTCGCATTCGCAATTCGCAGATGACACCCTCTTGTTCTGCAAGGTAGATGAAACACAGGTGGCTCTGTTAAGTATGACCATCTCCTAGTTCTAGGTGGTCTCAGGTATGTAAATTAATCTGTCTAAATCTGAATTTTTCGGTATCAACCTTCAGACAGAGGAGTGTTCTGTGTTGGTAAAATCTTTTAGGTGTAAGGTAAGTCATCTCCCTACTCTCTATTTGGGATTACCTCTGTGCGTAGGCAAGCCTCCCTTAGCTCCATGGGACAAAATCATCGAACGAATGGAATGGAAACTCTCTTCGTGGAAGCTTGAGCTTCTATCGTTGGGAGGGAGACTGAACCTCATTAAATCTTCCCTTTCTAATCTCCCGGTTTACTTTCTATCACTTTTTAGATGCACTAAATCTATGATTATCAAAATTGATAAGCTTAGAAGATGCTTTCTCTGGCAAGGCAGTTCTAGTGGTGGTAAATTCCCCCTCTTAAACTGGAAAGAGGTTTGTTCTTCTTTTGAGAATGGAGGGGCTAATACCAAAGATCTTATGCTGTTTAATGAAGCTCTTCTAGGCAGGTGGGTCTGGAGATTCGGGAATGAAGATAGTTTGTGGTGTCAAATTGTTGCTACTAAATATAGTGTTTCTTTAACTGGATGGTGGACTAAGCAATCCTCTCTCTATCGGGTCTCTTTCATGTGGAAAGGAATAGCCAAAGTCGCCTCTCCAATGTTTGTCAAAATATCTTTCTCTGTGGGTAAAGGAGACAATTGGATTCTGGTTGGATATCTGGAACCGTTGCAGATCGCTGCTTTTCCAGCTCTGTTTGTTATTTTAGTGAACCATAACGTCACTGTTAGAGTGCTTCTGCTCTTTTGAGAATGGGGAAAGTTGGAATCCCATTTTTTGCAGAAATCTTTTAGATCTAGAGATTGAGGAATTTATCAGTCTCTTATGTTTTCTGCAGGAAGCTCCAACTCCTTTCTAGTCGCCAGAGGATTCCCTTTGCCGGTCCTTGTCTTCCTTCACGACTTTCTTTGTCCGATCTTTCTACAAATCTCTGCCAGCTTCTTCCTTCTTTGCCCCTTGCCACACTAGTAACGTCTAGTTCTACGGAGTTCCTCCAAAGGTTGCTGTGTTCGGTTGGTTAGCTAGCAGGAAAAGAATTTTAATAGTCGACAACTTGAGGAAGCGCGGCATGCAACTTCCGAATGTTTGTCTCCTTTGCCTCTCAGCAGAAGAATCGGTGGATCATCTCCTGCTCCATTGCCATTTTGTGTCTGACATTTGGAGTGTTTTTAGGCTCACGGGAACTTACTGGGTTATGCCAAGTGTAATAGAGGGCTTTTTTAGTGCTTGGCATGGGGATTTAGGAGGAGTTTTGGGGACAAGAAAGTGGAGAGTTCTCCTTCTCGCTGTCATGTGGGCCATCTGGGCTGAGCGAAATAACCGGAGTTTTCAGAATTCTTCTCTGCTAGTTGTGGAGTGTTTTCTATAGTCCTAATCCTGTTTAGAGACTAGGCTCCTTAGTTTTGTAGCCTTTTTGTGTTTGTTTTTGTTGTTTCCCCTATTGCTTTCTTTTTTTAGGTTAGTTTCTGCTTTGTTTTTTCTTTTTGTGTTTTTGTGTCTTCTTTTATTGCCTTCTACTGCTTTGGGGCTTTGATGCAGGACGCCCTAATTATGATGCATGCTCATGAACACATATAATCCAGCGGAAATAAAAGACAATAATAATACAAAAATTCAACATCAACCATCATAAACTAAGAAAACCACAAAGAGACATGCAATGGAATTGGCCATCATCACAACCACGAAGTAAGAAATTCAAATAATACATAGGTTGGATCCGGCGAGGGATGGAACCTCCCGATCTTGCATGGTCATACCCAAATATCCAATGTGAATCACTAGTCCGAGAGATCAAGGATTTTCTCGGATTAGGGATTTGAAAATTTGAGAAATTAGGATTTTAATTCGATTATCAAATTTAGGATTCAAGGATTGGGGATAATGGAGATAGAGAGAGAAGGAAGAAGAATTTACCTTAGAGGAATGTTGGAGGGGCATAAGAAGCAAGGATAAGAAGAGGATTGGAGAAGAAGATGAAGTTTCAAGAGAGAAGGGGGAGGCACCAAAAGGCTTTCTTTCATTCAATTAATAGCATAATAAAAAAGGTTTAGGGCAACGCCCTTATAAAATTTGAAATTAACATAATTACCAAAATACCCTTACTAACAAAATTAAAAAAAAAAAAGATATTCGCACGAAAAAACATGCACACACTGACCCAAAACTCAAATAAGTAAAAGTGCATATAATAAACGCAAATCTAAGATGCCCGATGACCTTCGATGATGGCATGATGAAAGTGGGTCACGACGAACCAACGGTCCGATCCTCTCCTCCAAGCAACTTACACATGTCTTCCCAAGGTGGGGTCTTCTCAAATGTCTCGGATACATGGGTAAGGTCTTCGATGCTCCTCAAGTCGTCATGAACGATCCAGGCCCGTCATCATCGAGTCATAAAGACATAGGTGTCACTTGCCTCCTATGCTGATAAACCCTAAAGGGCCTGATGTCCGCATCAGACTTTCAATAAAATCATCATCTTTAAATAAAAAAAAAGATTTTACATCAAAATTGGGGGCCATTTAAAATCTATTATTTGAAAAAGTAAAAAACAAAATTTCATTGAGAAATTTACTTAAATTTTTTTTGAGGATTAATGGACATTTTATTAAAGACCCACTTGTAAACAAGCGGGGAAAGAATCCAATAGAGGGAGGGCAATTAGCAATTTACAACCCAACAAGCGACTTAACAAAAACTAAGTCAACTTTCAAGATAGAAGCCCATTCAGGAACATTAACTTTAGTATATAACAGAGTGGCATCGAGAGAACACGCAAGATCCCAGAAACAACATCTATTTCGCTTGCCCTAAATTGCCCACCAGATTGGCGACAAAAGAAGGTTCCAAATGGGCCACACCTTGTTTACCACACCTCCGCCTTGCCAAGCCCAAAGGAGGGTTGAAATTGATTGCAACATTACCTAGGACATTTGAAATTTGGAAAGAGAATGCTCTCAAGTCTTGATAAAGAACGGGTAGGTCGTTAACGGGTGGTTGATTGATTCCAAATCTCTCATGGAAAGGCAACACATTTTTGGAATGACCATGGCTTGCTTTTGGAGATTATCAATCATCAGCACCCTCTTCCTTCCCACAAGTCAAGTGAAAGCAGCCACTTTGGGGGGCACACCTTGGAAACAAAATTGATAGGCATATGTATCACGAGGGTGCGTAGGCTTCGACAAGAGCATATTGTAGAAGGATTTGACCGAGAACCTTCCAGAACTCTGCATAGTCCACACCATGGAGTCCTCACCCCCTGGAGGGACCACAACATGAAGACGTCCCAAGAGAGATAACAAGTCATCGGTTTCACTGTCCAAGAGCGGCCTTCAACATGGAGGAGTCCAAATGACCAAAGAGCCGTTATAATCAACTGCTACTTTCAACTCATTAGAGGAGTTTCAACAAGGGGTCTCGGTCTTGCCTCGTTGGTAGACTCTGCGGAGTTTCAACAAGGGGTCTCGGTCTCGAAACCCATCAGTGGTGAAATATCCACGCTGCTGACAGCACTAGTGGGTGTGTTGCGTGATTGACTGGGTGGGTGGGTTGCTTGACTAACCGGAAAAAAAAAAAAAAAAAAAAAACTCATTAGAGGCCGCCAAGCACGCCAAGGATATTCACTGCCAAACCCCAACAACTACTAAGTAAATTTCTCATTGATTTTTTTTCTTCTTTTTTCAAACAATAGATTGAAATGGCCCCCAATTTTGATGTAAACTCTATACTGACAGCTAAAAACAAATAGAGTTTATCTTTTCAAGACTTTTGTACAAAGAAAATACCCTTTATTAAAATGCAGTATCCCCTCTATCTCCTTTACACTTGCATCGTCTAACCAATTTTTTTTGGTTTCTTGGCAATTTCTCTTCAAAGAATACACAAACTTATGACCCACACTTCCATGAGGGATGATAATTGCCCTTTCGAAAGTTGTACATGAGACATACATCCAATTTCTCTAAACCAACTAAATTGTGGGGCTAATGATTTTAAGCCATAGTTGTTGGTCCCACTTGTAGTAATTGTTGGGATTTGCCAGTGAAAAATTAAATAGACTAACCTTCAAACTAACTCTGCCTGTGGGAGCTTTGTGCTCTCGTTGCCGGTCCCAAGCCCGGATAAATGAGGAGGGCAATGTTGGGTTGGCATCTAGCATGAAACTTCTACAACTACTTCTATCACAAATCTAGATAATCACATAATGAGATTCTTGTGGCCAACTCTAGGCAGTTGGGATAAGGCTCATATGATAATATAAAATTGCTAGGACTTGCAACTTGCCAACATTGGCATGTGGTATGTGGGATGCTCGAAGACCGATGTTAGCATGTACAACACATGTGGAACATTGGCATGTGACACATGTTCGGTGCTTAAAGCTATATGGTGACCAAGGTGTCCCATAACGGTAACGGTGGCCGTAACGGCCACCACTGTTACCGTTACGATACGGGCCGTAACGGCTGTTACGGACCCCATATTGGCCGATACGGCCCTTTTTAATTTTTTGAAAAAAACTGTTATAAGACCGTTACGGGCCGATACGGGGCCGTTACGGCCCTTTTTTTCTGTAACAGCCGTTATGGCCGTTTTGACCCCGTAACGCGTAACGGTCATGACCGTTTCCGTTACGTATCGGCCGATACGTAACCGTTTTGGGATACCTTGATGGTGACATATATGACACGTGGGCTGCTTAAATTTCGTTGGTGTCACATGTATCACATGTTGCATATTGGCATAGCCGCATAGTTGGGGTGCTTGAAGATGGACAGTGGCACATGTGAGATGTGTCACATTGGCAGATTTTGCATGTTCGATGCTCACTGCTCAGAGATGTATGTTGGCACATGTTACACATGTGACATATTGGGACATTAGCATATAGGGCACATTGGAAATCATCTTTATGAGGAGTGTGCACATAGTTTCATGAGGAAGTGAGAAAATATATAGCATATTTTTTAGAAAAAAAATCTTCAGTGACAAAATGTCGTTCTAGAAAAAAAAGAAAAAAGAAAAACACACACACACACACACACGCACACACACACACACAGAGAACACAAGGAAAATTAGTTAAGTAGGGAAGAGCATTTCCTTTCCTTTCCAAATGTCTATGACCTCATCCTCTTCACATGTAACCACTCAGAGTGTCAGTGGTCCAATGGACTATTTAAAGAAGCAATGGATGAGCACTTGGCCTAATTTTTTAGCTAGTGAATGCAAAGAGGGAAGCAGATTACATACTAAGTAACTCAGTATGCTAATGTAC
The DNA here is from genome assembly GCA_003013855.2 of Liriodendron chinense. Classification (NCBI taxonomy): domain Eukaryota; kingdom Viridiplantae; phylum Streptophyta; class Magnoliopsida; order Magnoliales; family Magnoliaceae; genus Liriodendron; species Liriodendron chinense. The sequence continues at coordinate 1,247,099 of ML058590.1, forward strand.
TGAGTAAACTTTGTGGGGTCCACCATGATGTATGTGTCTTCAATATTTTTCGTATCGTTATCACGTAATGCATCACACCCTTGGGATATGGATACATATTGGTTGTCGCATGGGATATATTGGTTGTATTGCATAATGTATCACCGTTGTTGCGAAACATGGGGAAATTGGTTGAATATTTCAATGAAACTTTAAGGATTGTTAAAAAAGACATCAATACACACTTAGAAATCAAAACATTACAAAAAAAAAAGTGCACATTATAAGTTTCCTTTGTATGGGGTCCTAATCTCTGTGTTGTTTGATTGAATTGATGCAAGTATATCCAAAGCCTATTTATATAATTTATAAATGTAAGAAAACATGTATGGAAACACAAGCAATACATTCAAAAGCAAAAGAAGTGGAATACTAGAAATATACCTATGAATAATGTGTATGATTGTGGCTTGGACCTACAGAGCTACGCAGTGGCTCAAAATCATCATTTCTATCTTGACGGGATTGGGCATAGTACTGTTGCTCCACAAACCAACAATATTGTGCCCAGGTCATAGTAGAATGATACTAGTGAATGTATTCTTTAACATAACACTGATACTCATCCTCTCCAATTTGAGAAAATTTGGGAAATTTTTGAATTTTCTGTAAATCGGTCCATCTTCCGCCAAATTCCAAAATTAGAGTATATGCGATGATGATTTCATCAAACAATCCTGAATACTATGAAATGGGGGCCAATTGACCGATGAGCGAAGTGGAATTTCGAAAAGAAATATTTTTTAACATTTTTAATTAAAAAAATAAAATTTTCTGAAAAAATCCCCAAATTACCAAGAATCACTAGATTAGGTTACATAATGTTTGATTGTGTTTGGATACAGATTGCAACTGATTTGCAAGAAATTGGGAAATTTTGTTTTTTTCCAATTTTTCGCAACTTGGACCATATCCCCCAAATCTCAAAATAGAAGCTCCAAATCTATGATTTTTCATGCAAAACTTGAAGAATCATGGATTTATAACCATTTGACAGTTGACACTGATTTAACATGATTTAGAAGAAAAAAATGGATCGAAAATAAAAAAATGTTCACTAGATCGAACAGCTGGGACATATTAGCACTATTTATGTGTTTCGTATCGTAAAGGTGGGATACAAGATGTATCGTGGGATATATTGGCCGATATCGTCGATATTGAAAACATTGTCCTATCCACGCCATCCATCCATTTTACCATGTCATTTTAGGGGATGAGCCCAAAATTGAAGCATATCCAAAGTTCAAGTGGACCACACCATAGGAAAGAGTGTGAATTTAATGCCTACGTCTAAAACTTACTGGGGGCCACAGAAGTTTTGGATCAAGCTGATATTTGCATTTTCCCTTCACCCATGTCTGTATGACCTTATGAATAGGTTGGATGGCAAATAAACATCACCGTGGGCCCTAGGTAGGCAATGGTGGATGTCATTATCCCCACTATTTTCTGTGTTGTGATCCACTTGAGCTTTGGATTGCTTTGATTTTTGGCTAATGTGCTAAAACGAGCTGATAAAATGGATGGATGGTGTGGATAAGACACATACATCATGGTGGGCCACACAAGATTTACTTAGTATGCAATCAACATCCGCTAAGAGCAGGGTCCACATGTTAAGTGATTGGATTGTTGACAAACTTTCTAAAGTCACACGTGTTCTGCACTTGCGCTTCTTGCAGTTCTTCACTTCTTTTGATAATTTAAGGAAAGAACAGGAAAAAAGGAAAAGAAAACAGGTCATGGCCGTCTACCTTTTATGGTGCAAAACAAAATGCAAGAGTCAAAACCACATGGTTGGAATATTTTCAATTTGTACTCTCTCCCACTCTTGTAGATTGCTTACAAATAGTGATTGAAGAAAACCAACATTCTCATTTCTTTTGAAAATAAAAACAGAATTCTATTTTCTCAAAAACCAATTTTTCATTTCTTTAAATTTCTTACATTCAATCTCTCTCTCTCTCTCTCTCTCTCTCTCTCTCTCTCTCTCTCTCCGTCTCTCTCTCATTGACTCCTGAGATTCCCATCTTGGAGGAGACAAATGAGAGATTGATAGAGGTATGATGCTTTTTCGAATTTATTGGTTTTTTACGGATGAAATGAGTGGCTAGATTTGTACTTCTAAATGAATGTGAGTTTTTTTTTTTTTTTTTTTTTTTTGTGTTAAATGAGAAAATGGGTTTTGGTTGTTTTCTTTGAATTCTGTGTAATAAAATGACAAAAGGGGTTTGGGTGTTTTCTTTTAACTAATTGATTTCACAATGGTAAATGGAAATGGGTTTTGTGGTTTCTCTTTAAATTTACTGGTTTTATATAGTTACTTGGAAATAGGTTGTTTTTTTTAAACCTTTTTTTATATATATAATTGTGTTGTTAAATGGATGTTGGGTTGTGTATTATCTTTGAATTTGGTGTTGTTAATGGAAATGGTGTTTGCTTATTTTCTTTGAGTTTGTTGATTTATGTAGTTAAATGACAATGGGTTTTGCTTATTTTATTTGAGTTTCTCGATCGGAAAATATTAAAGGGATTTGCATGAGAGATTAAAGATGTGAATTGGAGCCTATAACTGGTGGGGCGTAAAGTGAACATTCCCCATGCCAAAAGCTAGGCTTATCCACTAATCATGTGGGCTACACATGTACATTGCATATAGGCTGTTTCTAATTCTTTCTAACCTTCAATTTTCCTCATGTACTTGCAGCCCACCTAATTGGTCAAGCAGGGTATGTTCACATTCGTATCGACCTAATTGTTGGTATGGATCTTGCCAAGCGTGTCAGGTTGGCAGGTTTGCGATTCACCCTTGCAATCTCACCTCATAAGAATTGCATGTAGCATTCCACTTATTGAATTTTTCATTTAAATGAAATGGGTTTTGTGCATTTTCTTTTGAAATTACAAATTTTATGCAGTTCTAATGGAATTGGTCATTATTTATTTCTTTTAGAGCATGTTTGTTTCGCTAATTACTACAGTAATATAAAGGAGATGTGCAATGATTACAAATTACTTTACCCGTCTCCCGACAACATTTTGATTTGACTACCGATTCTCGTGTTTGGTTTGTTAGCAGTAAAATCATAATGATGTTATTTTTTTCATTAAGATCAAATGATCATAAAAATACACTGATGTCACTATTTATATTCGAGATTTTTATGGTAAGGCCATAAAAAGTGCAATGATTACAAATTCCTTGACTTGTCTCTTGAATACTTCTGCGTTTGACCAATGTTAAACGGCTACATGGTGCTAATCTTGAGGGCCTAAGAGAAGCTACAATGAGAAGAAAGAAGGAGAAGAAAGATCGAAGCGAGAAACAATGAGAGAGAGAGAGAGAGAGAGAGAGAGAGAGAGAGAGAGAGAGAGAGATGCTTAAGGCGTATTGAAACCCTAGCTCTCTACTCTTATTTATAATAGTAAAAACGTGAATGAGGGCTCTATGGCCCTTATTACATAGACTTGGGCACAATGGTCCTTATTCAACTATTAAATACTCCCCTTCAAGTTGGAGCATCCCAATGAGGTCTAGCTTGTAATAAGGGTTGACATAATCAAATCTAAGAAAGACACTCTTCTCTAACATCCCCCCTTAAACTCAAGGTGCTCTGAAAAAAAGGAACTTGTGTTTGGAGAGGCTCATAAAAGATTTCTTAAAGTTGAAAAAAATAAAATAAAAAAGCAGCACGGCTGCATAGATGAGGAGCACTGGCTATGATGAGTAGGGCTGTAAATGGTCGGGTTCGGGGCGGGTTTAGCCAAAACCAGACCCGCCCATTTACTAAACGGGTATGGGTCCAAATTTTAGACCCAGACCCTTCTACTAAATGGGCGGGTTTGGGTCAGGTCCGGGTCAACCCATCAGACCCATTTATAAATGGTTTCGGATTTGGAAGAGGGAGATCCACCCAGACCCATTTATAAATGAGTCAAGTCTAATGGGTCCGGGTCTAGATTAAGTATGAAAGCATTTTACAAGGCTTAAAACCGGGTCTGGACGGGTCTGGGTTGGACGGGTCCCTTGAAACATAGACTAAACCCGCCCACTTACTAAATGGGTTTGGGTCGGGTCGGGTCGGGTCGGGCCTAATATAAAGGAAACCAGACCCAGACCCGTTTAACAACTGGGTCTGTTCTTGGACCCAGACCCGTACCATTTAACAAATGGGTCGGGTCTGGGTCGGGTCTAAATGGGTTGGGTCCGGGTACCCCATCGGGTCCGCTGACCCATTTACAACCCTAATGATGAGAGGCAAGCGAGCGGATGAGAAGTGGAGGTGACGTGACGATCAATAACTTTAGGTGAACATGCACTTCTGCAACATTAATGATGTGAGCCATCGGAATAGTCATCCAACACAAACGAACATGGATCAACTATCCAGCTCAACCAAGGCTGTGCCAACTGCCCAACAGAATCATAAGTCCGAACAATTATTTGAAATAAATAAGAATTGACCAATTGTCTAATATAAACAATGAGTCTGAGCCAACTGCTTAAAGTAAACAAGCTCGGTACAATCATAAGTCTGAGCCAAGGTTGGGACAATCACCCAATCCAAACAAGCTCGAACTAATTATCTGGTATATAAACGAGCTCAGGCCAATTGCTGGGTATAAATATTGGTCACATCACAGATCTTGGCAAGGAGAGTCTGAAACGAAAAAGCTACTAAATCGTCGAATGAGGTGGTGGAGAAGAGGCGAACACACGTCACACAACAAGAGACAATCCTCTCAAATACCTTCAACTTGGATGTCCAGCAATACCTCCAACCATTCAGCATAAAACAACAAATTCCTTAGATAACTTCCTTAAATCAGCAACCGGACAACGGAAAAATCAACAAGTGTTTCAATCTCATGTTAAATAGGCTTCAAATCCATCAACACGTGATGCAAAACCCTAAAAAAAAAAAGCCACAAGCCACCCACTTCTCCCTAATTGCAACAAGTTAGTGAGGAAAATCCCTTACGACTCTCAAAACAGAAAAAAAAAAAATGAGGGGTGAAGGGAAAAGGGTTAATAAGAAGCTGTTGTTGCGTAGGGAAGGAAGGGAACCACTGCTTGTTGAAGAATGAAGGGTGAAGAAAAAAAGGATTAATAAGAAGATATTGTTCTATAGGAAATGAAAGAGGGAAAGAGGAAAGAAAAAAAAAAAAAGATTAAGAAGGGAAGGAAGGAACCGCTGAAGACTAGAAATGGAAGGAAGGGAAACACCCCATTTGCTGAGAAAGAGTAGAAGAATAAAAGTCATAGAGTTAAAAGAGGAAGAAGAAGGAAAAAAAGAAGAAAAAGAAAAAGGAAGGAAAAGAATGGAACCATTGAGGATTAGGAAGGAAAACACAAAAAATACTAAAAAATCTACCCTAATAGAAAAAATCAGCGAACCCTATCCAAAGCAACATAAAAATCTACCGCAACAAGAAAAACCGAGCAGATTCTAGCAAAGGCAATTCAAAAAATTTGCTTTAATGGAAAAATCCGACAAACCCTGGACAAGGCAACACAAAAATCCACTTCAATAGAAAAATTCAGCAAACCCTAGCCAAGACAACACAAAAATCAGCAAGTTCTTCAGAAAAAAAAAAAAAAAAAATCTTCAATAAAAGAATTGATGAAGAATAAGAAAAAAAAGTGAAGGGAAATTAAGAAAAGAGAAAAGAAGAACAAACCCTAGAAGAAGAAATCATAGGAGCACTTAGGCTCTAATACCATGTTAAACAGCTACATGGTGCTAATCTTGAGGGCCTATGAGAAGCTATAATGAGAAGAAAAAAGATGGAAGAGAGAAACAATGAGAGGCATAGCAAGAACATGAGATGCTTAGGGTGTATTGAAACCCTAGCCCTCTATTCTTATCTATAATAGTAAAAACATGAATGGGTCCTATGGGCCTTATTACATGGACTTGTGGATGGGCCCTATAGGCCTCGATATATGGACTTGGGCCTAATAGGCCTTATTCAACTATCAACCTTTCAACACTCCCTCTCAAGTTGGAGCATCTTGATGAGGCCCAGCTTGGAATAAGGGCTAACATAATCAAACCTAAGGGAGATGACACATATAACAACCGATAATTCTCGTGTTTGGTTTGGCAATTGTAAAATCGTAATGATGACACATTTCTTTTACATTACTTGGATAACTAGGGAAACAAACATGCCCTTAATTTGTTTTGATTTTATGCCATTACCAGAAATGGGGTTGTGCATGTTTCTTTGACTTTTGATTTTGTGTTGTTAAAATGAAAGGAGTTGCATGTTTTCTTTAAACTTTTTCATATTGTACTGTTAAAAGAATCTAGGCTTTTCTCATGGGAGTTGATATGTATACCCACTAATTGATTTGCTTACTCCTACTTCCATTTTGGGAATTGAAATTTTACGTTTGTGTGTGATTTGATTCCCAAGATTGAGAACAGGTGTAAGCAAATCAATAAGGATAGGTATGGATTAGTGTTCGCAGTATCGGTTTCGCGTTACGTTTCGCACCCTTAGGATACAGATACATATTGCGTTTCGGTGGGAAATATCGGTTGTATCGCGGAATGTATCGCACTTTTTGGGAAACATTGGGAAATTGATTGAATTTTTCAATGAAACTTCAGGGATTGTTAAAATGGACCTCAATACACACATTTAAATCATAATATGTGAAAAAAGAAGTCCACCTAATGGAGTTCCTTTGTAAAAGGATCCTAAGTTATGCGCTATCTGACTGAACTGATGCAACTATTGTTTAAATTGATTCCATAAGATATACAAATGTAACAAGACATTAATGTAAATACAACCAATGCATTGACAAAGTAAAACAAGCAAGAGAGTTGAGAAATATACCTATGGATGATGCAACTGAATGAGTATCCTCCAAATGCAATTTTGACTATCCTAGTTCAACGCAATGCAAGCTATTCTATATGGCCTAGATCTATATGAGGATTCAATAATCTAGAAAATAGTTAACTGGACTCAACAAACTATGACCCCTACATAGAGTCCAACGGTTTTTTTTTTTTTTTTTTAGGGAGGAGAAAGTAGAAGAAAATCGAACAAAAAATGATTTTTTTCTACAAAATGGGGGACTCTTGTGCGTCTGACCGATATAGTAAATTAAGAGAAAATTGAGAAAAAATGGGCCTCCCCAAGTTTTTTCTCCCAAAAAAAAAAAACCAAGTTTATAAAGAATTCGGTATCTCTGACCGATACCTGGACGATATCGTCCAGGTATCGACGATAGCTGGAATCGTGTAAAGAAAAAAGCACGATATATTGCTAGGGTTGTAAATGGTCGGGTTCGGGGCGGGTTTAGCCAAAACCAGACCCGCCCATTTACTAAATGGGTCTGGTTCCAAATTTTAGACCCAGACCCTTTTACTAAATGGGTGGGTCCGGGTCGGGTCCGAGTCAGCCCATTAGACCCATTTATAAATGGGTCCGGGTCTGGTAGAGGGAGATCCACCTAGACCCATTTATAAATGGGCCGGGTCTAATGGGTCCGGGTCTGGATCAAGTATGCAAGCATTTTACAAGGCTTAAAACCGGGTCTGGACGGGTCTGGGCTGGACGGGTCCCTTGTAACATAGACCAAACCCGCCCACTTACTAAATGGGTTTGGGTCGGGTCGGGTCGGGTCGGGCCTAAAATAAAGGAAACCGGACCCAAACCCGTTTAACAAATGGGTCTATTCTTGGACCCAGACCCGTACCATTTAACAAATGGGTCGGGTCTAAATAGGTTGGGTCTGGGTACCCCATCGGGTCCACTGACCCATTTACAGCCCTATATATTGCCGATATATCGTGCGATATTGATACAAAGTGCGATATCATCGATATTGCACGATATATCGTGTGATACCAAGGAATCTGCATTTTTTTTTGTTATTACTGGGCCTGATATTTATCGGTGACCAGCGATACCGATAATATCGGCCGATATTATCGATACTGCAAACACTGGTATGGATAGTGTCTCCCTTTCTTCTTTTCTTTGAATTTATTGATTTTGTGCAGTTAAATTAAATTGATTTTTCATTTGAAGATCTCTTGGAATGTTTTGTTGTTTGTGGCCTTTCAAATTAGTTTATGAGATCTATCTCTCATATTGATATCTTTTGATTTTAATTTTCCTTGGTCGAGGATCTTAGGCCTCTTTAAACCTTACAATATCTATGTATTATCAAGGTTAAGGATATAGGAATTGGAATATAATCATCATCATCATCTAAGCATTTCCTGATTACTTGGGGTCGGGTACATGAATACTGTTATGGTGTTCCACTCTATCAAGCGCCAGACCATCAGTTAGACCATGGGTCATGAAATCTTTTCCTACTACCTCCATCCATGTCCTTTTAGGCCTTCCCCTTGTCCTTTTAGATCGCTCAACTTGTACCAACTTTTCTTAACCGGTTTTGTTCTTGGTCTCCGTTACACATATGACCAAACCATCTGAATCTACTTTCCTTGGCTTATTACGTATTGGTGCTACTCCTAAGTTCCCTCGAATGCATTCATTTCTAATTTTATCTTTCCTCATCTTGTCACTCATCCATCTCAACATCCTCATTTTAGCTACACTCATCCTATGAACATGTTGTTCCTTAATTGCCCAACGTTCTCTTGCTTTACTGGTCTTATAGCTATCCTATAAAATTTCCCTTTTAGTTTAAGCAGCACACGAACGATCACATACCATTGGGAATTTGTCATGAAAGCTAATTGGGCTATACATGATACGAATGCTCATATTGATACATAGGAATATACGGAAGTATAATTTGTATCATTTTATACAACAGATGCATTCTGCTACAAAAACATAGAGCATCAGAATGCATTCTTGATGCATTCCTCTCTAATAATTTTGATGAAATTCAGTTCATCACCAAAGTCGATAGCATTGAAAGGTATCTTGAACCTTGTTTAAACTTCAAATGATCTCTTAAACCTTGTTTCTGTTCTGCTTTTATTTTGGTGAAACTTGCATGATTTTGTACTCATTTTCTAGAATCTGGACTCGTAACGTCAGTTAAGCATTTGAACCTTTGGCTTGTAAGGTTTTCTTTTTATTAAACTTTTTTCATTATTTGTGCTAATAGGGATTGAGAGATCTCTTTGATACAGATCATTTCAGTTGAGATCTTGGGCTTTTGTCAGCTGGAATTCAGGAGATACCTCCTTTTTGTTGATAAAAATGGGGATGTCTTTTTCTTATCCATTCGATGATCTTGATGAGTTAGATGATTTTGATGAGGACTTTGAAGCACTCATTATGAGATCTCTCAGTTTTAATGGCGACGATATGCAGACAAAATGGCGATCACTCAGTTTCAATGGCCGAGATTCTGAGCCCACTGTATTGAAATCATTCGGATCTGGAAAAATGTTCATGGAAGGATCTTTGAGTTTTAAAAGAAAGGAACTGGATCCCTTCCATTTGGAAACTATGATTTCTTTACAGTCTCCTTCGCCCAAAGAAACTGCGTTAAGATCATCTACCTTCAAGAGCAGAGAGACCAGTGACCTGTGTCCATCTCCGGCATCGAGCGGCTTATGTGAGAGGACTCCCAGCTCATCTGTATTGGGATCAAGTGGGCCCCGACATGAAGCTGCGCTGAAGTTGCAGAAAGTGTACAAGAGCTTCCAAACCAGGCGGAGACTTGCAGATTGTGCAGTTCTTGTGGAGCAGCATTGGTGCACTTCCCTGCCTTTATTTATTTTTGCAATCATCTCTCTTCTTGACATCCTTTGAACCCTAATTTTTATCTCATTAATGCCTAGAATAGGTGGAAGTTGTTAGATTTTGCACTACTTAAACGGAGTTCGGTATCCTTTTTCGACATTGAGAAACAGGAGACAGCTGTTTCCCGCTGGTCGAGGGCGAGAACTCGGGCTGCTATGGTAACAGATCCTATCTGATGTATGTTGATGAATGTTAAAGTCTATGTTTGGATGCACTGTTGAACTGAATTGCAGAAATATAGTTCAATACAAATTATCAAACTCTAATTACCTTATTTAATATTCATGTCACAGAGTACTGCATTCTGCATTGCCATTAGGTCGCAAATTGCTTGTAACAAGGGTTACATGTCTTTTAACCCCTGACATGGCCCAATGAAAAAGTGCCATGCATGCATGTCAGAGGTGCGATCTGCAGTGAAAAGGGCCAAAATTGTCATTTCACCAGAGGTATCTGTGCTTTTCACTGTGGGTTGCACCTTTGGCACATGCGTATGGCATTTTTTTTGTATGTGCATTTTTCCATTGGGCCATGTTAGGGTTATAGCAGATTCTTGTGTCCCTTGGTTACTGGCAATTTGCATCGTTGCTATTATGCTACTTCCCAAGTTGGACTTGAAAGGGTGCAAGTATCATTTGAGGGCTATTTCCTCGTCATGTAAGGAAGGTAATTACAACAGACATGGATTGTGTGTAACCGGATGAACCTTCTGAAACAATGACGTGTCCCAATGGAAAAGCATCGTATGCACATGTCAAATGTGGGGCCCAGAGTGAAAAGGACAAAATTGTCATATCACGTGGGAGAATTTTACTTCATTGTGGGTCCCACATTTGACATGCGGATATGATGCTTTTTCATTCAGCCGTGTCATTCTTACATGGGGATTCATGTAACCCTGTGTAATCCGTGCTCAATTACAACTTGGTTATTTCATATTCTTAATGAAATTATTGCAATTCTATTCAATAGCACATCCAAACATAGCTTGAAGAGTTCAACACAAGCTTCTATCTTATACTTGGACAAGCTAGACCTTAATTCTTTCTATGTTCTTCTGTTGTAGGTGGGGAGAGGTCTATCAAAGGATAAGAAAGCAAGGAAACTTGCTTTACAGCATTGGCTTGAGGCGGTGTGTTTCAGATTCGATCTCTTTAAGATGGACTTTGTACACGTTTGTATCAAAAGGGTAACTTTTAGTGGTTTTTGTGAACAGATCGATCCACGCCATCGTTATGGACACAATCTCCACTTCTACTATGTTAGCTGGTTGCAATGTGAGAGTAAGCAGCCATTCTTCTACTGGTAAGTTGAAGGACACCCTTCCCACCTTTAACTATTAGAGATCATATGCATGTGGTCTCATGATGTAAGTAGCACCAGTGTTGTCAAAATCCTATGATTTACGATATACGATTTAGGTTGAAGCTTAGGGCCAGTTTGGATTCATGGAAAGAAAAGGAAAGAAAATGTTGTTTGTCATTAAATTCACTTTCCGTTGTTTGGGAAACCTTTCTTCATGCGAATTTGTGGGAAAAACCATTTCCCACTTCCAATTTTTGTTCAAAAATTAACAAATTTATTTTCCCACCTTCACCCCTAAGAAAGGCATTTTCCTACCATGGAAGGAAAATTTGTTTCTCAAAGGTTAAGCCCAAATGTGCCACCATCTAAATTCAATCGCCTCACGTGTGCCACGTGTGTCAATGTGCCAAATGAACCATTGTCCTAATGTGCTAATGTGCCACGTGTCACAATCCATCTTCTCTTGTGTCCCATGTGTGTCACCATCCATCTTCTCTTGCATCCCATGTGTAAAGCATTCCACATGTGTTAATGTGCCACATGTGACACCATCCATCTTCTCTTGCACCCCACATGTGCTAATGCGCCACATGTACCACCATTCATCTCCTCTTGCACCCCACTTGTGTAAAGCACTTTACATTCACCAATGTGCCATATATGCCATCTTTCATCTTCAATCGCTCCAAATATGCCACGTGCCAATGGTGCCAATGTGCACTAGAACTGCCCATCTATCTTCAAGTGCCCACATGTCAAATGTTCCAATGCATGTCTTGTGCTACATGTGCCACTGTACGGCCTTGAGCACCTCATATGTAACACTGTGCCACACTTCAAGCCCCCGCATCTACCGCGTATGCCACATGTATCACTGTGCCTCTTTAAGCATCCACATGTGCCACGTGCTATATGTCACATGCTAGTCACTAACTAAAAAAATTTGTCCAAAAAGATTTTTGTTTTGGCAAACAACAAATTTGAAAAATAGATCCTAATTTATTAAGAAAATCTTGTTGAAAAAACAAACAAGAAAAAATGTCTCCTTTTCCACAATTTCTTAGAAATAAGGTTTCCCAAGAAACATTATTTTTTTTTCCTATGCTCTCCATGAATCCAAACAAGCCCTTGAGCAAAATGATTTGAATCTCACCTTGAATCCCTTTTTCATATGAATCCTATGATTCTATGATTTGAATCCTACAATTTACGATTCAAATCTTGATTTATGATTCAAATTATACTTGCTCTCTTCTATTTTAAGCTTCACTTGGTTTTCATTTTATGTTTTAAATTGGTGGGGGCTTTAAGAATTGTTTAGAAAACATAAATGATTTTGTTTGTTCTTAGAAGAGATTAAATGATATATATTCTCTTCAACGTTAAATCATGTAGCTTTTTTTATTTTTAATGATTTCTTATTCAATGGTCGAAACACCAAATTGATGTATGACTTATCTAGAATGTTTTTATGGATGGTTACGATCATGTTGACTTATGTATTGTGGAATGATGTTTAGAGATAAATATATCTATCAAATGCCATTTTTTCCAACGTAATTCTACATTTAAGAAGGTAACAAGAACGTAAATTATTAAAGGATCCTTGTTTCTTTTTAAGGGATATTTGTTGAAAGATAAAAAAATAAAAATAAAAATAAAGGAAAGATGAGAATCCTCTAGCACTATCATGACAGGGTATTACTTGGTGCATATTGATGGCAATAGGATGATTGATGAGTTTTAAACTTTTTCTGATTTATTTATATTTTCCAGTTTCTTAATTTTTAAGAAAATTATAAAAAAAATCTTACGGTTTACGATACAATTTGCAATTTGATATGATTCAACCCTATTATGATTTGTGGTACAATAACAATTTTGACAACATTGAGTAGCACTTACGACTAGGGGCGGTAATGGGCCGGGTTTTGGCAGAGACAGTAACCTAGGCAGTCGAGGCCCAAGCTCGGCTGAAGCTCAGCATGGGCCAAACAATATGGGCCCAAACCCAAGCCTGAAAAAATTGGTTGGGTTTGGGCCTGACCCAGCTTGGCCTAGCTCGAAAATTGATAAAATCCTTATTTCCCACTTGACGGTTCTTAATCTATCTGTTGATCAAGTGGGCCACAGATGCATAAAGAAAGAGACATTTTCGAGGAATGAAACCATATGTTCAACATGTATGAATTGCCTAACTGAGGATTGGAATGGCATATTGGTAGGACATAACAAATGTACAAATCGGTTGGGTCAGGCTAAATATTTGAGCCCAAGCCCAACCTGAAAATTGATAGGGCCTTGCATGCGAAGGCCACGTCTGGTCCAACGGGCCAAGCTAGTAGGTCCAAGCCTGGCCCAAAGCTGGGTCGGGCAGGCTACCCGACGGGTTACCACCGTTACTTTCAAACTTGCATACATGAGAATTGCATTTTGGAATTGTAGGCTAGATGTGGGAGACGGGAGGGATGTCAGTCTCGAACAATGTCCACGATCAAAGCTTCAACATCAATGCATCAAATATCTTGGCCCAGTGAGTCTCTCTTTTCTTTTCCAATGCCAAAACACTTGTATTATAGTTAAGGACTCTGTTGGGATATATTATATGATGCTCAGCAAAACAAAGAGCCCTTTTTTTTATGTTCGACCCAGTAATGGTACCCATGGGCCCACTTTTTAGTTGCGTAAGCCATTGATCTGATGGTCCCATCAAGGGTTAAGCCATGCCTTATTCTTCTTCCTACCAAAAATTCAATGGTCCAAATTTAAGTGCAGATGAATTGAATTGTTAGGATCATCTGTGATGGCAGAGACTTTTTTGGGTATCTCCCATCCACCGTGGGACCCTGACATACTGAACAACTTGGGTCACCAAAACCTGGCCCTGCATGTACAGTTTATTGGGTCGAGCAATTGCTTGAGAGAGTATATCTCCCCTTAAATTGAATGACATGGTGACTCGGTTTGAGCCTTCTCTTGATATGTTCCGGTTTTGATGACACTAGAAGCTCGACTCACTGAAAATGTTTTGGTCCATTGTTGTAGAAAGAAAGGGAAGCCTATGAAGTTATTGTGGAGGACGGTATGTTCCGCTACAAGCATAGCGGGCAGCTTCTCGACACATCTAAAGGAACCACAGATGGTAAATGGATCTTTGTTCTCAGCACATTGAAGACCTTGTATGTTGGGCAGGTGAATTTCTGTTCTCGCAAAACGAAAGTGAACTCTAACTGGTCATTCGAACGTCCATGAAATTTAAGTTGTAAATATTTTACACCTAAAAAGAGTTTAAGTATAAACTGTTAATATGCTATCGGTTTTGGCTTTAAAGTGGTAAGGTATTTAGAGGTAAAGAAACTATGTGTTTGGCTAACTTAAAGTGTTTACAATCTATAAAGCAAAGTGATAAATCTCGCTCTAAGAAATTTCTTAGCATGAAATTTCCCGGGAGATTTTCAAATTTTGAGGTTTTTCTCAGGGTATATTGGGAAAATCTGGCCAAAATTTTTTTAGTTAAAATAATTAAAAATTTTAAAATATAAATACATATTTACATAACAAATTCCTTAATTTTTCTGCTATTTTTCATGTTAATATTGTGATATTATCATTATAAAGACGGGGTATTCTAAAATGTGCTGAGATTTAACGTCGTCTAATGTAATTCTCATGATATTATCATAAGATTTTCAAAATCTGTCACATGGGTATAAAGTGGGTATTCGCACCACAAGGCTTGGGGAGGTAAATCCCAACAAATATTCAAATTATATAAAAAGTCTTGATTTTTTTGGGGCCCTAGGAGAGCACAACAGATGCACATGCTGGATGGATTGGATGCCCTGCACCCATTGCAGCAGGCCTCACACACAATCTAAAATGTTTTGTGGGCATTGCCCACTTGATGATCAATCAACCTATTTTTTGGGGCCCATAGGAGAGCATCAAGAGGCACACATGATAGACGGATACTGTACACATCATCAGTGGTCTCACACAGCAAGCATGTGTATCAACCACTGTGCTCTACTATGTATAATGTTTTTTCAGGCGTGAAGACTTTACCTATAATCTAAAATATAGATTTTTATCAGGATTATTTACCCTGTATAGTGTTTACAAACAAATTTCTCCATCCAAACACCTACCTTTTACAACCAAGGATTTTACAGGCATCCAAATGACCTGTAATTTTCATGAACTCACTTCATCTATTTGATGGTCACTTCCTGCAGAAGAAGAAAGGCATGTTTCAACATTCAAGCTTCTTGGCTGGAGGAGCGACATCTGCAGCTGGGAGATTAGTTGTGGAAGAGGGAATCCTGAAGGTAAATATTCTGGCACAATATTCTTGAGATGGCTTTGCTGTAGGGTGGTGATTGATTGACGAGGGTGTTTGTTTTTTATGTTTGGGCAGGCTGTTTGGCCCCACAGTGGTCATTATCGTCCCAACCAAAGAAAACTTTCAAGAATTTGTTAACTTTCTCAAAGAAAAAAATGTGGACCTCACCAATGTCCAGGTTAAAACCTTAACTTTCAATGTTTGATTTGAAGTAACCTAAAAGACTTGGCCTACGAACTTTGCATGTAGGACCCACCATTTGCTGATCCAAACCATCAATATCACGTGCCCCAAGATGAATGGAAGAAATCATCTATATGGTTGGTCCTGAGGTGGAGGGGAGATTAACCAAAAAAAAAAAAACCCCCACTCAAATTATCATAACCATCCGATCGGGCCTCATCAGATGCAGTTGTCCATTTTCATTGGATGGCTGGAATCATCTTCATCATAGGATCTTTTATGATCAGAAGACTGGTCCTACCTGCTAAATTCAATCAAGCCTCATGTAAGATCTCCACAAAGAAAGCACCTATTAATATCTCTCTCTCCATGGCACCAATTCAGCAAAGTCCGATGGACGGCGACGATGATCATGGGCTCCACGCTGAACTTATGAAGGACCCGACTTTAGCAAACTTAGGGGAACAGATAACTGATATCTCAACAGATAACTCAAACACAAAACATGTTCCTGAGCATAAGCAGTCTCATACTAGGCACAGACCTAGTGAGATTGCCATACCAAATAACACAGTAACATTTGAAAGGCCAAAGAGTGACGGCGGCGAAGATCAAGCAATGGGAGACTTCTCATTTCAATCTCAATCAGGTAGAAACGAAACAACAACAAAAGGATCGTCTGTTCCTGAGCAAAGTTACTTGTTCCAGAAGCATAATCTATTTGGGGATGAGGATGACGATGAGGAAGAAGCTGTACCGCCCGAAATGATAGTGCGTAGGATCACCTCAAGGAAGGGAACAAAGTCATATCAGTTAGGAGAGCAACTTTCTTTCAAGTGGACAACGGGGGTTGGGCCCCGGATCGGGTGTGTGAGAGACTACCCATCGGAACTCCAGTTTCGTGCTTTAGAGGAAGTGCATTTGTCCCCAAGAGAGCATGGAAGTTGTAGGCCTTCCCCTCGAAATATGGCATACCGGAGTCCAAGGCCATCACCGAGATCTACTATGATGTGCCCAAGTCCAAAGCTGGTGGCGACATCTTTATTAAAAGAAAGCAAAGAAAATGGCCGCATTGGCAATGACAACAGTCATGGCAACCAATGCTAGATTAAAGGTTCCCTTCTTTGATTCATTTATTCTTTTGTGTGATTGGGAAAAACATAGAAATTCAATCATTTGCATTCTTTTTTGTAGATCTTGTAGTGAATATGAGCATGGTCTCTGTAAAATTTTTGTGAGTCCAATAGCCCCTTAATATAAAATTCATTTTCATTAGTATTGAAGCTTTTTTTTTAAATGGTGTGTATAGAGATCATATACTACACACACACACACACACACACACAAACGGTTTCAAGTCCAACATGTTGGATCATTCTTTTCCGGCCCACCCAGCAAATAACTTCCAACCTATCATTTTTGTGCCACAACGAACCCTTCCAATAGGTTGGCCCCACAATGAGGATTACCTAGTGCAAAAATCAGCCCCATCATCATGGATTACCTAGTGCACAAATCAGCCCCATCTACTCATCATGTGGGTCACACCACAGAAAATGATGTTTTACCATTGATAAATAGCAAAATACAAGTTTGGTCCACTCAATGAGAGGATGTGGCTGATTTCTGCAGAAGGTGATTCCCATGATAGAGCCAACCTATTGGATGGGTTGTATATTGCAAACACATGAAAGGTTGGAAGTTATTTGTTGGGTGTACTGTAACTTATAGTCCAACTGGTTGGACTTGAGACCCTTTCCATACACACACATGTGCATGTGTGTGTACACATACATACACACATCATCATAATGTAGTTGAAGTTAAGTGCTTGATCAACCAAGAACACCGTTGTTTCGATTGCTTTCGTGAGCAGGGTTGAATGGTGAGGTACACCATTTTGGTCTTCATCTCTTACTGTCGTTATTGAATTTAAAACTCTTTGTCCGTCCAAATCCCTCCACCGAACAAGGCTCCATCGAAATCATAAGACAATCTACCACACATTGGGTGAATGAGTTCTGATGCTGACAAAGTAGGTTTCATCCCAACTTGAGCGCAACAAGATGGAATTTGCAGAGTCAAGCATCCCAGCAAATCTCACAGGTTCCACCACACTCCACAGACTAGATGAGAAAGTAGATTCAACGAGTAACTACCATGAAAACACAAGCCTTATGAGCCTTGGGCCCTGTTTGGCTGCCAATTCAAAATTGAGTTCATTTCATTTTAGTTAACAGTAATTATATACTAGAGATTTTGGTAAGGATTAAAAATAATCTTGATAACCCATTAATTTATATGAACTATGATCTCTAAGGGTGTGTTTGGTTGGAGAGCGGATTAGGTGAGACCCCGGCCTCACCCAAGACGGTGCGGCCCTTAGCATGGGGCCGACCTTGATGTATGTATTATGTTTCCATGCCATCCATCCATTTTTCCAGATCAGTTTAGGGTATTATACCAAAAAGGAAGCATATCCCATCATCAGGTGGACCATAACATAAGAAACAGTGGTGATTGACCATTAATGGGCCACAGAAGTTTTGGATGAAGCTGATATTTGTTTTTTCCATTCATCCAGGCTCATGTGACCTTTTCAACAGATTGGATGGTAAATAAACACTACTGGAAACATGAAGGTATGTTTTAAGAAGTTTTTAATGGTAGGATGGTCAATCACCACTCTTTCTTATGGTATGGTCCACCTGATGATTTTCTCTGCTTCATTTTTGGGATAATGCCCTAAGATGATCTGGAAAAACGGATGGACAGAGTGGATACATAATACATACATCAAGGTAGGCCCCACAGTAACCCCATGGTAAAGGCCTGCACTGTCTTAGGTGAGCCCGGGGTCTCACCTAATCCGCTTCCGTTTGGTTGCACCAATTATGATATGTCATGATTATTTATTTACTATTATTTTTTTATGACGCCAGGATCTCCCTGCCTCATTTTGAGGTAAGACTATTCCTTGCGGATGCATGTAATTACCCACAAACCATGTGTATCGGGTAAATCCTGGGGAGGGGAATTGAACTTGAGATTGTGGGGGGCACAGCTTGCCATTCGCCCAAACCCTGTTCAGGGCATATGTTATGATTAATCAGTTTAATTTAGTGCAAAATTTTGTGGGATTTCATGATATTTGATGCACCCAAATACGTAATTACCGTTAAACTAAAATGAGACAAAATCACTTTGAACTGGCAACCAAATAGGGCCTTATGTGTTCAAGCCCAAGGTGAATAAGCATATACATGTTATACACCAAAGGTTGCAAATCCAAACATAAGAAGAGCAGTCCAATATCATAAAGTTAGGAAAGGAAGCATTAAAGAATGAGGACATGAAAGAAATTGTGTTTATATACCATCCAATCCATTCATCTGGCCCACCTCAACAGGATGAAAGGATTACGCAAAAATCCTGGTATTCGAAAACTCAAGTGGGTCCTGCCACAAGAATTTAGTGGATTTTGTATAACTTTAAACTGAGGGAGAATCGTGATTTCTGAGATCCAGGCCAAAGAAGGGGTGGTCTACCCCATGGATGGGATGAATTTCATGCACATTAAATCATTTCCACACATTAGAGAAAGCTATCCCCACCAGGTAGCATCTCTACATTTCTTTATTTACTTTTATGTGTTTACTTATATTTTTAGGAGTTTTTATTTGACCACTTTCCGTCGAATATGAGTAATGGCAATTAGCCTATTTCTGAAAATAACAATCCAAGTAATTGTAAGTTGTGTCAATGGACGATAATATGAATTAGAAGTACGTGGTGTTAGGACCTCAACCCTATTGTTCCAACCAGTTGAGCTAAAAGCTTAAGCTGTTAGCCAAAGGCAGAACAATAGTTTTGTAGTCAAGTCGGGGGATCGATATATGTCAATGTAACGGTTCATTTACGGTTGGGGTGCTGGCCCATACGAACAATCCCCCAGCACCACCACCTACTTTGACTCGAACCCTCGACCTACCAAGCTCTGATACCACTTGTTAGGACCTCGGCCCAATTGTTCCAACTAGTTGAGTTAAAAGCTTAAGTTGTTAGCCAAAGGCGGAACAATTGTTTTATAGCTAAGTTTGGGGATCGATATATGTCGATGTAACTGTTCATTCATGGTTGAAGTGAACCATTGAAGAATAATTGAACAACAATTTGGCCTGTTCCAAGATAGCGGGCAGCAATCTGAACAAATCGTTCCATCAATATATCCAAAGATATGACCACTTCTTACATATATTTTCATCATTTTCAGAAATAGGTGAACCAAGCATGACTTGAAAATGATGGGAGTAGAGGTGAGCCTGAGCCGAGCGGAGCCCTGTTCAAGCTAGTCTCACTCAACGACAACCCTAGCTCGTGTACGGCTCGGCTCGGCCTTCGAGCTGGACTGACATATTCAAGCTTTCGAGTAAGTTCAAGCCCAATTCAAGCTTGTAGAAAACAAAATTTTAAATAGGCCCAGCCCAAAAGCCAGGTTTAAAATTGTTTAAAATTGAGCCCAAAGGCAGCCCAAAGCCAATTGACACCGCCACTTACTTTTATAGAGAGTTTCAAGTCTCATTTCTTTTGTTCACTTCCGATGTGAGACTAAAAAATATACTTTTTTAGTTTTTTACAAGTGAGTCAACCGAGCCGAGCGGAGCTGAATCAAGCTTGGGTTAGCTCAAGCTTGACTTGAAAATTATTTTGAGTTTGGAAAAATGGCTCAGCTTGGTTCGAATCTAGCCTTTGAATCGAGTCGAATTGAGCTGGTTCGAGCCGAGTGGTGTGGGCTAACCATGCTGGCTTGGCTCGTGCTCAGCTCTAAATGGGCGGTGGTAAAAGAAAGAGACCCAAAAAAAAAAAAAAAATTTGGGGGCTGATATTTAAAGAATATTTTTTGGTTGGTTCTGCCTAATTATGCATAAAACAGGCATCATTTCATAAAAATCCATTTTTCCATAACCACACGGATGATCTGCGAAGTTCAGAACTAGCATGCATGCAAAGGGTGGGGGATTGAAGATCAGCGGTGTTGATTGTTTCTCTACCGAAGCGCTCTTCAAAGATGTAGGGCCTGTTTGGCTGCCACCTAAAAATGTGTTCAACTCATTTTGATGTGCATTTGATTGCACCCAATGTCACGAAATTTAGTGGTATTTCCACCAAATTTGAATAATTGATCATGAAATATCATGATATTTAGTGCAACCAAATGCACCCTTAAGGATTAAGAATAATCTTGATAACACATAATCATAATCTCTAATACATAATTGCTATTAACTAAAATGAGATGAGCTCATTTGTAAGTGGCACCCAGCAGGCCCTTACAAATGAGATTAGATAGAAAAGAAGGGGAAAAGAAAAGAGGAGAAAAGTACATCTCAATGTATCTTAATTAAATAGGCTCATCCGTTACAACCAATTTGAGCTCAATTTCGTCCAAATCAGATGGTTAGAATTTCTTGAACAATGTGATTTTGAAATATACTTCATTCACAACGTGGCCCACAATTTGGATGGTTTGGATTGCTATATCTAAGTGCCACATGTCAGAATGATGAATCTCCATCATGGTCCATGGTCCTATTTCAAAAAATCAGTCTCAATTAAGGTTAAAATCATTAAACCAATCTGATTTTTAGACTGTGACTCAGCAAGTGGGTTACACATTGGGAGGCAACCCAACACCACCTAGCTAGGTAGTGTTGGCTCTGTGGGGCCCACCATCATGTATTTGTTTTATCCACATCGTCCATCCATTTTGCCAGCTCATTTAGGGCGTGGGCCAAAAAATGAAGACGATCCAAATCCCATGTGGACCACACCAAAGGAAACAATGATGATCGAAAACACCATTAAAAAGGGTTTGGATCAAGCTGATATTTATGTTTTCCCTTCATTCAGGTCAGTGTTACCTTATCAATAGGTTGGATGGCAAATAAACATTGCAGTGGGCCCTAGGAAGGTTTCAATGGTGCGTGTCATTATCCCCACTCTTTCTTGTGGTGTGGTCCAGTTGATCTTTAGATCTGCTTCAATTTTGGACTGATGCCCTAAAATAAGCTGGCAAAACAAATGGACAGCGCAGATATAAAACACATATATCAAAGGTGGCCCCACAGCACCCAACACACTCAAGAGTATAAAATGACTCCCTTTTTTGATAAACTTGGAAGATCAGCCTCCGAGTAGCGGTGTCAACGGGCCAGGTTAGGGCTGTGCTAAGCTCTATTCAAGCGCGATCTGCGTTTTTAACGCAGGTCCAACCCTGGCTCAGGGACGTAATGAAACAAATTAGTCCAGCTCAAGCCTGACCTAAAACCCAAAGATGGGTCCTGTTGAGAGAGAGAGAGAGAGAGAGAGAGATTTGGGCGTGGATGGAGTAGTAACATGAAGAGAAAATAAGGTTTTTTACATATTGCAGATACAAAGTCAGGCCTTCTTTTCACACTATTACATATACAAAAATAATAATAAAAAAATAAAATTATATTCAATTGTCAACTATTCCTATTGAAAATAGGATTAATTAGTCATAGCACATGTTTCACAACATCCGTACACTTTTTCGATCTAACTAGACCAGGTTTTATAAGAAGAAGATATGGTTCAACATGTTCTATTCAATACTTAGGGGTTGTTTGGCATCTCTACAAATAAGAGTTTATTGGCTTATTTCTAAAAAAATAAGCTTTTAGACTGTTTGGTAAAAGTCTAATGAAGTGCTTATTCTTTTAGAAAGTAGTAAATAAGCTCTGGTTTAATAAGTTAGGGAGAAGTTACTTTTTAAAATGGAGCTTATTTGGCTTATGTGGGTAGACATTTTGGATTAATTTTGGACAAGTTTACCCTTAAACTTGTCAAGTAATTCCCATCTTACCTTTTTCTCTTCTCTTTACAATTTCTTTAAGAAAGGCCTACATGATGAACAACCCATAGTGAAGGCGGGCCCCACATGATGAATGGCACATATCAAAGGTGGGAACATATCAAAGGTGGGCCACATCAAAGTGCGGCCTTGCATGATGAACGATCCACATCAAGCAAGGCCTACCTGATGATGGTCCACATCAAAGGTGGGACCCACACAATGGATGGTGGACATTGAATGTGGGACCACATGATGGAAGATTGACATTGAAGGTGGGCCCACATGATGAATGACCCATCTTGAAGGTTCAGCCCCACATGATGAGTGGTCCATAGCAAAGGTAAGACCTACATGATGGATGGTGGACATCAAAGGTGGGTCCCACATGATGGACTATCCACATCAAGTGGGCCCCACATGATAGATGGTCCACAACAAATATGGGACCCACATGATGGATGTTCCACATCAAAGGTAGGACCCATGTTATAGATGGTGGACATTGAATTTGAGACCACATGATGGAAGGTTGATATTAAAGGTAGGCCTATATGATGAATGACCTATATTAAAGGTTGGGCCCCACATGATGGATGGTCCACAGCCAAGGTGGGACGTACATGATGGATGGTGGACATCAAAGGTGGGTTCCATATGATGGACTATCCACATCAAGTGGGCCCCACATGATAGTGATCCACGACAAAGGTGGGACCCACATGATGGATGGTGGACATAAAAGATGACCCCCTCATGAAGAATGATTCATATTAAAGTGGGGCCCCACATCAAGGTGGGCTCACATAATGAATGGTCCACGTCAAAGGTGGGACCCACGTGATGGATGATGGTCATTGAAGGTGGGCCCACATGATGGTCAGCTGATATCAAAGATGGGCCCACATGATGAATAACACATAATGAAGGTGGGGCCCCACACAATGAATGGTCCACATCAAGGTGGGCCCACATAATGGATGGAGTGGGCTTCACATTATAGATGACCCACATAAAAGTGTGGCCCCTCATAATCGACAATTCACATCAAGTGGGCCCCACCAATGGACGGTCCACATCTAAGGTCTCTCATTATGGATGACCCATATCCCAAGTGGGCCGTATAATGGATGATCCACATAGAAGGTGCACCCCACATGATGAATGGTGGATATCAAAAGTGGGCCCCACATGATGGACAATCCACTTCAAAGGTAGGGCCCACGCTATGGACACATCAAATGTGGAGTCCAAGGTGATGAGTAGTGGACATTGAGGGGCCCCACATAAAGAACAATTAGGAATGTTAGGCCCCACATGATGGATAGGTCCACCAAAACAACCACTTGGATTGCTCTTATATTAAAGTTGTTGTAATATTTAAAAATGACATCAATTACCTTTAAAAAAAAAGCTCTTACTTGAAAGTTTTACTAAACGTGTTTATTTTAAATAAGAGCTTTTTTTTTTTTTTTTGTAGAGATTTTACTAAACGAGCTTATTTAAAGCAGGGCTAGAACAAAAAATACTTATTGAAGTAGCTTTTATTCAAAAAGCTTTTATTGAATTAGAGTAGAGATACCAAACGAGCCCTTAGTAAGAGAAGAACCTAAGTCAATATTGTTAGGAAACGGACGCCTCAAATCATAGTTTTGCGCAAAGACCACCGGCCGGCCACACAGACCAGCAAAGGCAGCAATGTTGCTGTGTTATTTTTAGCCTATCCGACCGGTCGGCCGACCGGCCGGCAGGGGTGTCCGACCGGTCGGACGACCGGTCGGCAGTGTCCTACCGCAACGCGGTTTCTTGCGCGGTTTGCGCGCAAGAGGTTTCTAAATCCGTATTTTCTTCCTATTAAAGGGGTATTACGAGTTTAGATGTTACTAAGGTTGCAAAGGGGATTGAGGGAGCTTCTAGGTGAGAGAAAGAGCTTGGAGAATAGGGTTTTCTTCTTAGGTAAGCTTGGGATTTCTCTTGTGGGCTTGGGTTTTGGGTCTTGGGTTCCATCTCTTGTAAGTTCTGATATTATAGTGGATTGTTGTCGCTTTGTGCCGTGGTTTTTTACCCGTGAGGGGTTTTTCCACGTAAAAATCCGATTGTCTATGTGTGGGTGATTGCATGCATTGTGATTGCATTGTGTGGCTTGTTTGATTGAATTGTCTGCTTGTGTCCAGCTTTGCTTCCGTTGCCGGCCCTCCTATCCCAACAAATATTATTAAGAGAGAGAGAGAGAGAGAGAGAGAGAGAGAGAGGGGAAGCATAATCAAGCCATATTGCTGTTGCAAGAGCTTTCTTTTCCTTATCTTTGTCGAAGACCACTGCCTTGTGAAACCATGTTGAAGAGTTTGCCAAATTTGATTTGGTAGATTCTAAAACAAATGATGAATGAACCTGATGAGAATCCACCATTCCTAGCATCAAAAGCCATTAATGCATCTACTAATAAATAATATTAAAAGGAAATATAAGTCCTTGTTTAATTTGGTTTCTAGATAGGATGGAGCAAGCAAGGTTATAAATGAAAAGACCTTAACTCTTTTTTTATGCTAAAAAATACTTGACACCTCCTTCATTATAACTACGCATAAAAGAGAAATAGGAGAGAAGGAATTCTGAGGGACAATATGAGCCATTGATCTGAATCATGATTGTTTGACGCTAGAGCACCAGGTGAATCATGGCAATCGATTGTCAAACCTATTGTTGGAGAGTTAAAATTTCCTTGATATACATCAATAAGCCATCCTCTAACAGCCCCAGCTTTTAGATCAAGTGGTTGTTTGACATGGTATCAGAGCGGAAGGTTGTGAGTGTGAAAGTCCCTTGATATACATTGATACATCATCCTCTAACCGCTCAAGCTTTTAAATCAAGTAATTATTTAACATGGTATTAGAGCAGATGGTTAAATATTCCTAAAAGCATTAAAATATACCTTAGTTAATATATTCTAGAGGCCACTTATGGCCATTTAGGCAGGAGCCGTCGTGAACATGGCTTGTCATGAAAATCAGGATCTTGATCATACGTGCATCGCCTTTCTGTCCCACATACAAGTTACTCTCAACAGTTCTCTTAGACACAACCCGAGCCCGTCTGATCAACATATGGTCTTAAATTTTAGGCCCACCGCTGGTCCATACAGCTAATGTTTCAGTCAAAGCCCGACCTAAAGTGTGCCAAGCCCAAATAGCCAACAGGCCAACCTGACCCACTGACAGCCTTCGTGTTAGATGCCGACCCTGAGCTTGAAAGTTGAAGGCCCAATTACTTTTTCTTGGACCATGGTTTTAAAGCTGGTACGTGTTTGATGTGACTCATCTGAGTCGACTCTGTACTTTGTTCGACCCACTCTGACTCAATCACTACTCGGGCGAGTCCCAACTCAGGAATGAACAAGTTGGCCCGAGTGACCGGGTCTTTTAAACCATGTCTTGGACCGCGTTGTATCCGCTCTCCCACCAACTTGGAAGGTTGAAGGTTGAAACTTCAAGCATCAAAATTCCAACGCGGACAGACAGCCCTTGACGTTGACTCTAAGCGTTTGTGGCGTTCTCGTAATAAACCAGAAACAACGCGGGCATTTTTGTAAATCCAAACCGACGGATCCTTCCAGACTCGTTGTGCCGAGATCGGATTAGGTGAGACCCCGGCCGGCCACACCCGGGGCGGCCCTTACCCTGGATTCACCATGGGGCCTACCTTGATCTATGTATTATGTATCCACACCGTCCATCCGTTTTCTCAGATCATTTCGGACCGCATTTACCGTTGAAAGTGGAAGATCGTGTGGCCCACCTGATGAACGAACCAGCCTATATGTGGGACGGGGCACCTAAAATATTGCTCCAGTTTACACGGCTGTGATACGAAACACGTGTGCCACGCTGTCACGTGCGAACTAGTACTCGCGCAGGTTACTTTTCCAAGTCTCGTCCCAACGTGCAATGCCCGGTGCCAGTCGCGATCATAATATGGTACAAAACTCTGTACCGTACGCGTGGAAGATAGAGAGTGCATCAGGACCGTCCACCTAGTGGGATCTGGCTTCTGTACTAATTCATCTAAAAACCAGACAAACCAAGCCACCTTTTCTTCTCAACATTCAACAGTGAATTTCAACCGTTAACTACTTTTGCATTCTACCGTCCATTTGAATGCCACCTATCTGTTTTTGGAAACGCCTTAGCAAATGGGCCATCCGTGGTGGGTCCTCTAGGTTTAGTGTCTCGATCCACTCATATCATGCCACGTGGATTCTGTAAGGTAGGGTACTATCATATCATTTCTCTTGAACCTAAATAAAAGGTTCCCGCGTAAAAAATCAGCCACAAATAGCAAGATAAAAATGGGAAATCTTCGCCAACATGCAACGCTTTCTTTCCTGGCAGTGTGTCATATGTGTAGAACTTCCTATCCGTGAAAAATGGTGGGCCATACCATAAAGATCATCTGAGGTGGAAATAAGATAAACCGTTCATTGGGTGGGCCACACGTCAACATTGAGTAAAAACAACGGCTGTCCATTTATTTCTATGGTATAAGCTCGTATAATGAACGGACAGCCCTGATTTTCATCAAAACTTGTTTTTATGGTCTGGTACACATTTTGAACGGCTCAGATGTCTACATGGATGACACATTATCTGGAAAAAAGACGTTGTACCTAAAAGCTCACAGACAACGCTCTCTGTTTACGAGTTGTAGTTTGATACTCTGGCAGCGTTTAGTCCTTAATACGCAGGAAATTATACATGTGTCATACATTAACTCAATCAAAACCGAATAAATTGTGGAACCCAATATGGGTAAATCATAGTCACAGAATTAGATTAGTTGAGCAATATTAACCTTTGATTTAAGAGACACTTGTTCGTTTAAATTGGACCGTTGGATATATTCTTTGTTTTCATTAAATATCCACCAACCAATTGTCAGATAAAACAAAAAACCGTAACCTTTGGTTCATCGTACACCTATAGTGGGACCCACAATTTGGCCGGTTTAATTTTGATTGTTGTATGGCCGCGTATGCAATTTCTAAGTAATTTCTAATGGCCAGCGTATCAGTCGTCACTCTCCGGCAGAGTATTATAACCTTTCGTCCGCCTCTTTGCCGTCCCTCCAAAACCTCCCAAAATTTCCCTTTAAACAGAGCGAGAGAGAAGCGGCGAATTTTCAAAATGACAATATTGCCCTTCGCCCGGGAGAAGAAGAACCGTCGGCCCCTGCGGGCCCCACTCCTGGCCCAGAAGCACGGCGAAGATGCAGCAAGCATCGACCACGGCTTCGGCGGGGCGTCATTCGCTGGAGCCGTCTTCAATCTATCGACGACGATCGTCGGGGCCGGAATCATGGCATTGCCGGCCACGCTGAAGGTGCTGGGCCTAATTCCGGGTCTTGTGATGATCGTCCTGGCCGGAATCCTGACCGAATCATCAATCAACATGATCTTGCGGTCCGGGCGGGCGGGGCCGTCGCTGAAATCGACGGCCGGATCTTCGTACTCGGGCATCGTCGGTGAGGCCTTTGGCGGTTCGGGCCGTGCGATCTTGCAGACGTGCATCGTCGTCAACAATCTCGGGATGCTCATCATCTACATGATCATAATCGGTAAGAGTTTCTGTTATTTCGTTCGTAGCGGCCGATATTTCGGTTCTGGTTTTATAGAGAATATCGGTTTCGTATTTTCCTGATTTTTCCCAACAAGTGAAATCGACGATGATCTATTTTACTATTTCTATTTTGGGCAGTGGTTTACTGGTTTTAGCTAACATGCGCCAACGGGGTGCACTAGATAACACGAGCCTTCTCTCTACAGGACACGTGGCAGGTGCCGGTCCACTCATATACTTACGGAAGCGGATTGCGTGGTGTGCCACACACCACTGACCTCGGTAGTGTGTTGACGTCACCAAGTTCTCTGGCCCCACCATGATGTATGTGTTACATCCATACCGGCCATTCATTTTGCCAGATTATTTTAGTGCATGGAGAAAAAAATGAGGCAGATCACAAGCTCAAGTGGACCACACCTGCAGTGGGGATTGAATATCTACCATTGAAAACCAATGAGATAGTCCTATTATTGCTTTTTGTACAGTTTTGTCTTATTCCATGTTGGAACGTAATAGTCCTATCATTGTTTTTCGTACAGTTTGTCTTATTCCATGTTGGAACGGTAACTGTTTTTGTTTTCTGCCGTCCATTTAGTGGCCATAGATCAGATGGATAGGATTTTTCTAATCGGTTTGATTTTTGAGTCATAAACCATTCATTCTCCGGCCCTGGAAATGGGCCGACCTGATTTTCGCATCACTCTGCCCTTTTACTACAAGTGGGGCCCATTTTTCAGTGATCCAAACCGTTCCGATTTTAATAAAACTCGTTGACGTGACAATTTAAACCTTTGAAAAGGTTGATCAACAAATAAACGGGTAGAAAAAGGGAATACACCAACGGTTCCCATTCAACTAGGAAGGGGACTAATATTCTATGGCTAGGATCTCCCGATCTAGGGGAATTTTTGGAGCATGGATCTGTGAGTCCCATCCAATCAACGTTTTGGATCACTGGACAATGGGCACCACTTGTAGAAAATGAACGCACTGTGGGAGCCTTGTACAATCTCTTTACGTCAATCGCGACTAACCCTCCAATATGTGGGTGCTGAGTATCTAAACTTTTCATCCTCTGTAGAATCCTGACCAGCAATCAGTGACCTCCTAATGGATGGTTAAGATTCAAAACGGGGTAGAGAATGCTAAGAATGTCCGTCGATTGGCTAGCATGATCATAGAGGCTTCCGTTGGACGGTCCAGATCTACCTATGCCACCACGTTAGCAACAGCCATGAATAGCTAATCCATATAGGTTAGTTGCGATGGACAAAACAGTGCACAAGATACATTGGTTTTGACTAACATGCGCCTCCTGTGGGTGCACGCACCTCAGTGCGCACTGAGCGCACACAATCTTTCTTTCTATTTCTGGTAATAATAAATAAATAAATAAATATATATCGTGGGTGCAGGGGATGTGCTGGCGGGGAGTTCAAGTGGTGGAATTGACCACAGCGGTGTGATCGAAGAGTGGTTTGGAAGGCAGTGGTGGACCACACGCTCTAGCCTATTGCTTCTCACGACCGTCCTCGTTTTTGCACCGTTGATTTCACTCAAACGTGTCGGTGAGTCATTCTTTTAATTAGTGTGGACAACGCGGTGCCAACCTGTCATGTGGGGCCCTCAGTGAACATGACAGATTAAGTGAGACCCCTGACTGTGGGGCCCACTGTGATGTATGTGACTACATCCATACCGTCCATCTGCATTGAAAGCTCATTTTAGGGGATGATTCCAAAAACTGAAGGAGATCCAAATTGCAGATGGACTATTGTACAGGAAACAGTGGTAATTGACCGTTAATATGAAAAGTGATGTGGTTTGAGAAACCCTTAAGGGCGTTAATGGGTGGCCCACTTGATGATTGGGTGGGGCCTTGCCATTGATCATTAGCCCTAGTTCAGCTTTACCCAGACTCTGGACCTACATTTCATGCCTGGGCCCGGCCTCGGACCCCTGAGCCACTTGGCCTATTTGCGACGCGTGAGATTGATAAACCACATTATTGGTTGTTTTTGCAGACTCATTGAGATACACATCAGCGGTGTCGGTTGCATTTGCCATGGTATTCGTGGTGATCATGGTGGGGGTTGCGATTGTGAAGTTGATGAACGGTAGTATTGGAATGCCACAATTGCTGCCTGAAATCACTGATCAGGCATCATTTTGGAAGCTTTTCACAACGGTGCCGATTCTTGTTACGGCCTATATCTGCCATTATAGTGGTATAGTTTGGACTCTTTTATTTTGATTTTCACTCTTGATTTGGTTTCCACATTGTCCCCACCGTCCTCCAATCAACAGCTAGTATCGTCTGACCTTTCTCTGAGATGGGTCCTGTGAAAAAAAAAAGTTAGTAGTGAATGGGCCATGGTACATAGTCACAATGGTTGGACGGTTATAGCCTATTGGCTCCACTGAGTGGGGAAGGCCCATTTATTAGATGGTTAAGATGGCCCGATCAATGCAAAATTTGGTGGGACGCCAATTTCATGCAAACAAGTGTAAGGAGCCCCTGCAACATGCTGTGGGGCCCACCATGATGTCTGTTTGAAATCCACTCTGTCCATTAGCTGCACCAGCTAATGATCATACCAGTGGGGATGAGATATCCAACATTGAAACCTTCCTGGGGGCCAATGAAGTTTTGGATCGCACTTATATGTTTGTTTTCGCTTCATCCCAGTGGGACTCACCTGATGAACGGGTTGGATGGCATATGAACGTTAAGGTGGACCTCATTATAGTTTCAATGGCAGGCATCTCCATCCCCACTCTTTCCGGTGGTATGGCCCATTTAAGTTTTGGATCTGTCTGATTTTTGGTTTCTAGTCCGAAAATGAGCTGGCCCAACTGATGAATGAAGTGGATGTCAGAAGACGGGGGCCCAGAGTTTTTTTTTTTGTACGGGCTCCCTAAAACTTATGAGAAAACAAGATTCTTGGTTTGGATCATTTACACATACCTATCATTCCAGACCATCTGATTGATAGGCCACCCCTTCCATCGCACATGGCCAAAGATGACGACTTCTACCAACCGTCCAAGTGGGGGCTGATTATTGGATGGTTAGGAGCACCTAAAGCGATTGGGCTTTGGCCTAGAGTGGATGCTTCAGTGGTCAGTGGAGATGATTTTTAACTATATTAACTAACCTTGAACCAATCTGCAGTACATCCCATAGAGAATGAGCTCAAGGACCCCATGCAGATGAAGTCGATTGTGCGGTCATCCATCGTTCTGTGCTCGTCGGTCTATGTGGCCACCAGCTTCTTTGGGTTCCTCCTCTTCGGTGATGGGACGATGGATGATGTCCTGGCCAACTTTGATGGCGATCTAGGGATTCCTTACAGCTCCCTCCTCAATGATATCGTGAGGATCAGCTATGCGGCCCACCTGATGCTCGTCTTCCCCATTGTCTTCTTCACACTCCGCCTCAACCTCGACGGCTTACTCTTCCCGTATGCGGTCCCCATCGCATTCGATGGTCAGCGATTCTTCTCGATGACCGTTGCTCTTATGGGCCTCTCCTTCCTTGGCGCCAACTTCGTTCCAAGCATCTGGGATGCTTTCCAATTCACTGGGGCGACGGCCTCCATCGCCATTGGATTTATCTTCCCAGCTGCCATTGCACTCAGGTATTCTAAGCCGTTATATGTTGACAGCCCATCATGTGGTTGGCCTGGGCCATGATAACAACTAGAGCTCGAATAGTGACTAATCGGGAACTTCAACCATGTACGTAGTTTGTTCTTGTGGGACCCATGGTATGATGATGAAGACCATTGAATTTACTGGCTCCATCATAATGGACCATGCTCAAATAATCCCTCTGTCGGACAATCCCCACCTTTCAATTGCCGGCAATACAATACATGGTTAAGCTCGGATCTTCGAATGCCGGAGAGAGATCTGGGGGTGTGGTCCATCCATGATCGATCTTGGACAACACAACCATGGGCCCCACATGAAAACAATAGGGAAGTTGCCTATCAGGGGTGTCAGTAGGTTTGGGCCAGCCCCATCCCAACACCTAAGACCCAAGGCCTGTGCCCAGCAGTCCTAGTATAGCAAGCCGAAGCCTGAGACCAGAAAAATTGGTTAGTCCAGGACTCGGCCCACCCAGACCAAAAACTAACAAAATCCCTGTTTCCCACTTGAATGTTCTTAATCTATTCATTTATCGACTAGGTCACACATGCACAGCGAGAGATATTTTAGAGGAAAGAAACCAACAGTCTGCATTCAAGATGGGTGGGTCGCTTGAGGATTGGAATGCATATTTGTAGGATATAAGCATAACACATGTCCATGTAAAGTTAGGTCTGATGGGGCTAAAGTGACCTGAGCCCAAGCTAACCCAAAAATTGACCAGGCCGACATGTGAGGCCCAATCCCATCCCACAGGCCAAGCTAGGTTTTAGCACAACCTAGAGCCTGGCCGGGCTTGTCAGGCCAGGCAGGCAACCTGACTCAATAGCATTCTGTTTGGATCAAGAATTACAGTCATAATGTAAAAGTGACTGTCATTAAGATTTTACAACATTTGTTTAAAGTGGTATTTGGGCACATAATGCATATTGTAATATATATTGCATTGCAGTGGAAAATCTCCCATCCAAACATGCATTTTAGTGTATTTTTCCCATTGATTTGACATTGTAAAAGTATCATCATTATGATTTTACTACACCTATCCAAACACGGCAATTGTCAGTCAAATTACCATTGCACTGTAATTCGCAATCCAAACAGGCCCTTTTTCAAGTCACTGCTGCTTGAGCCATTTTAGTCGAACCTATGCTGAAATCAGTCCTTTTTCACAGGGATGTTCCTGGAATTGCCACAAAGTCAGACAGGGTCTTGTCGTGGGTCATGATTGTGTTGGCTGTGACGTCGAGCACGGTGGCCATTTCGAGCGACATTTATGCTGCCATTTCCAACGGAGGTGAGGTGGGCCGGTGATCTTAAGGAGTGGGCCATGGTTGTTTTGTTCATGAAGCTCTTGCATGCTTGAATGCTTGAGCCACGGCAGCTTTCGGAGTGAAGAGAGTCATGGAGATGATATATCGCAAATGTTTTAGAAGTGGGTCCTTGCGATTTCAGGTATTGCATTTGTACATGGACTATTTACAACAACACTTTTTGTTTTATATACTCCTTATTTTTAAAATTTTTTTTTTGTAAAACACAATAAGATTTTGTACTGTTGTATTACCAACAGTAGAAAGAAAAAGGGTGTATTTGATCAACCAGGGTGGGTGTAGATTTCAGTTCTTTCTGTGTAATGCTTTGCTCTCCTTTCTCTCATTGTTGTCATGATTTTGTAAAGCTCATATCTAAAAAGAGAAGGAAATATTCATTACAGAAGAAAAATAGAGTTGCAATTTTATCAATGTGTGGAATGGCGCGTTGTGGTGAAACACCAAAGGATATGCACTGAAAGTGTAACAAGTAGAACCATAGTTCTAAAACTCAGCGAGTCGACTCGAAACTTGGTCGAGTCAACTCAACTTGATGAGATTTCAGGCCATGTCATCAGGAAATTCGATCCTGAAACAGACTCTGTACCAACTCAGAAAGACTTGTCTGAGTCGTTCTGTAGATGCAGCGAATGGAAGTAGAACCCATAGGCATAAGCATTAACCATTTCACCACACATTGAGTTGTTGCTTATTTTACTATATTATGTTATAGGAATGTAAAAAGTTTATAATCAGTACAAAATCATTTATTTTAATATTTTATAGTTATTAATATCGAGTCAATCCGGTTCAAGTCTACATTGAGTCGAGTTGATTTTTCAAGTTTTTG
This sequence comes from Liriodendron chinense, assembly GCA_003013855.2. Taxonomy (NCBI): domain Eukaryota; kingdom Viridiplantae; phylum Streptophyta; class Magnoliopsida; order Magnoliales; family Magnoliaceae; genus Liriodendron; species Liriodendron chinense. The sequence continues at coordinate 1,281,039 of ML058590.1, forward strand.
AACTATGAGCAGAACTCCATTGGGACTCAAAATAATCTATGGAGTTGTGTAGGACTCCATCTGTCCAATGATCACATAGTAACAGGATGATTTCACCAAATTACCTAAATGCATATCCTTTTGTTTTGAAACCTTCCTCATGTCCACATATGAAAATTCTTCCAGCCACTACTGTTGTGGAAATGGGATTGCTAGTCTTCTCCACTTTGCACCCTTACCCTGGGGAAGCAAATAGATGGGAGGGAGAGCTTCCGACTGTGTATAGGTTTGGGGACCCTAGTTCTGTTTAAGTAGTTGCATGAGAGATGAGTTTGAAATTCATCGCAACTCCTCAAAGGCTCTACATGATTTTAGGATTGCAAGTCTATTGAAAACACTATGTATCACAGTCCAAGCGCACCATCATTACACGAATTCAAGATTGATCACAACTCTAGTGGTGCCCACTAGTATACCTAATCACAATATCTGACCCTTAGGGTAAAATCCAGACCATTGATCAATTAGACCCACCTTATAGAACTCTTACATATATTAGAGATTACTAGGATCATTTGTTATTTATTTATGTCGAATTATGCCTTGGTATTGGGTATGGCACTTTCAATGCACATCAAAAGGAACTGGTTCACAAGACATGGAAAGAGGTGGGGGAGCCTATGGTTAAAGGGGAGTTATTTAATAGAAATGCTTCATTGCTCTCAGATCACTATAAGTTACGGTGCTTAGTTGCAATGTGACACTTGGACTGTACAATCCATTGATCTAGACTGTTCATTAGGTTGAATTACATTCAACCATCATGGATTGCTTATAATTCTAAAGAATCATTTTGTTAGATAGTAGCCATCCCAACTATGGCTTGAAAAACTGATGACTACGAAAATAAGGCCAGATCGAGGATTGTTAGATCATTGTATTAGTACTATTTTTGCATTGTAGCCAGAAGTATGTTATGGACTTAATGGACAGTTCAGATCAATTGATTGGATTGTCTAACTAAACTTAGGCAACTAGGACTATAACTTATAGTGCTCTGAGAGCACTTGAGCTTCTTCTTTTTTTTATTTATCAGATATGTTGGGAAATCAACACCACTGGAAATGGGTATTTTTCAATGAGAAAATATCTATTAAAGGGGCATAATTATCGGTAGTAGATACCAAATGTTATTCTAAGATTAAAGCATTTCAACCATTTTAATTATTTAAAAATTACGGAGGCTGTCCAAAATGCAAAGGAATAAACTCAGATGATCAAATAGATAAAATATCCCAATCTAAGAAAATTCACATTTTGTAGATATCCCATCTAAGGTGAGACCCATCATACAAGCAGTTTGGATTGTTGTAAGATGACCTGGTTTAAAAGCTGAAGTCTACACATTCTATAACAATATGTTTTGATATATTCTAGCAAGTAAACTGCCCACCTGCTAGCCGGAAGATGCCTAGGTGTTTCAACAGCAGGTCTCAGGTTAGAAATACTAGAGACACACTAACCCCACCGGTAGGTGGGTGCATCATGTGACTAACCGTGTGGGTGCATTGTGCAGCTAACAGGGTGGATGCATTGCATGACTAACATTCAAAAAGTGCTCAAGAGTTCTCGTGAGAAGTGGGCCAAACCTCTTTTTTACACAAATGATAAATGCTTTCATCTCTTGTGGAGTGGATAAAATCAAAGAAGGTTGATGAGGCTGAGTGGTAGATTATTGATTGTTAAGGGCCTATTTAGATTGAAGGATTCAAACCACAATTATTGCTTTTGACACCCGTTGGATACTGTGGTAAAAGCTGATTATGCTCAACTAGTGTTAGGATGAAATTTCCTGAATCGAGACCTCACCTGTTGTTCCCTTGAAGCGAGAGGAACATTATGTAAGTAGGCCCCACTGTGATGTTTATGAGAAATCCATTCCGTCTATCAGTTTTGCCAGCTTGTGTTAGGACATGAGCATTGAGGCAGATACAAACTCTGAGTGAATCACATGATAAGAACAATGGAGATTGTGAAGGTATGAATCCTCGTTAAATACAAAAGACAACACCGTATAGACGCATAGGTTTTGATTGAATTCCAAAAAATGGCTTGCTTTTAAACTGTTTCCTAAAACCTTTCTATGGTTTTGAAATAAAGTTTACAAGCCACTCATTTTGATTTTGTGCAAGGCTAGCGGAATCCACTGCTATGGGTGACTACGTCATGGGTCACATGATGATGATGCATTTGCTTGATTCACATCATCCATCATTCTTTCATCATGATTTCAGAGCATGAGCCCAAAAATAAAAAAGATCGAAATCTAATTTGTACCCACCAGAGTTAATAGTGAAAATTAAAACCTACCATTAAAAATATGCTAGGGCCCTCTGTAATTTTATTTTATTTTTTGTCATCCAACCTGTTGATTAGGTAATGAGGGCTCATTTTAATTCTTTTCTTTTCATCCAACATGTTTGAGCCCCCAAAAAGTTATCAAAGGTAGGCATTTAATCCACTTGAGATTTGAATCTGCCTCATATTTGGCCCATGCCCTAAACAACCTTGCAAAATGGATGGACGGTATGGATGTATCAAATGCATCATGATGGGGCCCACGATTTTTGAAACTCCAATGGGAAGGTGGTGCTGAAGGAGCGCCACTTGGCTGCGACCTTGAACCAGCAGAGGCGGATTTCTGTGAAAGGCAGGGGAAGTTAGGTGAGGCCTAGTGTGATGTTTGTGAGAAACCCAGCTTGTTAATCTGTTTTTCGAGTTCATTTTAGAATATGCAACAAAAAATGAGTTCGATCCAAGACTTTAGTGGGCCACAAGAGAGGAAACAATGGGGATTGAACCGCCACAATTGAAATATTCGTATGTAAGGCTGCACACAATTCAATTTATGATCAATTTATCGATTGAATCGAATCGTTCTCCAAGATCAATTCAATTCAATTCTTTTTTTTTAAAAAAATTCAATTTCCATTTTCAGTTCCAATCAATCAAATCAAAAATCAAATTGATCTATATCGAATTGAATATATATATATATATATATATATATATATATATATATATATATATGAAATAGATACATCATATAGTGTGTTTTATCTATGCCGTCCATCCATTTTTACATCTGAATTTAAGGAAAAATTCTAAAAATTAGAAAGATATATATTTCACATTACCACACCACAACAAAACAATGGGGATTGAACGTCCACCATTAAATTCTTCCTAGGGCCCATTGTAGTGTTTATTTACCATTCAACCTGTTGATAAGCTCACATAGACCTTGAGGAAGGGAAAAAACAAATATCAGCTTGATACCAAACTTCCAATGCCCTAAAAAGTTTTCAACAATAAGTGTCAATCCCCCGCTGTTTTGTTGTGGTGTGGTCCACTTGAGATTTGGATGTCTCATTTATGGGATAATGTCTTAGAATCAGATGGAAATGGATGGAGGACCTAGATAAAACACATACACCATGGTAGGTCCTACAGAGCTTTGAAACCACCTTTTTGCATATCCGCGCCTACCCAAGAGTCTAAGACAAATTGGATTGCATACTTAGTAACTCAATGCGCTTGGCGTACTGAGTAAACTTTGTGAGGCCTATGGTGATTTATTCATTTTATCCACTCCGTTCATCCACTTTAAAAGATAATTTTATGTCTCGAGCCCAAAATTGAAGCATATACAAAGCTCAAGTGGCGCACACCACAGGAAACGGTGTGAATTGAACCTCTACCATTGAAAAATTATTGTAGGCCACGGAAGTTTTGAATCTAGCTGATATTTGTGTTTTTCATTCATACATATCTACCTGACCTTACGAACAGGTTGGATGACAAATAAATGTCACTGTGAGCCCTAGGAAGGTTTCAATGGTGGAAATTATTATTCCCACAATCCCACTGTTTCCTATGGCATGGTCCACCTAAGCTTCAGATATGCTTCAATTTTGGGCTCAACGGCTAAAATGAGTAGGCAAAACAAATAGACGGTATGGTAAACCAAAGGCATTCAAAGTAGGCTCAACTAAGTTTACTCAGTATTACAAAAGTGTACTAACTTAGTACGTAATTTGAAGTTCGCTAAGAGTGAATTAAGTGTTACGTTGGTAACAACTTAGTGGGTGTTACCCCTACCTGTGTGGGGCCTACCTTGACGTATTTTTTGTATATCCATTACGTCCATCTAATTTTACATCTCATTTTAGGACATGATCCAAAATTATAAGAAGATCAAATCTCAGGTCGACTATACCAAGAGAAAGAGTGATGAATAGCCATTAAAAACATTTTTCAGGCCTCAAAAGCTTTGGATCAATACGATCTTTCTAATTTCCATATATGAACTAGTTATTATGCATATGTTTTCAGAAGTATTTCTACTAATACTACTATTCGAGGTATTATAAAATTCAAACCTACAAAACTTATAAGTTTTCAAATTGCAATGTGTGAAAAATCGAATCGAATTGAATCGAAAAATTCATCAATTCAATCTCAATTCAATTCTAAAAACATTGGGTCAATTCAATTTCAATTCGAAATTTCAAAATTAAGATGAATTCAATTTCAATTTCAATTTTGAAAATTTAAGATGAATTCAATTTAAATTTCATCCAAAATCGAATTGATCGAATCGATGTACAGCCCTATTCGTATGGCCACAAAAGTTGTATGATGATCAGTTTTTGAGTTTTTTCAGTTCATCCAAATGGGAATGACCTTATAAACGGTTTGGATGGCATATAAACATCAACTTGTAGCCTAGGAAGGTTTCGACGGTAGGCATTTCATTTTCCAGTTTTCTCTCTTGTGTCGCCCACTTGAGTCTTGGATCCGGCTCATTTTTTGTCGGAGGTCCTAAAATGAGCTCGCAAAATGGATGGACTGGTGGATTACTCACAGGCATCATGGTGGGCTCCACTTGGCTTCCCAACACAGTAACTCCCTCTGAAAGGTTTTTGCAAGAAACTTGCATTAGCAATCCGCGATGTGTGGTGTGGCCCTAGGAAGGTTTCAATAGTTGTGATGGTGTGGCCCTAAGAAGGTTTCAACAGTGGGTGTCATTTATCCCTCCTTTCCCATGGAAGAGAAAAAGGAGAGAGAGAGAGAGAGAGAACATGGTTTTTTTTTTTTTTTTTTCCCTCCTCCGTGCGTTTGTCTCAAGGGTGGAATTGTCATTTAAAAATGCAGTATAAAATAGGTACTGATTTTAGACCGTGTGCATTTTTTTGTCTAATGGTAGAAACCATAGGCAAGTTTTAGGAAACAGTCGGGGCTCGGGGCCTTGCCTTGTTGGTAGACTCTATGGAGTTTCAACAAGAGGTCTTGTCTCATTCGGGTGAAATTCCAGCTGCTGACAGCACCAGTGGGTGCGTTGCATGATTGATTGGGTAGGTGGGTTGCATGACTGACCAAAAAAAAAAAAAAGTAAAGTTCTAAGCAACAGTTTAAAAGCAAAATCTTTTTAGAATTTAACCAAAACTTAAAGTAGCTATGCCACGTTGTCTCTAAATACAATCCAAGCGATCTAATATGATTTTTTATATATTGTGCTTTCAAACAATAGAACAAACATAGAATAAACATGTATACTTCTCTAAATTACTTGGGTGCTCTTACTTTTTGTTGAAAGCTCTTTCAATAGCCTTTAAAAATTCAAAATTTAGGAGTAAGAAACGTAATTATGTGGAAAAATAATTACACTCTTAAGAATCCGAAAAATAATTAAGGAAAATTTACCCACATATGATAAAGATTATTTAGAATAGGGTAGATCATGCACATGCACACATGTAGAGTGTTTAAAGCATACATGCATCTTTTCAAGCCGTCGGACTAGGGAATAGACCAAAATGAACACTGATTGTTGGTGCTTAATATTAGAATGGACAGTTAGGAAAAATGATCCACAGCCAAACAGGCAAAGTCCAATGTTCCTAAGATGAGGATCATTCCAGGCCGCGTGGTATGCTAGAGTATGGTACACTTTACCTTATATGGAGTGTTAGAGATTGAGGTTTGGTACCAGATATACGTTCCTATGTACCAGTACATGTGTGTTGTTGGGTTTTTCCAAAATAAAAAAAATAAAAAAAGAAAATGACGGATTTTTCAAATATATAAAGGAAAATGTAGAAGAATGATTGTGGCTTTTGGTAATTGTCGGTGGCCTGTTCATTTACGGACAGTGATGGGTCTTGGTATACGGAGCATTTTTTATTTCAAATTAATGATGAAGAGATGTCATTAATGATAGAAGGAAGTCATTGATGAAGAAGCATGATCTTAAAAAGTCATATATACATATGTGCTTTTTTAAAATAATAGCTCTTTAATGTCTCATGAAACTCTATATAAATCCATTTTTTAGTCAATTTTAATTACACCGACAACAATTTCAACAATTTCCTCTCCTTTCTTTTTCTCCATTTTCGTTTGGGATGTTTTAAAAAATTGTTGTTTTTTTAGACAATAAACTGTAAACAATTTTTTCAAGAATTAAACTACAAACAAATTTTCAATGAGTAAACAATAATAGCATAGAAGTCAAGGGTGTATACTTTAAAAATGTATTTTGGTGCGGCTTTTCAATTTTAAATGTTGAAGCCCATATTTCTCAAGTTTTAGAGGAAAATCATGTTATATTTTTGGAGGCCGATTGTAACTCTCTTACAAACTAGTTCAATCAATAATAGGATGCCAATATTGCTTTGAAAATAGCGATATTGTCACGTCCCTTTTAAGCAAGTATATTTTTATCCTTCCGTCTCAACTCTTACATGCACTAGTCACCACCTTGTGCACATCTTCAGGCCCAAAAATAAGGCTAGGCAACTCATCAGAGTCGCTGAGCAATGAAGGTGCACTGTAAGGACGGTCTATATTCACTTTCTTTACAAGTACATGTACGATAGAAAATACCCGCATCCATAGCTCAAGTGGAAGATCAAGTGAAGATAGCCATGAACATGGCACCGCTTCCCAAAGTGGGGGTGGCTAACATTGCCATGTGACTAACAGGGGGTGGGCCAGGCCTGTCCTGTAAGGCTGTCAATGGGCCAGGCCTGGGTCGGTCTCAGCCCAGATTTTAGTGTTAGGACTCTGTGGGCCCTCTGTGATGTATGTGTTTTATCCACGCTATCCATCCATTTCGCAAGCTCATTTTAACATGTGGACCACACGACTGAAACAGTGGGAATAATGACATTCACTGTTTAAACTTTCGTGGGTCCACGGTGATGTTTATTTGTCATCCAACTCATTTACAAAGTTACTGAATGATGGGAAACACAAATATCAGATTGATCCAAAACTTCTTTGCCCCAAGAAGTTTTCAACGTTATTCCTTCAATCCCCACTATTTCCAATGTTGTAGATTACTTGAGCGTTAGATATTCTTCAATTTTCGGCTCATGCCTTAAATGACCTGCAAAAATGGATGGATGGCATGGATAAAACACATACATCACAGTAGGCCCCACAGAGTCCTTACACCAGACGCAGATTCCTGTCCCTGTAAGAGCCATCACGATGGACGCGGATTTCCTGCCAAAGCCTTCGCAGGAAGTTCTGCGCTGGAACCTAGGTGGACCTATAGTGATGTTTTCTGATAAATCCACCCGTCCATCCGTTTTGGGAGCTCGTTTTACGACATGAGAAGAAAAATGAACCTGATCCAAGGCTCAAGTGGCCCGAAAACGTGAGGATTGAACATCCACAGTTGAAATATTTGTGGGGCCACAGCAGTTTCGAATCAGGCTAATATTTGTGTTTTCAGTTCATCCCAGTAGTAGTGACGGTATGGATGTCATATAAACATCACTGTGGACCCCAGGCAGGATTCAATGGTAGTAATTTTCCTACCCACCTTTTCCCTTAGTGAGGCCCACTTGAGTCTTGGATCTGGTTCATTTTTGTTCTCATGTCCTAAAACGAGCACCCAAAACGGATGGGCGGGGTGGATTTATCAGAAAACATCACTGTGGGCCCACGTAAGTTCCCAGCGCAGGAACTTCCTGCGCAATTTTATTCATACCGTTCATCCATTTTGCCAAAAAAAAAAAAGAAAAAGAGAGAGGTAGCTCCAGGGCTTAAGCAGACGTGGGAATTAAACAACTATCATTGAAAACTTTTTGGGGGCCGTGAAGTCTTGCATCAAGCTGATATTTGTGTTTTCCCTTTATCAAGGTCCATGTGACCTTGTAAACGGGTTGGATGGCAATTAAACATCATCAGTGTGCCGCACAAAGGTTTCAAGAGTGGGTGTCATTATCACTTCTGCTTCCTGTGGTATGTATCACCGGAGCTTTGGATCTGCCTCATTTTTTGGATTTTAGTATAAAAAGATATTGCAAAATGGATGGACGGTGTGGATGAAACACATACATCACGGTGGGCTCTAGAGGAGAGTGTGTTGGGTTGACTTTCAAATTCTGGAGGGGCCAATTGTCAAGGACACCCAGAAGCTAGATGGGCCCAACATGATGTTTGTAAGAAATCCATCTCATTCATCCATTTTTCCTGCTCAAGTTAGGACATGAACCAAAAAATGATGCAGTTACAAATCTCAAGTGGGCCACATGACAGGAAAAAGTGGACAGGGAAATGACTACTGTTGAAACCTCCTAGGCCCACTAGGATGATTATATGCCATCAAAAAGAGCTTATAAGGTCATTCCTAGTGGGATGAACTAAAACAAAAAAAAAATTTATATATATATATATATATATATATATATATATATATATATATATATATATTATAGAGAGAGAGAGAGAGACATTTTAACTTAAATGTTCAAATGAGTGAATTTGTGGCCTAATAAATAATGAAGAGCTGATTAACGTATTAGAATATAGCATTCTTCCGCATTAAATCTAGTTTGCTAATTATGGGTTTTCGGTGAGTCGTTGTAGGGCCATTGTGATGGATGTGCCTTATATCCAGACCGTCCATCCGTTTTTACAGCTAGTTGTGGGGAATGATCAGGAAAATGAAGTAGATCTAAATCTCATGTGGACCATGATATACAATAAAGAGTGATGATTGAATGCACATCACTAAGAGCTTTTTCCAAGCCATCGAAATATTTATTTTCCATCTAAACTGTTGATAAGGCCAGACAGACCTGAATGAAGGGACCACAAAAATATCATCTTGATGAAAAACTTTGGTAGCCTCTAAAAAGCTTTTAATGTTCAGCGTCCAATCAGAATTGCTTCCAACGGTGTGGTCCACCTGAGATTTGGATTTGCTGTATTTTTTAGCTTAGTGCCCTAAAAACGATTTAGAAAAACGGACTGAAAGGCATGGATATAAGAAATATGCTTAATCGCGGGCCCTATAGTAAGGGATCCACCCAACTTGGTGAATAAGCTCGTGTATATCATTACCGATGAAGATGGATGACGGATTGCTTGGAAAGCCTCTGGCAGGGCTTCCTCTTATGGAAAGTTAGGTGGGGCCACCTATTGTTTGTGAGAAATCCAACCTGCCCAGTCATTTTTATAAGGTTAGTTAGGACGTGGCCACAAACTAGGCTGATCCAAAACTTACGTGCGCTGCACGACAGGAAATAGAGAGGATTGAACGTCCTACCATATAAACATTCAGTGGGGCCGCAAAAGTTTTGGATCAAGCTAATATTTTTGCATTTTCAGTAGAAATGACCGTAAAAATGGTATGGATGGTACACAAACATCACAGTGGACCTGTGAGGTTTTAACGGTGGGCATTTCCCTATCCTATCGTGCAGCCCACTTGAGTTTTGGATGTACCTCAATTTTTTGGCTCACTGTCTTGGCGTGATCTAGCAAAGCAGATGGACTGGTAGGTTTCTCACAAACGTCACGGTGCTTCCCTTGTTAGGGAGTTAGTGAGAAAGGGTTTCACATACTATATGCATAAAGGCACAATTTTTTTAGCCCCCACCATGATGTATACGTTAATCCATACTGTCCATCTATTTTCTGAATTCATTTTAAGGCATGAGCACAAAAACGACTAGACACAATGCTCAAGTGGACCACACCACAGAAAACAGTGGAGATTGAATGCCTACTACTGAAAACTTAATGGGAGCCACATAAATTTTGGATCATTCTGATATTTGTGTTTTCCATGTATATAAGAAAAAAGATTGGTAGCTAGGTTTTGTCAATCAGATAATTTTTCGGCACATACAATCTAAGATGAGGCGCAATGGAAACAAAACTGTGCACGCTATTTGGATACATTCCTATTTAGAGTGTGTTTGGATGCTCAGTGGGTCCCCAGTGAACCATCCTAATTCACCTCAATTGAATGGTCAGAGTTTTAAGGTGAAAATTTTGGCTTCCCCCATGCACACAGCCGCTCCAGATATGAAAGATGAGGGAGAATGCTAGTTTTCTCATTGAACTCCAATTGAACTGCATTTAATTGGAGAAATTTTTCTAGATATTAAATCGTTTCCTTTTCTGACATTAAATATGGAGGATGTATCCAACTGGTTGATTGGTCGTCAACGTTTGGACTGAGAGTCTCTCTCTCTCTCTCTCTCTCTCCTATAATATATATAAGCACTCTCCAGTCCAACCGGTTGTCCACACTTTGCAGTCCACCTTATATTTTTTCGAACCTGTTAAGTGTTTGAAATCCAATCCTCTATTATGGCCCACCATGAGATCCCTAGTTCAAAAGCCTATCTATCATTATGGAGCTACATATAAAAAGTGATAGCATGTCATACAAAATCCGGTTACACGGGTCAATGGACTGATTTGTATGAATGTTCTTGTGTGGGCCACTATCATAAATTGGATTCAAACAGTAACGGGTTGGAAATATCCTTGGATGCCAATGGACTTGAGTGCCTATTATATATATATATATATATATATATATATAACAACAAAACACACACACACTAGCTGATCCAAAACTTCTGTGGCCCCATGAATGTTTCGACGGTGGACTTCAATCTGCACTATTTCCTGTTGTGTGGCCCGCTTGAGTTTTGCATCAGCCTCACTTTTGGGGTACTCTCACAACATGAGCTGAAAAAACGGATGGAGGGAGTGGATTTCTTACAAAAATTGTGATGGCCCCACCTAGCTTCTGAGCTCTATGGCAGGCAATCCGCGTCCTATTTAACTTCTAAATCCTAGTGGGCCCACCATTTTAGCGGTTTGGATTGAGTTATTTATGCCACGTGTGTAGTACACGTGTTAAATTTACTTTCCAGACGACTAACGATAGCTGTCATACTCTGCCAGCGGACCTAATCACTCCTCTTCACAAAACGGCCAGGTTTCATTTGAAAACCCTGCAAATTCCGCTTTTCAACCGAAGAATTTTTATGATACTCGAGCCGAACATATTCCCATTTGAAAAGCCAGTTATACTCGGGTTCTCAGTTTGTACGAGCCGATGGTTCGATGATCCAGACCGTTGATCTGTTTGAAACATTGCTGATAGACCATTTGAAGAAAGTACAATCCTGACTGTCAATCCATGTCCTGGAAATTGATGACTAAGAAAGAAAAATGCACAGCCGTCCACATCCAAACAAAAAGGCCCATGATCAGAATCTTTTAACATCACGATCTACCCACAATAACATGACAATAGTCTAGATCGCTGACGCATGGACAAATGAACGGTTGAGACAAACTGACCGGCGGTTCGGATTCTTTGAACACCTGCCACCCACCTGATGATCTTATTTCTATAATTTTAGTTATTTACTATCCAGCCGGTTCCTAGCCCAGGAACGGACACGGGCTCTGAGGCTCCACCGTGATAATATGGGCTTTATCCACACCGTCCATCAATTTTCCATATCACTTTATGTAAAACCCCAAAAGTGAGGCAGTTCCAGTTCTCAAGTGGACCATATAGTAGAGATTCAACATTCACCGTTGAAAACTTTTTGGGGCCATAGTAGTTTTAGATGAAGCTGATATTTGTGTTTTCCCCTCATTCAGGTCTATGTGACCTATTAACCATAACAGTAGGCCCTAGGAAAGTTTCAACAGTGAATGTCATTATCACCGCTATTTCCTGTGATGTGGTCCGCTTCATGGTTGGATCTGCCTCATTTTGTGGCTTGTGCCCTAGAATGTTATGGAATTGTACATGTGGAATGTGAATTACTTAAATCAAACCGTCCAAAGTTGGGCCCCAATTCGTATGGATTGCATGTCCAAACATTAATTGATTTAGTCACATAGCTGGCAGATTTACGGCGGTTGGGCACCATAGATTTGAGGAGAAGCAAGGAGAAACCACTTGATTTATTAAGTTTGGCACCATAGATTTGATGAGAAGTGGATTTGAAAGGAATTCAAGAGAATTATCCTCTAAAAAAAAGTGTGATTTGAGAAGAAATTCTCCCCAATGCAAACCCAACTGCATCCCCAACCGTGGGACCCAACATGATGTATGTTTTCCATTTAACTAATTGATAAGGTCACAAGGACCTGGGACCAGACAAATATTTGTTTAATTCAAAACTTTTGTGCATCATAGAATGTCTCACTCTCTACTTGTTTTTCTTATTTTATGTCCACTAAAGATGCGGATCTGCTTTAATTTTTGGATCCTAGCATAATATGATTTGTAAAAGTGGATAGACGGCATGAACTTAAAATCGAGGTTGATAAGGTGGGATTCAAATCCACACCATCCATTCCCTTATGTCTGATTTCTCTTCAATTCTTGGCTGCCAAGCAAAAAATTAGGAATTGATAAGAATAGAAATTGATGAGAATTCATATCATGAAATCCACTTCCCATCGCTTCCTCTCACATCAATGGTGCCAAATAAGCTTAATGAAATTCTATTAGCCGGGAAATGAAAATAATCTATTAGCTGGAAATGAAAATAATTGACGGTCTGTAACCGAAGCAGAAAATGTCGGCTAATCAGATATCAGGATCATCCACTAACCATGATTTTGATCAAATGAACTAAATACAGTTTCTCTCACAATTTGAACGGTTTTTACTGAGTTGATACTTTTTACATTTACAATTAAAGAGTGCCTACGTATCAACCATCACGCACAACCAGAGCATCAAATAATTCCGCTTTTTTTACTAATTACTCCAGTGCTAGTTGATCACTATTTAAAAAATGGTGGTGACTCTCTAAATGTCCATGTTTCGTATTTTTATTGAAATCAAGACCGTCCAAATATCTTATCCAACTCTGGATTGATTATAAACCAAAATTACACCAATCATTTAATACAACCTCTCGATTTTATTCTTTAAACAATTCATTCAATATTCACCAATTGGATGGTTTGAATTACTTGATCATGTATATTTACGAATTTGACCTATGATTTGGACGTATGGATATATGTAAATCATTTCCGTGTGTGAGGAGATGACCCCCTAGTATTTCCAAAATGGTGGTAAACTATCATAGGAGCATTCTATTTCAACATGTCCATAGCGCTGCCGCTCCAACGGCTACTTCCTTACAGAAACCCCAGTATAAGAACCCCTTCTCTTCCTCAAAACTCTCTCTCTCTGTGTAAGAAAAGTACAGAAAACGGTCCGATTTCCCCTTTTCTAGGGTTTCCAAAACCCTAATTCTTCCCCGAAATCCTCTCTCCCTCTCAATACATCCGGAGATTCTACCATAGATCTGAGAAATGGAGGATTTTCCGACCGATCGCAAGGAGGAGGCTCTGATGCAAGACTACGACGACGAGTTCTACGAGGAGATTGAAGCACCCAAGTTCGTGGATTTCACTGACCCTGATCGATCACGGCCTGATGACAGTTCTTGGTTCTGCGTGCGCATCGGTAGGTCTCGATCTCCCCCTGTTCATCTGATCTGTTGTTGTTCTTGCCTGCTCTGATTCGGTCTGGGATTTCCATCACCCTATCAGATTTCAATTTTCGTCCGTTGATAGTCTTTTCGATTTTCTCCCTCCCATGTTGTTGTGTGAATTCTTGTTCTGGATCAATTCATGCGAAGAGAGATTGAAGGTCTGAATGGCTGCAGGCGTGCTGAAGTGGCACGCCTGTATTTGATCCGGTCCATGTTCGTGTTGGGGTTAGATCTGGACATTTCCCATCCCTTGGCAGGCCCACCTGATGAGCATGTATGTCCTGATTTGAATTATGTGGGATGTTCATGATTACCCCACGTAATGATCGGCCCTGATCTCACGTACATGTTTCACACTGGAATTTGTTCCATGATTCATCTTTTTCATATTCTCCAACATGAATCGTCGTAGTGTTCCTCTATATGAATTTTGATCTGTTTGCGACCGAACTGGAAATATACATTTCTAGCCAGCGATATATAATATGGAGCTTAACTTTAGTGATCTGGACTGTTAATCTGATGGGCCCCAACTTAATTGGGAAATGATGAATTGCAGAAGAAGTAGATAGAACTCGAGAAATAAATTCAGAAAACGTACATAGGCTTAAATGGGGCCCTTCTCCATACTTCTGCTCCTCACTATACTTGTAAAATGTTCATATGACATTTTCTTGAATTATTGCTGTAGCTTTCAGTTTTCTCTAATATCCATTATTGATAGGAAAAGAGTGGCATTTTCTCGAAGGGGCGTGCTCCTGTGGTACCAAAACCACTTTAAGCTACGGTGGTAGTGGACAGAACTGAGGCCCAGGTGATGTATTAAGGATGGTGGTACTGTCCATAAGATGAGTGACCTCATGTTTACCCGTGGTAAATCAAACTCAGATGATCAAAAAATTGGGTGGGCCACACCACAGGGAACAAGTTGAGAGTGGACACCTACCACTGATTGGAATGGTGGACACACTGAGTAGTTCATCTGCAATCCAGGCTATTCATAACTTTCTTCTGACCCAGATGATGAATCAGGCCCAAAAATCACGCTGTTTTGCAAATAAGGGCGGCCCGGTGCAAGTCAAGGGTGGGAATTCTCTCCCTTCTTTTTTCCCTGTGCTGTGGACCATCTGAGTGTTGGATTGGGCTATTTTTTGCACATGGGGCTAACATGAGCTAACAAATCTGGCGAACAGGTTGGATGTCCTGCATACATCGAGACTCACAGTTACCACCATTGGCTTACAGTGGTACCAATACCACTGGAGGCACTCTTTCTTGAATCCAAATATGAAATTTATGGATGTGTATTTATTATCTTCAGGATGTGACCAAAAGCATGAGGAAGTTGATCCTGATGCTCTTTACAAAAGTTTCGTTCTTCGGGTATGTGATCCCTTTGGTTTGTTTTTCCACCAATGTCATTATTGTGTAACTTTCAAATGTGACGCTTTTGAACCATACAATACAGGTAATGGCAGCAAGGAGTCCCAACTTACGCCTCCGAAAAGCACTAAGTAGACGAGCTCCAAGGTATGTGAAAAACTTTGATACTCCAGCAGAGTGTGATAGATGATACGCAGGCACTTGGAAATTGCTACACATGGCATACAATTAGTCAAATTAATCATCAAAATTATGGTATCCAGTGTAGATTTATCATGGACCAAAAATTAAGCTTGTTTGTTCATCTGACTATCAGATTGGTGGACATTCATTGGACGGTTAAAATAATATTAAAAAGAAAAAGAAAAAAAAGAAAGAAAAAATCCAATGGTCCTCTTTCTACAAACGAGTGTCAGAATCAGACGTTAGGATTGTTCAACCAATCTGATCTTGGGTTTGCAACTCAAAGACAGTGGAATGCACAATCTAGTATATGCAGCTTGTACAATTTCTGAGTGCCTGCATAATTCAAGCATCATATGCAGCTGGAGTATCGTATAACTCCTTTTTTCTCATACTAATATCATTCGGATCATCCAATAACAGAAAGACTTCATTTTTCTAGTGCAATCGTCAAATGCCCTCGTTCTGCACCTGCGAAATCTGCCAAGGATAGGATACCGAGATTGACCATGATGACATCAATCTCTCAAAAGGCTCGTGATAGCAAAGTGAAAGTTTCTCTTATTTCCAAGTTGAATTCAACTCCGAGCAATGGAAAGACAAAGAAATCTTCTATTACAGGAAAGGCTTTGACGACTCCTAGGCACAAAAACTGCCCTCAGAATCCAGAACCCTTCCGAAGTGTTCGGAATCCAAAAGTAACCCCGGCATTGCCTAAGAGTAGTGTGGCAGCAAAAGCGCTAGTTTTTCATAGTCCGAAGAAAACTGAGAAGACAACTTCATCTAAGTACCGTAATATTTCTACACCGGATATCTGTAGTGAGATGAGGAAGCTTGCAATAAGCAGTCAAGCAAATAAGGCAGCAGGTCATTTTTGTAAATCATCGAGAAATGCAGCGTGTGACCCAAATTGTTCCGTGCCCACTTCAACCCCTGCGAAATCACAGTCGTGTGCTTCCAAGCAGCACCGTAACCAGGCCAAAGTTTCATCCATTTCTCGAGGTTTTAGGGGCCGAGAAGTTCCTTCGAAATATCTGAAGAAGGTAGGAAAGGCGAATTTACAGAAATGTGATCGATCCGTGCCTCAAGGAGATGGTGATGACTCTAGTGATATGGAGATTGACGAAAAATCGAGGAATGGCTCTATGGAAGCATGCCCAAATGGATGTGAGGGGAGTCTTAAAGATGCGAAATCTTCAAAATTAGGAGATGCAATCACTACTGAAGAAGAAGAATCCTTACTGTCTTCAAGGGAGCCATCTATTAAAGAGAATTCATTATCACGTTCTGAGAAGGATCGGACTTCAAATAGAGTGGTATCTGAGACTGAAACAATGCAGAGTTCTGATACTGAAGGTACTTCCGTAGTAGGAGTTGCAAATACTGCAGAGGAAGAATCATTCCCTTCTTCAGATGACTCCTCTATTATAGAGAACTCTCTATCAAATTCTGAGGAAGATTTGCAAGAAAAAGATCCGATAATTCAAACTTTGAGTGCGGTAATAGAGGAGACTGAACTTATGGGAAGTGTTAAGGAGAATTTAGAAGAAAATAATCAGACTTCAAATGGTGGAGTAGATGAGACTGAAGAACCCATCGAGATTGCTGATAAAGAAAATGCATCAGCCTCGGATGAGAATAGGTAACAAACCTAAATACAATTCATTTCTTTAACCATTTCCTATTATTTACGTTTCTCTCGGTGATTATACTCATGGGCTATTTGTAACCGATACCAGAGATGTCAATGTACGTGGCCACCATTCCGAAAGCAAGGTTGGCCATCTGAAGGTTCATGAAAACCCTCAAAAGGTACTTCATTTTTGTAACTTCATTTTTTGTTTTTAGGGGCTGCTAACTCGCAAGAGCAGGGTTTCAAATCCTAAATTCCAGATCCAGGCCATTCATTAGTTGCAACAGCTATCTGTCATGGCCTGAAAATCAGTCTCGGTCCACTCATCATGTGGGCTGTTCATCATCATCTTAGTACACGTGGCCAGCCTGATGAATGGACTGACCTTACTTGGACAAGAACACATAAATCCCAGAGCTCATTTGATGACCAGCCTGGATCTTTCAAGCACATGCTACATTGGGGAGAGAATTGAAATGACACCTGCATTTTTCTTGTTTCTGTTAGATTTACAGCAACACAAATATGATTGTGACTTTTCAAGTATCTAAACAACACAAATATGATTGTGACTTTTCAAGTATCTAAACATCATGCAGGTCAATACTTTGAAAACTACTCATGAAAGCGCTGCTGCTAGCGGTACTCAAGGTGGGAAGTATAAGAAAGCAAAACCAACAAACCCCAAGCCTTTTAGACTAAGAACTGATGTAAGTAAACCCCCTTCTTTCACCTCTTTTGGTCACTCCCACCTCACACTTTGCACTCGTGTTATTGGGCCATCGTATGGAAGGACCATAGCCCAAAAACAAGGTGATCAGATGTGCTCTAGTAACCAGTCAATCGCTGGCTGGCCACTAATGGACATTCTAAGCTCAACAAGTCACAAGTTATGGATCGTTAGGATTGCTTTCAATTTTTTTTGGGCTATGGCCCATCCATATGGTGCGGCCCTCCACATCAACAGCCCCAGTCACATGTCTGCCACTACGGTGAAGACTACACTAAACAGCACTTTTACGGAGGACACTTCGGGATAAAATATCTAGTTGTAAAACTGAAATATTGTTGCATTCTTCGGGGAATGGTATTTGATAAGACGGGTTGCATCAGGAAAGAGGAATTCTCAAGGAAGCAAACTTGGAGAGAAGGCTTCAACTCCTTACTCCTTCGAAGGAAACTGCTCCAGTTTCCAAGTTTCCAAATGGGAACTTGCATAAAAGACCACCACCTCGGAATGAGTTACAAGTGAGTTCTGTAATTCAAGACTTTTTTTCGTAACAGAAATAAAGCAATTAAACCATTCTTTGGGTTCCTTTACCTTCTACAACGTAGCAGAATGGGATGGCTAATGGACAGTGTAGAAGCAACGGCAATACACAGGAGAGCAGCCAGATTGAATCAGATAAAAGCTGTACAAAAAGCTAACTTAGTGAGTACCAAAAGAGAACTTTTGCTAGATATTTTTTTCAGAGAGCATGCTTGTATACAACACTGCCACTTGAAAATCCAAACCAACCATCAGGTGGGCCTACTGTCTGGATACCCGAGCCTAAAACCAGGCTAATCCAGTCAGTGCAGGAAACAAATGGATGCTTATAAGAGCTTCACCGAGCTTTTTTCAGCTGTTTGTTTGTTTTCAACATTCTGGCCCACCTGATGTGTAGACTGGCCTGATTCAGGCTGCGGCGTCTACATGGAGAGATCCACCTCTGATGGATGGCCTTGATATTGTACGTGTGCACCATCTGCACATGTGGCAGCATGTAGCTACTTTCTCAAACATCAATCCTTTGATTTTGCAGCAACGAATGAGACCTACATCCCTTAAGTCAGCAAGAAATGCAGACTCCAAAACAGCCACGCGAAGTCCTCAGATACACAAGGTATGATGGTTTTCTTCTCTCTTCAAATTAAATCTACCATGTGAATTTTGTAGTTGTTTTTTGCATCGTTGATATCCTTCACATACACCAGTTGAAAGATGGAAAGGAGAAAGTTACTAGAGAAATACAGAACAGAAGTCCCAAGTCGCCTTCATTGCGGCAACAACTCATCAAACCTGGAAGGTTAGTTTGTTCCTTCTAACGTAGTTCATTCACTGCATGTGCCGATGTGGCACACATTACCAAGATCCCAGGCCATTCATCAGGCTGTTCCCATGGTCAACTGAACATTCACTTTCTTTGTTTTCTCCATCTTTTGCAGGGCTGTGGCATCGCCAGGTCAACTTGCCGTAATAAAAGAAGCACCCCATGACGACGTAGCGGAAATCGGCACCACTGCTGCTGCAGGCCAGGTCTTCTTCACGTGGGAAAAGGCCTGTAACGGTTCCAAAGGAGCCGATGTTTCACAGGATGCATGTACCGAAGAGCTGCACAAAGACCCCGGCGAAGGCAACCTCATAATCAGGGTCATGATATCTCGACCCTTTGTATTCGATTGTTTTATTCAGTTTTTACCTATGTTTGTAATCTAGTGTTCTTTTTATTATCCTATGTTTGGAGGAGGGCATGATTGATGCTCATATGCCTGATTTTCCTGACATTAAAAAAATATGAGAATGAAAAGGTCTACATGAGTAGATTGCAGAACATGAATTCCTGATTTGTTATTGATTGCTGGAAAATGGAGGTTTGTGATTTTGTCCCATCCGAATTAGTATATTAGACGAAGAAAAACCGAATCAAGATTTGAAATCTAATGTATTTTTAGTGGAATGAATATAAACGTGTAGCTGAGAGCGAAAATTGGCTTCTTTCATTGCAATCACATACATGTGTGCCAAACAAGCCACAGATGGAGTTTTTTTTTTTTTGGTCAGTCATGCAACAAACCCACTGGTGCTGTTAGCAGTGTGGATTTTCACCACTGATGGGTTTCGAAACCAAGACCCCTGTTGAAACTCCGCAGAGTCTACCAACGAGGCAAGCCTCTGAACCCGCCACAGATGGAGTTGGCTTGTGTTGTGTTGCTCCAATGTCTCTCAATTATTCAAT
This sequence comes from Liriodendron chinense, assembly GCA_003013855.2. Lineage (NCBI taxonomy): Eukaryota > Viridiplantae > Streptophyta > Magnoliopsida > Magnoliales > Magnoliaceae > Liriodendron > Liriodendron chinense. The sequence goes on from ML058590.1 coordinate 1,301,072, forward strand.
ATGTCAGGACCCCTTCATCTCCTGGCCCCCAACTGTGGATGGGGCTGTGCTCCACAAAATAAAACCTGTTGATTGGTCCTAGCTCCTCATGCACCTTTTCCCATTGATTAGTGTTTTTCTTTTCTTTTTTTTTCATGCTCCACTTCAATGGCCCACCAGCTGATCAGCAACACCGGTTGGTTTCAACAGCTGATCCGAGAAAAGACAGTGAGGGAGGCCCACTTACTGTCACATCGAACGGTGGTGATCACCCAAGGATTGAAAACTGGTTTCAGTGCCACAGCATTGGTCACCACCCAAGCAGTTCCACAGATCTTGGTGGGTCATATGGGGACCGACTCAGTCAATTCAGACTGAGTTAGGCTGGTATAAGGTGATACAGGCTCCCCACTGGAAGCGGATTAGGGGGTGTTGCCCACACCACCCGCAGCAGTGGTGTGATGCTTTGGGCGCTGTGGGGCCCACCTCGATGCATGTGTTTTATATCCACACTGTCCATCTGTTTTTCCAGCTCATTTTAGGGCATTAACAAATCAGATCTGTAGCTCAAGTGGACCCCACACCATGGGAAAAAAGTAGGTATAATGATGTGCACCGTTGAAACCATCCAACCTGTTGATAAGGTCACATAGACCCGGATGAAAGTAGAACTACAAATATCAGCATTGATCCAACACTTTCGTGGTCCCCAAGAAGTTTTTAATGATGGGCGTTCAATCACCACTGTTTCCTGTGGTGTGGTCCACTTGAACTTCAGATATGCTTCATTTTTTGGTTCATGCCCTAGCGTTCAATCACCACTAGTTTCCTGTGGTGTGGTCCACTTGAACTTCAGATATGCTTCATTTTTTGGTTCATGCCCTAACATAAGCTGACAAGACAGCATAGATATAAAACAAATAAATAAATACATCATGGTGGGCCCCACAGCGGCCAACACCTCACCACACCACCTGATTCGCGTCCTCACCAGAACCATCCCAGCATATGGCCCCAATGCACATGCTAGTGATCCTAAGCCGTGGAGTCACAGGGGCAAGGCAACTCTAAAATGTCATTTTTAGCTCTATGTAATGGCCCAATTTGGATGGCACAGTTTGGAAAGTGTAACTTTTTCCATCAGGGAGATGATGATAAATCTAGACCGTCCAAGAATGGTTTATGTTCTCAAAATCGCATCCAATGGACAACCATTGCCCTTGCTTTTTTAAGGTAGAGCCAGGCTACTTAAAATTGACCATTAATTAGTTCTGTATTAAGCCATTGATTGTAGTGTACTCATCCATAGTCAGGCCCACTAGATGGGAGGTCCTGATTGATACAGCACCTTTCCAGTTCCATGCGTACTCTGAGAGATCTACCATGCTTCAGTTCTTCTGACTCGTCCAACCCACTTGAAAAGAATGTGACATCTAATATTTTGGATGAGTTGTTTGATACTCTAGCCAAGCATGACACGTGATACAGTTATGTTGGAAACTATACATCCTCTGATTCATTAACACTTGTGTATGTGTAGGACAATATGATGTTCTCAGTTTTAGCCGTCCAATAAATGTCCAACAATCTGATAGTTAGAAAATCAAATAAGCAATGTCCGGATAGAAAGAATCCAGTGTGTAGAAGTGGAAAGGTTAATGATCATATAATCCTTATTTCCATTGTCAATTTTCTCAGTCAAGAGTGAAGATCCTAATCTCCACTCTTTTCTCAAGAAATGTGTATCCCAAAAGGGATGAAAACATTACCTTGGAATCCATGTCTGCGTGTCAAATCAAGCATTACTTGTGTCGTGTGTTTGAAATATTGGATACTGCGTTATGTATTGCACCCTTAGGATACATATCGGTTATCGTATGGGATTTATCGGTTGTATCGTGTAATGTATCATTGTTGTTGGAATCATTGAGAAATTGGTCGAAATTTTTAATGAAACTTAGTGATTGTTAAAAAAAGACATCAATACCTACTTGAATCAAAACATTACAAAAAACAAGTGCAAATAATAGGTTTTCTTTGAAGGGGTCCTAATCTATGCGTTGTCTAACTGAATTGATGCAAATATATTCAAAGTCTATTATATAATTTATAAACGTAAGAAGACTGGAAATGCAAGCAATACATTCAAAACAAAAGAAAAATTACTAGATCAGGTTGCAAAGATTGCAGCCGATTTGCAACAAATTGAAAATTTTTGATTTTTTTTTTTAAAAAATTTTTGCACTTAGCCCATCTCCTCCAAATCTAGAAATCAAAGCTCCTAATCCATGATTTTTCATGTTTTTGTAATAATTTGACCCTGATTTAACATGATTTACAGAAGAGATAAAAGAATCAAAAATCGAAAATACTCACCGGATCAAACATGTGGAATATATCCCACTACTTGTGGGTTTCATATCGCAAAGGTCGAATAAAAGACATATCGTGGGATATATTGGCCGATATCGTCGATACTTAAAACACTGCTTGTATCCACATGCAATTTCTAAGTGCTTACATATCATCAATCATAATCTGCAAGTGTACCTTCTTTTTTTCTTTTTCTTTTTTGCATTCTCGGTTGTAAGAAGCTCAACTAAAATTAAATACCTCTCAATAATTCATTGCATTACTTGAATACAAAACTGTGGGGATCAACACCCTGATGGTTTTTCTTTTTCTTTTTCTTTTTTTCTTTTTTTCTCATTGCATGTGTTTCAAAGATTAAATAACAAAAGGACTTACAAATTATAGGACTCAGTTTACATGTTTTTTGCTTTCTTCTTGTGTTTATGATTGCCACTTCCTCTGTCTTTAGTCTCCTTTCTCTTCCCACCTTTGTGAAACTTCTTCCGTCCCTGCCATCAAAGGAAACCCAAGAAGCATAGAGAGTGAAAAAAAAAAAATCATCCTGGAGCAAAATGTTCAGAGAGAGAGAGAGAGAGAGAGAGAGAGAGAGTTCCAATAAGAGGAAACTAAAAAAAAAAAAAAGGGGGAAGGGCATGTTTGCTTCCACCAAATATCATGAGATATCACAATATTTCATGATTAATCAGTCTAATTTAGTGCAATGCATGATGTTTTGGTGCACCCAAATGCCTAAACTAGAATCATGACGACAATAGTTTGTGTGAAAGAGCACTATAGATAGTGAAAACATATTTTTGCCCTTTTCTTTTAGGCATGAGAAACGAGTTCTGGGAAGCCCATGCACAATAAACCTAAGCAAAACATGTATTTGTGTGCCCTATCTTGTATGTACCCTGGTACAAGAATCATGTCATTCTGCTCATCAGAGGAGTCAGTGTACCAATAAATGGACTGTTAAAATAAGTTGATAACAGTCCAAGCCCACCTGACTGAGTGGAGCCAGGGGACATATGCAGTGTGCACCATAGCAATTTGGCATGCAGCAAATATATGGTAAAACATAAGTTTTGTGTAGCATTCAATGTAGACTGCAAAATACAGTTGAAAATTCAGCCATAGGAAATGGAGAAGCCAAAAAATTGGAGACGGATATATTCGAGTATAATCCAGTTTGAGCTGAAAAAGTTTGGGACCAAAAGAAACGGATATATACATGTATTTGCTAACTGGGCCAAATGTATCATGTGTACCACGCTGGCATGTTGGTCAAGTGTAGGTGGACTAGGGATCTCACACGTGAAGTTAGCAAAACTTGCGAGGAAGCATCTACCATCTACAAATTTCAGTACCATTTGCATGTTTACTAACTTGAACCTTGTATGATGGAAGGAAAATGATAATAAATAGCACTTGTTTTTGGACCATGGCATATACACAATGGATCACCAGATGAATGACCTGAATCTCACACACGTGCAACATTAGCACATGTGAGAAGAGTAAGATTAATGATCTTCCTCGTGTAAGCATTGGCAGGGCTCTTGTGGATATCTTCACAGCCTAAAATAGATAGTCATGGCAATTTTATACATGTGAGAATGAAGTGTTGGACATAAGCATGCCATTTTGGAATCCCTGCTAAATACAACCCTATGATTGCTAAGAGTTCATGTGAGAGTACATATAATCAAAATCTTACACGGCAGATTTCAAAAGAGAGAAAACACGAGCACGCACCTCAGCAGAGAAAGTCTTGAGAGGATCTCGACTTTTACCAAATCTTCTATTAAGCCCTGGGCGACGAGCTGAACCACTTTTTCCCATTGCAGCTCTGGCAAGCTTAACAATCTTGCTGGCTTCCTGTGTTGTTGGGTCCAAAAGGTATTCAGGCACGGCACGTAAGTGAGCGGGTGGAGGCTTCTTGCTCAGTACTTTGTCATGCTTCAGTAAATCTGCAGTATTACAAGCCCAACTCAGAATTTGGAAGTCATTTAGTGTTCTTGCCAACCACACGACCATGCATGTCAAATGGAGTTAAGTAATGCAAAAAATCAGATTGACATTACCTAAGTCCCTTGGATTATCTTCAAAATGGGCCTTTAACCTAAACAAAAGGAAAGAATGTCAGTAAAGAAATTCATGTAACTGCAATTTGATTGGAAGCAGAACTGTTACAACTCATTTGGATTTTGGCCAGAAATAAACTAGTCACTCAGTGACACGTCCGGATATATACATGTTACAACTTACAACTGAATATACGGGAATGGCACATGGGATGTGCAAACCCTAGTGCCCTCCACTACAAGAACTCGGTTATCCTTCTTCTGGTCCCATTCCTCTGTACTGTGGCAATCAAGTTGTCATTCATATTTAGGGCTGTCAACGGGCCAGGCCTGGGGTGGGTCTTGGCCCGGATTTTGAACTGTTTCGGGCTGGGGCTGTCGGGCCAGGCCTATTCAAAATTCTGATTTTTCAGACTCGAGCCCGGCCCATTGACACCCCTATTCATATTGCTAGCAATTCTGTGTTGGATAAGCGTACTAGACATATTGAGATTGTCACTTCATCCGAGAAAAGGTCGCCACTAAAGAAATTGAAACTCCATTCATTCAGTTCAGAGCAGCAGCTAGCTGATATGTTCACTAAATCTCTTGGTCAAGCCACCTTGCATCATCTAGTAAACAGACTTGAGGGGGAGTAATGAGAATATATGTATTTTTTAGTGTGTGCGTGTGTGTGTACTCTGCTGGAGCACCATATGTGCTTATATATTAATAATACAAGGGTTGTGTAAATAAGTCAACACAGTCATTGCCCTAGCCATTTTTCCCTCTCTCTCTATCTACCCCTTCTCTTTTATTTTTTCTAATGATTTATTCTCAAATCTTCTTCCACTGTTGTGTATTTATCATCAAACCTGTTAAGCATGTACAACTCACCAAAATGAAGTAGGATATAAAAATCACCTGATCTAAAACTCAAGCAGGCCAAACCGCGCGAGATAAGAGGTTTTAGGAGCAATTTCTCATTAGTATGGCCCACTGAAGTCTTCCATTGGGCCGATCTCTTGCATGCATGGTTCAAAAAAGGGTTCTCACCTTACGAACATAGTGGGTTCTAGCTTCTACCTCATTTTTGGGCTCACCTACTAACATGATGTAGGACGACTAACCACCATGGTGTCCCGTAGTGGTATCGGTGGGCGTAACGGTGCCCACCGTTTCCGATACGGATACGGGCCGTATCGGCCGATACGGCCCCGTATCGGCCGATACGCCTCCCGCAACGGTCCAAATTTCTTTTTTTTGCCAAAAAATTCTTAAAAAATATGGATTAAATCCAGAAAATTCCAAACATCCCAAATATGCATTCATTTATAATTTTGAACATGTTTATGGTGGTGAAGCGGTCTACTCTTTGGTGAGAAAGCTGTATCGGGCTGTCTGATGAATTTATGAAGCTGATAACATGGAATTAACTGCAAAACTTATAAATTCAAATTTCTAACTGTCTATTATAAGCAACACACATTATCCAACCTTTAAACCAGAATTTTTTTTTTTGAAAAAAATGAATTTCCCTAATTTTTAAAATTATTCCGAAATTAATCTGAAATTGATGCAACTATTGTTTTAATTGATTCCATAATATATACAAATGTAACAAGACATTAATGTAAACACAACCAATGCATTGACAAAGTAAAACAAGCAAGAGAGTTGAGAAATATTCTAATTTTGACTGAATGAGTATCCTCCAATGTAGTTTTGACTATTGAACTTCAACGCAATGCAAGCTATCCTATATGACCTAGATCTATATGAGGATTCAATAAAATCTAGAAAATAAGTAACTGGACTTAACAAACTATGACCCCTACGCAGAGTTGGAACGCGGGTCGAGCTGCGCGGTCAGCTCGCCTGAGGTGCAGGGGGCAGCGCGCCCCTGCCCGGGGTTCGGGGTGAAGCGCCCGAAAGCCCAACGGTTTTTTTTTTTTTTTTTAGGAAGGAGAAACTAGAAGAAAATAGAAAAAAAAAAAAAAAAAAGTCATTTTTTTCTACAAAATGGGGACTCTTGTGTGTCTAACCAATATAGTAAAATAGGCCGATCTGCAAACACTGGTTTTTAGCAAAAGAATAGATTAGAAAAGAAATGGGAGAAGAAAAGTGTGAAAAAATAAAAAAAACATCAGAACCACTTGCTCTAAAAGCTCGAACTGATAGGTCATCGGCCGAACCCTCCTTCATGGGCCCCAAGTCCATAGGTACGCATCACATGAGCCACCCGAGTCCACTGGTGGGGCCCGAGTCCACGAGCCACCCACCTCATACGGACCACCCACCCCGAGTGTGTCCCTGCCTCCACAAGCTACCCCACTCGAGCCTAGTGTGAAAATGCCCATGCATTAATCACTCCCGGTTAGGAGTTTCAAACACGAGACCTCCCACTCTGATACCAATTTGACGCAGGACAACTAACCATTTGCTTTAAAAGCTCAAACCGATAGAGCGTGGCGAATCAATTCCTTTATCTCATAACCTAAGCCCCAAGTCCATGGGTTAGGTCTTCAACCGAACCCTCCTTTGTAGGCCCCAAATCCATGGGTACGCATCACATGAGCCACCCGAGTCCACGGGTGGGGCCCGATTCCATGAGCCGCCTACCTCACACGGGCCGCCACCCCGAGTGTGTCCCCACCTCCACAAGCTACCCCACTCGAGCCCGGTGTGAAAATGACCCTGCATTATAACATGAGCAGCCGCAATGAATGGATGGAGTGGATGACATACAGATATCATGGTGGGCCCCACAGAGCTTTTTGTTTCATGGTCAACCTGTAACAGGTATTATAGGAAATCTGCCACCGCAGAAGAGAGAGAGAGAGAGAGAGAGAGAGAGAGAGAGAGAGAGGCAGGCGGGGCGAGGGATCAGAATCCTCTACACGTTTTACACAAAGTTCTTGCCTCCGTTCCTTCCTCTACACACGTCCGTTCCTCGACTCTAGGACCTGGGGTAGAAAATCAGACAGATCCACAACCTACGTGGGACGCACACAGAATAATTGGGATGGGATGCCAACTATAGGTTTTATGCAACTGTTGTTGTAGACAATTCCAGTAGAAAGGGGGGGGGGGGGGCTCACCCCGACAATTTCCTAAGAAACGAAAGAGCCTGAGGGCTCTATCTTAGCCGTTAGATGCGCTGGACGGTATGGATTTGTATGTATGTCGTATTTCCATATGTATGTATGTACATGTGTATTTAAAAAATAACAATAAATAAGTAACCCAAGCAATACTCACTTCTCGGAATTAAGGATCTCATTCCTCAGATCCTGTGCTCGTGATTCTCTTATAGCAATTTTTGTCACGCTTTTTGCAACATCCTGTAAAAACCACCAGTCATCAGTGATCTGTTCTGGTGCCCTTAGTTGAAAGGACTTGAAGCAGTCCAAAGGTCTCAAGTTTGCAGGATCCAAAGTTCATATCAAATGCTATTTACTGAAATATTAAGGTGAAGAGCATATGGAGGAAAGATATAAAGAATCATCAACTGAGTCACCTCTTTCAAAATTCAATGAATGTAAAATATAGTCGGTAAAGTCACAACTTTTGGGAAATTGCAAAAGAGAAACCAATAATTCTCTAATTTGATAGATACTCTTAAAACAATAATGGGTTTCTTCAGGACGTTTCTCTCAGGCCAGGTCAGTTAAGAGTGATTAAATGAAGTAGAGATCAAAGCACTTCTGGGTAAGGTTTGAGATCTTTTCTTCAGCCTTCTCCAGAAATCTTATGGTGGAAGATGATTTGAGCAATAGGCATCCAGTTTAGTTTCCCTTCCAATTAGATTCTTACTGTAAACAATTGGTGACAGAAAGGCATGTAACTTGACATGCTTTTCCTCTTTTTAATAAAAATCCATTATTCACAGAAAATTGGTGACAGAAAGGCTGTGATAATGATGACGACAACGATTCATCCAAAAAAATCAAATCAAGGCTTGATCTTTTACATGGTTAGTAATAGTTACACATAAAATATGCTATGAGAAGTACGTAATCTCATGGTCCATATCAAAGGAGACCCCACATGATGGGCAGTCTACATCAAAGGTGGGGCCCACACAATGGATGGTCCACATCAAAGGTGGGCCCCACATTATGGATGGCCCACATAATGGATTGTTCACATCAAAGGTAGGCCCCTAATGATGAATGGCCCACATCCAAAGAGGGCATCGGCATGATGGACAGCCCACATTGAAGGTGGGACCGACATGATGGATAGTCCATGTCAAGGTGGGCTCCACATGAGGGGTGGTGGATATTGAAGGTGGCCCCATACGATGGAGAATAACATTTAAGGTGGGCCCACATGATGGATTGCCCACATCAAGGTGGGCTCCACATAATGGACGACCCACATCAAAGGTTGGCCCTACATGATGGACAACCCACATCCAAGGTGGGGCCCACATGATGGATGGTCCACTTCAAAAGTGGGCTCCACATGATGGGCAGTTGACATTGAAGGTGGGCACCACATGATGGACAATTTATTTTGATGGTGGGCCCACATGGTGGATGATCCCACAATGGACGGTCCACATCAAAGGTTCCAATGATGAATACCCCACATGATGGACGGCCCACGTGATGGAAGGTCCACATCAACGGTGAGCTCCACATCATGGCTAGTGGATATTGAAGGTGGGCCCCACATTATGGACAATTTATTTTGATGGTGGGCCTCACATGATAGATGACCCATAACAAGGTCGGCCCCTAATGATGAATGACCCACATCCAAGGCAGGCCCCGCTTGACGGACAGCCCACTTCGAAGTTGGGCCTTGCATGATGGAAGGTCCACATTAAAGGTGGGCCCTCATGATGGATGGCCCACATCCAAGGTGGGCCTAGCATGATGGATAGCCCACATCAAAGATGGGCCTCACAACGTGCATAGTCCGCATTGAAGGTAGGCCCCACGCAATGGACGGTTCACATTGAAGATAAGGCCAAGGTGGGCCCAACATAATGAACGGTCCACATCAAAGGTTGGGCCGACATGATGGACGATGGATATTAAGGGTGGACCGAACAAACTTGAGGGATAAGTACTTATGTGATGTTGGAAACCAAACATACTTTTCTACTTTTTGGCTGCTAAATATGTTGTTTTACCAAACATACTTATCTACTGAATATGTAGAAACCAAGATAAGCTACTTGAGGCATAAGTAACTTATGTAAAGTAACCTACCATCCAAATGCCCCCCAAGGACATTGCATTCTTAAAACCACAAGAAAGATTAAGGTGTTTTCCTAGCGCCCTCATCACAAATTAGTTTAAGAGCCAGTTTTCATCTTCCAATAGCTGGGACCCGGAGACTAAATAAAGTACTAGCAATAGTTACCTCAACTCTGTATCGCAAAGACTCCACAGCATTTTTAGTAAGTAAAGGAAATGGAGCGATGAACTTTTGGGAGTCCTGGTGCTCAACATCCCCCAACATGGATTTGATTTCTTCAAAAACTTCCATCTCATTTGGGGAAACCTGTTAATAACAAAAATGTAATAAAAGAAAGTTACCAAAAAAAAAAAAAACATTTGTTAGACAAGCTACAAAATATTCATTATCAAACAATTCAAATTTTCATATATAATTTAAAATTACAAGTCCCAGAAGGAAGTGGATGGAGCTACCAAGAAAATATTTGATGGCCTATGGTCTAACTGAAGGTCTGGCCCTTGATAGAGTGGAATGGCACAACAAGATTCATGTAGCCAACCCCAATTAATTGGGATAAGGCTTAGATGATGATGATGACGACGACGATGATATAATTTATATTTTCAAACAATTAATTACATAAAAATAAAAAAAGTAAAAAATAAAATAAAAATATAAAAACATGTCTGGGCAAAAGAAGAATCTAACAGCCATGAACATCTCAAACTCATCATTTAAAAGACTGAAAAGTGGCTGACGCCAAATAAGACAAAGGCAGCAGCCATCCATTAATCTGGATTCTACTTTTCCGGTATTTAGAATATTATGAGCTCTTACACATCTTGAGTATGAAATAGGCTCCATTACTTACAATAGAAACCGATGCACCAGTGTTATAAGCTCTTCCAGTACGTCCAATCCGATGCACATACCCCGCAGGACTTCGAGGCATGTCAAAGTTTACAACCTGCCAAACAAAGGTGAGAGCAAGAACTGTGAATTGTAGAAAACCAACTCGATGCTGAACCAACAAGACCGTTTTTGTTGAAAATAAATGACAAAACCATTCAAACAAAACAGAACTACTACATTGTATACTAAAAACCCAAATATAAAAAGAGCAAAGGAAGAACTTTCTTGCAAGTCAGAAAAACAGCATATTTTAAATGAGAAATTAATGCCAAGGATATGAGAGCATCTTTGGGCCTTGGCTCTGTACAAGTCTGTACCATTGTTCACCATGGATGGATCATGCACCAAAAAACTTGCAGATTGAAATCTTAGTGATCAACATGGATGGATCCAGACCATTGTTCACCATGGATGGATCATGCACCCAAAAACTCAAAGATTGAAATCCTAGCGATCACCATGGATGGATCCAGACCATTTTTCACCATGGTTGGAGCATTTTTTTTCCATATCGATCTTACATAAGAATTGCTGCCTAACCCCCTCTTAAGTCCATAATCAATGAGCATGTTTGGAACCAAAATACCATTGTTCACCATGGATGGATCATGCACCCAAAAACTCACAGATTGAAATCCTAGCGATCACCATGAATGGATCCAGACCATTTTTCACCATGGATGGAGCATTTTTTTTTTTCCATAGCAATCTTACATAAGAATTGCTGCCTAACCCCCTCTTAACTCCATAATCAATGAGTATGTTTGGAACCAAAATACCATCGTAATTTGTCTATCCTTAATAAAAGCACATTGAAATGAGGAGATCACAAAGCAATACCAAAAAAGAAGCAACTACCACCATGGGAGGCTTGTATTATTATTATTATTATTATTATTATTAATAACAACAACAACAACAACAATAATAATAATAAATGATGATGATGATGATGATGAGAATAAGAATAATTTGTAATGGGGCTCCCTCTTAGTCTTAGAGGAATAAAATCAAGCTATTTGCATACCGTATACACATTTTTGAAGTCAATTCCTCGTACAACCCCAAATTCTGAGTCCAATTTCTGCTTTGCATGCTTCTTAGATTTTTTCGATCCAACAGGATTTTCCCCATTGATTTGTTCTTTATCTTTTATCTGGCTGTCATCTGTCGCTATCAAGTAATCAAAAAGTCCTGCATTAAATTCCTGATGAAAAAACAATAAAAGAACAGTGGTGAGAAAGGGAAACTGCAATGCCCTGTAATTAGCTGCCACAAATCAAATGCCTATCCCACCTAGCCAAAACAGTGTGTAGCTAAAACAGATTTTTGGTAGGAAATTCTTTGATAAATAATTACAAACAATAGAAGAATCAAGAGGATTTCTTGTTATCCTCCTAAAACGTCTCGATCATGTTGAAGAAAAATCGACAGCCTTGAAATTCTATCAGAAATAAACGCCGCAAAACTATTTTTGTGCAAGTTGCACGAAAAAGAACAAAAAGGAAAGTCCTTCAACATACATAACCAAACAAATGGACTGGAAGGAGTCCAGAGATAATATTACCTCAAGGATATGGAGACGTGAATTTTGTGGCAACTCAGCATTTAAAACAGCAGATCTGATCCCGAACTGCCACAGACAGCAGAGCCCTACTCAATTATCATAACAATAAATAACAAAGATTCCAATGCAAGGACAAGTTGCTGATGTTCCAGTCCAAAAAAAATAAAAATAAAAATGCGCAGATTGTTTCTCTGAATACCACATTGATGTATCTCTTAGTTATTATCCTTTAATTATCTTTTAGACATCTTTTGGTTATTTGATTTGTTTCAGCAATTCTCTCTTTGTAAACAGAAGATTATCTTCGTAATCAGAGGATTATAAATGATTCTAGAGGAAGAGAAATACACATTCTCTCTTCTCTTCTTTCTCCCCATTTCTACAATATTTAAATTTACAAGGATATTTAAATTTAGAGGAGATCTGGATGGCGATTTCATCGGAGAATACTCTAGGATTGTTCGAAAGGGTTCTTCCACTCGAGCTTGTGAGAATGAATCCCAAGCTGGCCTGGAGGCTTGGGATTACAACCATCGTGGTAGATCAACAGAGGAATGGATCCAAGCCCCTAGAAGAAAACCTAGTAAGGTCCTCTGCCCCTTCTAAACAGGATCAGTTCCCGCTCTGGCATCTTCGGACCCTTTATGTTGATAACTTCTCCGAGGAGTAGATGGCTATTCATTTCAGAAGGGTTTTTGGTAGATTTGGAGAGGTTAGAGAAGTTGTGATTCCTAAGGAGAGGGGATCAAGCTACAACAGAGGTTTTGCTTTTGTTCGATTCTCGTCTGATGAGGATCTTGAGAAGGCCATGGACAGGATGACAGGGAAGAGATTCTATGACAGAGAGATAAGGGTGAATATAGCTCACTTTCAAGAGAGAAAGTTGCGCGAAGAGGAGGTTGTCTCATCTCCTCGGAAGAGAGTGGATCACAGAGTTTCTTTCACGATCTCTCACAACAACCGGAAGTTGGCACCCCAAGGATCTTCAATCCCCAGCCCAAGGGTGGAAGGGGGGAAGAGCCCCGTAGATCCTTCAGTGAGGCTCTCCTAGGGAAGGGAGCGGAGTCTCTTGTAGTCTCCCCTGTTGTGGCAGAGAGGGTTGGGGGTTCCCTCCCCTATCTCCATTCCCCTCCTCTCTCCCTCCAACTCTTGCCTCTGTACCCCCTTCCAGGGGCCCATCTATTGCGTCTCCTCAACCCAACCCCCTTCCTCAATCCGTTCTTCTCCCCTCTATTGTTTTGAGTCAGTCGTCCCCCCTTTTTTCCCCGGCTCCGGTGTCCCCTTTGCCCCGTTCCCCCCTTCTTGTTAGTCCGGGTTCAGAGAATTCTTGCCCTTTGCTCCTTGTGGAGGAGGGTTTATGCTTCTTGCTTTGAATAATATGAGGTGGTCGATTGCCATTAAGGTCCATCCGTATTCTTCCCTTGATGACCTTTTGGTGTGGTTCCAGTTTACCTTTTCCTTAGGCCCGAATGACGTTTTCCTTCACTGTTGTTCCTCTTCAGCATTTTGGGCCTCGTTCAGACCTCTTACTGATGTTGATAGAATCATCTCTCTTAGCATCCAGAACTTAGGTGGTCATGGTATTAATCTTTGTAAATGGGAAGACTGGTCTAAGTTTGGTTATCAGGAGATTTGGTTACGCTTTTTCAATATTCCTTTAGAGTTATGGTTTAATGATTTCTTCTTTGATATGGGTTGTGTAGGGGATGTTCTGTAGATCCACGAAGACGCAGCACTAGGATAATCTCCTCTTCGCCAGGATGCGGGTCCGTGTGAAGAGAGGCCAGGGATTGTCGAGTTGGGTGAAGATTTAGGTGGGGCAAGCTTGTGTGAAAGTGAGGGTTGAGAGAGATGTTTTACCCTCTTTTGGCCCAGAAGCGTCCCTGAATATGGCTCAATTGCAGCAAGCCTCAACCGGGGATGAAGGACCTCCTAAGCCCACACCCCTGCAGTCCACAGGATCCCGCGCCTCCAATGATTGCTATCTCGCTGCAGGAAGATGGACAAGCAGGCAGGCTCGAGATGTCAAAAAAGGGACAGATTGTGTCGTCTATGCAGGCCCCCTGTCGTGATGGAAGCAGTGTCAGGCCTATGGTGGTGAGTCGAGAGAGTTCTCAGGAATTCATCGCCTAGAATATCACGAGCAATCCATCCCCGTTGGAAGATATCGCGAGAGGAGGTGTCATCTCAGATATTGATGATCTCCCACAGCAGCTCAAAGGTGAGCTCTCAGGAAGCTGCAGCAGCCCAGCTTTCAGTCCATTTCTAGGGATGGTGTTAAAGATAGAGACATGTGTCCGATAGATTTGGTTTTTTAAGATCATTTCCAATATCTTAATGATGGTAGAGTTGCCTCGAAGAGGCTCCTCTCTTTATCTCTTTCTCTTTATGTCGAGTGTCCAAGTAATGACACGTTGCAACAAAGTAGAATGATTTCGAATCAGACGATCGTTGATGAAGTCCAGAATGAGTCTCTTGTAGGGGTCTGCTGCGGATAGGGATCTGGTGTAGAGTCCCAAATACGAGCGCCTGCGGGTGTGAATAGGCCAGCACTCAGAGATAAGGAAGATGATATGACCTTCTCTAATTCCGATGGGGGTTCTTCTAGCTGTTCGGATTCGAGTCTCAATGAATTTTCTCCCTCGGCTCCCTCTGTTTCTCTACATCCTGGCGATAAGGTTGAGATTTCCTACGTGTGCGATTCGAGTGAAGATGCTCAGGTCACAAATATTTTTTCCAATCCCCCACTCCTCCCCTGCTCACCCCTCCTTTTTCAGGTTAACCAGATTCTATGCCAGTTTCCTCTCGCGACTAAGGAGGCTCTTAGGTCCCTTATCTCTGTTGATAAAGTCTCCCCGGACTAGGATCTTCTTTCTCCGAGTCGCTCTAGAGTCGGTCAAGAGAAAGCGGTCTTGGTCCAACCTCTGAGGTCAGTAGCACCGGTCCTTCCCCTCTCGAGAGTGCGGGAAGATTCTACAATGAACCTCCTTTCTAGAGAACTCCAGAACCTAGCCAGCATAATAAAAAAGAAACACAATAAAAAAGAAAAGGTGGGTGCGCGATGCGGTGAGCCATGTAGGAAGTAGGGGTGCAAATGGAACCGGTGGAACCGGACCGGAACTGGTTAGTTCAGTTCGGTTCGGTCCGGTTCTGAAGCGCATCGGTTCCGAAAATCAAAGAACCGGTTAGTTTGGTTCGGTTCTCGGTTTGAGGTTTTGTAGAACCGAACTCTAGGTGTTCAACCCTCACTGTTTCATGTCGAGTAGTCCACTTAAAATTTGGATCTATCTGACTTTTTTCAATGTGGCCCACCTAAACATTGCCTAACAATGAGGATGGACGGTGTAGATCTAACAAACACATTGCATTGCATCAAGGAATCCAATGTAATTGGGATAGATTATAAAAAGCCTAGAACCGTGAAACCGAACCGGTTTTTATGGTCCGGTTCCGATTCGGTTCTAGGGTGCTAACGGTCCTTGTCCGGTACCGAATTTGCTGGAACCGTTGGGAACGGTTCGGTTCCGATTTCACCCCAAAACTAGGACCGAACCGAACCATGTGCACCCTTGGTAGGAAGGTAGTTGGGAGTTGTATTCGAAGAATCGGATGAGGATTACCTTGCACTATTCAAGGTAGTAACGGAAAGAAGAATGAAAATCTCGGTGGAAGATAGTGCTCACTTAGAAAATTCCAACAAGGCTCATAAGAAAAGGACTTTGCAGAAGATCCAAGGGATCCAAGGGGGAGTGATTGATTTGCACCGTGCTTTGAGGAGGTAAGGTAAAAGGGCTCCTGTAGTTGAACCATAAAGATTCGGTCTTAGGAATGTAAGGGGTTTGGGATGCCCCCAGAAGCAGACGCAAGTCAGAGACGTATATCCAATCGAAAGCTAACCTTTTGGTTTTGCAAGAAACTAAGATGCAGTCGATGAACAGATCTATCGTGAGTTGTTATGGCGCAGGAAAAACAAGGAGTGGTTCGGCGGGAGGGATCCTAGTTTTTTTTTTTTTTTTTTTGAAACTGATGATAATATTATAAACAAAAGCCAGAAGCCAAAAATACAAATGTACAAAGACCAGGAGACTAAAGCTCCCCCCAAAAAGCTGGAAAGGACTCTAAGATCTTAGAAGATAGAGCCCATTCAATAACAAGAGATTTCGCCCTACTAGCCACCTCGAGAAACTACCTTCCACCATTTCTAAAACAACAATTGTTCCTTTCCTGCCATATAGACCATATGCCCGCTAATAAGCATAGACGCCATATTTTTTTCTTTATCTTCTTTGTCCCCCCTCCCCCTTGCCATATGAGGAAAAAACTGTCGATAGTGGCTGGCACAACCCAAACAACTCCAAAGCAAAGAAAAAAATGATCCCATAACCTCTTCGCGAAAGGGCAATGCAAAAAGAGATGGTCCACCGATTCCTCATCACTCATACACATCAAGCACATATTCAGAAGAATAAAGCTTCGTTTGCGGAGGTTATCTATCGTGAGCACCTTCTTTCTCCCCACTAGCCATGCAAGAGCCGCTACCTTTGGAGGTCCACCATATCTCCAAATGAACGACGTTACACATATCCCATTGTTGTGCTCGGCTCCGCTAATTGCCATGTAAAATGATCTAACTGAAAATTTGTTACATTTATCTTTTAGCCATCTCATAGCATCTTCTTCTGAAGAAACTGGAACTACCTTTGATAAGATATGAAGCAGTGATATTAGTTCGACCACCTCTTCATCGTCTAAATTCCGCCTGCATGGCGGAAGCCCAGACGATATTTCCTCCAACTGACGAGTAATAACTTTCTACCCTTAAACCTTCTCTGGTAGCTATCAGCTGCCAACCTTGGAAATAAATCGCTAAGCTTTTGATTCTCAACCCACCTATCATCCCAAAATTTAATGTTCTTCCCATTCCCAAAAAGAAACCAACCCCTTCCCATACTGTATGTCTAATAGAAGCAACCGATTTCCAAACATGTGAAGCCCTATACAATGATGACGACCTAATCCACCAACCCGTCTCTTCAATCCCATACTTCCTAATCAATAGTTCTCTCCACTGAGCTCCCACCTCCACCCCAAATCTCCATACCCATTTTCCTAACAAAGCCAAATTCATAAACTCTAATTTTCTAATACCCGCCCCACCCTTATCCCAAGGTTCACATACCTCTTCCCATTTCAATAAGTGGCATTTGTGCTTCTCAATTGAACCTTGCCACAAGAAGTCCCTCCTCAACTTGTCCAACCTAAGCAACACCAATTTCGGACACTTGAAAAGAGACATGAAATAGACTGGGAGATTTGTCATTACCATCTTGATCAAGGTTATTCTTCCTCCCATTGATAAACAACGATTCTTCCACTGGGAAAGTTTCGATTCAAACCTTTCAATGACGGTATCCCAAAGATGCTTCGTAGGTCTACCAATACTCAACGGAAGCCCAAGGTATGACGTTGGAAAAAACCCCTCCTTGCATCCCATGATTTGGCCAAAAAACCTTCAAGTCTTCTTTCGAAATTCCTACTCCCAAAATCTCACTTTTCTGAATGTTTACTTTTAGGCCCGATACCACCTCAAAACTGACTATAATCGAGCGAAGGTTCTCAACAAAACCAGGATCTGCTTCACAAAATAACATGGTATCATCTGCATACAATAAGTGTGTTATCTGGAAATCTGAGTTATCCACACGAAAACCTTTCATCAACCCAATCTGAGCGCCTTTATCTAAGATTCGGCCCAATGCCTCCATAACCACCACAAACAAATATGGAGAGAGGGGATCCCCTTGACAAAGACCTCTAGACGATGAAAAGAAACCATTCAGAGATCCATTCACTAAGACCGAGAATTTTGCCGATCTCACACATTTTTTAATCCATAGGCGCCATTTAGTACCACAACCAATTCTCTTCAGCATATAATCCAAGAAATCCCAATCAACATGATCATATGCCTTTTCAATGTCTAATTTGCAAACTATGCCTTTTGATTGCTTCCTAAAACAGGAGTGAATGCACTCATTTGCCACCAAGAAAGTATCCACAATCTGCCTACCTTCCACAAACGCCCCTTGAGCCGCTGAGATAACTGAAGATAACACCCCCCGAAATCTTGAGGCTAGCACTTTAGCAAGAATTTTATAAGGACTTCCTAAGAGACTAATAGGCCTAAAATCTCGGAGGCATTTGGCTCCTTCTTTCTTAGGAATAACTACTATAAAGGTAGCCCCCAATTCTGAAGCAAAGCAGTCACTCTTGTGGAATTCCTCCATAAAGTCCATGACATCTTTCTTCACCGTTCCCCAAAATCTTTGATAAAACGCCATTGGAAATCCATCCGGACCTGGAGCTTTATCACTTCCCAACTCTAAAACTGCCCAACTGACTTCTTCCTCAGAAAAAGATCTTTCTAAAGAAACTGCCGAATCTGTTGATAACAAATCAAAACCCAAATTATCTAGCATCGGCCTTGACCATGATCCCCTCGTTAGAAGACTTTTATAGAAATCAACCATTGCATCACATACATTTTCCTTGCCCTCCACCCCTTTTCCTTCCACCACTAGCGATGATATTTTATTCACCCTTGCTCTAGCACTCGCCATTGCGTGGAAAAATTTTGTATTTTTATCCCCTTGCTTTAGCCATACCGCCCTCGATCGTTGGCGGCATTTGATTTCTTCCTCTCGTAAGCGTGCATTATATTTCGCTCTAAACACTTCCCGCCATGATCTTTCTTCTTCCGACAAAGCCTGGAGTTCTTCTTTAATGTCTAATGCTTGAATTTGCTGAAGAAATTTTGTGGTCTCCTCCTCCCGTGTCCCCAAAAACTCTTTTTTCCACTTACGAATTTCTATTTTCAAAGACTAGTTTTTGGAAAAGGACAAAACCTGCCCCTCCTTGAATTGAGAAAGATGACCACCATTCTATCACTTTGTTATGAAAGCCTTCTACCTCTAACCATGCCAACTCAAATCTAAAAGGACGTGGGCCCCAATCTTCCTCATCCGTTTCCAACAACACTGGACAATGATCCGAAATCGGTCTTGGCAGACCCCGTTGAGTAGCTAGCGGATACTTCTCTACCCATTCCAAAGAGAGGAGAAAACGATCTAACTTTGACATTGTTGCCCTTGCTTGCCCATTTGACCATGTAAATTTGACACCTCCCATTGGTATATCAACCATTTCGTTCCTTTGCACCCATTCTAAAAACTTTCTCATACTACTGGTGATGCGCCCCCCTCGAGATTTTTCATATGTGAATCTGACAACATTGAAATCTCCACCCACACACCATGGAAATCCCCATTTCCCCTTACAAACATCCAATTCCTCCCAGAAATTGGCTCGAAAGGATGGTCGACACGGCCCATAAACCACTGTTAACACCCACCGAAATCCGGAGGATATATCCCTTAGCAATAAGGATATAGAATATATCCCCCTCCAACAGTCTTCTTTGATCCATAAATTCGTGTCCCAAATCACTAAAATACCCCCTGACGCCCCCATTGCATCTAAAGCCACCCAATCATACCTCTTTCCCCACCATAAAGAATTAACCATCCCTTGATCAATTCCTTCCATTTTTGTTTCTTGAAAAGCTGTTATTTGAACTTTGAACTTTTTACACATATCTCTAATATGCCCTCGTTTCTATGGGCATCCCAAACCCCTCACATTCCAACTCATAATTCTCATCATTAACCTGCTGAACCCCTGCACCCTGCAACTGTGTTTCGTGCCTCTTTCTCTCCTGCTGCCATAGTAACCATCCTCATCTCTGCCCCATCTGTATCTGTCATCGGACTATGATTCTCTGTAGTTGTTGGCGGTCTGCCCTGTTCTTCTACAAATTCAAAAAGCGCTACATAATCCTCTGGTCTATCGCCAAAATTAACTCCCACCAACCGAGCAACTTCTGTTGTAAACATCTTAATACGCTCCATCCCCTGTGCCATAGAAAGTCTCTGTTTCTGTAGAGTCCCCAAATCTACAATATTATGAGACACACCAACTGTACCTAAATTCCTTTTTTGTGACTCTGTAATATTCATCTGACACTTTGTTGCCAAAGGGGTCATCGATAGAGGTTCTCCCAGAACTTGATGACCCTCTGTATCAGTCTCCGTACCTATCAACTGCTGCATAACCTCTTCCGACAGCAGCAAAAACCCCCGCGTCGTCTGCTGATGTGGTATTAAATTCTTCGGAAGCGAGGTGTCACTTTCTGGCTCTTCATACACCACCAGCTGAGATAAACCAGTCATCGGTTCAGTCGAGTGACGAGTGTCTTGTCTTCGGGTTTGCAATTCATGGGCTTCTTCCACTATGATGTTGCAGTCACCGCCCCCCTCATCGAAGCCAGCAGAACACAAGATTGTCTGGTCCAGTCGCTGACGCGAAGTAAAATTTGGCTCAATCTCAACACCCCTCCCTTCGCAGTGATGAGACTCTACCTGTATTGCCTCTGGGCGAGTCCGAGAAACATCGGTTTGAGTATTATTTAATTTGACAGCGGTCACACAGTATCAACACTAATCATTCGTGTTGGAGATATGTTTATGGATGCACGTGTAAACCTCCCTGACACATTCGCCTGCAATTCAAAGTCGGTCATCGAATTTATCGTCTCGCGAGATGGATCCTCAGAAATTATCGTGTCGCGAGATGCAACCTCCGTCACTGCAATCATAAATGCATCGTCAGATCCCAAGCCATGTGTCGCAATATGAGATAGCCCCGTCTCATCTTACATCGATTCGAGGGAGAGGAATGCTTTTTTCTTTGCCACGTGTCGAGGACAGACTCTTTCCCTCTGCTGTTACCTTTTTGCTGGCAAGTATTACAAAGACATGTCTCTTGTTCTTGTTCCGGTACTTCCACAGGAGAATGTTAACGATGAATCTTCACCAGCAAAACCCAGAGCTGCCATTACAGGGTTTGAAATAGCTTCGCCTCTGACATCTACTAGCAGCTCCTTTTCCTGTTCCTGACATACCTTCACCATCACTTTCGCATTTTCAACACGCAACAAAATCTTCTTCAGAATCTGATCTAATTTCTTTTTCCTGATTCGTATTCTGGCAAATTGCAGCTCTTCGCTTGAATCAGTCTTCGGGTCGATCGAAACAACCGACCCTATACAGGACCCGATCTCTTTGAAAACATCATCCATCCATAATTCCAATGGAATATTCCAGAACTGGTACCAGTGTTCTTCGCATCCAAACACCAACCAATCCTCCCACATTTGGATTTTCGTTACTGTGTTCACCCTACACAAACTGCCTGCAGGAGAGAACAGCATCAACATGATCTTGGCAGACCAGAGAAAGCAGATAAACCTTGGGTATGAATCCGCTTTACAAGGATATCCTCCTCCTCAAGATCTTTGCAATTCCGGAGCAGCCATTGTACCAGTTGCGTTTCCGACATTTCTGGATTAACTGAAACCGTGAGGCTGAACTCCAAAGATTTCATGGATTCGTCAAGAAGTTTTTTGTGAATCCTTAGTTCTGGTCCCTCCTCCGTAACTGTTCGCCAAAGCCGCTTCTCCTCTGGCAACTCCTCTGAGATCTGATCTTTCAGCCATTGATTTTTAGTCCCAACCACTGCATCTTTGAACGTGTATCCTTCCTTCAGAGTTTTTTCTTCAGAAACAGAACCATACCATTTGTTTTGAAAGGCCAGCTTTCCTTGACTCACTCTCCAAAGGCGGCTTCATCTTCATTACTTGTTTTTTTATTATTCCATCTATCCCCCTCTCTATTTCTCTGTTCCGGACCATATCGCGCTTTCTGAACCCTCAGTTTTATACCACCAAAACTCTCCCCGTTCAACATTCGAACCGCCTTTGCTATTTCCTGCTCAGAGCTCATTCTAACAAAAGCAAAACCCCAGAGGTTTGGAGAGTTTCTTTCTCTCGGCAGCACCACCTCCATCACTATTCCGGCCTGACCGAAAACTCTTTCAAAGTTTATCGGTTGCCACCCTGTCGGAAAACTCTCAACAAAGAGAGTCGGGTACTCCGACAATCCCGTAATTCCCTTTTTCCCATTTATCTTATTTGTTTTTCTTTTGTTACCGACTTTCTCCCAAACTTCATTACCGTCAAACCCCTCCGACTGACAACCCTTTCCCTTTTTCACCGAGATGTGCAAGAGAGCGGATCGGCAAAGCAGATTCCGTAGCTGCCATTACACCATTTCCTGTGTCAGGATTCTGGTTGCTTGGGATTGCTCCAAATGTATCCATGAAGATAGTTGGATAGGTCTTTTTTCTCTTAATGTGGTCTTTAGGGAAGTCTCTTCTGGGTATCAGTGGCTTTTCTTGGGAGTTTACGAACCTTCAAGAGCTCCTAAGAGACCTGATTTCTGGGTGGAGTTGTCGGTTGTTGCCCTTAGATGGAATCTCCCATGGCTGATAGGGGGAGATTTCAATGTTGCTCGTGTCTCTTCTGAGAAGTCCAAAGTGGCAAGAATGTCCTCTTCCATGAGGGCATTCTCGGATTGGATCGCTTCTCACAGTTTGATGGATCTTCTGATGGGGGAGATTAAATTTTCTTGGTCGAATGGTAGGAATCCTCCAACTATGTCTCTGCTTGATAGATTCCTAGTCTCTCAGGATTGTGTGAATCATTTTTCTTTGGTGCGTCAAAGGGGCTTACCTAGAACCATTTCAAATCACTACCCAATCTCTTAGATTTGAGCTTGCCTGGATGCATATAGAAGGATTCTATGACATGGTGAATGGTTGGTGGAATTCCCGTGAGATAGATAAGAAAGTAGGTTTTATCCTCTTTAACAAGCTTCAATTCTTAAAAGGGAAGTTGAAGGAGTGGCACAAAGAAATTTTCACCAAAAGGAAGAGGAGATGTCCTCTATCCTTGAGGCCATCCTTGCGCTGGATGTTAAGGAGGAGTTAGCTCCCCTGTCGGAAGAAGAGAGGGACCTGAGATTTTCTCTTTCTTATGACTACTGTAACAGGTTGAAGGAAACGGAGATCAAGTGGAGACAACGATCAAGAGCGTTGTGGCTAAAGGAGGGGGATAAAAATAGAAAAGTTTTTCACAATTTCGTTGTGGCAAGATCGAGAGTTAACTCAATTTTGTCTTTGGTTATTAATGATGAGTACGTCTCTGACAAACCCTTGATTTGTGATTCTGTTGTGAATTTTTTCTAGTCTTTGCTAACTACTGGGAAGGTTCAGAGACCTAGGTTGGATGATCTTTCATTTCAGCAAATTGCATAAGAAGATGTGGTTTGGCTAGAGAGACCTGTCGAAATGGAGGAACTAGAAGTAGCTGTGAAGGATCTGGGGGGGGGGGTAAGGCCCCGGGTCCGGATGGCTTTCCAATAGCCTTTTTCAAATCCTTCTGGGATTCGACTAGAGAAGATCATTTTGCTTTTGTGCAGGAATTTTTTATTGATAATAGACTTTTTGCTAAGTTGGGCCACACTGTTATTGCTTTGATCCCCAAGTTGGAAGGGGCGACTGAAATCAAAGACTTCCGCCCAATCAGCCTGGTGGGGGGGTCGTATAAAATTTTGTCAAAGATTCTGGCGAACCATTTGAGAAAAGTGGTGGCGAAAGTGGTGTCCCCCTTCTAGTTTGGTTTTGTGGAAGAAAGACAAATCCTCGATTTTGTGCTTATTACTAATGAATGTTTGGATTCTTGTGTTAAAAATAAAAGAAAGGGCATTATGTGTAAGCTTGATATCCTGGAAGGCTTATGACCATGTTGATTGGTCATTGTTGGACTACATGCTCGAAAGATTAGGGTTTGGGTTTGCTTGGAGAGCCTGGATAAGGATCTGTATTTCTTCTCTGAAATTCTCTATTCTCATTAACGATGTTCCCTTTGGATTCTTTAGACCATCGAGAGGAATCTGTCAGGGGGATCCTCTCTCCCCTTTCCTTTTTGTTCTGGTTATGGAAGCCCTTAGCAGGATGTTGTCTAGAGGGCAAGATAGGGGGTTTTTTGGAGGGTTTTCAATCAAGAACTTGCCGTTCTTTATTAACCATCTGCAATTCATTGATGATACTCTTCTCTTTTGTGATGCAAAGGAAGATCAGATTCATTCTCTGAGCATGACAATTTGTTGGTTCCAGGTGGTCTCAGGTTTTAGAGTCAAATAGCTAAGTCCTCTCTTATAGGAATTAACGCTTCACCGTCAGAATCTCAGTTTCTAGCTAACTCCTTTGGTTGTAAGGTTGAATTTCTCCCAACTCTTTACCTAGGCCTGCCCTTATGTGTTGGTAAGCCCCCCTCTGGTTTGTGGGATGTGATTATTGAAAGATTGGAGAGGAAAATGTCTACGTGGATGGGTAATTTCTTATCGTTGGGAGGAAGAATTAATTTGATCAATGCTTCTCTTTCCAGTATGCCCGTTTTCTTACTCTCGCTGTTCCACTGTCCTGAAATCTGTCATTCTCAGAATTGACAGAATTTGGAGGAGATTCCTATGGCAAGGATGAGGTGAAACATTTAAGTATCCCCTGATGAAATGGAATGAAGTGTGTTTCCCTGCATGATAAAGGGGGAGCTAATATTAAGAATTTGGAGGTGATGAATAAAGCCCTGTTAGGCAAGTGGATTTGGTGTTTTGGGCAAGAGAGGGATAGCCTTTGGAGACAAGTGATTGCAGCTAAATACGGTGTGGATGATCTGGGTCAATGGCCCTTTGAATCTACATCCCTGTAGAGTCTCGGCTATTTGGAGAAACATCATTAAATTGTCTAGGAGTGTTCTGGTCAATCGCCCGTATGTTTTAGGTGAAGGCAACTCGATCGGATTTTGGCTTGATCATTGGTGTGGGACTGTGACTCTTGCTGAGCAGTTCATGTCCCTCTTCTCCCCTCTCTTCTAACCAATCCTGCTCGATCAGAGAGTTTTTCTTCCCTTATGGTCAGGATGGGGTATGGGTTCCTTCGCTTAGAAGAAACCTTTACAATGAAGAAATAGAGCTTTTCACTAGCTTCCTTTCTATTTTACAGGAGCAGCAGCTGAACCCACTAGAGGCAGATGCAGTGGTGTTGAAGCACTCGAAAGCAGGGAACTTCTTGGTCAAATCTTTCTACTCTCTCTTTCTGATTCCCCCATCTAGTCCCCTGTGCTTCCATACAGGGGCCCTATGTCGTATGCAATCCCTCCCAAAGTAGTGGCATGTGGATGGTTAGCGGAGAGAAACAGGATTCTAACGATAGATAATCTGCGTAAGAGAGGGATGATCTTGACGAATGTGTGCTCTCTTTGCCTCAGCAATGAGAAAATTGTCAGTCATTTATTCATTCACTGTCCGTTTGTTACAGATATCTAGTGGACTATGTTGCATTTAGCCGACTTGTCGTGTGTTATGGCTCGGTCCCTAGAGCAGTTGTTTTGCTCTTGGCACGCGGAAGAAGGTGGTCTATTAGGAAAAAGAAAGTGGCAGGTCCCTGTTGCTAGCGGTGATGTGGGTGATCTGGGCTGAGAGGAATAACAGGGTGTTCCGCAGTCAGAAATGTTCTTCAGGGGTGATGCTTGCTAAAGTCTTGGGATTGTTCAGGGATTGGGCGCTTTAGGTTGTAGTCTTTTGGGGCTTGTGTCCCCTTTTGTTCAATAAAGTTATCTCATCTTTCAAAAAAAAAAAAAAAATTACAAGTGACTCAGAAACTTAAAATGTAAAAGAGTCAGTGCAAATGAAATTCATAGAAAGAATGTCACAACGACCACAGATAACCTCATAGGATCAAATGAAATGATTCAACAACCTGTTTCTTCCTATAAAACAAAAACAGTTCACAGGGCAACAAGATGCCAAGATCGCCCACTCTTATTCAAAAGAGTACTTCTATTTTCACTTCCTATTCACTGGAGAGCCAAAAATCATACATATAAACCCCAGATCGAACAATGCTTAAGAACACTTCCATTCAGGGCTTTTTGCCCGATTCCACGGAATATTTGCAATGAATTTAAAGTTGAACAAAGAATTATGTTGGCATGCTACCAACCACATTTACCTCATAGTTACCAGATGTAGGTACCATTAGAGGAAACCCAGAGGCACTTAACAACAATTATCCAGAGGTAGGTACCATTAGAGGAACCCAGAGGGGCTGAACAACAATTATCCTCAGCTAAGAGAACACTAAGAGACTATATATATATATATATATATATATATATATATATATATATATATATATATATATATATATATTACTTTTGCAAGTTGGAAATGTAAATTGCAAGAATTAAGGATCATGACATGGATTGTAAGGATTGTTTCTTCAGCTAAATTAGTCCACATAACATTAGAAAGAATGCCAAGAAATGAATTTTAAAAAAAAAACGTGTGTGAGCACAATGAGCATGCATACCTGTTCCAGAAATAGTTTCAATCTAAAACCCATGTCAATAGTATTGACAAATATTAGCACTTTCTTCTGAATAAGTTCCAATTTCAAAAGAGCAAGGATGTAAAGTTGCTTATCACGAGCACTGCATGAAATCTGAGGAAAAGACAGAGATCCAATGATTGTGACTAGTGTAACAACAGTTAACCTGAGACTTACTGACTACTGAGCAAGGCAAGAAACTTAACACATATGGGCATAATGGCAAGCATCAGCAAATTTGTAAAAGCAATACAGTGCAAGGAAGCAAATTAAAGTTCAAGGTTTTTTTCTGAAAACGTTGCTGAAAAAGGTTATGGAATATATTTATCAAGAAAATAAAAACTAAAAGGCTGCAGAAACTGGCAGACAACTTCGAACGAGACCTTGAGTGAGACAACTCGTCACTCACTGAAATGAGATATTTCAAAAGAACTCACCTCAACAAGCACAAATGACTAAAATGAGGTATTACACAACTGCTGGGCCCGAGAACATCTAAAGGTACGCAACCTGCAGTTTCGTACAAGCATGTTCCAAACTGCTGATGTGATGGGCCTCGCATTAGATTCCCGATGCTTCAAAAAATCCAAAGTGGGACATTCTAGCCATTCAACTGATGATCAGAAAATTGATGGTTATAAAAGGAAACGCAGCAACCATCCACCATCAAGCCAAAAATGGCTAAAGGCTAGATTGCTAGATCTTCCCATCAAGGGAAGTTTGGCTCATGGATTATCCATATTAGGGCCCATTATATTAATGGTTTTGATTAGTGAACCATGGCAACTACTTGGACATATTGAAAACCCAGGCATGCTACCAATATTCTCATGTCAAGAATCATATGTTGAAAAAGAAGATGAACAAGATGAAAATGAGAAAACTTTCTAGTATGAACAATTAACAAAATTCTGGGAGTGGGGAGTTGTGGAAATTTTATTGTGGTGTTTGGGTTGCATTGGTGCTACGGTCATGTTGCTTTCTTTTTTGTTGTTTAAGTAATGTGATGGTATCATCATGTCACGTGAAGTCATGGTGGTGATGCTGCACTGGAATTGGTACGGTTTGAACAATATGCAGGTGAGTGGTATTGTAGCTGCCAAATGTTGTGGTAGCTGCACCATGGTTGTAGCGATCGAAGGTGGCATGATGGTGTGCTAAGGTCGTAGCTGTAGTGTGTTGGGCATGGTATTGAGTCCTTGGCAAAGTTTTGGGAGACAACACTGCAGTAGTATAGGTACTTGTGGTAGCTTAGCAAGGTTTAAATATCGGTATTAGGGGGCATATCAGATGGGCCCAAAAATGACACTTTGTGAGTCGAATCAGGCCGGATTGGGACCGTACCAGCCGAAATTTCCTTTTGCCAAACATTTTGAATATATATATATATATATATATATATATATATATATATATATAGAGAGAGAGAGAGAGAGAGAGAGAGAGGAATGCTTACCTGCGAACCATCTCTCACGAGAACTTTTTGAGGACTCATCACATGTGATGTGTCCTCAAAATCTGAGCCGTCCACGTGATGCAGCACCCTTAAAAACCCCTGGGGCCCAACTTTCAACCTGGTTCACAAATCTGGTGGGCCATGGCAAAAGGAAACAGTTTCCTCCCTTGATTTGCCTCTCTCTCTCTCTCTCTCTCTCTCTCTCTCTCTCTCTCTCTCTCTCTCTCTCTCTCTCTATATATATATATATATATATATATATATAAAAGAAATATTTAATACACCAGAATGCATCACTTCTTTGCTGTTTTTAACATATTTAATGGTGAATCATACTATTTTTTTTAAGAATATTCTCTATCTAGACAACCTACTGAAAGTCAACAAATTAGGACACAAATCAAACACTGATTTGGTGGATCACGCCCCATTCCATTGAAGTACAACAAAAAGAAGATGAAAAGAAAAGGTGATCGTTTAACCCTTTCCCAATTTTCCCCAAAATGGTCCCACTCCGTTTTGACTTTGATTCGTCACTCAAATCTTGTGTTTTGATTCCCAAAATAGGCCTAGAACTAGTCTTTAAGTTTCTCCATCTAGGGTTGAAATGAGAAAAAAAAAAAAAGAGGAGAAAAATAAAGAGACTTTAAGTTTCTAAGTTCCTCTAGGGTTGAAATGAGAAAAGTGGGAAAAAAAAAAGAAGAGAAAAATAAAAAGAAAAAACAAAAGAGGGCCTTTATGGCCATCATCCTGTATCAGGTGTATCAGCCCCATATCATTGGTAATTAAGGCATTTACGGCCATCATCCTGTATCAGGTGTATCAGTCCCATATCATTGGTAATAAGGCCCCACTCGGATCGACATGGCCCTTTTTTCCAGACATCCAATTCACCCCCATATCGTGTAATGGTAGGGACCAGTACGTTTATGAAATGGATGTATCCCCACAATGATAAACTTACAAAATAGTAACAAATTCTTTTCTTCACTTCAGTATTTATAACATAGGTAACAATTCTTACCCAAAATTGTTGAACGCTTTTTGGGATAATCTCATCCTTGACATTGCCTACTTCTGGTAGAGTCAAAATGTATGGATTGTGCAGCACAAGTTTCTTCAATTTCTCAACATCAGCACTGGTAACAATGAAAGAAAAGACAAAAAGAATTGGCATTGGTCAGACTATACAAGCGCTGGCAAGAAAGAAATGAAATAAAAGAATTCAAAATAACATTTCTTTTTTTTTAAGCAGCAAAGAAAATTTTATTGAAGAAAGAATGGCCTCAGCCAGAAAAAACAAACGGAAACCCGAAAACACTATACATCAACCCGGAAAACTTACAACAAGCCGAAACTCAAAAAAGACTAAACAGCAACCCACTTCCACTAAACAACCCTAAAAACTGTTAATCAACCCAGTTTTCCGGGAAAGAGGCTACATCCTTTAAAGCTACCACCCAATCATTTACATGATGTTTCGCTTTCCTAATAACTTCTTTGACTCTTTCCAATCGATTTCTGAAACACCTATTATTTCTTTCCAACCATAAGGACCATAATACTGACAACAAAGAGATGCGCCATACTTCCCGGCCCGCTATTCAAAATAACATTTCATGAGTAAACCACGTGTAAAGACTGCAATACCAATATGTGGCAAGGCATTTTATTCATGAGAGGCAATGACTAAGGTGCCGCTCCTCATTTGGAAACTTGTGATCCTAGATGCTTCAAGTCCTAAAATAGCTTATACTGTACTTTTTGCCGCCACTCGCTTTCCGCCACCAAAACTCCTCGAAATGCACTAATGAGGAAATTGGCTATAATGTGGAGGGATGCCCCCTCCAGCAGCAGAAAGGAATTGGATGGTGAAGACATAGCCTTGTTGTCTTTGATCTCAATGATATTCAGTAACTCGAGTCATTTGGTCTAGTTTATGTTGTTTTATCTTATTTCTAGCTTTACCATACTCTCTAACAAGAGAGAAAGTGCCTGTTTGCACAGGGGGACAATCCTGAATTCTTTGGATTTTTCTGCCAAAAGGATTTGGAAACATAAATGGCATGCATTTGTTGGTTCATCCAAAATGTCACTAACAGGAGGCAAGACATTGCTAAAAGCACAGAATTTTCAAATCCAGTTGTCTCCCATCCAAAAAGAAATGGATAGGGCAATCGTATCCTATTTGTTCAGATATACCCCTGTCCAAGCAAGCCCCAAGGCTTTAAAGCACTATCACTTAGAGAATGCTGGATGGAAGATATGATTCCGTGGATTTCTTTTGTTGTTATTGTTATTACTAGTTATTTTGACAAACACATCATTTTAAATTTCACATGTATGATTTATGCATGGTTATCATTAGTCCTTTCACTACCACAAGAAGTACATATCTATCATACATGTTCTTTGATTCATTGCTAACACATGCTTGCTCATGCCTTTGCTCAAGAAAATGCCATGCATACTATGAAATCCATATGCATTAGCATGGATATGGAGGGTTCCAGAAAGGGACAGGCCCATCAAACTCTAAACGGGTTGCTAAGAACAGGATTGAAACAGATCAAAAAGCATGGATAGTTCATATGGGAACTGTAAGGTCGATGCACATGAACTGGCCACTGCACAGCTCAACAATAGATTATATAGGACAAATGACTGTAAAGAAAGGGCAAAAAAACACCGAATCATTGCTTGGCCTTCGGCAAAATTGTCAGGCAGCGGCATCAAGAAAGATCAAGCATGCAAATCCTGAGGGGTGGATAAAACATGAATATATGATCCTCTGCCTGACGAAATTAAAGGGGCCTTCAGTCCAGTCAATTGGGGGCCATGGTACGATGATCCATACTGTTGATCTGATAAGCCATCCCACAATGGCCCATGCCTTAAAATTATCCCAAGTGGAATGATTCTAACCGATTTATTGCTTGCTAGTTGCAATTGCCAATAGATAATAAGAACAAAATACTGAAAAGATTCTGATGAGGACACAAGATCATTTCAAGTTTACCAACGAAGAAAGCGCCCACCACTAACACCTTCTTTGTGGTTAGGCGATGATTGAGGAGCATTGAAGACCCTACGCATGTGATTTGGCACATAGAAGACACGTGTGTAGGATGGAAGAAGACCCGACTGAAGGAATAGAAGAAGGCATTTCTGAAGGTGGTCAGGCGCCCGGCCAAATTTGTCACCGGGCGCCCGAAATTCAACAATTTTTCAGTTTTCCTTGCTGGACAGTTTTTGTCTTAGCCGAGCGCCCGGCCAACGTACGAACTGTTTTTTTTAAAGTTGTTTTTTACCAATATTTTAGGGGTATTTTGGTACTTTTATGTTTTATTCTTGCTTATTTAAGTGGGCTAAGTCCTAATAACGTGGTTAGTTGATTGTTAATGAAAAAGCAAACCTCTTTGGTGGCTTCTCTCTTCTCTCTCTCTCATGGTGCTTCTTCTCTTTCCTTGATCTTCTTCTTCTAATTTCTTCTTGTGCCCCTCCAAATTCTTCAAGGTAATTATCGTCTTCGTTCTATTTTCTAGTTTTGCTAACCCTTCCTCGATCAAACCTTAATAATCGATCTAAACCCTAAACCCCCAAATTCTCAAATCCCTAATCCGAGAAACTTCTTAATTCTTCAAACTAGTGATCTTCATTGATCGATTGGGTATGAACATGCAAGATCGGGAGGTCTCATCCCTCGCCGGATCCAACCTAAGTAATAATTGAATTCCATACTCCATGGTTGTGATGATGGCCCACTCCATTGCATGTTTCCTTTATGATTTTCTCAGTTATGATGATTAATACTAGAATTTTAGATTATTATTGCCTTTTATTTCCGCTGAATAATTGTGTTTATAAACATGCATCATAACTAGGCCATCCTGCATCAGATTCACATTCAACAGATAAAAGAGTCAAAAACTGCATGTCTAGGATCTTTTAGCAGGGACTTGTTTAGAGCACATTCCATACAAGGAAGGGCCCATCAGATCAACGGGCTGGATCACCAGACCATGCCCACACTTGTAAACAAATCTACACAGTCCATCATATACACTTCCTCAGGCCAAGGATCATACAATTACTGTGGATAAGCATGAATATTAAAATATTAAAATCTGTGAAGCCTGCTAGAGGCCTATTCGTCCCTTGGTCATCTGTGCAACATGACAGGTGATGCACTGGACTTATTGATTCGCATATGCATATCCAGTGGCAAATTAATTAGAAAAGCCAAACAAAAAAAATTAATTAATTAGAAAAGCCAACTGTAACAAGGAGATTGACGGTTTGCTTTTGTCTGTTACTTTACAAACATATCCAGCCAAACTTTTTTTGCAAATTGTAACATAAAGCAAGCTTAGGAAAAATCCAGAGTAAGACACCGCAGAGAGCAGAAATGTTTAGAGCTGGCAAGTATAACTGACTTCTTCTACATGACCAGTTAAGGCTATTGACATTTACAGCCATTAAAGGAGTCCAAGAACTTTTTTTTAGTAGTACAAGAACATAGATAGGATCATAGGAATTTTAAAAGATGGTAGCAATAAGTCATGAATGAAAAGGAATGAGCTTTCAAATCCAGTACATAAAGAATTAAGATACCATACCTTGAAGTAGCAGACATGAGAAGGCATTGACAGCGTCGAGGGACATGTGGGATAAGGGCTTTTAAGTCATCTTCATAGCCATATGACAAAAGGAGATCTGCCTGGAACCAAATATTAATCTAGTATTATTCTTGCAAAAGAAACCACACACACACAAAATCCACATTCCACGGTTGAATAAGAGAGGAGACAAATAGACAAAACTTAACATCAATAAAATACCATCCAATACAATCTGAAATGCATTCAGATGTTTCAGATGAAAAGATAAATATGGAGAGCAGAATCAGAACTACAAACAATTTTTATGGCAAAAATCACAGAACGAAAGCCAGAGCTTACTCTTTCTTTCTTTTTCTCTTTTTAGTCCAGATATTTGGCACATAGAATACATGTTTTATGAGGAAGAAATAACCACTAAGTTTCCACTGTTCGGAGTTTTGTAGCAAGCAAATGCTTTTGGTCAGTTTTATCAAAGTTTATAACAAACTCAACAAACTCACAGGCTATAAACAACAAGAAAGTAAAGAATTTTAAGACCATAATAGGTAACAGTTAAAACTACACCTCGTCCAGAACTAGAATTGAAAGTGAATCCTGAAGGGATGTTGTTTTAAGGGCATCTTTTGAAATGCACAGTTGAAATGCAAGTCGGTGTTGAGACTAGTATATCAGGAGGCCCCGAACAGCACAGCCCTCTGCAAAAAAAACTAATGTATCAGCCAACCAAGTATATAGAACACATCACTGTAGTATCTCAGACTTCCAATGACTATGAAAGCAAACAAGTCAGTGTAGTAACATCTCAAAGACTATCAAGTAGCATTGACCGAAAGATGACTCTTCATTGAAGCATCCCCAGATAATAATAAAAATCTAAGAGAACAACTTACCATATCAGAGAGAGGCATGCTGCTCGTTAACTGTACAACTTTCAGTTGCACTCTACAGAGTTCAAGGAGCGATAAAGCTTCTGAATAAACCTGAAAAGGTGTAATGTCAGCCACTTCAGGGAGGACGCGCGCGCGCGTATGTGTGTGTGATGTGTGTTTGTATACACACACATGCGTGCGTGTGTGCACGGGTCCACGTCACAAAGCTATAAAGATAAGAAAAATACAGACTGTAACAATGAGGGACTCATTTTGAATACTCGCCATTACTTCAAACAAAAAAGTGACTTGCCTAGAAGACAACATGGAGTTCAGTAACATAGAGATTCAGTAAACAGCTAGAATTGGAACCAAATTACAGGGCCATTTTTCTTGTTTATTTTCACCAATACCAACAATATCAAGATGGTAATGCACATCTCAATCATTTTACCTTTTCTCCCAACAATCTGAGGTCGGCTCTTAAATAGTAGGTTGGCAAAAGCTTTGCAATCATCTGCCCACCATACATCAACCTCTCTCTTTAACCCAGGTTCTTGGAACCACCAGGGCAGACGCTCGCATTGACAACAGTCACATGCCAACATGGTCCCACACAATATTGACCCCAGCCCAACTACTACTACATACCCACCCCAAGGGGCAACCAACCAATGTTATGGCCATAGAGGTGCAGTTGCCAGGCAAACAGCTAAGCGAAAAAAATGACACACATGAAAAAAGGTCATGCTCAGTTGGCTGCTCAAAACAGCAAGGAATTTATTGGTGTATGATTACCAACATAACTCACATGCCAACACGGTCAGGTCCCACATTAAGCACAGTTATTGTGATCTGCCCACAAAGGGGTATGTATGAACAGTCTATGACTAGAGCACTGCAATGCCAGATGAGCCCATTGAACAAGGACCATTGTAATGCTTTGTTTTAATTAAATAATCAGGACAAAAACAAGGACATTCTCTTAACGCTGAAAAGATTGACCTCAATAGAGAGACTGCCCTTATCAGACCAACTCATAATGGAAGTCCTCACAAGAGAATACATAAAACTATTGGACCAACTTCATGTTAACTTCAGGTTCCTAAATTTTTTTCTTCAATACTAGTAACATCTTTTAGCATTTGAAACCTGGTCTTGAGAGTAATATCCAAGAAGATCGCTCCAGGCCACAAAGGCTTGATTGGCTTTTGTAAGGTTCACTCATTTCCATGGTCCAAGGGAGGCCAACTATAATATCTAGTCCCTAGCTGAATGAGTTTCCAGACTTGAGCATTCTATGGTGAATCATACCCATTGTCTTCATGGACTAGTGCATCCCTTTCCTTCTTAATAGATTTTTCTGTTGTTGCCTAGCAGAAAAATAACAATAAAATTTTCTATTTTTACCAATCAGAAGGGAGGGGAAATCTTCAGGCTGCATTTGGAAATCTCAACTTTTTCAGGCAAAGTAGGATTCTTTTCTGCCATTAATCAACATTGGGTAGGTTTAGGTCAGACCACAAATGTTTCAAATAACGATTTGGACAGAAATGATGGGAAAAAATGGAAGCCCGTGTGATGTTGTTCCCCTTTTTTTTGGCTGGGACACCAAACGCACATTGGATTATATGGTTGCTTGTTCCTCCAGGACATTGGTTCAGGATGTCAAGTGAACTGCGCTGGTGTACTGCGCTAGGTTTCTTTCGCTAATGGAGAGCCACGCATAAAATCCACCCTGTCCGTCCGGTACACTGCCTCACATGCACCAAGGAACCCAAAAAAACATGATAATCCAACACTTAGGTGGGCCACACCATAGGAAACAGTTGGGATATCTAATCCATTCATCTGATGTTCCCATAAGGATGTAAAGAATTACCCAAAAATTACAGTATTCAAAAACTCAGGTGGATCATACCACATGAATTTAGAGATTTTAGGTATAATTTCATGGGGTGGCCCGCCTGAGTGTTGAATCAGCTTGATTTTTGGGAGCAACACCAAACAAGGGGTGGTGTACCTGATGGATAGCATGGATTTCATAAAAATCATTCCCATGTTAGAGAGTAAGCGCAGTAGGTATCTAGGTGAGGTACACACGCATTTTATACATTGATTTGGCTACATCCAAAAGCTAACCTAAATCAATCATTACCAACTACTGTTGTGTTAGCTGTATCTTGCCTTTTACTAGCGAAGTCTGTCAGCGTACAGCATCAAATTCCTTAACTTAGCAAGTCTTCCAAAACATTTCATCATACAATTCCAAAAAACTACACGACATCGCTGAAAATATAGAGTCAATCACATATAAGCTTAATATACCTGCTGGCACAGTTCTCTGGTTGGCACAAGAATGAAGGCACTTGGAGCAGTCTTTCTAGAACTAGACTCAGTGAAAAGCTTTTGAAGCAAAGGAAGAAGGTATGCATAGGTCTTTCCTGAACCAGTCTTTGCCCGTGCAACAACATCCTTACCTTCCTATAAACATAATGAGAAATTTAAGCATGAAACATATTAGCACCAAATGAAATGAATGATCCTAACCAACAAAGCACGTGACCAAACGATCAAACCTAATTGACATAAAATCTAACAAAGAATGTGTTTCCACATATGCAAGTACTGCATTAGGCTACTTTTGGACAGAGATGTTTAATATAGTGTGCTTGTGCCTGCCATCTTTGACTTGTTCAGAAGGTAGAACACTGAAAAGGCAAGAAGTTTGAAATTCAGAGTCCTCTTTGAGAGGAAATTTTGTCCTTCCTGGTTTTGCAGTGTTCTCCCACATACAACAATAAAAATCTGACATGGCGGGCACAAGGCCCACCAAATCTTGATTCTATGAAAACCAAGACTATCAAAAGCTGTGTCCAAACTAACTGGATTTAAGAAGCAAAATACGAATCCAGGTCAAAAGTGAGAAACATCAAAGAAGTGTATCCATTTAAAAAAGCAACAGTTAAGTTTCAGAATATTTCAAAAAAGGGTTAATCGAACTAACCAAGATCAACGGTACAGCCACGCGTTGAATGGGTGTTGGTTTTGTGATATCCTTCTTTGTCAAGGCCCGAACCAGGCGGGGGTCCAAACCAAGCTCCTCGAAACTCAGATCCTCCTCTTCTTCATTCTCATTAGGCATGTTCTCCATAAGACTAGCCATTGGCACCTGCACAACCAGAAACCAATTTCCCAACATCACTCAAACAAGCCCACCCAAGAGATCAAACCACAATGAGATTTCTGTAGTTCTCGAAAACTCAAATTAAAAAGGAAGTCTACAAAAAATGGAAAAAAAGAAAAGAAAAGAAGAAGGTATTGAGAGAAGCAATCCAGAATCCTTTTAAAGTTTGATAAAGATGAGCAGTTGAGGAGAGCTAGAAACAGTTGCACTAAAATAAAATTGAAAAAAAAAAAAAAAAAGCAGGGATACTTGAGCATGGAAGGCTATGTTTTTGTGTTAAAAATAATGATGATGATGATGATTACAGAATATAAGATGCTCAACCAATCTTCAAAAAAAATATAAGATACTCAACCTGAGAAGAATCCCCATACTCAACCCAAGAAGCATCCCTAGGCGAAAGATTGTATAAATTGGGCCTAAGTTTCAGTGATTCATGTCATCAGCCTCCTGGGCCCCGCTTGAATGGATCATGCCCCCAGAATTGTCCCTAATCGTATAATCCTAACCCTTTACCTTTAGTCTAGCTGCTTGAAATAGAAGGTTAGGGAAAGAAATACAACAGAAGATTTTTGGGTCATGGTCCATTGACGCAAGATTGACAGATGGAGGGGGTAAACGCAAAGCCAAAACTATGGAATTAGTCAGACTAAAACAGAGAATAGAGAATGTAATTTTAGTCACAATGGGAGTGAAAACGAAAAATTAGTAAAGCTTGACCAGTTAGAAGCACCCAAGAATGACCATTTTCAATCTTTTGGGTCGATATTCAGGTAAGCAGAGAGATAAAGAAGGATGTTTCTCATAAAATTAGAGCTAGGGGTGGTAATGGGTCAAGATGCCTGGCCCAGCCCTATAGGGTGATGCAACCAAATGGCCACACAAGCCGATTGATCAAGAAGTTGAGCGCAAGGCACACTAAGTGCAGTGCTTATATTCAAGAGCTCACATTCAACCTAAAAACATCACGTTGGCATCGAAAATAAGGTAGCAAACACCCTTAGCCGAAAATCACATCTTTTATCTACCTTAACTGTTTTTGTTGTTGAGTTTGAGGAACTTAAAAGAGGCTATGCAGCAGATGATTATTTGAGAAGGTATTTTTAACACTCATTACAGGCTCAAGCACCGAATACCCACTATTCAGCCTGCGCAATGGGTTCTTGAAGATGGTCCATTTCATTCTTTGTAAGAGGACAGCAGACTGCCATGCACATTGCCAATGTTTTCTTCAAAGAGGCGGTTCAGTCTACATAATGTTCCCAAAACAATTGTATCTGATCATCATGTTAAGTTTATGAGCTACTTCTGGCGCGCCTTGTGATCTAAAGATGGGAACTACATTGAAGTTCTCGAGTGCTTCTCATGCACAAATAGATGGGCCCTGAAGTCATCAACTGAAATCTTAGGAATCTACTTTGATGTCTAGTTGGTGATCATATCAGCTCAATGGGGCATCATGTTACTACAAGCTGAGTTTGTTTATAATAGTTCTGTGAACCGCACTACGAGTCTCTCTCCTTTTGAAACTGCAATGGGAATGTAACCTTGACAACCTATCGATTTAGTCACTCACACTTCCTATTGTGATTCGAACAAGCCAGGACACCAAAGCTTTTGCACATCATGTTAAGGAGATACATGAGGAAGTCAGGCGAAAGATCACCCTAAGTAATGAAAATTACAAAGGGACACGCAGATGTTCGACAACGTTTTGCCTCATTTCAAGAAGGAGATGGAGTCATGGTACAGCTCAAGCCTAAGAGGTTTCCGGTAGGCTCTTATACAAAGCTCCACTCCAAAAAGGTGGGTTCTTATCATATTTTGAAGAAGCTGGATGATACTGCATACCTAATCGAGCTTCCACCCAAAATGAAGATCAACCTAATTTTTTATGTGGAAGAGCTTAAAATTTACCTTGGACATCTCGTAAATGAGACCACGGAAGAACAGGTTATTCAGATACCCAAGGTACCACATCAGCTCGAAGAAATCATTGAAGATGTGTTAGATGATCAAATAGTTTCCACACACCAATGAGGGTATTAGAAGTTTCTCATCAAACGGAAGAGCCAACCAAGATCCAATAACACGTGAACCTTAGTAGATAATTTCAAGCGCATCAACCCGAATCTCTATAAGAGGAGTACATTATCATTAACTCAATGGAGCTGAGTTTTTCCAAGTCGGGGGGAATTGAAGCATTCAACCCACATCCCACACGTGCACACTCCACGCATGTGCACAAGAAAAGGCCCACTTTCCCTTTTTAGCCCATCCCTACTTTCATTTTCTTTCAAATCTCTACATTAGAAAATATTACTTACCCACATCCCACATGTGTGGCTTCTTGATGAGGACATCCGAGCACCAGTCAGAGTATACTAGAGGAAGAGAGCTCCCATTTCTTTATAACTAGGTGATGCATACATGGGGCCTTGTGGGCCCAATTCAAGTGCCTAGCCCGTTGAAGACCCTGCACGCATGATTATGCATCTTTGAAGGCCCCACACTGGGAAGATGCATGTACGCTACTTAGTTAGACCATTTCAATCGTTGGATCATCATCATGGAACATCTTGATCGTGGGCCACGATAGTTTAGTTTATTTAGTTGTTTATATGTTTTGTTATTTTTTGTTTAGCTTATATTTTTGCTTAGTTCAGGGATTTATGAACAATTTTATTTTATTAAGTGTTTTCATGAGAAACTTTTTATCTGAGAGCATCTTTTTGCAAAAAGTCTTTCTTGAGACTATATAAGACGTGGACGTCCACACCCTAGCCTATTATGGAGCATATGAAAATAAAGTTCTTCTTTCTCTTGCTTTGTGATAAAGTAAAACCTCCTGCAATTGAAGTGATTTGGTGTGATGCCATGGAGTGAATCCTAGTTATCCTTCTCTCCCATTCTCTTATCAGGTATTCATTCAAAAGGTTCCTTGTGGATAGGCGACTATTGAGGAGCATTGAAGACCTTACACATGTAGTCCGAGACATTTGAAAAGACCCCACCTTGGGAAGACATGTGTAAGTTGCTTTGAGGAGATGATCAGACCGTTGGATCGTGATGATGATGTGATCGGACCGTTGGTTCATTGTGGCCCACTTTCATCACACCATCATTGGAGCGCATTGGACATCTTAGATTTGAGTTTATTTTACGCATTTTTTACTTATTTGAGTTTTGGGTTAGTGTGGGTACGTTTTTTTCATGCAAATGTCTTTTTTTTTAAATTTTGTTAGTACGGGTATTTTGGTAATTATGCTAATTCCAAATTTTATAAGGGTGTTGCCCTAAACCTTTTTTATTAGTTGTTAATTTATGAAAAAGAGCAAACATTTGGTTGCCTCGTTCCTCTTTCCCTCTCTCATAGTGCTTCTTCTTCTTCCTTGATCTCCTTCTTCTCTATTCTTCTTGTGCTCCTCCAACTTCTTCCAGGTATTTCATCTTCTATTATTATCCTTCTAAACTTCTGTTTTGTTTATTCCCCACGATTTAAACCTTGAGAATCAATCTAAACCCTAAACCCCCAAATTCTCAAATCCCTAATACGAGAAACTTTCTGATTCTTCGGACTAGTAATCATCATTGATCGATTGGGTATGACCATGCAAGATCGAGAGGTTCCATCCCTCGCCGGATCCAACCTATATGCTACTTGAATCCCATACTCCATGGTTGTGATGATGGCCCGTCCCATTGCATGTTTCCTTTATTATTTTCTTAGTTTATGATGATTGATGCTAGATTTCAATTATTATTACTTTTATTTCCGCTGAATAATTATGTTCATGATGCATCATATTTAGGGCTGTCCTGCATCAAATTTCTTCTCTTCTCTCTTTCCCTTCTTTCTAATTCTTTCTTCTACTTCTTTCTCCATCTACAAACAATCCCTACTTCCTCTTCTTTTTTTTCTTCCTTCTTCTAACCCTTACATCTACAACCTAACCTAACCCAAATTCCACCTGACCCGTCCCCTTTGACTGTACAACTGGATGGCCACACCTGGTTGTACCCACCTACCCGTACAATCGTACGAGCAGACTTGTACGACCGTTCGTACGATCAACCTTTACCCTCTCTCATCCTTTTGTTTCTCCTATTTAACCCTAATCCCTAAAACCCCAATTTTCAACCCTAGTTTCCTAAAACCCCAATTCTCAAAATCTTAATTCCCACAAACCTAATTCCCCAAAACCTAACCGTCAAAACCTTAATTCCTCATGACCCTAATTCCAAAAACCCAATTCCCAAACACAAAAGTCCTACCCCTAACTTACCCAAACCAAGTGAATCCCTTTGAATTGAGAACAACCCCTATGCTTAGATGGAAGTCCTACCTTCCATAGATCCTAATTATTTGGTATTTTATTGGATCTACATTGCGGGACCGCCGTATGGCTTGAATTTGAATATGTTACATTGATGAATTTTTTTTCAAAACTTGTGATCGATTAGCTTTACTTTGTGCTTTAAATCGTTCTAGTTAATCTGTTGATGATCTCGTTGCATCATTCTAAGTTAGGCCATCCGTCCTACATCACTTCCCCCTTTCCGAAGGAACCTGTCTGACGTTGAAATCCAGGATCTTATTCATCTTCTCGCTCGCTTGCAGGCATATGCTTTATCTTCTCCTCAAGAAGATGGCATTATATGCTCGTTGGTGGGTAATAGATCATTTTCAGTTCTTCTCTCTACGAATCCCTGTCATCTCTGAAGATATCATCAACTCCTTGCCACACGGGTCTGCTGTGGTCTTATGGGGTGCCTCCTAAGGTTGCGACTTTTGGGTGGTTGGTGGGTCAGAATAGAGTCTTAACAGTTGACAACTTGAAGAAAGGGGGTTCTCCATTCCAAATGTCTGCCTCCTTTGCGTGCTGAGGAATCCATCGACCACCTTTTCATCCATTGCCATTTCTCAGCAAATATATGTGTGAACGCTGGAAATAGTGCCCATGCGTTTTCCTCTTTGTATTTTGGGCATGAGGGCTAACTTGTACTGGATATAGTTGACTTGGAGTCACCACTAGCCAATTTACTCAAAATCCCACAGTCGGCTAGATCTTGTAGAATATATCAAAGCTAGAGAATCTGGAGACTCTCTTGCTTTAAAATGACTCATGATCTGCAAACCTGGGATTCTGAGTTAGGGGCCTCGGTTACAAAGAAGGAAGGTGTTAGGCACCCTCTCCACCCGCACGAGCGTGCGATCTCTACTTTGTGTGGTTAACAGTTTTCTAGGGGATAGGATAATTTTATTCTAAATGTGGAAATACCGAAAATGGGACTAGAGTCTAGACAAACTCAAATTTCTGATGTGATGGGATCTGAAATTTCGGCAAGACACAAAGTATACGTTCAGAGAAAGCCTAGAAAAGAAAAGGAGATGTGTTGATGCCAGAATGACACGTGAGAGGACTACGCAGCCATGAGTTTCTGATACGACGGGATTCGGAATTTCAGCAAGTCACAGAGCATACACCCAATGGGAGCCTAGAGAAGTAAGGGGTTGAGAAGGGAAGTGATGATGCGATTTATGAAGTATGAATGCAAGTGATGGTGGCTCGATCGACTTGAAGTGGCTTGGAACTTGTAGCCTAGGCAGGCTTAAAGGGTTGGCCCTAGAAGGCTACGAGGCTACGAGAGGGTTGGAGGAAGCTGAAGAGGGAACTGGAAGGGATGAAGGCTTGAAAGCTCAAGCACTCCCTCTCACTCTCACTCACTTGCTCTCTCTCTCCTCTCTCCTCTCTCACTCTCTTGGTGAGTTTTTGGTGCATCCTTTAAATGAGACGATGAGAGGGGTATTTATAGCCCCCTTGGATGGCATTCCAACAATTATAGGGTTTTTTAGGGATAAAAGGTGATGTGGCAGATTGGGATTGATAGAGGTAAAGGAGGTTCCAAATGGCACTATCTCATGGGTGGACAAGATTTGGTAAAATGGTAAATAGGTGGAAGTCCAATAGTGATGGGGGTCCTATCAACAGTTGTCTCTCCAGGAGAGCAACCCCCCCCCCCCCCAAAACTTTGGTCGGCTGGCTCATTTGGCTCGAAAAAGTGGCTAAGGCTAAAGCTTGGTTATGGCTTGAGCTTGGCTAAGGTTTTAAGAATGGGCACTTACAAGTCTTCCATGCCTTGTCAAGTTGCTAGCTTGGGTGGGGTGTCTACAATATGGTGGAGCATTCTTCGATTGGCTGGGGTAACCTAGGTAAAGCCTAATTCGATGGAACTCCTCTTCTCCAATTGGCATGGGGAGCATAGAGAAGGCCTTGGAAAAGAAGATGGAGGACCATCATGTTGGTTGTTTTGTAGGTTGTTTGGGCTGAAAGAAACAATCGGTGTTTCAAGG
This sequence comes from Liriodendron chinense, assembly GCA_003013855.2. Classification (NCBI taxonomy): domain Eukaryota; kingdom Viridiplantae; phylum Streptophyta; class Magnoliopsida; order Magnoliales; family Magnoliaceae; genus Liriodendron; species Liriodendron chinense. The sequence goes on from ML058590.1 coordinate 1,344,036, forward strand.
ACTTGAGGATGTCTTTAGCAGGGGTTTTCTCTAGGGTGATGGTCCTCTTTAGAGGTGGGGCTCCATATATTTTTGTGAGTTGATCTAGTCATGGGACTAGATATTGTATCTTTCTTCCTTTTTTTAGGTTCTTTCTTCGTTTTTTCTTTCTTTTTGGTTTATGTAGCTTTATTTTAGCAATAAAATTCTAAATTTTCAAAAGAAAAAATCTTTACTTTCCTTTTCTTTCACATCTTTATATTAGGCAAAAAGTAATCTTAGATTTTTTATTTAAGTACTTTCTTATTTAAGTGATTTCTTATTTAGGTAGTTTCCTATTTTCAGATCTTTACCTGCTAGGAATTCTATTTTTAGATTCTATAGATTTTATTACAGATTGTAAGGAATCACCATAAATAAGGCTTAGGCCTATGGAATAAAATAGTTGAATGATGTTCGCTTTTATGAAAATTCTCTTGTTTTCTCTACGGTACTTCAGGGGGGGGAGAGGGGGGGGGAGGGGGGGGGAAGACTATTGAGCTTGCTCACAGTCTAGCATTCTTTTCTCTTTTGGGATTATTGAGTTCTTTCCCACAATCTTTCTTCTTTTCTTTTATCTATTTCCTCCCCTTTCATGATTTTGCATTATAGAGCTAGAGCTTGGGCCCCTAAACTTGGCCCAAGGACCGGGCTCAGGCTTGAAATTTTGGCCCAGTGTTCGAGTTGGGCCGGGGCAAGGCCAATAATGAATGGCCTCGTCCAATCAATGGGCCACTATTATACAAACAAACCGATGAATTGAGACACATGTGAGTGGCCACAATTAATGTACATGTGTAGCTTACAAGCACTTTTGGATTCGGGGTCGATTTCCATGATCAAAATCATTTATGTAACAAGATTAATCGTGGATGGAGGGATACTAAAAAAATCTTAGATTGAAACTATTTCAAATCTTTGATCATGACACTCTTTTCCTAGGGTCAGGGCTAAGGCCTTTTTAGCCCAACTAGGTCCCCCCCGGCAATTAGAGCTGGGTGGATGTAATTGAAGTCCATGGACTGTGAGCCCCATCATATCAACAGTGTGAATCAATGCACCACCAGCCCCACTTGCACAAACAAAAAACACGAACTCTCTATAGTACCTCAGACCAGTGTGACATGTTGCTGAGAATTTGAAAACGTCACGAAAAATACACTAAACAATAGAGATTTCAAGATCCCAGAAGATTTTAAAATATCATGACATTTATCCCAATATTATCGCAGTATTAACTCAAAAAACTAGTAAAAACCTTAAATTTTTTTAGATAAATATTTGTTTAAGTTTTAAATTTATTTACTAATTTAGAATAAATATTTTTATTTTCGGCAAGATTTTTCCCAATAATATCCTGATTCCTGAGGAAAACCTCAAATTTTGAAAATCTCCCAAGAAATTTCTAGACCGCGATTTTTCCCAATAATATCTTAATTCTTTTACCAAACCAGAAATCATGATTCCATGGATTTCAAGTCGGGATTGAAGCCGTCCAAAACGCGATGTGTTTCGGAGCAAGCCCCATATGGGCATTTCCGCTCTTTGGAATTTTAGTATTGCAATTCAATTCGTTTGAGCATCCAAACGCTACCCAATGAATGAATGAGAGAGAGAGAGAGAGAGAGAGAGAGAGAGAGAGAGGCTGACCTTTTCCTGTACGAGGCTGCTGAGAGAGAGGTTTTAGGTTTTTTGAGAAGAACAAAGACAGAGGGAGGGAAGGAGGTTTTAGGTTAGAGAACTTTGATACTCTGGCAGAGTATGATGGATGATACGCCAGCACTTAGAAATTGCGCATGTGAAATTCATATTTAAACCGTCCAGATTATGGCCCTCAGTTTGGATGTGTAATAAACAAAATATTACACTTATTTCGTTATCTGACTATCTGATTGATACAAATTTGTTGGGCGGTTAATATTCAACAGACAGTGGGGTCCACATTTTAGTCGGGAGTAACATGCCACGTGTACACGCTTTTAGGGCCTGTGTATCACGCTTCGTATGTGACAGAGTATCAAGTACCTCCCGTTTAGTTTAGGAAGAGAAGTTTTTAGTCGCTGCAGGACCACTGAAATTGTTAGACCTGAACAAGTACCTGGCCCACCCTCTCTCTGATTGTAGCTATTTAGATGGTTGGCCCATCTTGATTGTGCTGCGGCACAGAAATCTTAACCATGGTACACGATCATTCCTGTCCAGTTGAAGAGCTTTTGGCTTGAAGAATCTGGACTGTTGGTTTGGGGGACCCACCTTTGTATCAACAACTAGTGAAGAGTAATAAACCTTTGAATAGGCAGCGAAGAAAGAAACCGGTAGAGAGGAAGGGTAGCCACTGTCCCAATCAATCGGTAAAAGCCCAAATATTCTGTGGCTAGGATCTTCCAATCTAGGCCGATTTGGTGCATTTGGCCATCGTATAAACATTTGGATCATTGAATCATGGACCAGCTTGTACAAACTAAAAGCCCCAGCCTGGGTCCATTGTTTCTTCCTAATAGCTGGGTGGGTCCATCCACCTGGTGGATCAGCATCTAGAAAATGTCACATTAATTGAACGGTTCAGTTCGTCCAACTGTCTTCAATGGCTATGATCCAATGGTAAAAATCAGGCCATGAGGATTCTTACAGTTCCGTCCAGACATGCTTAGTCTGGCCCACTAGTGGGTGGTCCAGATCTTATGAGGATACTACCACCCGGCCCACGACTGTCAATGGTGATTAACGGTAGATGCTGAGGCGGCAACGAGCCAGGCGGCTAGCCCTGTAAAGCCAGGGCCTAGGCCTCAAAATGTGGCTCGAGGGCTGAGCCTAGACTCGAAATCTAGGCCCACTGCCCAACCCAGACCGGTCCGTTATCCATGGATGAATGGCCCAGCCCAGCTTGGAGCACTAAGCCACGAACCATGTTGCACACGTGTGTAATATGCACGAGTGCTAGATCCAGGTGGACCATATCGAGGGTCCCATCATGTAGATGCATTGGTCTAGAATTCAAGCCTGCCCACTTGAGGGTTTCAAAAGGTCCGGTCCGAGTCGAGTATAAGAGCACCATACCCGTGCTTGTAAATATGCACCGGAAGATAGTTTTAAAAGGGAGCGGATTGGGGGGCCACACTGATGATTTTGGTGTACATCCATGCCGTTCATCGATTTTTCCAGCTAATTTTAGGAATTGATCCCAAAACTTAAGCAGATCCAAATCTCAAGTGGGTCACAGCACTGGAAATAGTGGTAAATGACCATTGAAAGCTTTTTATGGGCCACAAAAGTTTTGGGTCAATCTGATCTTTATTTATTCCATTCATCTAGGTCTTCTTGACCTTATCAACAGGTTGGATGGAAAATAAACATTAAAAAATATTATAGTGGGCCCGGGAAGTTTTTACATATATGTCATTGGACCACCACTGTTTCCTGTGGTGTGGTCCATCTGAGATTTGGATTTGCTTAATTTTCAGGACCACGTCCTAAAATGAGCGGAAAAATGGTTGGACGGCATGGATATACAGTACATCATCAAGGTTAGCTAGTTGCTTAAGATAAGTTACTTATGCTGTAAGTAGCTTATCTTAGTTTCTACTTATTAAGAAAATAAGTATGTTTGGTAAACAACATATTTATCAGCTTTTCCTCTCTTTCATCTCTACAAAAAAAAGTTAAAAAGTTAAAAAAAAAATTCAGCCGAAGTGATTATGTACTTTTGAATAAAAAAAGTTACTAATTATTGCTCATAAACCAAACATATCTGAAATAAGTTACTTATCTACTGCTGTAAGTAGAAAAGGTAACTTATGGTTGCATCCAAACGGACCCTAAAAGAATAGAGAAATGCTCCAACATCACGTTAAGCACTAAAGGTTACAGCACTCATAGTTGTATTGGGACACTTAAACAATCCAATCCATTGATTTGGACTGTTCATTAGGTTCAATGCTCATCCCCTATGGGCTACGATGCAAATTTCATATCGCTCAAACAATCTTAACCATCTGATCAATAGAATTTAATATTGATGGTCAAGATCATTTACACAGAAATAGGTTCAATCAACAATTTGATCCACGTAATGGAACAAGCCCATTATGGATTGCTTCTAATCGTAAAGGATCACTGATGTTAGGCAATCTAACCATCTCATCCATGGTTTCGGAAAAGGATGGCTAAAAAAAGTAGGGCCAAATCAAAGGTGGATTGGATCATCCAATCAGTGTGATTTTTGTATCATCTCTCATGAATGAGTTATGAAATTAATGGACGGCTCAGATCAATCGATCAGACTGCAAATAACCCAACTAACAAGGAGTACTGAAAGAAACCTAGCCAAACTCAACTAAGTGGTAGGGATCTTCTTGGCCCACACACATCAGGGTAGCCGCTCATGCTAACTTGGACGGTTGGGAAGACATCCAACCGTTCATCTGTCTGTTCCATGTTTAGATGACACTTTTCAAAAGGCCCGAATCTTTCTTTTCGGAAACAAATGTACGGAAGTAGTTTATTCAAGAAAAAAAAAAAATCAATGGCTTAAGCTTGATATACACGTAGACCCACTTGAAAAGTTGTTGTCCACCTCTACCTGATTGCTAAGGATTACCCAATAACATGTTAGGAGGTGCAAAAGCAATCACCATTAAAATCAAACAAGTGATAAACAAACTCAACAAAGTAAAATAAAGAATATACCCTTTTATGTGGTAATCTTGTTGAAAAAAGCAGATACAAAGTGATAAAGAATTCACTATGAAAATAAAATAACAAAATAAGTAAATAAACATACATATGTGAAAAATCCTAGCCTCTTTCCTTGAAAACCTTATAAATGATTTATATTTCTTAGTTCTTATTATAATCCTATATTACATCCATATATATAATGTTACACGTGGAATAGGAAACAAATCATATGCTTATGCAAAATGTGTGAATCATCGATTGATTGGTTGATCCATTGGATCAATCAATAGACATCAAATGACAACTCTATGTTCAATTTTAACAATGTCCAGAAAGTTTGCAACATAAGTCATTTTTTATTGATGCGAGGGGCCTTTACCTCGTTGGTAGACTCTGTGGAGTTTCAACAAGAAGTCTAAGTCTCGAAACCCATCAGGGTGAATTCCCGCGGCTAACTGCACCAGTGGGTATGTTGTGCAATTAACTGGGTGGGTGCGTTGCATGACTGACCCAAAAAAAAAGAGTTAAAGTCATTTTTTATCCATCGAGCCTCCACTCCAAGTTCAAATGACCAAATTTATCAAAAACTGTCTAGAGACCAATTTATATAATCCATAGTATTTTCGATCCATTGAAAACAAACAGAGCTTGTAATTCTTCTATCCAGACCGTTGATGATTGGGTAATGCCAAAAACCCAAAAATTTCCCAGAACCAAAGTCTCTCACCCTGGATTGGCGGATTCTACTCATAAAAGAAAATGCACATTTAATTTGGATTTGAAAATATCACATGAGAATTCCCGTATATAAATAATTGGGCTTGGATGGAGTTCATGTACGGGCAGAGAAGCGTACACGCAGCCAAGCCTGTTAATGGGTGTCAGGACTGGATTTGAACTAGTGGGCCTAAGTTTATAGGCTGGGCCATTGCCAGATCCAATCGTAGCCAGCAGTGAAAAATAATATCCCACCCGTTTAGCCGGGAGCGAGTTAGGCTAGACCCCATAATCAACCAAGACGGTTTAGCCCTTACTGAGGGGCCCACCTTGATGTATCTATTCTGTATTCATGTTGTCCATGCGTTTTTCCAAATCATTTTGGAGCAGTGTCCAAAAAATGAGGCAGATCTAATTATCAGGTGGACCATACCATTAGAAACAGTGGTGATTGACCATTAATGGGTCACAAATTTTTTGGATCAAGATGGTAATTGTTTTTCTCCCTTCATCCTGGCGCACGTGACCTTATCAAAAGATTGGATGGCAAATAAACACCAGGGAAACATTAAGGTGCGCCCTAAAAAAATTTTAATGGTAGAGTGTTCAATCACTACTGTTTCCTATAGTGGGTGGTCCACCTGATAATTGGATCTGCTTCATTTTTTGGATAGTGCCCTAAAATGATCTATAAAAATAGACAGACAACGCAAATACATAATAAATAATTCAAGGAGGGAACTCATGGTAAGGGCCACACCGTCTTGGGTGAGGCCCGGGTCTCACCTAATCCACTCCCTGTTTAGCTAGACCCAAGACCCTGGCTCATATGCGTTGGGCCTACTTGTCCTATTACGACACCTATGCCCGGTGCAATGATAGGAAGTGGACAACCAAAAAGAACTTGGTCATTTTTTTTTATTGGTTGTCCAATTATTTTGAAAGATGTGGCTCACCTATTCCTCAGCATCACATCCACACCATGGGGTCCACCTGATGGACAGCTAAGATTGTGCACCCACATGGGACCCACCTCGGGCCAGCCCTTTTTGGGCCCAACTAAGGCTAGGGCCTGGCTGGACTGTGTATCATGTCTACTGAATGTGTGGTCCTCAAGTGTTGACGTGCGTGAACACCATCGTTGTCAAAGCGTGGTACATTTCTTTTTATAAAAGGATGGTACTTTTCCACATGTGTGCACGCCTGCCCATATTTGTGCCCCATGCAATTACAGTGTCAAAATCACCATCATTTCTTTTGCAGCCCGTGTCATTGGCATCATACAGTACCAGCCATGGCTTTAAGGCTGCCCAGTCGACTCTGACTCGGACCCAATCCGGTTGGGCACCATGAGTTGCCCTCGACTCGGCCGAGTCAGCCCAACTCGGACGAGTCGTGACTCGATTCAGAGCTGATCTAGGCCGATCGAGTGGTCAAGTCTTTATACCATGATCACAAAGCTGGATTGGGTACTACCTCCACCACCACCACCAGGACCTAGCTAGAGACCGACGGAGAGCGGGCCCTCACCCAAGACTGTGTGACCCTGACCGTGGGGTTACTGTGGTGCGCACAGGAGATTTTGTTCTCTCTCTCTTTTTTTTATTATTATTATTATTTTTTTTTGTAGTATTTCATGTTATAGACCAAGATGGAAATAAGCTTTGTTTGTGTGCTTTCGTAACTTCACCAATGCAAATCTCCTTTGCTTTTTATGACAGGCAATCCTGTACAGGAAGCTAGGATGGTTATGAAATATATAAGTAATGCAATATGGATTTCTTCTTCCCTAGTCACAAAACCAATCCTCTAGGGTCGTGCCTGCGTGCACCACCATAGCTTCTCAAGTGTATCATAGTGTAGATGTAGATGCCCGTTTTTATTATAGTTGGATTTTGGTTGTGTTACACTTACTTTAGTTGATTTTTATCTCGTTTCTGTTTATGAATTCTATTGGATTTTTTGTGCTCCTAGAATACAGGATGTTGGGCCGTAGTATCATGTGGAATCGTGGATTGGCTCTGTCAGTATTGGTTGAATTTGATTCTACATTTGGGTGAGCTTAAATGCAATTTTAAATGCATGCATAAATTGCATCGTAACCATATGAGCCATCCATATGCCATACATGGGTGAGTCGATTATGAAAGAAATAGGTCTAACACTCCATATCAGCACTGATGCAGGGCCTATACAATGTTGCTTTATGTTTTGAGTCATCTCCCAAATCTCATATGAGTAGTTTCTGCTTATGTAACTGATGTCAAGTTCATTATGGCTCAAATCACATCATGGGGTTGGTAATAAGACAATCGCTTGCTTGACAGGTGGAAGAAAGATACAGGTGTGGAAAGGATGGCTAGCTTCAAAACATAGGGTATTCTCGTCCCTGGCCTTTGGCCATTATGAGCAGACCTTGTTTAAAGGGATTACGATGGAGAGATTTCTTAGGTTTGCCTTTTATGTAATGCATCCATCTCCTCTATTAACACTGCTCTTTGTCTCTTTTCCACTAGTAATTCGCTCATAGATTTCCTTTGTTGTATTTTCCAATACTGATTTTCTGGTATTTTATTTCATTCCCGATAGGTGATGGAGATCTAATTTAGTCATATAAGCAAGTGAGAAGCACCAACCACAGATAGGCTTGCCTTTGTTAGAGTTATGGAAGACGTGTGTGGAGGTTAATGCTGCACTGATGGTTAATAATTTTTGCATTGTCTTTATTGAGATGACATTTGAGTGCTTACTTGTAGAGGTTATTTTTACACTTCTCGTCTTTGGATTCTGTTGATTTTGAAGTAACACTAATACGTGTGCCTTTTGCTACAGGAGAAGTCTGAAATGGCACCTGAGCTGGTAGCTAATGTTTCAAACCTTCCCCAACAACAAGACATTATTATGAGAATTGATGGGAAGGTACACCTACCGAATATCTACTTAATAAATAACTAGAGCACATTCTTGTCACTCGTTTCATGTTTAGGGTTGAAGTTCAAAATTGAGGGGAATAATGGTTGTTAGTTTGAAAGTGGGGATGGGTTTTGGCTAATTGGGATTTTGTGATTCTAAAGTTGAGGAACTTGAAAGGGATTCAGTTTATCATGGTTGGGTTAAAATTTATGAAAAGGGGGAAATTGGAAAGTTCGGTTCCAAATTGGGTAGGATTTTGGGTAATTGAGGTTTAGGTATCTGAAAATATAATGGATTTGGGGAACATTGAGGTTTGAGGACGAGGGAATTTGGTGGAATAGAAAAAGAAAAGAAAATCCTAGGATTTTACTTGCTTTGTTAGCAAACTCAACATGATTGAAACTAGAACATCATTGATTATAACCTTGTATCGTTCATGGCTCTTTAGGATCACTTTAAACAAGATTATAATAAAACAGAGGTTTCCTAACCTCAAAAGCACCCTCTCAAAAACAAGACTGACTTTTTTAAATATTTTCAATTCAAGTTGTATTCGGTATCATATTATAATTACAAGTATTATTAATTACTAATATCGTATTTTGTTTTATTTTGCAGACTCTTTGTTGGTGACAACGGGGATGTATATGTTGATCGATTTTTTTTTTTTTTTTTTTTTGTATTTATTGTATGTACTAGTGAGATGTATGTACTGGTGGAATTGACATTTTGATTTTATTCAAAACATTATTATGGTCAAATGGTCATTTTGATTGGTATATGATTGAATGCTTTTAGGTGAGTGTGAATTTAATGTATAATTAGGTACAACTTTCTTAATGAAATATTCTTTGGTAATTACCATTTCCAAGGAAATATTTCGTCGGTAATAAAAGTAACTTCTACCTTTTCCAAGGAACTATTTCATTGTAATTCTACTATGTTTTCCAAGGAAAAGTGTTCTTTAGTAATTCTATTACGCTTATCAAGGAAAGTTTTACTCGGTAATAATATTTATTTCCTTGCAAAAAGGTTCATAATTACCGACGAATTAAATTTATAGCCACGAAATTATAGACTTTTACCAACGAAATATTTCTTCGGTAAAGGTTTTTTTACCGACGAAAACTTTCATTTCGTCTGTGATTGTTTTTCCCGAGGGTGATGTTTCGACAAAACCTACGACGAAAAGTTTCAATGGTAATGGCTTTTACCCAGGAAATGGTAACTTTTACCCAGGAAATATTTCCTTGGTAAAAGCCAAAATTATTGTAATGTGCCCACCTTAATGTATGTATTATCTACCCATGCTGTCCATCCGTTTTTCTATATCATTTTATGACATTATCTGAAAAATGAAACAGATCCAATTATCATGTAGACTATACTATAGGAAACAATATTTATTTACCATTAATGGGCCACAAAAGTTTTGGAACAATTTGATATTTGTTTTGAACTTTCATCCAGGCTTATGTGACCTTATCAACAAATTGGACGGTAAATAAATAGTTCAGCAATATTAAGGTGGGCCCTAAAAGGTTTTTAATGGTAGGATGGTCAATCACCACTTTTTCTTATGGTATGATCCACCTAATTACTGATCCCGTAAGATGGACGTGGATTTCTTGCAAAAGCCTTTTGCCATAAGTTCTTGGAAACCTTGAGTGGGGCCCACCATGATGTTTGTGAGAAATCCACCCCATCCATCCATTTCATGAGATCATTTTAGGACATGAGGCCAAAAATGAGCCAGATCCAAGTCTCAAGTGGCCCGAAAATGTGAGGATTGAACATCTACAGTTGAAACATTCGTGGGGCCACAAAAGTTTTGAATCAGGTTAATATTTGTATTTTCAGTTCATCCTAGTAGGAATGACGTTTTGAACGAGTATAGATGACATATCAACATCATTGTGGACCCAAGGAGGTTTCAACGGTAGGAATTTCCCTGCCGACTTTTCCTTCAGTGCATCCCACTTGAGTCTTGGATCCGGCTCAATTTTGTTCGCATGTCCTAAAGTAAGCTCACAAAATGGATGGACGGGCTGGATTTCTTACAAACATTAATGTGGCCCCACCTAAGTTCCCAGCACAGAAACTTGCTGTGGAAGGCTTTGGCAGAAAATCCACGTCCCCCTAAGATGATCTGGAAAACTGATGAGCCGCGTAGATACATAATACATGCATCAAGATGTACTCCACGGTAACCCCACAGTAAGGACTGCACCGTCTTGGGTGAGGCCAGGGTCCCACCTAATCCGCCATCAGACCAACAATCCTGTCAGGGATCTATGGGCCACCCACCGTTATGTATATATTTTATCCACGCCGTTCATCCATTTTGAAAGATAATTTTAGATGACGAACCCAAAAGTAAGGCAGATGAAATGCTCAAGGGACAAGGACCACACCACAGAAACAGTGAGGATTGGATGCCTACCGTTGAAAACCCATTAGGGGTCATAGAAGTTTTGGATTCCAGATAATATTTATGTTTTCCCTTCATTCAGGTCTTTGTGATCTTATGAACAGGTTGGATGGCAAATAAACATCATGGTGAGTCCTAAGAAGGTTTCAACCGTGGGGCGCAGATTAGGTGTTACCCCGGGAAGAGCTGAGTGGATGTTACCCCTACCGTATGGCCCACATGGATGATATGTTGTATATCCACTCCATCCATCCTTTTCTACAGCCCATTTTAGAACGAGGATCCAAAATTTATGCAGATCTAAATCTCAAGTGGACCATATCGCTAGAAACAGTGTGATCTAAATCTGAGATTTTTATCTGCTTCGTTTTTGGTACAATGTCCTAAAAGGCACTGGAAAAACGGATGGACGGCGTGGATATACAACATATACATCGAGGTGGGGCCCATGGTCAGGTGCTCACCCACTCAGCTGTTACCTCGGACTCGCCTCATCCACGCCCAAGACAAGCAGACGACATAATCAAGAGGTTTGCTCGAATACATCCGGCCCTACTGAAATACGGTACGCAGGACCTTAGTCTTTGAATCTTGATTATCTTCCAATGATCCAAACCGTTAATATTATGTGTCTCACCTTGCATGGTGGAAATTCAGCAAATAAAAGCTCTTATCAAAAGCTATTTAGCTTTGAAAATGAACAGTCACCTTAGCCTATAATCGAAGGGTCGAAATATTCAATCTGATCTTTTGTTTCTCCCGAACCTCAATTGGATGAAAGCCCTATCAAATAAACGGTTTGGATCAATGAAAAAAAATCCAAATCCAATGAATCTTATTGCAATTGGTGTGGATGTACTCGAGCAAACCTCCTTCATCAATCACCCAAGAGATTCTCTCCTCATTCCTGTGGCACGTGTAGTGTGATTAAAGACTCTTCATGTATTAGATAGAACAGAACAATGGTCTTAATCAATCTGATGAAAGGTCTTAATCATAATTAAGGACACTTCACGCATGATTAAGGCTTTTTATAAGGGGATTTATTTGATACTCTGGCAGAGTATGACTATCGATACACGATCTTAATCATGAATTGCAGACACGTGTCATAGACAATAAGCTTTAGGTGAGCCCCACTGTGCATGACGTGGCCCAGGAATCAACCCAAGTGACAAATCAAGTAATGGTCCAAAATCTTACAGCAAGTTGAGAGTATACCAAATCACAAACAGCCAATGTACACGTGTGGCCCATGGCCCACCCCATAACTGATCAGACTAGATATTGGGGTAAAAAATTTAAATTTGAGCCCCATCCAATAAATGGTTTAGATCTCTCACATGCTTACCCCGTGGCATGATATGTCCTAGATCCAATTCATCTATTAGAATGGCACCATCTATCAGGTGGGCCACAGTTTGCAAACAAATGTACGGCAGTGGAGCTGGAGTTTTATATCCTATGCCATGGTTGGGTTGGATCTCGCACCCACTTGCATGATGGATGGATGGATTGGATATCGTACATGTGTCTTACTGACATGTGTGATGTATACATGAGCTTTACCACACATGTGTGCGCTTATCAAAGCTCATAAGTAGTCACTGTAATTAATGGGTATTTCTGTTTTTTTATTTGGCATATGAAATTGTAATCATCAATTATGATTAATACTTACAAGTATATAAAGACTATTAAAGTAAGTTATGGCAGTTTAGGAATTTGAAAACATAAGTATCAATAAGTGATATTTTGATGTAGAGTTGGTCACTGACACTTTTGTGACAAAGATGGACAAGAGAACCCGATTGAAGGCGGAAACAATTCGGATCATCAAAACCTTAAATCAGTCGTATCTCATAAATTGGGATAAGTTTTTTGACAAGTAATATATGATTTTCGGGTAGAAGACCCACTTAAGTCAATCAACCAGTCAACGTCGAGTTGTCCACGCCAGATTTGCAAGATTCCATTAGAGTGACAGTTAAAAGTCTGTTTAATTCCGTTTTTACTATAAATAGTAAGTTTTAGTTTGAGCATCTTTCTTTACCTTTAATTGTAGAAGTTGTGCTCAACATCAAATGGGCTTAGAAAAATTAGGAGAATAACATGGTTTTGCTAAATTGGACACATACTATTTTTTGCCGAAGCCCATGAAGTCTAGTAAGAATAGAGGTCATCTATAAATAGTAAAGTTTACTATTTATTGTAAATCACTTTTTTAAAGTGTTTGCGTTGGAGTCGAAGTCTAAAACTTGAGTTATTTATTTAAAGAGTTGTAATTTCATTTTTTTTAATCACTAATCAAGTTATTTCGAATTTGTTAGGAATTATTCTTGCCTTTATCCCTTATGGATTCGAAGAAATCTAGTTAGGAGTCCCGAAAGTTCCATGGATTCGAAGTAGTTATCCCGTGAGGAAGATGGTGATCAACCTCACCACAGTCCCCCATGCATCATATATCACCGACAAATGCCACTTAATGGTTTATATCTACTCGAATAAAGAGTGAAGCCCTTGACATTCAACCCTATCCACCAAGTATGTTGTCTCATTCTAACCATTGAAATCGAAGACCATGATAATAATGGCCATCGAAACTTAAGTAAGCCATAACACAAGAAACAAATAAAAGAAAATGACTACCATTAGTTTTTGTGTACCTTAGTTTTTAAGTGTCATCTAATCCATTCACTTATTATGCCTTATCATGATGAAAAAATTATTTAAAAATCAGAGTATTTTAAGACTTAGGTGGGTCATTCCACCTAAATTTAGAGGCTTTAGTTATTCATATATTATTCTAGATGATGTGTTGTGGAGTTTATGGTGCGCATGGAATGAGTTGTCGTGCGACTCACATGCGTGTAGCTGGCTCTCCTAGTGTTGCTAGGCAGATGGTGATATTGTATCTATTTTCCTATTAAACCAAACCCAAATGAAAGAGTGAGGGGGTGAACATCTGAGTAAGGAAAGCGCACTGCGCTTGGTGCAAATTGTTTTTTTTTTTTTTTTTTTGTTATTCATGATCTAACAATCAAAATGGAGGGTCCTACCTACATACATGATTGATAGAATCATTGGGGGTGGTTGCAGTCAACTTGATGGGAAAGAGGCATGAGTGCAATTCGATCGTTGTGGCGTCTTCATTTGTAGTGAGTAGGGTTGTTTATCGTTGATTAGTTTGCTTCAGCTCTATTAAAAAGTCTTCATTCCTACGTTGGTTTTGTCAACGAACGAACACAAACAAACTGAAATTGTAAGAGCATACTTAGAGAAGGTTGCCAAGATAACGAAAAAGTGGGCAAAGAAGGATAGAAGGTCTGCCCACTTTGACTTAGTATTAGTAAAGAAAATTTTAGAAGGTGGTCCATTTGAAAATTATATCAACTTGATTTTTCAAGTCAATGCTATATAAGGTGTGGTTTATTCGATGAACAACGTAAATTTTGTGCATGTTAAGTCACTTAACCTACATTAGTGAAATAAACTCCGGTAAAAACGTACATGTAGTACTCAATTTTGTTTTTGTTTTTTTTTTTTACTTTCCCTCTACTTAATGTCGTTATTCCTTTCTCTCCACGTGTGTCACACATACAATCAACTATAGTCATAATGCTATGTATTAAACAAGGAATTATCAATTACGTAGGAAAATCAATACGATAAATTAAACCTTTTTAGAATCAGCTAATTAATGTTAGAAATTACAATACATTATGAGGGGAATTTTGTTAAGGTTGTGAGCATGCATCTGTGCCTTTTGAAGAATCCGACTTTGATTCCAAGCAAATCTAGGTTTAAGACCTCAAATATGATATTTGGCCCCGGTGGGACACCACCGTACCCTTTAGAACTCTGGGCCCATCTGTACAACTATGGGTAGGCCCAAATCCAACCCGCTGACAGCTCTACACATAAGTGTACATATCCCACCCTATCTCACTCGTCTTCATCTATTATTAAGTTGTACGCATATATGTGCATACACAACTATTTTCCAATAATAAACAAGTCATTCAAATATTGGGCCAAATCTAACCATGGCTTAGTTCTAAACTTAGGTTAATTAGATGATGTTGATTTCAAATTTAAACATGTACGATGAACATGGATTTTTTATACTTGTCCATTATAACTGTTTTGCTCTCAATTTAATTAAGTTTGACCACACGTGTGAAGCGATATCTTGGATTAGATTTTTGGGTGTGAGTATGAAGCACAGGCGTGCCAGAGTTTGCCTAACTCGACGGTTGATTGAATTATTGGCATCCCCTGCACCGAGACAAACAAATTAGAATTGGACATGGAATCTGAGTCCTCTAGGCCACCTAAACTGTGCTTCGTTTAGGCGATTTGTGGAAGGGTAGGAGGCTAAACCTTCCAAATGAATTCATTTTGCCTTGTGACAGTAGACATGAGTCTACGACTTAAAGACTTTTTCTTTTAGCATGATTCACTATCGAAGTTCAACAATAAAATAGAGAAAGAAGATATACACCGAAAATGATCTTCTATTAATATTTTTTTATAATAATGACACTTATGATTGGCCTGAGAGACGACAATACGTTTTTTTTTTCCACTCGAGATTGAGCTTCATAACGGGATAGTCGTGATGTGCAAGATGGGCGTCTGTTCATGGCTTGGTCGAAATTAGGCCTTGTGGCGAGAAGACTGATGGAGTTCGGATATTCGATAATATGTTCGTTGCACGGTCGGAGCCGGGCTCTATGGTGAGATGGTCGGTGAGGTGATAGCATGTTCATGGTCTTGGTCGGAAGTAAGTACATATTAAGACAATCGTGAATCGACTATCTATTCGTTGTCTGGTGTGGACTAGACTTCGTGTCAAGATGGCTAGCAGAATCACCTAGCACGTAAGAGGAAATCTCTATAGCCTTTCGTTCAAAATTGATAGATCTTCCTTGTGATCCAGCGGACTGCCGTGGATGAAGGGGGGAGAGATGCTAAGAACTAAAAACTAACGATCCCATGCTATGAACAACGATGTGGTTGAAACTAAACTAAACTAAACTAAAAAAAATGTACATGTTGGACGGATAAAATAGGAGCTACTTGGTTGTATTTGCATGACGCCTGAAGATCTTCATAGAATGCTATTTATATAGGCTTTTGACAGGTAGTGGCCTTGCGGTCTTCAGTATCATGAAGAATTTGGATGATCGGCTTTGAAAATCTCTTTGATTTCTCTGGCCTATCATGTGCAACCATGTGTACAAGATAGATACTCTTGCGAGCATTGACTGGAGATTTCATATCTCTGGACTCCATATTAGAAGGTTCCTGAAATTCTTTTGCCACTTGGCTTTGCCATCCGTAGGGAGTTGCTTTTGGAAAGGCTTTAGCATTTAATGTTAAATAGAGATCTTCTTTAATAAGATTCAAGCATTTAATGCTTGAAGAGAGGAGAGAGAGAGAGAGAGACTTGCTTTTTGCAAGAATACTTTTGATAGATTTCTAGCATTTAATGCTCTCTTGTATGCATGTCTCTAACTCCTCTTTGAAGTCATCTATATCACATGAGACACGGTTGCCATGTGATATCTTCTCAACTGTTTAATCTTATCACATTAAATCATATGTAAGCAATGCTCTCGATCTGCGAGTAGGATTTCACCAATCATTTAACATGTAATGCCGACACGTGGCGACGTTTCATTAGTCCACGTAAGTGTGCTAAAACGGGTATAAATAATAATAAGTCATTTTATGCCAATAATCATCAATCTGGGAGTGTAATATTTTCTTTATACTCTAAAGTATGTAAGACCATTTGTGTAGTTTTATTCAAGGTAAATATATGACATTGGTGCCTAGTATAGGCTATGATAACTCTACTTCTACGGTTACTTTGCTAACTTATATCGATCAATTATACTTTTGGTTCTAAGAGAACTAAGCTTTACAAATGTACAAGGGAAAAAAAAGGAAATAATAATAAGAAATAATTATTGACAACAATATCTCTGTCTCTCACATCTCTATTATCTCTCTCCATTTATAATTTTTCTAAAATAACACAACCCTCGCTTAAAAATAAAAAGTAGACTTGCATTGAAATTTAAAATAAAAAATTATAAGAAATAACAACCAATTCTAATCCTAATTATATTCATACTTAGCAATCAATTGTAAAATATTCGATGGATGATTAAGTGGTATTGTATTTTGCTCAAGAAACAAAAATTTTCTTTATAAAATTTTAAACAATAATTGTGGATCTTTACTCGTGGCTTAGTGGTAGACTCACAAGAGTTTCAATACTATGGTCATGGGTTCGAGTACACTTTGTGGTGTGCGCGTAAAAAAAATGTGAGTGATTTTCTCCAAGTACCATTGGAACTACTAATTGTGGTTTATGGATAATTGAAATCATTTACAATACTAAGTTTCTTTTGCAGAATTTATTCTATTGTGTATGTAAATTTCACTCCATCTATCAGGTTATATCCTCAATATTAAGGTACCCAAAAATCAGTTAAATGCCAACCATAGATTTACATACCATTGTGTTTGGTCTATTAAACTCTTAATTAAGCATTAACCTAAAATGAAAAATGTCAAAACCAACCTGATATAAAACTAAAAAAATACACTGTGAACTTAGAGCCTGTTTAGATTCAATTTACCACAGTAAAAAATATAAAATTAAAATCATAACAAATTTACAATGGCTATTTAAACATGTAAATGAATATGAAATTTGTTGGTCAATTACATACGTAAAAGGAAAGAGGAAAATGAATGAGCAATCATTACGATTGTTTTTTTGTGTCTCGCCTGCTAGCCCAGTTGGAAGACGCCTAGGCGTTTCAACAGCAGGTCTCAGGTTCGTGTGCTAAGGAGATACATTAACCCCACTAGTGAGTGGGTGTATCGTGTGACTAACCGAGTGGGTGTGTTACGCAACTGACAGGGCAAGTGCATTAATTGCAAAATAAAAAAATAGAGAAATTTTTTTATTGATATGATATTTCAATGATATAAAAATGAAAGTATTTAATTATCTCATTCGTATCAAGATATATGAAAAGTCCACAAAATAGTATGCCTTACATGAGAAAAGATTTGATATTTGTAATTATTACATCTTTACATGCCTTGAATGCAGTAAATGACCTTCCAAATATGCCTTGCTATACATTGTAAGAGTTTATAATCACTTTTATCTTATAGTTCAAATAATTAATTGTTCTACGGAGTTTAGTTTTACATATACAACATGATGAACTCTAATATGTTTCCACTCCAACAGTGGGTAGCTTACCATAGGCAGTGACACTTAGGAGCGGTTTAGTTGTATCGCAGATAGTGCCCCACTTATTGTGGGGCCTACCTTGATGTATCTAACAACTACATCATCAATCCATTTTTTCTAACACTATGAGAAATGAGAAAAAATGACGGCTGAAAACCGTAGTTAAAGATAAAAAATCGACGGTCCAACCGTCATCAATTTTATCATCACTTAAATCAAAGTTGTTTATTTATACGACTTTAACCTCCGTCCAACCGTCGCTTATATTGTAATGATTTCAATTTGTGACGACATTAACTGCCGTACACTTATGTCACGATAGATAGATAAGATATTTTCAGCCGTCACCCTAATAAACAAACGACGATTAAAACCGTTGTTTTCGTGGAAGATTTTTTTTTAAATAATTCTTTTGTTGGAGCTCTAAGACCGTGATTATGCCCAATTACTTAATAAATTGTTCAAAAGCACTCTTAATAACATTAAACACTCATCCAATCATACTTCATATTTCTAACATTAATACATTCTCCACATGTATAACATTATTACATTTCTAATATCAATCATTCACATTCATTTTCATTCTCCAAATTTATAACATTAATCCATTCTACATATTTTTAATATCAAATATGAACATATATTAGCTTAACGTATTTTTAGAAAAAGAATTAAAAATGCATAAAATATTTAAAGTTATATTTGTGGCTGTACCAATCAGTTACCTACACACTCAATATAGAAAGTATGCGGCTTCGGTGGATGCCCAGTTAAGTGGATCCCTACGTTTTGATATATTTGTGAGCTTCTTAACACGTTTGATCGATGAGGTGTTGGTATTTTCATTGTCTGGCCCCCAAAGTTCTTAAATAATAGTTAGTACTGTAATCACCGGTATTTTCATTTTGTAGAGATGGAGATACACTTGAATTTTATGATCTACCAAAGCTATACCCTTTCATTGTCTTGAGATTAAGATACTACGTAGTTCTTCTCAATTAACCAAGTTATTAAATAACCTAACTTTCAAAGCACCGTACTATTAATGACAATTATCTCTAATCATTGTAGATAGCATTTTAGGATATTTCAAATCATCTTATATTAGTTTATATTTCTTTTACATATCCTTTTTACTGCGATGGAAATGGAAAAGGCATATCAATTAATAGAAGGTAAAATTTTAAATTGCTATCTACCATAACTAAAGACGACGCTAATACTACGGTGCCTCCGAAATTTGGGTTATTAAATGACTTGGTTAATTGAGGATGAATGAAAATAAGAAAGCTTATGTTGCCTTCAGAATGAGTGTTTTCAATAGTACAAATCTTTAAAAAATTAGTATATAACGCATAAATTCATATTTACAAAAGGGAAAAAGGATAAAAATATATTTGTGACTACACCGATATGGTTTAATACTTTATTAACGGCTGTCTACGTATCCACACTATAAATTGGGATCAAGCCACTATGTAGTTCTTTTAATATTCAAATCAGTAATTTTTACACACAAGTAATAACAAAGATGAACCATTATAAGTTGCCTATGTACTCACACTATAATAAAGAGCAATGACACCCGTCATTTTTAGTAGAAGATTTAAAAAAATCATTTGCCAGAGCCTTAGATCTATGACTATGCCGAATTACCTAATAAAAAGTTCAAAAGCACTCTCAATAACATCAAACACCAATCCAATTATACTCTACATTTCTAATATCGACACATTCTCTACATGTATAACATTATTACATTCCTAATATCAATTATCTACATTCATTTTTATTCTCCACATTTTTAACATCAATCTATTCTACATATTTTTAATATCAAATATAAACATATACTTTTTATTAACTTAACATATTTTTAGAAAAAAATGAAAAAGGCAAAAAAATATTTAAAATCAGTTTTATAGTTGCACCTATCAGCTGCATACGTACCTAATATAGAAAGTATGCGGCTTTAGTGGATCCTCAGTTAAGTGGATTCCTACGTTTTGTTATGTTTGTGAGCTTATTAACAGATTGGATCGATGTGGTGCTGGTATTTTCATTGTCTGGCCCCCAAAGTTATTAAATAATGGTCAGTACACAATCACCGGTATTTTCATTATCTGGACGTAAAAAGATTGATATGTACTCGAATTTTGTGATCCACCAAAGTCGTGCCCTTTCATTGTCTTGGGATCAAGCCACTACGTTTTTCTCAATTAACCAAGTTACTAAAGGACCCAACTTTTAAAACATCCCATTATTAGTGACAATTATCTCTAGTAATTGTAGATAGTGCTTTAGGATATTTCAAATCATCTTATATTAGTTTATATTCATTTTACTTATTATGATAGAAATAGAAGATACATAAACTGATAGAAGGTAAATTCTTAAATTGCTATCTACCATAACTAAAGATGACACAAACTACGTTGCCTTTGAAATTTGGGTCATTAAATGACTTACTTAATTGAAAATGAATGAAAATAAGAAAGCTTATGTTACCTTTAGAATGAGTGTCTTTAATTATGCAAATCTTTAAAAAATGACATATAATGGCTGAATCCTTATTTGCAAGAGGAAAAAATATAAAAATATATTCTTGGCTACACCAATATGGTATAATACTTTACCAATGGCTTCTTACAAAGCCACACTATAAATTGAGGTTAAGCCACTATATAATTCTTTTAATATTTAAATCAGTAATTTTTAGGAATAAGCAATTAAAAAGAGGAACTACTACGAACCAGCCCGACTCAATTGGGATCAAGCCACTCTATCCCCAGAGCCGACCTAACTAGACTGCATGGCAAATGAACATAGCCATCAAGAGAGGTAATCTCTCGGTACACAACTGTGCAGTTAAGACGGATTGACTTTAGATATAAAGTGGCGGATATTTATGTTTCATTGATCAACTTGTTTTTCATTCACATCTTCTGATCTAGACAAGTAAGAGGATTGATCTGCTTCCTTTCAGACATGGACAATAAAAGAAGTTATTACCCTAAATTTATGCGTATTTAGCCTCAAATATAAAATAAATCTTAACACATCATTACAGTATTCTTCAATATGAAGCAAATAAAAAGTGTTAAGTCCCTACTAAATTTTATAAACCAACTTGCAACTTAACCTACTGGGATCCGTCATGCACTGTAATTTTTTTTCAATAGAATAAGATCTAAAGGGTTACAAGTTAGATAAAGTGTAAATAAGAGTTCCAACAAACTATTAAAAGCATGCATGTATATTAATCAAATATTTCCAACCAACTATTAACAACATGTATATTAATAAAACATATCACACCAACTATTAAGAGCATACATGTATATTAATCAGATATATCACACAAATTATTAAGAGCATACATGTATACTAATCAAACATATCCAACCAATTATTAAATTAATTATGTATACTAATAAAACATAACTAACCGACTATTAACAACAAGCTACATATATCCACATATACAAGTAACAAATCAACTACAGATAGCTCCGACGCCCATCCGGGTCCGCTTCATTAATTCTAGGCTAATATACACAAACATGAGCTTGTCCAAATGGTTGGGCCACTCATATTACTGTCTATAGTAAATGGACAGCTTAATCATTGCATTAACAGCGATTCCCACCTTTCAGGGACCCAACTCAACATCCATTTCGATCCACCATAATGTATGTGTTATATCCACATCATTCTATCTGTTTTGCTGGACCATTGTAGGAATGAACTGAAAAATGAGCTAAATCCAAAGTTTAAGTGGGCCCCACCCTTGACTGCGAGATAAAACACATAAATCATAGTGGGCCCCACCCTTGATGACGTGAATAAATCAAATACATCACAGTGGGCCCCACTTCCTGACGACGTGGATAAAGCACATACAACACAATGGACCCCACCTCATGACAGTGTCGGAGAAAACACATACATAACAGTGGGCCTTAACCCCTGACGACGTGGATAGAACACATACATCACAGTGAGCCCCACCCCATGATGGCGTCGAAGAAAACACATACATCATAGTGGGCCCCAACCCCTGACGACGTGGATAGAACATATACATCAAAGTGGGCCTCACCCCACGATGGCGTCGAATAAATCAAATACATCACAGTGGGCCCTAACCCTTGATGCTGTGGAGAAAACACACACATCACGGTGGGCCCCACCCCATGATAGCGTAAATAAAACACATACATCATAGTGGGCCCCACCCCATGACATTGTGGATAAAACACATACATCACAGTGGGCCCCAATCCCTTGATGGCATGGATAAAACACATACATCATAGTGGGCCCCAGACCACCACATTTTTTCAAATGAAATAAAAAAAACTTCATTCTTACCTGTCAGAGAGAGAGAGGGCAGCGAGGGTGGCTGACCGAACAAGAGAGGAGGAGAGAGGGAGTAGTGAGAGAGGGCAGGTGGCCGATCGAGAGAGGAGGAGAGAAGGAGTGTTAAGAAGGTTTTCTATTTAGAAAAATTAAACAACGATTTTACACATTGTTTAAAAAGGCGGTAAATCACCCGTCGTTTAATCCCACATTTTTAAACGACTTATAAAATCATCTTTTTCACACGTTTTTCATGTAGTGTAAGTTATGTTATGACATGAACAAAAAAATTAAGAATATTTAAATCTTAAGTAGACCATAGCATAAGGAACCAATGGTGCAATTGAACATTCTATCATTAAAAACTTCTCATGGCCCATAATTTTTCTATAATGCTTATTTGTTGTCTCACCTGTTGATAAGGTCACATAAACTTTCTAGGAAGAAAAAACAAATATTAGCTAGATCTAAAACTTTTGTGGCTTACTAGTGGCCAATCACCATTATTTTCTATGATATGGCTCACTACTTCAGAATGGGACTGCTGCATTTTTTGGATCATCCCCTAAAATGATATGTCAAAACTGATGTATAGTGTGGATATAGAATAAATGAAAGTGGCCTCATGGTAAGGGCCGCACATAATGTACACGGATTAGCTATTGACAACGTTAGTAGTAAAATTTACTATGGAAGTGACATCACTAGGTTTTGTGAGCTCCACCATGATCTATATGTTATATCCACACTGTCCATCCATTTGGAGAGATCATTTTAGGTCATGAGCTAAAGCATGAGGCTGATTGAAAGCTCAAGTGGACCCACCATAGAAAGCAATGGGGATTGAACACATTCTATGAAAAACTTCTTGGGAAAAACTTTCTATGAAAATTCAAGTGGACCCACATGAATTTAAAATCTAGCCGATGTTTGTGTTTTCCCTTCGTCCATGTTTGTGCTAACTTATGAACAAGTTGGATCTCAAATAAACATCATGGTGGGCATAAGAAGGTTTCAGCAGTGGGTGTCACTATCCCGACTAGTTTTTGTGGTGAGGTCAAGTTGAACTTTAGATCAAACCTTATTCATTGACTTATGCACTGAAATGATTTCCTCTTCCAAATAGATTGTGTGGATAGAACATGTTGGGCCCATAATTTCGCTACTGCTGTCAGTAGCTAATTCGTGTCCGCACCAACTCTCCTCCAATGATGCATATTTCCTTCGAAAGCACCTAGGTGCCCCCCCCCCCCCCCCCCCCCCCCCCCAACCTATTCGTTTTGTGAGCTCATTTTTGGACATATGATAAAAAAAGAGTAGGATCCCAGACTCAAGTGGGCTACACTATAAAGGAAAAGGTGCATAAGGAAACTCCTATCCTTGAAACTTCCTTAGGTCCACATTAATGTTTATATGCCATCCATATCGTTCATAACGTCAGTCCTATTGGGATAAATTGAAAACACAAATATTAGCTTGATTCAAAAATTTCATGGCCCCATGAATATTTCAACTGTGGATGTACAATTCTCATGTTTTTGGCCCACTTGAATTTTGGATCTGGTTTATTTTTGGTCTCATGTCCTAAAATGACTTCACAAAATGGATCAATGTGGTGGATTTCTCATAACCATCCCGTTGGGCTCTACCTAGGTTCCCAGCACAGTAACTTCCTGCAAAAGCCTTTCATGTGTAAATCCATGCCCCAGGTCACTTAATCCACCAGGTGAGGACGCGGATTCCATAGGAAAGCCTTGCGGAGGAAATTCCTGCTATGGGAGCTTAGGTGGGGCCTATAGTGATGTTTTCTGATAAATCCACCCCGTCCATCCATTTTGGGAGCTCATTTAGGACACGAGAACAAAAATAAACCGGATCCAAGACTCAAGTGGGCCAAAAACGTGAGTATTGAACATCCACAGTTGAAATATTTGTGGGGCCACATGAGTTTCGAATCATGCTAATATTTGTGTTTTCAGTTCATCCCACCAGTAGTGACGTTATGAACGGTATGGATGTCATAAAAACAACACTTTGGACCCTAGGGAGGGTACCACATTTCGCAGGAAATCCGCGTCCATCGGGTGATACCACATGGCCGGGAGTGAATTACTTACCCTGGCAACACCTTCGTGGGTATTACGCTAACCGTGTGGAGCCACCTTGATGTATTTGTTGTATATCCACGCTGTCCATCTACTTTCCCATCTCATTCTTAGGAGGGGATCCCAATCCTTAAGAAGATCCAAATCTCAGGTGGACCATACCACTAGAAAAAGTGATAAATCACTATTAACAACTTTTTGTGGGCCACAAAATTTTTAGATCAACCTGATATTTGTATTTTACCTTCATCTAAATCTTCTTGACATTATAAACAGGTTGGATGGAAAATAAACATAAAAAAAAAAACCTTACTATGGGCCGTTTAAAATTTTTAATGGTGAGACACTCAATCACTACTGTTTCCTATGGTGTGGTCCACCTGAGATTTATATATGCCTAATATTTCATTCTCCGTCCTAAAATGAGATTTAGAAACGGATGGACGGCGTGGATATACAAAAAAGTCATCAAGGTGACTGGGGCCCACTGTAAGGGTAACACCTAATCCGCTCCCCCCGTCGCATGCCGGAGACTCCTCGCATGACGTGTGGTTGTCATTATCCTCGACCGTCTGACCCTTCCTAGGATTCAGTCAGAGCTTCTCTTCAGTCTTCACCCCTAGATTTATTTTGGAATTACCATACTGCCCTTATACCGGCTAACCCCCACAGGCACGTGTACTCTCGGCCATGCTTGCCACGTTGCACTCTTGTGGGACATCAGATCAGTAGAAATCATCTGATCATCAATGAAATTATGAATGTAGACCGGCATTAGTTATTTTAGACCGTCCATTTTCTTCATCTATACACATACAGCCCATCTGATGATCATGTCGAATGTAGACCAGCATTAGTTATTTTTGACCGTCCATTTTCTTCATCTATACGTACAGCCCATTGATGATAGTACAGGCTTAATTTCTGAGTCAGATCATCTACCCGAAGGTGTCATCTAATGTGCGTCTTGGATTTTAGATACAACAGCCAGAGCAGCATGTGCTGCCGCGTGTAGTTGTGCGTGTGTGGTCCAGGTCTCAGGTGGGGTGGTGGAACTGTTTGGTGGGATTGCATCCCGAGGTACAAAAAGCGTCGGGCCCCTAACGTCATCCATTGGAGTCCGGATCTTTTTCAACGACCCGAATCATCTATACGAGTGGGGCCCATCTTGGTGTATTTTCTTTATATCCACTAGGTCCATTTGTTTTTCCATCTCAAGTTACTTTTCTTGCTGATGGCAGCAGCTAAATAAATTAGTTGAGATAAGTTAGTTTGGTTAATAAATAATTATCATTACTTGCTGAAAATCACTTT
Source organism: Liriodendron chinense (assembly GCA_003013855.2). Taxonomy (NCBI): domain Eukaryota; kingdom Viridiplantae; phylum Streptophyta; class Magnoliopsida; order Magnoliales; family Magnoliaceae; genus Liriodendron; species Liriodendron chinense. The sequence goes on from ML058590.1 coordinate 1,369,861, forward strand.
TAAGTTTTTCAGCATTTTTATTTTGCTTTTCTACTCTTCTACTACGACTAAAACAAGATGTGCTAGTCCAAAAATGTAAAGGTGCTGATTTTTGTGGCAACCGTCCAGCCCACGTTGACCATCCAGCTTGCTGGGCCCACTGTGATATATTTGATCAACGCCATCCATCTCCTTTAGATGTGAGTGGGGCTAGCATGTGAGGCAGATTTAAACCTCAAGTGGACCCCACATCAGGAAGCAACAATGATAATGATGACACCGTTGAAACCTCCCTAGGCCCAACATGATGTGTTTTACTCATGCCATTAATCTGTTTTTCCTATTAGTTTTAAGTGGCCCACAGGGTAGTATGGCTACATGCTCTGAATTCCACATCGTCCACTTTTGTTGGTCCATCCCAAAAATGAAACAGAATCCAATCTCAAATAGACCGCACCTCAGAAACAGTGGTCATCGATGCCCACCATTGGTTGACCCTAATGATGAGTGGCACATATCCAAGGCAGGCCCTGCATGATAGACGACCCACATTAGAGGTGGGCCCCACATTTGGGACGATATATTGATTTGGGCAGTAAATCATGTGGGACGATCCACACGATGGGCGGTGGATATTGATGGTGGGCCCACTTGATGGATGACTGACATCAAAGGTGGGCCCTACATAAAGAACGGTGCAAATGGCTCACATCTAAGGTGGGCCCCACATGATTTACTGCCCACATCTAAGGCGGGCCCACACAATGAGCAATCCACACCAAAGGTTAGCCTCAAATGATGGATGGTGTATGTGCAGGGACCAAACAAACTTGAGGAATGATGTTGAAAACAAATATGTTTCTACTTTTTAGTTGATAAGCATGTTGTTGATCAAACATACTTACTTGTTAATTAAGTAGAAGCTAAGATAAGTTACTTATATGATAAGTAACTTTTTTTTAAGTAACTTACAATCCAAATGAGCCTTAAGGACGCTATCCCAAAACTTAAAGAAATCCAAATCTCAGATGGACGAGACCGTTTGAAAAGTGATGAATGACAATTAAAAACATTTTATAGGCCACAAAAGTTTTAGATCAACCTTATATTTGCATTTTCACTTCATCATGTTCATATTGACGTTACCAACGGTTGGAAAAAAGATGAAGCTTATTTTAATGCATGGCTCAAAAAATGGGGCTGCGATTAGGTACTACCCCCACCGCACGAGGAGATGGACGGGTATGTGGCGTGTCGCCATTGGCCAACGTCGTGGGCCCCGGACCTTAGGTATGACACAGAACTGTCAGACCTGTTACATCCCATCGACACAGAGGTGCGGGGCCCGCTGCGTCAGCCAATGGGGATGCACCATGTACCCGTCTGTCTCCTGGTATGTCCTAATGGGGGTAGTACCTGATCCGAGCCCTTGAAAATGAATTACACCAGTTCATCAGACATCACCACCATTAAAAACTTCGTAAGGCCCATTGTAATATTTATTTGTCATCCAACCTGTTGATAAGGTCACACAGACCTGGATGAAGGGGAAAACTCAAATAGTAGCTTGATCCAAAACTTTCGTGGCTCAGAAGAATCTTTTAATGGTGTGAATTCAATCCCTACTGTGTGGTCCACCTTAGATTTGTATCTATGCCATTTTCTGGACCATGACCTAAAATAAGCTAACAAAACGGATGGATGGCGTGGATATACAACGAATATATCGATGTGGGCCCGAAGGTCAGGGTGGTACCCACATGGTTGGATCCGGGGTCGCAGCGAATCCCTATTCTCTTTTATTTGCTTCTTCAGAAAAGCTACTCATTCATGCCCATGCCTTGCAGCAATTTGAAATTTTGAACGATGCCATTTACTTCACCATCACGTGAAATAAGTATCGTCACGTGAAGGTTTTTCGCTTCAAAATACATACATGAGCATCTGCACGCACCAAACAATTTTTTTCACACGTTCCTTCTTAACCAGAATTTAGTATATCTGAACCGTTCATCATATAGGCCTCTCCGTGTATATACATACCGTCTAAAAGTAGAAAAAAAAAATCTATCATCTTCTTGATTGATTTATACTGAATGTGGACGGCTAGTATCCATTTTTATGATTATATATTTCTTCCTTACTTTATGGGAAAACCAGGTATAATGATGGTTCATGGAACAAAATCTATTGGGCCCACATAATCAACGGTCTGGATATTATACAGTTATGGTTAGGCACAAGTGGGGAGCTTGTGCTTGGTGCTTGAAAATGCACTGCAAATATCATTTATTTGTATCGGTTTCACTTCGAATTTGAAGATCTTGAAAACCGGTCCGCAAATTTCAAGAGGAGACGAGCGTGGGGCGCTAACTTTCACGTTGCGCGTTTAATAAGGAGTTATGTGATACTCGAGCAGAGCATGACACTTCATACGCAGGTGCTAAAAAAATGTGCATGGGGCTTACGTTACTCACGTACAATAAAATAAGTGTAATAAATATGGGACGCGGGATGCCTGGTGAGCAGGGTGGACTTTTGGGTCCACCATGATGTATGTGTTTGTCCATCTATTTTTGCAAGCTCATTTTAAGACATTAGGACGTTAGGGCATGAGCTAAAAAATGGGCAGATCCAAAGCTTAGGCGGACTACATCATAGGAAATGACGGGGGATTTGAATGTCCACTGTTGAAAATTTTTCTGGATCTCTACCGTGTACTTAGAATTTTTTTTATTTTGTGGATGAATGTAATTTGTTTTTTCCTTTTCTTATATGGGAGAATATATTACCGGTGGCATATTTGCCACTTCCAAGATTTGAACACAGGATCTTTCGTTTTGATACCATATCAAATCACCACTTTCTCTAAAAGCTTGAGCTGTTAGAGGATGGCATATCAATGTATATCAAGGGACTCTAAAAACTAGAGTATATGTCTCCAGTTGCCCGCACAAAAACGCATGCATGATTGGTGATCGACAAATCCGATCAATCCCAACATAGAAAACAAGCATTCGAAAGGTTTTGGTGGAGCATGGATCATACATGCAATACTGGAGCATCGATATTCATAGTAGTCGTCCAAGGTTAAGTGATCTAGATTATTGATCTGATTAATCTCCATCGGGATAGGGTTTTCTGTAAAAAATATCTTGTAAGTTAGAAGATTCAAAAGATCCACTAGTGGCCTAGGAATAGATGGTTAGGAAAAAAAATTGAATTAAAGGATCCTGTACATTAGGACATGGATTGTGCCCTGAATGCCCTCATTTCACAAAAGCATGAAAAATATCTCAGATCAACTGTGTTTCTAGGGCTCTCAATGGGTCAAATCTGGAACGGATCCAACTGTATCCGGCTCCAAGTCCATATATCCATAGACGGATTCGGATCCGATTTGGATCCAACTCGGATAAAAAAGGTGATACCCATATCCGATCCATTTATAAATTGTTAGATCCATTTCCGATCCAAAATCCATGTAACCATCGGATTCGGGTCGGATCTAGGTCCGAATCAACCCCATTACAAATCTAAAAAAATATATGATATAAAATATATAATATAATATATTTAATTTAGTAGAAAAATGATGCAAATCCCACTATTTACTATGGTATGGTTGACATGGCCTAAAATAATTTGTAAAACAGATGGCCATCATGAATATAACATATATAAGGTGACAATGAGTCGGATCTTAATCGGATTCGGATCGAACTCGGATATGTTCCTGTGAATCCATATCCAGTCCATTTAAGTAATCAGACCTATTTTAAGATCCAAACCCGGTCCATTTAACTAACTGGACCTATTTTAAGATCCAAATCCGCATTATACGGATTCGGAGTGAATCGGACCTCGGATCTGACCCGCTCCATTGAGAGCCCTATGTGTTTCTGGGTAATCAAACTGCCCATTAGATCGATGGTCTTGATTGCAGAAAAATGGGTCCCACTTGTAGCATATCATAATACTATTCATGTTCTAATGAATTTGGCAAATATTCCTATCTCTAGCAGAATTGGTGGGCCCCCCTGGTTGCAAGACAACCCTTGATAGAATAAGACTATTCTACAACTACGTTTGTGGGGCCCACCGTGATATTTTTATAACATCTGCTTCGTCCATCATGTGAGCCTCCTATGTGTACCCTCTGATACCATAAAACCATGAAAATCACAAAAATCAAGTGGGCCACAACATGTGAAAACTCATGCCTAAGATCACTTAAATCACGTGCATGGCCCACTTGAGTCTTGGAATGGCTATGAGTTTCTAGATTTCATTTCATCCTTTTGTGTGGTTGATATTTTGAATTGATTGAATGTCATATGAAAAAACATGGTGGGCCCACACACAATCTAGAAGGATTTAATGGTGGACGCCCTCATTCTAGTCTCTCCCTATGATATGACCCATCTGGGATGTTTTCTAAATGGGATGGCTATCCTGCGAAGGTAGGATTCCAAATCCAAGTACCAGACACATGCCAGAAGATCGGAGCCATTCATCTCATGACTCCTTTCAAGTCATCAGGTACACTACATTTGGAGTAAAAGAACGGTTGAAAAAAAAATCCCCGGATTAAATTCAGAGTAGCCCAACTGATGAACGGACATGTCTGTTTTTCGGAACAGATCATGTGTACACAGAAAGCTCCAATGATGAAAGGTCCAGATCTCTCACACACAGAGAATCTCGAATATAGACCATTGCTCAATTTTTTTTTTCTTGTCATGCATGTGTAACCTGCTTGATGATTGGTCCGGTCTGAGTTTTGGGCCAGAGCATTCTCGAAATAGTGCTCTACCATATGAATGGACCAGATCACAAGCACGTGTGAGACCAAGATCGTTAATTCATGTTTTCGAAAATAGCACCCAAGATTTAGTTATACATGAATAACATCCTCGGTTGTTTTTACCAGTGGGGCCCGCAGTTCCCAATCAGATCTTTGGAATATGAAATCTATGGTGGATGTAGTCCTAGAAGCTCTCAGATTGGTGGATCCTAGGTCCCTAGCCACCCATCTTCATCCTTCTTTTTTTTTTTTTTTTTTTTTCATATGGAATGTGGACCATTCATGTGTTTCTTTTATTAATTTGTATTTAGGGGTGGCAAATTGAGAAGTTAGGAATTTTCCAATGGAGGAGATTTTCTGCCTATAACTGTTTAGTTTGATTTGATTTCATCAAATTTAATGACTCAAATGATGTTGTGCGGTAGTGAAATTTTAATACGAGACAAATGAAAATTTTCTTTAGCTGTCCTAACGGCTAAATATAATCAAAATTCAAAAAGTCGTGTGTAGCCTAAGAATGATAACTTCATCTGTCTATTGCCATGAGACATGTGTCTGCATCATGCTCATGTGGAAAAGTCAATTACCCAACATAATAGTCCCATGATGGAAAGTGGATATTCACTAAAATACGATTGCAACTAGTAATGGTTTGGCTGATGCATCATAACATCACATCGCACAAAAGAAGTCTTTGAGGCCAAAACTACTTGAGGAACAACGTTACCAAGTTGGCTAAGTTTCATGATGCACTACACATGTTTGGGCACAAAAAAAGATAATGATCACTGACACATAACATCACGAGAAGAGTTTTCATCCACGTAGGAGCAAAACATGTGCATAACCAATGGTCAACCCATAATAAATGACTAGCACACATAACATTGCATAACAAACCACAACAATCTACGGACCTATATGGTTATTTCAACATTAATAGACATGGTGAGTAACTATGAAGATCTTTCTCCAACTACCGCGTCAAAATTCTATTAAAAAAAAGAATTGAAGAGCTCTAGGCCTCACCAACCTAATACAAATAAACTCTAGCAACACTGCTTACGTTAACTTAGGAGTAATGCAATCCAACCCATCTTTGCTACTATGCTGGATTGGCTCTAGCCTAGGAGTAGTATACTTTAGTTCATCTACGCTACTACGTTGGACCGACTCAACTTAGTTTAATTTCCTTACCAAAGTCTTTGAACAAGCAATACTTTTTTCTTTTCTTTTAGTAGCGAAATTCCCTTTGGTTATGCCCAACTTGTTGGACTAAGGAAGATCTTTTTATTTTCTTTGAGTAATGTAATTTCTTTCGTCTATACCCAAGTCGTTTAATTAAAGAATTTTTTTTTTCTTGACTGGTGTAATTATCTTTGTTTACGCCTAAGTTGCTAGACTAAGACATTTTTTTTTCTTTTTCTTTCTAGTATAATTCCCTTCATCTACACTTAAGTCGTTGAACCAAGGAAGACTTAGTTCTAAGACTTCGCCATATACACCACAAACAATGAATCGTTAAGAATTGTCTCAATAAGCTTTATTTTCATTTTTTAATACAATTCCATTCATTCTATTCTCGTATTGCGTGAATTAATTTATTTTTACTATTATGGTGAGAAAAAATCATTTTAGTTGAAAGTAAAAAAGAACGTATTAAAATGATGAACCCTCTCCTTCGTAGATTACCCAATTTCTATTATAGGTGGCTGAATAGATAGTTAAACTGCTTAATTATAAGATTAGTTCTCGACCATAGATGACCACTCTCGACCTCTCTGTCCATCTTGACGCTTGGGCTCATATGTGTTTTGTTTGGATAGAGTTGTATTAAGCTATGGCACCTCCATCATCATATACATGTACCAATGATCAAATTTTGAACAAGACAATGGTCCACCAAATGTTAGGATTTTTCCTATGGAGTTTTTTTTTTTTTCCTATGATCCACCCATGAAAGTGCTTGATAGATTGATAATTTGGATAGCTGAAGCATGGGCCCCCAAATATACAAATTGAAAACCTCAGTTTAGTTTGAGATGCTTGGGTGAGAGTGAAAAATAATCCTCGAGTCTACCACACAAGTGCTCATACACCAGCACATTCTACTTCTAACAATACCGAGACTTGTAGGGATAATTGAAAATCTATATGCCCAGCGTGATTGAATCCAAAATTTTAAATAAAGGAAAATCTAGAATTTTAATTCCATGAAAGTGGATTGCATGGTGTGCCACACACTGACTTGGCTGGTGTGTTGATGTGGTAAAGTTTTGTGGCTCCACCATGATATATGTGCTATATCCATACTGTCCATCCATTTTGCCATTTTGCAAGATCATTTTAGGGCATGACAAAGATCCAAACCTTAAGCCCACCACATCGTAAAAAGCTGCAGGGACAATGATGCTCGCATTTGAAATATACGTAGGGCTCATTATGATGTTAAAATTTACCATCCAACCTATTCATAAGGCCACACGGGTCTGGATGAAAGGAAACCACAAATATTAGCTTGATTCAAGACTTGTGGCCCCTAAAAAGTTTTCAATGGTATGCGTCTAATCCCAATTGCTTTCTATTGTGTGGTCCACTTGAGGTTCGAAAAATGATCTTGCAAAATGTATGGACGGTGTGGATATAACACATACATTATGGCGGGGCCTGTTTATACCTGTTTTTGGCACCTTGACTAGGTCCAATATGAAATTGCCATGTGGTGCCTACTATGCATTTAGTATACACCAGAAGCGTACTTGCACTCTTTAGCATTACATATTCCATTATTAATGGAATATTACAAACCCTTATGCATGCTGCTTAAAGAACAAATTACCATTTGCCACGTGACCATGATTATACCCAACAAATCTATAAAAGCCCATTGTGAGAACGGATCTTCTCATTAATCCGATTGTGAACTTCTTAGTGAAGTCATCTCTCGCAATCCTTCTAAAATGGGATATCTTCCCAGAGATATTCGAAGGAGTTGTAGTGTTTGAGAAGATTTCGAAGATCTGCATATAGGACCAATGTCCAAGTGATCCCAATCTTAGATTGGATCTTGATCGGGAGAAACAACCACACCATTCAGGTTAAGTCCACAACCATGCCCATTTAAAATAAAAAGAACAAGAGATCTAGATGTGGTCCAACCCATCTCCAATAACAGATTGGTATTTGGTGTCAAATCTCACTCTTCCTGTTAATGATTGAGTGATCTACATCAGATCACCTTAGTGAATGCTGTGATTAAGTGAAAGATGCTACCCTGATCAAACTGAAAGGGTCCTATAGGGGAGCATCTACGTGTAGGAGTGGAAATATGAGTTTTAACGACTACTGACTTTTCGGAGATCTTCCTGGTTGAGAGTTTTCAGATCTGCTGAGGAAATACCCTTATTCGGAAAGTCTACAATGTGGGTACTTAATAATCTAAGATCAGCAAGGAAACCCTAGCAAGGGTTTTACACCCTCGACAATATATAAAAGAAGTAATCGAAGAAGAGCTTGATGCCCCATGCTAAACATAATAATTTATCTTTTATTTTCCTAACCTACATTAGTTTTTACATAGCTATTACCTAGTGACTCTTGCCACACTACTTTAGGAGTATATTTAGTTCTCTACAACCTTAAGTTATAGACCATGATCACCTAAGTTTTGATTTAGTTGATCACACCCGACTTTGATCATCTGTTCTGATAGATACATCAATTATTTATCCCTTATTTTTCATTTTTCTCGTTTATTATTATCCGGTTGTCTTACAACTTATCAATTGTAATCATTTCAATATATTAATGATATCGGTAATGTTTTGCCTTTCTTAATTTGTCTATGTATGCTTGTTCCTTTGAAAAATATTGAATCAGGAAAAAGCTGGTAAAAGAAAAAGTCCTTAAGTCGTAGATTCACGTCAATTTTTATAAGGTAAAAATGACTCATTTAGAAGGTTTATCCTACTATCTTTTTACAAATCACTTGAATGGAGCACAAGATAGGTGGCTGGGAGGACTCTGGATCTGGTGTCCAGTTTTCAAGTGGTGTAGGGGATGCTAATTCAATTAACCCTTGAGTGCAGCAGACTTTGGCACACCAAAGCATTATACTCACACACAAATATCTAATATATATAAGCCTATACTCACACATGTGGCTAAGTTTGATTGAATTGAGAACAACGAGACCACCAAAACTTTGCCAAGTCAACACACCACCCATGTCCACTGTGTGTGGCACACCAATCCGCTTCCTAATTTCATGCTCTCAAGCAGTACTCAGGAAAGGTGGCAACAGCAAGTTTTGAATCACTTGGTGCATCACCTAGCAGCTAGGACCATGTAAATGATTTTAGGGTGCACAAACTCCACCCCATCCATCAGCACGCCATCCCTTGTTAGGCACTGATACGCTGGTGTAACACACAAGTGGGCCACCTAATATAAAAATTATAAAAAAACCTCCAAACTCAAGTCATATGGCCCACTTGAGTTTTGGAACACTGATTTTGGTGGACTACAGTTGCAAAAGTGGAGAATACAGCACTGACACAAGTAGGGTGCACGGCTGGAAAAAGCTTTGTGACCCCACTGTAATGTCATTGTGTTTTCAGCATATACAAATCTGAGGTGAACCACACCAAATGTGATTGAACGCCCACCATTAAAAACTTCCTAAGGCCCATAATAATGCTCACCATAATGTTTCTTTTGCATCCAACCCCTTGATAAGGTCAACGACACCAGAATGAAGGGAAAAATATAAATATCAGCTTGATCCAAAACTTTTGTAGCCCATAAAGAGCTTTTAATGGTTATTCACCATAATTTCCAGTGGTGTGGTCCCCCTGAGATTTGGGTCTGCTTAAATCTTTAGATCAGACCCTAAAATTATACAGGAAAACAGATGGACGGCTTGGATATACAAAAATTCATAAGGTACCAAGTGCACTAAGTTGAGATGGATGGCGTGGATAAAACACACGCATATTGGTGGGGCCATGGGGCTTTTCCAGTAGCACAAAGTACGGATATCTGCGCGCTCATTCAGGGTTCCATTTTTTGCTTGCCAAATCAAGCAATCAAATGAATGGATTTTGGGGCAGGTAAATACTATGGTGGGCCCCACACAAAAAGTAACGGTAGGTGTGGGATCCTAATTATTTTCTACGGTATGGCTCATCTAAGTTAAGGACAATCATCACTCCTTTTAGTTCTACTGTCCACCTCAGCAGAAATGTACTAGATGAGCGGCTGGATCCCATGCATGTTCCATCCACGCAGTCCATCCGTTTCTACAGCCCATTTGAGGATTGGGTTTAAAAAATTATGCAGATCCAAATCTCTGGTGGACCATACCACTGGAAACAGTGGTGATTGAGTGCTCCACCATTAAAAATTCCAAAGAGCCCACCGTAAGGTTTTAATAATTTTTATTTATAATCTAACTTGATGATAACGCATCGTGATGAATGGAAAATATAAAGATAAGCTTGATCCAAAAATTTTGTGGCCCACAAAAAGTTTTTAATGGTCATTCATCATTGTTTCGAGTGGTATTGTCCACCTGAAATTTAGATCTTCTTAGGGTTTGGAATCACGTCCTAAAATGAGATGGAAAAACAGATGGACGGTGTGGATACATAAAACATACATCAAGATGGGTCCCCAGACGGTTAGGTTAACACCCACTAAGCTATATGGGCCATCCAACATGGACGGTAAAGAAGCATGTCCAATGTCTAAGCTATATGGGCCTATGGTGATAACCATGTGACATCCAATCCATCCATCAGCTGCCATACCTCATCTTAGGACATGATTTTGAAGATCAGCTCGATCCAAAAGTTAGGTGGGTCACACGACAGGGAATGGGGACGCCCAACGTAGAATCATTCTGGGCCATCCGATCAGCTAGTCAGGTGGACCACCAAGATGAAGAGTCATCCACCAGGATGCTATGTGGGCACCACCATGATCTATGTGTTTTATCCACACCATCTGTCCATTTTTCAAGCCTGTTTTAGGCATGAGCCAGAAATGAGGCAGATCTAAATTTACCATCCAACCTGTACATAAGGTCTCACAGGTCTGGATGAAAGAAACCACAAATATTAGCTTGATTCAAAACTTGTGGCCCCTAAAAAGTTTTCAATGGTATGTGTCTGATCCCAATTGCTTTCTATTGTGTGGTCCACTTGAGGTGGTCCAACCCATCTCCGATAATTGATCGGTATTTAGTGTCAAATCTCACTCTTCATGTTAAAGACTAAGTGATCTATATCAGATCACCTTAGTGAATGCTGTGATTAAGCGAAAGATGTTACCCTTGATCAAACCGAAAGGGTCCTATAGGGGAGCATCTATGTGTAGGAGTGAAAATATGAGTTTTAGTGACTATTGACTTTTTAAAGATCTTCCTAGTTAAGAGTTTTCAGATCTGCTTAGAAGATACCTTTAATTGGAAAGTCCATGATGTGATTACAAATGATCCAAGATCAGCAAGGAAACCCTAATAGGGGTTTATAGCCTCGACAATATATAAAAGAAGTAATCGAAGAAGAGCTTGATGCCCTATGCCAAATGCAATAATTTATCTTTTACATTTTATTTATCTTTTATTTTCCTAACCTAGTCTAATTTTTACATAGCTACTACCCAGTGACTCATGCCACAATACTTTATAAGTAGATTTAGTTCTCTACAACTTTAAGTTGTAGATCATGATCACCTAAGTTCGATTTAATCGATTACACCCACTTTGATCATCTGTTCTGATAGACACATCAATTATTTATCCCTTATTTTTCATTTTTCTCGTTCATTATTATCCGGTTATCTTACAACTTATCAATTGTGATGAGTATCATTTCAATATATTAATGAAATTGGTAATGTTTTGCCTTTCTTAATTTGTCTATGTATGCTTATTCCTTTGAGAAATATTGAGTAAGGAGAAAGCTGATAAAAGAAAAAGTCATTAAGTCGTAGACTCACGTCGATTGTTATAAGGTAAAAATGACTCATTTAGAAGGTTTATCTTACTTTCTTTTTACAAATCACTTGAATGGAGCACAAGACAGGTGACTGGGAGGACTAGTGTCTAGTTTCCAAGTAGTGTAGGAGATGCTAACAATTCAATTAACCCTTGAGTGAAGTAGACTTTAGCACACCAACGCATTATACTCACACACAAATATTTAATATAAGCATATACTCACACCTGTGGCTAAATTTGATTGAATTGAGAACAATGGGACCATGAAACTTTGCCAAGTCAACACACCACCCATGCCCACTGTGTGTGGCACACCAATCGGCTTCCCAATTTCATGCTCTCAGGCAGTACTCGGAAAGGTGGCAACAACAAGTTCTGAAGCACTTGGTGCCTCACCTAGCAGCTAAGACCATGTAAATGATTTCAAGGTGCACAAACTCCACCTCATCCATCAGCACGCCATCCCTTGTTAGGCACTGATAGGCTGGTGCAACACACAAGTGGGCCACCTAATATAAAATTAAAAAAAAAACCTCCAAACTCAAGTGATATGGCCCACTTGAGTTTTGGAACACTGATTTTGGTGGACTACAGTTGCAAAAGTGGAGAATACAGCACTGACACAAGTAGCGTGCACTGCTGGAAAAAGCTTTGTGACCCCACTGTGATGTCATTGTGTTTTAAGCATATATAAATCTGAGGTGAACCACACCACATGTGATTGAACGCCCACCATTAAAAGCTTTCTAAGGCCCATAATAATGCTCACCATAATGTTTCTTTTGCATCCAACCCCTTGATAAGGTCAACTACACCAGAATGAAGGGAAAAATATAAATATCAGCTTGATCCAAAACTTTTGTAGCCATAAAGAGCTTTTAATGGTTATTTACCACAATTTCCAATGTTGTGGTCCACCTGAGATTTGGGTCTGCTTAGATCTTTAAATCAGATCCTAAAATTATACAAGAAAACAGATGGACGGCTTGGATATACAAAAATTCATAAGGTACCCAGCACACCAAGTTGAGATGGATGGTGTGGATAAAACACATATATCTTCGTGGGGCCATGGGGCTTTTCCAGTAGCATAGATACGGATGTCTGCGCGCTTATTCAGGTTCCATTTTTTGCTTGCTATATCAAACAATGAGTTACATCGGATGAATGGATTTTGGGGCAGACAAATACTATGGTGGGCCCCACACAAAAATTAACGGTAGGTGTGGCATTTGAAGTTACGGACAATCATCATTCCTTTTAGTTCTACTCTCCACATCAGCGGAAATGTACTAGATGAGCGGCTGGATCCCATGCATGTTCCATCCACGCCGTCCATCCGTTTCTGCAGCCCATTTGAGGAATCGGTTTAAAAAATTATGCAGATCCAAATCTCAGGTGGACCACACCACTGGAAACAGTGGTGATTGAGTGCTCCACCATTAAAAATTTCAAAGAGCCCATCGTAAGGTTTTAATAATTTTTATTTACAATTTAACCTGTTGATAATGCATCTTGATGAATGGAAAATATAAAGATAAGCTTGATCCAAAAATTTTGTGGCCCACAAAAAGTTTTTAATGGTCATTCATCATTGTTTGGAGTGGTATGGTCCACCTGAGATTTAGATCTTCTTAGGGTTTGGAATTACGTCTTAAAATGAGATGGAAAAACAGATGGACGGTGTGGGTATATAAAACATACATCAAGGTCCCTAGACGGTTAGGTTAACACCCACTAAGCTATATGGGCCATCCAACGTGGACAGTAAAGAAGTACGTCCAATGTCTAAGCTATATGGGCCCATGGTGATAACCATGTGACATCCAATCCATCCATCAGCTGCCATACCTCGGCTTAGGACATGATTTTGAAGATCAGATCGATCCAAAAGTTAGGTGGGTCACACCACAGAGAATGGGGACGCCCAACATAGAATCATTCTGGGCCATCCGATTAACTAGTCAGGTGGACCACCAAGATGAAGAGTCATCCACCATGATCTATGTGTTTTATCCACGCCATCCATCCATTTTTCAAGCCTGTTTTAGGCATGAGCCCGAAATGAGGCAGATCCAAATCTAAGATGGACCACACCACAGGAAAAAAATGGTGATTGAATGCCCACCGTTGAAATCTTCTCGGGGCCCACAAAAGTTTTGGATCAAACTGATATTATTTGTATTTTCCCCTTTATGGTTTAATCTATGAGTGGGATGGCAAATAAACATTACAGTAGAACCAACGAAGTTTTTAATGGTGGGCATTCAATTACCATTGTTTTCCTATGGAGTGGCCCACCTGAGATTTGGATCTGCTTCATTTTTAGGCTCATGCAGTAAGATAATGATCTGAAATGGATAGACGGCGTGGATAAGTCTTATACGACATGGATAAAACGTATACATAATTGTGGGGTCCACATAACACCATCCAATAGCAACGTCAGCACGCAATCCGCGTCCGTTCATTCTGGAGGTTGGTGCAGCCAAAATGAGGTATGGATGTATTGCAAACATCATGGTGGGCCCACGGAACTGGGTCATTACCTCATCCAATGAAGATTGAGTACGTGTACGGTTGTGATGATCCATGGGTATTGATGTACCAGAGGTGTACTGGATGGAGAATGGTCTGGTATAAAAGATGAGCTCGATTCAACGGAAAGGCGACCGAGTCTTCTCCCAATAGAAAAGGCAACGGACATGGGTTCATCTTCCCCATTTCTCTTTTCCTCACCATAGAAATTCTCAAAATTATAAAAAATATTAGAATAATAAAATTCCATTTTTTTTTTTTTTTTGGTTTCCCCATTTCGATCTGCTTCTGTTTGTTCGACAAAACAACGCCGTCTCCTTCCCTTGGACTTTCGCCCTTGTACGCACGTCCAAGGTCCTCTCTCTCTCTCTCTCTCTCTCTCTCTCTCTCTAAAATAAAACGAAAAAAAAAAACAAAAAAAACCCATTTTCCAGAAATCCAGACAATTTCAAAACATAAAAAAACCCATTTTTCAGAAATCCAAACAATTTCAAAACATCAATGCCGTTCTCTCTCTCTCTCTGGAAAAATAAACAATAAAAAATAAAAAAACCCATCTTTCTTGCTTCCTTATTCAAAACAATTTCAGAACCTCAATCGAACATCAATGCCCTTCTCTCATCTCCTCCACCATTGCATTCTCTCTCTCTCCCTCTCGCTCGCTCGCTCTAAACTTCTGAAAATTTCACTTTTGCCCTCCTCTCTGTGACCTTGGAACGTGCTTTTTGTTAGGTTGTTTCTTCCCCCCCCATAGAGAGTTTCAAAATCCTTCAATCCCATTTCGAAAATGCTCTTTTTTTTCCCCTTCTACCATTCTACAATGTATCTTCCACCTTCATTCTAAAACCCCAAGAAGAGGAAAATACATTGTACGTAAGATTCAAGCATTTTTCGAACGAAATCATGGCTCCATCGTTCGATTGGTGGGCCAAGGAGAACCACCGGAGCACGCCTTTAATCATCAGAATGGAGAACCCTAACTACTCCATGGTCGAATTGGAGGGCCCCGACGACGAGGATTTGAGCTCTCCCGCTGGAAAAAGGAGCTCCGGCAAGGCCGGCAGGGGGAAGAACGCCAAACAGCTGACTTGGGTCATGCTCCTCAAGGCCCACAAAGCCGCCGGCTGCCTTAGCTCCATTGGCTCCGCAGCCTTCGGGCTCACGGCCGCTGTCCGGCGGCGGCTCGCCTCGGGCAGGGTGGACGCAGAGATGGCGAATGAGGTCGAAGAGAATCCTACGGTGAAGGGCAGGTTCTACTCCTGCATCAAGCTCTTCCTGGTGCTGTCGGTCGTAATGCTGGGGTTTGAGATGACCGCTTACTTGAAAGGGTGGCATTTCGGGGGGCCGCGGTCGCAGCTGCCGAGGATATTCTCTTCGCCATTGGAGATTTGGGGGCTGTTCGATTCATTGTATTCTAGGTGGGTTTTGTTCCGGGTGGAGTATCTCGCTCCCATTCTTCAGCTGCTCTCCGACGTCTGCACCGTTCTGTTCCTGATACAGAGTGTCGACAGGCTGATTTTGTGTTTGGGGTGCTTTTGGATCCGGTGGAAGAAGATAAAGCCCGTCCTGAAACACGCGGCTGAGGATCTCGAAGCTGGTGATGGAGGGGGATTCTTCCCCATGGTGCTTGTACAGATTCCCATGTGTAATGAGAAAGAGGTGCTGAATTCTAACCAATTCTGCCATTTGGGTTTTCGGAGATTATCCATTTGACATATGATTTGGTTTTGATTTTTGTGTTTATATGTGATTTCTCAGGTTTATCAACAGTCGATTGCTGCCTGCTGCAGTCTAGACTGGCCGATGTCGAACCTGCTAATCCAAGTCCTCGATGATTCAGATGATCCCACGACACAAATGCTCATCAAGGAAGAGGTGCTGAAGTGGCAGCAGAATGGAGCCCACATTATATATCGGCACCGCGTCATCAGAGACGGGTACAAAGCTGGGAATCTCAAGTCGGCAATGAATTGCAGGTTACGTCAAGGACTACGAGTTTGTTGCCATCTTTGATGCTGATTTTCAGCCATCTTCTGATTTCCTAAAGAAGACCATCCCCCATTTCAAGGTCTGGGTTGATTGAGATCTCCGAAACTCCTGGTTTCTTTCATTGAAATTGTAGTCACACTCTGACATTGCGGTTTGTTGCTGTGGACAGGATAACGAGGAAGTGGGGCTAGTGCAGGCGAGATGGTCGTTTGTGAACAGGGATGAGAACTTGTTGACAAGATTGCAGAACGTGAATTTGTCGTTCCATTTCGAAGTGGAGCAGCAAGTGAATGGCATTTTCATCAATTTCTTTGGGTTCAATGGGACTGCTGGGGTGTGGAGGATAAAGGCGTTGGAGGAGTCCGGAGGGTGGATGGAGAGGACGACAGTCGAAGACATGGATATCGCTGTCCGTGCTCATCTGCATGGTTGGAAATTCATCTTTCTCAACGATGTTGAGGTAAGTTGCTTTCATTGCCTTTGTCACTATCAACTACTGATGTGATGAATTTGTGTGGAACTTGATTTCTCATGGATGGGTGCATCTTTTGATTAAATAGTTAAATTGGTTCTAAATTGCAATTGGCCGGCGGCAGTTTTGGAAAAAAAATAATGGTATTGGCAATTGCAATACTTGGATTGTACATTTGCAATAGGTAGTGGCACTTTTGTAAATAATTGGTATTCATATGTAGGTAGGATTGGAAGTCTTGAATGTGGGAGACAGGTCTTAAGTTTGGAATTTTGTTGTGTGGTGTGAATAATAGAGTAGGATTTCAGGAATGAATGGTAGAAATTGGGGTAAATTTGCAACAAGTTGTGGCAATTTTGGTAAATTTTAATAAAGGGTTTTTCTAATGTTCCCACCTTTATGCAGGATGTTGCTACATCCCTGAACCTTTTGAATGACATGTGGGATCCCCAATCATGAATCAGGACAGTTCATTCAATGGCACCTTTCAGAGGAAGCTATGGTGCAAGAATAACTCTGATTGGATGATCCTAACCTTTTGAATGGGGCCAGTTTGTTGCCACCATCCATGGTTTACGAGCCATGGTTCACTTTTTTTTTTGGGTTAGTTCACACATCCATGGTTTACGAGCCATGGTTCACATAAACAATACAAAGTGGGATCAATTGAATAGATATTTCAAGATGATGAGCGGACCTATTTTGTTCTCTGATCAATCTTGACTGTCCATTTTCCATGCTCAATCAGATCTTTAAGATCATCTTATTGGCGTGATTTTTGCACCATGGCTTGCTTCCAGTTGTGTGAATGAATGAATGGTTCAAATTGATGATGGGTCATCCCACATGTCATTTAAAAGCTTTTGGGACATTGCTAACATCCCCATAAAGGTGGGGTCATTAGGAAACCCTTACATGAAATTGGAAGTTTTGCATGTGGGAAGTAGGGTTAAGTTTGGAATAATTGTGTGGATGTAAATAGCTGAGAAGGCTTGAAAATTTATAATCTAACACGTTGGTATAAGTAGCTGAAAAGAATTGAAAATAGTAAACTAACACATTGGTATAAGTATCTGAAAAGGATTGAAAATTTGTAATCTAACACATTGGCATTGCTTATCATGAGTTATTTTGGTTGTAATTGGAAAGATGGGACTGGTCTGAAACAGCTTTACTTTTCACTTGTTCTAAGAAAAGAAATGACCAGAATGATTGAATTACCCTTTTCTGAAGTGTCGTGTAAGATGATAATGTGTCTTCATTTTAGCATTTGTTATAGAGGGGGTAATCTTGTCTTTTGAATAAAGTGAAAAATCTACACTTTTGAGTTGTAATTTTCCTTTGTCAGTATATATTTTCAGCCACTTTATTTGCCTAAACTGGGAGGAAGATTTATTCTTCACGAATTATCCCCCCCCCCCCCGCTTACTTATGGCCCGTTTGGCACCATGGATTTGAGGAGAAGTGGATTCCATGATATGAATTCTCACCAATTCCAATTCTTATCAATTCCAGATTTTCTGTTTGGCAGCCAAGATTTGGAGAGAAATCAAACATGAAGGAATGGACGGTGTAAATTTTAATCCCACCGTATTAGCCTTGATTTTTAAATCCATGCCTATTCATCCATTTTTACATATCATTTTATGCCAAGATCCAAAAAATAAAGCAAATCCACATCTAAAGTGGACCATAAAACAAGAAAAATGAAGAGCGAGACCTTTATGATGCACAAAAGTTTTGGATTAAACTAAAATTTGTGTGGTCCCTTCATCCAGGTCCTTGTGACCTTATCAACAAGTTGGATGGAAAATATACATCATGTTGGGTCTCATAGTTAGGGACACATTACGGTGGGTCCCACGTTGGGAAGGATTTCTCCTCAAATCTCACCCTTTTTTGAGGATTTGAAAAAGGGCTAAAAGTGCCTTTTTGAGTTCTCCTGGATTCCTCTCAAATCCATGGTGCCAAACAGAATAAAGCAACCCGTTTCTCCTCCTTTCTCCTCAAATCCATGGTGCCAAACGGGCCATTATTTCTTTCTTAAGTTGGGAAAGATTTATAGTCCGCTCAAACATGGCCCGCTGCAATATCCACCATATACATTGACAACATGTGGTTATTGGGACATTCATCCATGAGGAATGATCACAAATGCCCAAATGTATGTGAGTTCCTATAGTCCTTGAGTCAAGTGGGACCCACTATGACGTCCATCAAATGAGACTAGGGGTGTAACTTGGGTGGGTTGGGTTGGTTTGAGGGTGAACCTGAGCCAATCCAACCTCAAGAGGACCTGACCCGAGGTTGGCGAATCCAACCTGAAGACCTTTTGAGTTTTGACCCAAGTCACCCGACCCGATGTTGCCGAATCCAACCTGAAGACCTATTGACCCAAGTCACCCTGACCCAACCTGACCCAAATACATGTGAGCACTCCCAACCCGACCTAACCCTACCCAAAAGTTGCTCAACCTGGTTGGTGTTTTTCAACCTGAGGACCTTGACAACCGTATGGCTCATAGGTAAGTCTGGTAAGTTCTCAGTAAAGTCCCTTCATAAGAGAATAGCAGGGGGGATATGGTGACCTTTCGGATTACCACACAACTTATGTTTGGTGATATGGAGCTCCATCCAAGGTGGTGGCTTTTGCTTGGTTGGTGGGTAGGAATAAGGTCCTCATTGTTGATAATCTCAGAAGACGCAGCTTGATAATTCCAAATGTGAAATGTCTGTTTACCTATGCTATAATGAGGAGTCAGTCAATGATTTATTCATCCATTGCCCGTTTGCATCTACGATTTGGAGTGGGCTTTTTATCCTTTCCAAAGTCTTATGGGTTCTACCTAGATCAATAGGTCAGCTTTTCTTAGCTTGGCACGGAGGGGGCATAAGTGAAGTTGGGAATCGGTTTTATTGGCAGGTCTTGGTGTATTTGGTTTGAGAGAAATAGTCGATGTTTTAAAAATCATAGAAGCAGTCCTAGGGATGTCTTCTTCAGGGCAAGACAATATGTAATAGAATGGGTGAATGCTACTAATATTTTAGCTGCCGATCAGTTTCCAGCTAACTGGTTTGAGTTGTAAATTTTTTGTGTCTTTTTCTTCTGTTGTTCTTTGTATTTTTGGCCTTTGGCCTTTTCTTTTAATAAATTCTATTATCATCATTTCAAAAAAGACAACCCGACCCAACCTAACCCGAATTCAGGTTGGGTCAGTTGGGTTCGGGTTAACTGAAACCCAAGTTGCAGCCCTAGAGCTAGATGTGACTTCATGTTAGTCCCGGAGTCCAATAATAAGCCTACCTAAAAACTTAGGTGGGCCACATCATAGGGGAACAATGGAGAACAATGAAGATGGGGATGCTCATCATAGAAACTTTCAGCTTGTGTGTGGGACACAAGTTCCTATGTATTTTCCATCTAATCCAGTCATCAGATGTGACCACCTGTGAATTGTGCCACACTGTTGGTATGAAGGGACACCTCAAACATAAGGCCATTTCATAACTCAATTGTGCCACACCATGTGAATTTAGATGTTTTAGGTGCAATTTTACGTTGTTCCCTATCGTGGCCCACCTGAGTTTCATATCGGCCTGCTTTTTGGGATGTACACCTAATATTAGGCGCACCCCTGCTGAGCAGTTTAAGTTCCTGTGTAATCATCATTGTGGGCTCCACAGAAGCCCAAATGTGTGGGAACTCACGTTAGATAGAGCGTATGTGCTCATTCCCCTTCATCCATAGAATACAAATTGCCCCAGTTGGACAGTCCTAATTGCCAGCCATCTTATCAAAGGAGTTCTCCTGTTGAATGTGGACCTTTCTGTTTTACTGCCCATCTGCTGCCAAGAATTGGATGGCGCAATTTTTGAGGCGCGGACCATCCATGGCAGGGCCCGCCGGCTGCATGGTAGGATAGATATTGGGAATTCGGATGCTCACCAAATTGGGTAGCTGCAGGCTTCTTATTTCCAAAAAACTGGTCTTCATTCTTCCACCTTGAATATATAAAACCATTTCCATCCCTTCTAATAAGATTCCTTCTGTTACAGTGCCAATGCGAAGTACCGGAATCATATGAAGCTTACAGAAAGCAGCAACACCGGTGGCATTCTGGTCCAATGCATCTGTTTCGACTATGCTTACCCGATATCATCCGATCCAAGGTAATATCAATTTCTCTCTACACTCAATTATCTCAGTGCTAACTGCTAAGGTAGTGTTTGGGTGTGCTGCAAAACTGTTGTTGCTGGGGCTTTCTGAGTGAGCTTAACACTCTTGGTGTTTGGGGCGGCATGAAACAGAGAACCTGCAGTGTGCCGGCTCGCTTTCCTGCCTTTTCTTTCCCAAAACACAAAAGAAACAGTTACAAGGATAGGAAGGTTCAATTCTTATCTCAAACATGATACAAAAACATCCTATCCTTGGAAACCATGAGCACCCAAACAGACCCAAATTGAATTTGTCTAAGGGATCATTTGGCAACGTGGAATTTGGGAATTACTTGAGGGCCTGTTTGGAACGTGGTTTGGAATTGCATTTGGTCCAATGTTTCCACAGCATTTGGAAACAACTGGAAGGATTGGATTAATCCAGGTATCATATCATCCAGTCCCAACAATAGATACTGCAGGGTTTCTGGTGGATTTCGAAATCCAGTACATCTGTTGGCCCCACATTGATTTATGTGCTTTATGCACGTGAAATCGAGTTGCATATGCATATAGGTTATCGGCATCAATTGTAAAATCTGGTCCGTTGATTACAATTCCATGGTCCACCAAATGCAGGTTACAATTAATACAATGTTTTTCCTAGAGAATTTGATCCCAAATGTGGTATTGGACAGTCAAAATACCATGATATTTTCCAGACATGTAATCATTGTGCAATAATGGTGTTAATTCCATTGAATGCAATTCACCATTTAATCCAGCGTTCCAAAGAATTCAATTTCAGGAATTGGATTCCTTGAGAAGTGGATTCTGTCAATCATGTTTCATAGCCTGGAATTTGATTATTGGAAGTGGGCCTGGAGTTGGGAATCTGTGTTTCGATGCTGTGAAGTAAGCAATTCAAAATATGACCGTTGGACTGGAATTGGTGAACCACCTTCTGCCTGAAGAATTAAATTCCAAATCTAGATGCCCCAAATTCCAGTTTGCCAAATGATCCTGAATGAGAATGTCATTCTCCCCCCCCCTGTTGTTTATGTTTTTCTTATGGTGGGCGTGCAGATCAGCATTTGGAAGAAGGCCAATCTCATATTCCTCTTCTTTCTACTAAGAAAACTGATCCTCCCCTTCTATTCCTTCACCCTCTTCTGCATCATCCTCCCAATGACCATGTTCATACCCGAGGCTGAGCTCCCCATATGGATTGTCTGCTACATCCCCGCTACAATGTCCTTCCTCAACATCCTCCCCGCCCCAAAATCCTTCCCCTTCATCGTCCCCTACCTCCTCTTCGAGAACACCATGTCCGTCACCAAGTTCAACGCCATGATCTCGGGCCTCTTCCAGCTCGGCAGCGCCTATGAATGGGTGGTGACCAAGAAATCCGGACGCTCATCTGAGGGCGACCTCGTCTCGCTGCTCGACAAGGAGCCAATGCACCAGCGTGGCGCCTCTGCACCCGATCTCGACACCATCGAGAAAGAGGCCTCCCTAAACCAGCAGCAGCCGGAATCCCAAAAGAAGCATAACCGAATATATAGAAAGGAGCTGGCGTTGGCGTTCCTCCTCCTGACGGCCTCGGCCAGGAGCTTGCTTTCTGCGCAGGGCATACATTTCTACTTCTTGCTCTTTCAAGGGGTCTCCTTCTTGGTGGTGGGCCTCGACCTCATTGGCGAACAAGTCGACTGAGAGAAACAAGAGATGCCCATTGTCATGGGCTCCACCTAATGAACATCCCGATGATCCAAACCATTCATGGCACTGCCCTGATGGCCAATGCCACAGGAGATGGAGAAAAATGATACTATACATCACAGACATGGCCAGAAGAGGGAATGCCGCCAGTAGGGAGGGCGGTTCTTCATGTTCTCTCCCTCCCTCCCTCCCTCCCTCCACCACCAAAGAGAGATTGTTGTAAGGAAGAACTCTCTCTCTCTCTTCCTCACCCAAAGAGAGATTGTTGTAAGGAAGGACTCCTCTTTGTAGAGAGGTGTAGATAAATGTTGCTCTCTCTCATCTGTAAGATGTTTTTTATTCCTTTGTAAAAGAATTTTTTTTCTTTGTTTTCTTGAGAGAGATTTCAGTTACTACAGTTAGCATTTTCCTTTGTAGAAACGGATTTCTTATTTGAGAATAGGAAATGGGTAGTTAAAAAAGAAGTCCCAACTGTCTAAAATCTGCATTAACATGTCTTTCACATTGCATGCTACCTAATGAATGGCCCAGATCGATTGACCCGCATGTTAGCTGTGAGGTGGGGCCCACATGGCCATGTGGCATTACTGAATTATGTATGTACACGTGTTTGTATACATGTATGGGCTAGTGTGGATGGACATTTAAAATAGATGATTTTGATTTTGATGAGAGAAGATCTGAAAATGATGCATGATCGGAGGGGTAATGGGGGCGTTGTTTGGCTGGTGAGCCCAACACCAGCCACAGAGCTGGCGTCAAAAGCTCCGTGGGCCCCACCATGATGTTTGTGTTTTATCCATGCCGTCCATCCATTTTTCCAGCTCATTTTATGGCACTAGCCCAAAAATAAGGCAAATCTAAATCTCAGGTGGACCACACTATAGTAAACAGGTTGGATGGCAAATTCACATTACAGTGGGCCCTAGGAAGTTCCAAGTAGATGTTCAATCAACACTGTTTCCTATGGTGTGGTCCACCTGAGGTTTGGATCTGGCTCATTTTTTGGGCTCGTGCCCTAAAATGAGCTAGAAAAATGGATGGACGGAATGGATAAAACACATACATCATGGTGGGGTTGGAAGCGGATTAGGTGAGACCCCAGATCCACCGAGGTGGGTCGGACCCCTGAATGTAGAGCTCATTGGTGTATGTGCCTTAAATCAACAACATCCAACCATTTTGAAAGCTCATTTTAAGGCATGATCCAAAAAATAAAGCTGACCCGAATTTTAGGTAGACCACACAATAGGAAACAGTTGTGATTGAATCCCCACCATTTCAAATTTCATGAATTCCACCATAAGGTTTATTTGCCATCCAACCTTGTTGATAAGGTCAAAAAACCTGGATAAAGAGACCACACAAATATCATCTTGATCTAAAGCTTTGGTGGCCCACAATAAGGCTTTAATGGTCAATTACCACTGTTTCCTGTACTATGGTCCATATGAGATTTGGATCTGTTTCATTTTTTTTTATTCTTTTTATTTTTTATCGTGCCCTAAAATGAGATCGGATTAGTGACCCCAACACCAGCCAGCCAGGGGGCTGGTGTCAAAGCTGTGTGGGCCCCACCATGATGTATGTGTTTTATCCACGCTGTCCATCCATTTTTCCACCTCATTTTAGGGAACGGTCCCAAAAATGAGGCAGATCCAAATCTCAGGTGGACCACACCACAGGAAAACAGTGTTGATTGAACATCCACCATTCAAAACTTCCCAGGGCCCACCGTGATGTTTATTTGCCATCCAACCTGTTGATAAGGTCACACAGACCTGGATGAAGTGAAAACACAAATATCAGCTTGATCCAAAACTTCTGTGGCCTCCAAGAAGTTTTCAACGGTGGACGTTCAATTCCCACTGTTTCCTGTGGTGTGGTCCACCTGAGATTTGGATCTGCCTCATTTTTGGTCCCATGCCCTAAAATGAGGTGGAAACATGTATGGACAGCGTGGATAAAACACATACATCATAGTGGCCCCACACAGCTTTGACACAGCCCCCTGGCTGGTGTTGGGGTCACTAGCCAATCCCCGTCCCCCTAAAACAAGCTTTTCAATACGAATGAACGGCGTGGATGCGGTCACATACATCACGGTGGGCCCCACACTCAGGGATCCCAGTCAACCCTGCAGGAACTTTCTACAGTCGGAAGCTACGTGGAGCCCACCGAGATGTGGGTGAGAAATCCACCGTCCATCAGTGTCTCCAATGTGGGCCCACCAAGATGTCTGTGTGAAATCCATCCCGTCCATCAGTTTCTCCAGTACATGATCCCAGCAATGAGCCAGATCCAAAACTTAAAGTGGACCACATTGCAAGAAACAGTGGGGATGGAAAGCCTACTGTCAAACCTTTGTGGGGTCCTTACTCAGGACGCGGATTGCGTCCTGCCCACCGTCCGGGCAGACCTGTGGAGGGGCCCACCGTGATGCATCCGTTCATCCACTCCGTTCATCCATTTTATAAGATTATGCTCAGGATATCCACTTCTGCCCACACTTGAACTGAAATTAGGCCCACTGGGCTGGGGCCTGGCCCTCTCGTGGGCCCCTCCACTACAGCAGAGTGCTTGTTGGCTGGGCCTAGTCCACTTAGGATTTCAAGGGCATTTTTTTTTTCATATATCATGCACAGGTGGGGCACACATGATGAACGACTCAGATCTTGCAATAGAGTAGGTGGCCGCGCTAGCTACAGCCTGTTTCCTTTAGTCATAATGGGTTTAGTTTGTGGGCCAGGTTTGGACAGAACTCACCCTAGACCGAGCCCAGCTTATCGATGGCCCTAATCTGCCCTAACCATAAGATGGGATGAGGTTTTTCTCAATGGACGGTCCTAAGTATCAGGGATCGTAATCGACGGTCCTAGGTTGGTTCTGGCCTGGATTTTGGACTAGTTGGGCTGGGCCTATTCAAACCATTTGAGGACCAGGCCTAGCCCGTTGCCAGCCCTATGGCGGTATCCTTGCTAGGGTTGTAAATGTTGCGTTTGGGGCAGGTTTAACCAAAACCAGACCCGCCCATTTCTTAAATAGGTTTGGGTCCAAATTTTAAACCCAAACCCTTTTACTAAATAGGCAGGTCTAGGTCAGGTCTAAGTCAACCCCATTAAACCTGAGTCAACCCCATTAGACCTGTTTATAAATGAGTCTGGGTCGGATAGATGGAAATTCACCCAGACCCATTTATAAATTGGCCGGGTCTAATAGGTCTGGTTAAGGGATATCTAGAGGTTAAGGGATATCCAGACCCCCTGTACCAAATTCACTTATAAACGGGTTGGTTGGGTCTAATGGGTTTGGGTGTTAATTGTTTCCCTAACCGTGGCCCCACCTCAATGTGCATGTTGTTTATCCAAGTCGTCCATCAGTCTTGCCATATCATTCTAAGAGTCAGTACAAAAAATTAAGCAGATCTAAATCTCAAGTGGACCATTCCATAAGAAACCGTGGTGATTGAATGCCCATCATTAAAAAATTCTTGAGAACTGACCACACACATTCAATAGTAGGATAACTTGTGATGCATGTGTAGGATTTTGGACTAGTTGAACTAATCTGCCCTAACCATAAATGGGATGAGGTTTTCCTCAATGGACAGGTCTGAGTATCAGGGATCGTAATCGGCGGTCCTAGGTTGGTTCTGGCCCGGATTTTGGACTAGTTGGGCTGGGCCTATTCAAACCATTTGAGGACCAGGCCTAGCCCATTGCCAGCCCTACGGTGGTATCCTTGCTAGGGTTGTAAATGTTGTGTTTGGGGCACGTTTAGCCAAAACAAGACCCGCCCATTTACTAAATACGTCTGTCTCCAAATTTTAGACCATGCCTTTTACTAAATCTGCAGGTCTAAGTCGGGTCTGAGTCAAACGCATTAGATCCATTTATAAATGAGTCTGGATCTAGTAGAGGGAGATCCACCTGACCCATTTATAAATCGATCGGGTCTGTTAAGGGATATCCAGACCCTGAACCAAATCCACTGATAAACAGGTCAGGTCAGGTCTAATGGGTTTGGGTGTTAATGTTTCCTTAACCGTGGCCCCACCTCAATGTACGTGTTGTATATCCAAGTCATCCATCAGTTTTGCCATATCATTCTAGTAGTTAATTCAAAAAATTAAGTAGATCCAAATCTCAAGTGGACCATTCCATAAGAAACCGTGGTGATTGAATGCCCATCATTAAAAAATTCTTGAGAACTGACCACACACATTCAATAGTAGGATAACTTGTGATGCATGCGTAGGAAATTAGTACAATGAAAATAGTAGACCTCACCAAGAGGGTCACCTTTCATATCCAAGACCGTCCAAAAAGTTATGAGCCCCTTAGAAGCATAATCCAAAATGAAAAAAAAAAGGGACCATTCTAAAGGTTTAAAACCGGCTTGGACGGGTCCCTTGAAGCATAAACCAAACCCGCCCATTTACTAATTGGATTCCGTCAAGCATAATACAAAGGAAACCGGATCCAGACCCGTTTATCAACTGGATCTGTACTTGGACCTAGACCCCTACCATTTAACAAACGGGTTAGGTCTGGGTCGGTCTGGGTACCCCATCGGGTCGCTGATCCATTTACAGCCGTAAAATCCTTGGAAGGTTCGGTGGAAGTCATGCCACCAATTCAGACGCTCAATGGGCCCAGCTCGACCCTCAGGCTCGTGGCTCAATCCAGATTGAAAGGTCAGATCTCGCCCGCTTGTTTCGCGTGTGAATGGACATGTCTCCTACACGCGCGTGGAGTTAGCAAATCTCCGTTGATTATAAAAAGTTGCTGACATTTTCCGAACCGTCCATTTTCTCCTACACTTTTGGCATACCTGCTTTTTATCCACGGCGTGCTCGCAGTGGGCTCCTCATGATGAACGGCACGGATCACACACACGTGTGTGCACTTCTACTTTCTCATTTCACCTCAAAATATACTAATTCCACACGCGAGCACTGTGCGATTATAGGGAACACGTGTGTAAGATCTGAGCTTTCATTGAGGATGGAACTAACGCTCAGATCTTCAGTCCAAATCACCACACTATTTCACACTTCAGGTGGACTACGTCGCATAAAGTAAATTAACGGTTAAGATTTCTTAGTAGCCACTCATTTGTGTCTATATGTGTGGCCCACCTGAGGTGTGAAATGGCCTGATTTGTATGCCAGAAGATCAAAACAGTGGTGGTCACCAGATTAGAAAGCTCAGATCTCACATACGTATAGATATATACGGTTCCCACACGCGCGTGGAATTAGCAAAATTCTAGAAAAAAACGAACGGTTTAGGATGCAGTCACATTCATCACTTTCCTATCTGTTAGGCCACAGTTGCCTAACGGACGGTGTAAGATAAAAGAGAAGTAGAATTTCTAAACACACCCACCCTTTGATTTTCATCAACCCATTTTTCAATTTTCGGTTTTAAATTAGTATACTTTGTATCAATCCGATTCCAAAACTGGCAAATGGGTGTTTGAAAATCAATTAGTTGGGTCTAATCTATCAAAAAAATGCACCAACGGTTAACAAAAAAACAAGTGTCTTATCCTCATGAGTCAAACCTTAAACCATGCACCGCCATCCACTATAATGCTTGTGTCTTTTCTTACCTACCCCACTCGCTTCTGTTTTCAATTTCGGTGCACATGCGGAGTACGGAGTATTTGTTCATCATCTGCACGTGCCAAGCATAAGAGCCCAACAAGTCCCTATGGGTCATGTGTATGAAATATCTGGACCGTTGGTGATTTTGATCTCATGGTGGATTTTTCTTGATACAAATCTGGACGGTCCAATCATCAGGTGGACAATCATATATATGAAGATTTTCATTTGGGGCTAAGTTGATAAGTTGGTCAGCTTGATTTTTAGTCTAGAATGAGTTCATGAAATGGCCCCATGGATGAATGGATGGGATTCGTTACTCGTGTGTCACATCGGCACGTGTGGGGTATTTGTGTATGTGAATCTACACGCGCGTCTGGAAACAGCGTACTTATTGTGATGGACATTTAAACCACAGCTTGACACTTGTGACTTCGGTGCAGCTTTAGGGAGCTCTTATGACAGCTCACCACTGTTTAAAAAATAGTGGTGACTCATCCACCGTACCCGTGGCATACTTTTATCGCAATCCAGACCGTCCAAATTATGAACAAATGGTAGATGAATCAGAGATCAACAACGTGGAAGATGATAATTACCTTCTTTTTTCCACCACTAAATCTGGACCACTCAATATTTAATTTTAACCATCCAATTGATATATACCAACTGGACGGTTAGGATCTCTTTTAGGTTTTATATTCAAGCCATGTTCGAACCACAAATTTGTATGATCTGGACAAGTTTATGGAAATACCAACGTGTCCTGAATTTAGAGGGCGCACGTGAATAAGATGATTTTGGGACAGTTTTCGATGAATAGTAAATGAGGGGTTATTTGATACTCAGGCAGAGTATGATGGACGATACACAGGCGATTGGAAATTTTTACAGGTGGCATGATTTACATAATACAAATCAAACCGTCCAAGTCATGAAATTAATCCATGGTCGATAGGTCATAAGTTTTAAATAAGATCAGGATCGGATGATCCCAGCCTCTGATTTATCAAAATTTTGTTTCTTGAATTCAAACCATTGATCACCTTTGTTCTGACTGTCCATTAGATGTGGCTTTATGAAACATCTAAAGTGGGCCCCACCATCTGGGCAGTCTAGCTTAAGTCATGTATATGCTGTGTGTACAATTTCTGAGAACCTCTAAAGTGGGCCCCATGCTTCTTCAGTGGGTTGTGGGGCCCTCGGTTTGATTTAGAGTTTTAGTCATGATCTGACGGTGATCATGCCAGTTCAGATCAACGGTCCAGTGTATATCCATTCTATGAAATTTTATTGGGTCATTAGGCGTTATTCTCTAATCAACGGCTGTAGTCAGCTAAATAAAATGAGTAATGAGTGATTGATGCATGCACAAGTGGGTCCCACCACTTGCCCGACATATGAACTTGATGGGGTTGGGTTGCTCCCTCCATAGGGGGTGATGGGCCCACTCATCACTATTATTTGAGCACACGGTGGTGCATGGGATATCAGTGTTGAATGCTCCGTGCATGCTGTGCGTAGAGCTGTCCACGAGTCAAGTCGAGTTTTGCCCGGCTCATTGCTTGTCTCAAATGTCCAGGCCCTACTCGGTACTTGACTCGATTCGACCATGTGGACCTGCTCGGTCAATAGACTTACGTCTGAGTTTTCAAGTTGAGTTTGAGTTTAATTCTTTTGAGCTGAGGGAGAAGGAGATTACCAGCATCGAGCGGATAAGTAGGCTGGGTAGCTCAGGAGGTGACTGACGTTGAGCGGCTAGGGAAGCTCAGGGGGTGGCCGGCGTTGAGCGGATATAGAGTGGGGGTGGTCCTGTGGGCGTGCATAGAGAAAGGGTTAGTGTTAGAGGCCTAGGGCACTTGGGCAGTCGGGATTCTAGCAGTAAATTTTGAAATGAAATAATTTTTAAATTATTTTATTTTATTTTATGGGGGGTTGGGTTTATATACTCCGAGTCACGATCCAAGTCAATCTAAGTCAAATTGAGCCGAGTTCGAGTCACTATAGAAATGCTTGATGCTTGATGAGTTGAGTCGAGTTGAGTTCAGTTGACTCGAGTCAAGTTGAGCGTGGTCTTACTCGATGCGACTTAAACTCACTTCTGATCTGAGCCGAGTTGAGCATCTTCGAATCGAGTCGAGTGAGTTTTTCGAGCTTACTTGATTTGTGTACAACTCTAGCTGTGCCCTTGGGAGGCGTTTGGGTGAGAAGAATCTTGATCTAAACAAGCTAACCATTGGCTACGTAAATTGACAGTTTAAAAATATCCAGAGTTGCTTATTTGTCATTCCTATGGTTGTGGCCCACTAGAGGCTTGAAATTTTATCATTTTTTTCGTTGAAGTATATATTTCAATAAACTTATTACAATCCTTTTATCAAATATTACATATGTATACTAATTTTGGATATTAAAATTGATTTAGTAATTAAATTCATATTCTTGTAAATATAATATAGAATTTCAATGTATTCCAATTCTTTATTCCACTGTATTCTAATGATAAGGTGCTAAATATAACTGAGGATTTGAAACCACATGTACTTGTGATTTCGATTTCAGTGCATTCCAAATACGATCTAAAGCTGCATATGAAACAATGGGATATCATTTATTGAAATATGTTATCGTTTTTCATGTTGATTTTCGTGGATATATTGAAAGGTTAAGGTTGATGGTCAACAACATTAGAGATGTCTCATGGCATCATGGAAATGCTTAT
The DNA here is from genome assembly GCA_003013855.2 of Liriodendron chinense. Classification (NCBI taxonomy): domain Eukaryota; kingdom Viridiplantae; phylum Streptophyta; class Magnoliopsida; order Magnoliales; family Magnoliaceae; genus Liriodendron; species Liriodendron chinense. The sequence goes on from ML058590.1 coordinate 1,400,856, forward strand.
GGATCTGGCCTCAGGTGGGCTAGATTTTGTGCTGGAAAGATTTTTGGGTCAGGTTTGGGCACACCTTTCAGATTCATAAGATACACCTAGGTCCATAGCTTAAGTGGCAGATTGAGTGAAGATAGCCTTGTTTCAACAATGAGGTCATGGTATCGATTCCCATAATAGTGGTGGCTAACATTGTGATGTGACTAACAGGGGCGGGTGGGTGTACCAACAATGGGGTGTGTGAACTAACCCATAAAAAAAAAAAAAGAAAAAAAAGGAAAAAAGAAGGTTCATAAGATAGACTTCGGCTTAGATATAAAAGTTTGAACAATTTTGAGCTGAGCTTGGGCTATCTTTGATCTGACTTGATTCAGCCTCAGCTCATATATCTCTAATATGTGTGTGCAAGTGCATGTGTTGTATCACATACACAATGGTTTCTTGCGAACCCAACTATAAATAAGCAATTTGCAATATGGTGTGTTGACTGGCACAGGTGGGCCCCACTGTGATATATATGTGAAATCCACTCTCTACATTTAATGCATCAGCTCACATTAGGCTTAGGGTCCAAAAATCAATCTTATCCATGATTTAATTGGGATACAGGAGTGAAAACAATGTGAAGGAGGACGCCTACCCTCTGAATTGTTTCCCTTTGTTTTGCCCACCTGAATCACAGATATGGCTGGATTTTGTGCCCTAGACCTAAATTTTATTGTGGCATGTTAGGGTTAGAGTTGATTTCATATAATATTCACGGTGGGGCCCTAAAATATCAAGGGTGAATGTCTCCCTTCCAAGTATTTCCTTTGGTGTGGCCCACTTGAATCACATTTATACCTCATTTTTTTAGCTATAGACGTAAGTTAGGATGATGCATCTAATGGTTAGAGTGGATTTCTCGTCATCTAATAGTTGGAGTGGTTTCTCGTAAACATCTCAATGAGGCATGTAAAAATCAAGGGTGGGAGTCCCTCTCTCAACTGTTTCCTTTGTATAGCCACTTGAATCACATGGTCTCTCATCTAAACCAGACCGTATTCACTTTCATGCAAGTGAGCAAAGGAGTTGGCTCTTGGCTCAGGTGAGCCTTACTATAGTGTGTTTTTGCAATCTATTCTAACCACTATACGTGTCCGCTCATGTTAGGCCCAAGGCTCAAATATCAACCACATTCATGATTTAGGCTGACCACACAAAAGGAAACAGTCGGTAGGGGGAGGCCCATGCTTTATTTTTTTCGTGCGCCATTGATGTGCATGCACAATCCACTCCGGTCACAGTTGCGTCATCCACTGTTAGGCCCGGCCCAAAACTTATGCTGACTCATGATTCTAGAAGCCACGCTAAAGGAAATAGTTAGGAAAGAGACATGCACATGTTATTTTTTAAAAGGCTACTGAGATGATTATGTGAAATCTACGTGTACTGTTGGATGCCACACTAAACTTTAGGCCTCGGGCCTAAAAATCATGCCCATCCACAATTCAAGTGGGCCACACTAAAGGCCTGCTTATTTTTAAATTTCTTGGGTAGGTGAAGCGTAAATGGATAATTATTTACCCTTGTATTTTCAGCTTTTGACATTGACTTAATGTTGATGGGGCATTGAAACTGAAGAAAGGTGGATTTTTTCCACTAACACTTGTGGGGCCCACTATTATGTCCGTGCTGTCCTTTTTGTTTTTTTCCTATAATTTTATACTAAAGTATAAGACAAAAAAATGAAATAGATCCAAAGCTCAAGTGGACAACACCACACCACACCACACCACACCACACCAAAAAGAGGAAAATGGGGTCTTTCCCTTTATCCATGTGGAAAGGTTGGATGGTAGGTACACAATCCTAAGGGCCCATGCTCATTCTAACTTTTAACGGTAGTCGTTAAATTTATCCTATTTCCTGTGGCGCGGTCCACTTTAGACTTGTATCTGCTTCATTTTTTTGTTCATGCCCTGAAATGAACTAGTAGAACATACGAAGGGAGTGGATCAAACTCATCCATAAAGATAGGCCCCACAAATGTTACCACCATAATTTCTGTAAAAAGTAATAATTGTTCATTTACGGCTCATTTACAGTGGATTTTGAAAAACAAATAGGGCCTAAGGGAATTAGTTTAAAAGGCAGGTATTGCCCTTATACACTATTTTCGATTATGTGGTCTACCTAAACCATGGATGGGGATTGTTTTTGAGCTCTAAGACCAAGGTTAGGGCCCACTGCCAGCCGAAAACATGACGTTAGGGCCCACTGCCAGCTGACCTCAGGTGTTCTTAGTTGTTCTAGAATAATAGCATCAATAACATTTTGACCTGAAAAAAATGATGGTGTGACTATTTGTGAGATATAGGTTATGCGCTTTTGTGGGTGAACAATTTCATGCGCGATGAAATTCACATTGTGTTAAAGTCCCTCATCCTCTAATGGCATGAACTTTTAGAGCAAGTGGTTGTTTGACATGGTGTCAAAATCAAAACCAGAATGTTTTGGTGTGAGTGTCACTCTACCCTTGTCTAGTATGTTCCTGTGCAGAGTCCCACTTTGCACATGTCAGTGGGTGTTAAAGTCCCTCAATATACATTGATACACCACCATCTAATGGCTTGAGCTTTTAGAGCAAGTGGTTGTTTGATGCATTGTCCACCTGGTGCACCACCTAGTGTTTAGCTTTGAACCAGAATGTCAAACTGTTGCAAACCCGGGTTGGCACCACTGAGAGAAGCCATGTAAAATCATGCCTAAAAACCTAGTGTTGCCAACCTGAGTTTCATAACAATATTATTTTTGGCATATCACTTCTTCCTGCTGGTTTACGTCAGATAAATGGATTGGATCATATATATATATATATATATATATATATATATATATATATATATATATATATATATATAACACTTAATAAAATAGTGGGTATCCCATCCTCACTCTTCTCTACTGTGTTGTATATACCAGAGTTTTTATTAGCCTGATTTTGGAGTTTGAGTGTGAATACTAGGCAACTTCCTCGATTGGATAGGTTGGATTTCATCCACTTTGTCCCCCACATGCTACGCGGTACGCCCATAGATGCCAAAGAATGGTCAGGCTTACACGTCTTTAAATTACCAATCAGTGGTACATCAAAACAGAACCTAAATCCATCCAAATCATAAAATTGTGATGCCTTGTAGACCCCACTCAACATAGGAAAAAAAAAAAAATGGAGCCCATCTAATAGCCAGTGGATTCGGGTACATGCATCATGTCACTTGGGCACAGGATCCACCATGTAAATGCCCTACCCCAAAACTAGTCAATCCAAGCTACTCATCAGTTAGCCATGTATGTGAAAAAGAAATTAATGGCTGAAAATATTTACCAGCTGTTATACTACAATGTACTTGTCTGGCCCACCAGATTAGCTGAGAGGCTGGATTGTTTGCAGAGAACATCTACTTGGCAATGTGTCATCTTATGAGCGGCTCGGATTTTGCATTAGTGTGCCACTTTGGCACGTTTGGCCCCACTTGGCGTGTAACTCATGGATATAAAGAAAAATCTAGGGCGATGCATGTTGTTGTGACTTGTGAGGAGGGAAAGAGACATAAAGCCAAAGATCCCCCACCCACAGAACACCATTATGGAAACCACACCCTTCCTCATCATCACCAAACCTAGGGCAGAGTCCTTTGAATTTTTGACACACCAAAAAGCCACTGGAGAGTACGATGGACCCATGCACATGCACTCAGTAGAATAACGCATATCACATGTATAACTCAAATTATACCATCCAAATCATGGGGCCCACTATAAATAGATCATAACCCAAAATCAAATAGATCGAACGATCCTAAATGAACATTTTTTGTATATATTTTTATTTCGACCGGCCCCACCAATCCGCCGATTGGGAAAATCAGTTTAACGTACCTTTCAGCTTGTACCCTATCTAGAGCCGGGCCGACAATCTGGATGGTTTGATTTGATCTACATGTGTACAATTTTTGAGTGCATGTGTATGAATCATCATGCTCACCTAATGTATTCAAACTTTTTCTGAGAGCTATTATTTTCCATCTTTCATTTCAAATGGGTCACTTCAATTTAGTCACAAGACCCAAAAGTTGCCATTCTATCCTCTCTTGCTATGAATGCTTTTGAGATTGGTCTGATCCCTCAAACTACAGAAAAACCAAAGCAAATGCATGAGAAACTTCAGTTTTATGGCAGGGACTGTTTAAATGCACTGGCAATTCCAAGCAAGAAAATACCAAGTTCCAGCCAAGAGGAACAAAGGCATTTGGACCCTCTTTTTTATTACTATGAACAGGCAGTAACTAATGCCCCCAAGATTTCAAAATATTGTGATAATATCTCTTTATTTCATGAAATTGTTGAAAGATTTTCGAAGTATCGCTAGATTTTATAATATCATTTTATTTTCTATCTTTTCAATAATATTCCAAAAGAAAACCTCAAAATCAGAAAATCTTTTAAAATCGCCGTGAACGAGATTTGTCACTATGGTAACAAGCAGATGTGGCATAGAGCACATGATTGTAATGGTATACATGATCTTTCAGAGAATTTGTGCATGTGGTTTTTTTTCTAATGTAGGACTGTTTCATCTATCATTATTGTAGAATAGGCTTATTCTACAATTGTCTGTGGGCCTCACCTTGATGTGTGCATGGCATTATTTTGTCTATCATGCGCGCCCTCTCATATTCGTATCGGAGACGTAAAGTCAGGCTACTCCAAAAGTCAATTGGATGACACGTGAAACTAGCGTGACTTGGCTGCAACCCTAGAGCCAGTGATGTGGACCATAACTTTAATGCCCACGTTGACATATGCATTGTATATATATCTATGATGTTCATTTCCCATGGTGCCAAAAATGAAGCGGACCTAAATTTTAGGCGAACCACAATGCAAGGAAACAATGGTCATTGAACACCCACTATGTGTCTTGCTGCTAGCCTAGCTGGAAGATGCCTAGGCGTTTCAATAGCCGGTCTTAGGTTTGAAATGCCAAGGAGACATAGTAACCCCACCGGTGGGTGGGTGCATCGTGTGGCTTATTGTGTGGGAGCATTGCCCAGCTAACAAGGTGGGTGCATTACATGACCAAAAAAAAAAAAAAAACACCCACCATTAAAAGCTTTCTAATGTCCACCATAATGTTTATTGACCATCCAATCTGTTGATATGGTCACAAAGACCTAAATGAAAGGAAAAACAAATATCAGCTTGATCCAAAACTTTCGTAGCCCACAAAAGGTTTTTAATGGTCAATAACCATTCTTTCCCATGGTGTGGTCCACTTAAAATTTGTATCTACTTTAATTTTTGGACCAAGGCCTAAAATAAGCTGGAAAAATAGATGAACAACATAGATATACAATGCTCACATCGAGTTGAGGCCCTTCAGTCAACGTCTCACCCACATCACTGGTTTTAGGGTTACAATCAAGCTGTGCTCATGTCCTACACACATAGAGAAAGGGAGAGACAGAATCGAAGGGAAAGAGTGCAGGCTACATGCAAAGAGAAAGAGTGAGAGATGAGAAAGTGATTCGGACACAAGACCCTTCAAAGTCTATCAACGAAGAAAACGCACGTCACAAACATCTTTCTTGTGGCTTGACGACCATTGGAGGAGCATTGAAGACCATACAAACGTAGTTGGGAACATAGAAGACCCTACATTGGGAATACAAGTGTTGTAGGATGAGGGGAGACCCGACTGGGGTCGTCGGGCGCCCGACCGTTGATCATCAGGCGCCCGAAATTAGCCCGAGATAAAGAAAAGTCCACTGGACAGTTTTTACTGTCGTCGGGCGCCCGACCACAAAGTCACCGAGCGCCCGAAATTCATCAATTTTGGGTTTTGCTCTCTGGACGTTTTTGGTCCTCATCGGGCGCTCGGACCTCCACGCGGATTTTTTTTTTTTTTTTGCTTGGTCTTTTTACTTAAGCATTAAGGGTATTTTAGTCGTTTACTTATTTCTTAGTGTCTATTTAAGTGGGTTGAGCCTTAAACACGATTTTAGTTGTTGATTAATGAAAAGCAAACATTCAATTGCCTCCTTGCCCCCCTCTCTCTCTCTCTTGCAACTTCGTCCTCTTCCCTAATCTTCTTCTTCTCTTTGCTTCTTATGCTCATCTAATATTCATCTAAGATAAATTCCTTCTTCCTTCTCTCTCTATTTCTATTATTCCTTAATCTTCAAACCTTAAATTTAAGAATTGAATCAAAACCCAAAATTCCTCAAATTTTTAATTCCTTAATCTGAAAAATTCTTTAATCTCCCGGACTAGTGAACCCCATTGTTCAATTGAGTTATGACCATGTAAGATCGAGAGGTTTCATCCCTCGCCGGATCCAACCTAAGCCATAATTGAACTTCACACTTCGTGGTTGTGATGATGACTCGCTACATTGCATGCCCCTTTTATGATTTTCTTAATTTATGATGGTAGATGTTAAATTTTAAATTATTATTGCTATTTATTTTCGTTGGATAACATATGTTCATGAGTATGCATCATAATTAGGGCATCCTGCATCAGAAAGGCTACAGGCTACATGCATAGAATTAGTGAGTGTGAGATCCATGCAGGGAAGAGAGAAGTTGCTGGCTACTCTCATGAAAAAGCCAAACCAGCTAATAATCGTCACCACTCGTGATGAGTAGGTAAATTCTGAGCTTGATAAGCATGGAAATTTGTCAATAACCAAAAATATTCTTACATAGGTTCGATAATATCCTCCCAATATCTAAATATCAAAGTTCTTGTTTCTCCTATTACCAAGGGGGTGTTTGGATGGTAAGTTACTTGAAATAAACTACTTATGCCTCAAGTAGCTTATCTTGATTTCTACTTATGAAGCTGAAGTGATTAAGTACCTTTAAGTAAAAGAGTAACTTATAATTGATCTTAAACCAAACTTACTTATCTCAAATTAGTTATTTATCTACTATTGTAAGCAGAAAAAGTAACTTATTTAGTGGTATCCAAATGGGCCCTAAATGTAAGTAAAATTGTTCATGCACATGCCTTATATATAGTGGATTTGATAAGGTAGAACTCTTGTAAGAAGTGTCAATAGTTGAAAAGGCCGTGAAATTGCTTGACTATTTTTGGGACTTCTCAAATAGGTTGCAAATAAAAGTGTTATCTTAGACACAAAACCTTGCAAAATCAGACATGGAATATTTGCTGCGATGAAATGACACTTTTTTTCAATGCTTGAGCATGTCCTATTTAAAACTTTGATTTTTTTTTTTTTTTTGGCTTGGCACGGGCTATTTATAGACTGAATTATAACTATGGAAGTTACTTAAAAAAAAAAAAAAAAAAGCCTGGCATAAATTCAATTGCTCATATAAGGGTTGCAATTTATGATTGGTGGGAAATTGAGAATAAATGGTCTAAGAATGAAGTTGGCAATGGAGCTGATGGGCCCTTTTAACTGAAAATGAAAACCAGGGCTTTGCCAAGGGCTACATGCATGTACAACTTAGCTAATGCACACGCTACCGTATGTATAGCCTGGTTGACTCAGTAAGTGTGACATGATGTTATAACTATGTGGATGCATTAGAAAAACTTTGGCAAATTTTCGTACTACTATTCATTTGTTCAGTTAATTTGGCCTATTTGAGTAGTGGACCCACTTGATTTTTAGAGTAGGGAAAATACACTATCCCTTTGATGAATGGCTTGGATTTGTACATGTCTACCATGTGGACGTGGTGGCATGTATGTTGGACAAGGGTTGTGCAAATCTCCAAAAATAAAATTGGCACTAGATATACAAGTTGAGGTCTGACTCAGGGAGTTGATTCAGGATTCACCCGAGTCAACCCGGTTTTTATGCCCCATCGAGGCAAAGTTGATATTGACTCAGTTAAATGAAGATAGGACATGAATGGGGTGAGTTTACTCGAGTTTCATGTAACTCAGTGACTTGAGCATGTCACAAATCTCAAGCGAGTCGTGCTCTTCTCCTTCATACCCTTTTTCTTCTTCTTCCTTCTCTTCATCTTCCTCCTTCATATGCTGCTGTGGGCCTTGCAGCAACTCACATTCAGCCCTTAGCAAAAAGAGATGCTTTGGTACTCTGGCAGAGCATGATGTTGAAATACGGGCATTAACAATTTCTACACACATAAAAAATACAAATCAAGCATGCATGCCATTAGCTTCAATTTAGATGGATAATTTATATGTAAATTTATACATATTTAACTTCATAAATAATAGGTTAGTGAATATTTAACAAATGGATTATCATTTTCATTCAACAAATAAATGCTCATTAATCAAACATCTTGACGCCATAAACTATCTATGGTGGGTCACACAATTTCTTCTTCATCATCATCTAAGCCTTATACCAGTTAATTGGGGTCCACTACGTGAATACTTTTCTGCCTGTTTGCTCTATGAAGGGTCATGATTTAATTCACATTTCATTGTGCCTCTTGAGTAAGTTCACCGCCATTTTGGCAATTGCGTGGACTCATCCTCTTTTCGCATGTAGTGTTCATGTATCAATATCTCAACCATCCAAGTAGTGGGGTACATTCCCTATGAACATGTCTCTAGATACTTATAAGGTACCTTGTTGATGAAACATGTATTCTATTTTAATAGTATAATCGATCGATGACATGAACAACAACGCATGGATCAATAAACCACAATTTTATAAAGCATGACTTGCAGGCTCAAAATTTACGAGTCAAACGAATTGGGTCGAGTCCCGAGTGGGCCAAAGTCAATACAAATGTACAATTATTATTTTTATATCTCTATTTTATAAAATGATGGACAACCTAAAATTTTATTTATTTAACATGATTAAACTATTCACCAGTAAAGACCATGACCAAGATTCCCAGCGAGTGAAAGGACATAGATAAAAGTATAGTTTTCAACCTCCTAGCCTCACCTTTTACAGCTGCTAGCACAATGAGAAAAGGGCAAGCATAGTACAAGCTGGAGATCTATGTAGCCACTGCAAAAGTGTCACGAGTGGTGCAAGGATTTCGGGCCAATTGAAAGGACATTTAGGTAATTAGGACGAAAGTGTAGTATGGATTTTTTCAATTGCTGGTACAATGAAAGAAGTCCCCATAGTAAAAAGGGTAAGCATGGTACTAGCTTGAGGGAGGAGATTAGGTGAGACCCTGGATCCACCGAGGTGGGTGGGACCCCTGACAGTGGGGCCCACCGTGATGTATGTGACTACATCCATGCCGACCATCCACATTGGAAGCCCATTTTAGGGCATGATAAAAAAAAAAAAAAAACCAAAGCAGATCCAAGTGTCAGATGGACCATAGACAGGAAGCGGTGGTAATTGATCATTAAAAACTTCTTGCACGTGGGCTGCAAAAATTCTGGATCAAGATGATATTTTTGTGGTCTCTTCATCCAGGTCTTTATGACCCTTTTTTTTTTTTTGGGTTAGTATACACTCCCACACTGTTAGTCACACTTCAATGTAGAATTGATATACCAAGACCTCAGTGTTGACATGAGGTTATCTTCACTCAGGTCTTTGTGAGGTTATTAATCGATTAGATGGCAAATAAACACGGGTTGGAATTCATGAAGTTTTTAATGGTGAGGATTCAATCAAGATTGTGTCCTATGATGTTGTCCACCTAAGATATAGTTCAGCTTCATTTTTAGGATCATGCCCTAAAATGAGCTATCAAAATGGTTCCATGGTGTGGATTTAAGGTACATACATCACTATGAGCCCCACGATCAGTATCCCACCCACCACACCCCCAGCTTGAGATCCATGCAGCCAATTCAGAAGCATCACGGGCACCAGTATGACGATTTCTAGCCAAGGGGACGCTGATTAGCAACTGAAGTATTCAGTAGATATCTCACTACTAAAGTGGTGTCACTAAATTCTGTGAGCCTTACCATGATGTATGTGTTGTTTCCACGCTATTAATCCATATGGAGAGATCATTTTAGGGGATGAGCTAAAAAATTAGGCATAACCACTACACTTAACATTAAAAACTTCCTGGGGCACATAGAAGCTTTCTATCAAACTTACATTTATGTTTTCCTTTCTTTCATGTTGCTTGAATCTATGAACATGTTGGATCTCAAATAAACATCATGGTGGGACCTAGGAAGGTTTCAACGGTGGCATTACTATCCCCACTACTTTCTATAATGGGGTTCACTTGAGCTTTGGATATCTTCCATCTCGCCAAATGGATGGACAGCGTGGATGCAACACATACATCATGGTGGAGCACACAGAACTTGGTGACGTGACATCAGTAGTGAGATGGCTACTGAAGTTGTCAGTTGCTAATCTAATCCGTGTCCGATTAAGGGACAATTAGGTGATTTGGATGAAGGTGTAGTCTTCAACACAACAGTAGTAGTGAGATGGCCTCACCATGATGTATGTATTTTATCAATTTTGTCCATCTATTTTTCTAGATCATTTTAGGGCTTGACTTAAAAATGAGGAAGATCTAAATCTCAAGTGGACCACACCATAGCAAGAGAGTAGTGATTGAATGTCCATTGTTAAAAACTTCTTAGGGCCTACTGTGATGTTTATTTGACATCCAACATTCATTAGGTCAGACATACCTGGATGAAGTGAAAAAACAAATATCAGCTTGATTCAAAACTCTTGTGGCCCCAAGAAGTTTTAAATGGTAGGGGTTCAATTGACATTGTTTACTATGATGTGGTCCACTAGAGGTTTGGATCTACCTCATTTTTTGGCTCATACCATAAAATGATATGAAGAAATGGATGGACGGCTTGGATGAAACACATACATAATGATGGGGCTTACATAGAACAGATCACTGGGCATTGGCTAGTGGCATGGTCACATGTCAATCCACTTCCGAAAGCTTGGTATAGGCATTCATTTAACCATGTAATTTTGGGTTATGAGCCCCAAAAAATAGGCAGATACAAGGTTCAAGTGGGCCACACCTCAGGAAGAAGCAGTGCTAATGATGCCCACCATTGAAAACTTCTTAGGGCCCACCATGATGTATATTTACCATCCAACCTGTTCATAAGGTTAGATAAACCTGGATGAAGGAAGAATATATATATATATATATATATATATATATATATATATATATATATATATATATATATATATATATATATATCAACTTGATCCAAAACTTTCATGGCCTTCATAAGTTTTTCCACGGTAAGTATTTAATCTCCATTTTATGGTCCACTTGAGCCTTAGATCTGCGTCTTCTTTGAGCCTTTTAGTTAAAATGACAAGAAAAAAATGGATGGACGGTGTGGATAAAACCATACATCACGTGGCCCCTCAGAGCCCCATAATGAGGGGGTAAAGTACCTAATCCGCGTCCGTATAGGCGTGGGGTCCATGCAGCAATACAAAGGCATCACGGGCGTTGGTACAAGCATAAGATTGTGAGGGTAAAATTGTCATTTGATGTGAGATTTTTTTTCACTTTTCACATTTTCTGGCGCTATCCATGAACGCGATCCGCTTTCTTTGTACGCCACTTTTTCTATCCACGAGAATGGGTAGGTTTGGTTGTGTCAAATATCTTGAAATTTCATGATTAATCACTACAATCTGGTGCGAAATTTCGTGATACTTCATGATATTTGGTGCAACCAAACACGCCATTGAAGTACATTTGCCTTACTGCCTAACTATTTACTCCCTGGGTAGAGCCCTGCCAAAAATCAACCAGACCAACCATAGTTTGTTCATGGGTTGACCATGGCTTGTATCTTTCATCAAACGCATTGACCAGTTGCAAGTCACCAGGATGAAAAGTACATACAAAAATCATAAAATCATCCTGATCTAAAACCTAGGTGGGCCACATGAAGTGAACTTAGCGGTTTTAGCAGCAATTTGACATTGTTTTCATTGGTGTGCCCCATTGGAGGTTTTAATCGGCACTATATATCATATGTACGGTTAAAACAAGGGTTCTCAACTGATGGACGGAGTGGATTGTACAAAAACATACATGGTGGGCCGCACAGATCTTCGGTATTTTACTGCAAATAGGTGTTGTAGAGGATTCCCGTCCAAATCTACATCCATGCACACATGTCAACATGATACACGTGTGCATTTCATCAGGTGTGCCATGTTAATTAGATCTTGTGGCTAAAATTAAGGCGTTTGACACGTGTATGGCTTAAAATACCTCTCTGAAATCCTGAACATCTCTATAATTCAAGATCAATGCCAGCTATTCCACCAGAAATTACTCACATACAGTGTTTGTATACGAGTTTTCACATACAGTCATGTCTTTAGTCAGAATATTTCACTTGTGTTGGACATCCAAGCCACAAGAAAGGTGGGCCATACCATGAAGATCTTCTGGGGTGAATATTAGTTTAAGCCACTCATCATCTTGCTGAAATCAAAGGATAGATGATGGTCTTACTTAGCACACAGATGTGGTCCACTTTATTAATGGATTTGCCTGATTCTTAGGGAATATCTTTTTAATGGCTATGATTTGGAACACACATTACAAATTGGCGGGAAAGGTGGAGCTGTATAGGAAGGTTCATATACAATGCACGTACTTGATAATCTCTCATTTTTATATATGCTATTTGAGATTTTATATTTCAAGATCTCCCCCCCTAAATAAATTTTTAAAAAGCTTTTGTAAGCCCAGAAGTTGAATAAATAGGTACACGTCATCACAAGTGCGAGGGTAGCTGCTAGGTCTAGCATCCAAACCGTCCATTAGGTAGGTCTGTTCTATAATGTTTTTACCTAAGTGAAGATCTGATCCATTCAACGGTGGCGACAATGTTAAAAATAGTTTAATGGGTACCGTTCATTTATTTCGTAAACTGTGGCCCCCCTGATCAAAGAACCAGCATGATTTTTCGGCAATAGCATCTATGTAGTGGCACCCTTTTGATGAATGGATGAGATCTAGCACCAACTTTCCGTGCTAACACGTGTGGCGTGTGCATGACCAAGTTAGGAAATACTTCGATGGGTAAGGAAACCTGTGCCAAGCTGTTTTCAGCCGTACATTTATTTCGTAAACTGGGGCCCACCTGACGAGTAGACTGACATGATTCCTGGGCAAGAGCATCTGCATGGAAGCATCCTCTGATTAAGTGGGATTATATCTACTGCCAATGTTCCAAGCTTGCACATGGTGTGGAAATCGGATTATCATACTGAGTAAACTCTGTTGGGCGCAATGTATGTGGTTTATCCACGCCGTTCATCCGTTTTTCCAGATCATTTTAGGGGTTGATCCCAAAATTGAAGTATATCCAAAGCTCAAGTGGAACACACTACAGGAAACAGTGGGAATAATGATTTCTATGGTTGAAACCTTCCTAGGAGCCACAGTGATGTTTATTTGTCATACAACCTGTTCATGAGATCACACAGACACAGATGAAGGTAAAACACAAATATCAGCTTGATAAAAAACTTCTGTGAGCCCTAAGAAATTTTCAACCATAGAAGTTCAATTTACACTGTTTCCTGTGGTGTGGTCCACTTGAGCCTTGGATATGCTTCATTTTTTGGATCAAGCCCCAAAATTATATGGTAAAATGGATGAACGGAGTTGATAAAATATATAAATCACGGTGGGCCCCCACAGAGTTATGTGTACATTACCTTATACGACATTATAAATATTGTATTCCAAAAGTTCATAAATTATGATTGTATAATGTATTTTATTGTTAATCACTTAACTGGAATCTCATTTTAAAAACTTTCTTTTTCCCTAAAAATTGTTCTTCTAAAGTCGTTGCATTGCAAATGAATGAGAAAGTAAATACTCATACAAAGGCTACAATTTCCATGGAAACATATTATATATAGCATTGGACATATGATTTTTATTTATAATTATTATTTTTTGACACACAGACACACACAACCAAATTGGTACTCGAACCAATGACCTAGTGTTGAAACCCACACCGTCTACCACTAAGCCATGAGTAAGGACCCAGCACTGTACATATGGTATGTGCACAACATGCTGGCAGGTACGAGTATTGAGGAGCCTTAAAATTTTCCCAAACTAGTGGTCCAATGCTTATATTGAACCATGGTATGATCTACCGGTCTAATGCAAGGTTTGAAGTGGTTTATTTTGAATTTGGTTATATTGACCAACCCAGGACATGACTCATAAGTGGATGGTTCACCGAGTTGACCTTCGGAGAGGTTAACTGTGGAAGAAAAAAAAAATTTATTTTATTCATTAGTAACATGGACAATATGTTTGTTACTTGTATAAGATTTTGATTAAGTCAAATTCATCTAAGTTTGAACATTTCCTTATGCATACATAATAATTGAATACTTGTACGTAATTATCTTATCTTATGTTATTATACATATATCGTGCATTCCATGTACTATCTTAATGCTCATTGTCATAAGACTCACTATGTCTCTTGTTGATGATTAATATTAAAAAAACTCTTGATTTTAGAAAACAATATTATATTGATTTTGAAATTAATTTTTTGATTAAAATTGATTTATAAAAAAAGTTTAGCCAATCATATTGATCTATCATTTAAATTTGTGAGGTAAAACTCGTAAGTGCCATAGATGTTTTGGTGAGAACATTGTGCTACTCCTAGTTGGGTGGGCCCATGTTACATGTGTGGCAAGGCTTTCAAAGGGAGGAATACATTTCTTCTTTTTACAAAAAAAATTATGTGCCCCTTTAATTAGGAGAACTTTCTTGTTTTGGTAAATTGTCAATTCCACACCCACTCCTCACCCATTATGTGCGTGCGCACGCGCGCAGAGAGAGAGAGAGAGAGAGAGAGAGAGAGAGAGGAAAATGAGTGGTTTTTTTTATTGGCATGACTAAAATCATGTAGAAAAGCTTTCCACTAGGCAAATTTTACATGATTATTAAAAATGATATGATTTTGATATATTATTTTATTAATGATTCTAAAAGAATTCTTCTATACAATTCCATCTATAACATTATTACATCAATCTAGCAATGGTTAATAGTTGTTCTCTATAGTTCTATCGGTTGCTTGAGGTATTTGATCAACCAATATTGCCAATTAAAGATCAATGACTAAGATTTGAGCTTGACTGTATCTTGGGGACAAATTATTACCAACTCAATTATAGAACAATTTCAATGGCTGGATCTTACATTTGATATAAAAGCTTAAGTTTTTATTAGGGTAAAGAGAATCATACAAATTCACGGAGCATTAGATCCACTAAAGCAGCACTTTACTTCGCATAAATGCAATTATAGGAGTTTTAGAAAAAAAATGCTACTAATTGCAATCATGCTGAGCAAAGTGTTGTTTTAGCGCATCAATTCTAACATGGAGTGCATGAGGCCCGTCAAAATTGAGATTAGACTTAATTGAGATCATGCAGGAACCATTGCACAAATGAACCTTGCGACTATTTGGCACCATGGATTTGGGAGAATTTGAGGGGATTTCAAATTCCATCTGTTTGGCACCATAAAGTAACTGAGGGTTTCAAATCTCTTCAAAGAGAGGGTTTAAAATCCAAGGTGGAAGCTAGGAGGGCATGCCGCCCTGTGGTGATATCCAGAAACAATCAGATCATCAACCGCATCACTAAATTACTTTAATATTATGATTTGTGCAGTCCAAACATTGTTCATGTAAATCAATAATTAAAAATTATTGGTTAGTCACTCGGATGTGATTCTATGCTTGTGGCCCCATTCGAGACTTAGAATTCATCATTTTCGGCCGTAGTATATATTTTAACGGGCTTATTATCTTCATTGTGTCAAACATTACATATGTACGCTAATTAGGGATATTAAAGTTGATTTAGTAATTAAATTCAAACCCCTGTATATATGCTATGCATAGCTACTTTTGGATTACTAAGATTCTTAATCCAGGGTGTCAAACACAATGGGAGGATTTCAAATTCACAGGACCTTCGAAGAGTTTAACTGCGTAAGAAAAAAAAATTATTTCTAAGAGTTTAACTATAGAAGAAAACAAAATAAAATTGTATTTTTACTTTTAAGCATTTATGAAGTAAAAGAAATGCAAAGACTTAGCTTCGATGAATATTAGAGGTAGGTTACAAAATTTTGTTGATTATTATTATTATTATTTAGGGGTGTGCACGATTCGGTCGGTTCGGTTTTAAGGGGTGATACCCAACCGAACCGACTAAGTCGATTTTTAATATTTAACGACCGAACCGAACCGATGAAGCCTCACAAACCGAACCGAACCGAATAAATTTTGGTCGGTTCGGTTTTGTCGATTTATTCATTTCCTGATAATGTTCAAAAAATTAAAAAGATCCAAATGTTTGATGGACCACACCTATGTGAAAATTGGTGAATGGCCATTAAAACTTTTGTAATTATAAGCTACAAAAGTTTTGATTTAAGCTGAAAGTGAAATTTGACTTTTCCCTTCATCCATGTCTGTTTAACCTTATCAACAGGTTGGATGGAAAATACACATTGCAGATCTTCTTCAAGTGGGCCCTAGGATATTTTTAATGGTGAGTGCTCAATCAACACTATTTCCTGTGGTATGGTCTACCTAAGATTTGGATTTGATTAATTTTTTGAAACACATTCTAAAATAAACTAAGAAAAAGAATGAACGGCATGGATATATAAGATATTATCAAGGTGGGCCATACGGTAGGGGTAACATATACATAATAAATATAATTCAAATATATAATATATATAGTTGGTTCAGTTAAAAGTGGTTTATAATTTTCACAAACTGACAACCGAACCGACATTCTCGATTTTTAATATAAAAAAATTGAACCAACCCAAAATAGAATGGAAAACTGACCAAAATCCATCGGTTCAGTTCAGCTCGGTTGGTTTTATCGGTTTGGTTATTTTTTTTTAACACCTCTATTATTATTTTTGGCACACAAATACCCTTACACTACATGAGTACTTGAACCCATGACCTCAATGTTGAAACCCACATGGGCTAACACGGTGGGTGGGAGCTTACTCACCTATTTTTATGGACTAATACATTATTATTTAGTTTTCCTCATCGTAGAAGGATCTTCTTAGGGCAATGTCTGCAAGTTATTTATTCATTAGTAACATGGACAATATATTTGTTACTTGTAGAAGATTTTGATTAAGTCAAATTCATCTAAGTTTGAACATTTCCTTATGTACCCAAAATAATTGTATACTTGCATGTAATCATCTTATCTTATGTTATTATAGATATATCGTACATTCCAAGTACTATCTTAATACTCATTGTCATAAGACTCACTACATCTCTTGTTGATGATTAATAATAATAAAAAAAACTCTTGGTTCTAGAAAACAATATTATATTGATTTTAAAATTATTTTTTTTATTAAAATTGATTTATAAAAACAAGTTTAGCCAATCATATTGATCTATCATTCAAATTTGTGAGGTAAAATTCGCAAGTGTCATAGATGTTTTGTTGAGAACAATGTGCTACTCCTAGTTGGGTGGGCCCATGTTACATGTGCGGCAAGGCTTTCAAAGGGAGGTATACATTTCTCCTTTTTAGAAAAAAATTGTGTGCCCCTTTAATTAGGAGAACTTTCTTGTTTTGGTAAATTGTCAATTCCACACTCACTCCTCACCCATTATGTGCGTGCGCACACGTGCAGAGAGAGAGAGAGAGAGAGAGAGAGAGAGAGAGAGAGAGGAAAAGGAGTGATTTTTTTATTGGCATGACTAAAACCATGTAGAAAAGCTTTCCACTAGGCAAATTTTACATGATTATTAAAAATGATATGATTTTGATATATTATTTTATTAATGATTCTAAAAGAATTCTTCTATGCAATTCCATCTATAACATTATTGCATCACTCTGGCAATGGTTAATAGTTGTCCTCTGTAGTTCTATTGGTTGCCTGAGGTATTTGATCAGCCAATATTGCGAATTAAAGATCAATAACTAAGATTTGAGCTTTATTGTATCTTGGGGACAAATTATTACTAACTCAATTATAAAACAATTTTAATGGCTGGATCCTATATATAATATGTGTTGTGAAGGCCTCAAACATTGTGCAAATTCAGTGTCCACCGACTGGTCGATCAGTGGACAGCTTTATACAGGAAGGTTTCAACAGTTTTCTGGAGGGTCTCCGTCCGGTCGCCCAACCGGTCAAATTATTAGCAGCAACACAAGTTTAAAGGCAAAACTCTCTAGACCGATTTGGTCGGTCGACGTGCCGGATTTGATATTGTTGCTCGGTTTCGTGCTACAAGTTTCTAATTCCAAGTTTTCTTCTATAAAAAGGCTTCATAATCGTGTTAGACATTATGTTAAGCAATACTTAGGTGATCTAAACGAGATTAAGGTTTTGGGGAGAGAGGTTTGAGAGCTTTTGTTCATCTTTGGGATCTACTCGGGTAGTTCTAGCTCTGTAATCATCTGAGATTCTTAATGGAGGTGTCGCTTTATGCAGTGGTTTTTTCTCGCAAGGGTTTTCCACGAAAAATTCGTGTGCTTTTGCGTTGATTGCATGTGTGGTTGTGTTGTGATTGTTTGATCTTCTTTGGTGCTTCCGTTGACCAAATTTCCAACAAGTGGTATCAGAGCTATCGTTGGAAGGTTGAAGAAGAACTTTTCTGAAACGATCTCATGGCTTAAAGTACGAAGTTTGACGTTGAGAAGTTCTCGGGCAAAAATAACTTTGAGTTGTAGAAGGTGAAGATGCGTGTCGTCTTAACTCAGCAAGGAGTAGGGAACGCCCTTGGAAAGCGACCATGCCGAAATGAAAGATGATGAGTGGATAAAGATGGATGAGAAGACTATGGCCTCAATCCAATCGTGCTTTGTTGATGACGTCCTATATAACGTCATGAAGGAGAAGACCGCTGTAGAGACATGGACCAAGCTACAAAACATCTATGCGAAAAAAGTCTTTAGAAAATCTCATGTATCTAATAATGCAACTCTTCACTTTGAAGATGGTGGAGGGGACGGATGTGGAGGACCACATTAGCACGTTCAACAAACTGATTTGCAAGTTGCTTGATTTTGGTGAGCAGATGAAGAACGAATATCAAGCCTTAATCTTGTTGAACTCGCTTCCTAGTTCATATGAGTCACTCAGGGACTCGTTGTGTGCGAGTAGGGATACTATTAGTGTCGAGACCGTGTCTCAGCCCTTCAATCGAAGGCCATGAGACAGAAAAGTGGTGATGCTAATTCCTCATCTGAATCACTGTTTATGAGAGGAAGGAATTCTGAGCGAGGTGAAGGATCATTGCGTTCTCAATCCAAATCGAAGGGCAAGGGCTAAGACAAATTGAAGTATTAGGAATGTGGCCAAGTTGGGCACATGAAGAAGGACTGCAAGAGTCCTAAATATAAGAAGGAGAAGTCAGGAGACTCTTCTAAGGAAGCCAATACTACTGAGCTGAGGAAGGTGGTAGTGATGTGTGCGAGGTCTTGACGATGTCAAAAGTTAGATCTCTCAGCGATGAGTGGATCATGGACTCTGGGGCCTCGTATCACATGTGTCGAGATAGGAGCGTCTTTACTTCCTACAGGGAGTATGAGGGAGGCTCGGTATTTCTAGACAGTGACTACGCTTGTAAGGTTGTGGGGATTGGTACTGTGTGCATCAAGATGTTCGATGGGATTGAACGGACCTTGACAGAAGTGAGGAACGTTCCTAGGCTGAGGAAGAATTTGATTTCTCTTGGTGCACTCGAAGATTGGGGTGCAAGTTCACTGGTTTTGATCGGTTCTGTAAAGTTTTAAAGGGAGTCCTTGTAATTATGAAGGGACAGAGGCATGGAAACATTTACATGCTAATTGGGAGCACTTCGGTAGGTGGAGCTACAACGATTGTAGCGGATTCTACGTCTGCATGTATGTGACATGCACGCTTAGGCAACATGAGTGAGCGGGGCATGAAGGTACTCTCTGAATGATATTTGATTCCTTCTTTTAAATTTGTTGACTTTAGTATATGTGAACATTGCATGTACATGAAATAGTCTAGATTGTCATTTAAAGGGAGGAAATATGTATGTAAAATGGTGCTTGATTATGTCCATTCCGATGTATGGGGGCTGTCACCCATTATTTCTGTTGGGGGGTCATCGTGGTTCGTGTCGTTTATCGATGATTATAATAGGAAGATTTGGGTTTATTTTCTGAAAAATAAATTCGATGTCTTCATGACCTTAAAGTATTGGAAGGCGATGGTGGAGAATCAGTTAGGACAGAAATTGAAATTTTTTAGAACCAATAATGGAGGTGAGTTCACTTTTAGGGAATTTAACATGTATTGTAAAGAGTAGGGGATCGTGAGACACAACACAGTGCGCCACACGCTAGAGCTGAATGGCGTGATAGAGCAGATGCAACGGACTCTCTTGGAGAGAGCTCAATCCATGATCAGTAATGCTAGGTTGGGCAAAGAGCTATGGACTGAGGCCGTTAACACGGCTTGTTACCTGATAAATTGGTCACCCTCTATGGTGATTGAATGTAAAATTCCTGAAGAAGTGTGGAGTGGTCATACTCTAGACTACTCGAGTCTGCGGGTCTTTGGTTGTGAGGCTTACTCTCGTGTACCGTCAGTTGAGAGAGATGAGCTAGACCATATGGCCAGAAAATGGATTTTTGTGGGCTATGGTGATGGTGTGAAGGGTTATTGTATATATGATCCTGTCACACGAAAAATCACCTTGAGCTATGATGTCAAGTTCGATAAGGGTTCTTTGTTCCGTAAGGATGCTACCAAGGAACCAGAAACATCAGAACATGTTGATACTCATGATGACAGAGATAAGACACGGGTGCGTAGACAGAGGTACAAGATCAGGTGGAACAGCCACCTGTGTGAAGAAATCCACCCAGGGATCGCAGGTTACCGGTAAGGTACAGGGATGACTTGAACGTTGCATTCTCCCTCATTACAGATGAGGGGGATCCGTTTAACTTTGAGGAGGCACTACAGGATGTAGATGCTAAAAAGTGAAAGACGGCAATGCAAGACGAGATTGACTCTTTGTACAAGAATGAGACTTGGAAGCTTGTGGAGCTTCCAGTGGGCCTGAAAAGTGATAGGGTATAAGTGGATTTTTCGAAAGAAACAGGATAGATACAAGGCAACGTTGGTAGTGAAAGAGTATGCTCAGCGCGAAGGTGTGTACTTCAGTGAGATTTTTGGGCCGGTTGTGAAGCAAGTATCTATCAGGTTCGTGTTAGCGCTGGTTGCCCAATACGACCTCGAACTGGAATAGATGGATGTAAAGACTGCTTTCTTGCATGGAGAATTGGAAGAGCAGATATACATGGTGTAACCAGAAGGTTATATAGTGCAAGGGGCCGAGAACAAGGTTTGCAAATTAAGGAGATCGTTGTACAGTTTCAAACAGTCGCCTAGGTGGTGGTACAAGAAATTTGATTCCTCCATGATGAGTCAAGGCTTTACCAGGAGCGAGTACGATCATTGTGTCTATTTCAAGACACTGAATGACGAGAAGTTTCTCATACTATTGTTGTACGTCGATGACATGCTTATTGCCAGTCATAGCATGTCTGACATTAATGTATTGAAAACTCGACTTTCAGGGACATTCGAGATGAAGGATCTGGGGGCTGCAAAGAGGGTTCTTGGCATAGATATTCACAGAGATAGGAAGAGGAGCAGGTTGTGGTTATCTCAAGAAGAATACCTTAAGAAGGTATTGGAAAAGTACGATATGGATAAGTCCAAACCGGTTAGCATTCCCCACGCGGCTCACTTCAAGCTTTCTTCTGAACAGTGTCCTAAGACAGATGAAGAAAAGCATGTTATGTCTCATGTGCCCTATTCAAGAGCTGTGGGCAGTTTAATGTATGCCATGTCTGTACAAGACCAGATATTTCACAGGTTATGGGTGTTGTAAGCCGATTCATGTCTAACCCGGGCAAACAACATTGGGAAGCTATGAAATTGCTACTTCGATATATTCGGGGTACGCAGGACTACGTCTTGATGTTTGAAAAGTCTAAGGACAAGTTGGTTGGTTACATCAATTCTGATTACGCAAGTAGTGTGGACAGTAGGAGGTTGACTTCAGGGTACTCATTTGTATTAGCGGGTGGAGCGATTAGTTGGATGTCTAAGCTTTAGTTTGTGGTGGCTCTTTTCACTACTGAAGCTGAGTATATGGCGGTGACAAAAGCTTTCAAGGAAGTTGTTTAGTTGAAAGGAACGATAAATCAGTTGGAGCTTCAGCAGGAAGCCGTGCCGGTTAATTGTGATAGCTCAAGTGCTATCAATTTGGCTAAAAATTCTGTTTATCACTCACGTACTAAATACATTGATGTGCGTCACTATTTTATTCGACAAGTGCTTGAGGAAGGAGATGTGACTCTGGACAAGATTCACACTAGCGGGAATCCGACGGATATGTTGACCAAAGTGGTGCTGTAATAACCCTGGTTTTCCATTAGTTGCGATAAATTAATTTAAGGGTTTAATCTAATAATTAAGTAAGTAAATAATTTAAATAATGAATGAGTTAACATTAAACAATCCATAAGGATTATGGTATGACCTTTCATATAAAATAATAAATAAAATAAAATAATAAAATAAAATAAATAGGCTATTAATTGAACCCAAGTTATAAGACAATTGGCAGGAATCACGATTTCTAGTGATCATTACCGTACAAAACTCTATACAATAGTTCTAGGACACGATCCAACCATACATGTCAAATTTCAGCCCTCCGATCATCCTACAAGTGCCCTAATCAGAAATCAGGCCATAAGTGGGCCATCTAACTTCGGAACTGTCTCATTTTTGACGTCATACCCTAAAATTATGTGGCCTACCTGATGATTGGAGTGGATTTTGCATATACATCAAGGTGGGACCCACGTGCGTCCCGTGCACCATTAATGCGCGGTCAAACCGCGTTGACCGCGAGTTGAAGAGGATCTTTCTTCTTCTTCTTCGTTCGCAGCTTCTGTGACGAGCGGACGCTGTCCGCTGGCTACGTCTGCATCGTCCGATGATGATGGTTGTGGGTGGGCCCCACATGAAAATAGAACCCTGGATGGGTGTACGTGCACCGCACGTAACAGCTGTGCGAGAAGTTACTGCTGCACCGTGTTTTGCACGCTGCTGAAACTGCGGACGCTGTTACAGCGTCCGCACGCTGTCGACCTGCGGGACCCCATGTGATCATCGGGCTGGGCCCCATAGCTCTATCTAAGCCGTCCATTAAATCCGTACCTTCGATAGGTACATACCCCCTGAGTTTCTCCTCCAACAGCGGAGTATCGGATCTTCTCCAAATAGCCGTTCAAACCAAGAAACTACAAGATCCGGGTCCGTACCTTGCATGGCCAATCAAGAACCGCTTCGATAGGATCGTGTGGACCCCACCTACCATCCCAACGTCTCAAAGTGGAGTAACCTTTCAAGTCATAGGTTCCAAATCCAAGTAGGATTCGGAAAGGGCTTCGGTGCGCTCGGGCGTGCGGGTTGGGCTATAAAAAGCCAGGCCCTCTGCGTGGCTTTTCCAGAAGAAGCAGTGGGAGAGAAAGAGAGGGAGGACGGTTAGAGAAAGAGAGAGTAAAGCTGCAAGAAAGAGAGAGAGAGAGTAGCTCGTTAGAGGGAGAGAAGGGAGAGAGAGTGCGGGCGACACACGTTCGGCTGCTGCTGTTGCTGCTTGTGCTTCTGCCGCTGTCGCTACCCGTGATCAAGTCACTGCTACCGCTGTTACTGCTTTAGCTGGGGCAACAAGGGAGAAAAAGAAGAAGAAGAGAAGAGAGAAGAAGAAAGAAAGAAGAAAGAGGAGAAAGAAAGAAGAAAGAAGAAGAAATCTCTTTTCTGGTCGTCCAAACCGAGTCGACTCGCTGAGCGACTCGTTGAACCAACCCGTGTTCCGTTTTTAGGCTGGTATTGAGCCTACAATTCATCATGTGAGTGATTCTTCTAAAGAAATTCCCATTGATCTTTCTCTTATTAGCTTGTTCCCATCCTTCTTCAAATTCCAATTTTCTTGTCGTTTCATGTTATGGATCTAAGGTAAGGATCCTTCTTTAGCTCTCTTTCTAATAAGGTTTAGGAGTTTAATTTGTATTTGTGTATGGTACGCATTCTAGGTAAGGGATCCATCACTTAATTTTGTTCTAAGATCCATCCCCTGATTTTTCCTCCTTATTAATGTTTTCTTTCCTCAAATTTTCTGTCCTATTATCTCATGTAAAATTGTTAAGCAAACTCAACCTAGGTTAGGTCGTGTACAAGACTTCTAGTTGGAATAACACTAGTAAGTATCGAGACACTAAGATCTTACATGTTGTCCTTCTTTAGTTTCAAGTATACCATCAACTAGGGTTAGATGACGAATTACTTGAATAAGAATAATGTATGCATGGTATGATTGGAATTTGATTTTGATATGCATTGTATGCTTGAAGAGATGTTTCCATGATTCATGACATTCATATACATTCTTATACACAACGACAGAACAGGAGCATGGTTGATTTGACTCCTGGCGTGCATGGTTGATTTGCCGCCTCGCTGTACCGGTTAGGTGAGCATGGTTGATTTGCGACAGGTTCCTAATGTTCAGTGGCAGCGAGTTCTGGTCGTATCGCTTATTGAGCATGGTTGATTTGCTCGGTTGGATCAGTGGTGCATGGTTGATTTGCCCACTGGCGTGCATGGTTGATTTGCCACCTTGTTGTACCGGTTAGGTGAGCATGGTTGATTTGCGACAGTTCCTAATGATCAGTGGTAACGAATTCCTAGACGTTTGTGCTCTTACACGTATCATAACATACATGACATCATGATAATCATGCTTCACTTCTAATAAGACATAAGATGTTTAAATCTTTAC
Organism: Liriodendron chinense; assembly: GCA_003013855.2. Lineage (NCBI taxonomy): Eukaryota > Viridiplantae > Streptophyta > Magnoliopsida > Magnoliales > Magnoliaceae > Liriodendron > Liriodendron chinense. Next base: position 1,425,768 of record ML058590.1, read on the forward strand.
CATATCCTTATATATATTCATATGATCCTAGCTGTTAGTATTTCACGTCTAACATTTTATCAACTGGAATATTACTTGTGATGAAAATGATCTCACTGGGCTTTAGCTCACCTAAAATCACCACAGTTCCTGCAGGATATCAAGAGGAAGGAGGAGCGGCTGAAGCAGAATATCTGGACGATTACTTTTATTAGAAGACTTATATTAGTTTAGGTGTTGAATTTATTTCCTTTGGAAGATGATTGAGAACATATTTCAGTAGATTTGAATATTTTGCAGAATAGATGTGGTTGTTTGATTTAAACTTTTATTTGAGATTTAATTCATGGTTAATAAAATACTTCAGTTTAGTATTAGTGTGGTATGTGGAATGAAATATCTCTACAGGTTATATTTGGATTGAGTTCACACTCTGAAACTCGAGCCCTGAGTTGTTATACTCGAGTCTCGGATTTCGGGGCGTGACAGGTGCCTATAGAGAAGTTTAAGTTTTGCGTAACTTCTCCGGGATTGGCGAAGGCTTGACAAAGACGCAGTGATGTATGAGAAGCGGTGATACTATGATTAATGAGGAACTGCTTTTTGAAGAGTAGAGAAGGTGGTTGAATGTTTTGATGCCTTGGTGGAGTTTGTTGTGAAGGCCTCAAACATTGTACAAATTTAGTATCCATCGACTAGTGGGCCGACCAGTCGATCAGTGGACAGCTTTACACAGGAAGGTTTCAACAGTTTTCTGGAGGTCTCCGACCGGTCGGTAGGAGGCTTTCGACCGGTCGAATTATTGGCAGCAACACAAGTTTAAAGGCAAAACTATCTGGACCGATTTGGTCGGTCAGTCGACGTGCTGGATTTGATATTTTTGGGCGGTTTCGGGCTACAAGTTTCTAATTTTGGATTTTCTTCTATATGTTAGACATCATGTTAAGCAACACCTAGGTGATCTAAATGAGATTAGGGTTTTAGGGAGACAGGTTTGAGGGCTTTTGTTCATCTTTGGGATCTACTCGGGTAGTTCTAGCTTTGTAATCATCTGAGATTCATAGTGGAGGTGTCGCTTTGTGCCGTGGTTTTTTCCCGCAAGGGTTTTCCACGTAAAATTCGTGTTCTTTTGTGTTAATTACTTGTGTGGTTGTGTGGTGATTGTTTGATTTTCTTCAATGCTTCCGCTTACCAGATTTTAAAAAATATGAAATCTTAAGTTTTTATTAGAGTAGAGGGAATAATACAAATCCAATGTAGGATTAAATCCACTGAAGCAACACTTTTCTTCGCATAAATGCAATTACAGGAGTTTTAGAAGAAAAAAATGCTACTAATTACAATCATGCTGAGAAAAGTGTTGTTTTAGTGCAAAAATTCTAATATGGAGCGCATAGGTCCCGACAAAATTGAGATTAGACTTAATTGAGATCATGCAAGAACCACTGCACGAATGAACCTTGCGACTGTTTGGCACCATGGATTTGGGAGAATTTGAGGGGATTTTAAATTCCATATGTTTGGCACCATAAAGTAACTTAGGGTTTTAAATCCCCTCAAAGAGAGGGTTTGAAATCCAAGGTGGAAGCTAGGAGGGCATGCCACCCTGTGGTGATATCCAGAAACAATCAGATCATCAACTGCATTACTAAAATTACTTTAATATTATGATTTGTGCAATCCAAACATTGTTCATGTAAATCAACAATTAAAAATTATTGGTTAGTCACTCGGATGTGATTCTATGCTTGTGGTCCATTCGAGATTTAGAATTTCATAATTTTCGGCCAAAGTATATATTTCAATGGGCTTATTATATTCATTGTGTCAAACATTACATATGTACACTAATTAGGGATATTAAAGTTGATTTAGTAATTAAATTCAAACCCCTATAAATATGCTATGCATAGCTACTTCTGGATTACTGAGATTCTTAATCCAGGGTGCCAAACACAATGGGAGGATTTCAAATTCACATGATTTCTAATCTAGGGTATTTCAAATCCACGATGTCAAACAAGGCCGTAAAATCATTTCCTAGAAAGCAATTTCCATACAAATTCTTCTGTGTAGTTTAAACATTGTCCATGTAAATCAATAGTTAAAAATTGTTGGCTAGTTGCTTGAATGTGATCCTATGCTTGTGGTCCATCCAAAACTTTAAATTTCATTATTTTCGGCCAAAGTATATATTCCATCGGGCTTGTTACATTCATTGTCTCAAACATTACATAACTACACTAATTAGGAATATTTAAGTTGATATAATTCAAACCTTTGTAAATATGTTATATATAACTACTTTGGATTACTGGGGATTCTGAATCCAGAGTGCCAAACACAACCGGTGGATTCCAAATCCAGGGGATTTCTAACCCAGGGTATTTCAAATCCGCAGTGCCAAACAAGGCAGTGAGGTCATTTCCTAGAAAACAATTTCCATACAACTACTTCTCTCTCCTTGGTGCACATGGCTCACATGGTGAGAAATATTTGGATAGAGGGCTCAGGTTAGATCGTGATTGCACATGTCCCCCATTGTTATCCTGATTGGACGATGACAGCCATTCAAACCAGGGCCTGCCTGCTCCTACCGTCCATTTTGCATGCCCCATTTAAGGCAGTACTGATTGCTCAAATCAAGATTATTAACTGACCGTGTACAATCTACCGTGTACTCCTCTCTCCAAGAGGAATTTATAGATCATAGATTGTTTCACTTGGGCCCCACATGAATTTGCACCCACAATAAGGTAGGTTAGTTAGATTCAATGGCTCAGATGGAACATACCTACATCCAGCAAAATGCTATCAAATGGATGGTCAAAAATAAAGTAGCGAGTGGTAGAAATTCAAAAACTGAAAGATCAGATGGCTGGTATCATATTCTTAGTTTGACTTTGGGTTATGGTCCACCTACAATTGTTTCGTGATTTGGACGGTCCAGATTTCCATACAACCACGCCATCCATACCGTTGAAGAGTCACCACCATTTTTAAAATGGTAGTCAAATCATAGGAATCCATGCCATTTTTCAAAATTCGGCATCGGATAGACACCCGTTGAAATTCACTCCCAATTAGAAAATGGGAAGCGGATTGCCCTGTGACCCCGGGCACAGAGAGCTGCGTGGGGCCCACAGAGACGTCCATGACAAATCCACTCCGTCCATCTGTTTTAAAAGACCATGGTAAGACATAATTCTAGAAATAAGGAAGATCCAAAACTCAGGTGGGCCACACCAACGAAACAGTGGGAACAAAAATGTCTACCATTGAAACTTTCTTGGAGCAAACCATAATGTTTATATGCAATCCAAACAGTCAATAGGGTTATTATCACTCAGATAAACTGTACTAATAAATATCATCCTGATACAAAATTTCTATCTCCCCCAGGCGTTCAATCCCCACTCTTTCATATAGTATGGCTCACTTGAGTTTTGTATCTACTTGATTTCTAGAATCCCATCCCATTGTGGTCTTTCAAAACAGATGGACGGAGTGGATTTGTTATGGATATCTCAGTGGGCCCCACACAGCCCCGGGCACAGGAATATCTGTCTGCCTGGGTCACAAGCAATCCACTTCCTAAAAAATGGTGCTGACTTTTCTCCCATGCATAAGGCATGCTTGTATGGCAATCCAACCATCCGAATCACTGCTGTACTTTTAACCATCCATTCGATGGCCATTGATTGGATGGTCAAGATTGCTTGATCAGCGTCATTTTAGTGACAGAAAGTCTCAAGTCCAACTGATTTAGGTCCACCCAGCAGGCAGCTTCCAACCTGTCAAGCGCCTGCCAAATCTAGCACATAGAGTAGCATGACCCCACCATGAGGATCACCTTATGCAAGAATCAGCCCTATCCATTCATCATGTAGACTACACCATAGAAAACTATTTCTAGCCATTGATCAATAGCAGAATACAAGTGTGGTCCACCCGATGAGTCAATATGGATGATTTTTGTACAAGGTGATCCTCATAGTGAGGCCAAGCTATTGGACGGGTTGGATATCTCATGCACTTGACAGGTTAGAAGTTATCAAATAAGTGGATTGTAACTTTTCATGTGGGCTATGTATACTGAGGGAAACAGTTAGATGGGGTGGCCCACCCTTGATTTTTCACTAGGCTTACTATGATGTGTATGTATAATCCACTCTCACTGTCAGCATCATCCATCGTCAGGCTTAGTGCCCAAAAATCAAGCTGACCTGTAATTTAGGTGGATCACACTGAAGGAAATTATTGGGAGAGGAATGTCCACCCTTGATTTTTTACAGGGCCCGCGGTGATGATTATGTGAAATCCACTCCAATCATCAGCTGTCCCGGAAAATATTATGCCCAAGGCCGCTGTGATTAGACCCATCCTTGATTTATGTGAACCACACCAAGTAAAATAGTTTGGAGGGTAGGTATCTCCTTGCACACAATTTTCACTCATGTTGTCCATCTGTATTATGGATGTGGCTGATTTTTTTTTGACTTGGTCGTAAAGTGGGCTAACACATTTGATTGTCGGAATGGATTTCACGTACACATCACAATGGGACCCACCCTATTTACCTGGGTCCTACGAGAACAGGTTACAAGTATGTGCTTTTCAAATCAATCTTTTGAAGAGCAAATGAAAGAGGGATTGAATTTTAGTGGGAGTAATTTTTGTCTTCATTGTTTTATATATTGTTGTCATGTTGGTATAGTGCAAATAAATGATTAAAGGTTAAATATCTTAGAGTAGGTGCTTTGATTTTTTTAAAGCGAACCATCAAGTGGACCTTGCTTCCAACCCTTGGTTCAGTGGTAGACAGAGTGCATTTCATCACTCAAGTCATGGGTTTGAGTGGCCATGTGGTTGCGAGTAAAAAATTTAAAAATTAAAAAGAAAAAATTGAAAAGAAAAAACTCCTTATGACCACTGTATATACTCCATCCACAACTTAGGGCTTGTTTAGATAATGGAATAATGTAATAATGGGTTATAAAACTCACATCATTGCATCTTATCTTTCATTGGATATTGGTCAAATCATGGTAATTATCAAGAATCACGACAAGAAATGGATGGGCAAGGGTGTATTCATGCAGCATAGTTTTGTAAACCCCATCATGATGCATGTGTTATATCCACACTGTCCATTCTTTTTAGGAGATTATTTTATTGAATTAGACAAAAAACAATATGGACCCAAAGAAAATAAAATAGACTACACCACAAAAAGCAACATAATTGAACGCCTGCCATTGCAAGATTCTTAAGGCCATAGGAGTGTTAGATCTTCCTCATTTTTTAGTACATGACTTAAAATGATATTGCAAAACGGATGGGCAAAGTGGATATAATATATATTAATGAATATATCTAACCACCGAGAATACTATATGATATGGACGGAAAGTATAGTTGTAGGTGGAGTTTTGCATCGGACCATCGTCATGGTTTACTACGGACTACTGTGGTGATAATAAGTATTAGTCATTTACCATATATTACAGCTCATTAATGTGGTAATCAGTAATCCAAGCAGGCCCATAGTTTCATTGTCAGTTGACACATATAAAGATGATGAATCACCATCATTTCTAAAGTGGTGGTGAACCATTGGAAGAGCCTTTAGCCCTTCACACACCTGCATGTTCTTTAAGTACAGGGAATAATTGTCTCACCAGCTAGCCGAGCTGGAAGACGCCTATGCTTTTCACACACCTGCATGATCTGGCATGCTCTCATTGTGTTTCAAATAACTCCCCTGTTTATCTATACTTGTAACAATTAATTAAAAAAATTCCAAAAATGGTAAAAACTGATGTAAGACAGGTCAAGGGCATTCTTATAAAGGGCCAAGTTTCAATCCAACCTGACGATTAAAAAATAAAATACAGTTTAGAGACAATAGCCTAAATGAGCGTTATAATATTCAATGAGAATAACTTTGCAACTAGTTATTGGATTTGCAAGTATAGCATGTTACTGGAGAGCTATCACAAGCTATGTTTCCTAAACAATATTTGAGGTCATTGGCTCCTTGATGGAAGCGGATTGCGTCCTCCCACCATCCATCTTTGGCCGCATCTGGGCAGATCTACGGGGGTATCTGTTTATCCATGCTGTCCATCCCTTTTCTCATATTATTTTGAGGTATTAGCCCAAAAATGAGGTAAATCTAATGCTTGATTCTTTTGAAAATTGCACTTTTCATTAAAGATATAAATTTCATTCCGTTTAATCTCTCCTTTGGATTCAAAGACTAATGTGGGAAGAAGAGGGTGGTTTTTTTGTTTTCTCCACCGTCCACAATGTTGTAAAGCCTACAATGCCTTTGTTTTTTTTTTTTTACACACACATGTAACCCACACTCACTCGCTAATTGGATTTTCACCACTTATGGGTTTTGAACTAAAGACCTCTTGTTGAAACTCCAGAGAGTCTACCAACGAGGCAAGGACTCGAACCCCAATACTTGTAAAACTGCAATACTTGTACTATATATATATAGACACACACATTACCATTTCCAAAGTGCTGGTTACTCACTTATGCAAACTGTCCAAATGGTAGTGTCTCGCTTGCTAGCCCAACTGGAAGACACCTAGCCATTTCAACCGCAGGTCTGTGTCTCGCCTGCTAGCCTAGCTGGAAGATGCCTAGGCATTTCAATAGCAGGTCTCAGGTTCGAAATGGTATGGAGACACACTAACCCCACCGGTGGGTGGGTGCATCGTGTGACTAACCATGTGGGTGCGTTGTGCAGCTAACTGGGTGGGTGCGTTGCATGACTGACCAAATGGTAGGTATACTGACTATGGAGAACAGCTTGAAATTCTTTATCCAAGCATCATAACCATCCATTTGGAAATGGAGATTAGCAATGAAATTAGTCAACCCTACTAAAGAGAAGAGAGGTGTCGCTACCGTACATTTGTTGTACTTTTATTGAAGAAAACTAAGATGAGTGGACCTTGTTTGCAATTCATCTAATAAATAAGAATTTTCTATGGAAATTCTATATTGTGATATAAATGGTAGGGCTCTCAATGGAGCGGGTCAGATCCGAGGTCCGATTCACTCCGAATCCGTATAATGCGGATTTGGATCTTAAAATAGGTCCGATTAGTTATGGACCGGATTTGGATCTTAAAATAGGTCCGATTACTTAAATGGACTGTATATGGATTCACAGGAACATGTCCGAGTTCGATCCGAATCCGATTAAGATCCGACTCATTGTCACCTTACTGTATATGTTATATTCATGATGGCCATCCGTTTTACAAATTATTTTAGGCCATGTCGACCATTCCATAGTAAATAGTGGGATTTGCATCATTTTTCTACTAAATTAAATATATTATATTATATACTTCATATCATATATTTTTTTAGATTTGTAATGGGGTTGATTCAGACCTAGATCCGACCTGAATCCGATGGTTATATGGATTTGGATCGGAATGGATCTAACAATTATAATGGATCGGAAATGGATCTAACAATTTATAAATGGATCGGATATGAATATCACCTTTTGGATCTGAGTTGGATCCGAATCCGATCCGAATCCGTCTGTGGATATACGGACTTGGAGCCGGATCCAGTTGGATCCGATCCAGATTCGACCCATTGAGAGCCCTAATAAATGGTTCTATATAATAATATGCTTATGATATTAATTAATTATTTTAATATAATAATTATATTATTAAATTATAGTAATTTTAATTATTAGGATGGGAAGAACTGATTTTAATTATCTTCTATGCCAAATGAGTGCGGGCATTGAATTTATGTTTTGTATCCAATGGAGAAGCTCCTTTTAGACTTTGATGTGGTACAATGAAAAAGCTTACATGTGCATCTGATATGGGTCCTACAGTGAAAAGCAAAGATTTTCATCCACGCAATTATAATGTTGTCTTTTTCATTGTGGGGCCTACATCTAGCACAGGATTTTGACTCTTTTTTATTGGACCATGTTAGAAATTGCAGGTCCCTTTGTGTCCGGATCTAATCCATCCATCAGATGGTAAGTACTCCATAGATTCACTGACGAAACGAATCAGGTTGGTCTATTAATCAGGTGGACTACCAGATGGACGGCTTGGATACTGCACCTGACTACAATGGCCCATGGTCTTTACATGAGTGTGGGATTAGCAAAGATCTACATAAATGATTACTCTAAGAACCTCTACCATCCATTCAATTCCAATCTGCAACCTATTGCAATTAATTGGACAATTCATTCCTGAAATGCCCTACTTGCTATTTTACAAAATTTAATTAGTATTTCCAAAATGCCCCTTCTGTTAAGATTGCAAAGACACAGCTAAGGCCTGTTTGGGTCTAACCATAAATGGCATTTTTGCGCAGTGGGTCACTATCAAATCTACGTTTGGCATTCCGGCTGTTTGCGAACTCAAATTTTTATCTCGTTTCTTGAATCACTCGCAAATCGGTTTTGCACATGGAATCATTCATCTCCAATACAGAGTTCTGTATCGCCTTGCATCACCATGTATTGGTTTGTTTCTGGATAATAGAAGCCAATGCAATTGTTCGTGACCAATTTGGGTTAAACCATGTTTTCAGACCTGATCCGGTTTGTTGTCTTAGTCACCAGGCTAGTCATCTTCAACTCGGGTGAGTCAGGCCAATTTATTCTTGACTCGGGGGAAGCACAAATCCACTCGACTGAGCCAGTCAGGCCAAGTTTTAAATCCATAACCTAAACACAACTCAATGCTACTTTCTACTTATGGTACTAAGCTAGTACATTAAATCATTTCCTTAAATTATATTTTTCCCAAATCACCCTTCGATGATCCAGCCATCGGCATCATCACTATCTTATCCTTTCTTTCAACAATTTACGGTAGCTTTTAGGTACCGTTTGGATACCACCAAATAAGTTATTTTTTCTACTTACAGCAGTAGACAAGTAACTTATTTGAGATAAATATGTTTGGTTTAGTTTTTGATCACTTATAAGTAAGTTTTTATTATTTAAAGTTACTTAATCACTTCAGTTTAATAAGTAGAAATCAAGATAAGCTACTTACGGCAGATGTAGCTTATCTTAAGTAACTTACGATCCAAATGCCCCCTTAAATTATAGTTTGGCAAAAGTTTTATGTCCTCATCAAACTTCATGGGCAGGCTCTTTGAATTGTACACTGCTTGCATGCTAGGATGGTCCTGCTAGTGTAGACCCCTAGCCCGGTTATTGCATGTACACATAAAGTAGGGTCATATACAGCCAATTTTGGCAAATTTCTAAGGATGGAAGCACACAACTGTGATGTTTGAGAAATAATATGATTTTACTACAAAAATGGATCAACATTTTCTCCGGTTTGACATTTGTGACCTTGCCGATGTTGGTGATTTCCCTTAATTTAAATATCTATCAGCACATCAAGCATGTCAAGCCTTTCGAAAGGCTCAGCCCTTGGGACTCATAGCTTGAAACTTGAGAACTTGGCTTAACTAAAGGTCTAGCTAGGTCGAGTTGACTCAAAGACTAGACCAAATCTTCGTTTGCTTCAATGACATGTAATAATTAAAACTAAAGTTTTTTGTAATTTGAAAATTTAAAAGTAATTTTGTGGATTAAATAGATAAAAAATAGAATTAGCAAGAAATGCATTTGAGTTGTTAGCCGAAGGCCTCACCTACCTCTTTCATATTATCACTTGGCAATTTGATTTATTCTGCATTTTCATTGAAATTGGGCATTGTTTGTTTATTCCTAGAGCTCATATGAATGCACCTTAAAAAGGAGCGTTTGATGCCTAAAAAGCATTTTGAGCTAAACCTCCATTTTGTTTTTGGATACACTTCTACAAATCCCTATCTCATCCTTAGCTCAGCAAAATATCAGCTAAAAGTCAATTTCTTTCAACAACTTCACTATATATATATATATATATATATATATATATATATATATATATATATATATATATATATATATATATATATATATATATATATATTGTCAATATTATCTTATCATTATTTTTCCCCTTCTGAATTATGATCCATCTACAGTAGGGTCAATGATTTGCACGACCTGGATTGCTTGTATGTATAGTCATATCATGTGTACCATAGGAGTAACCATCATTTTGAAAATGGAGATTAGCAATGGAAGAGGTTGATGGGAAAACCGGCAACGGAAGCGAATCAAGCGAGCAAACCACCATGGCAATCACACAAGCAACAATCAAACACACACAAGAAGGCAAACTGAATTTAACGTGGAAAAACCCCTCACGGGTAAAAAAACCACAGCACAAAGCCATACCAATCCACTATGATATTAGAAGTTATAAGAGATAAAAGAAACAAAAACCAAATGATAAGCCCACATGAGAAAACTCAAGCTACCCAAAGCTTATTCTTACGTGAGACGGACAAGCACCATCATTTTCTTCATCCTAAAGAACTCCAATCTTTTCCCAAGCTTTTTCTTTTGCCCTAGAACTCTCTCAATCGCCTCTAGGAAACCTGGCCCCAATGACAAAACTCCTAATCCCTCATTACACCCATTTTACAAGCATAAAATCGAAATTAGAAACCTCTTACACAAAACTGCGCAAAAGACCGGCTAAAATAGGAAATAGGCCGACCGATTGCGGGTCCTTGTTGCAAAAGATTTGAGGCGTCCAATTCCAACAATCTCCACCACGACTCTAATCATCATGCAACACTTTGCCACGCACTATCTTCAATCTCTACTAATTCATCATCATAGCTCCACTGCTTCTCATGCCTCATCGACTCTATCCTTGCACATTCATCCTCTTTGCTCTTCTCATGTGGCCCTTTGACACTTGCTACATACGAGCAACTATGGATCATGGTGCCAATCCCGCAGCTCCACCATGAAACATGCTCTCGATCAAACCCGATCGCAGCCGATGAACCTGATTGAGATGCTGGCGTACTGATCCACCTTTTTCCACTCTACTTCTTTCATAGATGCCGATCGCTTTTCATATTTTTTCTTTCATGGAATACTTCTTTGTGTCGAATCCCATGCTTGAAGATGCCATTGATACCTCGTCTTAGATTTCGATCTACCTCCCAACGATTGCTCTGATACCACTTGTTGGGAAAACCGGCAACGGAATTATTCTCACATGAGACGGACAAGCACTGTCCTTTTCCTCATCTTAGAGAACTCCAAGCTTTCCCTAAGATTTTTCTTTTGCCTTAGAATTCTCTCAATCACCTCTAGGAAACCTGGCCCCAATGACAAAACTCTTAATCCCGCATTTTATAGGCATAAAATCGAAATTAGAAACCTCTTGCGCAAAACTACGCCAAAGACTGGCTAAAATAAGAAATAGGCCGACCGGTCACGGGCCCTTATTGCAGAAGATTTGAGACGTCCGATTCCAACAGAAGTCAACCCCACTAAAGAGGAGAAGTGTTCAGTACTGTACAATTGTTATACTTTATTAAAGAAAACTAAGATGAGTGGACCTCATTTGCAAATCATCTAGTAAATAAGAATTTTCATTAATGGAAATTCTATATAGTGATATAAATGGTTCTATATGATAATATTCTTAAGATATTAATTAATTAATTAATTTAATATAATTAAATTATAGTAATTTTAATTATAAGGATGGGAAAAGTGATTTTATCTTTTATTGTTGCTAAGAGCTGCTTACATATACGCCAAATGAGTACCAGCATCGAATGTATGTTTTGGATCCAATGGACATGCTCCTTTTAGCCTCTTACGTGGCCGAATGAAAAAGCTTTATGTGTATGTCAGATGTGGGTCCTGTAGCATACAACCATAATGTTGTCCTTTTCAGGGCCTGCATCTGACAAGAGTTCTTGGCTCTTTTTCATTCAACCACAGTAGAAATTACAGGCGCCTTTGCAATTGGATCTAATCCATCCATCAGATGGTAAGTACTCTATAAATTCCTTGACCAAAAGAATCAGGTTAATCCATTAGTCAGTTGGGCCACGGCTTATGAAAAAATATGCAGTTAAAAAGCATGACCAAAAGGCTTGAGTGGACCACCTTTAATTTTGGACCAGAACATCTAACCCCGTCAAATCCACCAGATGGACGACTTGGATAATGCACCTGACTACAACAATAGCCCATGGTCTTTACATGAGCGTGAGATATATATAAAAAAAAAAGATCTACATAAATGATTCCTCTCCGAACCTCTACCATTCATTCAATTGCAATTTGCAAATCTGCAACTCATTGCAACATTAGACAATTCATTCCTGAAATGCCCTACTTGCTATTTACAAATTTAGATTAGTATTCCCAAAATGCCTCTACCGTTGAGATTGCAAAGGCACAACTAAGACCTGTTTGGATCTAACAGTAAATAGCGTTTTAGCGCCGCTGGTCACTATCAATCAAATCGACGTTTGGCATTCCATGTTTGCAAACTGAATTTTTTGTCTAGCGGATCATGCCGACTGTCCCTTCTTGAATCACTATTTTGCAAACCGGTTTTTACATATCAAAACATTCACTGCCGATGTGGAGTTGTATAGCCTTGCATCACCCATGTATTGGTCTGTTTCTGGCTAAAATGAGCCCATGCAAGTGTTTGCGGACAATATCGGTTAAACCATGCTTTCAAGACTCGGATGAGTCTATCACGATTCGTCCGAGTTCACAGAGACTCGGTCAGCCTGATTCGATTCGATGCCCTTAGTCACCAGAGTAGTCATCTTCAACTCGGGTGAGTCAGGTCAATATATCCTTGACTTGGAAGTAACAAATCCACTCAAGATTGCGCCATTTGGGCCGAGTCTTAAATCCATGACCTAAACATAACTCAATGCTACTTTTTACTTATGTAGTAAGCTAGTGTTGGGTGCTTTGCACAAAAACCTTAGGATCTTGCCCCTCAGTACACTCAAATTATGTGATATAATAATATAATAATCAACGATAAAGCATCAACCACACGACACAAAGAGTTTTTACATTAAAAAACCCTCAAAAGAGGTAAAAACCACGGGACCTAGTCTAAACAAACAATCCACTATTTCAGAGAATCGTTTACAACCGATTACAAGAACACACCACTTAGATCAAACCTTCTTTACTCATGTAGGAGTGGATAAACAACAAGAGAACAATAAGATTAGAGCAATCTCACCGATACCGAGGACGTAGAAGTGCTGAGTCGATGTTTGCGCAAAAGAACTCCCTCTTCAAGCAACTACTTCCTTTTACAAGCTTCCTTTCTCTTTTCTCTCTTTTCTCTCTCCTCTTTTTTTTCTCTCTCACCTTAGACGTGCTAAACCCTTATTTGGAATTACTAATCTCATTTTGGAACCTCCTTAAATAGAGAACCGAAGCAATTAGACTCAAAATAGTTTATTGCGCACAAGCAGTCCACGTAGGGTCGGGCGCCCGGTTAGTGGACCGTCAGGCGCTTGCCCAAGCCAAAAAGTGTATAGGGAGAAAACAAAAAAAAACTGCCGAATATCGGGCGCCCGGACCAATATGGTCGGGTGTCTGCCCAGGGCACCGGGAGCCTGTTGAGCTCTTAATTGTGCATATTGTAACCCCAATTCATCACTCATTATGCTTGTTTTTATGGTTTATAGACTAAACTAATGCATGGATTTGTGATTGTAGGGATGAGAGAGAGGAATCATCAAATGGAGACTTAAAGACGCCAATTAGAAGCAAAGAAGACCAAAGGACCAAGTGGGAAAGGGTGGAAGAAAGAAGCAAAGAAGAAAAGAAAAGAATGAAGAAAAGACACCCACGACCGGTCGTCCGACCGGTCCGATCACTCAACAGGGGGCCCTGCGGCCACAACTCTCTGGACTGTTCACGACCGGTCGTGCAACCAGTCGTCCACTGCTGCAACCTGTTGTGCGACCGGTCCTTGAATTTATTTTCTGAGTGGAAAAATCCTAAAACTCTCTAGACAGATTTTTCACTTTTGAGACCGGTCGTGTGACCGGTCGTCTGCGTAATGAAGCGTGTTCTATAAGTCCCGATTTTCTCTGCGCACTACGTAAGCTTACGCAATTTCGAAAAGATTCTGATGCTGCGGAGCCTCCCCACTATAAAAGGACACCTAGGGATCGTTCCTAGGGTATCTTAGAAGGGTTTGAGCAAAGTGGGAGGCGGCGGAAGTGGATTTCGGAGTTCCACAACTCCTTCTAGTTTTGCTATTTTTTTATATTTTTCTTAGTTGTTTCATGTTTCCTTGGATCATGAACGGCTAAACTTCTTAGTTAGGGCTAAGAGGTGAAGCTTGTAGTGAATCTAAGATGTTTCAATTCGTTTAAGTTGGTTTTAAAGTTGGATTTCATGTTTAAGAACAATGGTTTGAAGTTTAATTCAAGTTTTAAGTAGTTTTTCTTAGTCTTATGATGACTCATGCATGTTTGGAAGAATTGCTTGAGTTCTTAATTGTTGTATGCTAGTCTAGACCTGTATGATCCGAGGAATTGGAGTACGCTCTAGTACTATGATTTTCATGTGGGAACTTTCTACCAAAGTTCTACTTTTCTGGATTTCTGTTGTATAGTGGACTGTGTATGTGATTGAATCAAGTTCAAGTCATGATCTAGCTTTGTCTTGTGACAGGCCTTAGTGATGGTTATGATTATGAACTTAGTCTATTGGAATTGGGATTGACCTATGCAATTGAGCATGCTCATCCTAGCTTGCATTGAGTGAATTATATACATTGTTCATACATATGACAGGTTGTTTGGTTTAACTGCTCTATCATCCGACTAGATAGATCTTAATTTTGATTATAGGTGAGAAAGTGAGAAACCACAAAGAATTGAGCATCAATGGCTGCTACAAGTGGATCCTTGAACCCCTAGTGCCTTTTTATAATTGTTTACTTTCAATTTAGTTCAAAGTTGTTACTTACATCAATATCCTACAAATTTGGTTGTTAGCTTCTTAGTAAAAACTATTGGAAGTATTTGTGAATCCTTATATAAGTCCCTGTGGATCGACCTCGATCTTACTGAGATTATTACTACATTGCAACCCTACACTTGGGGAAGCGAACAGAGCCTAGTCATTTGACCGTTGGGCACCCGACTGTTGTAAAAACAGTCTAGCGACTGAAGTCTCATCTGGTGGATTTTTTGTCGCCCGACCAGGTTTGGTCCGGGTGCCCGATCACACTAGGTTGCATCACCTCTCCTCTTGACTGAGGAGGAAAGCCCCATCAAATCTCTCCTTTTCCGACTCAGGAGGAATTCGTCTTCTTCAAACCAGTCAGGTTTCCACAAACCTCAAATTTTCCCTTGAGCAAAGCCTTGGTCATCATGTCTGACCCGTTATTGTCCGTGTGGACCTTCTCAAGCTGTAGCACCTTCTGTTCCAAAGTATTTCGGATTCAGTAATACCGAATTTCTATGTGCTTCGACTTGAAGTGCTGACTTGGATTATTGCTCAAGTGTATAGCACTTTGGCTATCGCTATAGACCTCGTGCTCCTCCTACTTCAGGTTGAGTTCTTGTAGGAACCACTTCATCCAAAGCATTTCTTTACATGCTTCTGTGACCGCGATGTACTCGGCCTCTGTCGTTGACAATGCTACAACCTTCTGTAGCTTGCTCTGCCAAGAGACTGCTCCCTCTGCAAACATGAACATGAACCCCGATGTAGACTTCCTAGAGTTTATGTCACCTACCATATCTGCATCTGTGTAGCCTTCCAACACAGGTTTTCCATCAACATAACATAGGCTCAACCTGGATGAGCCCCTCAGATACCGTCGTATCCACTTCACCGCTGCCCAACATTCTTTGCCAGGATTGACAAGATACTGGCTGACAACCCCAACTGCATATGCTATGTCTGAGCGCATACACACCATAGCATACATCAAACTTCCTACCGCTGACGCGTAGGGTATCTTCCACATCTCTTCCACTTCTGCCTTCGTCTTAGGACACTGCTTGTTGCTCAATTTAAAGTGACCATCCAATGGAGTACTGACCGACTTCGCTGCATTCATATCGAACCGCTCTAGGACTTTCTCAATATACCACTCTTGTGACAGTCAAAGCTTCCTGCTACTTCTGTCACTATTTATTTCCATTTCTAGGATTTGTTTTGCTGGGCCTAAGTCTTTCATCGCAAACGACTTACCCAACTCTTGTTTCAGCCTGTCAATCTTCTTGATGTCTTTTCCTATGATGAGCATGTCATCAACGTACAATAGCAGAACTAAGAAGTCACCATCTAAGAACTTGCACATGAACACACAGTGGTCCAACTCCATTCTGTCATATCCATGCTTTAACATGAAGGAGTCGAACTTCTTGTACCATTGCCTAAGAGCTTGTTTCAACTCATACAAGCTCTTACTAAGCCTACACACCATATGTTCTTTGCCCTTGACTTCGAACCCCTCTGGTTGGTGCATGTAGATCTCTTCTTTCAGGTCACCATAGAGAAAGGCAATTTTAACATCTAACTGCACTATCTCTATATCCATGCTAGCCGCCAACCCGAGCAACACCCGTATGGATGTCATCTTCACCACTGGTGATAATATCTCATCGAAGTCTATACCTTTCCTTTGACCAAACCCTTTCACTACTAGTACTAGGCTAGCTTTTCTCTGGCTTACAAATATCTTCTATACATTGATCTTTAAAGAAAACTGCATCTCTGCTTCTGACGAGCTTCTTCTCAGTCGGATCCCACAACCTGTAACCGAACTTTTCATCACCGTACCCTAAGAACACACACTGCCTGATCTTCGTATCGAGCTTAGACCTCTCGTCATTTGATACGTGAACGGATGCCCTGCATCTAAACACCCTGAGATGATTGTATGACGGATCTCGTCCAGTCCACACATTCTCAAGTACTTCTCCATTCAACGGGGCTGATGGAGACCTGTTTATCAAATACACCGTCGTGTGCATTGCTTCTCCCCAGAACATCTTGGGCAACTTTGCATGGGATAACATGCATCTGATTCTCTCTACAATGGTGCGATTCATTCACTCAACCACACCATTATGCTGAGGGGGTCTTAGGAACCGTCTGTTCATGCCGTATACTCAATGACTTACAATACTCGTGGAAGTCACCTATGTATTCACCACCATTGTCAGTGTGGATGCACTTCAACGATCTACTTGTCTCTCTCTTGACCATAGCATGAAACGTTTTAAACACACCAAAGACCCCTCGTCCTTGGATTTCAAAGCATAAACCCAAACCTTCCTAGATGTGTCATCTATAAAAGTGACAAAATACAATGCCCCAACCAATGTTTTTGTCCTTATCGGACCACAAACATAAGAATAAACTAAATCTAACGCATGTACTTTCTTAATATGAGAAACAGTTTTTACAAATGAAACTCTATACTGTTTCCCTGATAAATAATCAATACAAGTTTTGAGAGGTATACCTGTCACGTCTGGAAGGAGACCCTTCTTCGTTAGTAGCTGAAGCCCATTTTCACTCATGTGGCCTAGACGCCTGTGCCACACATCAGTAACTGAATCTTCCGTTGCGTTCAACCCACCCTTGCATACACTGACACTTGCTTTGTAAAGGGTGCAACACTTCTTTCCTCTGACTGCGATCAACGAACCCCTTAATGAGCTTCCAGCGCCCACCAACAAATCGGCTTTCATAGCCATCATCATCTAGCCTTTCTGTCGACATCAAGTTGAGACGAAGGTCTGAAATGTGCCTCACATCCCTGAGAACCAATGTGCAGCCCACATCGGTCTTCACACAAATATCACCGACCCCAACAATCTTCAATATGCCAGAATTTCCCATCTTCACTGTCCCATAGTCACCTGACTTGTGGCTCGTGAAGAAATTTCTGTGTAGAGTCGCATGAAACGAGGCTCTCGAGCCTATCACCCAGTCGGTGTCTTGACTCGTAGCAGTGAGACAAACATCGTGATCTGCCAAAAGAATAACCACAACGTTGCCATCTGAAGCAACTGCAGTGGAGTCTGATTCATCTTCTTTCTCCTTTCTTTTTCCTTTCCTGCCATTCTTCTTCTTATGACATGTTTGTAGTGGCCCTTCTTGCCACAATTCCAGCATTCAACATCATTCCTGACACTCGATTTGCCTCTTGATTTATCTCGACCCTTCTCGCCTTTCCTGTTCTTTCCTCTCCCCCGATCTTTTGTCACAAGGGCCTCTTGTTGAGTAGACCCCTGAGACTTCCTCCTTGTCTCCTCATTGAAGAGACAACTTGTTACCTGTTCCGTGGACACCTTTCCGTTTGGCGTGGAGTTACTCAGAGACACCACCAATGTCTTCCAACTGTTAGGCAATGAGCTAAACAATGACAATGAGTTAAACAATAGCAAAGTGCTAAGTCGACTATCTTCATAGAGGAGAGTTCGTTCAATATGTTGCTGACCTCATTCATGTGTTCAGCCACAGAGCTAACATCTTTGAACTTGAGATTCACATGTCGTCTTATTAGAAAAATCTTATTGCCGGCTATCTTTCTCTCATACAGTCCTTGTAATTTTAGTCATAGGCTAGCGGCTGAGGTCTCTGTAGACACATGGTGGAACAACGAATCATCCAACAATTGTCTAATGAACCCCATCGCCTTCCGGTCCAACTTCTTCCAATCATCATCTGACATATCCTTTATCTTCGCTGATACGCCTAAGATTGGAGCATATAGATATTTGCAATAGAGCAAGTCCTCCATCTTAGCCTTCCATATGGTCCGGTTAGAACCATTGAGACTGATCATCCTTAACGAACCACCTTTTATAATTCAGAACCGATCCCACTCCATTCAACCAACCTGAACGCTTTGATACCACTTTGTTGGGTGCATTGCACAAAAACTTTAGGATCTCGCTCCCCCAATACACTCGAATTATGGGATATAATAATGCAATAATCAACGATAAAGCATCAACCACACGACACAAAGAGTTTTTACATGGAAAACCCTCGAAAGAGGTAAAAATCACAAGACCTAGTCCAGACAAACAATCCACTATCTCAAAGAATCGTTTACAACCGATCACAAGCACGCACTTCTTGGATCAAACCTTTTTCACTCAGGTAGGAGTGGATAAACAATAAGAGAACAATAAAATTAGAGCGATCTCACCGATTCCGAGGACGTAAAAGTGCTGAGTCGACAGTTGCGCAGAAGAACTCACTCTTCAAGCAACTACTTCCTTTTATAATCTTCATCTCTCTCTTTTTTCTCTTTCTCTCTCCTCTGTTTTTCCTCTCTCTCTCACCTTGGACGTGCTAAACCCTTATTTGAAATCACTAATCCCGTTTTGGAACTCCCTTAAATAGAGAACCGGAGGAATTAGACTCAAAATAAGAAACTATGCACAAGCAGTCCGGGTAAGGTCGGGCGCCCGGTCAATGGACCGTCGGGTGCCCACCCAAGCCAAAAAGTGTCCAGAGAGAAAACAAAAAAAACTGCCGAATATCGGGCGCCCGGTCATCTAACCGTCAAGTGCCCGATTGTTGTAAAAACAATCCAGCAACTAAAGTCTCATCTAGTGGATTTTCGGTTGCCCGACAAGGTTTGGTCCGGGCTCCTAATCACACCAGGCTGCATCACCTCTCCTCCTGACTGAGGAAGAAAGTCCCATCAGCTAGTACATTGGATACATGAATAAAATCATTTCCTTAAATTACAGTTTCCCCAAATTGCCCTTCGATGGTCCAACCGTTGGCATCGTCACTATAATACCCCTTCTCTGTAGCTTTTAAATGATAGAATATTGGCATAAGTTTTATGATCTCATCAAAATTCATGGACAGGCTTTTTGAATTGCACACCGTTCGCACACTAGTATGGTCCCGCTAGCATTGACCCCTAGCCTGATTATTGCATGTACAAATAAAGGAGGATCCTATATGGCCAATTTCGGCAAATTGCTAAGGATGGAGGCACACAAATGCTAGGTTTGAGAAATAATATGATTTTACTAAGAAAAATGGATCGAAATTTTCTAGGATTTAGCATTTGTGACCCTGCCATGTTGATGATGTTTTCATCCTCAGTCTGAATATCTATTCGCATATCAAGCATGCCAAAGCTTTTCAAAAGGCTCAGCTCTTGGTAGTGACATGACTCATTGCTTAAAACTTAAGAATTGGATGCTGATTGTGTCCTATCCCCACCTGTCTCTAGCCGTGTCCAGGCATATCATTCTAGGGTATGAACCAGATCCAATGCTCAACCGGACCACACCAAATGGTGAGCTTGGGTTGCATTAAATGTAAGAGTCATCTGGTGTGGTCCACTTGAGCATTGGATCTGCCTCATTTTTGGAGTCATTCCTTAAAATGATCTTAGAAAGGGGATGGACAGCATGGATAAGAACATCCAGTTAGGTCAACGTCATTTGAAGACTAGACTGAATCTTTGTTTGCCTCAACTATGTGTAATAATTAAAACTAAAATTACTTGTATTTGAAAATTTGAAAGTATTTTGTTGGTTAAATAGATAAAAGATAGATACAATTAGCATGAATTGTTGGCTAAATAGATAAAAGATACAATTAGCATGAATTGTTGGCTACAGGCCCTGCGGCCCCTTTCATATTTCACTTAGCAATTTGATTTATTATGCATTTTCATTAAAATTGGGTATTGTTTGTGTATTCCTAGAGTTCATCTGAATGCACCCTAAGGAGTGTTTGATGCTTAAATAATATTTTGAGCTTCCATTGTGGAATGCACTTTCACAAATCTCATCTCATTCCTTATTCAGTAAAATATCAGCTATAAGCTGACTCTGGACTAAAATCAATTTGATTGGTTTTCAACAACTTGGCTGGAAAAGATGAATTAATTTTATTTTTTATACTGCCTTTTGTGGAAATGTGTCCAAACGCACACTCAGGAGTGTGTTTTGATGCCAAAAATCACTTTCACAAACTGTTGTCTAATCCTCCGCTCAATGACATTAGCAAAAAAAGCCCAATTACCGAAAATTAGGTTGGTTTTCGTTGAGTTAACTAACAAAATTGCAAGTAACATTCATTCGCAGGAGTCGCATCCAAACGGCCCTTATTTCACATTCTATCTAAACCGATTTTGCAACTGCCGCATGGCTTTTAATTTACATTAGCGCCATAAATATCTTAATTATATTGGCTGTGATCTTTTATAACACAAAAAATCTGGTTGACCACCTGTTAGGCCCACCCCACCATCAAAATCAATGGTTCGCCGAGGATCTAACCTAAATAGAGGTGTGTCCCACCTGATGAATGGATTGGCCTTATTTTTGCAGAAGATGGTCTTCATGATGGGGCCCACCTTGCTGCCCATGCAACAGATTGTATGTGATCGTTCCTCCATATTTCTACACTTTAGTCCCAAATACCCCATCAATTGCATCATTGGCAAAAGTCCATAGTGGACATACTTTAACGGTCAGGATTTCATCAACTTTAAGATCAGCTAATCTCATCATTTTCTTACAAATCCCCAGGACAACGCTGCTTTGCACTACTGCCACACTCTTCTAAACTGTGGCATATGAATCCTGATCGTCTGCTCATTTTCAACAGGAGTTTCCTATTTGCCTACACCTACTTGGTTGAGCTCATCACACGTCAGCACTAACTGCATTAAATGCAGCAGTACTGACAATGTCAGTGTTAAGCTAGACCAATCAGGTGGTCGGCAGACAGGAAAATCCTGTTTAAGCATGATCCGGACAAGTGGCACAGACATCTGTACATGTACAACAATTCAGACCATCCAAATCATGGACCCCACCATGGATAGAATGTAGGCCAAACATAGCAGTGAATGGATGACCTTGAATACCTAGCCGGTGGTACTCACATGGACAATCCATATGGCATGGCCAATGGAAAGACTTAGGGCCGTTTGGATGCTAGTAAGTCTTATAAGTGGAAAGTGACTTACAAATAAGTCATCCACAAGTGGTGTTTAATTTGGGGAGAGAAATTCAGCTGTAAGTCATTTAGGGCCTGTTTGGATACCACCAAATAAGTTGCTTTTCTTGCTGATGGCAGCAGTTAAGTAACTAATTTGAGATAAGTTAGTTTGATTAATAAATAATGATCATTACTTATTTGCTGAAATTCACTTTAGTATTTCAGTATTTTTATTTTGCTTTTCTACTTTTTCACCACCGACTCAAACCAGAGGTGCTCGTCCATAGCAGTAAAAGTACTGATTTTGGTGGCAACTGCCCAGCCCACGTTGACCATCCAACTTGCTGGGCCCATTGCAATATATTTGATCCGCGCCGTCCATCTAGTTTGGATGTGTGTGGGGTTAGCACGTGAGGCAAATCTAAACCTCAGGTGGACCCCACATCACAAAGCGATAGTGAAAATGATGACATAGTTGAAACCTTCCTGGCCCAGCGTGATGTGTTTTACTCATGCCATTCATCTATTTTCAACTAGTTTTGAGTGACCCACTGGGTAGTGGGGCCACATGCTGTGCACATTTGGGACAATCCACGTTAAAGGTGGCTTCACATGATGGGCAGTGGATATTGATGGTGGGCCACTTGATGGATGACCAACATCAAAGGTGGACCCTACATAAAGAACGGTGCAAATGGCCCACATCCAAGGTGGGCCCCACATGATGTACTGCCCAAATCAAAGGTGGGGCCTACACAATGAACAATCCAAACCAAAGATTGGCCCCAAATGATGGATGGTGGATGTGTAGGGACCAAACAGACTTGAGGAATGATGTTGGAAACAAACTTGCTTTTTTACTTTTTGGTTGATAAGCATGTTCTTTGCCAAACATACTTATTTGCTAATTAAGTAGAAACCAAGATAAGTTATCTAATAAGTAGCTTATTTTAAGTAACTTACAATCCAAATGGGCCTAGGGAGCGTTTGGATCTTAAGCTACTTAAAGCTGCCTTAAGTAGCTTATCTTAATTTCTACTTATTAAACTGAAAGGATTAGGTAACTTTAAATTTAAAAAAAAAAAGAAAGCTATTTATAGTTGGTCATAAGCCAAACTCACTTATCTCAAATAAGTTACCTGTCTACTGATGTAAATAGAAAAAGTAACTTATTTGGTGGTATCCAAACGGCCCTTACAAGCAAAACTAAAAGAAAACTTGGTGACAGCCACCTACAAATTAAAAACTTGTGGACATCCAAACAGCCCTTTAAAAAATTAATATCTATGATCATTGTATTTTTTTCACGCGGTCCGCTAAAGGTTTGCTACAATATAGTTGATGGATTTGGGGTCAAGTTAGACTGATCTGAACCGATTATATGATGGGCCTCTTTGTAGTGCCAATAATACCCAAAAAAAAAAAAAAAACCACATTCGAGATATTCACTCATAACCGTTATTACAAGGGCCATTTATACAGAGTTTAGGATCTTCTAATTTGGAGATTTTCAAGGCATCTACAACCAACTATGATCTTATCTGATTATTATATTTTCCCACTTTTGGTTCATGATCCATCCACAATAAGTTCAGTGATTTGGACGGCGCGGATTGTTGTATGCATGGTTATGTTATCTGTATGGTGGGAGTAACCATCATTTTGGAAATGGAGTTTAGCAATGGAAGAAGTCAACCCCACTAAAGAGGAGATGTGTTTGGTACCGTACAATTGTTGTACTTTCATTGAAGAAAACTAAGATAAGTGGACCTCATTTGCAATTCATCTAATAAAAAATAATTTTCAATGGAAATTCTATATAGTGATATAACTGGTTCTATAAAATAATATGCTTGTGATATTAATTATTTTAATATAATAATTATATTATTAAATTATAGTAATTTTAATTATGAGGATTTTAGAACTGATTTTTATCTTCTGTACCAAATGAGTGCCAGCATTGAATGTATGTTTTGTATCCAATGGACAAGCACTTTTTAGCCTCTCATGTGGCCCAATGAAAGAAAGCTATATGCATGTGTCCAATGTGGGTCCTACTGTTATTTTTATTGTGGGGTCTGCATTTGACAGAGGATTTTGGCTCTTTTTCATTTGACCACGTTAAGAATTATAGGTGCCTTTACCTCCAGATCTAATCCATCCATCAAATGGTTAGTACTCTAGAGATTCACTTAAAAAAAAAAAAAAAGGTCAGTACATTAGTTGGGTGGGCCACAGTTTATGAAAGAATTTTATTTTGTAACACATTCATTTTTTTTTTTTTTTGAAAGGTGAATACACACACTCTTACACCCACATTACCTTTTTATCTAAGAACATGGCGAAAGTCTTGACTGGATCATCTCTAGCTTTGGACAAGAACATCCAACTGGTCAGATACACCAGATGGACGACTTGGATACTTCACCTGAGTTCAACAATGGCCCATGGTCTTTACATGAGTGTGGGATTAGCAAAGATCTACATAAATGATTCTTCTGAGAACCTTTACCATTCATTCGATTGCAATTTGCAAATCTGCAGCTCATTGCAATTAATTAGACAATTCATTCCTGAAATGCCCTACTTGCTATTTTGCAAATTTAGATTAGTATTCCCAAAATGCCCCTTCTATTGAGATTGCGAAGCCACAGCTAAGGCCTGTTTGGATCTAACGGTGAATGGTCGCTATCAATCAAATCGCTCTTTGGCATTCTGCTGTTTCCGAACTGAAATTTTTATCTTGTGGATCATGCCAATTGTACCCTTCTTAAATTCCAATGACTAGTTTGCAAATTGGTTTATTTTTTGCGTATGGAATCATTCATCATTGATATGGATTTGTATCACCTAGCATCACCCATGTATTGGTCTGTTTCTAGTTAATATAAGTGAATGCAACCATTTGTGGACAATATCAGTTAAACCATGTTTTCAAGACTCAGATGAGCCTGTCACAACTTGTGGAGTTGACACGAACTTGGTCAGACCTGATTTCGTTCGATGCCCTTAGTCACTAGACTAGTCATCTTCAACTCAGGTGATTTCAGGCCAATTTATCCTTGACTCAGGAGAGTCACTAATCAACTCAAGATTGAGCCACTAAGTATGAGTCATGAATCCATGACCTAAACATAACTCAATGCTACTCTCTACTTGTGGTACTAAGCTAGTACATTGTATACATGAATAAAATCATTTCCTTAAATTACATTTTTCACAAATTGTCCTTTGATTGTCCAACCGTCCACATTATCACTATCTTACCCTTTCTCAGTAACTTTTAAATGGTAGATTGACAAAAGTTTTATGATCTCATCAAACATCACGGATGGGCTCTTTGAATTGCACACTGCTCACATGCTAGGATGGCCCTGCTAGAATAGACCCTAGCCTGATTACTGCATGTACTCGTAAAGTAGGGTCGTATATGGCCAATTTTGAGAAATTGCTAAGGATGGAGGCACACGAATGCTACGTTTGAGAAATAAAATGATTTTACTATGAAAAATGGATCGAAATGTTCTGTGGTTTGACATTTGTGACCTTGCATATGTTCATGATTTTTTTCATCCTTAGTTAAAATATCTATCTGCACATCAAACATGTTGAAACCTTTCAAAAGGCTGTCCATAGAGAGTGATATGACTCGTAGCTTAAAACTTAAGAATTTGGCTTTGACTAAACATCTCATTGGGGTCGATGTGACTTGAAGACTAGACTGGATCTTTGTTTGGCTCGATGATGTATAATAATTAAAACTGAAATTATTTGTATTTTGAAATTTTAAAATTATTTTTGTTGGTTAAATAGATAAAAGATGAATACAAGTGGTAAGAAATGCAATTGAGTTGTTAGCTGGAGGCGTTACCCACTCCTTTTGTACTTTCACTTAGCAATTAGATTTATTCCTGCATTTTCATTGAAATTGTTTGTGTTCTTAGAGCTTGTTTGGACACGCCCTAAAAAAGAGCGATCAATGGCTTGATAGAAACTTTTGTTTGCGTTGTGCTTTTGGATGCATTTCTATAAACCTCATCCCATTCCTTGTTTAGCAAAATATCCATTAAAAGCCGGCTCGACTAAAACTAGTCTCATTAGCTTTCAAAAACTTGGCTGAAAAATATAGGTATGAAAGTCTTTTTTCGAAAACCACTTACAAATAAATGCATCCAAACACACCCCAAAAGGGTGTTTTGATGCCAAAAAGAACTCTCTCAAACGGTTCTCTAATCCTCTACTCAATGAAAATAGAACCAAAAAACCCACTCACTAAGATGGTGCGGCCTTTACCATGGGCCCCACCTTGATGTATGTATTCTGCATCCATCTTGTCCATCTATTTTCCATATCATTTTAGAGCATTATCCCAAATTTTGGATCAAGTTGATATTTGATTTTTTTATTTTTTTTCATTCACCATTCCTTTGTGACCTTGTCAACAGATTGGATGGCAAATAAACACCATGGAAACATTAAGGTGCGCCCTAAGAAGCTTTTAATGACAGGGCTGGCATTCAATCACCACCGTTTCCTATGGTATGGTCCAGGTGATTATTGGATCTGCTTCATTGTTTGGATAATGCCCTAAAATGATTTGGAAAGATTGATAAATCAAAGTGGGCCCCAAGGTAAGGGCTACACCGTCTTGGGTGAGTCCGGGTCTCACCAACAAAATAACAGGAGTTGCATCCAAACGGCCCTTATTTCAAGTTCTATCTAACCCTGTTTTGTAACTAACCCAAAATTTTTAATTTACATCGGTGTCATAAATATCTTAATCATAAATATCTAATCTATCCATCAGATGGTAAGTACTCTATAGATTCACCTACCAAAAAAATCAGGTTAGTACATTAGTTGGATGGGCCACGGTTTATGAAAGAATTTTATTTTGTAACAAATTCTTTTTTCTTTTTTCTTTTTTTGTAAGGTGAATACACACTCTTACACCTACATTATCTATTTTTCTAAGAATTTGGTGAAAGTCTTGACTGGACCATCTCTAGCTTTGGACAAGAACATCCAACTGGTCAGATACACCAGATGGACGACTAGGATACTTCACCTGACTACAACAATGGCCCATGGTCTTTACATGAGTGTGGATTAGCAAAGATCTACATAAATGATTCTTCTGAGAACTTCTACCATTCATTCGATTGCAATTTGCAAATCTGCAGCTCATTGCAATTAATTAGACAATTCATTCCTGAAATGCCCTACTTGCTATTTTGCAAATTTAGATTAGTATTCGCAAAATGCCCCTTCTGTTGAGATTGCGAAGCCACAGCTAAGGCCTGTTTGGATCTAACGGTAAATGGTCGCTATCAATCAAATTGCCGTTTGGTCGCCCCTCTTGTGGATCATGCCGATTGTCCATTCTTGAATTCCAATGACTAGTTTGCAAATTGGATTTTGCATATCGAATAATTCATCACTGATATGGATTTGTATCACCTGGCATCACCCATGTATTGGTCTGTTTCTAGTTAATATAAGTGAATGCAACCATTCGTAGACAATATCAGTTAAACCATGTTTTCAAGACTTGAATGAGCCTGTCACGACTTGTCGAGTTGACACGAAAATGGTCAGACCTGATTCGGTTGGATGCCCTTAGTCACTCGAATAGTCATCTTCAATTCAGATGAGTCCGGCCAATTTATCCTTAACTCAGGAGAGTCACTAATCAACTCAAGATTGAGCCACTCAGTCCGAGTCTTGAATCCATTACCTAAACATAACTCAATGTTACTCTCTACTTGTGGTACTAAGCTAGTACATTGGATACATGAATAAAATTATTTCCTTAAATTACATTTTTCCCACATTGCCCTTTGATCGTCCAAACTGTCTACATTATCACTATTTTACCCATTCTCGGTAACTTCTAAATGGTAGATTGACAAAAGTTTTATGATCTCATCAAACGTCATGGATGGGCTCTTTGAATTGCACACTGCTCGCATGCTAGGATGGCCCCGCTAGAATAGACCCCTAGCCTGATTATTGCATGTACACATAAAGTAGGGTCGTACATGGCCAATTTCGACAAATTGCTAAGGATGGAGGCACGCAAATGCTACCATGAGAAGTAATATGATTTTACTATGAAAAATGGATCGAAATTTTCTGCAGTTTGACATTTGTAACCTTGCCTATGTTGATGATTTTTTTCATCCTTAGTTTAAATATCTATCTACACATCAATCATGTCGAATCCTTTCAAAAGGCTGAGCCCTTGGAGAGTGATATGTCTCATAGCTTAAAATTTAAGAATTTGGCTTTGACTAAACATCTCATCGAGGTCAACGTGACTTGAGGACTAGACTGAATCTTTGTTTGCCTCGATGATGTATAATAATTAAAACTGAAATTATTTATATTTTGAAATTTTAAAATTACTTTTGTTGTTTAAATAGATAAAATATGGATACAATTCGTATGAAATGCATTTGAGTTGTTAACTGGAGGCGTTACCCACTTCTTTTGTATTTTCACTTAGCAATTTGATTTATTCTACATTTTAATTGAAATTGTTTGTGTTCTTAGAGCTTGTTTGGACACACCCTAAAAAGGAGTGATCAATGCCTTGATAATATTTTGAGCTAAACATTAGTTTACGTTGTGCTTTTGGATGCATTTCTATAAACCCCAACTTATTTCTTGTTTGGCAAAATATCGATTAAAAGCCAACTCGACTAAAACTAATCTCATTAGCTTTCAAATACTTGGCTGAAAAATATAGGTATGAAAGTCTTTTTTCGAAAACCACTTATGTAGAAATGCATCTAAACACACCCCAAAAAGGGTGTTTTGATGCCAAAAAGAACTCTCACAAACGGTTCTCTAATCCTCTACTCAATGAAAATAGAACCAAAAAACCCACTCACTAAGATGGTGCGGCTTTTACCATGGGCCCCACCTCGATGTATGTATTCTATCTCCATCTTGTCCATCTTTTTTTCCATATCATTGTAGGGCATTATCCCAAATTTTGGATCAAGATGATATTTGATTTTTTTTTTTTTTTTTTTCATTCACCATGCTTTTGTGACCTTATCAACAGGTTGGATGGCAAATAAACACCATGGAAACATTGAGGTGCGGCCTAAGAAGTTTTTAATGACAGGGCCGGCATTCAATCACCACCGTTTCCTATGGTATGGTCCAGGTGATTATTGGATCTGCTTCATTGTTTGGATAATGCCCTAAAATGATTTGGAAAGATTGATAAATCAAAGTGGGCCCCAAGGTAAGGGCTACACCGTCTTGGGTGAGTCCGGGTCTCACCAACAAAATAACAGGAGTTGCATCCAAACGGCCCTTATTTCAAGTTCTATCTAACCCTGTTTTGTAACTAAATAGTTTTTAATTTACATCGGTGTGGTGTCATAAATATCTTAATCATACTTGCTTTCATCTTATGGCACAAAAAATCTGGCCAACCACCATTAGGCCCACCCCACCATCAAAATCAAAGGCTTGGCCTTATTTTCGCAGAAGATGATCTTCATGATGGGGCCCACTTACTACCCATGCAACAGATTGTGTGTGATCCTTCCTCTATATTTTTACACTTTATTCCCAAAATACCCCAATCAATTGCATCATTTGTAAAAGTCCATAATAGACATACTTTTAACGGTCAGAAATTCATTGACTTTAAGATTAGCTAACCCCATCATTTTCTTACAAATCCCTTGTTGGTTATACATTACATCCTAGACAAGGCTGCTTTGCACTATTGCACACATATACCTTTATACATGTACAACAATTCTAACCATCCAAATCCCCATCATGGATGGAATGTAGGCCAAACATCATAAGTGGAAGTGACTTACAGATGGTTTCTTAGTGTTTGGCAAGGAAATTCACCTGTAAGTTACTTATGGGCAAATTCACGGACATCCAAACGCCTGTTTGACAATTAAGATCTATGATCATTGTGATTTTTTCATGTGTAATGGACAAACGTTTGCTACAATATAGTTGTTGGATCTGGGGTTGGGTTTCATTGATCCGAACCGTTAATATGATGGGCCTCTCTGTGGATGCCCTTAATACAAAAAATAAATAAATAAATAAATAAAATCCATATTTGGGATATTCTTACATACAATGACAATGCTGTCCTTTTCATTGTAGGGCCTGCATTTGACAAAGGATTTTGGCTCTTTTTCATACAACCACGTTAGTAATCATAGGTGCCTTTGCATCCGAATCTAATCCATCCATCAAACGGAAAGTGAAAACTCTGTAAATTCGTTTGCCAAAAGAATCAGGTTAGTTCATTAGTTGGGTGGGCCACTGTTTATGAAAAATATGCAGATAAAAAATGGTTGGCTGAAGTTTTGTAACACATTTATCTTTTCTTTCTTTTTTTTTTCTTTTGAAAGGTGAATACACACACTCGTACCCCCACAGTCATCTCTTGACTAGACCATCTCTAGCTTTAGACCAGAACATCTAACTAGTCAGATCCACCAGATGGACGGCTTGGATACTGCACCTGAGTACAACAATGGCCCACTGTCTTTACTTGCGTTTGGGATTAGCAAAGATCTACACAAATGATTCCTCTCAGAACCTCTACCATTCATTCTATTGCAATTTGCAAATGTGCACTTCATTGGAATTAAGTATACAATTCATTCTTGAAATACCCTACTTTGGTATTTTGCAAATTTAGATTAGTATTCCCAAAATGCCCTTGCTGTTGAGATTGTTAAGCTAGAGCTAAGGCCTGTTTGGATCTAACGGTAAATGGCGTTTTAGCGCAGCTGGTCGCTATCAATCAAATCCCCGTTTGGCATCCCCCGCTGTTTGGGAACTGAATTTTTTGTCTCGTGGATCATGCCGACTGTCCCTTCTTAAATTCCAATGACTAGTTTGCAAATTGGATTTTGCGTGTCGAATCATTCACCACTGATATGGATTTGTATCACCATGCATCACTCATGTATCGGTCTGTTTCTTGCTAATATGAGCCAATGTAACCCCGTTCGTGGACAATATCGGTTAAACCATGTTTTCAAGACTCAGATGAGTCTGTCATAACTTGTCTGAGTTGACACGAACTCAGTCAGACCTGATTTGGTTCGATGCTCTTAGTCACTAGACTAGCCATCTTCAACTCGGGTGCATCGAGCCAACTTATCCTTGACTAATGAGAGTCACAAACCAACTCAAGACTGAGCCACCCAGTCCGAGTCTTAAATCCATGACCTAAACATAATGCTACTCTCTACTTGTGGTACTAAGCTAGTACATTGGATACATGAATAAAATCATTTCCTCAAATTACATTTTTCCCAAATTGCCCTTTGATGGTTCAACCGTCCGCATCGTGACTATCTTATCCTTTCTCAGTAGCTTTTAAATGATAGATTTACAAAAGTTTAACGATCACTTCAAACAACATGGATGGGCTCTTTGAATTGCATACTGCTCGCACACTAGGATGGTCCCACTAGCATCGACCCCCTAGTCGAGTATTGCATGTACACATAAAGTCGTGCTGTATATGGCCAATTTCAACAAATTGCTAAGGATGGGAGAGCACACTGAATGCTACAGTTGAAAAATAATATGATTTCACTATGAAAAATAGATCAAAATTTTATGCAGTTTGACATTTGTGACCTTGCCTATGTTGATGATTTTTTCTTCCTCGACAAAAGTCTTATGATCTCATCAAAGACCATGGATGGGCTCTTTGAATTGCACACTGCTCGCATACTAGGATGGCCCCACTAGCATCAACCCCTAGCTCAAGTATTGCATGTACACATAAAGTCGTGTCATATATGGCCAATTTCAACAAATTGCTAAGGATGGGAGCACACAAATGCTACGGTCGAAAAATAATATGATTTTACTATGAAAAATGGATCAAAATTTTATGCAGTTTGACATTTGTGACCTTGCCTATGTTGATGATTTTTTCTTCCTCGACAAAAGTTTTATGATCTCATCAAACACCATGGATGGGCTCTTTGAATTGCACACTGCTCGCACACTAGGATGGCCCCACTAGCATCAACCCCTAGCTCAAGTATTGCATGTACACATAAAGTCATATCGTATATGGCCAATTTCAACAAATTGCTAAGGATGGAGGCACACGAATGCTACGGTTGAAAAAATAATATGATTTTACTATGAAAAATGGATTGAAAATTTTCTATAGCTTGACATTTGTGACTTTGCTATGTTGATGATTTTTTCTTCCTCAGTTTAAATATCCATCTCCACATCAATCATGTCCTTTCGAGAGGTTGAGCACTTAAGAATTTGGCTTGACTAAATGTCTGGTCAAGCCGAAATGACTTGAAGAGTAGACCAAATCTTTGTTTGCCTCGATTATGTGTAATAATTAAAACTAAAATTATCAAATGCATTTGAGTTCTTAGCTGGAGGCCTTGCCCACCCCTTTTGTATTTTCACTTAGCAATTCGATTTATTTTACATTTTCATTGAAATTGGTTATTGTTTGTGTTCTTAGAGTCCGTTTGGACACACCCTAAAAAAAGAGCTTCCAATGCCGAAATAGTGTTTTAAGTTAAATTCTAGTTTGTGTTGTGCTTTTGAATGCACTTTCATAAACTCCATCTTATCCTTTATTTACCCGGTAAAATATCAGCTTGACTCTTGAGTAAAACCTATCCAATTGGTTTTCAATAACTTGCTAAATTCCAAAATGCCTTTTTAAAAAATGCATCCAAACGCACACCCGAAAGGGTATTTTGATGCCAAAAAGAATTCTCAGGAAGTGTTCTCAAATTCTCTACCCAATGAAATTAGCAGGAAAAACCCTACTCGTGACCATTGGATTGGCTTTTGACGAGTCCTGCAATTTTGAGTTGCATCCAAACGGCCCTTATTTCAAGTTCTATCCAAACCCCACCATCAAAATCAATGGTTCGCAAAGGGTCTAACCCAAATGGAACTGCAGCCTGCTTGATGAGTGGATTGGCCTTGATGGGGCCCACTTACTGCCCATGCAACATATATTGTATGTGATCGGTCCTCCATATTTCTACACTTTAGCCCCAAAATACTCCCATCAATTGCATCATTTGTAATAATCCATAGTGGACATATTTTTAACGGTCAGAAATTCATCAACTTTAAGATTAGCTAACTCCATCATTTTCTTACAAATCCCTAGTTGGTTTATGTTATACATTACATCCAGATAAGGACTGCTTTGCACTACTGCACACATATACCTTTGTACATGTACAACCATCCAAATCATGGGCCCCACCATGGATAGAATGTAGGCCAAGCATCATAAGTAGCAAGTGACTTACAGGTAAGTCACAACTGTTTGGAGGAGGAAATTCACAAGACAAACACTGCCAGAAAACCTGATGAATAGTCGCAATTTAAGAATTTGCAGACATCCAAACTGTCCACTAAAGGTTTGCTAGATTATAGATGTTGGATCTGGGGTCTGGTTTCATCGATCTGAACCGTTAATATGATGGGCCTCTTTGTGTATGCCCATAATACAATAAAAAATAATAATCTATATTTGAGATATTCATTCATAGCCGTCATTATGAGGGCTGTTTAAACAAAGTTTAAGGTCTTCTAATTTGGAGATTTTCAAGGGAGTGGCCATCAACTACGTATCTCATCACATCAACGGTTTGGATCATCATAAGTGACCCTAGATCTACCAGATGCAGCAAACCTCTGGTCTTGCATCTGTTGCAAACGTTCACCACTTTTGTCTAACATGAGCCATCCCAATCCACAAGCATTTGTGGGGAAAGGGAAAGCAACTCTTACGACAGTGATAGCTATAACATCTAACGTGCGCATTCCCGTGAACTGCTCCCCTCAGCATCACACCCCCACGTCAAGCTATGGGCCCACATCTATTACACCAGCTTTACAAAGCCCACATGCATGAAGCCCAACACACGCACACGTGCCAACATGGCACACGTGAGAGATCTGATCTTTCTGCAAGATGGGTCTGAAAATCAGGCCATTTTAATAAGATTACTACAAAAGAAGAAAACAGAACTTTTCAAGTAGAGAAAATCCAGAACTTGGGACATGAAAAATCCTGACGGTCCATTTGGGCTGAGATCTTTCTTAATTTGGATTAAGCTTAATCCATGTTCCACGTCAGATTCCACCCCCTTAAGTGGCAATTCTCTCGCATAATTGTAATTATTGATTTTTCTTTTTCTTTTTTGAATGATGATAGATCGATAAATAAATAAATAAATAAAAACCCTTGAAATGCTGCGAACTGCATTTATGCAGAGGAAAGCGCCAGTTTTGTATGGTGGATCTGATGTGGAAGTCGTGGGCTGTCAAAATTGAGATTAGACTTAATTCAGATTATGCGGGATTTGTGACCCAAACGGGCCATAACGAATCATCAAAAAATGGAAAACTGCTTAAGTTTATGGTCATTCTGTTGTTTGGGCTGGAGTGTTGTTTTACATTTAAGGGGGCGTTTGGATTGTAAGTTACTTACTTATGCTTCAAGTAGCTTAACGGGCCATAACGAATAATCAAAAAATGGAAAACTGCTTAAGTTTATGGTTATTCTGTTGTTTGGGTTGGAGTGTTGTTTTACATTTAAGGGGGCGTTTGGATTGTAAGTTACTTACTTATGCCTCAAGTAGCTTATCTTGATTTCCACTTGTTAAACTGAAGTGATTAAGTAATTTTAAATAAAAAAGTTACTTATAATTGATTATAAACCAAACTTATCTCAAATAAGTACTTTCTACTGCTGTAAGCAGAGAAAGTTAACTTTTTTTTTTCAGGGTTAGTACACATCCCACTGTTAGTATACACAGTCACACGCCCACACTGTTAGTCACACTTCAATGTTAGCCACCCCAAGTTGGGAAGTAGAAAAAGTAACTTATTTGGTGGTATCCAAACAGGCGTGCAACAGTGGAAATTAAGATTCTATTTAAAAAGCTGAAAATTATTGAAACTGAAATTGTTTTCTATGCTTGCGATGTTTTCTCTTTTTAAGTAGTTGTGGAAATTGATTATCATCTTTACTTGTTTCTTTTAAAAATAAGTAAATCAATTTCCTCCCTCAATAGCTAATCTACAGGCATTTTTACTATAATCAGAGAAGCCTCTCGCCATTAACTGTTGACTTGTTAACATTTTCATGAAAATCAGCAGTGCATAAAAAAAAAATAATAATAAATAAATAAATAAAAAGACAATATATGTTAATCAGGACTTTCCATACTAGCATTTTGGACTAGTAGAAAATGGTTTTACTCAATTTTTTTAAAAGAAAAACTAACGGAAAATAATGAAATTGGTTTCTATGTTTACGATGTTTTCACTGTTTAAGTAATTATGGAAATTTAATATCATCTTTCCATATTTCTTTAAAACATAAAAAAAAACAAGGAAATTAATTTCCTGCTTCAATAGCTATTTCAAAAAGCATTTCTACTATAACTAGAGATGCCGCTTGCTGTTAAATATTAACTTTTCAATATTTCTATGGAAATCAACTGGCTAATAAAAACAAACAATATATATTAACCATTAACTTATGAATATTTTCATTGTTTTCCTTGTTGTTAGATTTTTGGAGACCAAGGTATTACCTAACAGTAATGATGGCCATAACGGCCACCACCATTACCTCTACAATACGGGTCATACCAGCTGTTAGGGCCCTTGTAACAGCCATTATAATCTCTGTTTTTTATTAAAAGAAAAAAAAATGTAAAAAAAAACCTACATTTTCCCTATAACACCGATTTTTTTTTTTTCGAAAACCCTATATTTACCCCATAACAACCATTATAGGATTTTTACGGCCTTTATAAGGAGCATAATAAGTCGTTAACGACAGTTACAAGTCATTTTTTTCATACCGATTCGTAATGTGTAACAGTTGCCATTATTACCTTTACGTAATGGCTTTTATGGCACACCATGCCCTCGACTTTCCATACTATGCATTTTCGATCAATAGAAAATGGTTGTACTTGATTTTTTAAAAGAAAAACTAGGAAATAGAAAATGAAATTAGTTTCTAAAGATGTTTTCACTGGTTAAGCAGCGATGGAAATTGACTATACTTTTCATATTTCTAAAAGACAAAAGAAAATTAATTTCCTCCCTCAATAGCTAATCCACAAGCATTTCTACTGTAATCAGAGATGCCTCTTGCTGTTGACCATTGACTCGATAATATTTTCATGAAAATCACCCATCCATAAAAAAAACAAAAAAAAAACTATATATTAATCATTAACCTGTTAACATTTTCATTTTGCTTTCCATGGATTTCTGGGGATTTTCCATACTTGCATTTTGGATTAGTAGAAAATGGCTTTACTTAATTTTTTTAAAGAAAAACTAGAAAAAAAGAAAACAATTTCCCTTGCATTTTTTGTTCTCAATGAAGAAAAACCATCCCATCAATGACAAAAATCCTTTTCCCAGTGTTTTCCCATTCCAAAGGGGTCCTATTCCTATTTGGCCCAGCATACTAGAACGGTAGCCCACAGGACCAAATAATTTAGTGGTCTTGAGTACTACCAAACTAGACCTAACAAGGAAAGTACACTATTTATGGCATACCAGACAAAATCTAGGGAGCAGCATTTCACCCAATATTCCCATGCTTCTAATAACACTCCCTACATAGGAGAGACCCGCCAATAACAAGTTGGCAACCAAGATCCTTGTGAGCCTCTTTGTAGATTTGGTGGCCCATGGTTAGAAGATCCGGACCGTTTATCTGAAGGAACCCTCAATGTATTGCTGATGCCTAGAAAAATCCCAGGTTAAACTGTTCAAAACCAGGGAATGAGCTAACGGCTGGGGAGAAAACAACAATAGTCTGAAATAACAACCAAAGATGGAATGGATGGGATCATCCAATCTGGAAACTTTTTTTGGGTCTTTATCATCTATGGAGGGGCCATCATATCAACGGCTTGGATCATGAAACCTGGCCCTACTTGTACGATACATACACTCTATTGGCTCTCCTGATGCATCAGTTACTTATGGTCCATCAACCCAAACACAAACATCGAACATAATCCCAAAAACATCGACTACACGTATCATTACGGCCATCCAGACCATTCGATTTCGTCCGTTTAATTTTTACCATTCGATATCCTACATTTAACCGTCCATCGGATAGCTGCCAACTGGACGGTTAGAATTGATGGATCTGTGTGAATTTCGAACTATTCTCCATCCACATTGTGGCCCATAATTTGGATGGTCTGGATAGCCGTATATGCCCACAGAAGGTAAGCAGGATCAGTCACCACCATTTTGTAAATGGTATTGAACAATCATAAAACTCTTGTAAAAAAAAAAAAAAAGAACTAGAGTGCAGCTCAGTCCAAATACTCAAATCACGGCCATCCAAAAGCACAAAATCAAGCAAAAATCAACGGTTCTTATGCAAAACGGATCCTAAAAAGACCCACCACACCCCATTATCATCCAGCTGAATAACCGCACATTCATCCATTAAAAAAAAAAAAAAAAAAAAAGGAAGTACGGATACACAGCAGTAATAGTTCACCACCATTTTCAAGAGGTGAACCATCCTCCTCACACGTGAGACTTGTGTACGGCTATCCGAACCATTCAAATCGTGGGGCACATTGTGAATCGAGAATATGTCCTAAATTACACTGATCAAGAAATCCTGACCATCCAATTAATGGCCATCGAATGGATGGTTAGATTAAAATGGGAAGTGGTCTAAAATTCTAGTAACCAAGCAGATCGTCTGAGGGTAACTTTTTTGGTTATGCCCCATCCACATTTCAGAGATTTGGACGGTCTCTATGCATTACAACTGTGCAATGCGTAAGCTTGCATAGTCACCACCATCAAAACAAACCCCACTAGAACAAAAACTCAAACAAGCACCACCCCCCAAAAAAGAAAAAAATCCCAATCCGACAATAAAAAATAAAAAAAAAACCCATTTCAATAACTGTCAAATTACACCCATCAAACTTAAAAATTAAAAAATAAATAAATAAAAATTCAAATAAGATTCAAATTTCTACAATTTTTTTTCTAAAATATTAATTCCATTAGAAACCAGCTGAATTAGACTAGTTTTTAGTTACACTGGTCAATATATAGAATTAAAAAAAAAAAAAAAAACAAGAACAGTATACATCACAGCAGATCAAACAACCCCATCAAAATCAAAATCAAGAAGATTAAGAACACAATAAAAAAAAGGAAGAAAATTCAAAAGAAAGGAGATCTATCAATCAACCCAACCTCACCTCCAATCTCCATCGAGAAAACCCGTAACAGAAAATCAGTAATCCGGCATCAGCTGTGAGATCTTCCCCTCCTCAGCAGCGGCCATCCGCTCCTCTGTCACCCTCAACCAAATGCACACTGCCGTGAAGCTGAGAACCAAGCTCAAGAACCCACTCCCGAGCCCAATCCCAACTATCGCCATCACCGATAGATTCCGGTTCCGCAGCGGCGGGAGCGGGTACCCGTAAACGTCCTTGTTCCCTTCGAACGAGCTGGCATTGAATCTGGGCAAATTGGTGCCGGAGCGGTTGGCGAGGAGCTGCGGGATCGGGCCCGAGAGCTTGTTGTGGGAGACGTCGAAGGCTGTGAGGCGGGCGAGGAGTCCGAGCTGCGGCGGGATTGGGCCGGTGAGGGAATTAGAGTGGAGGTCAATGACGTTGAGGTATGCGCAGAGCGCCAGCTGCGGCGGGATGGGGCCCGAGAGGGCGTTGGAGGAGAGATTGAGGACGGCGAGGTTGACGAGCGATTGGAGATCGGGAGGGATGGGGCCCGATAGGGAATTCGACGAAAGGTCGAGGGATTGGAGAGAGGTGCAGTTGGAGAGGAACGGCGAGATGTGGCCGGTGAGCGAGAGGTTCGGCAAGGAGAGCTTGTAGATTCGACCGTTGTTGCACGTCGCACCTGACAGGTAGGAGGTGAAGCCGTTGCAGGGTGCTGAGAAGGTCGATGGGGTCCAGTTGCGGAGCGAGTTCGTGGGGTCGGAGATGGATGACCGGAGATGGCTCAGGCAGGCTTCGTCGTCGGGGTCTTCGATCGACGGTTGTGATTGGAGGATGATGAAGAGGAGGAGGAGGAGAATTGGGTTGATGGGTTTTGCTGTTGGCATTTGGGGATTCTTGGGTGTTTGGGATGTGATGGTGGGAGGGGTATTTTGGGGATTTTGTGGGGGTTGAAGGGGAAAGAAGTGGTGAGGAGTGCACTTACAGGGGTATTTTGGTCATTTTGAGAAGATGGGGGAATGATGTTCTTCTTCTTCTCTGTCCTGAGAGGAGTTGATTTGGAGTGCAAGGGAGGAGTTCGGAGTATTTAGAGGGGTGTTTTGGGGATTTTGGGGTTGGTTTGGGAATGTGGAGATGGAGAAATGGGGGGATTTTGGGTGTTTTTGTTTTGGGATGGGAGGGATTTGGGAGTGGGAAGGGGTAGGGATATTTTCGGGATTTGGGGATATTTGGGTTGGGGGTGGAGAGGAGGGGTTGGGGGAGGATTGACAAGAGGAGAAATGGATGTGTTTGAGAGTGTTTTTATAGGTGGAGAGAGATAAAATGGAGTTTTTGAGGGGTAGGGGTATTTTGGGAATTGAAGTGGGTTTGGTCCTTTTCGGAC
This sequence comes from Liriodendron chinense, assembly GCA_003013855.2. Taxonomy (NCBI): domain Eukaryota; kingdom Viridiplantae; phylum Streptophyta; class Magnoliopsida; order Magnoliales; family Magnoliaceae; genus Liriodendron; species Liriodendron chinense. Next base: position 1,465,318 of record ML058590.1, read on the forward strand.
GTTGATGGGAGGGATTGTTATGGGTGGAGAGGGGCTGGGGGAAGGAGAGTTTTTGAGGGGCAGTGGCATTTATAGGGGTGTTTTGGGAATTTGGGAAAGATTATGTTCGGTGTGGTGTTTTGGCCCCTTTGGTGATGGTGATGGATGAGTTTGTTAATGGCTTTTTATGTTAGTTCTAATTCGGAAGTTATTTGGTGGTGATTACATGGGCTTGGGCATTTTCAATCCTTCGAGCCCATTATCCCAACCGTCCAAATCATGGGCCCCACTGTAGATGATGCATGTCCTCAATATTAGATTGGTTGGAAGATCTTGGCCACATGTTATCCTGAACGTTGATTGCTTTTACTTTTAACCGCCCATCAATCAGACCTTTTGGTCAGGTTGTTGGGCTAGTTGTGTTTGTGGGCTTTACAGGGAGGGACACGAAATGCCTGTGCCCCCGGTCACAGGAAGTTTCCGTACCAAATCCACTCCGTCCATCTGTTTCTCAAGACCATAATAGGATAGATCTTCAAAACTCAGCTAGATCCAAAACTCAGGTGGGCCACGCCACTAGAAACAAAGGTCATTGAACGCCCACCATTGGAAACTCTGTGGGGACCACAGAAGTTTTGTATCAGGATGATTTGTTCTTACTGTTTATCTAAGTGGTAATAACCCCATGAACGGTTTGGATAGAATGTAAACATCATGGTCAGCTCAAGAAAGGTTTCCACATGGGACGTGTCCTTTCTCACTGTTCCATGTGGGGTGGCCCATCTGGGATTTAGATCTGATTGATTTTTGGACTCCTATCCTATTATGATCTTGAGAAACATATGGACGGAGGGGATTTGCCCCGACCATCTCTCTGGTGTTGGGCCTGTTTGGAACAGAACCAATCACTGCAGGCAAATGTACCACAACTTGTGGTACAGTACCTTTGGCCCACAAAAGATGCCGATAATACAGGACATCAGTACCGTGAAGAAGGTGGGTCCCACCATGAAGATCTTTTTTCCTTCAAAATCACGCTGATCATGCATTAGGTGGGCCACACCTGTCAGAATATCATTGGTCTGTTGATTTGAAAGGTGTGGCCCATCTGATGAGTAGGCACGCTTGATTTCAGTGACAGGTCATCTCCATTGTGGGGCTTACCATTTCAATGGTAATGATGCCCTGCACAGGCATGTTGACGGGAAAGATGGAGCGGGACCACGAGTTGCGTTCCCTTGCCTGAGGGCGATCGGGTCTCTTTTAAATATTTTATGAACGAGAAATCGGTGAGCCCGAGAGACACCGCTTTCGGTTAAGGCCTTGAAAGTGGGGCCTACCTTGATGTATGTGTTGTATATCCATGCCGTCCATCCATTTTTCCAGCTCATTTTAGGGCATGGGATCTGAAAGAAGAAGTAGATCCAAATCTAAGGTGGACCACACCACAGGAAACAGTGGTGACTGAATGCACACCATTAAAAACTTCCTAAGGCACGACCACGATGTTTACTGCCATTCAACTTGTGACAAGGGCATACAGTACTTGATGAAGGGAAAACACAAATATCAGCTTCCTTAAAAATTATTAATGATGGGCATTCGATCACCACTGTTTCCTTAGGTGTGGGCCACCTTAGATTTGGATCGCTTCATTTTTGGGCTCATGCGTTAAAATGAGCTTTAAAGAAATAAAAAAAAAAAAAGTATGAGTGGCATAAATATACAACAAATACATCAAGACTAGGTCCTACCCTACTAAAGCCAATCTTTTCCATGATGGGAGATGGGAAACTTGTAATTATACTTTTTGTTACTCACTTTAACAGCAGCCTATCATTCAATCAAATCCTATTAGATATTATAGTATCCAATCTATGTCCATGGTACTTAGGCATATAAAGCTTCCTGCCATTATTAGGCTACATTTAGAATACCATACAGGTTATAATGCGCCCTACTTGCATCGGTGTACCTATACATCTAATCAATCAATTTAGACTATCCATTAGGTCAAACATACATTTCACGGGATACCTTTCAAAAATTGCACTCTGTTAACCATCATAATCATCTGATCAATAGCCACAAATATATATTTGGTAGGTCCATTTGTAATCTCAACATGGAATTGTACAAGGGTGTTTGTACATCGATTTGGGCCCACCAATGAAAAGTTTCATTGTAGATAAGCCACTGCTCGAAGATATTGTTGATCTCATACCATTGGTTATAGTCCCCACTGCTATAACTTTTGGGTTTTGGCCCAATTTCAAATTAAGCCCACTTTTTTTGTGGTCACAAATTCTAAGCTGGTTGTAACTCATGAGCACTATGTTATGATGAATTATCTGTTTTCAAAATACAATAGAGTAAAACATGTTTTGAAAATTTTAGATTATTAAATTAAGTCTATTTTTATTATCTTATATTTCTAAAAACATAAAAAATTAATAAACGATTTCATACTTGTATAAAAGAAATATATGATTTTTGTTGTTGTTGATCTTTTAAAGTAAGAAGTCTCTCCCTAATCCATTGCAAATGGATGAAATGTGGAGAACCAATGTGTGTTAGCCCTTTAGTCCATATGCTCCAAGTGTGTGCACGTGTGAGATATGCGTGCAACTCTCTCTCTCTCTCTCTCTCTCTCCACATGAGGCCTAAGGTGGCTTAGGTGTCAAGGGAGAAGTTAGGTTTCCAAGGAGACCACATATAATGCTCTGTCATCTTATAAACTTCGGTGTACCTTGCTAGTTTAGCTATCTTTTTTCTATGCACCCTAATTAATTAATCTCTCTACTTTTCATGGTCAACATCTTTAGTAAACACTTATACCGGTCTAAGAAATGGATTAACGGATCTTAACCATTAAATGTCAATCAAGTATGGTTTAAAATAAGTCAAAAGTTAGAATTAAAAGTTAATAGTTGAAATTAATAATCAACCGATTAAAAACCTTAGATATGTTGGTTAACCTTTAAAACACTTGATAAACAGTTCAAACCATAAAATTAGCCCACTAATAATGTCTAGGGTAATTAAGTAGATCCCTTGTTGAATTTCATGATCTTGAAGCTTCGAATGTATACGCCCAAGCACACCTTCTTTTATTGGCCACACGGTCAGTCTTATGGAGTAAATCAAAGAACATTCACTTAAAGCCTCCCCATCCATACAGCCTTATGTCTAGGGCTGTCAACGACACAGATCATGATCCGTATCCGATCTAGATTCGCTCCAATTTAATTGGATTCGGATCAATAATCGAATCATTGGGTCGGATACAAATACCCAAAGACGATCCGTTTAATATTCGGGTCGGATTCGGATCAACCTTGATCCGGCCGGTTAACGACCCTGATTAAAAAAAAAAAAAAAACAGTCGTCTCCTTCGTCTCTACTCTCCACGCATGGGCTATACCATATTCAGATATCGGGTCGGATCATATTCGGATCGGAAACGGATTTCAAAATATTTAAATGGGTCGGGTTCGGATCATATACTAGTGATCCGAATCGGATTTGGGTCGGATTCGAGTCAGATATATCCTTAATCGGATCGGATACGGATCATCACTGATCCGGCCCGTATCTGACCCGTTGACAGCCCTACTTATGTCTATGAATTTTTCAAAACTAATGCATTTACAAGTCTTTTTAATTTAGGCATGATGGATCTTTTAGTCTAAATACTTGTCATCGATCCTACCAATGTAAGTCTCCAAAGGTTTCACTAAGGTACCTATGTTCATGAAAAATTTACACTCTCATATAGGGTAAGGCTAAGGAACATAAACTCATTATGCTTAACAGTGGAGACTATTCATCCCAACACCAAGATGGTCTCCCTGTACAAAATGATCGTCATCTGAATACCACAAGTTTGTCCTAGAACTGTATAGTCATGGCCAGAGAATTAAGATTCATGCCCCAAAATTCTCCCTTGGCAAGTGAACATTTAATTCAATCTCAAGTGCCCGAGAATAGCTAAAGGAATTCTTCTCAGCTTCATTAAACTGAGTATGTTCCAAAAACATTAATGAGGCCAATGAATGAATAAATCATATATTTAATCGAGATGAAATGCAATATCGCATTAGTTTTTCAAGGCATAACCTCAATAATCTCTCAATACTCTAAAATCAATTCACTTTTATACGCAGTTTCATATTATGAACATGGTTATTAAAATGACAAATAGGCAAAGCCCTCATCATATGATCTGTTACAATATATGTTGATGCTACCTACAAAATCTCAATAATCTTGTCCTCTACATATCCTTGCATATAATGCGGTACTTTTATCAACATGCTTAGCTTTCCTTTATTATCAAGATTCCTTATATTTTGCAACCATACCATTGTTGTCGTAGCAAATAGGCAACTGCCGATCAATCATTGGGACACCACATAGCTCTAAGGAAAACTTCTTAAGTTATTGGCTTCCTTAGACACTTTACTTGTGGTTATATACTCTACCTCCGTGGTGGAATTCACAATGCACTTCTACTTGGCGTTCCTCCAACTGACAGCAACACCCGCTATCAAGAATATGTACCCACTCGTCGATCAGCTAGTATTAGGATTTGCCTGAAAGTTTGGATCGATATATCTAACTAGAAACATATCAATATGTCTATAAATGAAGACGAGGTCATTCATCCTCTTAAGTATTTATGATATGCTTGATAGTTGTTTAATGATTCATGCTTAAATTACTTTCATATCGACTAACTGTTTAGGGAATTACTTGAAAAATCAATGTTTAGTTGCTCATTAACCCATTTTATATGATTTATAATTCATTGGTTTATTTTGCACAAAACATGTTTATCATTATAAGTTTATTCTTTAAAACTTTTACATTGAACATATCGACTTGTGGCTAGGGAGAGATGTGATCCATGAATCTTAAAGCCTTGGCCATAATTATACAGATAGTTGGATAAACTTATAGCATTCAAGTTGGTTATTCTATTTAAGAACACTAACTTGATGTTAAGATGAACAGTCTCCACTATCAGGCCTAACTCAATATTAACGTGCCTTCACCCACATGAGTATATGAGTATGTCATGAGTAGTTTTCTATCTTAGAGCTTTTGGCTTGGGGCCTTTACTTACTCACATTGGTAGGATCACTTACAAATAACTAACCTAGGAGGCCCATCATGCCCATACTAGAAGACACTTGCGGTTGCATTAACTCCACGTAGTCAAGTGGCTTGACTTGAGGATGAATAGATGAAGAGATCCTAATTGAATCTACTTTAACATAGTTTATGTGGCTACTCAAAAGCTAATAAAGTGGGTGTGGGTAAATAATTTCATCAGGGTCATCAAAGTCCATAAATTCAACACAAGATCCACTTTGTTTGCCTCAGGCATTAGTAAGTAGATTAATTATGATTTAGACCGTTTACCAAGTGTTTTAAGGGTTAGCCAACACACCTATAATTTTTTAATGGTCAATCATAGAGTTTTCATTGTAACTTTGAGTTTTAAATATTGACTTATTTTTAAACTCTACTTGATGGACTCCAATGGTAAAATATATCGATCCACTCTTTTGGACGACATGAGATTGCTGAAAGATGGTGATTATAGATAGTGGAGGGACTTGGATGGTTGGGGTGTATGGATTAAAAATGTAAATAAATTTTCTTCATAGTAGGGTACACTGAAACTCATATGATAATGGAACACTATACTAGGTGCACCTCTTGAAACTCTTAGCCTTTATATTTCAGATCCTATATAGGATTGAATGGGTAGAGAAACTCTTGAATATCCAATCCCCCTGGACGTTCATACTTAGAGAGATAGCTGGAGAAAGAGAGAAAATATTTGATATCCCCATCTCTCATCTCCCATCACACATGTGCATACCCCTTCTTTAGGTGTAGGATCCATTTCTCAAATCATTTAGGTAAGATCTTAGACCTTATGAAAAACCTAATACAAATATTCACCATTTTACATCTGTAATAGATTAAGAAGATGCTCTACATTCGAAGATCAACGGTGGTTGTATGAACTCTTAATGAATTGTTTGCATTTATTTTTGAAATATGACATGATCATAACCGTGGTCAATCGATTTAATTAAAATCAAATTTTAATTTTTTTTATCCTATTGTGTTTCTATTAAAACCAGTCACTAATTACTTCCAGTACAAAAGCAATGTCCGGCCTCATACACTTTGTCTATATATATTATAGGGAATCTTCTTCATGGCTTACAAGCTCTATTGAGGTCTTAAGATGCATTACAATAATACTATCTTATATCGATAGATTTTTTTGCCGCTATATATAAAAAATTTGCAGTTATAATTTACAAAGGCTAATCAATGGTTGAATAAGTATTTGTCATTGTTGTCGTTGTCGCTATATATTGTGGTGAAAATATCCGCTGGTATATACCATTAAAATATAGCGATGATCCCTATAGTCCATCGCAACTGTCATTATAGTAGCGGATATATCTGTCGCTATAGGTGTTGCTAATCACATATTAATACATTGGAAGATTATACTATCTGTTGCGAACGTCATTGATAGTGGCGAAAATATCTGTTGTTGTGTCTTGCTAATAACATATTAATATACTAATTGATTACATTTTTCACCGCCACAATCACTTATAACGGTGGGCATGTCCATTGTTGTAGGTATATATATCACATATTAGTACACCAGCTGAATATAATTCTTTCCGTCACAGACATTTATAACGATAAAAAAACAAAAAATATAATCTGCTAGTACATAGTCTAGTATGAAAAATATAATAGCCGCCTGCTACAGGGAACTGCTATATTTTATAAAAAGAAGAATATCAAATCGAAATTTCTTTTATTATTATTTTTTTACCAAACTCTTCATAACCAACAAGAGAGTTACATACATACTTATCATAGTGATAGGTTTCAATTATTGTAGTTTATCATCATTAAACTTGTACTGTAATTTATTTTATTTTCTTCATGTTTAGTTGAATGTAAAAAGGAAGGAGAAACAATTAGTATGTACGAGCTCCATGAAAAGAAAATATATATTAATGTAAGACTCAACTAATAAATTTATACCTGTATAATAAAGATCATCTGTTAGTAGGTTAGGCTAACCAAAATAGGTGAGTCTAAGTTATTAATAGAAAATCGTTATCATGCAGTAATAAGTCTATTGGTTGAATTTGGCACTAAAGATGTACATTTTTTTATAGAACTTGTACAGCCTCGAATTTTCAGGATTTATTTAGAATTTTTTGAAATTTTATTTTAATTTGATTTTAATTAAATATCGAGCATTCATTTTGATTTTAAAATAACAGATCAACTATGAGAGTTTTGATAGGCGACCCTTTACAAAAATCTCTTAGAATAATGTCATGAACGACGTATAAGGTTGAATTTCTTAAAACTCACTTTTTTTCGATATTTACGAAAATGACATTAGTTAAACTTATGTTAAATCTGCGTTTTTATGTATGTTAGTTTTTCATGATCAATTTGACGCAAAACTTTATACATAAACTATCGGGCATATTTTAACCATACACGATTAATTTCACCTATTGGATCATCTTAGAAAGGCCCTGATCATAAACTAGCCCTTTATGGCCCACCCAAGTTTCAAACCAGTTCAATCAAAGTTTTTGTATGATTAATATAGTGAGTTCGACCTAGTGATGGGTGGATCTCATAGGAGAACCACCATATGGACCCGACTCGAAATCAGCCCAAAATGAGCAACTTCCATATTGAAGGTGACTTATGTTGTCAGTGTGAAATCACGTTATTTAAAAAATATATATCAATGTTAACCGAGGGGTCTACTTTACACTCATGCCGCCCCACCTATGGACCCCACTTTCTTGATCTAATCTGTCCATCATGTTGACCATGTGGCCATCTACCCATATACCAAAAATCTCCCCTATCCATTGCCAATGTTAGTCGCAGCGACTCTCCAAAAATGACAAAAATCATAAAAGGTACATTGTACAAAACTTGACCATTTGATATATGGTGTGAACCAAACCTCGATCTGACATAGTGTACCCCATCATAGGTGTGTCTAACTCCAAACTAACAACCATAATGTTGACAATCCTAAAAAATAAGATTTCTTTTCTCCAAATCTTGTCTTTTATAAATTTCTATTTTGGTAATATCGCGGAAGGTAGCCACTTTGGCCTTCCGCACATTCCAATATAGGTTCCATCTGAAAAATTCAAACCAACCATCCTGTTCCCAACATGGCCATTTGCTTATACCCCAAATGTCCCTCCAATATAACGTGTATGTAATCTGTAATCTAAGAAAAAAAAATAGCAGTTTCATTGTTTTGCAAAAAATGGACAGATTTACAGCATTGCTGTATTTTGCGTATTGTGAAATCTCTAGGACTCCATTTAGGGATCTAGTTCATCTATTTGATAGTTCAAGATGTCATTTAGTAGATCCCTAAGTCTCGTGCCATTTTGATGGGTAACGAGGTCATGCGAATCGTCGGAAGTCAGTCTGTCCAAGAGGCTAACTTCCAATCCGAGTTGTATTAAGAGCACCCTTGTACTAATCCGATTTTAGGATTTGACACCTCTTATTTAAGCATCCATTAGGGCTAGTAGGGTACATCAAAACCCCCTCTTTCATCCCTAACCATCTAGAGAGAGAAAGCCAACCACTCTTCATCATCATTCTTTCATCTTCCTTCTCCAGTTTTCACTCCAAGCTTTCGAAGAATTCATCATTCTTCTTTAAGTCGAGATCTTCTTCTAGATTAAAGAATTTCTTTAAGTTAGTATGATAGTTGTATAACTTCATGGTGGATGTTGTCTCATTTGTTGTTATACTTCTTTTCTCTTCATATGATTATATATTTTGGGACATAGGTGCTTAAGAATGCATTATTCTCATCACTCGATGATGTAAACGTATATGGGACAAAATATTGGGTTGTTGTTACACATATGGGGTTGTGTAATCTCCTTAGAAGGAACCACCATACATTCCGTATAACATTGGAAGCTTATTTGTAAAGCCTATTGAAGATCCTATTATTTTGTATTTCATGATTGCAGTAATATGGATGAACCCTTATATGTGATGATGAATATCAGGATTGTTCGGTTAAAAGGTTGCCCTATACTGAGACGACGCTATTAGACTGTTCGGTTAAATGGTCACCCTAACCCGTGGTAGTGATATCAGACCGCCCGATTAAGTGGTTGGTAAATCATTTTCTTTTATTCTTCTAATTGTTTATAGATCTTTATGAAGCTATGAGTGTACATGTGTTGTCATGAACCCTGGTGGTACGGCCAGTCATCATTGAGTGCGGCTACTTTGGTGGATGATGAATCATGTAGATGGTTATGGTGGTACCTAAGGTTAATTACACGTTAATTGGTTGTGCCAAACTATTAATAATAAAGGATTGGCTAATCTCATGCATACAATTAGCTCCATGTGGGTGTACGAAATTAGAATAGGCTAGAGCGTTCGACTTCTCTCATACACTGCCTCGTGAAATTTGGGCTATGAGTGTCCCACTTTTCACTTGGTTGAAAAAAAATGATGTGCCTGCGTGTCTTAGAAATTCTGGCGGTATATTCAAGGAATCCTACACTAGGTCATACATTGCATTAAATAAGTATTATGGTTGTTATGTTATATTTTCATGTGATTATTGTGCGAACCTTGAAGAAGTTCTTCACTGTACCGCTTTCGATAGTTTTCTTTGTGGAAAAACAATATAGCTTATGCAGGTGACGATCCACTGGAACCCGAGCCACAAGGAGATAATTATGAAGGCTCGTGGGAGCAGATGGTGGAAGATGAGGCCAATGTAGCCTAATATTGATTTAAGTTTTCAACAGGTAAAGATATATTTTTGGTAATAAGTCCCAGTAGGTGGACATAGATGAGAAATCGTATGATACTCAGACTTAGGGTGCACACGGTTCGATTCGGTCCAATTCTGTGGTGAAACTAGAACCGAACCGTTCCCAACGGTTTCAAAAAATTTGAAACCAAAATTGGAACGTTAGCACCCCAGAATCGAACCAAAATCGAATCGATTTTTTCAATTCGATTTCAGTTCGGTTCTACAGTTTTATGCTTTTTATAATCTACCCCAATTGCATTGGATTCCTTGATGCAATGCAATTTGTTTGTTGGATCTACACCGTCCATCCTCATTGCTAGGCAATGTTTAGGTGGGTTATATTAAAATAAATCAAATAGATCTAAATTTTAAGTTGACTACTTGACATGAAATAGTGAGGGTTGAACACCTAGGGTTTGGTTCCAAGGTTCGATTCCACAAAACCCTAAACCGAAAATCGAACCGAACTAATCGGTTCTTTGATTTTCTGAATCGGAACCGGCGCGATTCAGAACCGGATCAAACCGAACCGAACTAACCAGTTTTGGTCCGATTTACCAGTTCCACCAGTTCCATGTGCACCACTACTCAGACTTCTTTAAATAAAGCGATATTATTTGATAACTTAGTTTAAATAATGAAATAATTGTTAAATATGTATCGCGGAATTTAAACGGATCGTACAGTCCATTCAGATATGGGGATTAAGAAAACCTAAATCATAACTCGTAACTGGAAGAGACGTCATAGCCGTAGATCAAATGCCGTAGTCTTCCGCCCCTTACACCTTTAGGAAAGCACCGAGATGGGATGTAGAGCTTCCAACGTGTGCAGGATTGGGGACCCAGCCCTGTTTATATAGATATATGGGTTGAGGAGTTTGTAACCCATCGAAACCCCTCTACCCTAAACTCCACACGAATTTGAGTATCCTAATCCCACTATAACAGTGTGCGTGCATCATAGGTCTAGCGCACTGCCCCCTACATGAATTTAGATTAATCACGTCTTTAGTAGGGTCTACTGGTATGCCCGACCATCAAATCCAGCCCTTAGGTAAATCCAGTCCGTTGATCAATTAGGCCCACTTTACATAAAATCTTACATTCTCCCACTTGGGCCACATTGATCAGTGTCAGAATTTTTTTTTTTTGAAAAATACGTTTTTATTTTTAAAAAAATATATCTGAATGGTTAACCAATGTTGGATCATACGAGCAATGCTAAAACAATCTGGTCCATCAAGATTTCTAATATAGGATCGCGGTAGCTTTCACAACATTTAACAGCAAAGTAAGACTAAGCACGATCACAAATAACATCAGCCTTAACGACATAGATTATGGATTAGGAAGTATGGTATGAGGATTACACACGCAGTGTGATCATATGTGCCTATCCTCAAGAGGTCCTGGAGCTTTAATATGTTTCCAATGAAACATAACTTTAGTTCCACTTACTCGAAATAAATTGCGCATACTTGAAGAAAAGTAGAAAATTAACTATATATTAGAATTATCAAAACTTTATAAATGAGATCTCTTTAATGTAATGTATGAACCATGCTCAACTCCCACTAACTAAATACATCTGTGGGATCAATGATTCCCATGGATGTCGCATGTTCCTGAAATAGAGTGATAAGGAGTCATTTAGTGAGCGGATTCGTAATCATTTGTTTAGTGCTAATGAATTCTATAGATACCAGATGCTTGTCAACTCTTCTTTTACAACAAAATTCTTAATGTCAATATGCTTGACCTTGATGAGTGCCTATTGTTGTTAGAGAAAGAAACCGCAACTAAGTTGTCACAAAACATTCTCAATGGTTTTGAGATATGCTCCAATACCCGCAAACCTGAGAAGAAATACTGTAACCATCATGCCTGATTCGATGCTTCATGACAAGCAATAAACTCAGCTTCTATAGTAGATGAGGCTGTTGTCGACTGTTTCACGCTTTTCCAAGACACAGCCCCTCCAACCATTATGAAGATGTAGCCTGAGGTAGACTTCTTTATGTCAGCATAGCCAGCATAATATGCGTCTAAGTACCCAATCAATTTCAAATGGTCAGACCTTCTGTATGTGAGTGCGAAGTCCTTTGTCCTTTGCAGGTAGCGCAACACCTTCTTTGCAGCTATCCAATGCTGCATCCCTGGATTGGAAAGATACATGCCCAACATTCCAACTGCAAAAACAATGTCCGGTCACGTACAAACTTGAGTATACATGATACTCCCTACTACTGACGCATACGGAATATCCTTCATTCGATTCTTTTCCAAATCATTCTTAGGACATTGGAACATGCCGAATTTATCACCCTTTACAATGGGTGACTATCCAGGAGCACAGTTTTGCATGACATACCTTTCAAGTATCCTATCAATATAGGGCCTCTGTGATAGGCTAAGCAGTCCACGCGATCTGTCACGGCGTATCTCAATGCCAATGACATAAGAAGCATCACCAAGATCCTTCATCTCAAAATTTTGAGACAAGAACTTCTTGGTATCTCTCATCATCCTAATGTCACTGCTAGCCAATAGAATGTCATCAAAATACAAAACCAATATGACAAACTTGTTCCCACTAATTTTGACGTAGATATACTCATCTGTAATGTTTTCTGCAAAACCATATGAGAAAATTACTTCATGAAACTTTAGGTACCACTGTCATGATGCTTGTTTCAACCCATAGATGGATTTCTTGAGTTTGCACACCATATGTTCTAAGCCATCGGCTCTAAAACCTTCAAGTTGCAACATGTATAGGTTCTCATGTAAATCTCCATTGAGAAACGCAATCTTAACGTCCATCTGGTGCAACTCCAAATCCATATGAGCTACAAGAGCCATTATGATCCTGAATGAGTCTTTCTTAGATAATGGTAAGAAAGTCTCATTAAAATCAATGCCTTCTCATTGGTTAAAACACTTTGCAATAAGTCTGGCTTTATATCTTTTGACATTACCCTTGGAGTCCCGTTTGGTTTTAAATACCCATTTACAACTAATCGACTTTATTCCTTGGGGTAATTTAATAAGATCTCAAACTTTATTGTCCCTCATGGATTTCAATTCATCTTTCATGGCATCAATCCATTGAGAAGAGTTAACACTCTGTTTGGCTTGTGTAAAGGATTCAGGGTCATTTTTCACTCCTATGTCAAACTCGTGTTCCTGCAAATACATGATGTAATCATTTGGAATTGCAGGCCTCTTCTCTTTGTCTGATCTCCTTAATGGCTCGCTTTGATTTTTGTTTCCTTTTTCAGTAAATTGTATAGGAGGTTCATCGTGGTGATCTGCAATGACTGTAGGATTTATATCCACGTGATCTTGAATGGTTGTGACAGGAATCATACCTCTCTTCTCCTCAAATACAAATTTTTTTATATTTGTACTCCCACTGTTTTCAGTGTCCTCAATAAATCTGGCATTCCCAGTCTCAACAATCCTGATAGAATGGGAGGGACGGTAGAATTGATAGCCTTTTGATCTTTTTGGGTATCTTATAAAGAAACAACTTATAGTTTTAGGATCGAATTTCTTTTCTTGCGGGTTATACACTTTAGCCTCAGCGGGACATCCCTAAACATGGAGGTATTGGAGACTTGGTTTTCTCCCATTCCACAACTCAAAAGGTTTTTTCATTATAGCCTTACTAGGGATCCTGTTGAGGAGATGTACTGCAGTTTTAATCGCATCACCCCACAGAAATTCTGGTAATGTCGAATTGCTGATCATGCTATGCACCATGTCCATTAAGGTGCGATTGCACCTTTCAGCTACACCATTCTACTCTAGAGTTCCAGGCATAGTGTATTTAGCGAAGGGTCTTGGATTACGTCCTGATTCGTCATATCTGTCATATTATTCACCACCATGGTCAGATCTAACTACTTTAATTTTTTTATCAAGTTGATTTTCAACTTCGGCCTTATAGATTTGAAAAGCATCCAGGGCATTTGATTTTTCCTCTATAAGATAGAGGTATACAAAATGAGAGTAGTCATCTATGAAAGTGATAAAGTATTTGTGTCAACTCCAAGATGCTATAGGGAATGGACCACAAATGTCCGTATGTATCACTTCCAAGAGTCCTACACTCTTCGTTGCACCTTTCTTCCTTATTTTTGTCTGTTTACCTTTAATACAATCTGTGCATACTTTATAGTCGGAGAAATCTAAAGAATGAAGAATTCATTCCCACATTAGCCTTTCCTATCTCTCACGAGAGATATGGCCTAATCGCCTGTGCCACAACATGGAGGAATTTTTATGCTCCAACTTTCGTTTAGATCCCACTTTATTTCTATGCTGGGCATTCACATTATAGATGTGTGAGACATCAAAGTCTAATGGGTATAGGTTATTCACCATAGAGCCAATGCCAACAATAATTGAATCAAAATAAATAATCAACTTTTTATTCTCAAATTTAAACGAATATCCTAAGTTGTCTAAACGAGAAATAGAAATCAGATTACGCCTTATAGAAGGCACACAAAAAGTATCAACTAGATCCAACGAATGACCTGACCTTAACCTAAGCCTATAGGCCCTGACTGCTTTCACATCAACTTTAACGCCATTGCCTACGTAAACTGAGCGTTCTACATCAGTTGGTGGCTGGCTCTGCAGCAAGTCCTGCACAGAAGTACAGATGTGAATAGTTGTTCCCAAATCTATCCACCAGCAATTTACTGGCACATCAGTTAAATTAGATTGAAAACAGACCAAGATAGTGTTATTATCATTCTTTATGAGCCATTGCTTATACTTTATGCAGTCTTTCTTCTGATGGCCCGGCTTCTTGCAAAAGAAGTAATTATTGTTCTTAGCCCGCTTATTGTTCGATCTATTTGATCCATTCTCATGTTAATTGCCTGTAGGAGGTCCTAAGGATCCCTTATTAGAACCTTGTTTTCTTTTTCTTTTTTCATTATATCCATGTCCATTTCCATGTCCTGATGTTACTAGATTAACATTCAGTAACTTGCCTAGTTGCTTGATCTTATCCTTCTCTTGGACGCACTGAGAAAATCAGTTCATCCAATGTCCATTTATCTTTTAGCGTGTTATAGTTCACAAGGAACGTTCCATATTGAGGAGGTAGGTTGTTCATGATCAAGTGAACCAATTGATCATGTTAGTGCACTTTTCTGTGGCATACTAGTGCACCTTGTTTGTCAATCACTTGCGTCAGTGAGTCTACTGTCAGTTGAGCCTAATGAAGACGAAGACTGAAGACTCAAGTGGCCCCGCTGCATCAAGGAAGAAGATTCAGGTAAAAGTGATGCCTTGGTGCCTTAACCTTGACCAAAACCCAACCCCTTTGCTTCTTTGATGACCTTGACCATCTTAGGAATACTCTTAGTCATCATAAATTGGCCCTAGGTGTCCCAAAAGTGCACCCAAACCGTGGCCAATGCAATGGGTTATGAGAGAGGAGGGTCAGCGAACACTCAGGCTGAACCCAGGCCTGTCCAACCGGTCACGACCGGTCGGCTGGACTGGACCGACCGGTCAAGACCGGTCAGACAGGCCCAGTCCAGTCACAGCAGCAGCAGGCCATTAGGGCCGACTGGTCGTGACCGGTCGGGCAGCCTCCCCCTCTTGACAGATTGCACTCTGTCTTCACTGGCCTTTGGCCGACCGGTCGGGACCGGCTGGGACCTGTCGGCAGAGCCATTTTTTACCCGTTTTATGACCGTTGGAGCTCGTTTTTCCTATATAAGGAGCTCGGTTTTTGGGCATTGTAGAGAGGGTTTTGAGAGCCTATTCCCCACACCTGTTGTACATCATATGAGGCCTCAAAGAGGAGGGTTTCAAGTCATATCCCTTGTGTTTTAAACACAAGTGTGGGCATTCAATTGCAATCTAGAGATGACTTGATTCCTCTCTCTATTCTAGAGGTGAGACACTATTCCATATAGGTTTATCCCTTATCCAAGACCTCTAGAAGACCCTCTAGGTGAATCTCCTAGTTAGAACAAGCTACATATCCCATGTAGGAGATTAAACCATCCTCCTATCACCTTGGGCATCTCAAAGGCATCACATGCAAGGTGTTTGATCAAGTATGGCTGAGGCATTGGCGACGCAACGGCAACACGATCGTGGGAGCAAGGGAAGCTGATTAAAGCACGGGAGAGCGGAGATCAAGCAACCCGAACAGGCACTAAACAAGGGGCTCATCCGACAAGTAAGGTTGTCCTTTTTTAGAGTCCATTTAGAGTTTGTTTGTCAAACTCAATCTAGGGACGTTAGCCGTTCCTTGGCCTGTTTGCCGGGCCTAAACTAAGTCTCCAAGGGGGAGCCTCCGTCACGGGAGTGAACTTGAGTCGGGTTGAGAGTTAGCCTATGTCCAAAACTCCGTTTGGGTTGAGAGTTAGCCCTTTGTCGAAAACTTCGGTTACGGTTGAGAGGTGAACCGGTAAAACCTCCGTGTAAAGGTTGAGAGGTGAACCTCATTTAAAACCTCCGATAGTGAATGCCAGTGTGCTCAAAGGTGTTGAGTACTTGAACCGGGAGTGGAGTAGACAAGTAGTCGAACCACTATACATGCTTGTGTTTGTGATTGAATTGAGCACATTAATATCTTAGCATTGTTAGTTTAATTGTCTTATTATGAATGCTTGATAGGAATGTATGCTAGGCACTAATTAGGCACATCCACACACAAGATGTACTTTCACTAGTTGTATAGACTTGAGCTCATTGATCCACTCTCATAAGTCTACATAGGTTGCATAGGTTAGGAGCTTGATTAGTTAAATCTTTTGATTACCTATGCAGCTTTAGACTAGGTTGTTTAGTGCTTTATCATATGCTAGTCTTGTGATTGGACCCACTTAGGCTTAGAAGCCGAAGTGTTCTTGCTTACTTAGTGTAGACACCCCACCTTCGGCTACACTGTTGGTAGAGATAGCTAGATGAATGGAGGACCATACCCCCAAATCACAAGTCCAAACTCAGCCAAACTCACCCTTGTAAGCCCCAATCCATAGCCCAATTCAAGCCTGAACCCAAGTCAACCCACCCCTAAACATCAGCTTGAAAAACCCCCATAAGAAAAGCCAGTAAAAAAATCCTAAAAAAGTCAAACTCACTGAGTTAACCCACTGAGTCAACCCGCTGAGTTAACCTGTTGAGTCAACCCGCTGAGTCAACCCGTCGAGTCAAAACACTGAGTCAACCCGCCGAGTTAAATCACCGAGTCGACCCGCTGAGTCAACTCACCGAGTCAACCCACCGAATCAAACATCAACCCCGAGAAATGACCGTACCACGCTCTTGAAATCGAGGAACGTCCGTACGGGCGGCCCACAGCGGGCCGTCCAAAAATATTTAGGGGTTCTGCCACTGCCCGCTGCTATAAATACCCCCCTCCCCTTCTCATTTCAAGACAATCCCAGTCAGAGAGAGCTCGCCCGTTCCGAGTTTCCTTCTCCACCCTTTAGCCCATTTTTCCACCAAGGAGAGCCCGAGTGAGGAGAGCCTAGCCCTGGTCCAGCCTAGCCTGACCACTGGCCCAAGTCTCCCAAGCCATCCAAGTCTTGATCCAGCCACTCGAAGCCAATCCTTGCGACACCTCCGTCCATCTAGCTGTTCCTTTCCAGCATCATCTTATTCGCATCTAGCATAAGTGCAACATTTACTTTTCTTCCAACCCCCCTACTTCACTACAAGCACTTTGATTATTCAAATACATAGCATGCATCTCGCATAAAGCACCTGTTAGTTCAAGCGTATGCTCTGGACTTGCCTGTTAGTGGAACCTGCCCATCAGAAAGTCTTACTGTTCAGACCTGCATTCATGTACATATCACTACAAGCACTTTGATCATTCAAACACACAGCATGCATCATCTCGCATAAAGCACCTGTCAGTTCGAGCGTATGCTCTGGGCTTGCCTGTTAGTGGAACCTGCCCATCAGAAACTCTTACTGTTCAGACCTGCATTCATGCATCTTGTTATCTATGAGAATGTACGAGGATTAAAACAGACTTTCAAGTGTTAGTTCGATTCTGTGAAGTAGAGACCGTACTTCGGTACGGGCAATGTGTGGGGTGCTTAACCTGTTCCCACCCTGTAACCGTGATCCCTTACCTCGAATCTCAGGCCGCAGATCAAAAGGAGTCATTTTAGAGGAAGGAATCTTCGGATCCCCTTCTCTAACGTTTCTACAGGGTCTAGCCGAATGTAGATTCGAAGTAACTGGCTAGTGGCGACTTTGGTCTTATATAAACTCATTTAAACACATTCAGCTTAACACGACAACCAAATAAAGCCCTCGAGAACGAGGCAAGCCAGTGGCACAAACGGCGATTCGCACTCACGCATCCTCTCATTCTTTTCCTGAAAGGGAAGGGACAAGAACATCGTGTGGGAGCACGGAACGGCGAGGGTCCACAGAATGGCGACTCCACTGGGGATGAGCTAGTCCCACTAGTCGTGATCCGACTTGAAAAACAGAATCCTTCCCGTACTTGAAAGTCACTAATCCTCATACAATCTCATCTGCATAGCACTCTACCCAAAACAAACAAAAAAATAGAAAATCCCAAAACAAAAAAAAAGAAGAAAATCCCAAAACCCAAAAAGAGTATAGTCCTCACCATTGCGCCTCCTCGGGCTCAACGTGTTCGGAAACAACTTCCCTTCTGCAGCATAATCCGCACTCGGGCACAGCAAGCCATGTCCAACCACGAAGAAGAAACTCATCTCTTCCCTGCTCTTGAAATGACCGAAGCGCAACCTCCAGCGCAACAGTCAATTGAGAATACGCGAATCATACAAGAATTGGCACAAGGAATGAGGGCAATGCAAGAAATGCTCTTGCAATTCATGCAAGCACAAGCCACCGCAGCAGCCAACAATCAGGTTGGCCCAGTTCAGCAATCTCAGCAGCCATGCCGGGTCCTTCTGGCCTCCAGTTCAAATCAAGCATAACCATCGGAGTCAGCCCAAGACTACCGACAGCAGCCGTCTCAGCCCTTCGCTATGGGGCATCCTCTTCAATACCTCCCCGCGACGACAGGGCCATCTCAGAGCACTCCTGTCGCAGGGACTTCCAGTCAGCTTCCAGTCAATCTTGCAAACAATAGTCTCAGTAGATCTCAGCATGTCCCTACCGAGGGGACCCCTTTTCAATTTCAGCACATCTCCGCCAATGGGATTTCAATTCAATTTCCAGCAACAAGGACAGCACTGGCAAATGCCCACAATGGGGGTCAGTGTCAAGCCCACATCAATCAGCGGACAGTGGCGAATACCCAACAAGGGGGTCACTTCCCAACATCTCAGCCTCCTGTAAAAAGGAGCACTTTTCAATTCCAGCACATCCCCGCCGATGGGATTCCAGTTAATTTCCAGCAATCTTCAATTCAGCAAACTCCAGTTAATTTCCAGCAATCTTCAATTCAGCAAACTCCAGTTAATTTCCAGCAAGTTCCAGTTCAACCTTCAGTACAATCTCCAATGTAGCTACAATCCTTTCAAGCACAAGTTCATCAGAACCCAGTTCAGTCATCAAATTAACTTCAGCAACCCGCGGTTGCTTTTTAGCAAACCCATAGGGTCGAAGACATCGACCACTATGCTGAAGAAGAACGTGCCTTACTCCAAGAGGCACCAGTCGCTCGAACAGATCATTCAGGATTGGACAAGTTGCGGGAGCAATTCCAGATCTTGCAAAATCAACTTCAGCGACAACAAGGAATCGATCTACCTTCCACCAAGTTCAGAGACTAATGTCCTTTCCCAGATGCTCAAGTACCTCAAAACTTTGAGGTACCAAAATTCAAAAGATACGATGGCAACGGTTGTCCCACAGCACATCTCAAGGCCTTCTGTGGAGAGCTGAGTGTAATCTCAGGAAATGAAGGGGCCCTCATTCGTTTGTTCCAAAAATCTCTGAAGGGCAATGCCCTAGATTGGTACACCTCATTGGACTACCACTGCATCAGGACGTGGGAACAGCTTTCCCAGGCTTTCGTCGACAGATTCGCATACAATCTCAACATGGCACCCAGAAGAGCCGACCTCGCAGCTCTCAGGCAAAGGAGTGATGAAACCTATCAGCCTATGTAGGACGTTGGCGAGCTATGCCAGCCAGAATGCGGACGCCTATCAACGACGAAGAACAAATCTCCATGATTGTTCATTCAACATATCCTGGCATATCTGGATATCTCATCTCGCATCCATATGCGAATTTCTCACAGTTGATCCGTGCCGGAGAGCAAGTCGAAGCAGGAATCCGTGCCAGGACAATCTCCCCATGGCCTCACCAAGCCACTCTAGTCAAAAGGAACAGAGTGGAGGGAAGACCTATCGGATATGGGAATGGAAACCGAAGCGGTTCTCCTCCCCGCCCGACAGAGGTAAACAACATCAATACCACCGCTCAGGGTAATCAATACGCTCCCCCACAGGGACATCAACAGCGTCAGCAGAATCAGGTTCAGCACCAACCACAGAGGTATCAGCCATGACCAAATCCGCAACCACAGCCACAACCACCTCAACAGCAGCAGTAGTTCAGAGGGAATGGTCAATACTCATACCAGAACAGGCAGAATTATAGGGAGCTCAGGAAGTTCACCCCACTCACTCAACCACTTAGTCATGGTACAGAAGCAGTTACTCACTCTAATGACACCCAGGCCTCCTCCTCATCCTCTGCCTCCGAACTACCGAGAAAATGAGTATTGCGCCTACCATCAAGGACGTGGCCATACTACTGATCGATGCTTTACTTTGAAGAATGCCATACAAGATCTGATTGATGACCGCAAGATCGTCATCTCGGTACCTGGGACTCCCACAGCAGCTTCCACCAACATTCTTCAGAATCCTCTGCCTCAACATCCGACGGATCCCAGTTCATCTCGAGGCCCCATCGTCAACAGCATAGAAGAAGGAGAACACCTCGATCACTTCTTCTCCCCTATCCAGTCCATTCATGCCTACACTTATGGGCCGACAAATCCTCTTCCGATCTTGCAAGGGGCAAGTCCCTTTCTTCCTTCAGTCTCCGAGCCAGTAGTACTCGAAGGAACGCTTCCATATGATGCGCCAGTTGTGCAAGGGGCACCTCACAGCCCTTCATGTTGGGAACCAATCATCCTGGAAGGAGCACAGTCATACATCGAGCCCGCATACGAACCTGTCATCTTGCAAGGGGCAATTTCAACACAGGAAAAATACAATTTGCCATGGAGAAACCATACTCATTAGCAGCAAGAGCCCATTGTCTTGGAGGGAGCTCCTTCAGTTGAGCCAGTCATATTGTAAAGGGCAAATCCCGGAGGCGTGTCAATCACACTACGGCAGCTGGGACAAACAGAGAAACCTCCTGCCCTATCAAGAGGACCAGTATTCATTCCGTGGGAGGCCCCTGCTCCAGGAACGGTCAAGCCAGGACCGCGACCTTATGTGATCTATGAAGACAAGCCTCGATTTTACCCCTTCAGCACAGGCAGCAATGTAGTTCTAAAGGCAAAAGCTCCATACGAGGAAGATCTGGTACCCACACCAGCATCGTTGCAAGAACCGGTGGTCTTAGAAGGTAAAGGTGAGGAAAATTATAAGGAGGTCCCATGGCACTATCCAGAATGTGCGGAAGTGGGAAACATGAATCCCAATGGGCATTGCATCCGAAGAGATAATCAAAATAGAGGAGATCCCAAAGGCGCTCTCTCAGGCCTCGGCAACAAAAATGAAGTCGCATACGATGTGGCGACTCAACTCAAGTCAATCCCTGCACAAATCTCAGTATGGGAGCTACTCTGCACATCTCGCATACACCGAGAAATGTTTGCCAAAACCTTGAGCGATGCTCATGTCTCCTCCGATACGGCACCAGAGATGATAGCATTGATGATTGGACAACTCCTGGCTCCACGTGCCATCACCTTCACTGATAATGAGTTACCACCAGAAGGACGCGATCATGGGCAATCTCTCAACATAGCCTTACGATACAAAGACCTCTGTGTCCCGCTGGTCCTTATCGATAATGGCTCAAGCTTAAACGTCTGCCCGCTCAAGACGGCGGAACGTCTGGGAATCAGTCCTTCTTCATTCCGACCCAGCACCATATGCGTCAGAGCATTCGACAACACCCGTCGATCAGTGGAAGGGGAGGTCGACATAGAGGTGTAGATAGGTCCGGAAGTCTCCACCATCACATTCCAAATTCTGGATATATCAACCTCTTTCAACATGTTGCTCGGACGACCCTGGCTGCATAAGGTTGGGGTTGTGCCATCAACCCTGCATCAACGAGTGAAATACATCTGTGAAAATCAAGTGATCTCTATCCATGCAGAGAAGGAGCTCATCATTCCTTCCAATGCTGTTGCCACTGAACCAGACATCCCGATCATCGATATCTAGCACTCTGAAGAAGACATCCCGTGTCACAGTTTCGAATTCGAGACTGTGAACTCTATCGCCAATCCAGAACCGATAAGGGTGGATCATGTCTTTTCACCGGCAGAGCGTTTGAGCCTCAAATACCGAATGAAGAATCAATTCAAGTCCAGAAAGGTACCGCTGATATATAACGAACGCAAATGGGGACTCGGATACAGGGCAATCTTCATGGACAAAAGAAGGAAGAAATTTCGGTGCTCACCCATCCAATTCGTCAAGCCAGGAGAACCTTACAAAGACCCGGGAGGGAATCAACCGACTGCACTACACAAAGGCCTCCCGATGAGCCTAGCTTGGGCCACGTGGCCCCCCATTCGATGGGATCAGATTCTCGAACCATCTAAACCTTCAGAGGAAGAAGGAAATGATGAAGATGAAGAAGAAAGTCAAATACAGCAGCTTCAGGACCAAGTTACTCTGATACCTGCTCCCAACTAAGGGCACAACCTGCCCACTTCAGCATCAATCAGCCAGGGGCACAACCTGCCCGCTTCAATTCCAGCCAGTCAGGGGCACAACTTGCCAATCTCAACATCAATTAGCAAGGGGCACGACTCGCCCATCTCTGCAGAATCAACATCATCAATCATTAGCCAGGGGAAGAAGCAGCCCATCCATTGGACCAAGAAAGGGAAATGGCCAGCCCTGGATTGGTCCGATGTCTGGATTCCGAACTTGTGTCTAGCCGCAGAACCAGACGAACTGCAATGCGAGGTAAGTGATCCGGGAGGGACTGAGTACGACTCAGATCTCGAGCCTAACCAGCGAGAAATCATGGCCATTGGGCCAGACTGTGATTCTTCGCCCAAGTCATCAACCCCCACCTCTTCAGGGGGGGAAGTGTAGGGTCCTGAGTGGTCATCCATTCCCCTAACTTGTGAATCAGCCAAAGAGCCATCTGAGGGCTCTGGCTTCCAAAAAAAAATGCCTGTTTAAGCAGCGATCGGAACTTTGGAACAAGTTGGGCTCAATCATGGTCTGCAATGCCCGCTTATTCAAAGTCCCGTGAATTTCAAAAATCCAAAAAAATAAAAAAAAATTCAAAAGCCAAAAACATCTAGCATTTTCATTTCAGAAAAATCTAAAAAACCAAAAAACATTTCTTTTCCTGCATTCAATAGTGTGCCAAGTTCGTCTAAAGAGTCGCATGAGTTTGAAGTCGAAACATATGATTTCGACATCGAATTAGACTTCGAGCTCATGGGTTTAGACGAAGCTCGGGATGAGGAAGATGATGATCCGGCTCCCGAACTAGAGGATCTTCTCAAAAAGTTCGAATCTAAAGCCAATGTTGTAGCCGATGATTTTGAGATAGTGAACTTGAGGACACTTGAGATCCCTAGGGAAGTACGCATTGGAAAATCGTTGCCGCCTGAGATGAAACAGAAAATGATAGAGTTCCTAGCTCCAAGATTGTCCAACTTCGCGTTCTCATATGAAAACATGCCGGGGCTCGATGAAGAGCTCGTTGTACACCATCTGCCAACCAAGGCAGATATGAAGCCAGTGAAACAGAAACTTCGAAGAATGAAGCCAGAATGGGCTCTGAAAGTCCGAGATGAAGTCATCAAGCAGTACAATGTGGGATTCTTGGTAGTCTCCAACTACCCTGAATGGCTCTCCAACATTGTACCAGTACCAAAGAAGGACGGCAAGGTTCGAATGTGCATCGACTTCCGAGATCTCAACAAAGCCAGTCTAAAAGACGACTTCCCTTTGCCACATATCGACACTCTGGTCGACAACACTGCTAGATATAAGATCTTCTCATTCATGGACGGGTTTTCAGGTTACAATTAGATCAAGATGGCCATCGAAGATCACGAGAAGACGTTGTTTATCACTCCCTAGGGAACTTTTTGTTACAGGGTAATGCCGTTCAGTCTGAAGAACGCCGGAGCAACATATCAACGGGCAATGACAGCAATGTTCCACGACATGATGAACAAAGAGGTTAAAGTATATGTGGACAATATGATCGTCAAATCTCACACAATTGAAGGACACTTTGAAGATCTGAAGAAGTTATTCAACAGATAAGAAAAGCACAAGCTCCGCCTCAACCCTCAGAAATGTGTCTTCAGTGCAATGGGAGGAAAGCTCCTCGGCTTTATGGTGAGCGAGGATGGCATCAGGGTCGACGAGACCAAAACCAGAGCAATCATCGAGATGCCCCCTCCTAGAACAGAGAAAGAAATTCGTGGCTTCCTCGGCAGAATTCAATACATCAGTCGCTTCATCGCACAGCTCACACCTATTTGTGAGCCCATTTTCAAGCTCCTTCGGAAGAACATTCCAAAAGAATGGAATGATGATTGCCAAGTCGCCTTCGATCGCATCAAGAAGTATCTCATGAATCCTCCAGTCCTAGTGCCACCCACTCCTAGACATCCACTATTGTTATACATCTCAGTAGTAGCAGAAGCCATTGGCTGTGTCCTCAGCCAGCACGACGAGACCAGGAAGAAGGAACAAGCAATATACTATTTGAGCCGAAAGTTCACTGACTACGAGACCAGGTATTCCCCGTTCGAGAAGAGTTGCCTCGCCCTAGTCTGGGCAACTCAGCGACTCCGTCAATACATGATTACATTCCCTATTCTCCTCCTCGCTCACATGGATCCGCTCAAGTACCTGTTCGAGAAACCGGCACTCACTGGAAGGATAGCTAAATGGCAGCTACTCCTGCCTGAGTTCGACATCACCTATGTCACTCAGAAGGCAATCAAGGGGCAGGCCCTCGCTGATCATCTTGCTGCCCACTCCCTCCTGGATTATCAACCGCTCAAGACGTTCTTCCCTGATGAAGATCTCTTGCTCATTGAAGGGGAAGAAAAGAAGAAAAAAGATGAGTGGACGTTATTCTTCGACGGCGCAGCAAATTCTAAAGGAAGTGGTATTGGAACAATCCTCTACTCTCCAGATGATGTCCCTATTCCTATCTCAAGGCGCATAGCATTCGAATGCGCCAACAACATGGCAGAGTACGAAGCATGCATCGCTGGCTTAAGGGAAGCCATGATCTTGGGCGTCAAGAAGCTACGAGTATTTGGAGACTCACAGCTTATCATTAATCAGACCAATGGCGAATGGAAGACCAAGGATGAGAAGTTGATACCATATCATGTGTATCTTGAAAATCTGATCGAAGAATTAAAAGAAGTCACCTTCTCATACATGTCCAGAGCCAAAAACCAGTTTGCCGATGCTCTCGCCACACTTGCATCAATGCTCGAGATACCAAAAGGAGCTTCAGAATGGGAGCTCACAGTCGAAATTCAAGATAAACCTGCTTTCTGCCTGCAAATAAAAGAAGCCGAAGCTGTCCCTGACAAACCCTGGTATGCTGACATCAAACAATATCTCGAAACCTAGGAGTATCCGGAGTCAGCAACTAGCAACAGATCGCTGAAACCATCCAGCGTTTGGCCGGCCAGTTCACCATCAGTGGCGAAGTTCTTTACAAGCGATCCTATAATCACATCCTTCTTCGATGCGTCGATGAAACAGAAGCTGCAAAGATCATGAAAGAAATACACGAAGGAATCTGTAGCCCACACATGAACGGGCACATGATGGCAAAGAAGATTCTACGACTCGGCTACTATTGGCCCACCATGGAGACAGACTGTTGCCAACACATCAGAAAATGCTTCAAGTGTCAGGAGCATGCGAATCAAATCCATGCCCCCTCATCAGAATTATACAACCTGACTACTCCCTGGCCCTTCTCCATGTGGGGACTCAACATCATCGGCAAGATTAGTCCCAAAGCATCAAACGGTCATGAGTACATACTTGTGGCAGTCGACTACTTCACCAAGTGGATAGAGGCAGCCTCCTACACTACGATTGCAGCATCTCAGGTGATCAAATTCATGAAGAACAACATCATATGCCGGTATGGAATCCCCAATGTTATCATCACAGATAATGGGACCCCATTCGTCAACAGGAAGATGGATGACTTCCTCAGCAAATTCAAGATCCAACGTCATCGATCAAGCCCCTACCGTCCTCAGATGAATGGTGGGGTAGAAGCCGCAAACAAGACAATCGTTAGGATACTCGAGAAGATGGTCGTGACCTATCGAGATTGGTCAGATATGCTCCCATATGCACTTTGGGCTTATCGAACGTCTGTACGGCCTGCTACAGGCGTTACTCCTTTCGAGCTTACTTATGGAATGGAGGCAGTTCTGCCAGTCGAGGTGAAAATATCATCACTATGAGTGTTACTCGAAAGCGGAATTGAAGAAGGAGAATGGCAACGGGCCAGATTCGATCAGTTGCAGCTAGCAGATGAAAAGCGCATGCGTACGCTAAGTCATTCTCAGTGTTATCAGAAAAGGATCGCTCGGGCTTACAACAAGAGAGTCTGAAAAAGAAGCTCCAAGGTAGGCGACATGGTCATGAAAAAGATTCTACCGCCGCACCTTCCGGATCCCAGAGGAAAGTTCAAACCCTCGCGGGACGGGCCACTGATCATCAGAGAAGTACTCCCCAGAGGCGCCCTCAGACACACCAGCATGAGAGGGGTGGATCTTCCTAAGCCAATCAACGCTGACAAAGTGAAGATCTTTCATGGGTAAGTCGTTCTGACCTTATCAAGAGTTACTTTAACAGAGCAAAAGTCAAGAGGTCAAAGCTAAGACCTCTGAGAAATCATTTCCGTTCACCAACAAGTGTTTCAAATAAGGGGATTCAAAAAGAGAAAAATATAAAAAAAGGGGGGGAAATACAAAAAAAAAGAGAAAAAGAATACAAAAGAAAAGAAAAAAAAAAGAAGAAAAGAGGAAAAGGGAAGCCAAAGCAAGGCATCCGAGAAAAAAAAAAATCAACCCAAGAAGAAACACAGTCATCCATCCATTCATCTCAGAAGGGTCTTTAGCTAAGACCAACAGCTCTATCATCGTAACTTAGGATAAGGGCTGAAAGACTGCCATCGGCTGGCAACGACGGATTCCTGACCTCTAGCCGCCGCAGTTAACCAAAGATCCAAAAAAAGAAGAAGAAAAAAGAGAAAAAGAAAATGTGTGCCTAAACAAAGAGGGCGGAGTAAAAACCCGAAAGGGTGCTCCGATTAAAAATAGTGGGCGTACAACCGACTTGGTGAAAACCCGAAAGGGCACTGAGGGTAAAAAAAAGCATAGCTGCCAAGGGGAAGGCAAGATTAAACACCCGGGACGTAGTGAAAACCTGAAAGGGCGCCACGGGAAAAAATGACTGGAAAAGGCCGGCTGTAGTGAAAACTCGAAAGAGCGCTGCAGGCAAAAATGGCTCGAATGGAAAAAGAAAAAAAAATAAAAAGTGCAGGTACCAAGAAATCAGACAGTTCAGAACGGTTCAATCAGTTACAGTTCAAGAACAAGAAGAAGTGCAGTCAGGAGCGATGAGCTTTGCAAATTCTGACAATTTCAAGAGGCAATAGTTTCCGTTGCCTACACCTCTAGGGAACCAAAGGATCTTGCAAGTTAATCTCGAGACATCGGTCAAAGCATTGGCCGAGCCCCAGCTCTGATTCCCATATCCCGACACAAAATCCAGACACACACTCACAAGACAACTCATGGCACAATAGATTCCCAAAAAAGTTTTCTTCCTTTTTCATTAAAAGCATCATATTTCTTTTACACATATCATGTCATCTTTTTCAAAAAATATAAAAAATGCATCATCATCAATCATATATGCAAAAAAAGAATGTGTGGGTGGCCAACGCAATCAATCTCTACCCTCCTCCTCGGCCACATCAGATAAGTCCTCTGACTCATAATGAAGTAGCCTCGCTCTCAACCTGCTCACCTCCTATACGCAGGTAATGCACCTCAATCCCGCTCAAGGGTATGGATCGCCATTTCCTCATCAAACAACCTCTGATCAGCAGCCAATCTCCTCGACATCATCTCACAATGATACCGAAGTGTAGAAATCTCAGACAGCAGATGGCAATGAGTGGCCAAAAGGAAGCAAGGATCAATGAATGGGCGCTTCTCAAAAGGTTCATATGAACCAGATGAAGAGCCAGCATCTCCAAGGATATCCTGCTCATCTTCATCAACAGTCTGGTGCCAGCAAGGGATACGTCGATACAAAGACTACTCAGCTACCCAGTACTGATATGGGGCGGTCGCCATCGGAAAGGCCCGCAACTCAAAACCAAGCAGATCAGCAGTCAGGTAACTCGCCCAGGATCCATCAACCCGAGTCCTAAAGTCAGAGGATCTAGATGGAAGTGCTCGACGCCCGATACCCGTGAAAGCGAAAAGAGGAACGTCCTGCTCGTATCCAAACTGCCGCAGGAACCGGACAGGGTGGCAAGAAAGTAAGATCGAAAGCCTACCAACATCAGAGGAAGGCGGTGTGCATCGCAAAGCACTAGAGGAAGTGAAAGCCAAGATGACTCCCAACGAACATTCCAGTTACGAAGATCAGCAAACATCCTGCGATACAAAGGCTCACTCATCCTAGCTGTACGCGGAAGAAACTCCATGATGTGCCGCATAAGGTCTGGGCGACGGGTGTCAGGAAATGGTACAGGAACAGTCAGCAAAAGACGCTCCCATAGCCAAACCTGATCATAAGAAGGAAAAGAAGTTCAGCTAAAGCAAAGCAACTTCTAAAAAGCAAGAAGAAAAAGGTACAGAAAATATACCTGGAGAAATGCACAGCAGCCGCGAAGGACACGAGTGCGGCCTAGGGCACAGTCAGTTAGCCCATTAAACAGCTCGGCCAAGATGAGAGAAATGATCCCCTGCTGTCGGATAGCTCGGCTTATCACCTCAAAAAGCAAAGGAGTCTGGGACCTACGCCATCCCGAGAACAGCACCTCAGCTATCAAGCAGAACATCAGTGCATTCCGAGCAAAAGCAGATCCGGCCACACTCCAAGGACCCGAAAAAAGATCATACAGCAAGTCCAAGGAGAACACTACAGCATCCTGGCCGGCAGCTGCAGGCCGAACAAGATAGGGAATCCCGAACCAGTTCTGCGGTGTGGCAGTCTTCGGCGATGTCTTCGGCGAGAAATACTGAGTATAATCCCAAGGTAGGCCTGTCAAACGTGCAAGCTCCTCCAAAGAGGGTCCCATCTCCATATCGTTGAACGCGAACAAGTTCAACAAAGGGACCCAGTCAATCAAGGCAGCTCCGAGCATCCTCCAATCAATGTCAACTCTAGTCATATGGATCAGACCGTCGAAGCCATAGGACTCCAAATCCCGAATCTCATAAGCTGACAAACTATCAAGCCAAGCAAGCAGCCGTGGCGAGCAAGAAGGACGAGGAAGCAGCTGACAAGTCCTACTGGTACCCCTTCCAGAACAAAAGGCCCAGAAATCAATAACAGCTCATCGAGGATCGGAAGATCAACGGGTGAAGGAGAAGGAAAGCTGGAACCTCTGCAGACTCGACAGCCCCTGACCTGCCCTCAGTAACGACTATGTCTGATATAGTCGCATCACTATCTGAAATTGTCATAACCTCAGCCGCATGAGAAGACTCGCCCACCTCATGAACAGAGTGCGTAAAAGACCGACGATCAGGTAAAGGACGATACTCTCCAGCAAAAGGGCTATCGGTGAAGATCACACCACACATCGTGGCATCCTGACCAATCTGACCATCAAGAAATACATCTGAACCATCGAAAGGGGTCTCGGCCACCCCGATCGAAAAATTAACGGTCAGATCTGGACCTGCGGCCCTCTCCAACAGGAAATCATAAATCCAGTCATTATCCTGGCCGATCAAAGGGATCATCGAGGCATCCACACCGTCCATCATCAGGGGGACGTCATCAATGATCACATCAAGTCCACCCAAACAAGTATGCCGCGCATCTCAGGCCCTCATCAAGAGCATCCAAACCGTCAAAGATATCATCTGAACCATCCATCCCATTCAGACATGAGATCAGCCCATCTATGTCCATTATGGTCCCATCGCCTCCATCAATCACATCATCCATATGGCCCACATTCAAGGGGTGCATAGCCTCACCTATGTCCCATCCTCCCATCTCATCCATGCCATCCATCTCTCCCTTAATGAGGGCCCCATTCAAATCAGAAATTTCAGCATGGTTGCCATTAATGGGGCCATTCAAAGCTCCACCAACCACCATCCCTAACCCCTCATCAATACCCCCAATCAATGCTCCATCTCCACCATCTACTAAAGAAAGCCCTCCATCATTAAAGCCTTCAACATTTTCTGAAGTGTGGGACCCACCATGAACAGCCCCCACAGCCCCTAAATCTCCACCATCCATGGCCCAAGAAAGGACAAAGCAAGATGAGGACAAAATAAAGAAAAAAGACAAGGAGGAAAGAAGATTCATGGCTGAAATCGAATGGTCCAATACAGAGAATGTGGGGACAAGAGCAGGAGACAGAAGAGAATGTCCGAGCACGAGCCTAGCCCAAGCCGCACAAGAGGCGAGCTTTGGGCGGCCCGCTCTAGGGCCGCCCGTACGGACGCGCTCTCTCTCTCTCTCTCTCTCTCTCCGCAGGATTGGCTCAATGGTCGTTGGTAGGTGAGGCTGACTAGTCCACATCAGCAGATGGCACCCTAAGGGCCAGCCCAAGGCTCCAATCCCTTCCAGATTTCGATTGAGATTGATCAAGGTCATTTTGAAGGTACCCCACCGGTCCAATCACGAAGCACTGCGACCGGAATAGGTCTGATCAAGTCAAGGAGAGGAAAAGATGATCAAGAGAGGGCCACAAGCAATCTGAGCCATTCGAAGACTAGATTATCATGATCTAAACCATGGAAGAGCTCGCATGGGTCATCAAATAGCAAGACCAAGGGTTTGATCATCAAAGGAAGGGTCAGAATCCAAGATCTGATCATCAAGTGGGCTCACAAGGCCAAATCAAGCGATCTGAGCCGTTCAAGTCATCATTCACACCATGAGAAGCCTTCTTAGCCTCACAAATCATCAAGAAGAGGTGCTCCAAAGTAAAGCCGAGGTCTCAAGTGGGCCCACAGGGCCGAATCAAGCAATCTAAACCGTTCAAGTCATCATCCATACAGTTAAGAAGTCTCATCTCCCACAAATCATTGAGGAATGAGTCAAAAATCAAAGCATCCAGGCGTCATCAAGTAATCTGAGAAGAATTGAGGTTGTACATTCATCCAAAAGATTTCGATACAGAAGAAAGTAAAAGCAAAAAGTTGTACATCAAGCAAGCTGAATACACCTTCATAAAAACAGGCTACAAGTCGCCAACATAGTCGTCATCGTCCCTCCTCTCGTCCCGCTCTCGACGATAAAGATCCATCAAAGGAGTTGTCACTAAGCCTCCAGCGTATCTGCGACGGCCCCTTGGAACATAGAGCGGAGGAAGCAGGGGCCCCTGGCCGTACAGCAAATACCACTCATCATAGTCGCGATCCGGGATCGTGAAACGAAACCCGGGCTGGCCCGCAAGAGCATCAGCCATCTCGTCAGCAGGAATCTGAGCAGTTGGAGGAGGTGCAGAACAAGGGACCCGAGCCACCCCAGTGACTTGCCGAAGCAACCTCTCACCCAGATACCACTGAAATGATTCAGCGTCAGAAAGCATGATACGGAGACATGAAGCATCATATGCCTCCACGCGCTGAGGGGTGTAATAGAGAGGGAAGCTGGCGTACGACATCCGAGTAAGCTACAACAAATGAGGTCACCACGGTCAACTACAGTACAAAGCGAGGGATAAGGAAAGCAAGATACTTACGTCATCAACGGTCAACCCGTCTATGTCAACGCGCTAATTGTCCCCAGAAACTCGGGAGTTCTGCTGACGGTTTTGTTGGTGCCAGTACATGTGGCGATACAAAGAGGGCTCAATATCGTCCCGCATCCTCGGCGCGAGATGGGGAAAATGGTCATAAAAGCAAGTCTGGGCAAAGGCATACCTAACAATTAGAAAGAGGAGGGTAAATGTCTCCAAAAAAGGTGGATGAAGAAATACGTTGACGACAGGCTAGAAATCGGTGTAGGACCGGCTATTCCGACAGGTCTTATCCAGACCCTGGAAAATATGAGTCAGGATAGCCCCGTTCCAATTATAGGGGTGGTGTAGATCCTCAACCAAGCGAAGAAATTTAGGATCGACCCTCTCATTGGCGTGGCAGAGAAGGAAGGACCTGAAGGCATAAGTAATCATGGCCCGTGCTTTGTGGAGGGCCTCTAGCTCGGTAGTGGGAATGAGGGAGGCAAAAGTGTTGTAGAACCATCGCATCTTTACTTGATGGCCTTCGAATTCATCCTCGGGTGGGACATCACCGACAAGCCGTAGCCAGTCAGTGGACGTGATGGGAGCCAGAGAGCCAACCTGGGGAACAATTGCCCCATGAAATGGAAAGCCAATTTGTATATAAATATCCAGGGGAGTTATTCCCCATTCACCACAAGGGAGCTAAAAGGTGTGGGTCTCGTCCCGCCACCTCTCGCAAAGGGCCGTGAGCATCATGCGGTTGGCACTGTTGTTATGAAAGCGTAAGGTGAGGAGGCCAGCAAAAGGAGTACCAGCCAATACTCGTTCAAGCAAAGGCTATGGATCCTTCACCCAGTTATCCCAGTGATCCCTGGTACCTCGACCCTTGATGGCGGGAAGAGGTTGGTGCTCCATAGCCAAGGAACACATGTGGTCCCCTCGGCTGATGATGAAGGCAGGATCATCCTCATTAATCACTCGACGACCTCTGGTACTGTCCACCATTGAATCCTACAAGCTTGGCAAGGTAAGTCCCTATCCCTTACCCGTTAAAATCCAAATTATCATCCAGGAAACCCATGGGATTGGAGTCACATTCAAATGCAAAATCTAAAGTCCAACTCCATGTGTTACCTGGGATATCTGTTGGGCCCATTGAAGAAAGCAAGGCCCACCTTAAAGAAGGTTGCATGGCATGCCTTAAGCAAGAAAAGTCCATCATCCAAGGACACATTTTGGACAACAAATGCACTCAAGTACCATGAGATCAACAAAGGATAAGCATCCTACTTCACATGAGAAGCTCCCTCTTCAAAGTCCATATGTGGCCAAGGATTGATCCACTTTTTATGCCAAGGCCATGATTCTCACTGTTAATGTCAGATTTTGTAACGAGATCCTCCGGCTTTTCTCCTTCGCTCCAGGAGGGATTTCCACCACCAGACCTGAAGCAAGACAGCAAATAAGGGTGGCTGGGGACCAGCCGTTAGCCCTCCGATGCTTAAGTTAGGCCACAGAAGAGAAGCCAAGCAAAACGGGACCAAGATTGAATGATGAGTACCTACCTCCTATTCAAGGGAGCCATCCCCTTATATAGATCTGAAACAATCCAATCTGTTACGTGAGATGTCGAAATCCCGTTGATGTCGCATACGATACTGAGAATCCGCTGATTTCATGGGATAAGATCCTATCTTTTTAGTCAGATCCAACCCAATGATATATTCCAACAATCACGCCCCTAGATGGTAATCCCTTGAAATCCGACTGGATCCGGCCGGAAGCCATAGTTGGAGTCATAGCCTCCGAAAAGGAAGGAGACGCCCGTAGCTGGGAGTCATGGCCTCCGAAAAGGAAGGAGACGCCCGTAGCTGGGAGTCACGGCCTCCGAAAAGGAAGGAGACGCCCGTAGTAAAGCTGCTCGCAGGTTAAAATGTGGTCGCGAGTCCAAGTACATATTTTGGGTGTAATGTCTTTCAACGACTTGTGAGAAGGTCTGCTCGCGGATCGAGCTTTACCGTATTTGACTATCGGTTATGAAGACTCGGGACTTGCGAATAGCTGCTCCGTATTTTTCAATCTATGACTCTTGATCAGGTGATCTCGAGAGTCGAATGGACGTCCCGTGCCTATCAAACATTCGACTCTCGATCAGCTAATCTCGAGAGTCGAATGGACGTCTCGTACCTATCCGACATTCGACTCTCGATCAGATAATCTCGAGAGTCGAATGGACGTTTTGGGCATTTCCGCGTGAAATCTTATCTCCATCATTTTGCCTATAACAGATGCCCCCCAAGTCCTTGCCGCCAAGAATTCTTAAGGAAAGGACTTAACTCACTATCACACGAAACCGCTTGCTACCTTCATCGAGAATGACACCCCTCATGATGGGCTGAAATTAATGAGCGCCAGCTTTTCGCAGCCTTTTCGCTGATGGAAAATGAAGGGGCGCTCGCCACGTGTTTGAGGAGTTAATGGGCGTGCCTGCTCGAGCGCTGTGTCCAACGAGGGACTGCCACGTGCCATCAGATACGGCGGAATGATTGCCTATAAATATACGGAGTCCGCCATTTCTTTGATTTTCTACAGAAGTTTTTCGAAAGAATCCTGCAACCCTTTCTTTCCATTCTTCTTCCTCTTCCGGTGCTTAATCTTTCTTTTTCTCGGTATACTTTCTTTTTCGTCTTCTTTTATTTTCATCTCCCCATGGCTGGGAACTCTGACGAGACTACTGTCCCCCTTGGCGATGCCACTCCGGAGTCCTCTGCCTCCAGCAGTGCAAGGGTTTCGGCGGGGAGATACACAGCAGCCGGATATCCTTCCGTTTTATCGGAGGACCGGCTGGCTGAGATACGGGAGAGATACCAAATCCCGGACTCTGTAACTCTCCGCTTGCCCGGAGGTGGAGAAAACACCCGACTCCCCCCCCCCCCCAGGATGCGTAGCATTTTACGAGTACCAGCTCATCTTGGGGGTACGCCTTCCCCTCCATCCCTTTGTTCGCGATGTATTACGATGTTACAAGATTGCCCCTGGGCAACTCATTGTGAACGGGTGGAGGGTGGTGTTGGGCTCCTTTGCCCTTTGGGCTCAGGCTGGCAACGGGGAACTCACGGCGGAGGAGTTCCTCCGTATGTTCCGCCTGAAGAAAGCTCCATCCAGCGAAGGCTGGTATTATTTATGTTACTGGCACCGGGATAACTTCGTGTTGGGTAAACCCTCCTCGAACTATCCCGGCTGGAGGAAGCGGTGGTTCTATGCTTCCGGGAGCTGGGAGTCTGCCTCCTCCAGGGGTCCAGGAGTGACCCGGTTTTTCTGTGAAGGTAGACACAATCCCGTATTGTGCAGTTTCCTTAGAATAATTTTTAGGGTTTTGCTTCGTTTGACCATTATTTGTGCTCGCAGGTATCCCGGCATTGCGGAAACCGAATTTGAAGGGTGGGATCAACGAGAAGATCGTCAGAGTGTATAAGGTGCCTGTCGGAGATAGGCATATCGAGGCTTGCTTATCTCCTTCGCGACTTGCAGCAGCAGGCCTCATATCTAGGAGAGAAGTCGAAATGACGAAGGCTGGAGAGAAGAGAGGCCTACTGCCCCGTCTGAAGGGCACAGGTTCCAAAAGGCAGAAGAGAACCCCTGCCGAACCGTCTCAATCTTCCATCCGCGCGGGCAGCGATCAGCCTGCCCTTCCCGCGAGCATGGCGGGGGCCCCAGCTGGGCCTACTATCCCTTCACTGGTGGTCGCACCTGGGCCACCAGTGATCAACATTGCAGACAATTCCCCAGATGGGGTGGGGTCCAGCTGCCCCCCAGCTGAAGAGGCTTGAGAGCAGGTAGAGCCTCAAGAGCCAACTCCTGCTCGGGAACTGGTCCCAGCTGCCGAGCAGGGACCTGCTCGCGAGTCCATGCCTCCGCCTCGCGAGCAGACCGGTTTGGTCGTTGCCCAACCGTCTGGGAGCGGGACGTACTCGATTCCACGCCACCTCCACCCTGTATGTAAGTTCTTGTTCGAGAACGTCCCGCCTCACGCCTTCGGCTCTCTCCCCGAGCCAAGCCCTGAGAACCTTATCCTTGAAGCGGGGATGAGGATGGTTCAGGTAAGAGTTTGTCAAGATCTGTTTCGACCTGTTGATACGTTCCAGAAATCTTATATTTTTCATCTCTTTGCAGGGTTTAGATCTTATTCTGCGAACGAGGCGTGATATCGTTGCCGCCCGTCGCACGATAGAGGAGGCTGAGGGAAAGGGGACTGCCTTGGAAAAGGCAGTTCAAGGAAGAGATCAACTGCTCAAGGCTCGTGAGGCAGTGATCTCGAAGAGAGATGAGGAGAAAAAGATCCTCATTGAGAAGATCCAAGTCCTGACCGACAGGTATCAGGCCTTGGACTCAGACTACGTGAAGCTCACGGGTCTGAAGGAGAAGGCAGAGAGAGAGAGGGAGATCTTCCGACAGGACAAGATCTCATTAGAGGAGCAATTCGCGGGAGCCAGGTCGCAGCTCAAGGAGGCCTACGACAACCTGACTAGGGAGCGCACCGCTCTTGCGCAGCTTAAGGACGACTCGATCCACTGGGACGAGGAGAGAGTCGCCCTTGTAAAAATGCTCTCGGAGGAAGGTACTCGGGCAGTTTCCGAGTTCCGGACTTCGCAGCTGTATGACGATGAACGATATGAGTCATACGATGCTGGTCGAGACTTTGCACTGAGAGTAGTGCAACGAATGATCCCATCCTTCGATATGGGGGAATTCGGTCGAGTCGCGACCATCATAGCTGCAGAAGAGCAAGCTGCTGCCGAGAACGAGGTGACCGAAGCCACGCAGGCTGGAGGGGCTCCTGAAATGGGCCCTGAAGTCGAGAGCGTGGCTCCTCCTAGCGATTGATTTCCTTTTATTTTCTTTTATACAAATGTATATGTAATCATCTGATTATTAATGAAAAGATGTTTTTGGAAGTGTCGCTGTTTCATTGCTGTTCTCCCTTCATCTTTTATTTTTTGCTTGTTAATCTTGAATGGATTCGTCAGAGATGTGACCCTTTAATTCGAGCATGAGCTAAGCTGCTCGCGATCAGGATGTGACCCCGTTCGCGGCCCTAATTTGGGCGCGAGCTGTGGTGCTCGCATTTTGGAGTGCGATTCCTCCTCTCACCAATCGCGAGTAACTAACTCATGATAAAATGAATTAGACTCAATCCGGGGGTCGTGAGACCATGTCCGCGTTGAGATAGACTGATCTATCGATTGAGGTTTTGATTCTACCAAGGGTAGAAGGTTGGTCAAGAGATGGTATTCATTCTCTCGGGGCTGTTCAGGTCCATGAGAATGGAGAAGCGACCAACTAGTAATGATTTCAATCCTACCAAAGGTAGGCAATTGGCCAAGAGGACGTGTAAGCACTCTTCAGGGCTATTCCGATCCATATAAATGGAGTAGCGGCCAAAAGATATCTTTCACTTTATTCATAAGATGTTATGATAAACTACATCGAATCTAGGGGTAGTATCTTAGCAAATGCTCCACGTGCCAAGGGCGACGTACAGGCTTCCCTTGCATGTCTTCAAGATAATAAGTACCGGGTCGCACAACCCTAATAACCCGATACGGGCCTTCCCAATTCGGATCCAATGAACGAACAGGAATTCCAAGATTTCGCCTTAGAACCAAATCTCCGAACTGGAAAGATCTAGGTCGAACCTTTGCATTCCGATAACGAGCAATACGTTGTTGATATGCCGCCACTCGTACTTGGGAAGCATTTCTTCGCTCTTCCAAGAGATCGAGATGAAGTCGGATATTTTCCTGATTGCTCGCGGGATCATACTGTTCGATCCGATATGAGGGCACTTGAATTTCCACTGGTACCACTGCGTCAACACCAAATGCTAAGGAGAAAGGAGTTTCACCTGTCGATGTACAAGCCGTGGTTCTATAGGCCCATAACACTTCTGGCAGAAGTTCTGGCCACACCCATTTACATTCACTTAGCTTGGTCTTTAAATGATGCTTTATAATTTTATTCACTGCCTCGACCTGCCCATTCGCCTGTGGATGATATGGAGAAGTGCGGAGATTACGTATCTTCCATTTGTCGCAAAATTCATCAAAGGTTGCATTGTCGAACTGCGTTCCGTTATCGGTAATTATGGTATGAGGAAGTCCGAAGCGACATATAATATTTCTTCACATAAACTTAGTAGTTTGTTTTTCAGTAATTTTGGCTAATGGTTCTGCCTCGGCCCATTTGGTGAAATAATCAACCGCCACAATCGCGAACCTATTCTGTCCCTTTCCCATAGGTAAGGGGCCGATGATATCGATCCCCCACTGAGCAAAAGGCCAAGGGCTGTCGACTGGGGTCATCCGCTCAGACGGTACACGAGGTATAGGTTGATATCTTTGACACTTGTCACATTTTTTAGAAAATTCTATGGCGTCTACTTTCATAGTAGGCCAATAATATCCTTGCCTCATCGCTTTATATGCTAGAGATCGCCCCCTGGGATGATTACCACATGCCCCCTGGTGTACTTCATCTAGAACACGATGTGCTTCTTCTGGGTGAAGACACCTCAAATAAGGCAAGGAGAAGCTTTTTCGCAACAAGATTCCATCTTGTAAGGTGTACCTGGCAGCTCGAAGCTGAATTTGTCTTGCAGCTTTCTTATTTTCTGGTAGGTATCCATCTCTGAGATAAAGGATGATAGGATCCATCCAGCATGGAGACGATTGTACCGATATAATTTGCTCGGGAGTCACTTGATCGATACTCAAATGTTGACGGTGCTCGATGGGGATCGAATGCGATAGTTCTGATTCTGGTGCAGACGCGAGTTTTGCCAAGGAATCGGCCAGTTGGTTCTGCTCGCGAGGGATATGGAATATTTTGTAAGTCTTCAGTTTGGCGAGCAGGATGAGGACACGAGATTTGTATAAGGCCATTCTTTCTTCTTTGGTTTCGAATTCGCCAAGAACTTGGTTGACAATGAGCTGGGAGTCGCTATGAATTATCAAATTCTGGACTGCGAGGACAACGGCTAGCTCGAGGCCAACAATAAGGGCCTCATATTCTGCTTCATTATTGGAGACGCGTGATTCGAAACGCAGAGCGTATTGAAAATGCGACCCGTCTGGAGCCACTAAAATCAGGCCCGCTCCACTGCCACTGGCCCGTGACGACCCGTCCACGAAGAGCGACCAAGGAGGTTGATCGCTGGTCATGACGCCATCTTCAGAAGAATATGTAAATTCGGCGATGAAGTCAGCCACGGCCTGGCCTTTGACTGCGGTCCTAGGACAGAATGAAATATCATGCTCGCTGATCTCGACCGCCCATTTAGTTAAGCGCCCGGAAGCCTCAGGCTTTTGAAGGACTTGACGTAGTGGATGATTTGTTGGTACTAAAATGGCATGGGCTTGAAAGTATGGTCGCAGTTTTCAAGCTGCCGTGATTAAGGCTAGGGCCAGTTTCTCCAAATCAGAATACCTAGTTTCTGCATCAACCATTGCTCGACTGATATAATAAACTGGCCTTTGTACCCCGGAATCTTCTCTTATTAAAGCGACACTAACGGCCGTGGAAGACACAGATAAATAAAGAATGAGTTGCTCATGTGCCACAGGCTTAGATAAAATGGGGGGAGCGCTCATATATAGCTTCAGTTGTTGAAAAGCTTCTTCACATTGAGGTGTCCACTTCCAATCAGACTTGGCCGTTGCACGAAGGAGTTTGAAGAAGGGCAGGCACTTGTCGGATGCTCGCGAGATGAACCTGTTCAATGATGCGATGCGACCAGCTAGACGCTGAACGTCCTTCAGAGTCACTGGGGATTTCATCTCTATTAATGCTTTAATCTTTTCGGGATTCGCCTCAATTCCACGTTGGCCAACCATGAACCCAAGAAATTTCCCTGCAGATACTCCAAACGCACATTTTTCTGGATTTAATTTCATCTGATACTTCCTCATCAGGTCAAAGGCTTCTCGAAGATCAGGAATGTGGTCATCTTCATCGATGCTTTTAACAAGCATATCGTCAACATAAACTTCCATGTTCCTACCGATTTGAGCAGCGAATATTTTGTTGACAAGACGCTGATAAGTGGCCCCTGCATTTTTGAGTCCAAACGGCATTACCTGGTAGCAATATAGTCCTCGATCTGTGATGAAGGCAGTATGTTGGCCATCAGGTGGATGCATCATAATCTGGTTGTAACCAGAGTAAGCATCCATAAAACTGAGGAGGGCGTGTCCAGCTGTCGAGTCGACCAACTGGTCGATTCGTGGTGTCGGGAAGCTATCTTTGGGACATGCTTTGTTTAAGTCTGAATAATCGACGCACATCCTCCATTTGCCATTAGCTTTCCGGACGAGAACTACGTTGGCGACCCACTGTGGGTAGTCAACTTCTTTTATGAAATTTGCCGCGAGCAGCTTCTCAACTTCAGTTTTGATCGCCATTTGTCTTTCTGCAGTGAAAGCACGTCGACGCTGATGTACGGGTTTATGCTTTGGGTCAATGTTGAGACGATGTACGATGACATTAGGATCGATGCCCGGCATATCTTTATGAGACCAAGCAAACACGTCCTGGTATTCAGTGAGGAAACGGATCAGATCTTCGCGGTGGATACTGTTTAAGGAGGAACCGATGTACACGATCTTAGACTGGTCGTCTTCGGTCAAGCGGATCGCCACTGTTTCCTCCCCTGGAGTTCCTGATTTCAGAGCACTTTCTCTTGGATCCAACGTGGTGGCGAGAACGTCGGATGATCCTTGAACTATTTCCATGACAGGTGTCGCTTGAGCCTTCTTTCGATCTTGGAGGGCTATCTGGTAACAGGACCGTGCCTCCTGCTGACTTCCTCGCACGACCCCTATGCCATTTGGGGTTGGAAATTTAACGCATAAATATGATGGGTGCAAGGCCGCTCCAACCTTAGTTAGTGACGGTCTCCCCAAAATGGCGTTATATGCTGATTTTCGATCTACGACGAGGAAGTTTACGAAGACGGTAGTCTTCGCTGGACTCTCCCCAAAGGTGACTGGGAGATCGATACTTCCTTCAGGTGTCACCACTTCTCCTCCAAAGCCGACAAGAGGGGTCGATACTGGCTTGAGGAGGTCTCTGGCAAGTGCCATCTTGTCGAAAGCCTCCAAATACAAAATATCGGCCGAGCTACCTGTATCCACCATAATTCGATGAGTCAGATAATTTGATACCTTCAGTGTGACTACGATGGAATCTTCATGAGGGAAATGAATTCCCGCTGCATCTTCGAGGGTGAAAGAAATTGGGGGAGGGCTAGCCTTCGAAGAGTTGGACGTTTGTTCCAGCCA
This sequence comes from Liriodendron chinense, assembly GCA_003013855.2. Lineage (NCBI taxonomy): Eukaryota > Viridiplantae > Streptophyta > Magnoliopsida > Magnoliales > Magnoliaceae > Liriodendron > Liriodendron chinense. Next base: position 1,506,696 of record ML058590.1, read on the forward strand.
ATAGATCTGCTGGGGTTCTTTGGATGCCTTTCGGGCGTATGCCTTTCTTGAAGCTTGAGAGTCACCCCCGCAAGCTAGACCCCCGACGATAGTGCGAATTTCTCCTGTGGGCTCAGCATCCTCTTGGTCGGTTTGATGATGAGACGGTTCCTTTTGGCGAGATGAGGTCTTCGCCCTTTCTGGTGACCTATTTTTACGAGTAACATAATCCTGGAGATGGCCTTTTCGAATAAGAGCTTCGATATGGTCTCGTAGGGAAATACAGTCCTGGGTCCTATGCCCGTGATCTTTGTGAAAGTAACAGAACTTACTCTTATCTCTCTTCTCGGGATCGGATTTAATCTTTGCAGGCCACTTCACATATGGCTTGTGTTTTATCTCCATTAGAACCTTTTCAGGAGACCGATTAAGAGGAGTGTAATTATGATATTTACCAGAGTGAGGCTTCCTGGGAGAGCGATCGCGTTGATCGCGATGGTATTTTTTATCTGTAGAAGTTCCTTCTGGCTTGCGTTTCTTACTTTGTACTCCATGACGTGTCAATGCGACTTCTTCTGCATTGATATATTTCTGAGCTTTGGCTTGGAATTCCGCCATAGTTTTCGGCGGGCTCTTATCTAAGGCAAACCTAAATTTCTCGCTCGTTATTCCGGCAATGAGGGCTGTGAGACCCTTTTCTTCGGTGTAACCCTCGGTTTGAACGGCTTCGGCAGTGAACCGTACTGTGAACTCTTTTATTGTCTCCCCATGTTGCTGTTTCAGATTCATCAGATGGGAGGCTGGCTTTTTAATGCGAATACTTCCCATGAATTGAGAAAGAAATATCTCCGACAATTGGGAAAAGGAACTGATGGAAAGTGGCTTTAACCCCCGAAACCACGTACGAGCCGCTTCCTTCAATGTAAGGGGAAAAGCCCTACACATGGTTTCTGAACCATGTCCCTCCAACTCCATGAGGGACCTATATGTTTCCAGATGTTCCAGAGGATCGCCAATGCCTGTATACGGAGCGATAACAGGCGTTCGATACTTTCTGGGCAACGGGGCTTCCATGACCTCGCTTGTGAAGGGAGATTCAGATTGATGTATTGCCGCCATGACAGCAGATGGCCGATTTGCCTGGTATCTCTGCTCCATGACATCAAAACGGTCTTGGATTCTTTTGAGATCTCCTTCCCATGGCAAGGTATAGCTAGACGTTTCGGCGGTGGAGCCTTGCGGTTGAGGTTGTCGAGACGAACTGGAATGTATAGAATGTGGAGACGGCACAGGGGGATGGCCGCCAAGTGGCGGGACCTGTGGTTCATCCATAGAATGCCTGGAAGCAACTGGTATGGGTGGCGGTGGTAACCCTTCGGAGGGTTGTCTTTGCGGTTCAGGGAAGTGCTGATCAAGTCGATTTGACAGTGCCTGAACTCCGGCGTTTAGAGTTAGGAGAGTGTTCCCGAGGAATCGTAGGACATCATCCTGATTTTCAGAAGCCTCCAATAATAGATTTGTTGATGGCATATTTGGGGCTCCTTGAGGGATATCCGTCGGAACAGGTGGGAGGGCAGGTGTGGATTCCGTCTCACCGGGCGGAGGTGGTGCCTGCCTCGAAGTTGAAGGATGAACTGTCTTTTTAGGAGGCATCACCGAAGGATTTCGATCGGTGGTTAACACGATTGATTTTGATGATCAAGTCGTTCCCACAGACGGTGCCAAACTGTTAATGTCAGATTTTGTAACGAGATCCTCCGGCTTTTCTCCTTCGCTCCAGGAGGGATTTCCACCACCAGACCTGAAGCAAGACAGCGAATAAGGGTGGCTGGGGACCAGCCGTTAGCCCTCCGATGCTTAAGTTAGGCCACAGAAGAGAAGCCAAGCAAAACGGGACCAAGATTGAATGATGAGTACCTACCTCCTATTCAAGGGAGCCATCCCCTTATATAGATCTGAAACAATCCAATCTGTTACGTGAGATGTCGAAATCCCGTTGATGTCGCATACGATACTGAGAATCCGCTGATTTCATGGGATAAGATCCTATCTTTTTAGTCAGATCCAACCCAATGATATATTCCAACAATCACGCCCCTAGATGGTAATCCCTTGAAATCCGACTGGATCCGGCCGGAAGCCATAGTTGGAGTCATAGCCTCCGAAAAGGAAGGAGACGCCCGTAGCTGGGAGTCATGGCCTCCGAAAAGGAAGGAGACGCCCGTAGCTGGGAGTCACGGCCTCCGAAAAGGAAGGAGACGCCCGTAGTAAAGCTGCTCGCAGGTTAAAATGTGGTCGCGAGTCCAAGTACATATTTTGGGTGTAATGTCTTTCAACGACTTGTGAGAAGGTCTGCTCGCGGATCGAGCTTTGCCGTATTTGACTATCGGTTATGAAGACTCGGGACTTGCGAATAGCTGCTCCGTATTTTTCAATCTATGACTCTTGATCAGGTGATCTCGAGAGTCGAATGGACGTCCCGTGCCTATCAAACATTCGACTCTCGATCAGCTAATCTCGAGAGTCGAATGGACGTCTCGTACCTATCCGACATTCGACTCTCGATCAGATAATCTCGAGAGTCGAATGGACGTTTTGGGCATTTCCGCGTGAAATCTTATCTCCATCATTTTGCCTATAACACTCACTTAAGATGTTTCCATCTTTTTACACATGTACATGGACAAGTGGGGATAGAAAGGAAGTGGGCCCCCAAGAGCAACCCAAATGCCTCACCTTAATGGATTGAAGGGACACATAGCCCACTTGAAGAACATGAGGACCCATTCATGGGTTAACCATGGGCACCCCTGTGTGCACCATCTTGATGAAAGTTTTGACCATGAGAGTACGACATGGCAGTCTACCCACAAACATATGAATCAAAGAAGCTAATGGTAAAAAGTTGATGCACATAGCCCACATGAAGAATCAAGTTGAAAATGCCCATGAAAGGGCAAGTTTGGGCAACTTATGCGCACCAATTTCTTTACAAAACAAGGGGACCATTTGAGCACAAGAGGGCATGGCTTGATGAGTCACCCAACCATTACGAAAATGGCCAAGAATGGTGTACATAGCCCACTTGAAGATCAAAATCCAAAATGCCCCAAAGCATGGGACAATATTGGGCAACTTATGGGTATCATTCTTTCCCACAAATTGGAAGAAAAATCACTCATCTTTGAGAATGATGGTGGATGACCCATTAAGCACCCCAAGGAAGTTCAAGGAGCTATGGTTGCATGGATAGCTCACTTGAAGGAGGATCATCCATTTGAGATTGATAACATCTAAGGAAACTCTTGAGGACCACTTTCCTCCCACAAGAAAAAAAACCATTTGAGCTTAGTGAGTTTGTTGGAACGACTCACTCATGGGACTTGTAGATGATCAAGTAACTCAAGTCCTCCATCCATCAAAAGAAAAAGCATGAAGGAAAAAAAAAATCCTACATGAACAAAGTGTAGTGGTGCACACATGGTCCAAAGAAATCTAAGCTTCAATGAAGGCCCAAAAGCCCATCCATATGGAAAAACTCTAAGGAACTCACCACACTTTGTACAAGGATGTACATCATAATCAAGAGATGGTGGAAGATTTGGGCTACTTGTCCATAAAGGCCCAACTAAGAAATCTAGCCCACTTGAGATCCAAGTGAAGAATGGGCTAGTCACCTTGGTCCATACATATATGAAGAAAGATGGGGTCACCTAAAGTGAGCCCCATGAGCCCAAAACTTGAGATGGGTCCTACCATGCCCATGGGCCCAAATCTTGGAAAGAAGATGGAAAAGAAAAAGAAAACTCCAAAGGAAATGACAAGAACAAGAAAGTAAGAGGGAGCCCAAAATGAAGCATTGGGCCCATCAAATACACCAAGGGCCATGGCTTCACTTTGAGCTCATTTGATACATATGAAAAGAGGCCCAACTCCCATGGAAAAGATAGTATATTTTGCCATGCACACTTGATGGACATGGCAAAATTACCCTTTACATACACATGAAGGGAGTGTGAAAAGAAGAAAAGGAAAAAAAATGGAAAGCTTGCAATGTCCTTCTCCATGCACCACCTTTGAAATAGATTGGAGATCTAGAAAATGGCCAAATATACTTGGGCCCACCTTCACTCCTTTTGGAATAGCTACATGGAAAAAGAAAAGATTCATGAGAAGAGACAATGAAGAAGGAAAAGAAAAAGGAGAAAGGGAGTGGTCCATACCTTTACCACTCACCAAAGAGGGACCACCTTGCTGTCCCAAAACTTCTCTAAGGCCCACCACTTGAGAGAAGCAAAGAACCACCAAAAGGAGAGAGAAAACTTTGAGAAAGAAAGAGTATGAGAGAGAGAAGAGAAAAATTGCACGTTGGATGGGGTAGGGGTGCCCCATGTTATATGGAAAAGGGGGGTGCACCCCTTTACCCAACCCACTGAAGAAACCGGGGGTCAGAGGCGGTCCGGGCGGCGCCCAGGGGGCCGTCCTACCCTCCACCTAGGTGAAACGACCTCTCCTCCTCTCTCCTTGGAAAGAACTCCTCCTTGGGAAGGGTGGTTGCAAGTGAATCTTGTACCTCCATGTAAGAATGAAGTGATGGAAGAGAATGGTGAGAGAAAGTAATAAATCTCACCAAAATCTCATCTTGTGAGAAGTTGGTGAGGAATTGGCTTGATGATGTGGAAAATTTCCATGGAATTTTCAAGGAAAAGAAAAAAATTGACTTGGTCAAACAGTGATCTCAACCATCCAAGGTCATGACCTGATGATCTGAACCATTCCAAGAAGAATCCCAAGAATCTCCACCCTTGATTACTGTTCGCTTGTACATATTTACGGTCCGAAGACCTTAAACTACGTCGGGAACAAAATCCCGAGAGATTTTCAATAAAAACTAGTGTTAATCTTGACCGTTCAAAATTGAGATTTAACAGCCTGGAACATTTTTCAAAAAATCACAAAAAAGAATGTACTTTCAGCATGTACATAAAGTTTTTTTTAGGTCCGAAGACCTTAAACTACGTTGGGATCAACATCCCAAGAGATTTTTAATAAAAACCAGCATCGATCCCAGCCGTTCTAGCCAGGATCGGATGACCTAGATCATTTCCAAAATACCAAAAAGATTTTTTGAGTTTTCCATAAAAACCACTATCAATCTCAACCACTTGATTTGAACTCTAGAACCTTTTCAAAAAATAAAAAAAATATAAAAAAAAATTTTGCCATCAATTTCAACTGCACAAATTCATCTCGGGGGCTTTCTTTCCTAACCTGTTCCGAATATGGCTGACACTTGATCGTACGGTTGTCCGAAATCTTTTAAACAGGTAAGGACTGAGGCGGGCAGAACTCCGCAATCCTGTTCGTGTTGAACGCATCGTGATAGACAACCTTGATTTGGAAGTCACTGTTGAATCTGACGGATGTTCCCTGTTCCTAAAACTCATGAAGGGGATTAAGGCTGTTGGGAGGTGGAGCGCACCCTCATAGAATTGTGAGCAACGTAAGGCCCCAAACTGGATTAACTAAGGGAAATGTTAGGATGTGGCTCATTTTGTGGCCGAAGGAGTCCGTCGGACGATACGTGGTCTATGTGCATTGCGCATGAGGAACAGGCAACTTTGTGGGTGTGTTGACTGAAAACCCTCAAAATCCCCTCATTCGAAGATGTAAAACTACGGCACTTAACTGTGTGAGACTCGTCTTGCTCGCTGACGTAAAATGGATCAGGTGCCTTACCAGCAGTAGAAGCTGGAAATGGATGAAAAAAATCAGAAAAATACAAAAACATTGCAAAATCACCTTTTCAAAAATCACAAAAATATTTCCCTTGCTTTCAAATGAAATATTTGCAAAAATCACAAAAATATATTTCCCTTGCTTTCAAATCATATATTTGTCAAAATCACAAAAAAAATATTTCCTTTGCTTTCAAATCAAATATTTTTAAAAATCACAAAAAATATCTCCTTTGTTTTCAATAAACCGATCTCTATCCTGACACTCAGGTAAAGGTTCGGACCAAATACTTGCAAAAATCACAAAAATTGTCACTAGCCCCCAGCACTACACTTCAGGAGTCTTGAACAACGCTCACTTCACAATTTGGGATGACAGATCCGATTGCTCGTAAATTGGAATCTTGACCAAAACTGGCGACCAAGCACAGTCTCAATAGCATTTATGCCCAGAAGAACATCTTGAAGTCAGATAACATTCTCGTACATTCTCATTAAGTAAAGAAACAGCATCTTGGGACGATGGACCTGATCGATCACGGGTCGGGATCTTGACCAACCCACTGACCAAACGCCCGTATAAAAAAGAAAAACCCCAGGGAAGCACAACCCTGCAAGCAATAAGCTCAAAATTCTCTGCATCACCAGCAAAAGCAAAATCATCAAACTGGAAGAGAATAAGCCAAAGCCATGCATTCATCATGCATCTCCATGCATCAGCATCCATCGCATCAATCATCATGTTTACCTGCTTTCAAAATAAAGTCGGTTAGCCAAAGACCCCACAGGCATCCCTAGTGGAGGCACGTGCAGACCAGATTTCCATTTCAAAAGATAAAAAAAATATTCCTACTTGCAAATAAAAACCCCACGGAGTATCACTCCCCAAAGTGGGTATCTTTTCAAAAACCCAAAAAATATTTTCTCAGTAGAGCGTTCTGCCTCCAAAACACCAGGAGATCTTCCATATCTCTGGGTAGGAGTCGACGCAAAAATCAAATAAGATCCAATGTCTCGCAGTTTCCCCGCAAACCATCGGATCCAATGCACTCAAAGTACGGGCAAACTGAACTCCAGTGTCAGTGCGGTCGTACCACATGCCAAGATACGAAAAGATGAAAGCCAAAAGGCTCAGTCAAAGAAACCATCTGAACAGGTGGAAACAATGAATTGTAACCCAAGTATCAAAATTAGCAGATTGGGTGGAAAGAGTTCACCCGCACATACCTAGGCGTGGATGCCTGAAGTACCTTGACTGAGTCCAAGTCGGCGTAGTAGAATCCCGTAAGACTATCTGACGCAGGGCGTCTAACCACTTTGACAGTTAAGCGAAACAAGTACTCCTAGAGTGATCTGGGAAAACATCAAACATCACACAATCAGTCTCAGGGTCAGTAACCTCGTAAGACTAGCGACGCAGAGGCTCTGCTATACCTTTCCGATGTTAGTACCGATCGGGAATGGAAGGGTTGCGATTGGGTACCCAGGTTGCAGCGCATGCAGGGACAATCGCAACGTTTTCTCCAAACTCCCGCGGTATGTGCGAGTTATCAATTTTCAGATAATCAACTGACTCAGATACAAAGGACAACAAAGATTCCAGACCACAATCTAGAAAAGAATGAATTGCAAACCAAGCATCAAAACCAGCAGATCGGGTGGAAAAAGCCCACCCGCACGTACCTAGGCGTGGATGCCTGAAGTACCTTGACTGAGTCCAAGTCGGCGTAGTAGAATCCCTAAGACTATCTGACGCAAGGTGTCTAACTACTTTGACAGTTAAGCGAAACAAGTACTCTTGGAGTGATCTGAAAAAACATCAAACATCACACAATCAGTCTTAGGGTCAGCAACCTCGTAAGACTAGCGACGCAGAGGCTCTGTTGTACCTTTCCGATGTTAGTACCGATCAGGAATGGAAGGGTTACGATTGGGTACCCAGGTTGCAGCGCATGCAGGGACAATTGCAACGTTTTCTCCAAACTTCCGCAGTATGTGCGAGTGATCGATTTCCAGATCAACTGGCACAGATGCAAAGGCAAGCAAAGATTTCAGAGCATGATCCATGAATGACCGGGTCAGAAGTGGGGTGTCCACTCGCGTTGGTATTCAGTTGCACGCAACCTCTGCCAAAGAGGGGCATCTGTAGACACCCCACCTTCGGCTACAGTGTTGGTAGAGATAGCTGGATGAATGGAGGACCATACCCCCAAATCTCAAGTCCAAACTCAGCCAAACTCACCCTTGTAAGCCCCAATCCATAGCCCAATTCAAGCTTAAACCCAGTCAACCCACCCCTAAACATCAGCCTGAAAAACCCCCCATAAGAAAAGCCAGTCAGAAAATCCTAAAAAAGTTAAACTCACTGAGTCAACCCACTGAGTCAACCCATTGAGTCAACCCGCTGAGTCAACCCACCGAGTCAACCCGCCGAGTCAAATCACCGAGTCGACCCGCTGAGTCAACTCACCGAGTCAACCCACCGAGTCAAACAGCAGCCCCGAGAAATGACCGTACCACGCGTTGGAAATCGAGGAACGTCCGTACGGGCGGCCTGCTATCCCAAAAATATTTACGGGTTCTGCCACTGCCCACTGCTATAAGTACCCCCCTCCCCTTCTCATTTCAAGACAATCCCAGTCAGAGAGAGCTCGCCCATTCCGAGTTTCCTTCTCCACCCTTTAGCCCATTTTTCCACCAAGGAGAGCCCGAGTGAGAAGAGCATAGCCCTGGTCCAGCCTAGCCTAACCACTGGCCCAAGTCTCCCAAGCCATCCAAGTCTTGATCCAGCCACTCGAAGCCAATCCTTGCGACACCTCCGTCCATCCAGCTGTTCCTTTCCAGCATCATCTCATTCGCATCTATCATAAGTGCAACATTTACTTTTCTTCCAACCCCCCTGTTTCACTGCAAGCACTTTGATTATTCAAACACACAGCATGCATCTCGCATAAAGCACCTGTCAGTTCGAGCGTATGCTCTGGGCTTGCCTGGTAGTGGAACCTGCCCATCAGAAAGTCTTACTGTTCAGACCTGCATTCATGTACATATCACTACAAGCACTTTGATCATTCAAACACACAGCATGCATCATCTCGCATAAAGCACCTATCAGTTCGAGCGTATGCTCTGGGCTTGCCTGTTAGTGGAACCTGCCCATCAGAAACTCGTACTGTTCAGACCTGCATTCATGCATCATGTCATTTATGAGAATGTACGAGGATTAAAACAGACTTTCAAGTGTTAGTTCGATTCTGTGAAGTAGAGACCGTACTTCGGTAAGGGCAGTGTGTGGGGTGCTTAACCTCTTCCCACCCTGTAACCGTGATCCCTTACCTCGAATCTCAGGCTGCAGATCAAAAGGAGTCATTTTAGAGGAATGAATCTTCGAATCCCCTTCTCTAACATTTCTACAGGGTCTAGCCGACTGTAGATTCGAAGTAACTGGCTAGTGGCGACTCTGGTCTCATATAAACTCATTTAAACACATCCAGCTTAACACGACAACCAAACAAAGCCCTCGAGAACGAGGCAAGCCAGTGGCACAAACGGCGATTCGCACTCACGCATCCTCTCCTTCTTTTCCAGAAAGGGAAGAGACGAGAACGTCGTATGGGAGCGTGGAACGGCGAGGGTCCACACTTAGTTTGATTTGTTGAATTATATAAGTAGGCGAAAAGAATTTCAAAAAAGGTCCTAATCACCCCCTCCTATAGGTTTAGACATAATTCTAGTTGCTCTTACGCTTCCGCACGCATAATGTGGGTGTCGTGTTAGACTATCCGACGCACTTTCAATTGGTATCAGAGTGGGTTGCTCTTCAAGGACGTACCGGAGCACTAGCATCATGTCTACCTAAAAGGGGAATCTATGTTGCCTCATGTTGAACTATAAGTAAAATGATTAGTTGAGGTCAACAATAACTAGGGTAGGAACTATTATCATATCCCCTACCAAACATTGCTCTCCAACTTAGAATGAACGTAAGGGAGAAAAATCTAGGATAGATGAATTCCCTCCTAAACAAACATGTTGGGTCCTATTAATCATACCCAAGGGGGTTGTGATCTAGGTTAGGTGACCTTAGGAGACCATATTGAGCTCAATAGATATAATTCGAGGATTAAGCCTCATTTTGAGCATATTGATGAACTTAAGGAATTTAGCCTCTTTGGAATTATAGGAAAATCTGAGGATTTCAGCCTCATTTTTATGCTTATGGGCAAATCAGAGGATTCAAGCCTCATTCGCCCAAATTTTGATAGTTTAGCCTTGCTTTAATTTGTATATTTACTTGCTAGACTATCATCCAGCTTAGATTAGCTAATCATCTTGAGTTTTATGCTTCATTGTATGCTAATCTTTGCTTAGTATTGGTCTTGATATACTAATAGGGGAGGTTGGTTGATTGGGCTATAAGCCCATGTGCTTTTATTGCAAATGTATATCCTTGACCAATTGCATGATTAACCTTGCCTTAATAGTTACATTTTTGTGTTAATCATGTTCCTTAGCATGCTCTATGTATTTATGATTCATGCACCCTATACTCTCCTTATTAGCATGTGCTTATAGCTATAATTGCGACATACTATCTACTCTTACCTTAACCTTATTGGTATATAATTAAGGGGGAGAGAATAGTTTGTCAATTGCTAACAAAAAGGGGGAGAAAGATCAAATCCCACCAAAACTAGTTTGCTATGTTTTGTGATGCAGGGATTGACAGGTTATGGGGGAGCAAATTGAAGAGGAGCAGCTTAGTTTAGGCATGTCAAGAGTCCTGTATTTAATGCTTTATCAATGTAATATCTTGATCATGTATTTTGTTTTGGTAGGTTAAGTTTTTGTAAGTAATTGACAAATGAGGAGATTGTTAGTGCACTTTTCTGTGGCATACTAGTGCACCTTGTTTGTCAATACGTCAGTGAGTCTACTGTCGGTTGAGCCTAATGAAGACGAAGACCGAAGACTCAAGTGGCCCCGCTGCATCAAGGAAGAAGATTCAGGTAAAAGTGATGCCTTGGTGCCTTAACCTTGACCAAAACCCAACCCCTTTGCTTCTTTGATGACCTTGACCATCTTAGGAATACTCTTAGTCATCATAAATTGGCCCTAGGTGTCCCAAAAGTGCACCCAAACTGTGGCCAATGCGATGGGTTGTGAGAGAGGAGGGTCAGCGAACACTCAGGCTGAACCCAGGCCTGTCCGACCGGTCACGACCGGTCGGCTGGATTGGACTGACCGGTCAAGACCGGTCGGATAGGCCCAGTCCAGTCACAGCAGCAGCAGGCCATTAGGGCCGACCGGTCGTGACCGGTCGGCTGGGCTGGTCCGACCGGTCTTGACCAGTCGGGCAGCCTCCCCCTCTTGACAGATTGCACTCTGTCTTCACTGGCCTTTGGCCGACCGGTTGGGACCGGCTGGGACCTGTCGGCAGAACCGTTTTTTACCTGTTTTATGACCGTTGGAGCTCGTTTTCCCTATATAAGGAGCTCGATTTTTTGGCATTGTAGAGAGGGTTTTGAGAGCCTATTCCCCACACCTGTTGTACATCATATGAGTCCTCAAAGAGGAGGGTTTCAAGTCATATCCCTTGTGTTTTAAACACAAGTGTGGGCATTCAATTGCAATCTAGAGATGACTTGATTCCTCTCTCTATTCTAGAGGTGAGACACTATTGCATATAGGCATATCCCTTGTCCAAGACCTCTAGAAGACCCTCTAGGTGAATCTCCTAGTTAGAACAAGCTACATATCCCATGTAGGAGATTCAACCATCCTCCTATCACCTTGGGCATCTCAAAGGCATCACATGCAAGGTGTTTGATCAAGTGTGGCTGAGGCATTGGCGACGCAACGGCAACACGATAGTGGGAGCAAGGGAAGCTGATTGAAGCACGGGAGAGCGGAGATCAAGCAACCCGAACCGGCGCTAAACAAGGGGCTAATCCGACAAGTAATGTTATCCTTTTTGAGAGTCCATTTAGAGTTTGTTTGTCAAACTCGATCTAGGAACGTTAGTCGTTCCTTGGCCCGTTTGCCGGGCCTAAACTAAGTCTCCAAGGGGGAGCCTCCGTCACGGGAGTGAACGTGAGTCGGGTTGAGAGTTAGCCTATGTCCAAAACTCCGTTTGGGTTGAGAGTTAGCCCTTTGTCCAAAACTCCGGTTATAGTTGAGAGGTGAACCGGTAAAACCTCCGTGTAAAGGTTGAGAGGTGAACCTCATTTAAAACCTCCGATAGTGAATGCCGGTGTGCTCAAAGGTGTTGAGTACTTGAACCGGGAGTGGAGTAGACAAGTAGTCGAACCACTATACATGCTTGTGTTTGTGATTGAATTGAGCACATTAATATCTTAGCATTGTTAGTTTAATTGTCTTATTATGAATGCTTGATAGGAATGTATGCTAGGCACTAATTAGGCACATCCACACACAAGATGTACTTTCACTAGTTGTGTAGACTTGAGCTCATTGATCCACTCTCATAAGTCTACATAGGTTACATAGGTTATGAGCTTGATTAGTTAAATCTTTTGATTACCTATGCATACTTTAGACTAGGTTGTTTATTGCTTTATCATATGCTAGTCTTGTGATTGGACCCACTTAGGCTTGGAAGCCGAAGTGTTCTTGCTTACTTAGTTTGATTTGTTAAATTATATAAGTAGGCAAAAAGAATTTTACAAAAGGTCCTAATCACCCCCTCCTATAGGTTTAGCCATAATTCTAGTTGCTCTTACGCTTCCGCACGCATAATGTGGGTATCGTGTTAGACTACCCGACGCACTTTCAGATCATCCTTAATTTCCAGGCCTAAAGAGCGAATTTTAGAAACCACTTCAATTTGCTCTATAATATATTCATGAATGTTTCCTTTTCCATCATAGGATGAGCAGGTCATTTTGTTCAGTAAGTGACCCACTTTAGTCTTATTCGATTTCTTGAACCGGTTTCCCATTTCTGATAAGAAAACCTTGGCCTTATCTGTATTAGGCATGACACCTCTCATTATCTCAGAAATCGAATGCTTTATGATTTTGAGATACATACTATTAGATCTGGACCATGCCTCATACCGTTCAATATCTGATTCAGTAGCCTTTTCAGATGGTTTTGTAGGCTCTAGTTTCACTAAGGCAAGGTCTAGCTGTAGGACTCCCAGGACTATTTCTATGGACTCCTTCCATTGGACACAATTGGACCCAGTTAAGGCAGGAACATGATGCGTTTGAGTTAGAACTATAACTGATAATAATAATAAAAAATGTACTCACATTAATAATTTGTTTAATTTAAATAAAATGAAATATCAGGCAAATAATCTTTAATTCAATTTATTAGGGCCTTCAATTGAATTGCTTAGGATGAAGATGGGCCCAACCAATCAATCCTAGTGAGAATCAGCCACATCATCATCACTCCTCCTATAGGTGGTAGGAATCATGACATGTAAATGATTCTCCTATACATGAAGCTAAATAATGTCAATAATGTAAATCCAAGATATTCAACACCTGCGGGGGAGATGAGTTTCTCGGCCTTACATCACCAACACTACTTACTCCACACCGTCTATGTCCCTGCCAAACGATGAACGTTTGCATTTTCGTCACCTGTCCGCATAGAACAGTGAATGCAACCATAAGCAACCCTTTTCATGAATCCTAATTACAAGTCTGGATCTGTGAAAATCTTCACTGATTGAGGTCACTATGGTGGCTAACACTACCAGATCCATTCCCCACAAATTCAGACTTAGGATTGCTATTTTTTAATCCTGCCCACATGGATTAACCATAAATAGTTCGATTTTGGCTCAGTATGTAGTTGGCTTTGACTATTGGAAGACAGAAAATTTCAATAGAGAAACAGACGGTTAGGTTCCACTTTCTCATTCTAATGGCTTATGTAAGCTTCAAAGAGATGGGTAATGGGCCCAAAACAAGACGTTAATCAGAACTTTCTATTTTGATCTTAACACCATTTACGAGGATGCCAGATCTAGCCTTAGCGTTCACAAGATGGAGGATCTAGAAATGATGTTTAGTCTTATTCAAATGGACGATCAGATCTTATGTAGGAGCTCATTTACCTTAATGGTTAAGATCTAATACTAAAGGTTCACATCATGTTGTGTCTAGCTTTTAAATCATCCATCTAGTGAAGTTGCTAGATGACATTTTACATCATAAATAACTCATGTGTCAGATCTAACAACTAAAGCATAAATAAATAAATAAATAAAACTCACTGCATAAAAAATCATTACTTTAAATGTGCATAATCCCATCAACAAGTGCTTAAACAAGCAAGGTCAGGAAACTGATGGCCTAACCCCATGATCATGGGCAAGGCTTATCACTGGGTGGACCAAGGCCATTGGTCCACTCGACCAGATATGTGGATAGAACCTCCCAACAATGTAAAATAGGACCCGAAACCGAGGCTACTATTAAACAAAACAATGGGCCACAAGTGAACCCGCCATGCACAACAAAGGACAAGCCTAACACACACACACACACACACACACACACACACACACACACACACACACACATATAAGGGGTTTTCAAACGCCTTATGCAAAAAAAATGGATTTTCAAATAAGTAAATAAATAAAAACGCCCAACCCTAGCTGACGTCTCTCCACCCTTGCTATGAAGACCAACCAACCTCAGAAATTTCGGTTGAAAATTGCGATGAAGAGTCGTTCTATTCGATGGCTATTGACTGCTACCGTCAGTGTCATCGCCAGAAAAAATGGCGTCTATGGTTTTCAACCAGAGAATGAGGGTTGTGAAGGTTAGAAAAGGATGGAGATGTCGGAACGAATGGGTTACTATCAACCGCACTTAGCTAGCCATTATGAAAAACAAAAGGGGAAGAGTCCGGCCGGGACGTTGCACAGGGTAAGGTATCATAACCCCTCTTTTTTTTTAATATGTCAGCCTGTTGCTCGTCGGTGCTGCCGGATGTAGGCATCCATCCATAATGGATTCCGACGGCTTAATATCTCGGATTCATCAAATTCTAAGTGGTGGATTTCAGTAACCCTAAAAATTTTAAAGGGTTTAAGCTTCTGGAAATGATTGCAGAAGCTAACAAATGGCTTAGATCTGAGTCACATAAATTCGGTCCTGATGGTTTTGAAACAAATACTATAATCGGTATGAATCTACCAATCTAAATGTACTGTAGTCTCTTATACCAATTGTTAAATTTGTATCGCAGAATTTAAACGGATCGTATAGTCCATTCAGATATGGGGATTAAGAAAACCTAAATCATAACTCGTACCTGCAAGAGACGCCATAGCCGTAGATCAAATGCCGTAGTCTTCCACCCTTACACCTTTAGGAAAGCACCGGGATGAGATGTAGAGCTTCCAACATGTGTAGGATTGGGGACCCCGCCCTGTTTAATAGATATGTGGGTTAAGGAGTTTGTAACCCATCAAAACTCCTCTACCCTAAGCTCCACACTGAATTTGAGTATCCTAATCCCACTATAACACTTTACGTGCGTCACAGGTCTAGCGCACTGCCCCCTACACAAATTTAGATTAATCACGTCTTCAGTGGGGTCCACTGGTATGCCCGACCATCAAATCCAACCCTTAGGTAAATCTGGTCCGTTGATCAATTAGGCCCACTTTACATAAAATCTTATAATAATATGTGTGTTCCTGCCATTCTGCTCATGAATGCCATTTATGGTGAAATGTGAATAATTATGAGTGATTAGATAATGGTTATACCCTTTACACATTCTCAGTAACCTTCGAAAATTCAGTCGTTGTGTTATACACGGGAGCCGAAATCTAGGAGCGTTACAAAACTCATGTAGGTTACTTGTGTCTGCTTCATATTGTCATTCATCCAAATAGAAAAAATAAAATAAAATCAATTGAATTTCAAGTTATATATATGACGATAAACTACAGCGACTTGAACTTATATCGTGATGAAGGGAAAGGCTGGTGTT
Organism: Liriodendron chinense; assembly: GCA_003013855.2. NCBI lineage: Eukaryota > Viridiplantae > Streptophyta > Magnoliopsida > Magnoliales > Magnoliaceae > Liriodendron > Liriodendron chinense. The sequence continues at coordinate 1,522,403 of ML058590.1, forward strand.
AGAACTAGAAAAATGCTCGATAGGCAGTTTTTCTTGTGTATCATTATTCTGGAGAATTTCTAAGTATAGAAACATTCATAAACAATCATAAGCAATCACAAAGTACACGCAAGAAGAGATATTGCAAAGCGAATTTTATTTAAAAGATTCTGAGATCTTTTACATTCCAAGCTGTGATAATTGTCACAAGCCCTTAATTACATCAATGGTTGATCACCCTTAATTAAAAGGCAAAAGAAGAACCTGCCTGGGATTATGGTCTTGAATTTACGATCGTATAGACCTATTTGTTTTCTTGGTATGGACTTAATCACATTTTTAGACAAGTCGGATATCTATATCCCATTTTCTTTCGAATTGTCCGGGTTAAAGGACTGTCAGGATTCGAAGTGGCGCAACTCTGGGCCATCTTCCCGTATTTTTATGACGGGTGACCGCTGGAATACATGAGCATCGAACGTTGGTCAGCACGACCCAAGGCCCTCTTCACGTATTACGGGTGACCTTAGGAAGGTACTTTGCAACTTCCTGAGCGAGGTTTTTAATCAAGTAGTGCAACTCTGAGTCGTCTTCCCGTATTACGGGTGACCACTGTAATACACAAGCATCGAAATGTTGGTCGACATAACCCAAGGCCCGTGCCCGTATTTTTATGATGGGTGACCTTAGGAAAGCACTCCGTAACTGCCTTGTTAGCTCAACCGACGGACCCTGTTGTCGACGGGGAGGGCATCGACTATCTTTTTATGGTGGCGGTCCATAGCAGGACGTTTAGAGTATTCATTTGAACTCTTTTGATTGTGGTTTATCGTGGTAAGCATATTCCCTTAGGTTTAGCCTTAGACCTTATATCTGGAATGAATAGCTTTATACAATAAAGTAAATGTGTTTCATCTTAGAGTCCGACGACTCTCTTTCGAGAACATTCTTCTTCGAAGTACTTTTTTGATGCTCGATTTGAGATTGAATAGGCTGTGTCGAGCCAAGATCCTTCGAGAATTCAAGTTCGATAGATTGAATCGGCTGTTTTCGATGCCTGTAAGTGGCTAAGTATCGAGTCCAATAGATACCCGTTTATGCCAATTTTGATAATCGATAGGGATCGGTGCCCTATGAATGTTTGACTCGACTGTCTTATAGCCTGAGTACTTTGGTTTTTTGCCTTAGCGTCTTTGAGATCGTGATTGATTTCACTTGGCATCAGTCAATTTTCGAGCCAACATGACACACTTCCCAAGGTTGAAAATGACTAAGTACTGGGCCTGTTTACTGCTTAATTAGGGTATTTGAGAGGTCCTGAAATCGGATAACCACGCTGCGGTACATGATTATGGTGTATTATATTACAGAGAAGAAAAGTCTCTCTCTCTCTCTCAGGGTTGGGCTCATTCCGCTCGATTCTTTTCGATTTCGGCCTTTTCCTGGCTCTTTTGGAAGGATTTTCGAAGTTGCAAAATTGACTAAGTGTTGGTCTTTTTTATTAAAACACTGATTTGGGTCATTTATCATCGACCGTTGGAGAATCTGATCCGGGAGATGGATAGATCTTGTCAGTATGTATCTAAGAGAGGCGGTTTGATCGAAAATCGATTTCGATCGAAAGCGGGCCACACGATGGAAAGATCCACCCCTCCAACTAGCGTTCAGGCGCATAGAGGGGGGTGTGGGTGCATGTAGCAGTGTTAGTGGGTTTGTAGGCACATGTGGCCTTCTCCCGGGTACATGTGCCCAACTTAGTGAAAATAGAGAGAGAGAGAGAGAGAGAGAGAGAGAGAGAGAGAGAGAGAGAAATGGTCTCAGGCGCATGTGCTTTTGCACATGCGCCCAATCTCAAGTAGTGGGTGCATGTACCCCCTAGACCTATTGTAATTTTTCATATTTTCTCAGGCCAAACAGGGTGGGCGCATGTCCTCCTGCACTTGATGCAAATCTGCATTTTCCAGCGAGTAGAAGTGAGTGCATGTCCCTCTGCAAAGTGGTGAAAGTCCACTACTTAAAGAATTTCAGGATTTTCTTCCTTTGCACTTGGTTCTGATGGGGGATATCCCTTTCCGGCGAGGGATTCCAACGAGGAAAACTATACGACGGTAGTGCAATTTTGGGTTCCGACGGGGAAATCTCTTTCCGGCAAAGGCATCCGGTGAGGGATAATAGAGCGGGCGCATGTTACCTCTTGCATCACTCTGAGATCAGGAATGGGATGATATCGCTCGTTGTCATTAGGCAGGACCTTCTATTTATAGCAGTGCAATCGGATTTTGGTTCGATCTAGCGGGTATTTCCTGGAGTATGTGTTTCCAGGACGATTATTGGGCGCATGTGCTGGGCAGAAGTAAAAAATGCAAGGATCCGGGCGCATGTGATTTTAGGCCTGACGCATGTCTTTTCAGGCCGGGCGCATGTTACTTTTCGGCGGGTTTTTCGGACAATTTTCGGGAAGTTGTCCGGATCATTTCCTTCTGAGCGCATGTGGTTTGGTAGTGGGCACATGTCCCTCTTGGAATTTTTTACACTTCCCACTACTTAGCCAAATTTTAGGTTTCAGCATTCTGCAAGAGAGAAAACTTCCAGGCTTACATTTTTTTCAGGATCAGGCTCTAACGAGAGACCTCCAGAGGACAACTACCTTTTCTAGGATTGCAGTTACTAATGCCAAGCCACTTTTAGGTTGGGATCGACCTCCTTGAATGAACATGATAGGGTTTAGAGGTCTAGATGTTGCAAATTTTGGTACTTCCTTCCTAATTTGGAGCCTCCGAGTCAGCTCTTCTTATAGGAACATTGTTCTGGAAAGCACGCATATGGAAATACGCACCGCAAGGACTTCGAACTTGCTATTTAAGGGTTTTAGGGCGCTCTGAATCATTTGACGGTGGTAGGGATGTCTAGATCCACTCTGAAATAGTACCTGTAGGCTTTCGAACCCTTTCAGTCAGCTTCGGTCAGGGGTGAAACGCATTTCGAGGTGCGTAGGTAAAGATATGCACCGCGTGACTTCGAAACTTGCAGTCTAAGGTTTTTATGATGTTCCAAATCATTTGGCGACAACCCACATGTCTGGTTTCGCTCTGAAATATTATTTACAAGTTTTGACCATGGCCATGTGGTTAGGATTGCACTAACATTTTTTGGGTATTCTTGATCTCGAAACTGATCTGAATCGTCGTAAATGGACCGCTATATGCTGTTTTACCATGGGTGTGAATTTAAGCCCCAATAGCTAGTCCAACCTTTAATATTTTTAAACTTACATCCAAAAATAAACTAATATTTTTCTTTAATATTAATTACACATATTTTATTGCTCCAACCTCAAGTAGGAAGGGCTGGTCATGAGCTGGGGTGAACTATATACCGAAAGCAAAAAGAAGAAAAGAGGCTGATCGACTTTGGCCCGACCCAGGTGCATGCATGCTTGTTAATCCTGGCCGTTGTAATCGTGGGGCCAATCCACATTTATATATGATCCAGACCTTCCAAACTGGCTATTAGTACTGTATGTTTAAGATAATGGGATTTTAGTGTCGTGCTTATCCATTGTTGGATTTGGATTCTTCTTTTTTATGATCCAAACTGGTTTATGTCAGAGGCCTCTCCTTGGATGGGAGATGTCACAACAACAACAAGTAAAAAAGAAAAAAAGAAAATCTCAACTTTGATAGCTTTTGACCTCTATCCACCATACATTCATGTAAATGGTTTGGATTATTGGAACTGACACCGACAAAAGTCCCGACGTATGGTATCGCAATACGTCGCGATGTACTCTAGCGAACCTATAAAACAGCATAGTTTGTGATAGAAAACCTCTAAATATGAAAGTTATCCTGCTAAAACATTATAAGATGGGGCTCATTGTTTGGTCATCCAGACCGTTGACCTCATCGGCTTAACGGTGGATATACTACGGCCTAAAAATATCTTAGGTTGCAAGATCTTAGCCCCAAATCTAGCTCTCTTTTACATCAGATGTGTATTGTTAGTGTGTATGTGTTTTTATCTTAACCAGCTAAAGGTATATCCCATTTGGACGCTTAGCGTACTGACCAAACTCTGTGGGGTCTACCATGATTTATGTATTTTATCCACTCCGTCCATCCATTTTAATAGATAATTTTAGGGCTTGAGAGAAAAAAATTAAGCATATCCAAAGCTCAAGTGGCCCACACAGCAGGAAACAATGTGAATTGAACCTGTACCATTGAAAATTTCTTAGACGTCATAAAATTTTTGGATCAAGCTGGCTATTTGTGTTTTCCCTTCATCCATGTTTTTTTTATCTTATGAACATGGGACTCAAGCCAGAGGAGCACCGTCTCTGATGCGTTTTATAAGGTCGTATAAGAACACCATATATAAGAGATGTATTAAAATGTATTAGTTAAGTATCACACATACTTATATATTCAAGTTATAAACTTATATAAAATTATTGTTTCTTATATACAACAGGAAGCATCTGCTTGATCTGAAGCATTGCAACCTCATCCCTTTGATGGAATAGCTTCACATGACATCGATGAATGCATCCTATAATAAAGTTAAGAAATAACACAATAATCTTTAATAATAATGAGCACGTACAGCATAAAGATGTTGATCATGTGCAAAATTGGGATAATGTTGTACTAAATAATAAAAAAAAACTACATAAACCGTGCAAGAGTGTTAGAAGTATTGAACCATACAATTAAATAAATATATGTTTTTCCTTCGAACATGTATCATAGATATTCAATGTCCCTGTCAATATTATTAAAATCTGACTCGTCTATGGCATCCTCCCTTATCTCATCCGTAATAATTAGAGGTGCATTAATCATTGTTCCAAGTACATTTGACATATCTCAAGTTATGTTTTTTGAGGTATCCACCACACTCCGATCATCAGAAGGCGATCTTCGAAAGTAATCATCGATATCTTCTATAAAATCCCTCGCCTCCATTTCAAATAAGCCCCTCGATTTTACCTACACAGTTACATATCAGTTTGAATGCTTGTGATCTTTGACATAGAAGATCCGCATTGCTTGAGATGATAGCACAAATGGTTCATTATAGTCATTCACTCCAATATTGGACAAGTGCGTAAAATTCACAAGTGTGAACCCCAATTCTTCCTTCTTGATTTCTTTTATTACATCAACCTACTCACGCTTAAATATTATAATATGCTATTATAATATTACATCAACCTACTCTACTTATAATAATTGAACTCTATGATATCAGTTAATACACCATAGTAGGTAATGTCTCAAAATATTAGGTTTTTATCACTGGTACTTACAAAGTTTGATATATTTACAATCATGAAAACTACGTTGTTCTTATTTTTCTCTTACAGTTGCGGCCTTTGATGCGAAATTTAAAACCGTTAATAATGTAAGTGTTGTATCTTTTCACAACACAATTAAGACCATTTGTCAATTTCTTAACTTTTTGTTAAAGTGTTAATCAATCCTCATGGTGCGGCTTGCTAAAAAGCTAGCCATCAAACTATTGGTTATGCATCTTATCAATGTCGTAAAAACTGGCCTAATAATTCTATCTATTAAGTCCATTCTTGTGTTCCTTACATATGTTTGAATTCAATGAATAGGATAAACTACATATGTATTCCAACTACAACATGCATGAAAAAATAAAATCAATTTATATCCTTACTCGAAGTATGGGATAAGTAATTTAGAGTTGAAGAGCATGTATCGGTGTACTTGTCATTATAACCCGTCATCTGGAGTAAAACTTGTTCACTCTCGACCGGTTGACTTAAAACAGTGTCATCAAAGTTGACATTTCGTATCTGTCGATCGAACCTCGTTTCCATACCATCAAAGTACCTAAAGCAAAATGTTAGGCATTCTTATGTGAGGTACCCTTTTGTGATGAAACCCTCTAGTCGACTTTGATTACGCATATACGACTTGAGTTTTAGGAGGTACATATGACCAATTATAATGAGTGCTAGAATTATACGACTGGAAAATACTATATGTATAAAGCTTTGTGCATTCAAACATTAACACACTTTTCGATAGAGCATATCCATTGCTAATGTATTGGTTCGGCGATCCTTACCTCGACATTCAAATAAATAAATAAATATCACATAACATCAAAGAATGCTGGTGGAAGAATTTTCTCTGGGTGATAGTGTTAGCGCAACTTTGGAGCATAACTCAATTATGATTGCAGTCACATGGCTTAACAAATGTGCTCCACACTACTATCAAGAGTAGTTACTTCATTATCATATGACAGTGCTCGCTCTTGAGACCTAAAACCTTACAATTTTTAAGATGCACACATTGCAAAATAGTCGTTACATAACCATCTGGTTTGAGTGGTATTAATAGCTATACTTGAGTTGTTAATTTGACCATTAAGGAGCATGATATTATAATAGTTACAATAATAATTATAAATACTTTGTCTGTAAACTACTGAAGTGAATTGTGGTATGCCAATTAGACTGTGTAGAACCCAATTGTTAAAAAATTCAAAGTTTCTTCTCAATTGGATGATTAGAAAAATTCAATCATAATGCAATTTTCAAGTTACACTCTATCCAAAATGAACTATACAGTTTGGATGGTCTCAATTAACATGCATGTATGCTACATGTAAAATGGAAGTGAGTTATAGACTTATTCCTGCAAAGATATACATTCTACTTTTTAAGTTGTAAGTAAATATAGATGTGCCTAATTATTAGTTATGAATTGATAACTTAAAGCATGTTACATCCATGTGATTGAAGCAAATAAAAAATTTCTTTCATAGACAATTTTTCTTACTTTGAAAATCTTTGATGAGCTATTAGAGTCCATATATCCATGTAGAACATTTCCAGAGTTATAAGATCATCGACATGAGGATATGTAATATACTCGAGAATTCAATTTGTGTAATTGGTGCCCATATTTAAGTGATCCATATCATTACTATGATGGCCCAACATGGATTTGCCACTGACTAAGAAAATCATTGATGGGACCATCCTAACCTTTCAATTTGTAGCCTGTAAATATAAGAAGAGAGATACAGTAATGATCTACATCAACCTAAACAAAGGCCTAACAATGGTGGCCAAATCTTTCACTAGGACATTTCTAGGGCATGGCCTGTGTTGGGTTGCATCATTCAACTATCTAGATTTTCTATTCATGGACCCCACTTGTACAAAGTACATATCCTTTCTATATCCTCTGGTCGGGGTTCTATAAAAATGAAGTGAAAATTATAGTAGTCCAAAATTAAAGAAATAAAACCTATATGAGAAAACACAAAATCTAGTCCAAAATTATTGTAATCTGATCTAAATGCTTATCCATAAAAAAACTCAAAATAGAAAACCATAATCAAAATCCTAATAAAAACTCTACAGATTCAAAACTGTACAAATTAAAACCTTAATGAAAGGAGTAGAAATTTAATACGAAACCTGGATATCGAGTGACGTTGATGTAAAACCTCGGATGATAACCCTTGCTCGACTATTTTTCCTTTTGGATTTTCTCCTCAAAAGAATGACTCATATGTAAATACAAAGGGTAAGAGAGAGAACAAGAGAGGATGTAGAGATCTAAGAAAGAGAGTTATTTTGTATGGTGATGAAGGTGATTTTGTTGTCGGAGATGAGAAGAAAAGGGAGAGAGAGAGAGAGAGAGAGAGAGAGAGAAGAGAGAGAGGAGAGTTGGAGAAGAGAGACAATTGAGTGCTTGTGAATAGCAGTTATTTTATAAGTAAAATATATAGTGGTGGAATTAAATTTCTGCCGCTAAAGGATTAATACAATAAAAAAAAAAGAAGCGCGAAGAAGTAGGGGTGGAAATGACGATATAGAGGCTGAACAAGTTATCCGCCACTACTGACTAAATCTAGCTGTAGATAATGAAATCCTCCGCTACATTGGTTGAGTAAAGAAAAAATAAATGACGAAAATGGTGGAAGTGAAGAGAAGAAGAAGGTATTATGAAAGATTATGATATCTATTGTTATAAGTATGTAACATATAGTGACAGATAATATGATTCACTACGATAAAGGTTGACAAGAACAGAGTATATAACAATGGAAGTCAATATCTGCTACTATATGGGTCGAATATAACAAAATATAAATGATGAAAATAGTGGTTGCTACAGAAAGAAGGGGCACGATAGTGGATTATAGAATCATTCGTTATAGGTTTGTAATATATGGCGTCGGATAATATGCTTCGCTGCAATAAAGGTCAGCTAGAACAAAGTGTATAATGGCGGAAGTCAATATCTGTCGTTATATGTGTCCATGTAGAGGCAAATAATAGGATATGCCGTTAAAATAAATGGTGGGAATAATGGCGATAGGGGAATAAAGTATATAACTGGAGGAAGTAGAAAATTTGTCACTATAGATTTCTTATAGCGGTGAATTTTTATTTATTCCTCTAAAATCTGCTGCTATATCCCATAAATCTTATAAAGATAATCATTCCTGGAGATTTTAATATTATACTCAAAAGATATACCAAATTTCTTTGAGTTGACCAATATAAAATTTTCTAACACTTTGCTTATGTATGTTGTCTAAGAGATTCATAAGATGTTGTGGATGCTAGCTTCTCGTGGGCTTTCACGCAGATACTTTCCGCCTCGGTGCTTCAAGGGCTTTTAGTTTCTTTGATGATGGTATATTGTAATGGGGTTATAATATTTGATTAGAGTCGTCACTAGCTAATTATTTTGCCTCTATAGTCGGCTAGACCATATGGAAACATTAGGAAAGAGTATCCAAAGATCCTCAACCCTAAAATGACTTATTGATCCGCGGCTAAAGATTCTAAATAATGAATCGCGATTACAGAGAAGAAAGGTGTTAGGCACCCAGTCTACCCGTATAGATGTACAATCTCTACTTCACAAGATTAAGTTAATTTCTATAGGTTATGGCTAATTCTTGCTCACTATAAGTAAAATGATGTATGCATATGTGAGGAATAGTAAAAAGTGTATCTAACCAATTATAGTTTCTGATGGGCAAGATCCGATCAGATCGGTGGGCCACAGATCATACGCTTAAACTAGTTGGGTGCTAGGTGTTGATGTGATATATATGATGCGATGATTATGACAATATATAAACCAATTGACTAGGTTTCTGATGGAAAGATCTGATTAAATTGGCAGGCCATAGAGTATATGCCCAAGTCAACAGTATGATGAATTCGATGCCATAAACTAAGTAGGGGGGTTGAGAAGGGAATAAATGTTGCACAATGCAAATGCTGAGGCTAGATAGAGTTGGTTTATGATCGAACGGTTAGATGGACAATTGTGTCGTAAGGGTTAGCTTGAGTGGATAGGGGTAAGGCTTGAAAGGTTTGGGAGGCTCGAACTCCGGTAGGTTAGAAGAAAAATGGCATGATGGAAATGAGAAGGGGATGGCTATTTATAGCCCCAAATCTGATTTTTCTTGTAATTTCTTTGGAAGTTTAAGGTCAAAATAAGGTGCAATGACTGAGATTCAAGATCGCCACGTGGCGCAATAAGGGTGGTTGGATGGCTTGGTAAAATGGTGATTTTTTGCTTAAAAGAGGGCAAAAGGAACTTTTCACAATGTCACTTATATTAGAGGGAAAAAAGCAGAAACTCGCATGCTTAGAAGGTGCTCTGCCAAAGAATGGGGTGTGCCACCTGTCACCCACCGCCTGAGCCACTGGGCACTCCCTAGTTTAGCAAGGTGCCTCTCAAATACATGTGGGGGCTCCGACTCTTGTGTAATGCATTTGTTGTCTCCCCAGCAATCCTCTGATGGGTCCTTTAGGTTGGGCTTTTGGGCTTGGTTTTGGGTAAGTTTGGATTTTACCTTGACTAGGTGGGTTGAGCTAGATTTTTTACCAGCGAGTTGACTCAGCATGACTCAGTTAATTGGAGGGGGTAGGAAAATCAAGTTCAGCCTGGAGACCGAAAAATCAAGCCTGATCTATTTATGGTGTGTCCCTCCACCCTTGTCTAGTATGTTCCCATGTGGATTACCAACTCACACATGCGGGGGATAGTTAAAGTCCCTTGATAAACATTGATACACCATCATCTAACGGCTTGAGCTTTTAGACAAATTGGTTGTTTGACGCTACTTTTACTAGCCACGCAATAACCTTGTAAAGTGAGCTAGAGAACATTCAATCAAGGCCTCACCGTTCACATATTCTCAGGTTTAGGAATTTATAAGAATTGATGCATCTTTAAGTTTTTCTAATCTAGGCATATGGATCTCCTAGTCTAGATAATTGTTGTAGATCTTGCTAATTTAAGTGCTCAAGGGTTCCACTAAGGTACAAATGTCCATGACACATTCATACTTTAATTGGATACGAAATAGGTATATTGGCTCTAAGTTGTCTTATGATGGAGATTGTCCATCTTGACACCAAGTTAGTCCCCTCATACAAGATGAATGTCATCTAAATACCAAGGGTTAGCATGTTTCCACAAATGCCAGTAAGGTTATAAATGAACGCAATGTGTATATAATTAATGTAAAAGGTAATGTCACATTAATTTTTTAAAGCATGAAGCTCAACATTATCGGGCATGCATAATTGAATCAGCTTATTATATCATCAGTCTATTGGGCCCACTTACTGCTTACAATTAAAAGCCTAAAATATATATCCTGCAGAAAAGATCATAACCATCAACTAGGTGGCCTAAAAAACCAATGATCATAATAAGCTAAATGTTTTTTCCTTAATTTTTTTCACCTATTTTAACGAGCCACTATTTGAATGGTTTGGATCGTTGCGCTAGACAAGCACGAGAGGTCTACTTCTACCAAGTGTGCAGAACATTTTATTTGTGCAAATTATAAGTCACACTTGCTTAAATTTATCTCTAATTAAAGTCATGTTCGTGATACAACACATATTTTTCATGGCTCGAATATTCCACATGAGTTGCTAATTAGCAGAAAAATAGTTATATACGATCACATGCATGCTACTTGGCATGTAACATTTTTCTGCATTGGTGCGATGTGTGTGGGGCATTTAAGCCATGTAATAGGGAGCCTCACCAAAAAGATCACATATCTAAAAAGTCAAATTGATCCACTTATAAGCAAATAGACGATTTGTTGTTTTCAACAATCTGGCCAACTTGATGAGTTAACTGGCCTGATTTTTTTAGCCAGGTAGTCTTCATGGTGGGGTCCACTATTTAGATGACTTGGACATGCTAAATAAAAATAAGTACTCAGTCTCTTCACATACAACCTCATGTTTCCAACCAAGGTACTGTGAGTGTAGGATATCCAGCCATGTAAGAGGTGACTCACATCATAAAGGTCACTTGGAAATGAAATCAAATAGTCAACTCGTTAGGTGGGCCATGTGGTCAAAATCAATGAACATTCGATCAATCGACTTGATATTTAAGTGTGGTCAACAATCGATCTAATTTTTACAGTAAGTGATCCCATGATCTTTTGCATGGATGGATGCTCCATGCGTATGACAATCTATCTAATGGGATTGACCTTAGTTTGCAGTTTGTTCAAGTGGGTACAATGGATAGCAAACAAACCTTAAAAAAAAAACCCTCGATGATATTAAGATCTTATTGATTGAGAACATCCATCATGCATGCCTTAATTGGATGGATTTGATCATGCAGTGTTCATGATTTTTAGGCCACAGGGAATTCATTGTGGAATCGTCTAATTAATTAGTAGGTAAGACATTAGATGGGCCCACCTGAGCTTGATAGGAAAATTCACACCGGAACAAGAATCAATAGTTATGATCCATTAGGCACACCTAAGATCATGCTATACCATTGGACGGATTCACCCTAGTTTGCAAATTGAATCATTTTGAGCGAATGTTTGAGCCATTTAATTAGAATGAGGATTCTATTTACACTCGACCTACCGAAACCAAATCCAACGAAAGGGATGTCACCACATAGACACATTCGTACGAAGGCAAAAGAAAATATAATCGCAAAGCATGAAGGTGAGATCGTAAAGATCTCAAACACCTCTCCCCTAAAGATGAATGTTATACCAGAAAGGTTGGATGCTCAGAGATGTACGAATGACTGGAAACTTAGTCACGGTCGCGCTCCCAATAACACGTGGCAAATCAATAAAAATAAGCGTATGTATCATATTTATGATGACATTTAATTTTGTGACAATAGACAAGGACATGCCGCCAAGTATGATTGGTCATACATACCTGAAGATTACTAAACATGGTATTAAGAGAAGGAAATTGACTGAAACCAGAAATAAACTCATATACAAATGTACATGTGTAGCTAGCTACATCTTAAGAAAGAAATGTATCAAGCCAAGGTTGCTAACTTATCCATCTCAGCACAGAATGAAGAGCTTTAAGCCCTCGCCACTCTAAACAAATACACAACTCTTTTCAGTTCAATGTTGTCTACCAACCCTTCATCTCTCATGAACGCATATCTTAACATAGCCTAGTTTTAGCCTCTTCACTTCCTATCCAGCACCACACTATAGCAAATTTGATTAATTTAGCTTAACATAGTTTAGTTTTCGCTTTCGTCTAGCACATCGCTGCATTAAATCAATTTAATTTAGGTAAATATTCATGACCCCATTGTTGTATCCCCTTCAAATTCCTAGGTTCTTAATGAATCTTTGATCACATCCTACCAATTAAAAACCATGACTGCCTCATGACCGTCTGTTAGAACTAGAAAAATGCTCGGGCGCAGTTTTCTGGTGTTTTATTATTCTGGGGTTCTGAATAATGGAAACATTCATAGAAAATCACAAGCATTCACAAAATTACACAAGAAGAGATATCGCAAGGCGAATTTTATTCCAGAGATCCTGAGATCTTGTACATTCCAGGCCGTGATCTGGCACGAGCCCTTAATTACATCGAATGATTGATGACCCTTGATTAAAAGGCAAAAGACTAGTCAGCAGGGACTATGGTCTTAGAGTTTGTGGTCATAGAGACCTGTGTTCGTATGGTCGCGAAGACCTGTGTTTGTATGGTCGCGGAGACCTGTATTTGTTGTGTTTTGTTATGGACTGACCCATCTTTGTACGAGTCAGATGTCTATGTCCCATGTTTTGACCGGAGATTCGGGCTGAGACTGTCAGGGCTTTTAACCGAGGGGTGCGACTCTGGGCCTGCGCCCGTCATTTGTGACGGGTGACCTTGGGAAGATCGATCTGCAATTGTATGTACCTGAGCAGTTCAACCAGCGGATGCCGTTGGAATGGGTAGGGCATCGACTGCTCTTGAAGTGTCAGTCTTTAACAAATTGTGTGTAATAGCTCAGAACTCTCTCTATATGGTTTATCGTGTTAACCATAGTCCCATTTGCTTAGTCCGGACCTGAATTCCCGGTCATATTATGATAGTACATGTAATGATGATACATCAGTATGATTCTGGGCACTGGCGGCCTCTTTTCGAGAAGTTACTTCGTTTATCTCGTTGGATTGGATCGGACTCCGAAGGCTTGCATTCTGCTCATTGGGTGGCCCGAATGAGTTATTTGACTGTTCCGTTGCGTTCGGAATGCTCGAAATACCCAAAATAGGCCCAAACGGGGCTCGAAAACATTATAAAATGAAGATTTAAAGGTGCTAAAATGGACATTTAGAGTGTTGATTTTTATGATCTGCTGGTCTGAATTTACTGATGCGCTGGGGCCAGCGCGTCCAAAAATGTTTGTTAAAAATGTTCTATTTTCCTGATCCGCTGGCCGATTTTTACGATGCGCTGGGGCTAGTGCGTCAAAAAATGACTTTGTTTAAGATGTGCATTTTTCTGACCCGCTGGCCTATTTTTAATATGCGCTGGGGCCAGTGCGTCTAAAAATGACTTTGTTTAAGATGTGCATTTTTCTGATCCGCTGGCCTATTTTTGAGATGCGCTGGGGCTAGTGCGTCCAAAAATGACTTTGTTTAAGATGTGCATTTTTCTGATCCGCTGGCTTATTTTTGTGATGCGCTGGGGCCAGTGCGTCGATAAAACAAGTTTGGTTCAACGTATTTCGCGATGCGCTGCTACACTTATATAATTTTAGGTCATTTCTCCACCAGACCTGCTGTGGTCGGAAGTGGGATTTTCGGTGATCGAAAAAGGGTTTTCGGCGGTCGGAAAAGGGACTTCAGCGAGGGATTCCGGCGATCTCAAAAATTTGAAACTCTCTCCTTCTCTGGATCTGTGTAAATGAGCCGGAAAAGGGGGTATTTATACCCGAGGTCAACCAATAGGAGCCCGCCACGTGTAGCGCGTCGAGAAATCATTCCGACGCGTCGAGAAAATCACTCGGCGCGTCTAAAAATGTCTTTGTTAGAATGCTGATTTTTAGGGCGCACTGGCTGTCAATGCGTCCTGAAATTCCTGAAAATGCCTGATTTATTGGACGCGCTGAGGGTTAGTGCGTCCTGAAATTCCTGAATTATTGGATGCGCTGAGGGTCAATGCGTCTTGAAATTCACATTGTAAAAACTGTTTGAATTATTGGATGCACTGGACAAATTTCTTGACGCGCTGAGGGTCAGTGCGTCTTGAAATTCACATTGTAAAACTGCTGAATTTCATGATGCGCTGACCGTGAATTTCTTGATGCGCCGACGTACTCGTATTTTACAAAATTAGGTTTTGCGAAACGAAGGGCTTGCGGGGCCCGCTTTGTGATGGATGTCGATGCACTGGCTCTATTTCTTCATGGTTGAAGTAACCCTCCCAAATTTGGAGGGTTTTGATCATGATGAACGGTGGGGTCCACCACTGGCTCAATTTTTCATTTTTGATCATGTCTAATGTGTGTTGTGATTTTGCCGTGATTTCGGATGCACTGGCCCTAAATCTAATCAGGTGATGATTTGGACACTCATAATCATTGTTTTGAAGATTCTGACTTTTGGGACCCCAGCACCGTCAAGGTTCTTTTTGTTGGGAAAGATGCACAAACTTCAAGATCTCACACCCCCAACTATCATGAATTATGAGATAATATAATTTAGAAATGATGATGAATAATCACTACCATGACACATAAGAGTTTTTACGTGGAAAATCCTCTAATTGAGGTAAAAACCACGAGACCTCGTCCAAATGAACATATCCACTATGTAATGAATGTTTACACAATGATCAAAAGCTTCACTCACTTGGATTCAATCAATCTTCACCCCAACTGATGGATTACAACAAAAAAGATAGATAAAGGAGAGATCTCACATATGTGAGGACTTCAAAGAACTTGAGGACAAACCGACGATATGGATGAATTGTCACGAACCTGAATCTCTCTCCCTTCGATCTTCTTGTCTCTCCTCTTCTTCTTTTTCTCTCTTATCTTTCTTACTCTGGACGTGCTAATAGTCTCACATAACCCTAATCCCAATATCAAATGCTAATATAGCACTTTGGGGTGGAATTAGAGTCATAATAGGAAATTGCATAATGCAGTCTCGTGCGTCGTCCCCAAAATTGTCCAGTAAGCAATCTGTGAGAGACACCTAAAATAGGTTGGCCGCACGTCACTGTCGGTCAACTAATCATGGCCACCGGTCGGCCGACGCCCAACTATCTGAAATAGTCTAGTGTGTGGGAGCCCTCCATTGGCTAATTTGGCCAGCCAACTGACAACTCTAAAACTTGTACTTCTCTCCTCTACTCTTGAGGAGGAATACCCTATCACTTCCAACAATCGTCTCATGACCATCTAAGTCCTGAAGATCGTCTAGTCCATGGTCATCTTGTTGTATATATTTTTATATCCATGTTGTTGATTAATTTTGTCACCTCATTCTAGTGCATGAGCTTAAAAAAAACAAAAAAAAAAAAAGTCCATCTAAATCTCAATTAGACAACAGGACTGGTGATTAAACACCAACCATTGAAAACTTCCTAGGGTCTATTAGAATGTTGCCATACTAATCATTGATAAGATCAAACAGACCCAAATGAATGAAAAAACAAATACAGCCTGATCCAAAACTTTTGTGGCTATTAGAAATTTTTTAACCGCGGGCGCTCAATCATCACTATTTCCATGGTGGTGCAATCCTTTAGATTTTCTGTTGTTTTTTTTTTTTTTTTTTCATGTCTTAAAATGAGCTGACAAAATAAATGGACAACATTTATATAAAACATATATTACAGTGGACTCCACAATCAACGAATCTTTGAGCTCATGCCCTCAAAATAGAATATAAAAAACATACATCACAGTGGGCCCCACAATCACGAATTCACTTGCCTCTGTGGTTCCCCGAAGTCACGGAATTCGCTCAACTGAGGGGATGAAAGATGGCCAGCAACTCCAAAGTTGCACAAAGCTTTCAAACGATCATTATGATTTTAGGTGGGGCCCACCTAAGGCTCCACCAACAAATCGCATAGAAACAAAGGCAGGAAGAATTCGCAGCGGTTCATCTCTCTCCAAATCGGTGTACCCAAGCTATTTGAATGCTAGCATATGCAGTGGGACCCACATACCCTTTGGTTGGGTCCACACATCCAAGTACTCGGTTTTCTGTTCTATTTCCAAGCAGGCAGCATTTCTCTTCGCGCGCGTGTGAAGAATAACTTCTCCTTTGCGCTACCGTTTGATTGGTTCCCTTATGTCAGGTCCACCTACATGACATCAGCTTTCTTGTTTGATTGCATTCGGGTCCAGTTTAGCTGTAAAAAAAAATATACCGAAAACCAAGAGTGCTACTCTCACGCGCGCGTGAGAAAAGCATCCCACCCGATTGTGGTGTGGGTTCGGTCCACCGGCTACGTAAACCAATCAAAGAGCGTGTAGGCTCGTTTTCCAAAACTCACGTGGGCTGGCAGTGTAAAGGGTAGCGGTTTTGGTGCGGCCCTGCCATGGTTCAATACAGTACGTCCCTTACTGTAGGGCCCACTTTTATGTATGTATCCTATATCCAGACCGTCCATATTTTTTATAAGATCATTTTAGAACATGATACCAAAACTTAAGAAGATCTAATTCTTAGATTGATCATATCATGAGAAACAGTGGTGATTGACCATTAATGAGCCACGTTTATTTTTTATCAAGCTGATATACCAGCGTTTTTACTTTCATCCCATTTCTGTGGCCTTATAAACAAGTTGGATGGTAAATAAACATCACGGAAACATTACCATAGGTCCTAGTAAGTTTTTAATGGTAGGAAGTTCTATCAACACTGTTTCCTATGGTATGGTCCATCTGAAATTGGATCTGATTCATTTTTGGGCTCATATTCTAAAACGATCTGTAAAAACGTATGGACGGCGTGGATATAAAATACATACATCAAAGTAGCCCAACGTTCCCGGCGTTGTACCGTCGGTACACGGCCGGGGCTGGACGTAACCGCTCCCATCTACCCCGGATCCACTGAGGTCCGTGGGGCCTACCTTGATATATATTCCTTACATCCACACCGTCCATACATTTTGAAGGCCTATTTTATGGAATTATTCCAAAACTTAAAGCACATCCAAATCTCAGGCCGATCACACCACAGGAAACAATGGGGATTGAATACCCACCATTAAAAAGTTCTTGGGGGCCATCGGAACGGTTGTTTTTCATCCAACCTGTTGATAATGAACAAAGACCTGGGACCACACAAATGTTAGTTTGATTCAAAACTTGTGTCGCCGACAAGAACTATTTCATGGTCAATCACCACTATTTACTATGGTGTGTTCCACATATGTTTGGATGTACTCCTTTTTTTTGGTATCATAATCTAAAATGACCTGTCAAAACGGATGGACGGCCTAGATGTAAGGAACATACGTCAATGTGGGCATCCACCGAAGCAGCATCCGTTGAATCCAGGTCGTTTTCAATATCCAAACCGTTTATAAGGACGGGGATTCCCTGCGACACGCGCATGAAGTTCCTGTTCTCATAAACTAGGTGGGCCCTACCGTGTCTTTTTTGAGAAATCCATCCCGTCCATCCGTTTTTCCAGATCATTTTAGGACATGTGCCTAAAAATGAGGCTGATAAAAAAACTTAAGTGGACCACACAATAAGAAACAGTTAGTATTGAACGTCCACAATTAAAACATTCGTGGGGCACAGAGGTTTTGGGTCAGGCTAATATTTTTGTGTTTTCAGTTCATCCCATTATGAATGTCGACCTTATGAAGGGTTTGGATGGCATGTAAACATCATTGTAGACCATGGAGGTTTCAACGGTGGGCATTTCCCTACCCACTTTTTCCTGTTGTATGGTCCGATTGAGTTTTGGATCTGCCTCGTTTTTGTACTTATGTCCTAAAATAATCTGAAAAAACGATTGGACAAGGTTGATTTCTCACAAACATCACAGTGGACCCCACCTAGCTTCTGAGGTAGGAACTTCCTCCCCTAGAATGGCACACGCAATCCCTACAATAGTCGTTCACATCATATAATCAAAGGTTGAGATATTCCTATCTATCAGTCATTTTTTGGTCACTCACTTAAGGTGTGGCCCATTATATGATCTTGATGTATTATAGCAAAGCTTATAACGCCTAGGTGTCTTCCAGCTTAGCTAGCAGGCCAGACAGGTGGGTGCATCATGCAACTACCTGTGTGGGTGTGTTGGGTGGCTAACAGGGTGTAGGTGCATTGCATGACTAACAAAAAAGAACTTTTCTTATTTGAGTAGTTGGTAAAGAAGAATGCATGGACAATATAAAGCCACTCATCAAGCGATCCACACCGTCCGGATTTCTTGTCTAAAAATTAAGATTGGTTGAATGTGTAATGTGGACCATTGGTGATTTTATTTCAAGAATTTTTTCATTCGTAAATTCATGGCCTATGTGTTGATTAGATTCGCCTCATTTTCAAGACGTTAAGTGTATATAACGAGCGGCTCCCAAGGCTTACGTGTATGCGTCATTGTCATAAGTTAGGTGAATTGCCACTGAGCAATTTTCACTTGGATAGTGTTTGGATTTTCTCATTGACCAAAGTTACTTCTTTTACTGATCTTTACTCCATTATATTAATGATAAAAATTAAGTGTGTTGAAACAAACAGTTCTATGCTAATTTTATTTTAGGGTTTGGTTGATTTGTCCTAATTCTTTATAAATTTAAAGAATTATGTCATTGTTGTAATTTTACTATTGCCAAATCAAACAATGGAAAATAATAGCCAGTCAAATGCAAATATATTAAAGAGAAGGGTAAAGTAATTTGCAATCATTGCTCTCTTTTATATGATTATGGTAAAAATCTCTAATTAAATTGCCATAATGTTGGGAGAGAGATCTATTTTTACCCCCCCCCCCCCCAACAATATTGAAATTAAAATAAGGCACAAAAAAATCTGCAAACTATAACATAAAGATTTACAAGATTCTCTTTCGATATGTCTACAAATTTATGCCAACACAAAGATTAACATCAACCAAGATTCACTTTGCTCAAAGGAAAAAATCAAAGAAATAGCTCTCAATACAATGATGACCTCTCTCTCTCTCTCTCTCTCTCTCTCTATATATATATATATATATATATATATATATATATATATATATATATATATATATATCATTCTAATTTTCCATGGATAAATCAAACAATAGGAAAATATCATTATTTGATTCAAATGCAGTTAATGTGGACACATTTAATTGGATTTGAAATGCATTAGGAATCCAAATCTTTAGTTTGGGAGCTAATATTTGGAGGGCATTGGAATTCTTTGATATACTCACGGACTTAGATTTAATTGGCTAAATCAATTTTCATAGTCCAAATTAATATATATATATATATATATATATATATATATATATATATATATATATATATATATATATATATAATGGCTAAAACTTGGTGTGAATGGTCTAGATTTGTGAACCACATCCAAGTGGACCCAATAAATGATTATGAAGGTTTTAATGGGTGGATAACCTCTCTCAACTGTTATATGTGATGTGGCCCACCTAAGTCATGGATTAACCTGATTTTTAAGCTCGTTGCCCACCATAAAATCTAACTAATGGGGTAGATTTTGGACACACATCATGGTGGAGCCCACACAACTCGACCTCATGGTAACTTCCCATGAGGTCGACCTTATAGTACCATTTCCCCTATATATATATATATATATATATATATATATATATATATATATATATATATATATATATATATATATATATAATGATTGTAATAAGCCTAATAAAATATAAACTTTCACTAAAAAAAAAAAAAAAAAAATTAAGCCTTGAGTGGGCCACAAATGCAAGAATCAAAAGCAAGCAATTTATCTACATTTTATAACCGCCTATTTAGATGTCCAACGTTTGAATGATCTAAATCATTCTAGTGATGTGATTTTAGCTTGCAGCCCATAATTGGATTATTTTAGGATGTCATTAGCATGGCATGTATCTAAACATATTAGTAGCCCACAAACAACTTTATGACATTTCCTCTAGGTTACATTGGAATTTCAATCCAAGGTTGCCAAACACAAAAAAAAAAAAAAAAAAAATTATTTGAATTTGAAATACCCTCAATTTCCATCAAATCCAAGGTTCCAAATGGAGTGTAAGGAGATAGGTAAAGCATTTCGTAATCTATGATCATTTCCTTACATATCTTTCCGGCAAATCAAACATGTTTTTACATGCCGTGTTTGGTTTTCCAATATGTATTTTGGTTTATGCAAATCCAACCACAAAAAAAAACTGCATTACAAACAAAATAGTAGATTTCATATTCTCATACCATCCATCCAAACGCCAGACTGTCTGCCATTTTGAGAATCATGATGTCGAAATGCAGAGGCTGGCCTTCACCAAGATTTGTAAATTCCATCATGGACCTTGTTGGACTGATACTAAATCAATGCGTGGGCCATCACTGCCCTGATCAGGACCCAATCCATTAAGGAGACAGCTCAGATCAACTTGGGAAAACAAACACGTGTGTGAGATCCAGGCCACTTGTTAGGTGGGCCAACAATGCACGAGTCCAGTTCTCACATAGACCGCACACACACCACATCAATCATCTTTCTCCTGTTGTGAGCGACAACATGAGCAGGTGACCCATTTTTTTGGGCCACATAAGGTAGAAGGTGGGGCCCCAGCTGATGGACGGCCAGGATTAAAAACCATAATCCCATAAGGGGTCATAGCAGGGATCAATTGCTTGGCTGCGCATAGCTGCGTAGGATAGCAGTTGCAACTTGCAAGTGATTGTGATGATTAAGTGGGGTTTGTCCTAATTCTTTTTAGTGCTTTTCTTAATTGTAGTCAAAGAGGGATTCCTTTTTGGTCAGTCCAATGCCCGGCAACAAATCTAAAAGGTTGGGACTTAGCACTCTCTACTCATTTGGTGGTCCCCACCCAAATCTGTACCGTCCATCTAACCCATGTATCAAATCGCACCGATCCGACCGTTGGTGCTGTCGTTCGAAACAAAAAAAGCCTGTGAAATGAACGGTTTGGATTGTCCATGCAACTTGGTCCACTCATATTGTGGGCCACCCCCAACAAGATTCTGACATATGTACCTGTCCATGCATCTAATCAAGATATGGAGGATCAGGATTCTGAGTGGTTAGGTGGGGCACTGGAACTGTCCTCTTTCTTTCTGGTCATTGGCAGGGAGACGTGTATGGACAGGAATCCACTGCCAGGATTATGATACCCAGGTATTTTATAGTCTGGCAGCGTGTGATGGTTGATACACAGGCACTCAGAAAAATATGAGTGGGGGTATTCATTCACTCAAATTAAACTTCCTAAATTGTGGGACCCACTTTAGCTAGCTAAAAATCTTGATGTCGGATCGGTTGAACAACATCTTTTGATTTTTGTTTGCTGAAATAGGACCGTTGAATATTTTTCGGTTTTAACTGTCCAATAAATGTCCACAAATCAGATAGTTATTTAATTAAGTGCAATTTTTGACCTAATGATACATATATCTAAACTGAGCCCTATAATTTGGACAGACCAATTTGAACTACTTATCACACGCCATGTGCAAGATTTATTAATGCCTGTGTATCATCTATCATGGTCTGCTAGAGTATCAAAGTTTCTTTAGCCACCAACCATAGTAGCAAAGAGCTCTTTAGTTTTGGGTATGGTACTTGTGACTTAATTGGAAAAGGTAGAGGAGGGAAAAAGAAATGAGATGTAAGAAATGATTTAATTAGACGGATCTGCTGCATGAGAAATAGAAAAACATAGAAGGGCACTAAATTAGTTTCAAAAGTAGAAAATCTTTTTCTATTTTTTCAAATATTAGACTCACTGGGTTTTAGATATACATCATTTCTTGGATGATTTAGCCTAGTTTGAAGACGCTTAGGCATTTCAACAGCAAGTCTCAGGCTCAAGTGCTAAGGAAAAACACTAACCTCACTAGTAGGTATTGCGTGGGTGTGTTGCCCAGCTAGCAGGGTGGGTGCGTTGCATAATTTAAAAAAAAAAAATCACATGGACCCCACAGACCTTTTGTTACATGCAAAGATAGGTCACAACTGGCCAAACTTGGGTGAACCCTAGGCCAAGCCTGACCTAGGCTTGTGATAGGACATATTAAACAGGCCCGAGCCCAAACTATGATGATTAGACACAACTAGGGTCCAAGCCCTAGCCGGACCCACACGCTTTTGTTCAGGCTATTAATTAACTGTGGCCCATCATGCATGATCATGGCAAAAATGCCTTTGAAATCCTAAACAAGCTAGGCCTGGTGGGGTTGGCTCCTATATGGAGCCTGGGCCAGCTCGTTTATTAAATGGGCTTAAATGTTGTGTTTGGAGCCTAGACTTGCTCGCAAAAGCCCAATGGACCGGCCCCACAAAAAGAGAAGGAAAGTGTGAACAGGGATCATCCAAACACAAACACAAGCAGGAAGAGAGAGAGAGAGAGAGAGAGAGAGAGAGAGAGATTCCCCTTGAATTAAGGAGAATACAAAGGCACAAAAGGCAAAGAATTTGAGGTAGTTGAGCCCTCCATTGAGTACCCCACATGAATGCCCACAAGCCAACATCATGTTTGGAGCCATCCACCCCTTTTGAAAGTGTCATCCATACCCCATGAGACAAACCCACCATTTCTAACACCATATCTTCTTTTCTTTTTCATATGGCCCACCTCTCTTCCAACTCCTGTGGTTTAGGATTGTCTCATAGACCTTCTCAATCTTTCTATTGTGGGCCCCACTAATCTTTCTCCACCCTGGACATTTGCCATGTCCCCTAACCCCAATGGTCCCCTTAGACAACATCTCCTCCATATATCCATCTTCGGCCACTCTAATGTCTTATACACAAGATTTTTCAATGTGGGACCTACTACTGTTCGCACCCACTATTTTGATACCAACACCTTTTTCTTTTCACTTTCGGTAGTCCACACTGCTTGTATCATGAGACTTATGTTGTTGGATGGTCCATGCACCAAAGTCCCCAAGCTTGAAATATCCCAACGGCATGTATAAATGGGAATTGTTCCTATAAGGTTTACTAGGTTGAGCTCCAAGGGCCCCTTTCTGATGTGTGTTGAACATCCACCCCATCAATCATATGCGAACCATCATGTTAGGCCTAACGCCCAAAATCCAACCGGATCCAAGACTTAGGTGGGCCACACAGAAGGAAATGTTTAAAGATAGACATCAACCCATTAAACTTTTCTAATTGTTTATGGGGCCATTGAGATTTGGTTTAGACATCCAACCCATCCATTATATATGTCTCACTAGACGACGATTCAGTCAAATATCAGGCAATTCCAAGCCTCAAGTGGACCCCAAGAAGCAATTTTCCATGTTTTAGGCATATTTTACACCACTTAAATGGCGTGGCAAACCCGAGTCCCAAAATACAGCTGATTTTTGGAACATCCCATGTCTAGGAGAAGAGTTACTAGATAATTGATTTAAAATGCCATGTACACATCACGACGTGGCCCTGAAGAGCTCGAGGTCGAACATTTATGACCATTGGTGCAAATGGGTCAAATCAGGTCAAGGAAGTTTTTGTACCTAATCCATTTAATCATTGGACATAGATTTTCACCTCACACCCAACCCATTTAATCTATTTTCTACAAATCTAACCATTTAAAATTTAGGGCAAGGGCCAGTGATGTTGGGTCAGCTTTGAGAGGTCCAGGACCCATCCTGGCGGTGTTTTAGGCCTACACCTGACCTGATGGATTGAATTTTAAACCCGGATCCATTAATTAATGGGTCGAGGTCCGTTGACATACCCATCTGCAGCCCAATGCCTTGCTTGGTTGAATGTGAACTTCGCTGTACTTCCCATCTTAACCTTTTTTTCTTTGACACCAAAAGCGTTAGGAACATCCATGGAATTCCTCATAAATGGACCACTCGCTGTGCACCTTGTTAGATTATACAACCATGGCCCCCACTCATTCCTGTCTACAAGCTAAAAAATTCAAATGGCTTGCACTTTCTACTACTAGAAGTAGAAAAAGAAGTGGCGAAACGGTTCTCCAGAAGCAATTCTCTTGATAAATGCTTATGTGAAAAGGTTCATGTTTGGCAAACATGAATGACGAAAATTAATTTCCCCACAAAGGTTTTTAATTCCTGTTGTTTCCTATTTGGGTGGCCCACTTAAGTCTTGCATCTACTTCATTTTCTGAGTCATACCCTAGCATGATATGCCAAAATGATATCCAAGTGAATATCGTATAGTTATCATAGAGGGCTTCCTCAACCCTCTTAGCAAGTGTTAAGGAAAGTTGTACCAGTTGAGCTTCTCTAGATATGGAGAATTTCTAAGCCCGTGGTGCATGCAATACAACTCACGTACTCTCCAGACATTTGCCATCATGGAATGTAGGTGCGAGATTCAATTCATCCATTAGAAAGGCACCACTACATTGATGCTCAGCCTAAGAATTAGGTTGACCCATTAGTCAAGTGGGCCAAGTTTGCGAAATAGATATACAACTCTAAAACACTTGGCTAAAGCTTTCTAACTAATCCACTATTTCCAATATTAGGACCACCACTTGAATGGACCAGATTAATTTTAGAGAAAAACATGATAGGGAGAACCAATGGATGGATTTGATCTTAGACTTACATACCATGATAGCACGTGTAGACATGCATAACTCTACACTTGTACACAATTAACAAACCTCCTAACAAGAGAGATTTTGGGAACTCTACAATCACATGCAGTTAACAAACTTTCCAACAAGAGAAGATAATACATTTTATGGGTACTCTTGGTGAGTTTGTGGAAGGTAAAAAGGCTATAAGAAGGGAAAAAAAACCAATTTGAAAAATTATTATTTCTAATTAATTAACTTAAAAAGTGATTTTTAGAATCAAAATTATATAGAGATATGCTCTTTTATTTTACTTTTTTCAACAAAGGCCAAAGGGTGCAACAATCCAATAAGTTGGGCCTAAATATCAAGTTCCTTTCTAGAACCCAAGTTCCTATTAGAATGGGACTTGTGATGTGATGATGCCAGACATGGTTACAAAGTGGTCCAATGGGGTTCTATGGATGAAAAAGGGGCACATAGCTGATTTATTACAAAATACAAAACGTTTGGAAGAATGTCCTCATATTTATGGATGATAGATTTTTTTGATTTCATGGGACAATCTACCACTTAGATGGGACACTTGTCCTTTGACTCTTCACTGACCATTCACTACCCATGGAAGAATCAGGATACGGTAGAGCTGTCTATTAAAGAACACGTCGCAGGCTGATATATTGATCCTGACCGTCCATATGGTGGTCCCTATCATAGATGGAAAATGTACTAAGATATATGTAGTGTAGTTCAGATGAGTTGACATCTAACAGTGGCCTTCAAAGCAACGGTGGCGAAGAAAAATGGTCAGTGATTAAATTAGCTGAAATAAAATGATGGTTTGATAGCTGGATTAATGTTAATTTCAAAATCGTGGACCATCTGCAATGATGCCCATTAAATGGACGGTTCTGATTGATGCATTCACGCTGCCATGTGTTTTCTAGAGAGTCGGCTCTACCATATTCAGGTTCTTCGCGCTGTATCGCATCATCTCCCACCAAATGAAGCATGATATTGTCTGTGAAATGAGATCCAATGATCCATTCATTTGGACGACGCGTGGCTTAATGCCATTGGTCCATCTTCGCACTTAAGCTAAGTTGTGACAGGTGGCACGTGTGGTTGACTCAGTTGGGATAATTGCCAATTGGGGAAAATTCAGTGACGTGGCACATGATAATAGTAGACACGTGCAAGATAGGAGCAGCCCATTAGGTGGACCGCACTGTCTTTGGCCTAGCTTATGGAAGGTATGTCAGGTGGGTTACAGTGCATAGAACAAATGATTGGCAAGAAAAGAGAAATGTTTTTACTTTTTAGCTTCTGTTTCAAGCACTATAATCTTTCTTATGAGTTGGGTGTCATGGAATTTGGTCAGAATATCAGAACAATGGGGACCCACCTAATGGATTGCTCAGATTTTGCACATGCCACCTCTGCCAGCACATGCAATGTCAGTAGATGAGCTGGGCTTTTATCTATTTGTGACCATATGCATCTTAATGCATTGACTCCATTTGTGACCATGTACCTTAATACATTGACCTAATGCATTTGTGTTTGCCTGCTTGCCTGATTGGAAGATGCCTTGGCATTTCAACAGCAGGTCTCAGGTTCGAATTGCACCGGTCACCCACCACGTGACTACCAGTGTGGGTGCATATCACAAGACTTAAAAATAAATAAATAAAAAGGTAAAGGACTTTATGGATAGCCAAGATCGATGGAAATCAATAAAATGTGTTCAAGGAGCACTTTATGCTCTAGCTAGTTAAGCAAGGGTTAATGGACCCTGAACCGATTTGTAAAATTCAATCATTTTAAAAGTTAAATTAGAATTTTAAAAATAGAACTTATCATTTCTAAAAGTTCAGTGTTTTGCTATCTTCCTAACTTAAGAGCCCAATTGCAATCCAAATTTTGCCTTCTATGAGTTATTTACTAGTTTTAGTAGTATTAGATACATTTTTACGATTTTTAGTAATCTTTACTTTATCAAAAAAGTTTCTTATTTATAGTCAAATTAGATCAGAGAGTTTCTTTTGCTTCTATAAGCACAATAGATATGAAAGTAGTACTTCATTTGATAATATCAATTATTATTATTTTTTTTTCATCTCCCATTTTTAAGAGATTCTCATTCCTTGTAATTACACTGCTATGCTCCCATTTTTAAGAGATTCTCATTCCTTGTAATTACACTGCTATGCTGGAGAAAAAGACTGATATATTCTTTCTCTAAGGAGATTAGCTGTTAATTTGCGGTCATGTTTTGGTGATCCAAACCATTTATACCATGACATGCATAGTTGATGATGGCTGCCTAGAAGATCTTCTTACTTGGAGTATTGTTTAACTTTCTATTGATGGCCCACAAAATAACGGTTAAGTAGATGGTCCATATTCAAAAGAAAAGAGTTAAACAAAAGAAGGGTTGAGATATTCCCATATGAGATTTCTTTGGATATCACCATCCACCATGAGGCCCATCATCTAAACAGCTTAGAGCATTAGAAAATCACCAGAAAAAAAAGGTCATGATCCCATCCATGCCGTAAGAATAGGTGGGGACATGTTTAGGGCTGTCAATGGACTAGGCTCAGGTCAAGCAAAATAAAAAATTTCAGTAGTGCTGGCCCAGCAGTCCAAAAAAAAGAAAAAGAAAAGGACGGCCCAGTTTCATCCTGATGGTGAAGGTAACATGACCGGTTCCTCCAAATCCCTATTTTTGGGGGGCAACAAGCTATCAGTGTAAACATGGGCCAGTTGTAGAGGGTGAGACGGGAAATAGGATGGACCATCTGTACCTGGGCCATTGGGTTCATGATAGTGTGAGGGACGCATATCAAAGAATTTTATTACACGTGCAGTGCACAGCTCCATTGTATAGGGGACGTGTCTGTAATCAGGATCATCAATTTCTTGGGCCACTGCATGGACGGCCATACGTTAAAATTAAGGGGCGCGGCTTCAGTGGATCGAGGTGGGTGGGATCCTGTGGGGCCCACCGTGATGCATGATCCTTACATCCACGCCGTCCAACCATTTTGGCAACTAATTTTAGGGCATGATCCCAAAAAATGAAGCAGATTCATACCTTATGTGGACCAAACCATAGGAAACAGTGATGAATGAATCCCCACAATTGAATACTTCTTGGAGGCCACCGAAATGTTTATCTGCCATCCAATCTTTTGATAAGGTCACAAAGACCTGGATGAAGGGCCCACAAAAATATCAGCTTGATCCAAAACTTGTGGCCCACAATAAGTTTTTAATGGTTAATCACCGCTGTGGTCCAACTGAGATTTGGATCTACTTCATTTTTGGGTTCTTGCCCTAAAATGAGCTGTCAAAACAGTTGGACGGTGTGGATCTAAGGAACATATATCCCGACAGTCAGAGATCCGACCCAAAAGCCACGCCCAAAATTAAGCATATCATTGGACTGCAATAGCAGTGCCTTCGAAGGACAGTTCCCTCAAAACAAAATAATATTCCGCAATGAGTGGGCAAAACTCACAAGTGCAGATCACTGTTAAGTTTGTTATAGCACATCCATACGGTGGTCCACCAGATCAACAGTTCAGATTACAAAACATGTCTACCACACTACCGCAAGGACAGGACTGCATACAGTTCAGTGCATCGCGTAGTAGCACTTAGCAATCTTCATCAAGTGGGGCCAAGTGAGCAGTGAAAGGTGACATTCCAAGATAAGGATAGAGGGAAACATGCGCCAATGCCGCATCGACAACAGACCAGGGCCATTCATCATGTGGTGCAGTCATTCATTGGCCCAACTTGATTAGTAGGCAACTCACTTTTGGGTATGTGAGTGTGCCATATATTCGACATGGACAGTAAATCAACTTTTTCAACAGTGTGTTTCTATTTACATCCATGGAATTGTTGGAATGAGGCCCACAGAATGAACGGCCCAGATCTCACAAGTGGCACACGCCCCCGAGAGGCCATAAGATGTCGAGTTAATGAAAATAAAAGCTGGCAAAAGGATGCTCCATAAAGGTATAAACACAAACTAACTAATTCAACAAACCGAAAAAACAACCCACCACCTACAACTTACCCTACAACCCTTTTATTCTTACCATTTTGCCTTTGAATATATATATATATATATATATATATATATATATATAAAGAGGTTGCAGTGTACAACCAGTTGTAGGTAGACATACCAACCGTTTTCATCCTTGCAGTAACAGCTTCGATATTTTAAGGGCAAAACTGAAAACCAAAATCCTGAAGACATAAAAAAAAAAAAAGGGTTGCAGCATACAAGCAGATGTAGGTGATCAGGTTCCCACGCCTGTGAAGAAACCATATCAAATGATAGAATAAACATGGATCTTCTGATGATAGACAAGACATGATTAAGGACTAATAGAAGCGGTAGAGAATGGAAAAATACCTATGCTGGCAACAACCTACCTGTCATACCCATACACTCAAAAAAAGAAAATGAAAAGCCAGCAATATACTGCACCCAAGCACACATCCACAAACAGCATTTTCTTCAATCGGCTGCCTATTTGAAGCATGGTTTGAGAACTCAATGACTCGGTCGGCTGAGTAGATGAGATTTTGAGCCAGGTCTTTAGGAAATTTGGTTCTGGCCATGATTCAGCCTTGACTCAGAAGGCCTCATCAATTTGACTCGATAACTTGGTGGACTTGACGAGACTCTTGGTGACTCATGCAGAGTCACTTGCCCTACTGAGTCGGGTTGTAACAAAATCTAAAAAGAACAGTGGCTCCCAAAGCCTGATCCTCTCACTCACGCTCCCCACCAGCAAGCTATGATCGCTATTTAATATCTTATTTTTTAATACTCATGTAGTTATTCTAAATATACACTACTATTCCTATAAGCTCTAATTTATATTTATTAACCATCACATCCAAGTCAACCCAACCCAGATGAATATCAAGTTGAGTCGAGTCAAAGATATGTAACATTTGACGATATCACCGTGACACTTCGTCCACACATATCATTAAGCCTGATGTGGCATTCGGAAGTGTCAGGTGTGTGGTATATCCAAGCATGTTTGGGGCCCATCATGATGGTGAACGTATACAAGAATAGGACAGTCCACTCATCAGGTAAGCCACAGAGGTACATTGAATGTTGATAGCGGGTTCTTTAAACTGAAGAACTGTTCATTCTTTTTGTATAAGATAAGGTGGACCAGCCCAAGTATTGCATATATTCATCTTCATAGTGGGATCCACCTCATGCACAGATCAGATGGCTCACACACTCGAGAGTTTGGCATGTCTACTGTGTGCGGATGTGCATGTGGAGGATGCGTCTGTGAGGAAGCAAACTCTCTAAGATAATCACAAACACTACTTAAAAACGAAAAAAAGAAAAGAAAAAGAAAAAGAAAAAGCGGAGGGGGGATAATCCTTATTACCTTCCCTCTAGTTTCTGACAATTGTAAACACCTCCATCTGGGGTTTGAATTATTGCAAGTACCTCCCTCTGCTAGAGAGGTTTTGCCCACATGTGAGGCACACCATTATGTAGAACGGTATTGAACCCATCCAGCAAGGTCCTCCACCATAAAAATATTGAACAAAAAGGTCAGGCTAATCCAATTATCAAGTTGGCCACACCCACCCCAAAACCTCCAATTTACATAGTGGGCCACTTGATGGTTGGATCAGCCTGATTTTTGGGGTTTGTCAACTTTACGGTGGATTGACCATGCTGAATGGGTTGGAAGACATATATGCACTATTGCAGGCCCATGTGTCTCCAACAGTCAATTTCTCAAAGGTCACAGTGCTAATAGACAGGGTGGAGAATCTGCAACAAATCTGTAACCCAGAGGGGAGGCATTTGCAATTATTAGAAACCAGTCAAGAGGTGTTTACAATTATCTGTAAAAAAAAGAAAAAAAAAAGGAACTTCCAACCTAAGGGCCTGTTTGGTTCAACTCCCAAATGAGAACGATATGGGATGAGGCCCGACCTGGTCATATGACTCATATCTTGTTGAGGTGCTCTTCGCATCCCACAAAATGTGAATGGGCACCACCTGCAGAATCAGGATCAAAATTGGACGCACCAGCTGCACACAGCAGGTTAATAAATTCCTAGAGCGTTCCAGACAGACCCCAGAGGCTAAACTAGTTTTGGAAAGACCCAGTGTGGACAAATTAGCATTGGGGGAAAAAATCATTCTGTTTATTGCCAACAAGAAAAATGAAGCACGTACAATTATCAAAAGAAAAACCAGCAACTACATGGCCCAAGTGGTAAACCGAACCACAAGAAAAGATTAAATTAATCTATTTTTGTATACAACAACAGGAAGACTAGTGTCAAATGAGGAAACTAAGCAATTTTGTATACAACAAACGGAAAAGAAAAAGGAAAAAAAAAAAAAAAAAAAAACCATGTTAGGTACCATATCAATATTCCATACATCTCATCACGAGTGCAAAATCAAACCTGTATGACTTGGCTGCTGTCCTCTTGCGTAGCTTTAGACTTTGGACTTTTACCAGCATCGATATTCCTACATCAAATCCTTGCGGGGGGTGATGCTGTCAATGTCTTATTGTCGCTCTCTTCTGCTGCTAAAGGATAGAAGGTAATTTTCCCCCCCATCCTACTGAGCTAGTTACGCCTTCATAGATGCAAGGGTGGATGGGACTGAATCAAGTTGCAGGCTGTGCACCAGTCCATGCACTGTTGTCATCATTGATCTTGTTTACCATAGTATTACGGTTGTGTTGGACGTAGGATATGCCAGACCAAATCACACGAATGAGTAGGATACTGACAAACACTACAGTCCCGAGTGTGCATACCACCTAGAGGAGATGTGATGAACAAGTGGAAACATGTTAGATAAGTGAATGCAATCAATCCCATGAAACTACTGGACTATAGTTGTAAGAACGACAACTGTGAAGCAGCAGCTGATTTGGGTGCAGAAGCAGGGAAGCATCTCTTCTAAAATGTTCGCGAGTACGAACAGCTAGGATGCAGAGCAGGAGTGCCAAGTCCAAAGCGTGATTTGGAGAACTGAGATAGACAATGGAGAGAACTAACAGCTAGGATACCAAGTGGGAGCATCAGGTCTGAAGCACGAGTTGGAGATCTGGGATAGACAAGGAGGATATTAACAGCTAGGACATGGAGTGGGAGCACCAAGTGCAAAGCGTGATTTGGAGAGCTATGATAGACAAATGGAGAGGATTAACAGCTATGATGTGGGAGCGCCAAGTCCAAAGCAGCTACTATTTAGAAGAATTGTGCAGCCAAGTTCTGAAAACTATACATGTCAACATAATCTGAGTCATTATATTTTCTTTTATTTTCTTTAGTCAATTTACAAATTTAGAAGTTCAAAACCACAGTTCAAAGTTAACATAGACGTACAAACATACACCTTGTTTAATGGCCTCACAGTCACTGAGAAGAAACTGAAAACGTTGAAAAGTTAGAACATCTTGACATCTCCTGTTCATCTTAGCAGAATTGGAATTTAATGCACGATTTATATATAGTTTTGGGATATTTGGTTGTCTTTCCTCCTAATAATTTTTTTGCTTTAATGGATTCAAAACTGGTAGTAAAAACACCACTACAGATCTGAGCACAGAAGGATAGAAAAGAAAGTTTCCTCCAACACAGAAGTGGCCACCTTCATGGTTAAAAGACTCAGCGATTTGACCTGACCCATTTGGCCCTGGGTCGAGCCGCGACTCACCCAAGTCTCTGCTGAATTGACCTGACTCACTCGAA
Source organism: Liriodendron chinense (assembly GCA_003013855.2). Lineage (NCBI taxonomy): Eukaryota > Viridiplantae > Streptophyta > Magnoliopsida > Magnoliales > Magnoliaceae > Liriodendron > Liriodendron chinense. The sequence continues at coordinate 1,555,271 of ML058590.1, forward strand.
TCATAGGTGACTACGGATATCGAACTGGATCAGGTCCAAACGAGTCCAAGTCGACTTGGATGAGTTGCATCAGACTCATTCGAGTCTCAAAACCATGGCTGCCTTCCATGCTCAAGCAATAGAGGCATGGCCACAATGTTCACAAATTACCACCTGTCTTCATAGAAGACTGCGTCTATGTTAAAGATCCTTTAGTCCACTGATTGAGAGAATGATGCAGGCCCACGATCCATCACGGGGCCCAACATGTGCTGATTTTGGACTATTTATTTATAGATTTGAGGCCTAAATATCAAGATTTGCAATTTATTATTTGTGGAAAATATGGAGGTTGATTTAAAGGTGTGATTGAAGATATATAGGCTAATTTGAAGATGTGATTGAAGATTTAAAGGATGCTTTCCTAGATTTGCTTTAGGCAAATTAGATTGATTTGAAATCAGTGTTTTAAATAGCGGTAGTGTTGTGTTGCGTAGCGTTGAACCCTCCATAGTGTGTAGCTTACTTATAGTTTTTAATTTAAAAATAAGCTCAATATGATAAATAGTAAGGAAAAAAGCAAAAAATAAAAATAAAAATGTCACATTCCTCAAAATTAAAATCCCACAAGCAAGAGTATTAACTACAATACAAATGTCACATTCCTCAAAATCTCAAATGCTCAATTAATAGTCACTGGACTCTAGTGTCTAAAAAAATGAAAAGAATTGAAAATTTTGCATAACAACACCTATACTACCAAATATTGCACAGTAACCAACATTTTAAAAAGAAAAATCTCAAAATAACTAATTACTTTTCATTGTAAATGAAAAGAAACTCATTAAGGGGCAACAACGTGCCTATTGTAGGCTCAAGAAGAGATTCAATCAATCAAACCTACGAAAACTGTAGCTTCATAGCCGTCCGGATCCTAAAAGGGGGAAATCTGATTTCTCCTTCGTTTCAGCTCCAATGTTCTTGAAAATACATCAAACGGGCCTTTTTGCAAGCTCCAATAATTGGCCAAAAAATCTCTTCAATGGTCTTCAGGATCAACGTCTTTGAAGAAGAGAGGAGTTTTGAGCCGATTACGGTTTTGAAAGCTGTTTTCGAAAACCTTCTTTCGATTTCTTTTCTTTTAACTTAACTTTTTTACTTTTCCTTGTAATGTGAGTTTAACACACATTTTAACAAAAGAACACCACTTTTTAATATTAAAATTAATAAAGCAGTATTTGGTAGTGGTTTTAAATTAGAAGTCTCATAAAAATACGAGTTTATAACCGTTTTATATAAAGAAAAGTTAAAAAAAGGGTGCAACATAGCGTACACTACCCGCGCTACACCCTATGTAGCCGTAGCATACGCTACAACCCCTATCGCATATGCTACAAGGGATTTGCACTATTTGGCTTTGCTACGGCAGTGCTACACTACATACACTATTTGAAAAACTGTTTGAAATCAATCTCTTAGTTGTGGGAATTCTCATTGAAGATTCATTTATGGTCTGGTCTATAAAAGAAGTGATGTTGAGAAGGTGGGCATTCCAAAATTTCCAAGTGTGAGTTTTCTTTAGTTTTATAAAAAGAAGTCTGATATCCATAAAATATACATCCCTTTCTACTCAAATATTCTTGTGGGTGTACTTTTGTCCATTTATTTGCGATTCGAGTGTCAAGATATCATTGACTCAATAACCAGGGTTGCACCATTTTGGCATCAGAGTGGGTCATCTTTGATTTTTGTTTTTTACACTATGCCATCTCCTAATGGCATCGAAATGAGTGACATAAGAAGAGTTCATGCAAATAGCTCAATTGATTAGTGCGCTTACAAAGCAAGTAGATCAACTCACACATATGGTAGGCAATCTCGCTAATCAAATGAAAGAACTCCAGTGTGGAAGGAATCCGAAGACCGAAGTTGGAGCATGTGGATACATAGAGGAAAAGTTTCGATCAAGGTCCTAACCAACAACAAGCGGCCTCGGCTTGTGAAAACACCAATGATTGAATCCTTCGATTGTTAAAACGTGACAAAGAATCCGGCAAAGGGTAGATATTCCAGAGTTCCATAGTCGATTGCATGCCAATGACTTCATATATTGCCTAAGCAAAGTAGAAAAAGTGTTCGAGTAGAAGGAAATTGTGGATGATCGGAAGGTGAATTTAGTAGCTGTAAAGTTTTCTGGTCATGCGTTAGCATGATGGGATGATCTCCAAGCTGAATAAATTCGTTAAGGTAAGGAGAAAATAAATTCTTGGAAAAAGAAGCTAGAAGGGAAGTTCCTGCCTGCAATGTTGTCAAAATTGTTATCGTATCGCAAATTGTAATAAAGGTTGAATCGTATCGAATCGCAGATCATATCGTAAATCGTAATTTTATTATGATTTTCTAAAAAATATGAAAAAATAAATCAGAAAAAAAATTAAAAACTTAGCAATCATCTTTTTGCCATCAATATGCACCAAGTAATACCATGCGATGATTGTGTTAAAGGCTTCTTATCTTTCCTTTTTTCTTTTTCTTTTTTTGCCTTTCAAGAAATTTTTTTTGAAAAACATAAAAGGATCCTTTCATTATTGATGTTCTTGTTACCTTTCTTGAACGTAAGATCACATTGGAGAAGCAACATTTGATTCTTAAACCGACGAAAAAGATATTTTGATTTCTAACTATCATTCCACAATACATATAAGTCAACATGATCGTAACCATACAAAAAAAATTCCAAATAAGTCGCACATTAATTTGGTATTCAGACTACTTAATAAGTAAGAAATCATTAAAAAAAAAAAAAGAGGCTCTATTATTGAACGTTGAAGAGAAGAAATATCATTTAGTCTCTTATAAAGAACAAAACAAAGTAATTTACCTTCTCTAAACAATACTTTTTTATGAAAGGTTTTTTTTCCTAAATGATTCTTAAGGCCCTCACCAATTTAAAAACATAAAATGAAAGCTAAGTGAAGCTTAAAATAGAAGAAAAAAATATAATTTGAATCGTAAATCGGGATTTAAATCGTAAATCGTAGGATTCATATTATAAAATTGTAGGATTCATATAAAAAGGGATTCAAAGGTGGGATTCAAATCGTTTTGCTTAATATTCGATTCAAATCATAAATCGTTAATTGTAAATTGTAGGATTTTGACAACACCTCCTACCTGCTACTTAGCTCGTGACCTCTATTAAATATGCCACAATCCACATCAAGAGAACAAGTCACGAGTTCCATACATTGACATCATAAGCGAGGTTTCATGAGTATGAATACCAAAAGATTTCAAGATATCTTATTGAAAGGTCCGATGCATACACACTTGCATTGAAAGCTGGGAAGATAATTAATTGGGAACTTGGGAGACAATTTGGCGTCCCACGAAGGCCGTCATCGATGACATGGCAACATGCTAACTTCCCACGTACAACAACCATAGGGCCTCCCATAAGCTAAGGGACGATGGGCTAACGTTTAGCAATGAAGCCAAGCCCTAACCTGGGAGGACGAGGTGGGTATGGGTAGTGTTCGCATTGTCGACAAAATGTCGATAATATCGGTGTCGCTAGACTAGCAACATTGAAACCCCAATTATTCGTTTCTCTCCGGATTATTGGAGAAATATCGGCGATATCGTCAATAATTTTGGATTCTCATCGAGAATATCAACAGTAATAGCTTGATATGTAAAAATTGGAAAAATAAAAATAAAAAAAGCTTTGATTTCGGTAATTTCTGGTTGATTAGAACTCGAACGAAGAGAGATCAACAGCTCCCGCCTTCGATAGAGGTAAGAAAAACCTCAAAATTACCCTTTTCTTCTTTCGATTGGAAGATAGATGTCGCAAATACATTATTTCGGTGAAAAATGGGGGATTTTGGGAGATTTCTTTCCGCCCCCTTTCTTCAGCTAAAACCCCAATTCAAATGAAGGGCGTCTTTTGTTTCAAGGTTTGGAAATCTGGAAGCGAACTGCGTGGTACACTTTATCATACTGAGTAAACTCTCTGGGCCCACCATGAATGTATGTGGTTTATCCACACCATCCATTCATTTTTCCACCTCATTTTAGGGGTTAAACCCAAAATTAAAGCACATCCACATCCCCAGCGGACCACACCACAAGAAACAATCATAATAATGATTTTAATCGTTTAAACCTTCCTAGGGCCCACAATGATGTTTATTTGTCATCCAACCTTTTCATTAGGATAAAAAGGCATGGATGAAGGGATGAAAAAAATATCAGCTTGATTCGAAATTTCTATGGCAGCAAGAAGCTTTTAATGGTATGCGTTCAATTCACACCATTTCCTATGGTGTGGTCCACCTAAGCTTCTAATATGCTTAAATCTTGGGGTAATTTCATGTAATTTCCTTCGAGGAAGGATGGACGGTTTGGAAAAGACATCCAAATCACAGTGGGCCCCACGAGTTTACTTAGTACACTATAGCGTGCATGCCCATACTCAGTACATAGTCCGTTTCCTTATAAAAGAAGTGGATTAGTTGTTTTGTAGGTAACACTTTCTGGGTGTTAGCCTTAATGTGTGGGGCCCACCTTGATGAGTTTTTTGTATATCCATAACGTTCATTAGTTTTTAAAGATCATTTTATGAAGTTATCCAAAATATTATGTATATCCAAATCTCAGGTGGACCATACCATTGGAAACAATGGTTGATGACAATTAAGAACATTTTATGGGCTTCCTATTCGTGGGGCCCACCGTGATGTATGTGACTTATATCCACTCCCTCCATTTGTTTTGAAAACTCATTTTATGGCATGCTCTAGAAAATAAGCAAATCCAAATATCAGGTGGACCGTGGACCCTATGAAGTTTTCAATGGTGGGGATTCAATCATGAACATTTCCTGTGGTATGGTCCACTTAAGATTTGGATCTGGTCGGATCATTCCCTAAAATGATCTGTCATATTTGATGGATGGTGTGGATGTAAGGCACATACTTCACAGTGGGCCCCACAGTTAGGGATCCATCATCCTCGATGGATCTGGGTATCCACCCAAATTGCGCCCGGACGGAAGCAAATTGCGTACTGAGTAACTCGGTACACTAAGCATATTGAGTAAACTCTGTGGGGCTTACCGTGATCTTTGTATTTCATCCACTCTATCCATCCATTTTGTTAGATAATTTTAGGGCACAAGCCCAAAAATGAAGCACATCCATAGTTGAAGTGGACCACAACACATGGTACTGTGTGAATTGAACGTTTACCATTGAAAAATTCTTGGGGGCCACAGAAGTTTTGTATCAGCCTGATATTTATGTTTTCTCTTCATCTATGTCCGTGTAATCTTATGAACAGGTTAGATGACAAATAAAATTCACCATGGGCCTTAAGAAGGTTTCAATAGTGGAAATCATTATTCCCACTGTTTCCTGTGGTGTGGTCCACTTGAGATTTAGATATGCTTTAATTTTGGGCTCAACTCCTATAATGAGATGGAAAAATGGATGGATGGCATGGATAACTGCAAACATTTATGGTGGGCCCAACAAAGTTTACTCAGCACGACAAAAGGGTACTAAGTAACTCAATACGCAATTTGATTCGCCCCCCTCCCCCCAGGCGTGAATGGGAATGGATTACCTGTTACCTATGTGACAACTTAGTGGGTGTTACCCTGACCGTGTGGGGCCTACCTTGATGTATTTTCTATATATCCACGCCATCCATCTATTTTTACATCTCATTTTAGGACGCGATCCCTAGTCATAAGAAGTGATGAATAATTATTAAAACCTTTTTGTAGGCCACAATACTTTTCAATCAATCTGATCTTTCTACTTTCCTGTCATCCAGATCTTCTTGACATTATCAAGAGGTTGGATTGCAAATAAACATTATGAAAACTTTACGATGGACCCTTGAGAATTTTTAATGGTGAGCCACTCAATTTTTAATAGTTACTATTGGAGTGATTTCTTACAACAACGCATGCTTTTTAGGCCCCATTAGATGAAAACTTATTATTTAATGCATTCTTTTTTGAATTTTTTTATTCTTGAATATGCAAATATGAGTATTTAAGCATGTCCTGAAGTTTCACTGAAAAATTCCACCGTTTTACCCATGTTTCTTCTTTTTTTTCTCCGCATTTCCAATTATCAACGATATTATCGGCGATAACGGTATTATATCGTTATCTCCGGCCACCAAAACTTGTAGTGATACCGACAATGCGAACATTGGGTATGGGCGAGGAGTTAGTGCACCCTAGATGGGATAAAGCAACAGTTCTTTCAAGTGCTTTAAGTGTGGGCAACCGGGACATTGTTCTTTTTACTGTCCTAAACATCAGCCCACAATTAAAGTAAATTTGGCCGAGTAAGGTGATATATTGAAGACACTCCCGATCTCATGTAAACAAAATTTGAAGTGGACATAGAATATGAAGAACGTTCATATGAAGATGAGGTGCATGTTAGAAAAGATGTAACAGATGTGTATGGTGATAGGGTAGAGCCACTGGTTATCCAACAGACAATGTTATCAACACTTCGGGTGGTTGATGAAGGGTTGTGATTCAATATCTTCCACACCACTTGTACTTTTAGAGGGAAGATATGCATAGTTTTAGTAGACAGCGGGAGCAATGAGAACATTGTCTCACAAGAAATGGTGGATAAATTAAACCTTAAAGAATACAAGCATTTGCAACCATATCAGACTTGTGGTTCAAGAAAGGGAGAGAAGTTTCTACTAACTCCAGGTGCTTAGTTTCCTTCTCTATTGGATATAAGTACAAGGATGAGGTGTGGTGTGGTGTGGTGTGGTCCCCATGGATGCATGCCACATCTTGTTAAGGAGACTGGTTGTGTAGGACCGACATATGGTGCATTTGACTTGAGCCAACACATATTTCTTTATCAAGGATGGTGTTAACATCACATTGCAGCTAATGAAACATCTTCCAACACCCAAATCTAATAAAGAGGAGGGTCAAAATCACTAAGTGTGCAAAAGTTTTAAGAGGAAACCAAGGAGACTATCATCATTTGTTTGCAAATGACACGAAGCAGTCTAATGTTTAGCCTCCTACACAAAAGCTCCTTTATGAATGTGAAGATGGTGCCCAAAGAACTGCCAGCTGGACTTCCTCCTATTAGGAAGATTTGAAGCCACATTAATTTAGTGCCAGTTTCGAGTATACCGAATCTCATGCACTATCGAATAAGTCTAGTTGAACATGTCGAGCTTTGCCGACAAGTTAATGTGTTGCTATAGAAGGGTTCAATTTAGAAAATCATGTCACCATGTGTTGTTACCGCATTATTAATCCCCAAGAAAGATGGATCTTAGAGGATGTGCGTGGACAGTCGTGCAATCAACCGAATTACTATCAAATACTAGTTTCCTAATTCCTATCCCTCGCTTGGACAATATGCTAGACATGGCACACAAAACAAAGGTCATTTCAAATATCAACCTGAGGAGAAAATATCATCATACACGTATTTGGCCCGGGACGAGCGGAAGACTGCATTTAAGACTCGATAACTGAGTTGCACCATTTTGTATCGAAGTGGGTGATTGTTAGGGAAGTGTTGCCTCTACATCATCTTCTAATGGTTTCAAAGGGGGTGCCCCAAGAGGAGTTTGTGTAAGTAATCCACTTGATCTATGCACTCATAGAGCGGGCAGATCAACTTACGCATGCAGTGGGCAATCTCACTAATCAAGTAGAGGAGCCCCTATGTGGAGCGAATCTGAAGACCAAAGTTAAGAGTACGTGGACACGTAGGGGAAGATCCCCACCAAGGTCCGAACAAACAATGGGCGGCCCTGACTGATGAAGAAACCAATAATCAAATCCTTCAATTGTTGGAATGTGACAAAGAACCCAGAATTAAACTAGAAATTTTGAATACGACGAAGAAATCCATGAAGTCAAAGGAAAAGTTGACATCCGAAGTGATCAATGTATTAACAGTGGACCAACACTTGAATTCACCAATGGAATAATTAATGAATCCGCCGATAATGGCAATCACATTGATAGATATGCAAATTGGTCTGAACGCTTAAATTGAAGTACCTTTGCAAAGATGACAATGGCACAAAAAAGGGGCAAATGTTTCAAGATCCACAAAGAATTTTAAAATTATAACAAATAAGTTGGCACCCACAAAAGCGCAAGCGAAAGAGACATCTATGGTGAACTCCAACAAAGGTTGTGTCGATCCGACATTTAGGGTTGCATTGCCAGCTTCCACCAAAGAAGAAGATTCATTGTAGACGTAGTATAAGTCCAAAGGTTGAGATTGGCTTCTAACTCAAGGACAAGTTCTTTCAAAGCCATAGAGAATTGATGCAGGCCAATAGCCCACCTAGCCCCACAACCCACCGCAAGGCCCAACATGTTCTGATTTTGAACTATTTATTTATAGATTTGGGGCCTAAATATCAAGATTTGCAATTTATGATTTGTGAAAAATATCAGGGCTAATTTAAAGGGTTTGATTGAAGATATAGGGGTTACTTTGAAGATGTGATTGAAGATTTGGAGGATCATTTCCTAGATTTGCTTTTACCATCATTTGCCTTTTACCATCTTAAGTACATTAGATTGATTAGAAATTAATCTCTTAGTTGGGAGGATTTTTATTGAAGATTCATTTAGGACCTATTAAAGGGGTGATGGTGTAGGAGGTAGGCATTACAAAATTTTCTAAGTGTGAATTTCCTTTTGTAAGTAGAAGTTCAATATCAGTAAAGTATTACTCTCTCTCTCTCTCTCTCTCTCTCTCTCTCTCTCTCTCTCAAATATTCTTGTGAGTGTACACCTGTCCATTTCTTTGCAATTTGGATGTCAAGATTTCATTGACTCGATAACCGGGTGAACTAGAGAACATTAGTTTTCATAATCGAGTTTGTAGGAAACTTCTGAACAACATACAAAAGGTTGCACAAGGTTTTCACATATTTGGAGATTATACAGATGCACTTGAGTGTAGAATTCAAACAGAATATTCTGTAGAATATAATTCTGAATCCATGAACTCGACCTTAAGGAATCAGTGGCATTCAAACAAGAACCTAAAAGACAGAAACTGATACCATAATTTGATGATATCAAGCACAAGTCCAGCATTTGTGCGCACATGTTCAAGAAATTGTAATTTAAAAAACAACATTATTGAGAGATCTCTTGTACCTTCTACAATAAGAACCATGTCTATGCATGCATGGGTGCATTTTCAATGAATAACACATTACCTCAAGGAATGCCTTCACAACCCATAGACATGCCAATGTTAGGACCCCATTAACTGAAAACCGAACCTACACACAATCAAGAATGAATGATAGTAAGGACGAATAAATCTGTTACTTTCAGTTGGGTTTCAATTAGCGGAAAGTATCACTTGTAGAACAAAAATAAATCCAATCAAATAAAATAAAGACAAGCCCACTAATTTTTAATCTAAGAGATTAAGTATATAAATGCAATTTGATTTCGACTTCGTACATAGAAATTGGTCAACCAAATGGAGTTATCCGGGAAGTTCCATAAAAGATTGGCAGACTGCATAGAGGAAAATAGGGAAACATGTTGTGGTAGTTTTGTTTCCTTTTCCCGTGATCATATGGGAAGGGAACTGCAGGGCAGATTCCTTATCTACGGAAGATGTTAGTAGGTCCTCTTCTGTAAGGACACCCAGCTCTTGCTTTTCTACCAGATCTCATGCATGGTTAAATCCCATCATAATGTCATGAAAACCAACGGCTGAAACCATAATGGCTGTTACGTCGATCGATTTATTTTTTAGAAGTTATATCTTTAATATATAATGGGCGTCACAAACTGAGGTCTGGTAATATAGTAGCCATTATCAACTGATATTTCTGAACACGCACATGCAAGCACGCATGCGCCCGCCCGCTAGAACACACGTGCCTGCCCACACACACGAGCGCACTCACACATGCATGCAGGCATGACCACCACATACATCATCTACGCCTTATGATGTTCCACTAGAGCTGGACACAAACCGGGCCAGCTTGGAAGTTCGGCCCGGTTCGAAGTGGAGTTTGAGGCAGCGACGAGCTACCCTAATGTGGCCCGTTTAATTAACGTGCCGAACCCAATCTCTTGCAGCGCTAACCCGAAGCTCGGTTCGGCCTGGTTTGGACCGGCCCGGCCTGTAGGATACTAGGTATTAAAAAAAAAAAAAAAAAAAAAAAAAAAAAAAAAAAAAAAAAAAAACCCTAAGTTGCACTTAAAAAAAAAACCCTATTTTGAAGTTGCACTCCTCCTTTGGAGGTTGTTAAACATCATGTAGTAAGATACTTTTGTATTTTTTTTTTTTTTGGTTATTTCTTACTTTTTTAATTCTTTTCTATTTAAAAAAAAAAAAAAAGCCCTATTTGAAATCGGCCCGACCTAGTTCGAAATTTTCAACCAAACCAATCTCGGCCTGAACCAGATTTTTCTGGAGCAAACCAAACTTGGGCCTCATGGGTCGGCCCAAAACCCAAAGTAGGCCGATCCACAAACTGGGGTGGCACAAAAACGAGCCGAACCCAAACTAGGGCCAACTCGGCCTAGCCCAAATTGTTGCCCACCTCTATGTTCCACCATTCCACTGTGTCAAGGACCATATCTTTGGTTAAACCATAGTTCATCGAAATTTTCTTTATACCTCCACCCACGTCTTTTGAGTCTTCCCCTTGCCCTTTTATAGCCTTCAACTTGAACCCACTCCTAAATTAATGCAGTTCTTGGCCTCCAATACACAGCCAAACCATCTAAGTCTACTTTCGCTGATCTTATATTATCTATTGGGCCTATTCCAACTCCCTCAAATGAGTTCATTCACAATTCAATCCTTCCTCATCTTCCCACTCATGCAGATCACCATCCTCAAAATGAGTTTGGTTGAAAAATCCTAGCTTTTGATTCTTAGATGCTTGTTTGTTGAAATAAGATTGTTAATTATACAAATAGATACCCGTACGGGGTTTGAGTGAATGGCTAGCGTCATGCGTGTGCTCCCCACAAACGCGAGTTCGATTCCCCTCCTCGGTATTACCCGATGCACATGGTTTGCAGGGATTGCATGCATCCGCAGGGACTAGTCTCGCCTTAAAATGGAACGGGGACACCTTGACATCATCCAAAAAAGAAAAAAATTATACAAATAGATCAACATTTGTTGACCTAGGGTAACTAATGTACTAATATATTGAACCAGGCGAATCTAAAGTGCAAATTAGACGAACTGAGAAACAAACTGAATGAGCCTACACCCATCGAATTGAGGAATTTAAAATGCATTGAACTACGAACAACAAATTCGAAGTCGAATAAGTCAAATTGTAATTCAGGTAAGCTTTGAGTGGGACTACAGCCATAATGACATGTGAAGATGAAAGTGCAACATTGCACTACAGGTGAGTGAACTACACCCAAAACAATAACAAAGACCTAAAAAGGAAGAAACGATCAATAGAAAACGAAAGCTCTTGTGCCATTGAAATGCTCCATGTCAAGTTGGGTTGAGCATTATGTCCAACACTTTGTGAGTGTCGAGCAAAAACAATGTTGGAATTCATTTATTTGGGGGATGTTGAGTTGCACATAGGACGACAATCCATGGTCTAATCCAACTCACCTCCACCTTCAACATGCAGCATGGACCACAACACTTGGACAAATATCCACCACAAAGATGGGCTTCTCCAACAACAACGACGACCATGTTTACAACGACCACAAGCTTGCTACCCAGGGTAGCAACTTTAGGGATGTTCAGGATGAGAATGGCGTGATGAAGGTGAAAATGTAGATGCCAACAAAGTGGTCAATCATCAAAATATTTCCAATAGCCCCACAGATCGTTTAGTTGGACGAGGATGGAGAAGAAGAAACTGAAGAGATAAAATTAATGAAAATCAAACCCTCTTTGATATCATTAAAAATAAAATAAAAAAATTAAACGAAGAAAAAAACACAAAAGATCTATATTAAAAGACGAACTAGGGCACTCTTACTCTTAAGACGGATAATGACGGATAATGAAGGCTTGCTGATTTTCTTTATAGGGTAATGTTTAAAGTTGTTCGTTTATGTTGGATGCATTGTGTAGATGTAGTTTTTTTTTTTTTTTTTTTTTTTTTTTTTTTTTTTATTTATTGAAGATTATTACCTTTAAAGTCCGTGTGCAATGTGGGAATGTCTTTGACATGGATTAAAGTTAGTCTAGACCAGAAATCTCTATGTTATGTGATTTTGGAGGTGTATTGTGTGTGAATCTTACTCTAAGATCATCGTTCTTCTCTACCTTTGAAGTAAGTTAATTGTGGAATGTCAATGGAGCCTAAAAGTGTGGTTGGTAGCTCCTCATCTTTTGGAGAAATGCAAGGACCCTCCTTCAATGCGTCAATAACCTCTATAAAGTTGAATGGGAAGAATTATCTTCTTTGGGCCATGTCTATTGAGGTACTCCTCTTGGCCCACGAAAAAGATGAGTTCCCCACAGACCCTAAGCTAGAGAAATCTAACCCTATCCTAAATACAAACAATGATACATAAGGATGCAAAGATTCAATCATGATTGTAGAATAGTATGTAGTTTGAAGTGAGCTCTAATCTGGTATTCTTAAACATGCAAAAGATGTCTAGCACACTGTGCGGAGGATGTACACAGAACAAAATATTTCTCATGTATATCAATTATACGATGAGATCTTATATTTCTGAAAGGTGGAAAGCCCCTTGGTTAATACTTCACAAAATTGATTGGAATGTGAGAAGAGTTATCCATATATCATCATATTACCTCATATATTATTCTCATGAAGAAACAGTGGGAAGATATGGAAGTAGTAAAACTTTTGTCTGGATTGCCAAAAGCATACCAATCAGTAAAGGATCGGATTTTAGGAGAAGCCTCTATTCCTTCAGTATCGGAGGTTTATGCAAGGCTTCAGCGAGTCTCCTTGGCAAACATTCATGCTAATGCATATTATAAAACTGCATTAGCCTCTTCATCCAGTTATTCTAGCTCACATGGAAGTCGTAGTGGACATGGTACTCTCCATGTTAGTAGAGGTGGTAGATTTCTAGGGGGAGGTAGAGGTAGTCGTGGAGGTCAAGGAGACCGTATGTGTACTCATTGTGGCCTGGAAAATCATACTGTGGATTTTTGTTGGGATCTTCATGGAAATCCCCCAAGTTCTAATCAAGCTTTTATGGTGGACGATGCTTCTTCCGATAGTAGACCCACTACTCTTGCTTCATCTAACTTTGGTGGTGATCATATCAGTGTTTTTTTTTTTTTTTTTTTTTTATCACAGGAGGAATATGCGTGTTTTCTATCTTCTAGTGGCTGTACATCCAATAATACTCCCTCCACCTCTACAACCACTTTGGGTCAATCAGGTAAAGCATGTCTTTTATCATTTTCTTCCTCTTCTTGGATCATCGACTCTAGGGCATCTTATCATCTCTCTCCGGTAATTGTAGTCCCTTCTCTTCTTTTAATTGTGTCTCATCAAATGCGTCCGTTACTGTAACTAATAGTGCATTTGCTAATGTCATTGGAGTAGGTACTGCTCAACCTCATGCATTAGTTTCTATATTGTCAATTCTATATGCACAGAAGTTTCTATTTAGCCTTTTTTATCTGTAAGTAACAAATGTTCCATGTTCTTCTTTCCTTCTTATTGTGTGTTTCAGGACCTCAAGATAGGTAGGACAATTAATGTAGGTCGTGAGAGGAATAATCTGTACTACTTGGAGAGAGAACCCATAGGTGCGGCAATTTTTCTTACAGATTCGACAATTCAATGACATTGTCGTTTGGGACATCCATCTATCCAGAATCTATAGGCATTGATTCCATCCCTTCCCAAGTTGTCAAAGTTGGAGTGTGAAGCATGCGAGCTGAGTAAACATTATAAAGTTCATTGTCCTTGTAGAATTGATGTTATGTTTAAATCAGATGTGTGGGGACTTATCATTTCAAAAAAAAAAAAAAAAATTGTGTGGAGATCGACTCGAGTCCCTAGTTTGTTAGGTTTTGGATACTTTGTTCTTTTTACTGATGATTATGCTAGGATGACATGACTATATCTCATAAAGCATAGGCTTGAAGCCTTTTATGTATTCCAGAATTTTTATAATGAAATAATGAATCAATGTGGTGCAAAATTGTATGTGTTTAGGTTGGATAATGCCCTGGAATTCATTTCTCGAGAGTTCCAAACCTATTTACAAAGTGAAGGCATTATCCATCAGACCTCTTATGCTTATACATCCCAACAAAATAGGGTGGCTAAGCATAAGAATAGACATCTATTGGAAATTACTCGAGCCTTATTACTAAAAATGACTGTTCCGCATATCTTCTAGGGTAATGCAGCTCTTAGTACATGTTATTTAATCAATAGGATGCCTTCATCAGTTTTAGATGACAAAACACCATTATCTATGTTGTTCCCTGAGCAACCAATCTTTCATGTTCCTCTCAAAGTATTTAATTGTACTTGCTTTGCTCATATATTTGACTTAGGTCTAAATAAAAGTTTTGCCTCGTTCAATTAAGTATATATTTTTAGGATATTCTCGAACTCAAAAGGATTATCGATGTTATTCTCCCACTCTTAATAAGCATTTTGTGACTGTAAATGTCACCTTCTTTGAAGGTGTTCCATTTTACACTAAAGATGAGCATACTGTTGAAGCCACATCTATGAAAGCTCCCTTGCCAAAGTTATTTCCTTCAAAATTTGATGTTGAGATGCCACCGCCACCTCAGAAGGATTTCACGCAAACTTATTATAAAAAAAATGAGAAAAGACCAGGCATTATAGACTATTCCCCTACAGTCCACACAATCGGCTACTACACCTTTGAGATTCCTATTTCCTTAAGAGTCTCCAAAAGTTGCTAATGACCTTCCCATTGCGATTCGGAAAGGTAAATGTTCTTGCGTTACTCATCTTATCTCCGATTTTGTCACATTTACCTATTTGTCCACAAATTATCATAAGTTTGCCCTTACCTTGCCTTCCAAAAAAAAAAAAAAAAATTTCCCTTACCTTGTTTATTGTATCCATTCCTAAGTCAATCCAAGAAGCATTGTCAAATGAAAATTGAAAAAGAGCTATGGATGAAGAGATGGAAGTCATGGAGTCCAATGATATTTGGAAGTTGACTGAATTTCCTTTAGGTAAGACTCCAATTAAGTGTAGATGGGTGTACATAGTAAAGTTTCTGCCCGATGGGTCTTGATTGTTACAAAGCCAGGTTAATCACTGAAGGGCGTAGTCAGATGTGAAGAACGCATTCCTACATGGAGACCTACATGAAGAAGTCTACATGGAGCTTCCTCCTGGGTATGTTGCTCAGAGGGAATCATCGAAAGTATGCAGATTGAACAAGTAGATCATTCAATCTTCTCCAAGCACTCTACCACTGGCTACATAATACTTGTTGTGCATGTGGATGATATTATAGTAACTGGTGATGATTTGGAGGGTATTAAAATGCTGAAGTCATATCTATAAAGTCAATTTCCAATAAAAAACCTTGGTCTTTTTGATATTTTTTTAGTATTGAAGTGGCAAGATCAAAAGTTGGAATAAATCTATGTCAAAGAAAATATACGCGTCACTTGTTGAAAGAAACAAGAATGTTGGGTGCTAAACCAATTGATACACAAGTGAACCCTTATCTCAAACTTAAAGTAGAAGAATGAGAGTTGTTAGAAGACCCTGACATATACAAAAGACTTGTTAGCAAACTTATCTATTTTACCATCACTAGGTTTGGCATTGCTTTTTCAGTCAGTGTTGTAAGTCAATTCATGTAAAGCCCAAGGACACCACATCTAGTAGCAGTTATGAGGATTCTCAAGTATTTAAAATGTTCCCCTGGGAAAGGTATCCTATATAAAGCTCATGGTCATTTCAGGTAGCCGGTTATTCAAGTGTAGATTACGCTGGGTAGAGACATGATAGAAGGTTAACTACAGGTTATTGCACCTTCCTAGGCGGTAATGTAGTAATTTGAAAAGTAAGAAACCGAACGTGGTTGACAGATCAATCGCTGAAGCTTAATATAGATCAATGGCGCATACGACTTGTGAGCTTATATGGTTGAAATCTCTTTTCAAAGAATTGGGATTCGAAGTTCAGTTTCCAATGTCTTTGCACTGCGGCAATCAAGATACAATACATATCGATTTTTCATGAGAGAATGAAGCATATAGAAGTACATAGCCATTTCATTCGAGACAAGATATCTCAAAGACATATCCACACACCCCATATTTCATCTCATGATCAAATCACAAATTTATTCACCAAGACTCTTAGAATATCTTAGTTCGACAAACTTGTTTCGAAGCTGGAAATGCCAGACATCTGTGCTCCAGCTTGAGGGGGATTGTTAAAGGTTATGGCTATGGACCTACTACCCACTTATTTCTTGGTCTTTTTACGAATGGGCAATTTTGTCATTTTTACTTTTTTATTACTTAAATATAAAAGATAGAAGGGATGTGAAACCCTAACCTTATCTCTCTCTCTCTCTCTCTCCCCTTTTCTCTTTTCTTCTTCTCTATTTCATCTCTACACACAATCTACACTTACAAACCCCACACACAAGACCAGATGACTTTTAACAAAAAAAGATGAGGAATCAGTGCCACATCTTTTCATTTGTTGCTACTATGCAAGAAGGGTGTGAGACAACGTACTTTCTATGCCAAACACAATGGAGATTTCTTTTTTTTTTTGTGGGGGGCGGGGGCGGCACCTTTCTCTCTTGCCAGTTTTGTGGAGCTTCTGGATGGAAAGAAATGCTAAATGTTTATGGGATAATAGTGAAACTTCAGGAACCGCTCTTCAAAAGTTTCTTTTCCTTGCTTAGGGAGTGGGGTTCTCGATTCTTAGGGTCGGTTGTGGTTGTTTTTTTGTGGGTTTTTTGGCCCTCTATTTGGGTTGCTTTTGTTTGCTTTGTTCCTTTGCCTTCGGGCCCCCTTAATAAAATTTCTTTAATTCTAAAAAAGAAAAAGACAAAATGACTTGAGCCCTTTACATTATAGGAGTTAAAACCCACTCTCCCACATGTATTTGATGCTGGACTAAACTCAAAAGACAATAAACATAAAACACAACGTAATAAAAGATTGAGCTTGTACTCCAAACAATAATTAATGGAAAAAAGATATCATCTACCACATAACCCGTAGCATAATGGGTATTCTCTCAAACCCTTAACAAGGAGGTGTAGGTGGCCAGCAACATACCCAAATCGAGGTGTGCGACGTAGCAAGGACACAGTGAGTAGTTATTGAACATGGTTCAATTAGTGGCGATTCAAAGAAGCTAATAATATTTCCAGCAACAACAACTATGATGTCTCCCATTGTGGCTCCGATACCAATTTGATGCAACAAAATGGCCACACAAACCAATTGATCAAGATTTGAAAAAAAATCACCTATTGAAATTGTCTTGATTGATGATCTGGGCCAAATAAATAATCTAGTGATCAGTTGGATGGGATCAATGGTCAACTTAAATTGTGGGGCCTATGGGATCAATCATATGGTCGTGAATTTCATAGGTTTTATTTATTAAATTAGTCTTTAGCATGAGATTGAGTCATAATTTAGTTAATAAATTCTCTTTTTGTATTTTCTTCACCTACTTGGTGGGCTACTTTTAGGGTACCAAATGATGTCCAAATGACACAAAATTGGTCCCATTTGATAGCCTATTGTGTAAGCTCTCAAACAAGCCCAACATCATGCAATTTTAGGGCCACTTGATAGCCTATTGTGTAAGCTCTCAAACAAGCCCAAGATCATGCAATTTTGGGGCCATTTGAGTGAGATATGGCCCATTTACATAAGGCCTATATGTAGTGATGGGATTTATAGGTAGTTTGGTCATTTTTTTTATTATTAAGGCTTCCCTTTTTTATGTTAAGCCTATACAAGCCTATGTTTCGGAAGTAATGCACTATTATTATGATTATGGAATAAAAAAAATTAGTTTTCATGTTTCTTTGTTTGGCTTTCTTTGGTAGAAGATATGGAGAGGGGGTTTTTAGCGGTCAATAGCATTCAGCTAGAGTATTGTTGGGTTCTTTCCCACACTAGTCTCTTTCTTATTTTCTTTGATCTATTTGCATCTCCTTTTGGGGTTTGCATTATGGGGTAAAATCCAATCCCAGGCTGCCACCTGGACAGGATGGATCACCGCCAAAGAATTTCAAAAAGGAATGCCGAGAACAGCGATCAAGTACAAGTAAAACACAATCATCTCTAAATCATTATTAAGGTTTCTATACCCACATTTTCTAACAATTCCGACGCAGGGAATTGAACTAATATGCCTCTTTTAAAGGAAGAAAAATTCTGCAATCATTTAAAGCTCAAATCAAACCCTAGAAAAAATTTCTATCTTTTACAATTCCACGTGAAATCGGATCAAATCATCAGATATTTGAAATCTACAGCTCTGGAACTAAATGTATGCATGCCAATTACAGGATGGGGAGAATATCTGACCAGGCTCGGCGAGATCAAGACGGGGAGGACTGATCGTACAGCCTTGCGGGCCCGCCTGGAGATCTTCCGGAACACGTTCTGGAAGAAGCGGACGAGAAGATCCAAGCTCCGATCATCGTCATCGTCTTCATCGGAATCATCGTCATCTTCGTTGACATCGAAACCGCTGGCGCCCCAGTCGCGGGGCCCGTCAATCAGGCTGCCTTCCTGGGCACAATTTCAGATGCAGAATTTCAATGCCATTTTCTCTCTGCAAATCAAAAGCAGAGAATGCTATTTCTCATTTTAGATAGAGAGAGAAAGGACAGAGAAGGGATTTTTTCAAAAGAAAAGGGAGAAACCATCAGAAAATTACCTGAGTGTAGTTGGAGATTCTTCTAGAAGATCGGATGGGAGAAAGGGAATAACAAGCGTTGGAATGGACGGTTGAGATGATGATCGGAGGTGTGGGTTTTGTCGGGAATCGTGAAGAAAGGAGTGGAAGAAGAGAAAGCGCCGCTGCTGTTGCCTGCCATGGGTGGAGAAAAGAGTTGAGAGAATCCCGGGAGGGAAGAACAAAAGCTTCTCTTTATATGTCAGAAAGGGGCTGCGTGGGGCCCACCTTGATATTTCATGACGTCTCATCCGTCCATCATGTGGCTCCTCATGTTCTTGGCACCTGAAGATTGGAACGATCCAACACAGTGTAAAACCATGCCTAGAAAACCTCCGAATCATGCGGTGTGGCCCACCTGATGTCTGGAATGGCGTGATTTTTGTAATGACCATTCATCCTGGTGGGACTAACCTTCTGAATGGGTTTGATTGTATATAAAAAGATACAGTGGGCCCCAAAAAAATCTGAAATGTTTCCATTGGTGATGTCCACATACCAAATGTTCACTGTGTTGCGCCCCACCTGAGTCTTGGATCGGCTTTATTTTTAAGATCAAAGGATAAAATGATGGGGAACACATGATTGACGGATTGGATACTATTAAATATGGCTGATCTTCCAATCAGCGCCATACCTACCGTTCCTACGGTTACCTCCCAAAGTGGCCAAACGTGTGGAACATCTGATCCGTCCAAATATTTCGGCCCCATCAAGAAGATCATTCCGCGTGAAAATATGGTTGATCTAATGGTTATATTAGCGAAACTTGTATGTTTACTTAGATCCACGGTTGTTCATTGATTTTTATGGTGTGGCCCAACTGGAAGGTACTGATTTTTACGCCAGATAACCATAGTGATGACGCGGATATTTTGGACGGACCAGATGTCCTGATCAGGCCTGAAAAATCAAAATTTTACACAGGGCCAGCCCGATGGCCCATTGACACCCCTAGGGCTGTGGCTTTTTATGAAGAGAAATCAAATAATGGAGCCATTCGCGTGAGGACGAGAGATCTAAATTTCGGGCCGTTCATCACGTGAAAATGTGAGCTCATGGGTACGGAATCATGGCGGTTGATTCTATGGGGAGCACCGTGATACTTAGCTGGACCAAAATTGTAACTTTGAAAAATAGACTGACCATAGTCATTTTAATACACGTGTCACCATCTTACAAGAAGATTTTCTGACTTTGGGCGAAAGAGAATTTATCTGTGGTCCACACCTTTTGAAGGGCATGGATCTCTCATATTTTTTACAGTTTGTCACACGTGCCACGAATTGCCTCTTAATATCTCCTCTCAATTGAAAGTATAGAATCCTCAGCAGTGAGACTTGCAACTTATACTCGCGTTTCAGTTCTCACACGTGGGGTCATGTTTCAGTAATCGAGACCGTTTTTATGTTGCTTAATGGTCTTTTAACGGTTTATTTTATGAAAAAAATCAAAGGATTAAGATAGTTAAATCAATAATAATTTTATATATATATATATATATATATATATATATATATATATATATAGAAAGAGAGAGAGAGAGAGAGAGAGAGAGAGAGAGATACCCAACTGATCAACGGTCTGGATTACTAAAAGTGGATCCAGTCTTCAATATAAACCCTAAGTGTACTTTGAAAGCCCATGCAGAGGATTCTATAAAGTTTTAAAGGAGAAAGAAATTAAAGGAGAACCCAACGTGGAAAGGAATCGGATTCGGTAGTGATCTCGGTCGGCGCTGAAAAAGATGCGTGTGCCATTATGTTTTCTTAGTTCTTAAGAAATAAACTCCAAACGTTACATACAAAGCTAAAATATAGATGTACTCATTATAATATAGATGTACTCATTATAAATATAGCCCATTTTTAATTTATATGGGCCACACAAAAGGAAACAGTTTTTTAAGGTGAGGATTATTATTTCCCTTCGTATGGCCCACTTGAAGCATAAAGCAATATGTTATTTCAGCCATATGATTCAAATTAAGCGATACACTTGATAATCATAGTAAGTGATACACTTGATAATCATAGTGGATTTTACATGATGTAGCTATGTCCCACGACATTTTTAAGGCGAAAATGACTTTAATTAGTTTAAATAATTAATATGCCTCACCTTAATATTTATGTGAAATCCACTCTGATCACTAGGTGTGCCGCTCCATTTTAGCCACAACGCCCAAAAGTTAGCCCTATTTGTGAAAATATAGCTGATGTAATGGTTATATTAGCGGAACTTGTATGTTTACTTAGATCCATGGTTGTTCATTGATTTTGATGGTGTGGCCCACTTGGAAGGTATTGATTTTTACGCCAGATAACCATCGTGATGACACGGATATTTTGGATGGACCAGATGTCCTGATTGGGCCTGAAAAATCAAAATTTTACACAGGGCCAGCCAGACGGCCCGACCGATACAGTGCAAAATCCGGGTCAACTCCAGGCCCGGCCCGGCCCATTGACACCCCTAGGGCTGTGGCTTTTTATGAGGAGGAGAAAAATAACGGAGCCATTCGCGTGAGGACAATAGATCTAAATTTTGGGCCGTTCATCACGTGAAAATGTGAGCTCATGGGTACGGAATCGTAGCCGTTGATTCTATGGGGAGCACCGTGATACTTAGCTGGACCAAAATTGTAACTTTGAAAAATAGACTGACCATGGTCATTTTAATACACGTGTCACCATCTTACAAGAAGATTCTTCTGACCGTGGGAGAGAGAGAATTTATCTGTGGTCCACACCTTTTGAAGGGCATGGATCTCTCATATATGTTACAGTTTTTCACACGTGCCATGAATTGCCTCTTAATATCTCTTGCGCGAATCGCATCCCTCGATTGAAAGTATCTTCCGCGATGAGGTTTGTAGATTATACTCGCGTTTCAGTTCTCACACGTGGGGTCATGTTTCAGTAATCGAGACCGTTTATCTGTTGCTTAATGGTTTTGATGGACTACCGGCGAAAAATGGATTATATTTGAGGACGAATGTAGATCATCGTCTTTTAACGGTTTATTTTATGAAAAAAATCAACAGATTAAGATAGTTAAATCAATAATAATTTATAAATATAATATATATAGAGAGATACCCAACTGATCAACGGTCTGGATTACTAAAAGTGGATCAAGTCTTCAATATAAAACCTGAGTGTGCTTTGAAAGCCCATGTGATCATAAAGTTTTAAAAGAGAAAGGAATCAAAGGAGAATCTAGCGTGGAAAGGAATCGCATTCGGTAGTGTCCTAGGTCGGTGCTGAAAAATATCCGTGGGCCCACCATGTTTTATGTGTTATTAAGAAATCAACTCCAACAGTTGCATACAAAGCTAAAATGTAGAAATACATATTATAAATATTGCCTATTCTCAATTCATATGTGCCACGGTAACGCAACAGTTTAGAAGGTGGGGATTATTCTTTCCCTTTGTATGACCCACTTAAAGCATAAAGCAGTATGTTATTTGAGTCATACTATTCAAATTAAGATACACTTAGTGATCGGAGTGGATTTTACATCAACATCATGGTGGCTATGTCCCAAAACATTTCTAAATGAAAATGACTTTAACTAGTTTCAAGAATTAGTATGCCTCACCTTAATATTTATATGAAATCCACTCCGATCACTAGGTGTGCCATTTCATTTTAGCCCAGGGCCGAAAAGTTAGCCTCATTTGTGATTTAGCTGAGCCACACGAAGCGAAATAATTGTAAGAGATATCTCTTATATATTGTTTACAATCGTATGGTTCACCTGGTTCACCTAAATCACAGATCGAGCTAAGTTTTGAGACCTACAGCTAATATGGAGTGACATACTTGGTGATCAATGTGAATTTCACATAAACCTTATAATGGGCCATTGTTAAAATTTTAGTGAAATGCATGTTATTCATGGAGAAAGGTACCCAACACAAAATCTTCGATTCACATGGAATCCATATATATTGGCTCTAGTTCACATAGATTCCATGGTAATTGTGAATTAGATTCCAATTCATATGGAATCCATGCTACCAAACAACCCCTTAGTGGCATCCATGTAGCTTTTCTGATACCGACCAATGTTGAAACGGATTGCGTCCCACTCTACTGTCTTTAGCCACCAACAGGTAGATCTATGTGTGGGCCCATCGCGATGTATTTGTTTATCCACAACGCCCATCCCTTTTCTCTTATCTTCTTAAGGTATGAGCCTTAAAATGAGGTAGATCCAATGCTCAAGTAGACCACACCACAAAATGGACATCCTACCCCTACTTGTCTCTAATTACATTCATGTAGGTCCATGGGAGGGCCCACCATGATGTATATGTTTATCCATGCCATCCATTCATTTTCTCAAATTATTTTAAGGTGTGAGCTAAAAAATGAGGCAAATCCAATGCTTTATTGGACTACACCAAGTGCAAATAGCATTAAATGTAAGTTGCAAGAGTCATCTATGGTGTGGTCCACTTGAGGGTTAGATCTACCTCATTTTTTGGCTCATATCTTAAAATGATATGAGGGGGCATTTGGCAAATTTATCAATAAGAGCTTATTTACTTATTCTAAAAAAAAAAAAAAGGCTATTATTATGAAAATAAACCACTGAGTAAAGCTTTTATTTTAGAGCTTATTTTTTTTTATAAACTAGCAAAACAACTCTTAAATAATAAGTGATAGGGAGGTCACCTTTTCTTTAAGAGCTTATTTAGCTTAAGCAGGTAAACATTTTTAATTAATTTTTTAACAAGTTTGTCCTTCAACTTTTTAAGTAATTCCCATTTTACCCTCTTCTCTTCTTTAGAATATCTCTAAGGTGGGCCCACATGATGAACAACCCATATTGAATGTAGGTTTCCACATTAAGGTGGGCCCACATAATGCATGGTCACATCAAAGGTGGGCCCCACATGATGAACGCCCACGTTAAAGGTGGGACCTACATTATGGATGGAGGACATTGAAGGTGGGATCAAATGATGGAAGGTTGACATCAAAGGTAGGCCCACATGATGAACAACCAATATTGAAGGTTGGGCCCCACATGATTGACGATGAACACAAAAGGTGGGTCCCACATGATGGATGACCCACATAAAAATGTGGCCCCACATGATTGATGAACTATCCACATCAAGTGGGCCCCATATGATGGATAGTTCATAGGAAAGGTGGGACCCACATGATGGATGGTGGACATTGAATGTGGGACCACATGATGGGAGATTGACATTAAATGTGGGACCACATGATGAACGACTCATATTGAAGGTTGGGCCCCACATGATGGATGGTCCATAGCAAAGGTGGGACATACATGATAGATGGTGGACATAAAAGGTGGGTCCCACATGATGGACTATCCACATCAAGTGGGCCCTATATGATGGATGGTCCACGTCAAAGGTAGGATCCAAGTGATGGATGGTGGATATTGAATGTGGGACCACATGATGGATGGTCCACGTCAAAGGTAGGATCCAAGTGATGGATGGTGGATATTGAATGTGGGACCACATAATGGATGGTCCACGTCAAAGGTAGGATCCAAGTGATGGATGGTGGATATTGAATGTGGGACCACATGATGGAAGGGTGATATTAAAGGTGGGCCTATATGATGACTGACCCATATTTAAGGTTGGACCCCACACGACGGACAGTTCACAACCAAGGTGGGACCTACATGATAGATGATGGACATCAAATGGGTCCCACATGATGGATTACCTCCGTGATGTGGGCCTCACATGATAGTGGTCCACAACAAAGGTAAGACCCACATGATGGATGGTGGACATCAAAGATGGGCCCCTCATAATAAATGACTCATATTGAAGTGGGGCCCCACATCAAGGTGGGCCCACGTAATAAAAGGTTCACATCAAAGGTAGGCCCCACATGATAGATGGCCCACATAAAATTGGACGAAGTGGGCTTCACATGATGGACGGCTCACATAAAAGCATGGCCCCTCATAATGGAGAGTTGACATCAAGTGGGCCCCACCTAATGTATGGTCCACATCCAAGGTCTCTCATGATGGATGACCCATATCCATAGTAGGTCGTATGATGGATGATCCATATAGAAGGTGCACCTCACACGATGAATATTACATCAAAACTAGGCCCCACATGATGGACAATACACTTCAAAGGCAGGGCCCACACTATGGGCACATCAAATGTGGAGTCCACGTGATGGTGATGGGTAGTGGACATTGCGGGGCACCACATAAAGGACAATTTGCATTGATGTTGGGCCCCACATGATGGATGGTCGACCCAAACAACCATTTGTATTGCTCTTATATTTAAATTGTTGTAATCTTTAAAAATGACATCAACTACCCTTAAAAAAAACTCTTGTTTGAAAGTTTTACCAAACGTACTTATTTTAAGCAAGAGTTTTTTTTTTTTTTTTTTTGTTTGAGATTTACCAAATGGGCTTATTTAAAACAAAAGCTAAAATAAAAAGAGCTTATTAAAATAGCTCTTATTCAAAAAGCTCTTATTAAATTAGAGTAGAGATGCCAAACGCCCACTAAGAAAAGAGATGGACAGCATGAGTAAACAGATACATCATGGTGCCCCCACAAATTTGCCTGGACACAACAGCGAGGTAGGACGCAATCCACTTGTACTCTTGCATTTAATTCAACCCAAGCTTACTAATTGGTGTGGTCTAGCAGAGCATTGGGTTTGCTTCATTTTTGGGCTCATACCTTAAAATGATACAAGAAAAGGGATGGATGGCGTGGATAAACAGATACATCATAGTGGACCCTCACACAAATTTGCCCATTCATGGGTAGAGACAGGCAGTGAGGATGCAATTAGGGGTGCCAATGGGCTGAGCTCGGGCCTAAAAAATCAAAATTTTGAATAGGCTTAGCTCATTGACAACCCTAGATGCAATCCGCTTCCATATTGAGAGGCCACTACTAAAACCGAGTCTGTCTCATTTACTGCTCTTTTTTTTTTTTAATCATGCAACGCACCCACCCTACCCACCCTGTAAGTGTGTCCCTTTAGCATTTCAAACCTGAGACCTGCTGTTGAAATGCCTGGGCGTCTTCCAACTTGGCTAGCAGGTGAGACACCGCTGCTTAGCACACTTGAGGTGACACGTAGAGCTGGGCACAAACCGAAGCCAACTTGAAAGCTTGGCTCGGGTTAGTTTGAAAAAGCTTGACTTGATTGGTTGAATATAAGTTCAAACCAAACCAAGCCTTAGAGTTAAGCTCGTTTGAAAAAACTAACCAAGCTCGAACTAGGGCAGTACCGGCTTAGCTTAACTCAAAACTCAGTTTGATTCAGCTCGGTTTGAGTCCGCTTGTAGATTGTAAGCACATTGTTTCCTATGGTGTGATCCACTTGAGCTTTGGATATGTAAAAACAGATGGATAATATATATGAATGCACACTGTTTCGTACTTTTGTTTTGGAAAAGGCTCTTACATGTCAATTTTGAAGTTGCACTCCTCCTTTGGAGGATGTTAAACATCAGGTAGTAAAATACTTCTGTATTTTTTTTTATTTTTTCTAATTTTTTAAATTCTTTTCTATTTAAACAAGCAAATAAAAAAGATAGCCACCACCTGTTTGAACTTGGCCCAGCCCGACTCAAAATTTTCGCCCAAACCAATCCCCACTCAAACAATATTTTTCTGGAGCAAACCAAACTCGGGCCGCATAGGTTGGCCTGAAACCCAAACTGGGCTGATCCACAAACTGGGGTGGCAAAAAAACAAGCCAAACCAAACTACGGCTAACTCGGCCCAGATCAGATCGTTGCCCACCTCTAGTGACACGTTCCAAGTATGAGATCCAAACCGCCCATCGGATGGGCGCAGCCCCAACGTATAGATCCCCCTGGCGAAAAGATCAGGCGGGTCAGATCATATGTTGCGCCACTCGTGTATCAAATAATCTATCAGATCCATCACTGGTCATTGGCCCACAACCGCTTCTGAGGCCCATCAGATCATTGGACCAGCCTGTTTTTGGCATCAGGAATCTCCATGATGTCGGTCTACCCGATGAACGGCTAGGCTCTCACATGTGGACATTTGGGCAGCTGGGTGCACTTGCCATGCTTATTAAGAAATGGACGGTTACATCCGCTTCCGAGGCCCCTCAGATGAATTGACTCGCCAATTTTTGCCATCAGGAATCTCCGTGACGTAGGTCCACCCGATGAACGGCTAGGATCTCACACGTGAGCACTTTGAGCCGCTGGGTGCCAATGGGTGGTGTTATCTACTCATTTTGCCTTGAATATCCATTCATTTTGAACTCTTTATTTACTCAGATCAAAGGGTGGCAATGGGCCCAGTTAAGATAGATGTATATGATCATTTCCCCAGAGAAAGAAACTCAAATCGCTCTGCAGCAGTGAACATCACACTTCTTTTTTCTTTGCAATAGTTACACACAAATCTCTCTGCAAACCTGCTCGTGGGCCTACAGTGATTTGTCAATTTAAAGAATTCAACCCATCAAATGGCCATAACAAAGGGGGCACTTGGATCATAAGTTACTTCAGATAAGCTACTTATGCCTCAAGTAGCTTATCTTGATTTCTACTTATTAAACTGAAGTGATTAAGTTTAAATAAAAAAGTTACTTATAATTGATCATAAACCAAACTTTACTTATCACAAGTTACTTATCTACAGTTGTAAGTAGGAAAAGGAACTTATTTGGTGGTATCCAAACGGCGTTCCAACCCTAATGTGGCCACCACCAGAATTTGGAGGTTTTTGAGTGATGTCAATTGTTTTCTATAACGTGGTCCATAGTTCTAACAGTCAGTGGGTTAAGTTGAAACTCAGCCAACTCAACTTGACTCAGCCAGATTCCGAGCCAAGTTTCTTGAATATTGGCTGACTCGGTCTACTCTCAACAAGACTCGTCTAGTTGGCTTGAAAACTCGGCTGACTTGTTGCAGCTTTGTATACTTTTAATTAAAAAGAAAAAGCTGCAAGGCCTGAAGTTTGAACCCTCAAACCTCAATTAAGATAATTAAAAAAGGTCATCAATGGAGTAACTTGTTCATAGGCTACTTTTATTTGGAAGTGTCCTACCCCACTTGGACGGAAATCAATCTAGGCAGGGGTTTTGTAGGCCCATCATGATGTATGGGTTTTATCCATGCTGTTCATCCATTTTTTAGATTATTTTAGGGTATGAGCTCGAACATATGAGGCAGATCGAAAGCTCAAGTGGACCACACCATAGGAAGCAGCGATGATAACAACGCCCCACCGTTGAAACCTTCCTAGGGCCCACTGTGATATTTATTTGCCATTCAACCAATTCATAAGGTTGCACAAACCTAGACAAAGGGAATATACAAATGTCAGCTTGATCCAAAACTTTTGTGATCCTCAAGAAGTTTCTAAAATGATATGGAAAAATGGATGATCAGTGTGGATAAAACCCATACATCATAGTGGGCCCCACAAAGGCCCTTCTTGGACCGATTCCATCCCGACAGGAGAAGACCCTTGGATTACAAACAACATGAAAGAAATGAAATTTTCACTAACTAGGGATTATAGAAAATCCCTGACACAACCCTTAAAGAAGATAATCGAAGAAACCGGCATTATGGATAAACCCTCACGCCGGACGCGAAAATCTCGACGGTAGAAGACTCTTGTTCTCCTCTTCTTCAAAACCCCCCTTTCTCTTCTCTTTCTCATCTTTTTCTCTAAGAAAGAAAAACCCCAATGTTTGCTACAAAACTCTCAATAGGCAAAAGCCCTGTTTTTCTTATTTTACTTTGCTTGGCCAGAAGACCAAAATACCCCCACACACATGTGGCACTAAAATACTTAAGCCCACACATGTGGGTCCCACCTCCACATGAGGAGGGACCCCATCAGCAAGGAAGAGCATGTGCAACATCTATGAGAAGTGGTCACGGTATTGCAAAGGGAAAAGTTGCTAGTGAATCATAGAAATGTAGCTTCATGGCCAGCAGCATCTCCATCACAGGCTATGTGCTTAGTGGAGATGGAATTCGTAAATGAGAACAAGGTGAAAAGCCATAATCAACTAGTCTAAACCTAAGACCTCCAGTGATCGGCATCTACGTTATATCATCAATTCATGCAAAATTTTACATGATTGGGCTAACTCACAAAGAAGAAGAAGAAGAGCACGCCAGGTTCCTATAACACAATGCTTAAAGGAAAACAGTTTGTGGAACTAAAGAAGCAGACTAGCAGAGGACGGTTTTCCCTCTATTAAATAGAGGATATTCCTAGCAGACTATGAAAAACTCATTCGCAAGCAGAGGATGGTTTTCACTCTATTAAATAGAGGATGTTCATAGCAGACTATGAAAAACTTATTTGAAGTGATTGTGACACTGCTCATGTGAGTATTAGAGTGGTACTCAGCTAAGAATGAAGGCCTATCCTATAGCATTCTTCAGCGAGAAGTTGAATAAGGATGGACTGAAACATTCAACATATGACTTGATATTGAAAGCATTTGATGACAATTTGTCCTATTTTCAAATCATGGGGCACTCATACACATAAATGGCTAAGACGAGTAGAAAGCACATTTAGTGGGTATGCTTCTTGCAAGAGTATATTTTCATGTTTATGACACAAATCAGGTAAAGAATATGGTGCCAGACACAAGCAGAAGAATGTCCTTACTAAACATCATGAGCATAGAGAAATGGTGGGCTATGAATTCACCACTAATACCTATGATGTAAATAGTGATCTTGGTGAAATATGGGTTTTGATTATATATTCTGCATGATGGGTACCTATTTAAAGGAAATTGGACATGTATCCCCAAACACTTTCTTGGAGAGAACAATAATATTGGAGGATTAGGCAATCACCTTCAAATGCGATATAATAATTACAATGGTGAAAGGGAGATGCTATCAGCTAAGCTATGAAATCTTACAAGCTTTTGACAAACCCCAAACACAAATTGGGAACCTCCACACTTATGTAAATGAACCCATCTAACACTTTATTGAGTAGATTGTTACAGAAGAAAAATTAGGGCGATGCGCGTAAGTTAAAGGGTATGTCAGCAAACAAGTTTAGGAAGCATATTCAGTGGGTATGCTACTTGCAATAGTATATTTTCAGGTTTATGGTACAAATCAGGCACAAAGAACAAGGTGGAAGATGCTAAAGGTAGAAGAGTGTCCTTGCTAAACATCATGTATAGAGAAGAAGTGGGCTATGAATTCACCGCTAATACATATGCTATGAACGATGATCTTGGTGAAATGTGGGTCGATTGTGCACATGGGAGCAGGGAGAATATATTCTGCGAGATGGGTACCTATTTTTAAAGGAAATCAGCTATGTATCCCCAAATGCTTTCTTAAGTAGAACATAGTATTGGATTATTCCATTCCGAAAGGCACTCCATGCTATTCATGTGGCAAATTAATTAAGGTTGCTTGTAGCATGGATAGCTGCGGACCAAGACATAAAAGCTCCTTAGCCATTTTTGGGAGACTTGTGGAAGTGTTGCAAGATAAAGATAGAATATAACAGTCCTACCATCCTCAAACCAACAGAAAGACAGAAGTGGTGAATCATAGAAAATATTCTAAGCTGAAGCAGTGGGATGGATACCTCAAACAAGACTTGCATTCAACAATATGAAGAATCAATCAATAGGCAAGTCACTATTTGAGGTTATCTATGGGCAGGCACCAAAGCACACTCTAGCTTTGGTACCTTTGGCAAATTTAGAGGAGTCCGGTGATGGTGTGGAGGCTATGGTTGAAAGGATGCTGGATGTAATTGAGGAAGTAAATCAGCAAGTCATGGGAATCGAATACAAAGTACAAAACTGATGTGTATCATCACTGTCAATCTAAACTAAAGCATATAATGGCGGTAACTTATTGGTGGCATCTATCTACCAAAAGGGTAATTTCCAACGGGCAGTGGATAAATTGCTGTTTGAGAAGGAGATCGACCTTGTAAGATCAAGAAGAAGATGGGGGGCAATGCCTACGAGATCGAACTACCAGATAATATGGATTTCTCACAAATATTCGACATTGCCGACCTCTATTATTTTCATTGCAATCCATTTGTTGAAAGTGGAAATGATGTGAAGATTTGGGTCCAAGACATGCCAAAGAAGCCTATCAATGAAATTGATGCAATTTTGGGTCAAAACAAGATCAATGGTGAAGATGAAGCGACACTTCAATATTTGGTCCAGTGGAGAGGAGATCTGTGAGGAAGATAAGCGAATTGGTTCAAATGAATAAGAGAAGATCGGACATGCGATCGAGGGCTATGACAATTTGAAATCAGGGACAGGGTTGACTTCTCTTCAACTGGAAGTGTTAATGGATGGTCCACATTACTCATCGAACAATATTGAGACTCCTACGAAGGTTAGAAGTCTCATACGTTGATGCCATTGTGCAAAACTGCCATTGAGACTCCAAGTGTGCATATTTACAGGGTGATGTCATGCAAAGGAGAAGCCATTGACACTCCTAGTGTACATATTTGCAGGGTGATTTCATGCAAAGGAGAAGCATACATATACTTGAGCAGATGTTATTAAATGAAAGATCAATTGTGTGGGAAGGGTTAATGAATGGACCACATTACTCATCGAACAACATTGAGACTCCTAAGAAGGTTAGAAGTCTCATGCATTGATGACATTGTGCAAAATCGCCATTGAGACTCCTAGTGTGCATATTTGCAGGGTGATGTCATGCAAAGGAGAAGCTATTGAGACTCCTAGTGTGCATATTTGCAGCGTGATGTCATGCAGAGGAGAAGCATGCATATACTTGAGCAGAGGTTATTAAACGAAGGATCAATTGCATGCAAAGGAGAAGCATGCAAGGATTCTCATGAGTGTAGGAGTGTCTTTAGGAAACAAGGTTCGGACGAGTTTGGTTTACAAGCAATGTGGACCTAGTCACTACCATCAAAATAAGTGGGAACCATTTTAGTCAATAGCACATTTTGGGCCCCTCATTCCATTCACAACTCCTTGAGTACAGGGAGGAAGACGCTCAAGTTCAGAACAAGTGAATGAATATTATTCTTTTTTAGCAGTTTATTGGTGGAAATGAGTTTTTTTTTTTTTCCATTGCTTATGTGAATTGATACAGGCTGAAGATCAAACTTGTGTCATTGCAATTAAAACATCTAATTTATTCTTCGCTTTGTTCTTTCCCTTGATCTTCCTATGTCACAGTAAAAGTGACAGTCTTTGGCTCAAACATTTCCGGTAGATTGTGGTTGAAATCGTTCGTTGGAGACAAGTGAGTCATGGGTAATCAGGTTAGAGGCGAAATATTCAAATGGAGTAGTTTTTAATAAGAGAAGCGGAGTATGTATCAAGGGAGGATAACTTCTTTTTTTTGTTTTTCGTTGGGGGGGGGGGATAACTATGGGTCACAAACATGGTAGTGGTGCAAGATGGAGCCATCATCCAAAGCCCAATTCTATGCAATCCGAAGTCTAAGGCTTCACGGCACTCTAGAAGCATCTACATAATGCAACACTGCAGAACTTATAGACAGAGATCGTTTAGAGGAAGAAGTGTAGGCTTTGGGAGGACTGAGGTTTCTATCATCCTCCTCCATCTTGTTAATGGTCAAAGTCGACAATCTACATATTATTGGATGGGCTTCTTCAGAGGACAAAACATCATCCAACATTATTGTTTATTGCTGTCAAGATTTGGTGCTCTTACAAAATCTAGTATGTTTCTTTTAGCCATGTTTTGAAAAGGCCAATCAGTTGCCTACAGTGGCGAGTCAAGAAAGTCACTTCTCTGTTTTTCTGCCTTTCCAACCCAAATCAATTTGTTAAGGATCACATTGAGTATAGGATTTGGGAAAGCACCCTAACTAATGTGGTGTCTGATTTCCACACAACCCAAGCGCAAACAGAAAGGACCATCCAGTTTGACAAAATATTCAAACCACTTGCAATTTAAGGTCTAAGGGTCTATCTAAAAGCACCCAAGTACCAACATAGAGTCGGCAATACATAAAGCCATAACACAGAAAGAACATGCCAAAGATTTACTGAAAATTGTCCTAGTTGGATTCTCATCGTATTTCATCATAGGAATTGTTTTACGCAAATCAGGAGTACGACGTGCATAATTCAAGTGAAAAAAAAAAAAAAAAATCTGAACGGTGTTAACGGATATGGATGTGGGCCGTACAGTTGCCTTTTTATCATTATTGGTTTTTATTACCTAAATATAAGAAAGAGAGTCAAGGCATTATACTTACCCTAAGTCTCGCTTCTTTCCTCTCCTTGTTTTCCTTTCTTTTTTTTCTTTTCTCTTCACTACACCAATCTACATGGTATTAGTATGAGTCTGCTTCTAATCTAATCCATCGTCCGCGCTTCTATCTTACAATCTCCTCTTTCTTTTCTTCTTGGTCTTCCTCATCTCTCTTGTGCTGAATTTTTTTTAAAGAAATCTAGGGTTTTTGTGTGCGCATGTGTGTTGGGCCTTTGTAATGGTCTGTGCATGAGAGGGTGAATGATGTGTTCGTGATCATCACCTCTTTTGTGTTTAATCGGAACATGTGGATGTGTGGGCTGGTCGTTCTCTTCGGATGCTGTGTGCATGATCACCTCTCTCATGTTTAACCAGGACGTGTGGACGCGTGGGCTGGTCGTTCCCATTCGGATGCAGCATTCGTGATCATCGCTCCTTGTGTTTGGTTGGAACATGTGGACATATGGGCTGGTTGTTTACTTTGTGATGTGCGTACTGTGTGAAGCATGCGAGTGAGGTGTTTGTCTATTGTGAAAGTTCAGCCCATGTTCATGCAAGATTTGTGGTATTCATGTTAATCCCTTGTACTAACGTAGGTGAAGAGTGATCTAAAAATTGGATTCATAAATCCATCTGATTTTTAGGGGTCCAAATAATCTCTATTAAACTAAATTGAACTAGGGCTGCAAATGGGTCAGCGGACCCGATGGGGTACCCAGACCACAACCCAGATCCAACCCATTTGTTAAATGGTACGGGGTCTGGGTCCAAGAACAAACCCAATTGCTAAATGGGCCTGGATCTGGTTTCGGCCCGACCCGACCCGACCCGACTTGACTTGAACCCATTTAGTAAATGGGTGGGTTTGGTCTATGTTGCAAGGGGACCCATTCGGGCCCGAACCTGTCTAGCCCCAATTTTAAACCTGTTAAAAATACTTGCATACTAGATCCAGACCTAGGCCCATTAGACCCGACCCATTTATAAATGTGTCTGGGTGGATCTCCCTCTACCAGACCCAGACCCATTTATAAATGGGTCTAATGGGGTTGATGATGCAGGACGCCCTAATTATAATGCATGCTCATGAACACAATTAAATCAGCGGAATTAAGAGACAATAACAATATAAAATCTAGCAGTAATTATCATGAACTAAGGAGATCACAAGGAACATGCAATGGAACGGGCCACTCATCACAACCATGAAGTAGGAAATTCAAGTATCACTATGGTTGGATCTGGCGAGGGATGGAACCTCCGATCTTGCATGGCTATAACCCAATCAATTAAGGGAAACCTCTAATCCAGAAAATCAGGGGATTTTGGATTAGGGATTTGAAATTCTGAAACTTAGGGTTTGTAGGATCAAAATCAGAATTTGGGGATTGTGGGAATTGAACAAATAAGTTAGAAGGGATAGATTTACCTGGAAGAAGGTTAGAGGGGCATAAGAAGCAGTTAAAAGAAAAGAGATTCAGGGAAGAGGAAGAAGCATCACCATGAGAGAGAGAGAAGAAGAGGAAAGCTCCAAGAGGCTTTTTATTAATCAAATCAATAGCTAATTTTCGTGTTTAGGGCCTAGCCCACTTAAATAAACAAATAAAACAAGTAAAAAGTCCAAATTACCCCTAAAACTAAGCAAAACGCGCAAAATAACATAAGTGCGGGAAAGTTCGGGCGCTCGGTCGGGCGCCCGAAGACGTCCAAAAACGTCCAAAGAGTTTCGGGCACTCGAGAGGCCAAGTTCGGGCGCCCGATAGGGCGCCCGAAGACAATGGTCGGGCGCCCGAAGTCTTCAGCTCTTCAGTCTTGTTTCTCCCTTCTTCCTTCACACGTGTCCTCCTTGGATGGGGTCTTCTATGTGTCTGATCACATGTGAAGGGTCTTCAGCTCCTCAATAGTCGCCTATCCACAAGGATGGTACATGTGGTTGGCGCTTTCTTCGTTGGTACACTTGAAATAGTCTTGTGTCCTCATCAACTCCCCTCGGGTGAGAAAAACTCGACTCTGACGAGTTAAAACTCTTGTGACGCTCTAGTAAGTCTGGATCAACACGCTGCACTTCCGCTTCAGTCAACCACGTAGATTCAGAAGGTGGTTTGTTCCTCCATTTGATAAGATACCTCTGGAAACCTCCATCTCTCATAGATACTATCTCATCATCCAAGATCTCCTCA
Source organism: Liriodendron chinense (assembly GCA_003013855.2). NCBI lineage: Eukaryota > Viridiplantae > Streptophyta > Magnoliopsida > Magnoliales > Magnoliaceae > Liriodendron > Liriodendron chinense. Next base: position 1,590,656 of record ML058590.1, read on the forward strand.
ATTTCTTCTTTATGGGTAATGGGTAAAGGAATGGGTGGAAGGGGTTGGGAAGCAAAGTCAGAGTGAGGCCATGAAAGCGACGATGGATCGACAATGGGAGCATGGGAACGGACTAGATCTTCCACATTAAAAGTTGGATTAATGCTCATATCAGGTGGAAGGTCAATCTGATACGCGTTGGACCCAACCTTTCGTAATATCTTAAATGGTCCAGTATTGCACGCTTGTAACTTCTTAACGACTCCTTGAGAGAATCGCTCTGGCCTTATTCGCACCATTACGTTGTCTCCTTCTTGAAATTCTTGCGCTCTACGATGAGAATCAACAGAAATTTTATAGTCATCATTGCTCTTATTTATCCGCTGTCTAACATGTGTATGCAAATCATGAATATGGCGTGCAAATGCATCGGCTGATTCAGAAGACCTTTGGGTAACAGACATAGGAAAGAGATCTATGGGCATTCTAGGTTTGTAACCACTTATAATTTCAAAAGGACTCAACCCTGTAGACCTATTAACTGACCCATTCTAAGCAAGTTTAGCAGTTGGTAAAATTAGGTCCCAAGTCTTAACATGTTCACCCACTAGACAACGTAGAAGATTTCCAAGACTACGGTTTACCACTTCAGTTTGACCGTCTGTTTGTGGGTGGTAAGCAGTAGAGAATTGCAAACGAGTTCCCATAATGTGCCACAGTGTCTTCCAAAAATAGCTAATAAATCGAACATCACGATCAGACACTATGGTTTTAGGTAACTCATAGAGACGCACCACACCATCAAAAAAGATACGAGCGACATGAGACGCATCCGGCGTTTTCGAACATGGGAGGAAATGTGCCATTTTAGAAAAACGGTCCACCACGACAAAAATGGAATCGTGCTTTTTGATTGTCTTGGGAAGCCCAAGCACGAAGCCCATACTAATGTCCTACCATGGAGCATGTGGCACTCGCAATGGTGTATACAGCCTGGTATTTTGCTTTTTCTGCTTTGCCAGTTGACATGTACGACACTGCCCTAAAACTTTGGCTACGTCTCGCTTGAGACTTGGCCAATAGAAACGATCTTCCACGAGGGCAATGGTCTTGTCACGACCAAAATGGTCAGCTATCCCTCCTGAATAAAGCTCCCAGATGAGGAATTCACGAAGGGACATACGGGGAATACAAAGTCTATCTCCCTTGAAAAGGAAGTCATCTTTAAGAACATATTCACCCATAATACGCTGGTCACTAGAAAGCGACGCGTAAGTACCCCCAAAATTAGGACATGTGGGGTATTCATCTTTCAGTTGCTCAAACCCGACTACCTTTACACTCAAGGAGTTGAGCAACGCCACTCGTCTACTAAGGGCATCTGTTGGTTTGTTTTCGACCCCGGCCTTGTGTTTCAGAACAAACGAATATTCCTGAAGAAACGCTACCCACTTAGCATGCCTTGGTTGAGTTTCTTCTAAGAATGCAAATATCTCAAGGCCTCATGATCAGAAAACAAAATGAATTTCTGCGGTAGGAGATAGTGTCGCCAGTGTCTCAGGGATTGCACTACCGCATAAAATTCTTTGTCGTAAGTGGAGTATTTTTGTTTTGCCTCATTTAGTTTCTCACTGAAATAGGCCACTGGGTGTCCTTCTTGACTCAACACTCCACCTATACCAACACCAGATGCATCACACGCTACTTCAAAGACTTTAGAAAAGTCAGGTAGACGCATGACAGGAGCTTCTACCATCTTGCCCTTAATTTCTTTGAAAGCCTTGACTGCGGCTTTAGACCACACGAATTCTCCCTTTTTCATGCACTCGGTAATGGGAGCCATGATCATGCTAAAACCCCTAATGAACCGACGATAAAAAGTTGCTGGGCCGTGAAAGCTTCGCACCTCATGAATGTTCCTCGGTTCTGGCCACTCAACTATGGCCCTGACCTTTTCAGGGTCTGCGCGCATTCCTTCAGATGACACTATGAATCCTAAGAACACAACTTGGCTAGACATGAGCACACATTTCTTAAGATTAGCGTACAACTTTTCATTCCTAAGGACGCTACAGACCTGCTTCAGATGTCCAAGGTGTGATTCCTTAGTGGTACTATAAATAAGAATATTATCGAAGTACACCACTAGGAATTTTCCCATGAACGGCCTCAAGACTTGTGTCATCACCCGCATAAGAGTACTGGGCGCATTAGTCAAGCCGAAGGGCATGACCATCCATTCGTACAACCCATCTTTGGTTTTGAACCCCGTTTTCCACTCATCTCCTGGGCGTATGCGGATTTGGTGATATCCACTCTTGAGATCAATTTTGGAGAATATAGTGGACCTCGCCATCATGTCAAGCATATCATCAAGTCTAGGTATGGGAAACCTATACTTGACAATAATTTTGTTTATGGCACGGTTGTCCACACACATGCGCCACGTGTCGTCTTTCTTAGGTGTCAATAATGTTGGCACGGCACACGGGCTCATACTCTCTTGGATAAAACCCTTTTGCAGAAGCTCATCAATTTGCCTCTTCAACTCTGCATGTTCTGCAGGGTTCATCCTGTAGTGAGGAAGGTTCGGTAGAGTTGACCTTGGGACAAGGTCAATGGCATGCTGAATGTCCCTCATAGGTGGTAACTCGTTCGGTAAATCCTCAGGAAATACATCACTGTATTCCTTTAAAACCGATGTTACCTCATGGGGTAACTCTGATGGAACCTCAGGTGTAGTCTCTCTTACCACAAGGGCATACACCATGAAATCCTGCTTAGTCTCTCTTTCAAATTCTCTTACATTTATTATATGTAAAGACTTAGGCTTGGATTTCCCCACTCCTTTAGGCTCACTTGCCTTCTCATCCTTCTTTTTCCCTAGTGTGCTCTCAGGTGGCATAGGGTTAAGTTTGATCTTTTTACCGTTATGCATGAAAGTACACGCATTGGAACGGCCAAAGATCGTGACATCATTATCGAATAGCCACGGTCTACCTAGGATAATATGTCCCACATCCATAGGTAAAACATCACACCATAAGGACTCTTTGTATGACCCAAACTCGATGGGGACTAGACATTGATGGGTGACGGGTAGGGATGTCTTGTCAACCCAATATGGGTCTGGATGAGGTGTGGGTTTCAGTTTCAAGCGCTCTAAGGTGTTAGTGGAAATCACATTCTGGCAACTTCCACTGTCCACTATCACCTTACAATTCTTTTCACCACACTTGGCAATAGTGTAGAAGATAGTGCTTCGACGCCAGTCAGCACTACTTCTAGACTGAGCTAGCACACGCCTGACTACTGCAAGCGTTGCTTCTCCATCTAACTCTTCATCATCAGTAAGTCCTCCTTCAGGGTGATACTCTTCAACTTCATAATCACCCTGGTCATCTCCACTCTCGTAGGACTCGCCTATAACTAAGGCTTTCCCACGGCTCTTCGTAGGACACTGATTAGACATGTGGCCCAGATTGCCACACTCATAACACCTCACTTGGCTCAGGTTGCCAGGACCGGCACCAAGAACCCCCTTGCCCTTGTCCTCCCTAGGTCTAGGCAGAATGGTCGCCTATGCCCTAGGTTGACTACCAACATTAGGTCTAGTCTCCTGAGAACTAGATCTAGCACTGGAGTCTCGAGACTCGAAACGACGGACTACAGGAGTCTTTAGATATTGTTCTAACTCCTGCACGACTTGATATGCTTCATCCAAGTCCGTTAAGGGCCGAGTCATAAGCTCGCGCTGAAGATCCGCACGAAGGCCCGTCTTAAAACACGAGAGCGTTACTAGAGGGTCTTCTTAGATATCACATCGCATCACATATTCTTCAAACTTAGCGATGTAGTCAGCGGCAGACATTAACCCTTGGCGTAAAGATTGCCATTGGTCAATGAGCTTCTGACGGTATGAGAGAGGAAGGTACTTCTCCTTCAACTTCTCTTTCATCTCATACCAATGTATGATAGGGGCTCTACCAACTCTTTCTATCCTACGCTTGGTGTTGGTCCAAAAGAGCTTGGCTTGACCCACAAGCTTCATCTTAACAAACCGCATTTGACGGTTTTCTGACATGCCATACCACTCAAAGTAATGGTCCATGTCAGCAACCCAGTCAAGGAATGCCTTGGGGTCTAAGCGCCCATCAAAACTCGGGGCCTCGACTCTAACACTCTTCATCGCACGCTCATCTGGATCATAGTGATCTTGATGATCATATGTGGCTCGTGCCTCTCGCACAACGCCACGACCGTTACTACGATCTCTATCTTCACTACCTCCACGTGTGGCAGTGCGCTCTTCAATGATTCCTCCCACTTGGGAGTGCGCATCATCCCTTACAGCGGGGTTTTCCCTTTGGGACGCCTCTAGTTGCTCGACCTTAGTCATGGTAGTGGTGATTTGGTTCTCAAGGCGGACAAGCTCACGCTTTTGACCTGCTTCTAGGGCGGTTATCTTTTGTATCAATTGAGCAAGTTGCTCAGATAACTGCTCGTTATTCATGGTAAGCTGAAGTCCGAAACCTCTACCTCTTCTCGTGGGCATACACTTAACACTTGAACCCAAAACTCTACCCAACTAGACCACTAGGTGTTTTGACTCACAAGATAAATGCGATAAATGCAAAACTAATATGGACTGACACAATTAAATTAAAACAGGAAACAACTCAAATCTGGAAATTTTCCAAATTAGGAAACTTTCTAAATTTGGAAAGTTTCTAAAATTGAAAACTTTCTAAATCTGGAACTTTCCTAAATTAAGCCTAAAAATCAAAACCCTAATTTGATAACTCGATCTAAACACAAAACCATGCAAGCCTAATCTCTGATACCAAATTTGATGCAGGACGCCCTAATTATGATGCATGCTCATGAACACAATTAAATCAGCGGAATTAAGAGAATAACAATATAAAATCTAGCAGTAATCATCATGAACTAAGAAGATCACAAGGAACATGTAATGGAACGGGCCACTCATCACAACCATGAAGTAGGAAATTCAAGTATCACTATGGTTGGATCCGGTGAGGGATGGAACCTTCGATCTTGCATGGCTATAACCCAATCAATTAAGGGAAACCTCTAATCCAGAAAATCAGGGGATTTTGGATTAGGGATTTGAAATTCTGAAACTTAGGGTTTGTAGGATCAAAATCAGAATTTGGGGATTGTGGGAATTGAACAAATAAGTTAGAAGGGATAGATTTACCTGAAAAAAGGTTAGAGGGGCATAAGAAGCAGTTAGAAGAAAAGAGATTCAGGGAAGAGGAAGAAGCATCACCGTGAGAGAGAGAGAAGAAGAGGAAAGCTCCAAGAGGCTTTTCATTAATCAAATCAATAGCTAATTTTCGTGTTTAGGGCCTAGCTCACTTAAATAAACAAATAAAACAAGTAAAAAGTCCAAATTACCCCTAAAACTAAGCAAAACGCGCAAAATAACATAAGTGCGGGAAAGTTCGGGCGCTCGGTCGGGCGCCCGAAGACATCCAAAAGAATCCAGAAAGTTTCGAGCGCTCGAGGGCGCCCGAAGGCAATGGTCGGGCTCCTGATCGGCGCCCGAAGTCTTCAGCTCTTCAGTCTTGTTTCTCCCTTCTTCCTTCACACGTGTCCTCCCTGGATGGGGTCTTCTATGTGTCTGATCACATGTGAAGGGTCTTCAGCTCCTCAATAGTCGCCTATCCACAAGGATGGTACGTGTGGTTGACGCTTTCTTCGTTAGGTACACTTGAAATGGTCTTGTGTCCTCATCAGTTGACTCAGACCCGACCTAAACCCGCCCATTTAGTAAAAGGGTCTGGGTAAAATTTTTGGACCCAGACCCATTTAGTAAATGGGCGGGTTTGGTTTTGGCTAAACTCGACCATTTACAGCCCTAAATGGAACATACCATCTTCAGCAGTCAAAATCCATTCAAGTGTTTCCAACGGCTAAGGGCAAATTAAAATATTTGACCACGAAGAAGCCTTATAAGACTGCTAGTACAATGATCAATGGATCCAAGAGAGTGCTCAAATTATGGCACGGTGGTGGAATAGTATGTATACCATTAAGTTTTAGCCTGATGGTATAATTGAACGTTTGAAGGCTCTCTTAGTCGCTAAGGGGTGGGACTTTAACATGTCACTGTTACCTCAAGGGGAGAGGTTAAAATCCCATATGCTGGGAAACTTCCTCCCTTGAATGGGATGCCAAGGGGTTCCTGGAAGCTGGGGTCCAACGCGCCTTAGGATGAAATGCGAGTAGGCGCCCCGTGACCAGCTGCCTTAAATGGCTCTTTGGTGGGAATGTCTGGAACATCTGGGGTTTGCTCCCCCAACGGTGTGACAGAGGGTCTACCATCAACGGGTTGGTGCAAGAATCCTAAGGAGATCGGGGATAGCAGAAGGGGGTAGCGCAGGCTGGCTACCTGTTACCGTTAACCCCCCCTTAGTCGCTAAGGGGCATACACAAACACTTGATGTTGATTACATTGAAACTTTCACTCCATTCAGGTCAACATGAACTCCATTCATGTTATCCTTTTTGTGGCTATCAATCATGATTGCCCCTATTCCAACTTGACATAAATAAATAAATGCTTGCCTTCATGTGATCACACAGATGGTGTCTATATTGAGCAACCGCCAGAATTTGTTACTAAAAGGAGTTGGATAAGGTGTGTAAACTACGCAAGACGATTTATAGTTTGAAACAGGCACCATGTGCATTATTTGATAAATTCATCAAAGTTGTGTTGAACTATGGTTTCGTTCGAAGTCATGTTGATCATTCGGTTTTCGTACGAAATGGCGCTTTAGTCCTGATTGTGTTAGCTTTGTATGTTGACAATATTGTTGCGATAGAGAGTGACAATAGGAGGATTGACAAACCTAAGAAGTATCCTTTTTTTTTTTGAAGAGTAATGACCTTATTTTATTAAAGAGCTGCGAAGCAAAGACCACAATGGCAAAAAATACAACAAAAAACTCTACAGCCCCAATATCATTTTAGCTAACATGACATCCACATGAGATTTAACAGAAGCCCACTCCAATACATCGCACTTAGACTTCTAGGAGACTTCTTCCCAAGGCCTCATCGCCCACTCCAATACATCAAGGAGACTTCTTCCCAAGGCCTCATCTTGTTGCAAAAGTACCAGACGTTGCGTTCCCTCCAAAATGAGGGGTATTTTTGTCACTATTTGTTTTTATTACTCAAATATAAGAAAGAGAGTGGGGGCATAATGCCCTAATTCTCTCCTCTTTTATCCATCTTCCTTCTTCCTCTTTTCTTTTCTTTTCTTCTTTTCTCTTCACTAGACCAATCCACGATCAGTAACAAAATGAACCATGTGCAAACATGAAAACATCCACCTAGGGGCGTATATATTCACATAACATGCATATATATCTCAGAAGCACCACACCATGCAATGACAGAAACCACAATTCATGCGGCTTCGTTGAACTAGACATTCAATCCACCGAGATTATAGTGGGGTGAAAACTTCCACCTAGCTGGAAATCGAGGCAATCAAGAATTTCAAGACGAGAGTTTCTGCACAGGAATTGTGATCGAATTCATGGGGAATGAGTACCTTATACGTACCATGGAGGTGGTGGCCACCATAGATGCCCATCCTTCCGGCAGACGGATGCCGTCCATCTTTTCTCGTGGGATAAAAGGCAATGAGTCCGGATTCCAAGAAAACGGAATGGACGGCTGTGGGGTTTGGGTTATCAATTTCTGAGCTGAAAACGTTCATTAGGAAATGAGGAACAGAGCCAGGATCTTCGGGTGGACGAGATTCATCAGCCATGGATGGGATTGAACTGAAAGAAGCTATGATTTCTGCTGTTTTTGTATTTTAGAAATGGGATTCCTTTTGCATCTGGATTCGGCGAAGGGTTTGGGGTTTCTCTTCTTTTTTTCCAAGAAAGGATTTTGAGAAGTTTATGGCGGTGATGTCCAACTACTAAAAATTGCTTCTGTCCAACGAGTTGGACCGCTTATTTTCCATCCAACTACTAAGTGGCTTCCACCCCTAATATACTTGTTCGACATCCTACCCGTCCAAAATTTTGGCCCCACCAATTTGAAAATCATCCAATCCACTCATTAGATTACGGTTTGGATTTTGTACTTTTATTCTGGTTAGCAGCTATGAGGTGTATCTTATGGTATGGCCCACACGAGGAATGGATTGGACTTAATTCTCACAAGTGTGATAATCATTGTGGGTCCGATATGTTGGACAGGTTTGATGTCGAAATAAATAAAAAATCAGAGCCCACCTATCATCAACGGCTCTCAATTGTTTTGTATGGAGTGGATTAGGCTCATTTTTACTCATGGGCCACCAGCTGATCAAGTGAATCACGTGTTTAAAAAACTATGATACTCTGGCAAAATTGTACGTATGATACACAGGCACTTAGATTGGAAAATATATCATAGACGATGGCATGTCCACCGTGGGACCCACCACACGCTGAACTCTTGCAAATGACAAAGGGCCCGTCTGGATACTACCAAACAAGTTACATTTTCTACTTATATATAAGTAACTTATTTCAGATAAGCAAGTTTGGTTTTTGAATGATATTAAGTAACTCCTTTACTTAAAAGTACATAATTACTTTAGCTTCTTTTTTTTTAAGCTTAGAAACTAAGATAAGCTACTTGTATCATAAGTAACTTGTATTAAGCAACTTGCGATCCAAACGGACCCTAAATGAGACACTCGGTGTTAATAGAATAAAGATACAGGTGGGCTCTGATATATTGGACACACAATGATTGTCACATTTATACCTGCAAAGGGAATAAAAATACAAATATCGCCCATTTTATAAGTGGATTGGTGGGGTCAAATTTTTGGACGGTTTGGATTTTTCACAAGTGTATCAGGATGGTAGTTACGTAGAAGTTGGACGGAAAATAAGCGGTCCAACCCGTTGGACACCAGCATCTCTCCTCCGTATATAAATTCTCACCGCACGAAAACCCGCTTCGAAATCATTTCTTGAAAAGAAAGCAAACCCTTCCCCGAATCGAGATGCAAGATAATCCCGCTCTCAAAATACCAGAAGAAGCAGAAACCCTAGCTTCTTCTAGTTCAATCCTAGCAATGGCCGACGAATCTCCTCCACCCAAAGATCCTCGATTCGTTCCTCATTTTCTAAAGAAGGTTTACAGCTCAGAAATCGACAACACAAACCCCACCAGCCACCACCTCCTGATCATTGCCGTCCATTCCGTTTTCTTGGAATCCGGATTCATCGCCTTCGATCCCATGTCAAAGATCGACGGCATCCGTCTCCCGGAAGGATGGGCGTCTACTGTGGCCACCTCCACGGTTTGTATACGCTACACGCTCCCCGATCTTGTAAATTCCGATCGTAATTCTTGCGCAGAAACTGTCGTCTTGAAATTCCAGATTTTGGGGAATTTCGTGACCGTATATGGTGTCTTGAGCTTGAACGGATCGGATGTGTTCCGCATCTTTCTCGACGTGTCTCGTTTTGTACCGTCGATAGATTTCGTGTTGAGGAATGTGGAAGACGGGAATTCGCGAACGGCCCACGAAAAGGTTGTTTTCGAATTCTGGAAGATCGTCAAGGACGGGCTTTCGTTGCCTCTCCTTATAAGCCTCTGTGATAAGACTGGACTGCCGCCTCCGCCGTGCTTTATGATACTGCCGGTTGATATCAAGATTCGGATTCTTGATTTTCTTCCGGGCATCGATATTGCGCGGGCTGCTTGCGTGTACTCGGAATTGAAATACCTGGCGCTGAACGATGATCTGTGGAGGAAGAAGCTGGGGGAGGAGTTTGGTGAGTTGCATACAAAAGGAGTGAATGCAGGGCGGTGGAAGGAGAATTTCAAGGTGTGTTGGGAAAGGAGGAAGGGCCAGAGGATGCCATTGTGGCAGGATCCCCGACTATACTTCCCTACTAGACGACCTGATCCGGTTCCATTGTGGCACGATCCCCGTCAATACTTCCCTACTAGACGACCTGATCCGTTTCCATTTGGCGCTCCTGAATTTGGTGGAGATTATGATCGATTGCCGGCTATTCTTGGTGATGTTCCTTTTGCACCCCATCGTGGATTTCCTCGATTTCCAGCTAGGAGGAACTTTTTACCCAACTGTAATCTTGGTGGTGGATTCAATGTCTAGTTCAGTCACACCAGAGAAATTGGGTTTTCCGTTATTGCAGGGTATGATGCTTCTGAGGTATATGCATGATATGTGAATATATGCGTTCTTAGGTGGATGTTTTCTTGTTTGCACATGGTTCATTTGTTACCTGTCATACTTTTTTCTTCGCTTGTTGTTTTGTACTTTAATGATACATTTCGTTCTCCTAATCTGTGTAAAACAATTTCCAATGATGACATACATTGAGAGTCCATGTAGGACATTTATCACTACATCTTTGGCATGTTCTTTCTGTGTTATGGTTTCATGCCTTGGACACTATGTTGGTACTTGGTTGCGTTTGTAGAAACCCTAAGCCGTAAGTGGTTTGAATACTTTGTCTAACTGGATGGTCCTTTCTGTTTGTGCTTGGGTTGCACGGAAAGCAGACACCACATTAGTTAGAATGCTTCCCCAAATCATATCTTGATGTGATCCTTAACACATTTATTTAGGTTGGAAAGGCTGAAAAACAGAACCCCAGCTGATGTGGCTTTTTCAACCCCCCCCCCCCCCCCCCCCCCCCCCCCCCAAAAAGAAAAAAAGAAAAAAAAAATGCAAGTGGAATGGATAATAATCAATTCACCATTATATTAAGATCTCTTATAGTTTGGAAGTCGTTCAAACTAGCACCCTAAAGTATGTTAGCTTTGTGGAATTTGTAGATCCTTTTAATCTACTAGATTTTTTTTTTTTATGAGATTTTGCAAATAAAATAACTTCCCTTTCGAGAGAGAGTGAGTGAATGAGTGAGAGAGTGAGAAAAGCCGAGAGAGCAAGAGAACCTGAGAGGAAAACATATATATGGATGGATGGATCTCATGGGAAGTCTCAAGGAAGAGGTCTTCGGGTTCTCAACTGAGAGGAAGAACAAGAGTGGAGAAGATCTTGGGCTTTGACTTTGGTGTTGAAGGATACGAGAAAAAGGGAGATTCGAGGAGAAGTCGAGAGAAGGGTCCTATTTCAGAGGTGATGCTTTGTATGTGCGCGAGACGAGATGATGCAAACCCCGAAAGGGGAAGCAAATAGATCAAAGAAAAGAAGAAAGAGATTGTGGGAAAGGACCCAACATTCCTCTAGCCGAATGCTAGAGTCTGCGAATGCAAGACTATGAGCAAGCTCAACAGTCCTCTAGTCTTGAACTAGAAGAGGTCACTTCCCTCCCTTCAACAACTATTGTAGAGAAAATATGAGAATTACTTAAAGAAAATATCAATAAACTTGTCTTATTCCATAGGCCATAGTCATTACAATCCGCCATAAAAGCTATGGAATCTAAAAATAGAATTCCGTAGCTAGCCAAGATCTAAGAAAATAAGAAACTACCTAAATAAGAAAACACCTAAATATGAAAAATCTAAAATAACTTCTTGCCTAAAATAAAGATATGAAAGAAAAAGGGAAACTTCCTAATGTAGAGATTTGAAAGAAAAGAGGAAAGTAGCGATGGTCTAAAAAAAGAAAAAGTGGTCCTTTTCTTGTACACACATGCGGAGCATGCACTTATGGATGTGGATTTGGTTGCATCAATTCCAACCGGCTTTGAGAAAAACTTCTCCTCGAGTTTAAACTAGTAGTCATAATTGAAATTGCGTTGGATCATCTAACACGACACTCCACTCTAATTGCGGAAGCTTAGAGCGGAGCTTAAAACTACGGCTAAGTCCTTAGGGGTAATTACAACCGTTTTAAAATCCTTTAAAAACTTCTTGCCTAATTAAACTAATTAGCAATTATAAACTAATTAAAGTAAGAACACTTTGCTTCCAAGCTTAAGTGGGTCCAATCACAAAGGCTAGCAAGGATTAAGCATTTAAGCAAGCTAGCCTAAGCACATAGATTATAATGATGCAACATGTTAAGCTTCTAATCAATGTGCAATTATCTTGACTACAAGGATATACTAATCAAACACCTAGTCTAGAAGTGAAATTACATGATGTGTGTGAGAATCTACCTAGGAATACATAACGTACATTCCATTCAAGCATTCATGTAATTAATAACTAAAGGCAATGCAAGAATAGAAATTGCTCAAATGACAATCTCAAACACAAGCATGTATAGTGGTTTGACTACTTGTCTACTCCACTCCTAACTCACGTACTCATCCCTTGAGCATACCAGATTTTATTAGGGAGTTTAGATTAGGTTTTTCCCAACTTAGGTGTTTTAATTTGGTTCCATCCTACTGAGGAGTTTGAGAAGGTTCCTCCCAACCTGTGACGGAGATTTTACTGGTTCATTTTTCAACCAAGATGTTTAAGGGTTCCATCCAAGCCAGGAGTTTGACAAGGTTTCTCCCAACCCTCAGTTCTAATCCAAGAACCCAGCGTACACTCCCCGTCGGAGGCTCCCCTTGGAGACTTGTTTGAGTTTGATTTCAAACTCTCACATTCAATCGTCCACAAGGAAAGAGTGCAACCGAACTCTTACAATTGACACTTAGTTGTTGAATTGAGCCCCTTTTACAAGCGCCGCTTGGATTTTGCTTGATCTTCGCTCTCCCGTGCTTTAATTAGCTCCCCTGTGCTCCCCTGATCCTATTGCCGATGCTTTGCCAAGGCTTTAGCTCCAACAATCAATTGCCTTGCATTTGATCTCTGTGAGATGACCAAGGTGATGAGAGGTGATGAAAATTCTCTACAAGTAGTAGGATTGGGTTGCCTAGAAGAATTCTACCTAATTGGATCTCTAGAGAGGTTTAGACAAAGGATCTTCTTATAGTCAAGGTGCCTAAAACATTTAGAGATCAAGAGAGAGCAAGTCCATCTTCATATGAGCTTTAAATGCTCCATCTTGTGATCAAACACAAAGAAGATGACTTGGAATGGTTAGGATTAAAGCTTAATGGTATAGGCAATGAGGGTGGCTTCTAATACGTTACATTCTCTCTCTAGAGACCCTAAACCGAGCCCAACCATTACATAAAAAAAGCTCTAACGGATATAAAACTGGCTAATTGCCGACCGATCGAGCAGGGTCTTTGATCAGTCTAATTAGGCTTGGGACGGGCGAATTGTTACTGTCCCGAAGAGGCCCTGAGCGACGGGTTTGGGACCGGTCTAATTTGGCCAGGGATGAATGTTAGCTGCTGTCTCGAATTTGGCCTCTGTCGATCAAGGGTTGGGAACCGGTCGACAAACCCATGAGTTCTGTTGTTTGATCTGTCTTGTTTACAGCAGGTCAAGCAACCTCTCAGGCCTTCCTTTAGGTGATATTTTGGGACACCTAAGGCCATTCTAAAATGACTAAAAGTTTCCTATGGGGTCATGCCATCTAGAGGTTTGGTTTTGGGTTTGGTTTTGGTTTAAGTTCAAGGGTTTTGGCTTACCAAGGCATCACATTTACCTGTTTCTTCTTCCTTGATGCAGCATGTTACTTGAGTCTTCGTTCTTTATTTTCTTTGGACTCAACCAACACCTAGACTCACTGACCTACGTAATTGACAAATAAGGTGCATTAGTATGCCACAGAAAAGTGCACTAACAATAATCTCCTACAAAGATCTTCATTTGTAGCTTGTCTTCTTTGGCTTTGCTAGTAGTTGATGGTGGATATTTACATGCCTGATGGGTAGCTTGTGCATAATATGGTGTTGAAACACACCATCTTTTCTTGGTCTTCTTGTTGGTTCTCCACATTCTAGATGTTGATTGTCCCTATTTGGTCATAGTTGGCTTTAGATTTATATACCTTGATTGATGTTGAGCTGATACTATTGTGTTGACCTCTATAGAGTTTGCTACTATGATTGTAACACTATCCACCTCTTTGACCATCTGATTGTCCATATTTGTTAAAACTTTAGTCTCTTCAATTAGATCATTTGTTAGCTGATCTTTTGGTTTTACTTGAATTTCCTCAGATCTGACCATTGATCCATCCCCATCCATTGATCCATCAACCAATCCAAAGGAGGATTCCTTTTGGGTTGCTACACTATTGGCAATCATGTCATTCCATGGAACGCTAGATAAAACAAATTGAAGCCCATAAAGTTTTCTTGTTCAATCAAGGGTTCCAAGCAAGCTCTCACCACCTCCTTGAGTTCCTGGAATTCTTTTGCAATATCTTCCTTGAATGCTCTAATCTCCTTAACTTCCTGCAAGTTTGCTTCCCATGTCTTTTGAACATTCTTGGACATCATTGATATTTTCGAGTAATGGGATGTTTTTGAATGGCTGACATGTGATCGTCATTATTCATAACATCTGGAGGGCCATTGAAAGGAATCTCTAGAAGACCCATATGAAGATGGGTGAGACTCTGGATGATAGAGGTGATGATCGTGATAGTTAGAATGAGTCGGATAAGAATCATGCGATAGATATGTACGGGTAGGAGAGTCTAGATGGGGATAGTTGTACGAAGCGTATGAACATCTTCTTATGTACGACATCTCCAAACAAGAACATAGGCTGAAATAGCCTTGGGTTCTAGGTCTAAGGTTATGAGGGCTGTGGGGTTTGGGATTTATTTATTATTACTGCTTTTTTTGGGTCAAGGAAAAGAGAAAAGGCAAGGGAATTGATGAGCTGGAAGTAGAATTTGGTAGGGTTGGAAAAGAAGATGAGGAATATGAGAAAAGTGAAAGAGAAAAGAGGAGAGAAAATCTTAAGGACAGAACTTGCTCTTATACCAATTTGATGCAAACCCTGAAAGGGGAAGCAAATAAATCAAAGAAAAGAAGAAAGAGATTGTGGGGAAGGACCTAACAAATCCTCTAGCCAAATGCTAGAGTCCGAGAATGTAAGACTGAGCAAGCCCCCCCCCCCCCCCCCCCCCCCCCCGCCCAAAACTACCGTAGAGAAAATATGAGAATTACTCAAAGAAAATATCAATCAATTTGTCTTATTCCATAGGCTATAGACCTTATTTATAATTAATCCTTACAATCTGCCATAAAAGTTATGGAATCTAAACATAGAATTCTTAGCTAGCCAAGATCTAAGAAAATAGGAAACTATGTAAATAAGAAAGCACCTAAATAGGAAAGTTTTTAAATAAGAAAAATCTAAATTAACTTCTTGCCTGAAATAAAGATATGAAAGAAAAAGGGCTCAAACGGTAGTCATCTTGGCCACGGGACTGAACGTTTCATCATAGTCAATCCCGTATTGCTGCGAAAAGCCACGAGCAACTAATCGTGCCTTGTATCTTTCGACTGAACCGTCACTCCTGCGCTTCACCTTGTACACCTTTTTTCAGGAAATCAGCTTCACTCCTGCAGGGTAGTGTAACAAGATCCTATGTCTCATTCTTCTTCAAGGCAGATATCTCCTCATGCATCGCAAACGTCCTAATTTAGAGATTTGAAAGAAAAGAGGAAAGTAGTGATGGGCTAAAAAAAAAGAAAAAGTGGTTCTTTTCTCGTACACACTTGTGGAGTGTGCACGTGTGGGATGTGGGCCTTTTCTTCAAATCTTGACCAATCGGCTTGTGTGGCCATTTTGTTGCATCATGAGAGCTCCTCCTGCTAGAGTTCGTGTGTGGAGAACCTCTTCGAAACACAGAGCCCCGTCTAGTTGAAGTAGAAGCTCAAGCTATGGCTCCCTCAATAGGGGAGGTCGTCCTGGAGTTATCATCCGTGGAAAGGAGCCTTGGGTGGTTGATGATTCTGAGCATGCTAATGGAAATGGCTAGATCGTGGTCTCTAGGCGGCGGCCTTTGACAAATGAGATTCCCTATCGTCCCTCCTTCTGGACTGCGCCACTCTCTTCATCTCCAACTTTTTGGAAGACTTGAACAAACACTAGGTCACTAGTCTTTTGAAAGGCAAGGGTGGTGAAGGAGGTGTTATCTTGAAGAAAGGATTTCCCTCTATTCGTGGCTTTTCCTTTGCTCACATGGAGATTGTTGAGGAGCCAACTCAAGCCATTGTTATTGTCCATCAATTTGGCTTTGACGATAGCAAACTCTTTTTCCAAATTGTTCAGTATGGTCCCGATTCTATCAACAAAGGTTTGAGCGGGTGAGTTGCAAAGGTCAGAGGCTTTAGACCTTCAGTCTACAAGGCGATTAGCCCCCTTAAGTTCTTGGGTGGGGGCATGGCGATTTTCGGTCATTCATTCGGAGACGCAATGGTTGGAATTGGAGCCTCCTTTGTCCTTTCTATAGCCATAGATATCGGTACCCAAGATGCGGCCAAGAGCTCGAATGGTCTTTAGGTTTGGAAAGTTAGCTCTGTATCTGGTCTTGAGATCATAGTTAATTGCTCAAATGGTGGAGGAATAATCTGCTACTACATTCCAATGGAGTCTAGTTGCCAAATCTAGTAAAGGAGCCTCCCTTGCCAAGATTAAAATCTAGTTAGAAGCTTGTTGTAACCTTAGGGAAGGTGACTTTTCCCTCAAGCTTTTGGGAGAGGATGAGTTGCTCCTTAACCTAAAGTTGAATGAGAACATTAATCGCATCCTCTTGTTAGGAGTCCTCTTCAACGATGGCCCGGTGACCTGTGGAGATGTCCATTTTTGGTACAAAGGACTCGTGGTTTCAATTGTGAGGCATTCTCTTAGAGTTATGGAGCTAGGAATTCCTTTTGGCTCATTAGAGATGTTTATCTTTCGAATCTGCTATTGAAAGCGAGAGGGAGCTCTGGGTAGCCTGCCTCATCAAGAAGTAGAGGCTCTTCTTTACCATCTTTAGAATCCATGTCTCTATAGGAATAGCTTGCTTTAAGGTCAAGGTGAGGCAGAAGGCTTTTGGGAGGGTCGCCCTGACTATCTAGGCCTTGATGATATGTGGAAGGGCGTTGCTCTGCCCTACACAGGAGGAGCTGCGGCTAGTAGAGATGAAGTACCACCACGTTGTTGATTTGGCGAGCTCATAGCTTTTTTTCGATAGCAGGTGGAGACCCAACCTTCGTTCAGTTGACACATGGTTTCCTTGTAGGTCCCTTTGCACATGCTTCGATTTGTGTCGTCTGCTCTTTACTTGTCCACTCTACTTCCTTGACCTGATCGCTTGGACGATCACATGCTTCCATGCTGTGGAGCAGGCACGTGACACTCTCTTAGGCCACACCTATTTTAATGAGGTCAACCTTTCTCTTTGGTGATGCATGGCCTGGGCATGCGTTGTCTCGAGCCTGATGTTGTCGGTGCCTACGAGAATAGCGAGGTTGTTGACACCATCCACCCTGCTTCGGTTGGCAAGAGATGCCTCTTTGAGACACTAGGTTGGCTGTGATAGCCTGATAGGCCTTTGAGACAGATGGAGACGGTTCTTTGAGACACATGGTTGGCTGTGATAGGCCTTCCACACTTACTGTCATCTTATGAGCTTGCTAATGTCGACCTTCATTAATCTCTTGAAAAAGGTGTCAGTTGGGTCAAATTCATGGTGGCTCTTGGCCTTCTTCCACAACCCCTTAAGACCTTTGATGCCTCCTTCATCGACGACTCTAACAACTACGCTAATGACAACAACGTCAGTAGTTTTTTTTTTTTATGCGTGGCTTGTCACCATCGCTCATGGAGTCTACTAGTGTTGCTTGCCATCACCTAGACACTTTCATCTCTGTTAGTGGTATCAGTGACGGGCATGGTGTGCTGTAACAACCGTTATGCAAACAATGACTTGTAACCACCATTAACGGCCTGTTACGCCACTTGTAAAGGCCATAACAACCTCGTATTGGTTTGTTATGGGGCAGATACAGTTCTTTTTTTCCTGGTTTTTTCTTTCAATAAAACAGAGAGACCTTAACGGTCGTTACAGGACCATAATAGCCATTACAACCCATATTCTAAAGGTAACGGTGGTGGTAGTTACGACTATCATTATCGTTATGGAATACCTTGGTGACAGATTCGACACTATTAGAAGGGTGACCGTTGTGGTGATGCATGGCCTGATCCCGCCGTCCCTCGAGCCAGCTGAACAAGCTAGCATTAATATCTCTGAATTCCTTATCTCCTCCCTTTCCTTACGACACATGGCTATCCCTACGGCCAAAGACAAAGAGCTCCCATCCCTTTTTATGCATGGCCCTCTTGAGGCTGCAATGTGGCTATCCCTACAATCAGAGACAGAGCTCCCATCCCTTTGTATGCTTGGCCCTCTTGAGTCTGCCACTGCAGCTTTACCTTTATTTCATTCCCCTTCTCTCTTTGGTTGCCCCTTCTAAGACCCCTGTCCTCCATGAGTTTGATTCCCCTTGCCTCGCTTTAGTCTACTCTCCTTTGAGCCCCCTACCTCTTATGATTCCCGCCTCCTGTCTTTGGATCTGAACCTCTACTTCAACCCTACGTTTTTAAATTTGAGTAATGAATCCCTCCCTCCTTTCTGCCTTAGCCCCTAATCATGTGCTAGGGAGTGGGCCTTGGTGCCCCCCCCCCCCATGGTTCCTTTCCTCCTTAGAGCACCCTCCCTCCCTCCCTCACTAGCTTGCGACATCCCCATCTTGTCCATGGTTCCTTTCCTCCTTAGAGCACCCTCCCTCCCTCCCTCCCTAGCTTGCGACATCCCCATGTTGTTGCAATATATGGATTGTCAATGGATCAAGGACACCTTTATCCAATTCGAGAAGCGTGTTTGTGTTTGCTTCGGTGAGTAGGATGTTGATTACGTAACCTCTTTCCAATTTGTCGAAGCAGAGGTGCCATGAACACTCTCGACCCAAAAGAATCAAAAAAATCCCCCAAGGGCTGGAGGGAGCTTGTCAGCCTTGAATCCTCGATCAACTATGATGCGGGTTCTAGCTCTAGGAGCACGAAGAAAGAAGGGCCATGCAGGTTTCCCAATGAAGCTCGTATCCTGGAATGTTCGAGGCCTTGGTTGTGGATAGAAGAGAGTCCAAGTTAGTTAAGGACATCTGTTGATGATTCAAGGTGTAACCGTGTAGCTCATTGCTCTTTAGGAAACTAAGCTCGAGACTATTAGTCGGTCTCTGATGTCTGATGGACTTAATCTAGGGAGTCCCATTTAAAGATTGGGTGACGCTTAATGTGGAGGGGTCTGCTGGTGATATTTTGGTGGCTTGGGATACTAGGGCGTGGGTTAAAGAGGACACATGGATAGGAGCTTTCTTTGTCTTTGTGGTTTTGAAAAGCCCGTCCACTAGTTTTAGATGGATCTTCTTGCTGGTACGTCCCTTGTACAACCTCTCTGAGGCACCTCCTCCTATGGGAAGACATTGATGCTAGTAGGGCTAGACGGCCGTGGCCTTGGTGCCTTGAAGGAGACTTGCATGTGACCTGGTTCACCTTCGAGAAGTTGAATGGTGGCTGTCCTAAAAAGCATGAAGCTCTTCTCCGATTGGATCGACAGAAACGAGCTTGTGGACCTTCCTCTCCTAGATGTGAATATACATAGTCAAATGGTTAAGATTCCCCTATTTTCTCTTTGCCTCGATAGATTCTTGGTTTCCACTTACTGGGTGGGAATCCTTTCCAATTGTTTTTTTCCAATGAGGCTTGCCTCACCCTATCTCGGATCATTGCTCAATTTCGTTGGACTCTCTCGAGGAGAGCTAGGGTCCTATGACATTCAGATTCAAGCTATCATGGCTCGAAATAGACGGTTTTTCCTCTAGGATCAATATCTGATGGGCTGCCGCCTCCGTCTTTGGTCTGTCGAGGTTCGTCCTTAGCTAGAAGCTCGAGTTGTTGAAAAACCTGTTTTGGGACCGTTACAGGCAGTTTTTTTCTGTAACGGCCGTTTCGGCCCCATAATGGGTAACTGTTATGGCCATTGTGTAACTGTTTTTTAATACCTTGGTCCACATTGCTAACCAATATCAAAGCTTCTAAACCAAACTCAACCAAACCTTGTTTCCTAAAGTTTCTCCTAAACTCATGAGAATCCCTTCATTCCTAAGCTGCTTTCTCCTCCTTTGTGTGTGTGACCAATCATAAAGATTTCTTTTCAGCTCACTCCCTTCTCCTAGTCCCCCTAAATCCCAATTGATCTTTCTTTTAATAACCCTCTATTCTGCTCAACTATATGCATGCTTCTCCTTTGCATGACGTCACCCTTCAAATATGCACACTACTAACTCATGGTGATTTTGCACCTAGGGGACACACTTGGACATGAATGGTATCAACGCATGAGACTCCCAACCTTCCTAGGAATCTCAATATTGTTTGATGAATACTGCGGACCATCCCTTCCCAATTGAAGAGAAGTCGTAGCTTTTGATGAGGACTGTGTACCGTCCCTTGCCAATCTCGATTTCAAATTGTCATAGCCCTTGATTGCATGCCCCGATCTTCTTTAATTCATTTGAACCGATTCACTTAGCTTCCTCATGTGTCTCCTCTCTGCTGGACCAAATATTGATATGCAGCTTTGTCTTCACCATTGATCTTGTTTTGACCCAAAATTGCATCAATTTCATTGATATGATTCTTCGGCATGTCTTGGACCCAAATGTTCACATCATCTCCACTTTGAACAAATGGATTGCCATGAAAATCATAGAGATTGGCAATGTTGAATATTTGTGAGATAATATCAATATTTGACAATTTGTAACTCGTTGAGTCCATTGGAGACCCCATATAAAGTCCATATGAATGTCTTCCCAGGGCCATTTGTTATAGGCAATGGCATATGTAACCTAGTGATCTGTGCTTGTCCCTTTGAATCTTGGCCTGCTGGACCATGCCACAATGTTGGGACATATTTTCATAGCTTAGCTGATAGCAACACTCTTCTGCCTTCATAATGGTTATATGCATTTGAAGTGATTGCGTAATCCTCCTCCGTGGAGCTCCAATGCTGTGTTCTACCAAAGAAAGCATTTGGGGATACATAGCTGATTTCCATCTTGCAGAATATATTCACCCTGCTCCAATACTGTGTTCTACCAAAGAAAGCATTTGGGGATACATAGCTGATTTCCATCTTGCAGAATATATTCACCCTGCTCTCATGTGCACAATCAACTCACGCTTCACCAAGATCTTCATTGTTCACAGCATATTTTGTGCCCTATTTGTGCTGTTTAGCAAGGACATTTTTGCTACTAGTAGTGAATTCATAACCCACTTCTTCTCTACGTACATGCTGTTTAGCAAGGACAACATTCTTTGTAGCATCTGCTCCCTTGTTCTTTGTGCCCGATTTGTGCCATAAACACAAAAATATACTCTTGCAAGAAGCATACCCACTGAATATGCTTCCTACTGAACTGGTTTGCTGACATACCCTTTAACTTCTTATGAGCATCTTCCTGATTTTTTTCCATCACAATCTACTCGATGAAGTATTAGATGGGTTCATTTACTCAAAGTGTGGAGGTTCCCAATTTGTGTTTGGGGCTGTCAAAAGCTTGTAAGATTTAATCAAGGGGAGTAGCATGTATCTGAATCCATGTTTCAAGACCAGAGTTGGTAGAGGTTTTCTCATGTCACTTGGGGGGGGGGGGGGGGGGGGGTTGAAGTTTTGGAAGTATTGGGATGATGAATTGAGGATAGAATTGGAGTGATATAATTGGTCCCAATCATCTTGGGTCGTGTCTTTTGACCATCATTTAGTTAATTGGCCCATTCTATCTACAGTCAAATTGGGTTGTATTTGCCTGTTCTTGGAGGCTTTTTGCACTAAAATGACTATGTTTGGAAGAAAGTTTTTCATATTTGTAAGTTTCAGTAGTTGGAAAGTTAATTTTTCTTAATTCTTAACAACTTTTTTTGTTTTGTATTTTCATAATAATTTGATTGTTTGGCCTACCTACTTTGAATCACGATTTGCATTGTCTTTAAAGTTGTGTGATTGGACCGCCTACCAATGAATTGTAATTTAGCAATGATGTGATCTGAAGGTGGGACGTGAGTTCCCATGGGATAGATGGATAATGTATGTGTATATGTAGTAATAGATGGGTCGATTAAGGCCTTCAACGAGTACCAGAGAAATCTGACCTGATTTAAAACAGCCGGGGTCCACAAAGTTGTAAGAACAGGGTCAGGCTTGGCTCTACCATATTAGACTCGGTTGAAGTCCAGGTTTGGTCTGGGTCTCAGGTTCTCTCATGCCTAGAACGCTCACATATATATGTATATAACTGAGTCGAGCTTGGGTTAGCTTGAGCTCGGCCTGAAAATCCTTTCGAGCTTGGAAAAACGGCTCGGCTTGGTTAGAACCCTAACTTTTGAACCGAGCTGGTTTGAGCCGAGTCGAGTGGGCTAGCTTGGCTTGTGTTCAGCTCTAATCCCCACTTATCATTAAATACAAAGAAAAAAAAAAAGCGATGTGATTTATTTATAAAGAGGAATTAAGTTTCTATTTATAAGAAGAAATTAGGATTTCAAGATAAAGAAAAAGAAAAAACAGAAAGAAGCAGTTATAGTTCTCCCCACCCTCTAGATTCGATATACCCGAATATATCCAATCCTTCAATTGTTAAGCATGCCTTATTTGTATACCCGAATTAATCCAATCCTTCAATTGTTTAGCAGCATGTGATCTTGACCATAATTCCATATTAATCTAGGAAATGGACTTCAAGATCTCAACCATCAGATATCCACTAAGTAAATATAAAATTCTCGGAAAACTCTCATTTTACCAAATAATGCCTGGAGAAATATAAATCTCACATTATACTTTGTTGAAATTTCTATAATGCCCTAGTTTATACTTTCTTTAAAAAGTGGTGAAGTGGAAAATTTACCTCTGATTTCATTTTCGATTTACCTCCATTTACGACTTATATGATAAGTTGGTAGCCCATTCTACATTTACTCTTCCTTAGTAAGTTTCCCATTCCCACGTAATGTTTGCATTGCTTTCCTTGTGAATGAGGGGCCATTACTTTTGCCCACTTGGAAGGCAAGACTTTATGTGGATGGGATCCACCTAGTCCATAATGTGCGCCACCTTGTGTTTGGAAATAGTTAAGATGGGAAGTCCCACCATTAAAATTATCCAAATTGTGTTTGGCCCACCGGCATGTATTTCTCAAGGTGGCAATTGTGGAGTTTTCCCTTTATAAAGCGATGCTTATGATGATTGATGGGCCCACCTTAATTTTGTTAGCATTAATCACTCTTTAAGTTATGGGGCCCGAACCTTAATTTTTTTATGGGGCCCACCTTGATGCGCATGTGAGATCCACTCCAACCATTAGATGTGTAATCCCATGCTGTGCCCATAGCTAAAAAAAGAAGAAGGCTGATTTGTGATTTAGGTTGGCCACACCAATGGAAATAATTAGGAGAGACGTCCACCCCTTGACTTTTACAGGGCTCATGGTGATAAATACATGAAATCCACTCTCAACCATTAGATAACACACCAAAAGGAAGGCATGGATCCCACAAGTCAGGCCCATACGTGATTCCAGTGGGCAGAAACAGGAGGGCAACCTTTCCCCATAATTTGTTTCCAATCTTGTGGTCCACCTGAACCACTGATGGAGATAATATTTGAGATCTAGACCTAGCATGGGGTGACGCACCTGATGGTCGGAGTGGATATCACACTCACATAATGGCGGGGCCCACCCAAGCCCGTTATCCTCCTCTTTTAATAGGAGCAAAATAAGTCTTCAATTGAACAATTATTTACATTAATTAATAAAATAAAGCAGAATTTAAGGAAAACCAATCCAAAGAACATTTTGGGGCACCTCTTCAGCCATAGAACCTTGATCCAGACCATACAAGTACGGAATTTAGACAATCCTTACCAATCATTGTTAGACTCGATCTTGACCATAAAAAATTACAATGGTTAGACAATCACTTCAAAATCCGTCAAATCCAATGTCCACGATGTGTTTGAGATAGACGAGGAATTGTTTCTTTGAGAAAGATGGAGAGGGTTGGTTTCGAATGGTGGGGCAGAAGTTGCTGAAATGGCACAAATTCATATCTAGGTAGTGGTACACTTGTTAAACTAGTAACCATTTGTACGAGACATCTGAACCACTCAAAACGTGACCTACGGTACAGATGAGATGGCACAAATCCAAGAAATAACACTAATGAAGTGCCCCATAATTGAAAAGAGGTAAAATTGCTAAAGGAAACTTGTGCATAGCCCTACATATATAACTATATAGGTGGATTCATGATATATGTGATACATTTATTAAGATCTCTATTTCTTTTTTGTAAAATCTTTCACCTCTTTTCACCACTTCTATATATACTCTTGTTATTTTTAATGAAATAAATATATTATAGTTTCCACAGTAGTCTTCAGTGATTTTAACAAAAACAAATGACACCTACACTTCTGGGACAGTGGTAGACTGAGTGAAGAAAACCTTATTTCAACACTGAGGGGGGCGGTGTGTGCGCCTACCAGTGTGGGTGTGTGTACTAACCTTAAAAAGAAAAAAAGCAAGGGTCTGACTTCATGGCTCAGTGGTATGCCGATATCATGGGTATGCCGATATCATGGGATGAGTGCCATGTGGTGTGGGTGTGTGTTCAAAAGAAAAAAGAAAAATGCCAACTGTCTGGGTTTTCTGTGGGCCATCAAGCAATTGTCTTATGCCGTTTGCCCGGGGTTTGGATAAATGGCTAGTATCATGGATTTGCTCTCCAAAGACGCGGTTTTGATTCCCCTCCCCCGGCTTTACCCAATGCACATGGTCTGAGGGTGATTGCATGCATCTGCACCTGCTAGCCTAGTTGGAAGATGCCCTGGCGTTTCAACAACAGGTCTCAGGTTTGAGTGCTAAGGAGACACACTAGCCCCACCTATAGTGGGTGCATCATGTGACTAACCGTGTGAGTGCATTACCCAGATAACAGGGTGGGTGCGTTGCACCACTAACGCAAAAAAGAGTCTGGCCTTCAAAAGGTGAGGAACACCCTGCCATCATAAATCAAGTAAAATAAAATGAATTTTAATTGGAGTTCCAAAAGACAATCATCCAACGTTTTCATGACCCAGATCTTTTATAAATGTCCATGTTGGTACGTTGTACCAAGCCATAGGAAACAATGGACAACCACCCAAAATATTCCAAATTTAAATGATGGTTCATGTAATGGTTAGATGTTTATGGTTTTTGATGTGTCCCTTTCATGACGAAGGCCATCATATGGACCATATAGATCATTGAAAAATCCTCAAGTCCAGGTATTGATATCTTGCAGCATGCACATGGAAATGTATAGAAGCAAAAGCTTAGAAAATGAGATAGACTCTCAGTCCATAAGATATTTCCCTATGCAAAAGTAGCATTGATTGGATGATCAAATCCAGCATTGATTTGGCCTTATTTTCTAAAGTGTTACTTCCTTCGAGCCATGGATGGGATGGCTACGATTGACTCACAAAAGTGATTCTTAGGATCCTAAGAAATCGAAAATGGTCTTTAACAAATAGATGGATCAAATTGTAGACTGGACCTGTATGTGCAAGTGATGTTGACTGTCCAATTAAAGACCATTAATTGAATGATTAATATTTTTAAGATTGGTGTTATTCTTGCATGGTTGTCAATGAAATGCGCCTTGGACCTAATGAACAGTCTAGATGAATGGATTGGAGGGTCCAAGTGGGTTAGTGCAACTAAATGTTGTAAGACCTCTATTAAGTGGGCCCACATGATCATCATCTTAGATCTGACATTAATTACTATGATTGAGCATATAGATGGGCCTACTATAGTTGTCGTCTTTACAAATAGGTCTAAGGTTGCACCTCCCATATATAAATGATGTCTTGGTCCTCTAGCCAGCACAACACAACACAACATGCACATAAATCTAGTCCATGGAAGGTGTAAGGAGTTGTGGCTATAGAGATGCATGCCTGGGTGTTAATGTCTCCCTATGGGAGACGTCTCTCCCCTCTTTCTTTGTCTCTCGCTCTCTCCACTAGGTGTAGTCTATATATAAGCAAAGCTATTGATAGAGAGGGTTATTCTATTCCATTGATTCATCTTTTGGGGTATTTTTTGGTGTAGGATGCATTATACGAGAGAAAAGTAAACATTGTATTTCTGTTTCTTTTATTTCTAATAAAGCAAAAAAGCTTTGTATTGACACCTGTGAAGTAAGCATATTATCAAATCACAAAATATACGTGCCTCTTATCTTTTGTTTTTTTGTTTGACTCTTTCTTACATTAATCACGTGCAAGTGTTTTTCTGTAACATAAGGTGCCGAAGATCCAAAAAGTTTTTCACGCATTCACATCAAGAATATTATATGGCTCCCCAATCGAGTATGTACAATTTAACTTGATAGTTTAATTGTTTGTTTGATCTCCAAATATTTATACATAGATTGGTCATCTTATTTTGCGATTTAGTCAAACAAATGCAGCTAAAAGCGCTTATAGAGCTCTAAGTATTCTTTTATTTTATGGTAACCTATTTTCTTAAAATTACACTTAAATAACAATCTTAACATTTGATTTATTTTCCAGGTCATGGAAAGTATACTTTCTTGAATTCTTATCTCATCCACAAATAGTGATGGTCCAATCATTCATTTAGAGTAAATAGTGGCTCTTAAAAATTATTCCTCAACGTGGGTGGTTTTAATCAACGGACCATTCAGCATGTGGGTCCTGGTGGGTGCAGTGTAAGTTAGATCCTCAGTCACAACACGGACAAAACGAACTCAGGAGGAAAGGAAAAAGAGAAATGAGAGGATGTTTTGAAGTGTTCTATCAAGATAAATGAGAGGATGCTTTCATGTGTTCCATCATACTCAAGTATCATATGACGCTTGATAGACAGGCACTTAAATATGATTTTTATGGCATGCATATGGTGAAATGAAACTGTCAAACTTATAGAATACATCCTATGTAAGTTAGGTTATTAAAATCAGGTTATATAATCGTAACCTATGATTTTCACATATAATTAGTTGTGGTATTCTGATACGTATGTATGTAAAAATTAGATAGATGCTTATATAAAGTTTGGCCAAGGTAAAATGATCAAAGCCTGAGCATGATCCAACATAGATTATGCTTTATATAAGAGGATTGGCCCCCAAAAGCTGGCCTAGGCTAGATGGGCCCAATCCTGTTAAAAATTACTCAATGGGGTCATTTGGGAGCTTATATTTGATATGTATTGACAATTACTATGGAATCCATGTGAATCGGAATCACCAATTGAGCTTGGTAGCATATAAGTAGAATCTATTGAAATATGGCAATTTGGCATCTGGAATCACCAAATTGTGTTTGGTAGCCTATATTTAGAAAAGGGAGAATCTTATGACTCACGAATAAGTGGTAACAAGGTTGTCAACTTCGGCTCCTATTTTTAACTATTTAAGCTACTGGACAGCTCTATTCAAAATTTTGATTTTTCCAGGCTCAAGTCTAATATGTTGATAGCCCTAATGGTGATTGGTAGTAATTGAAATTCATGTGAAATGAAATTACATAATTTTATTATGATTTCAAGAAAGTGCCTTTTGACATGATTCACGTCAAATACACTCCTCCCAAACATTGCAATTACAGCCATCTGCCCATGCTTCTCTTATTTAGGCCAATAGGGTATGCTGGGCCACTTCTCCATGACAAGATCTGGGCCACAGCCTCAATTTTCGATTAACGGTCCAGCCCGGGCCCACATGACGCTTGTTTAAGTTCGTATAGTCATAAATTTCGGCCCAGGCTGGAGCATAAATTCAGGCCCGTATCTAAATTTTGGACTAATGGGTTGGGCCTTTTTGAGGCCCATGGGCCCACCAACTAACTTCCAAAAGCATTGCGAGCATTTTAGACGCCAATCGAATGCAAAATCTAACGTGCGCCGGGGTGGCATATAACCACGACCAGATGCGACAATACGGGTTCAGATATTTCAAACATGAGAGGGGCATTACCGTAAATTAAATGAAAGTCGGGGGCGAGAATTGATGGAAGTTTGCAGGGCGACGCCAGCTAGTTTACCTTCAACAAGCAAGTCCCCATAATCTGACAACTCTACGTACGGGAGAAGATCTGACCGTCTAAAAAGATTAGAATACTCAATAAAGCATCTTGGCAGAAACATCAAGCCGTCCACGTGATCAAGGAATCATAAACCAATAGAAAAATTATCAACGGTGTAAATTCAATTAAAATCTGGAACACATCATGAGGATGAAAGAATATCTTTCTAGCAAATTTTGATTACACCATTGCCAAAACATGATGAACGGATAGGATCTGACACAATGTAGTAAAATTGGCACAAGGTTGGAGCATAGATTCTTCGTCTTCAGTCGCGCGAATCGATCTATCTTTTTACTAGTATTAATTACACCCGATCTTCTGCTAGATTCGGATAGCTGTCGTCGGTCAAACTTCGGCGGTCAACGTAGATAGTCACGCGACGGCATCTCCACGTGGCGGGATAAGATTGGCCAATCACATCTCACCGTAAGATTCTCCTGTAGATCTCCGACGTGGACGGGTCTATGCCTTTCCGTACGATTACTCTTTTTCTCTGTCCGGTTTGAAGGTGACACGTCTCTCACGAGCCGTCTTTCATGCAGTTGCCTCGCGCCTGCGTAGCAGAAATCGTCTTACCAGCCACACGTGAAGATCCACAAAAGACAAGCGCCACACACACGTGATGACATGGCGAGCATGTAAGAGATCTGGACCGTTCATTTACATCTCACATCTGGTTATTCCTATTTCGGCCGGATCCAATACAAATGTCTCTAGGATAAGCGTAGCTTAAAAATCGACGTATGGGGTTCGGTTTGATGTTTTAGTAGAATCCAATCCGTCCATCATGTTGGCTCCCTCCCATTCTCCTTGAATTAAAAAACTCAGTCTGCTGGGAGAATCATATGAGCCACACTTGTAAAATCATGTGTAAAACCTTTAAAATAAATGTTGTGGTCCACCTGAGTTTGGGAATGGTCTGATATTTTTACATATCCATTCATCCAGGCCGGGTGCATCTTAGAAACGGATTAGATTGCGTATGAAAAACATGGTGGGCCCCAAATACAAGGTAAAAATTTCCCTGTGGTGGGGCCCAATAGAGTATTGTATTGGCCTGAGTTTAGTCATTAAAGAAGGACGGATGCGATGAACGGATTGGATGTCCTCAAAACATGACGGTGGGTCCCACACAACAAGTTGTACGTTATGAACAGGTTGGATGGTACAGAAGTTTGGAAACAAGCTGACATTTGTTCTTTCCTTCGTCTATATTCATGTCTGTGTGGACGCGGATTTCCTGCGACGCCCTGCATGAGGAAGTTCCTGCGCCGCTCAGAAGCTACGTGTGGCCCACCGTGATGTTTGCGAGGAGTCCTTCAGTTTTTCCAGCTCATGGACATGAAGTGGGCCGCACGATCAGAAAAAGTAATCCTTCTTGGGTCCACCTTGATGTGTATATGCCATCGAAACTGTTCATCAGGTCATTCGTACGGGGGATGAACTGAAAAGACCAAAATATTTCGAGAGCGGATTGCCTGTGATCCCGGGCACAGAGATATCCCTGTGCCCTGGGCTGCGTGGGGCCCATAGAGATGTACGTGACAAATCCACTCCGTCCATCTGTTTTGAAAGATCACATTATATTAGGATTATAGAAATTACGCAGATCCAAAACTCATGTGGGCCATAGCACATGAAACAGTCGGTATTGAACGCCTAGCAGTTACAGAAGTTTTGTATCAGGCTGATATTTGTTTATACAGTTTATCTGAGTAGTAATAAATCTATGAACGGTTGGGATGGATTATAAACATTATGTTCAGATCTAAAAAGGTTTCAATGGTGGACGTTATTGTTCCCACTGTTTTGTTGGTGTGGCCCACATGAGTTTTCTATATGCCTGATTTTTATAATAGTGATCCAGTGTGGTCTTTCAAAACAGATGGACGGTTTCGATTTGTGAAGAACATATCTGTAGGCCCCACACAGCTTCGGTCACAGGCAATCCGCTCCCAAATATTTCCCTCGTCTAAAACTTGTGGACCCCACTAATGTTTCAACGGTGGACTTTCAATCTTTACTGTTTCTATCATGCGGCTCGCTTTAGTTTTAGATCTGGCTCATTTTTTTTTTTTTGGCTCATATCTTAATATGATCCGTAGAAACAGATGTACGGAGTGGATTTCTCACAGACAACACGCTAGCCCATAGCTTCTGAGTACACAGGAATTTAGTGCACGGGCGTGGCTATGGCTTGAACGGTGGAGGTCATTGTTCTCAATAGCATGGTCCACTATAGCTTTGTATATTCCTCAAGAATCCAGATCCTCTGTTGGCTAATCTTGCTTGGAGCCTTTTTATTGGTCCACATCACACGGTATGACATCATGTGATCAGGTTCTACTGAGGTAGGACCAGGTCATGTTGAGGATGTGACAGGG
This sequence comes from Liriodendron chinense, assembly GCA_003013855.2. Classification (NCBI taxonomy): domain Eukaryota; kingdom Viridiplantae; phylum Streptophyta; class Magnoliopsida; order Magnoliales; family Magnoliaceae; genus Liriodendron; species Liriodendron chinense. Next base: position 1,621,103 of record ML058590.1, read on the forward strand.
TTACAGACCTCCATGATGATGTGGACCAATGAAAAAGCTCCAAGCATGAATTTCCTGCTAACAGAGGATCCTGACTCATTAACAGCCTAGGTAATATACATACATACATCTCGCTACGTAGAATTTACTCAAGTCGATCGCAGGTTGCCTGCGAAAGGCTTTCTCAGGAAGTTCTGCGCTGGGAAGGTAGGTGGGGCCCACTGTGATGTTTATAGTAAACCGAACCCGTCCATCCATTTTGTCATGAGACAAAAAAATGAGGTGGATCCAAAACTAAGTGAGAGCTACACGAGAGGAAACAGTGGAGATTGTGGGACCACCGATGAAACATTCATATGATTATGGAAGTTTTGTATCAGGATAAGCTTTTAGTGTTTTCAGTTCATCTCAGTGGGAATGATCTTATAAGTGGTTAGGATGTCATATAAACATTAAGGTGAACCTAGGAAGGTTTCAACAGTTGGCATTTCTTTATTGACCTTTTCCTCTCATGTGCCCTCCTTGAATTTTGGATCCAATTTATTTTTGGTTGAAAGTCCTAAAATGATATGAGAAAACGGATAGACAGAGTGGATTCATCACAAACATTACAGTGGCCCTGCAGGAACTTCCTGCTAAAGCCCCCCCCCCCGTTCCACAAGAAGTTAGGTTGGTCTTTTTTTTTTATTAGCGCCAGATTGGTTGGCATTTGGAAATCCGTTTCCGGCTTAAAATTTGAATTCCAGCGGAATTTGATTTTAACTAAGGTGTTGGGTGGCAAGTTCCAGCCAAACAAGATTTTATTTGGAAACCTAAATTGTGTGTAATCGGGATTAGTGGAAACGGTGTAAGTGAGCGTGACCACCTCCATGTATGTATTATACATCTATGTTGTATATGTTTTATATCTCCACAGGTCATTAGTTTTGAAATCTCAATTAAAGGCATTGGATAAAAAATGAGGCAGATCTAAATCTCAAGTGGGCCACACCACAAGAAAATAGTGTTAATTGAATGCCCACAATTAAAAACTTCCTAAGGCCCACTATAATGTTTATTTGCCATCCAACCTGGCCATTTATCTTGTGGGACTATAATAGGCCAGGGGAAAGGTTCTCATGTGGATCTGAAGCCCAAGTGGGCTATGCCACAAGCAACGGTTGGAACACATTCTGGATTTCACCGTTTTCAACCAAACAGCAAGTTATGGATGAAACTTGGGTTCCACTCTAGTTTATGCCATTTTGGATTCCAACAGTGGAATCTAGATTTTCTCTGAAATTTGGGTTCTGCAACCAAACAGGCCCTTAGAGCTCTCAATGGGTCAGATTTGGATCGTTGGATCCAGCTCCAAGTCCGAATACCTGTAGGCGGATTTAGGTCCAACTCGGATCCAAAAGGTGATATCCATATCCAATTTATTTCCGATCCAAAATCCATATAACCATCGGATTTGGGTTGGATGTAGGTCCAAATCCACCCCATTACATATCTAAAAAATTATATAATATAAAATATATAATACAATATATTTAATTTAGTAGCAAAATGATGCAAATCCCACCATGTACCGTGATATGGTTGACCTGAGAGTGGCATGTCTCAATTTTGTGACATGGCCTACAATAATCTGGAAAATGGATGGCCAACATGAATATGACATATACAGTAAGGTGACAAGGAGTCGGATCTGGATCGAATTCAGATCGAACTCGGATATGTTCCAGTGAATCCAAATCTGGTCCATTTAAGTAATTAGACCTATTTTAAGATCCAAATCTGGTCCATTTAAATAATCGGACCTATTTTAAGATCTAAATCCACATTATATAGATTCAGAGCGAATTGAATTTCGGATCTGACCCGCTCCATTGAGAGCCCTACACCCACTCAGTTAGTTACATGATGCCACGCACCAACTGGTGGGTTAGTGTGTCTCCTTAGCACTTATACGTGAGACGTTGAAACGCCTAGGTTTGGTTTGTGAGAAATCCACCTTGTACATCCATCCGTTTTTCCAGCACTTTTTTTTTTTTTCTAGTCATGCAATGCGCCCACCCTGTTAGGCAACGGACCCACTTGGTTAGTCCCACAATGCACCCACCCACTAGTGGGGTAAGTGTGTTTCCTTAGCACTCGAACCTAAGACCCGTTGTTGAAACGCCCAGGCATCTTCCAGCTGGGCTAGTAGGCGAGACACAACTCATGTTTTTCCGACTCTTGTTAGAACATCGGCAGTTCCAAAACTCAAGTTGGCCACACGACAGTAAACGGCAAGGATTGAACGCCTGCTGTTCAAACATTCGGGGCTTGATTTGCCTAATATCTGGGCACGAATTTGGTGCTACCCTAGCTAGACGATGATGTTAGGGGCTATGTGGGGCCACCGTGATCTATGTACTTGATCCATGCCTTCCATTTATTTTAATAGATCATTTTAGGGCATTAGCCCAAAAATGAGGCTTATCGAAGGCTCAAGTGGACCACACCACATTAAGCAGTAGGGATTGAACTCTCACCGTTGAAAATATCCTAGGCCCACTGTGATGTTTATTTAACATCTAACTTATTTATAAGGTCACAAAGACCTGTACAAAGGGAAAGCCCACCATGATGTTTATTTACAGGTCTAGGGTGAGAGAAAATAGTCCAACAGCCTCCTGTGCGTATGGGTCAAACGACCGGTCTGAGCACCTAAACCATACACTTGTTTGAAAGCTCTCCAACAATCTCCACCGAGGCTTCAAACGTAGAATCAAGCCATCCTCGCTTCATTCACTCATCTTCATCATAGCTCCACTGCTTCTTATGCCTCATCGACTTCATTTTTGCACATTCACGCACCTTTATTACTTTTCTTATGTGTCCCTTGAACACTTGTCACATACGAGCAACCGTAGATCTCGCTGCCGATCCCGCAAGCTCCACTGTGAAACGTACTCCTGATCAAACTCGATCGCAATTGATGAACCTAATTGAGATATTGGCGTACCGATCCACCTTCTTCCACTCTACTTCTTTCATAGATGATAATTGCTTTTCATCTTTTTCTTTCACGGAATCCTTCTCCACATCGAATCTCGTACTTGATAACATCTTCTCAGTCTCATATCCGAATTCTACTACACCTCAACTATAGCTTTGATACCACTTGTTGGGAATAGAGACGCCGGCAGCGGAAGCGGAAGTCGAACACCACACAGCATAATATGCGATCAAACGAGAAACACAATGCAATCAAATCGCATAAGCATTCAACCACAAGAGATAATCTAAATTTAACGTGGAAAAACCTCTCAATGGGTAAAAAACCTACGGCACAAAGCGATCCACTATGATTAACATAAGTTACAAGAGATAGAAGAAACAAAACCCCCTGATCACAGCCCACAAGAGAAATCCCGAGCTACCCAAAGCATGAAACAAACAATCACAATCATTTTCTTCATCCCAAAGAACCCCAAGCTTTCCCCTAGCTCTTTCTCTTGCCCTAAAACTCTCTTAATCCCTCTAGGAAACATGACCTCAATGGCAAAACTCTCAATCCCGCATTACACCCCTTTTATAGGCATAAAATCGAAATTAGAAGCCTCTTGCGCAAAACCGTGCAAGAGACCAACTTGCAAAAGAAAACTTTCAGATTCGTCACATCCAGCCTCACCTTAGTCCTATCGCTTGACTGGCCTGAGCCCCCTGCAGACCTGTCGGCCGACAAGTCTAGGGTGAGAGAAACAATCAAACATCCTCCTGCGCATCTGGATCAAACGACCAGACCGATCACCCAACTGGTCTGAGCACCCAAACCATGCACTTGTTTGAAGGCTCTCCAACAGACCATACTATAGGAAACATGGGTGATTAAACTCCACGCCAATGCTTGAAAACTTCCTAGCGCTCACCTTAATGGTTTCACAATGTTTATTTGCCATCCAACCTGTGGATAAGGTGGCGTAAGCTTGTACGAAGGATTTAAAAAAAAAAAAAGTATAAGCTTGATCCAAAACTTTTGTGGCCCATCAGAAGTTTTAATGGTCAATCACCACCGGATATAATCCACCTGAGATTTTAATTTGTTTTATTTTTTGGGCTAATGCCCTATCGTGATCTGCCAAAACTGATGGACGGCGTGGATATAGAATACATACATCAATCTGGGCCCATGGTAAGGGCCGCATGCTCCCCTATTTTTCACTGCTTACAGCACTTGACTTAGTACATGTGCATGGGAACAGCTCAGTGGGTGTTACCCCCACTGTGTGGCCCACATGGGTGATATTTTTTATATCCACGCCGTCCATCCGTTTATCCAGCATATCCCATGAGGTGGATGGTGTGGATATATAACACATACATCAAGGTGGGTCCTACAGTTAGTGAAACACACACTAACGTGTTACCCGGGTAACACCTAATCCGCTCCCACAAGTTCCACATGACGTGGAGATCTTTCACTCGTGTCGGAATATGGCACGTGAGTTGCGAAGAAACATAGCAGCGTGCTTCGTATTCTGTAGTTCTAGAACGAAATGAGGAATGTCTACCCGATCCATCTCAATGGACGGTAAATTTCTATCCCATCACGCGTGCATGATATTGGAGCCGTTGGATAGGTGGCCATGCCATGAATGCCACGTGGTGTTAAAAAGAAGAAGAAGAAGAAGAAGAATCGCTGCTTGATCCAACGCACATAGGTCGGCCTGATTTTACCCCTAGGCGGCCTTTTCGGTGGGGTCCATGCCTTGGGAGAGCGGATTAGGTGAGACCCCGGCCTCACGCTAGACGGTGCGGCCCCTACCGTGGGGCCCACCTTGACGTATTTATTATGTATCCACTCCGCCATCCGTTTTTCCATATCATTTTAGGACATTATGCAAAAAAAAAGAAGCTGATCCAATTATTAAGTGGGCCATAACATAATAAACAGTTGTAATTGACCATTAATGGCCCACAAAAGTTTTGGATGAAGATGATATTTGTTTTTTTTTTCCCTTCATCCAGGCTTATGTGACCTTATCAACGGATTAGATGGTAAATAAACACTACAAAAACATAAAAAATGCTCTTAAGAATATTTTAATGGTAGGACGGCGAATCACCACTGTTTCTTATGGTATGGTCCACCTGATAATTGGATTTGATTCATTTTTTGAATATGCCCTAAAATGATATGTAAAAACGGATGGACAGAGTGGATACATAAAACATACTTCAAAGTGGGCCCCACGGTAAATCCACAGCAGGGCCGCACCGTCTAGGGTGAGGCCGGGGTCTCACCTAATCCGCTCTCATGTTTTGGATTGATTGTATGTACACGTGGCAAGATTGTAAATGGAAGGACGGCCAGGACCCAGCGCGGATTTCCTGCGAAAGCCTTGCGCGGAAGAACCAAGGTGGGCCGATAGTGATGTTTTTTGATGAATCCACCCGTTCATCCGTTTTGAGAGCTCATTTTAGGACGTGAGAACAAAAATGAACCGGATCCAAGACTCAAGTGGGCCTAACTAAAGGAAAAGGTGGGTAGGTAAATTACTACCGTTGAAATCTCCCTGGGGTCACAGTGATGTTTATATGACATCCATACCGTTCATAACGTCACTACTACTTGGATGAACTGGAAACACAAATATTATCCTGATTCGAAACTCCTGTTGCTCCACAAATATTTCAACTGTAGACGTTTAATCCTCACGTTTTCGGCCCACTTGAGTTTTGGATCCGGTTCATTTTTGTTCTCACGTCCTAAAATAAGCTCCCAAAACGGATGGACGGGGTGGATTCATCAAAAACATTACTGTGGGCCCCACCTTGGTTCCCTGCAGGAACTTCCTGCGCAAGGCTTTTGCAGGAAATCCGCGCCCATGAAATGGGGGAGTGGATTAGGTGAGACCCTCGATCCACCGAGGTGGGTGGGATCCTTGACTGTGGGGTCACTGTGATGTATCATGTATGTGACTATATCTAGTCCGCACATCTGTATTGGAAAGTTCATTTTAGAGAATGATAAAAAAAAAAAAAGAAGCAGTTCCAAATCCCAGATGGCCATAGTACAAGAAATAGTGGTGATTGGCCATTAAAAACTTTCCGTGTGCCACAAAAGCTTTGGATCAAGATGATCTTTATGTGCTCTTTTCATCTGGGTGTTTGTGACCTTATCAACAGGCCGGATGGAAAATAAACATTCTAGTGGAATCCATGAAGTTTTTAATGGTAGATATTCAATCACAACTGTTTCTGTGGTGTGATCCACCTAAGATTTAAGTCAGCTTCATTTTTTGGATCATACCCTAAAATAAGCTTTCAAAATGGTTGAACTGTGTGGATTTAAGACACATAAATCACTGTGAGCCCCACAGTTAGGGTCCCACCTAGGGTTGAAAATCGAGCCGGTTGGGTCGGGCAGGTCGGGTCAGGTTGGTACTCAACCCTAAACTAACCCAAGGTTCCTATACCTCAACCCTAACCCAACCCAACCCAACTTCGGTTTGAGAATTTTCAACCCAAGCCCAACTCAAGCGAGTTGGGTTGATCAGATTGGACGGGTTGATGCATGTTAATATTTTTGTTATTACATTAGTCTATTATATTTCAATCGATGTCTTATTTTTTTTGTACCTATGACTTTATTAATTATATATGTAGTTATTTATTGTAAATAATTTTACTTTTCCTAAACTAATAAGTTAAAATATAAGATAACTACTCCTTTAACATTTAATCATATCAAATTTCAAACATTATAAATTTACTTACTAAAGTTATATTAATTAATAAGTTTACTTAACTAAAGTATAATAAAATTCTAAATAACTTGTGTATAGATCGGGTTTAGGTTGAGTCGAGCAACCTGAGGCTTCAACCCTAGCCTGACGCAAGCTTTATCGAGTTGGTGTTTTTATAGCCCAAGGTCGAGATCGGATCCAATACTTCCTGCCCAAGCCCAACCCAATGTCGGGTCGGTCGCGGGTCGGTCGAGTTGAACCCACCCAACTTTCAGCCCTAGTCCCACCCACCTTGGTGGATCCGAGGTCTCACCTAATCCGCCTGGATCCACTGAGGTGGGCGGGACCCTGACTGTGGGGTCCATTGTGATGTATTTGACTACATCCATGCCGTCCATCCGTATTTAAAGCTCATTTTAGGGCATGATCCAAAAAATGAAGTAGTTCCAAATCCCAGATGGACCATAGTATAGGAAACAACGGTGATTGACCATTAAAATCTTCTTGTGGGCCACAAAAGCTTTGGATCAAAATTATATTTGTGTGCTCTCTTCATCTAGGTGTTTCAGGTTGGATGGAAAATAAACATTCCGGTGGAATCCATGAGGCTTTTAATGGTGGAGATTCAAACACGATTGTTTCCTATAGTGTCGTCCAACTAAGATTTAAGTAGCTTCATTTTTTGAATCATGCCCTAAAATGAGATTTCAAAACGGTTGGACGGTGTAGATTTAAGGCACATACATCACTGTGAGCCCTACAGTTAGGGGTCCCACCCACCTCGGTGGATCCGGGGTCTCACCTAATCCGCTCCCGTGAATTGGGGAGCAGATTAGCTGTTATCCAGGAAACAACTTAGTGGGTGTTGGCCTAACCGTGTGGAGTTCACCTTGATGCATTTGTTATATATCCACGTCGTCCATCTGTTTGTCCATCTCATTTTAGGACGCCATCCCAAATCATAAGAATATCCAAATCTCTAGTGGACCATACCAATAGAAACAGTGATGAATAGCCATTAAAAACTTTTTGTGGGCCACAAAAGTTTTGAATAAGTATGATATTTCTAGTTTCCCTTCATCCGGATCTTATTGACATTATCAACAAGTTGGATTGCAAATAAACATTACAAAAACCTTATGATGGGCCCTTTGGAATTTTTAATGGTGAGGCACTCAATCAGCATTGTTTCCTGTGGTATGGTCCACCTGAGACTTAGAGCTGCATAAGTTTTGATGCTTCGTTAAAAAATGAGCTAGAGAAACGGGTGGATGACATGGATATACAACAAATCATCAAGGTGGGCCCCACGATAGGGTAACACCGACTAAGCTGTTACCTTGATAACACCTAATCCGCTCTCCTAAAATTGGGGTTATTTGTGCAAATAGTCCAGAAGTATGATGTGGTCATGGCAATAGCTCATCCTTTTGAAACATAATTTTTTTTTTTAAACTTTAGAGGCACTTTTTCATTTTTATGAGTACAAAAATGCCCCTTTGCCATACCTGCACCTTACACAGTATGCTCTTATCTCAGAAGGAGAAATGTTTTTTGAAAAAGGAACATGGGCCCTACAAAAAACAAGAATTCGGCCCATCCTGTAGCCTATTTGATCCGTTCATTTTAATTAGATAACTGTGAACTTATAGAAGGGTTTTTCAGTTTTCTGTTTGAAACTCTTTGTGGCCCACAACTACACTAATATTGTATATTAATTATGAATTATTTCTTTTGGTGTGGTCAATTTGTGATGAGTTTTACCCTCAAACTTGGGCCAATGACATAAAATTAAATCCCTTTACATGTGGATGGGTTGAATTTGCTTCACGACAACTTAGTGAGCCCCACATAAGAAGTAGATGGGTTCGAAACATAAGGCCCTTATCACAAGAGGGCCATTTGACAATTTCCTTTTTCTTTAGTTTAATTTTATGGGAGGGGAAGAGGGTGTGAAAGGGAGGATCGTATTTCTTGGTTCACTTTGTTCTTCCTTTTTCATTCCTTAGTTTTATTTATAATTTTTTTTTTTCTTTTGTATGAATAGAGGGAGTTTATGAAAGGGAAGATGGTGCGGTGGTTCCCTTTATAGGCTGTGGGCACCATCTAAATTTGGACACCATCTCATTTGGACACCATCTAAATGTCTAATAGTGGGCTCTAGGTTATTTGATGAAATTTCAAATGACTTTAAAATCACCTCATTTGAACACAATTTAAATGTTTAAAAGTGGGCCCAAAGTTCATCAAGGACTGTGGACCTCATATATTCATTGTCGGTTATCGATCTCACAAAAATTACCATAGCTCACTCATTACATATCCAATTTAGGTGATCTAATACTCGTTGGGAAGATAGTTTGATGAACTTTCCAATTCGATTGATTGTGAAGATTAAATTAAATAGGCATGTGTTTGGCGCCTATGGAGATGGTGAACTAAATATTAGTCCATAATGCATACCGAGTAGCCTCAACATCCATTGATGAATGGATTTGGAGCCGTGGGCCATGTGGAATAGACGGTCCAGATCATCACTCCAGCGTACCACATGCACTTACCAATTCCCTAAAAAATAGCTCAGTGTCGGCAGAGATGTGAATATTACACGACAAACTCAGTTGTCGTCCAACATACAAATCTTATTAAAAAACATGCCACATTTTCTTTCCTGCCAACCTGTCATTTGTGCATAACATCAGCTCCGTGCAAAAGGTGGGCCCACCGTGAAAACTAACTCACGGGTAAATAGGACAGCTCAACTAATCAGGTGGGCCATACCAATATATTGAGTCAGACAAATGGCTGTCCGTTGATTTCCATGATGTAGCTGGCCTGATGAGTGGATCATGCATCCTATTTTCCTCCCTAGGTGACCTTTATGGTAAGGCCCACCTTTTACACAGCTCTGATGCTTTGGTGGAACATGAACATTTCAATTTTTATTATTTTTGGTACCATGATTTTGATACTTTGTATAATTCAATCACACATGACATTTTTTCAATCAATATCTGATCTAGATTTTGGACCATTCAAACCATCCATTTGAAAGACAAGGGATGCATTTCGGTCCATCAATGGTGACACTTGCAACCAACGGTCTGATTGTTGGAGAATCAATGTATCTTTTTTTTTTTTTTTGAATAAATAGCTAAGGTCAATTGGAAAAAGGTGAAGAATTAGTGGTTAGGATCTTTCAATTGGTTAGTTTTTTTGCGCATGCTTCATCTATGGTGAAGAACATTAGGGCAGTGGACAGGATCAATATTGCACCATGCATAGCTCGTTGGAACAAGAGTGGATGAAGCATTGGCATTATGGGACCATGGGACTCAATGTAGATGGTCCATCCATCAAGAATCCTTTACATTGGAAGGTCATAGCTTAATAATATTAGACCATTTTTCGGTGGATTGATAACCGTTTATTTTGTTTCTTAATTTTGGCTTTGTCGGCTGTCTCTCAAAAAGTACAGGATTTTCTATCTTGAGAGATTTGTAGTACGTGGATCATCCACCATCCACGGCATACCATCAATGGTTTGGAAAAGAGAATAATTAAAGTTTAAAGTAACATGAGGGGAGACTTATAACCTGTTCCTACCTACTTCGTCCGTGTGGATTCTACTCTAATCACTTGGATAGGCTTCTATGAGGACAGCTGTGTGGGCCACTAATGATGCTTATCAGAAATCCATTGTCTATCTGTGTGCCCATGGATGAGCATCTTTAGCATAGAATTCAATCCAATGATAGATATTTGGTTATGATTAGATGTCACTAATATTTATCTACAAAAGCCTAGTTTACTTCTCTAATGGTGTAGACCACGGTATATGTATGCACAACAAAGAGTGATACATATTAAGATATATGTCATATGAGATGTGCTTCTGCCGTGATTTATAAAATGATTAGGATGAGATCTTAGATAAATTGGCACAATTGGCTTTGTACCCATTCTGACCATGTAAGCCTAGCAAAGACAAATTATTGTTTTCAATCCTACTTAATAATTGTGTAGATGATGGATGTTGATCATTTACAACTACACGTGCTGCGGTACTAATTATCTACAAGGGATGAATCAATTCCAGTCCAATTGTTCTGCGAATATACCGGTCTCATAGGTGACTCTTATATTCTTGTTACTCTATGTTATGTGGTAAGATCACAATGAAGTGACGATATTTTGGTGTGTATTCCCAAAGCTATGTACATATACTCAATTGGGTAAAAAATATGCTGGGAAAATGACCAAATCAAGATTGGGTCACAAAGACGAATTAGAGGAAGAAGATAGATGATTGCATGGTAGTACTAATGTACATAAGACTTATCTAAGACATTGGTAATTAGATTTTTTGTGAATTGTTTTTAAAAGAATATTTATATAATGTTACATTAATAATTTCTATAAATTTTGATCGATTAAAATTTTAAAGATAAAATCAACTTAATCTCAAAGTTAGATAAGTGTACATCACACTTAAAGTATTAGGATTTGTGTACGTGTATATATGGAGTCAAGCATTTTTTATTGAGGGATCATATCAACAATTTAGGACAATAGGTTGGAGATTATGATGAGTCATTTCTAATCCACTTTTGAATTTGGCACGATATCCTTCCTTGAAAAATTATAATTCAGAAATTTTATATTGGATTTGCTTGAAGATTGGATGGTGTAAATTGGTTTTTTTTTTTTTAATTATTATCAACAGGATGCATGGTAATTCCATATACCCCATTATCAAGATGACTTAAAGAGATGTCAGAGTGACTCTCTAATTGAAATTTATCTAGAATGAAGGCGTATAAATATAATTATAGGGCTTTAATTAGTTTTAGATACCTCTCTCTCTCTCTCTCTCTCTCTCTCTCTTGTTCTAGAAAAATCCATTTCCTTCTAGAAACCCTAGTCTGCCAAATCTAAAAATTTATGTAGTATGTATGGCGTTCTCTTTCTCATGATTGAGAATTAACATCATGAGTAGGTTTTGCTCCATCTTCATGTGTGTTTCCATATAGTAAGTAGATGATGGGGTTATGCATTTGAAGTAATTTCATTGCTGAAATTTTTTAAATTGGCATTTTTTTTAACATTTCCACTTATAATATTCATTCCATCCATTTGGTTCCTAGCTCATTTTATGACATGAGCAAAAAACACAAGGGTTTCCAAAACTCAAGTGGGCCAGGGTTAATGGAAACCACTAATTTAAAAATCATGAAATTCAATTGGAGAATTCGGCAGCCCATGACCATAGATCACTTTCTTAGTTTTTCAGCGGCTAGAAATTTAAGTTTTGTGCAAAATTAAAAAGAGGTCAGAAACCCTCTTTCTCAGACCGTCTCTCTCTCTCTCTCTCTCTCTCTCTCTCACACACACACACACACACACACACTCAGAACCGATCTCCTCGGCCCTCTGTTCTAGTGCGTGTGGGCATATAATGACTGCTCCTCTCTCTCTCTCTCTCTCTCTCTCTCTCTCTCCCCTTTACTCTACACCAAATAAAAAACCTTAACTCTAGCCTCCCTAATTAGGAAATTGAATTGTCAAATCCTTAATTAGGGATTTGTATTGTCAAATCCCTAATTTGAGATTTGTATTGTGAATTCCTAATTATATGGGACTAACTAGACAACTTAGATTATCCAATCAACATGATTTTTTCAATACATACCACGAACAACGAGTCAGGCCAAACAGACGGTAAAGATCCATGATATGGATATGTTCAATACACTTACTTATTTGAAAATAGGTTAGGCCCATCATTAGGATCACCTAATGAAAAAATAAGCTCATTTATAAATCAGGTGGTTTGCACCTAGAAAGCAATGTCTAACTATTAACAATTAGCAAAATAGAAGGATTGCAATTAGTGGATGTGACTGATTTTCGCATAAGGAAATCCTCATGATAGGACCAACTTATTGGATGGATTGGATTTTGCAATCACATGAAAAGTTGAAAGTTATCCACTGGGTAGACCGTAATCATGTTGATAAGATGATCTGAGAGATCTCTCATTGGACATAACCACCCACAAAATTTATTTAGATGTCAATACCAATATTTTAAAGGGTCCATTTATTGACAACTTTCGGTCAAAGTCAACTACCAATTGTTAACCTATTTTAGATAGTTGTCTAACAATTTCAAGTAGGCTTGGATGATCAATCCATTGTAATCATATTTTTCCTCACGAGTCAGATTGGTGAGTTTAAAGGAGAAAAGTTTAGCCTACAAAACCTCACATGTTAGAATGTGAATAGAGTTAACACTATCATATCTCCATACATGGCTCAGTGGTAGACTCACAAGAGTTTCAACACAGAGACCCGGGATTGAGTGCCCATGTAGTGTGAGTGGGTGTGTAAGTGTTGGGGTGTGAGTATGTGTTGGAAAAAAAAAATAGATGGAGCAACTTTTTCTCCTTTAAGCCATGAGTAGTGCATTTATTTTCCGTTTCCCTTTATTTTGTTCACTAAGGATGTGTTTGGATGTATTGCTAAAATATTTTTGTGAAATTTAATTTTTATTTTTTAATTGTAGTGTATTTAATTTATTTGTCTTAGTAAGCCAATATTGAAAATCAACCGTCCGACTAGATTGATCTAAAAGATAAATGACCCAATCTAGATGATGCTAAAGATAAATGGTTTGATTGGATTGATATCGAAGATGAAATAAGATGATAGATTCCAAAAATTTAGAAATTATTTTCACCAGTCTCAAAGTGGTCGGGAGCCAAAAACAACCTCAAAGCCCATATCAGATGGAAGATGATGCAGAGCGGGCTGTAGATTATTTCATGGCCCAGATAAACCAGAGGAAGCCCAACCGGAGATGGAAGTGATCTGGGCCATTGGGACTATAAAACAATCGTATCTTGCAATCCAGGACGAGTTAAGAGACGTATAATATATGATTTTCAGGTAACACCAGGTTGCCCATGCCGGATTCGCTAGATTCGATCAGATTGTCAGTCATTAGCCCAGTTTTAGTTTGATTTTACTATAAATAGTAAGTTTTGTTTTGATTATATCTTTTGATCCATAAGGTTTTAGAAGTTGTGCCCAACATGAAAAGGGCTTAGAAAATTTAGTAGAATAATGTGGTTGGGCCGGATTGAAAACTTTCTATTTTTGGCCGAAAACCATAAAGTTTAGCAGTAATGAGAGATGTCTATAAATAGTAAGTTTATTATTTATAATAAGTCACATTTTTTAGGAGTTCTAGTTTTAGTATGAGTCTGATACTTCATCCTAGGGTTTGGTTTTCTATTTAAAGTATTGTAAACACTTTTTTACTCATTCAATCAATTATTATGACTTTTTAGAAATTATTTTCTATTTTCTCTTATTTCCCTAGTGGATTCAAGGAAGTCCGGTTGAGGATTCCCGGAGGCCTTGTGGACTCAAGGTATTTATCCGATAAGATAGATGATGCTCAACCTTATCACATCAAAAGAGGGACAGAATTGTGGAACAACCATGCTTTACTAGCAATGCATTTTTTTCCAAATTCTTTGGCCAACTTGCATTGGTTCTAAGGTTTTTATTGAGATGAAAATCATATTCTGATACAAGAAAATAAATACCTCTTCTTTTTTAGTTCTAAAGAAGTTGTACACAGGTAGGACACCTACTTTGATGTTGGAATGTTAAAGTCCCTTAATATATACATTGATACGCCATCCTTTAATAGCTCGAGCTTTTAGAGAAAGTGGTTGTTTGACATGGTATCAGAGTGGACGTTCTTGTGCTCGAATCCTGGAAGTAGCAAATATGTCATTGGAATATATTCTCTCACGGGGGTTCAGGGGAGTGTTGGAATGTTAAAGTCGTTGATATATACATTGATACGCCATCCTCTAACAACCCAAGCTTTTAAAGCAAGTGATTGTTTGATAGAAGTACATCCAAATAAAACTATTCAATCAGAAGTTTCGAAACAATTAGAAACCTAACATAACTACTTAAGACCTTATCTTCTAAATTCCAAATTCACTATAACAAGATAACTTGTTTGGGTGAACTGAAAACCATGTAAACCATATTGGAAAACAAATCCTTTGGCTTATTGCATCATCTGCACAATTGATCAAGGCCAAACCTTCTTCATTTACATACTACATTGGATTTAAAAAACACTTTACAAAATTAAAAGAAAGATAACAAAAAATGAGATTTGCACCCAACATGATTGGTGGCAGTACCCACTCTTTTAACTTAAGGTAATACAAGAGTACAAACTTTATACCGTTGTATTACAAAAAGTAGACGTCAATGATAATGGGTGTAAATGGTGACGCCAAATATGAAAATTATTTTAAATAACCCACAAGTAGGTTTGGATGTAATAAAAAAACCCACAAGTTTTCTTTTCCAAGATTCGTTCAATACCTTTGACACTAGCTCTAGGCATCCAGCTTAGTAAAGAGCATATACACCCTTAAAAGATGCTCGATCCCCCTAAAATGAAGAAAGCATAAAGTCATCTACATTATACCGAATTTTATGGAAACACTTGAGCATTAATTTCCTTGGCTAAATCATCCGTAGATGGATGATATAAATCACCTATCTAAAGTTACTTGAGCATTAAAGTAAACTTCAGAAATAAAGTCATCTACTAAACTATGTGGACCCTCGCCGTTCCGCGCTCCCACACGACGTTCTCCCTTTCCTTTCGGAAAAAGAAGAAGGGGTGCGTGTGCACGAATCACCGTTTGTGCCACTGGCTTGCCTCGTTCTCGAGGGCTTTGTTCGATAGTCGTGTTAAGTGGATGTGTTTAAATGAGTTTATATAAGACCAGAGTCGCCACTAGCCAGTTACTTCGAATCTACAGTCGGCTAGACCCTGTAGAAACGTTAAAGAAGGGAATCCGAAGATTTCTTTTTCTAAAATGACTCCTTTTGATCTGCGGCCAGAGATTCGAGGTAAGGGATCACGGTTACAGGGTGGGAAGAGGTTAAGCACCCCACACACTACCCGTACCGGAGTACGATCTCTACTTCACAGAATCGAACTAATACTTGAAAGTCTGTCTTAATCTTCGTACACACTGCCCGTACCGGAGTACGGTCTCTACTTCACAGAATCGAACTAATACTTGAAAGTCTGTCTTAATCCTCGTACATTCTCATAGATGACATGATGCATGAATGCAGGTCTGAACAGTAAGAGTTTCTGATGGGCAGGTTCCACTAACAGGCAAGCCCAGAGCATACGCTCGAACTGACAGGTGCTTTATGCCGAATGCATGCTGTGTGTTTGAATGATCAAAGTGCTTGTAGTGATATGTATATGAATGCAGGTCTGAACAGTAAGAGTTTCTGATGGGCAGGTTCCACTAACAGGCAAGCCCAGAGCATGCGCTCGAACTAACAGGTGCTTTATGCGGAATGCATGCTGTGTGTTTGAATGATCAAAGTGCTTGTAGTGATATGTATATGAATGCAGGTCTGAACAGTAAGAGTTTCTGATGGGCAGGTTCCACTAATAGGCAAGCCCAGAGCATACGCTCGAACTGACAGGTGCTTTATGCAAAATGCATGTAATGTGTTTGAATAATCAAAGTGCTTATAGTGAAGCAGGGGGGTTGGAAGAAAAGTAAATGTTGCACTTATGCTAAATGCGAATGAGATGATGCTAGTAAAAAAGTAGCTAGATGGACGGAGGTGTCGCAAGGTTTGCTTCGAGTGGCTGGATCAAGACTTGGATGGCTTAGGAGACTTAGACTAGGGTCAGGCTGGGCTGGACCAGGGCTAGGCTCTTCTCACTCGGGCTCTCCTTGGTTGAAAAATGGGCTAAAAGAGAGATGGAAGTGGACTCAGAACGAACGGATTGCTCTGGACTTGAAGGCCTGTTGAAATGAGAAGGGGCGGGGGGTATTTATAGTAGCGGGTAGTGGCAGTTCCCGTAAATAAGTTTGGGCTGCACCTAGTGGGCCGCCCGTACGGACGCTCTCGGGATCCCGTGGGCAGTACGGACATGCCTCGGGGCTGCTGCTTGGAACTCAGTGAGTTGACTCAGTGGGTCGACTCAACGGGTTGACTCGGTGATTTGACTCGACGGTTTGACTCGGCGGGTTGACTCGGTGATTTGACTCAGCGGGTTGACTCAGTGAATTTGACTTTTTAAGGATCTTTTGACTGGTTTTTCTTATGGGGGTTTTTCAAGCTGATGTTTAGGGTTGAGTTGGGCTATGGATTGGGGCTTACAAGGGTGAGTTTGGCTGAGTTTGTACATGGGATTTGGGGGTATGGTCCTCTATTCATCCAGCTATATCTACCAACAGTGTAGCCGAAGGTGGGGTGTCTACAGATGCCCCTCTTTGGCAGAGGTCGCCTGCAACCGAATGCCAAAGCGAGTGGACACCCCACTTCTGACCCGGTCATTCATAGATCATGGTCTGAAATGTTTGCTTGCCTTTGCATATGTGCCAGTTGATCGTCTGGAAATTGATCACTCGCACATACCGTGGAAGTTTGGAGAAAACGTTGCGATTGTCCCTGCAGTTTGCTGCAACCTAGGTACCCAATCGCAACCCTTCCATTCCCGATCGGTACTAACATCGAAAAGGTACAGCAGAGCCTCTGCGTCGTAGTCTTACGAGGTTACTGACCCTGTGATTGATTGTATGTTTGATGTTTTCCCGGATCACTCCGGATCACTCCAGGAGTACTTGTTTCGCTTGACTGTCAAAGTGGTTAGATGCCCTGCATCGTAGTCTTACGGGATTCTACTACGCCGACTTCGAATCAGTCAAGGTACTTCAGGCATCCACGCCTAGGTATGTGCGGGTGGACTTTTTTCACCCGATCTGCTGGTTTTGATGCTTGGTTTGCAATTTATTCTTTCCTAGATTGTGGTCTGGAATCTTTGTTGTCCTTTGTATTTGAGTCAGTTGATTGTTTGGAGATTGATAACTTGCACATACCGCGGGAGTTTGGAGAAAACGTTGCGATTGTCTCTGTAGTTCTGCAGTTTGCTGCAACTTGGGTACCCAATCGCAACCCTTCCATTTTCGATCGGTACTAACATCAGAAAGGTACAGCAAGCCTCTGCGTCGTAGTCTTACGAGGTTGCTGACCCTGAGATTAATTGTGTGATGTTTTTTCGGATCACTCCAGGAGTATTTGTTTCGCTTGACTGTCAAAGTGGTTAGATGCCCTACGTCATGTAGTCTTACGGGATTCTACTACGCCGACTTGGACTCAGTCAAGGTACTTCAAGCATCCCCGCCTAGGTATGTGCAGGTGAACTCTTTCCACCCAATCTGCTGATTTTGATACTTGGGTTACAATTCATCGTTTCCACCTGTTCAAATGGTTTCTTTGACCGAGCCTTTTTGGCCTTCATCTTTTCGTATCTTGACATGTGGTACGACCGCACTGGCACTAGAGTTCAGTTCGACCGTACTTTGAGTGCATTGGATCCGATGGTCTTCGGAAAAACCGCGAGACATCGGATCTTATTTGATTTTTTGCGTCGGCTCCTACCCAGATATATGGAAGATCTCCTGGTAATTTGGAGGCAGAACGCTCTACTGGAAAAATATTTTTGGATTTTGAAAAGGTACCCACTCTGGGGAGCGATACTCCGTGGGGTTTTTATTTGCAAATAGGAATATTTTTTTTGTCTTTTTGAAAAGGAAATATGGCTTGCACGTGCCTCCACTAGGGGTGCCTGTGGGGTCTTTGGCTAACCGACTTTTATTTTGAAAGCGGGTAAACATGATGATTGATGCGATGCATGGGGATGCATAATGATGCATATTTGATGATGAATGCATGGTTTGGTTCATTCTCTTTTCATTCGATGATTTTGCTTTTGCTAGAGATGCAGAGAACTTTGAGCTTATTGCTTGCAGGGTTGTGCTTCCTTGG
This sequence comes from Liriodendron chinense, assembly GCA_003013855.2. Classification (NCBI taxonomy): domain Eukaryota; kingdom Viridiplantae; phylum Streptophyta; class Magnoliopsida; order Magnoliales; family Magnoliaceae; genus Liriodendron; species Liriodendron chinense. Next base: position 1,639,710 of record ML058590.1, read on the forward strand.
TGTTTTTCTTTTTTATACGGGTGTTTGGTCAGCGGGTTGGTCAAGATCCCGACCCGTGGTCGATCAGGTCGATCGTCCCAAGATGCTGTTTCTTAGCTAATGAGAATGGACGAAGGATGTTATCAGACGTCAAAATGTTCTTCTGTGAATGGATGCAATTGAGACGGTGCTTGGTCGCCAATTTTGGTCAAGATTCCAATTTGCGGGCAATCGGATCCAGTCATCTCAAACTGCGAAATGAGTGAGTGGAGTTCGGGACTCCCGAAGTGCAGTGCTGGGGATAGTGATAATTTTTGTGATTTTTGTAAATATTTGATCCGAATCTTTACCTGAGTGGTCAGGATAAAGATTTGTTATTGAAAACAAAGGAAATATTTTTTGTGGTTTTGAAAATATTTACTTTGAAAGCAAGGGAAATATTTTGTGATTTTTGAAAATATTTTGCAATATTTTGGTATTTTGATGGATGTTTCTGAAATGCAGGGAAAATGTATGAAATTTTCATCCATTTCCAGCTCTACTGCTGATAAGGCACCCGATCCATTTTACATCAGCGAGTAAGATGAGTCTCACACAGTTAAGTGCCGTAGTTTTACATCTTCGGATGAGGAGATTTTTTAGGGTTTTCAGTCAACACACCCACAAAGTTGCCTGTTCCTCATGTGCAATGCACATAGACCACGTATTGTCCGACGGACTCCTTCGGCCACAAAATGAGCCACATCCTCATATTTCCCTTTGTCAATCCAGTTTGGGGCCTTACGTTGCTCACAATTTCGTGAGGGTGCGCTTCACCTCCCAACTGCCTTAATCCCCGTTCATGAGTTTTAGGAACAGGGAACATCCGTCAGATTCAACAACGACTTCCAAATCAAGGTTGTCTATCACAGTGTGTTCAACACAAATAGGATTGCGGGGTTCTGCCCGCCTCAGCCTTTACCTGTTTAAAAGATTTCGGACACCCGTACGATCAACTGTCAGCCATGTCCGGAACAGGTTGGGAAAGAAAGCCCCCGAGAAGTTAATCCCAGTGTAGTTTTAGGTCTTCAGACCGCTGGGGATGAATTTGTGCAGTTGAAATTGATGGTGAATTTGTTTTTAAAGGTTCCAGGCTTCAACTCAAGTGATTGAGATTGATACTGGTTTTTATGGAAAGCTCAAAATCTTTTTGCTATTTTGGAAATAATCCAGGTTATCGAACCTTGATCCGAGCGGCCGAGGCCGATGCCGGTTTTTTGTTGAAAGCAAAAAGGGTCCCCCGAGAAATTAATCCAAGTGTAGTTTAAGGTCTTCGGACAAAAAATATGTACATGCTGAAAATACAAATTTCTTCTTTTTTGTAGAAAATGTTCGGGGTCGTCGGACCTTGATTCGAGCAATCAAGACCGATGCCGATTTTTATTGAAAATCTCTCGGGATGTCGATCCCGACATAGTTTAAGGTCTTCGGACCCAAAAATATGTACGGTAGGCAGCAAACACATTTTTTTGTTTTGAAAAATGTCCGGTGTCAGCGGATCTTGATTCGAACGATCCAGACTGCTACCGATTTTATTTAAAAAGTCCCTCGGGATCTTGATCCCGACGTAGTTTAAGGTCTTCGGACCACAAAACTGTACAAAACAGGGCAAACACATTTTTTTTATTTTTGAAAAATGTCCGGTGTCAGCGGATCTTGATTCGAACAATCCAGACTGCTACCAGTTTTTATTTAAAAAGTCCCTCGGGATCTTGATCCCGACGTAGTTTAAGGTCTTCGGACCACGAAACTGTACAAGACAGGGCAAACACATTTTTTTATTTTTGAAAAATGTCCAGTGTCAGCGGATCTTGATTCGAACGATCCAGATTGTTACCGATTTTTATTTAAAAAGTCCCTCAGGATCTTGATCCTAATGTAGTTTAAGGTCTTCGGACCAAAACTCTGTACAAGCAAGCAGCAATCAAGGTTGGAGATTTCGGGGATTCTTCTTAGAATGGTTCAGATCATCAGGTCGTGACTTTGGATGGTTGAGATCACTGTTTGACCAAGTTAATTTTTTTTCTTTTTCTTGAAAATTCCATGGAACTTTTTCCACATCATCAAGCCAATTTCTCCCCAATTTCTCACAAGATGAGATTTTGGTGAGATTCCGTACTTTTTCTCATCATTCTCTTCCATCACTTCATTCTTACAAGGAGGTACAAGATTCACTTGCAACCACCCTTCCCAAGGAGGAGTTCTTCCCAAGGAGAGAGGGTGAGGAGTCGTTTTAACTAGGTGGGAGGGAGGACGGCCCCTTGGGTGCCACCGGACCGTCTCTGCCCACTGGTCTTTCCAGTGGGTTGGGTAAAGGGGTGCACTCCCCTTTTCTATATAACATGGGGTACCCTTGGCCCCTCCAACGTGCAATCTCTCTTTTCTCTCTCTCTCTCTCTCTCTCTCTCATATTCTCTCTTTCTTCAAGTTTTTCTCTCTCTTTTGGTGGTTCTTTGCTCTTTTCAAAAGGTGGGCCTGTTGGGGTCCCAAAAGTGAGGATCCTCGAAACAATGATTCCGAGTGCCCAAATCATCACTTGGTTGAATTTAGGGCCAGCGCATCTGAAATCGCGGCACGAATCACAACACGCATTAGACTTAGCCAAAAGGCGAGAGACTGGCCAGTGGTGGACCCCACCGGTCATCAAGACCAGAACTCTCCAAATTTGGGAGGGTTATCTCAATTATGGAGAAATAGGAGTAGTGCATCGACATTCATCACAAGGCGGACCCCACAAGCCATCCGTTTTGCAAAACCCAATTTTGAGAAGCACGAGTACGTCGGCGCATCGAGAAAATCCACGGCCAGCGCATCATGAAATTCAATCATTTTCAGCAAATGAATTTCAGGACGCACTGCCTCCAGCACGTCCAGAAAGTCCTCCAGCGCATCAAGAAATTCTGACAGTTTCACGAATTTAATTCCAGGACGCGCTGACCTCCAGCGCGTCCGAAAATTCGTCCAGCGCATCAAAGAATGCAGGCAGTTTTACGGGATGAATTTCAGGACGCACTGCCCTCAGCGCATCCAATAAATCAGGAATTTCAGGAGCGCTGTCCCTCAGCGCGTCCAATAAATCAGGCACTTTTAGCAATTTCAGGACGCACTGACAGCCAGTGCGCCCTAAAAATCAGGATCCCAACTAAGACATTTTTAGACGCGCCGAGTGATTTTCTCGACGCGCCAGCATCTTTTCTCGACGCGCTACACGTGTCGACCTCCTATTGGACGACTTTACCTATAAATACCCCATCCCACCACCTCATTTGAAGGATTCAGAGAGAGAGAGAGAGCCGAACCTCTTCGCCGGAAAACCTTTTTCCGATCGCCGGAACCCTTTTCTGATCACCGGAACCCCTCGTTGGAAATCGCACCTCCGACCATAACAGGTTCGGTGATGAAATAGCTTAAGTCATCATTTTTTGACGCACTGGCCCCAGCGTATCACAAAAATGATCCAGCATATCAGGAAAAACCGTCGGCGGATCAAATAAATCATCAACATAAAACTCATCATTTTTGGACGCACTGGCCCCAGCGCATCACAAAAATGATCCAGCGCATCAGGAAAAACCCTGGGCGGAACAGAAATCAGCATCTTGAAACTTATTATTTTTCGACGCACTGGCCCCAGTGCGTCCAAAAATCGTCCAGCGCATTAGTAAAATCAGCCGTCTACAAGACGAAATCATTTTTGGACGCACTGGCCCCAGCGCATCACAAAATCGTCCGGCGCATCGCAAAATGGGCCAGCGGATCAGAATATTACACATTCCAAAGTGAAGTTAATTTAGGACGCACTGGCCCCAGCGCGTCAGAAAAATAGCCCAGCACATCACGAAATAGACCATTTTTAACAATCATTTTTAGACGCGCTGGCCCCAGCGCATCAGTAAAAATCAGGCCAGCGGATCACAAAAATCAGCACCTTGAACGTTCGTTTCAGCACCTTTAAACCTTCATTTTATAATGTTTTTGAACCCCGTTTGGGCCTATTTTGGGTATTTCGAGTGTTCCGGACTCAACGGAGTAGTCAAATAACTCATCTGAGCCACCCAATGAGCAGAACGCAAACCTTCAGAGTCCGATCTGATCCGACGAGATGAACGAAGTAACTTCTCAACAAGAGGCAGCCAGTGCCCAGAATCATACCTATGTATCATCACCACGTGTATTATCACACTATGACCCAGATTTAGGCCCGAATTAAGCAAAGGGGACTATGGTTAACACGATAAACTATGCCAGGAGAGTTCTAAACTACCACACACGATTTGTTAACGACTGACACTTCAAGAACAGTCGATGCCCTACCCATCCAAACGACATCCGCTGGTTGAGCTGTGCAGGTACACACAACTGTAGAATGGACTTTCCGAGGTCACCTGTCCCTACATTGACAGGCGCGGGCCCAGAGTCATCCATCTCAGCCATAAACCCTGACAGTCTCAGCCCGGATCTCTGGTCAAAACATGGGACATAGACATCCGACTCGTACAAAGATGGGTCAATCCATAACAGAACACAACAAATACAGGTCTCCGTGACCATACAAACATAGGTCTCCGTGACCATACAAATATAGGTCTCCGTGACCATACAAATATAGGTCTCCGCGACCATACAAATACAGGTCCCTATGACCACACAAACACAGGTCTCCACGACCTTGAACTCTGAGACCATAGTCCCCGCTGACTAGTCTTCTGCCTTTTAATCAAGGGTCATCGATCATTCGATGTAATTAAGGGCTCGTGCCAGACCACAGCCTGGAATGTATATGATCTCAGGATCTCTGAAATAAAATTCGCCTTGCGATATCTTTTCTCTTGTGTACTTTTGTGAATACTTGTGATTGTCTATGAGTGTTTCTATTATTCAGAACCCCAGAGCAACAAAACACCACATCTCAGAAGATGTTCCCCGCGGTTCATTTTTTAGTTCTAACAAACTGGCGACTCTGCTGGGGATCGAACTATACCAGAATCTCTGGTTATATCTAAATATGGGAACACTCTAAGAACAATTACTTACAAACACGAATCTACGCATAAGAAAGTTACCGCGAGGCGTAATGTTTCGGCGCCCCTCGGGCGTCAAACTGGCGACTCTCAACGGGAACGTTCTTCCCTTCATCTTTAAGGCAATAGACATTTAAAAGGTTTTCGAACCCACAAATTCCACGACTACACGTATTTGTCTCCGTCTTGCTTATCTTTGTCGGTTTATGCACTGCGATCGATGGGCTCATACTCCGGACCGCACTTGTGAACTGTTCTAACGATTTTTATGACGCAACAGAATTAGCAAGATACTAGGACAGGCAGAAGAAATGGCATGCTCAATGAGCAGTTTGTGCACCTTCCTTGCCACCGGAGGCTTCAGCTTCCCTCGCTTCATCCCAACCACGACAACTGCTTCTAATTTAGGTTGGCAGTTGGTTGAAACGCGCCGACAAAAGAAAGAACAGAAGAAAGCAGCCAGCTTAGCAGCATATAAGAAGGTGAATGTTGCAAGACCTTGCCCTGCGACTAAGAGACAATGGCAGCCAAAACAAGGGCAGAAGATTTTCATCAGCAGTCAAGTCGCATTAACCAAGTCTTCGGTGCCTGCGATGGCGATCGAACAGTTTCCACCATTGTCCAAAACCACCCGTGTCGCACGTAAGTCGACCAGGACCACGATTGCGGAAAGCTCCAAGCCCATGACAATTCTCAAGCCAGGATGGTGGCAGGTTCAGAAGGCCCGACCGGTGCTGATCGCAATGGTTCAAGTAGCAAAGGCAGAAGAGGGATCGTATGAAGCGGACGAATTGCCTACAGTCCAAGATCAGATCGACAGATTAGTTCAGGCTAATCGGGAAACGAATGAACGAATGAGGGTAATTCAGGAAGCATTGACCACTTTAATAGCTCAGAACGCTACTCGAAGCCTTATACCGCCTACGTGCCCATTAGCCGAAGAACCTCAAGGGGCAGCAGAAGGGCTAGCTAGTGCCGAGCCACTTACCCAGGCCAGGAGAGTTCCAGTGGAACGAATAGCAGTCCCGACTGCGCAAATGACGAGAGAAGAACTGTCGCAAACAATTACGAGTCTCATGCGACAAGAAAAGGAGAAGGAAAGAGGAACCGGATATAAATATTAGGTCCCATACCCGCTGGAGATAGAAGAAATACCTTTTCCGGTCAACTTTAGATGTCCGGATTTCGAAAAATTTGACGAAAGGGGGTCGCCAGAGGAACATATCACTCGCTTCCTCACAGCATTGGGAAATTGGTCGACCGTCCCACAGTACTGTATGCGGTTATTCGGGTCAACGCTGACAGGGAAAGCTTTTCAATGGTACATGTCGCTACCAGCCGGATCAGTGAAGTCGTGGGAGCAGATGCGAGACAGTTTTATCTCAAAATTCTTCTCTATAGAAAGAGAAACATCAGTAACAGATCTGACCTTGATCAGACAAAGACAGGGCGAACCCGTGGAGAGGTTCATGGACCGATGGGGGACAATAGCCGCTCAATGCCAAAAGTTGCCCAGTGAGAAAGAACAGATAAAGATGTGTATGCGAGCCCTGGACCCAATGATATCGTACGGGTTATCAGGGAATAGTTTTCACTCTTTCCGAGAACTGGCCACCAAAGCACACCTGGTAGAAGAAGCCGCAGCACGAGTGAACCTCAGGCCCGAAAGGCAGAAAAGAGAAGGAGTAAGGATTGTAGAAACACACAATATAAACAAAGGTAAAGGTATGATAGATCGGAAGCGGCCCGCCGTGGATCCCAAGACAGACACGAAAGCAATGCCTACCCAAGACAGAGGCAAGAGGCCTTACGTTTCTCAAAGAATAACAATAGCCGACAGAGAAAGAGCCAACGGCCCGTACACCTTCGACATGGCTAATCTGATCCCCATCATGGAGCAATTAGTGGAAGAAAAGGTAATCTGCTTACCAGAACCGATTCGGCCCCACGAAGTTGGGAAGGTAAATGATCCCCGGTATTGTAAATAACATCGGTGTCTGAGCCACATGACAGAAGACTGTTTTAGTCTAAAAGGAAGAATACAGGGGTTGATCAACCAAGGGGTGATCAGTATGAAGGCACCAGAAACGACAGCGAAGGAAACAGCGGGGGTAGTTTCAGCCTTCTCCTCAGACGAAAGCACCCAATTGCACATCCCGTTCCCCGAACCTGAAGAACCTTGGACTTTGGTTAGCAGCCGAAAAAGGCTCGAGAATCGAAGAAGACTCCTCGACCGTAAGAGGAAAGGGACGAGAAAGAAGGATAGCCAGGAGAAGAGCCGATTTATAGAGGCTCATGTACATTGCGCGATGGTATCATTTACAGAACAGCCATCAACGGAAGAGACATTACGGGCAGGTAAAGAAGAAGTCAATGCCTTCATCCTTCGATCCAGAAGGCAAATGCCGGAACGTGTTCGGCCAGAACCAATTGACCCGATGCAAGAAGACGGAAACCCGGATATACCCTCAACAAGGCCCCAGGGGCAGAAGTTAAAAGAGAAAGTTGTTGAGGCCACGTCCAGTCGGCCGGAGCTAAGGTAGGGGGCAGCACCAGTAGTATATGATGTCGTGTCACACCTGCGAAGGGTCCCGGATCGCCTGAGCATATACGACGCCTTGTGTCTCTCAAAAGTGTATAGGGACATGTTGATCAACGCGCTGCTAGACAGTGAAGTCAGAGAAGTGATGATGACAGAAATCGAAGCAGAAATGAGCGATCCAGATAAGTTTTGGGAAGGAAACGCACTGATCCAGCAAGCAATGTAGATAAATCACCCCTCTGTCATCACATTCTCTGAAGAGGATCGCACGATTGAAGCAACAGACCACAACCGTCCGTTGATGGTCACAGGATCGATTACAGATACGGAAATTAAGCGATGCATGCTTGACGATGGGTCCGTGGTGAACATTATGTCTTTGAAGACACTACAGAAGTTGGGTTACAGACCATCAGCCCTGCGACCCAGCACCATGGTTATTCAAGGGTTCAATCAAGATAGCCAGCACACTCTAGGGTTGATCACTGTGATGCTAGAAATTGAAAAGCTGAAGACGAAAGTAACATGTCAAGTAATCGACGCAGTAACAACGTATAATCTTCTGCTAGGGAGGCCATGGCTCCATCAGAATCGCGTCGTTCCCTCAACCTATCATCAGTGCTTCAAATACAACAGAGAGGGAGTTCAGTACAGAGTGGCAGCAGACCCAAGGCCGTATACAATTGCAGAATCATTCTTGGCCGATGCCTAGTACTATGTGTTAGTACACTTTTCTGTGGTATACTAGTGCAATTTGTTTGTCAATTACTTAGGTCAGTAGGTCTAGTGTCGGTTGAGCTTAATGAAGACGAAGACCGAAGACTCAAGTGGCCCGGCTGCATCAAGAAAGAAGAATCAGGTAAATGTGATGCCTTGGTGTGCCTAGCCTTGACCAAAACCTAACCCATAACCTCTTAGATGACTTGCACCACCTAAGTATACCTTTAGTCATCATCATTAGTCTTAGAACTCCATGAAAAATATGATAAATTAGACTAATTAAAGAGGTGGAAGCTGCTGAAATAAAAAAGGCTCAAACAACAATTTTCGATAGGACTCCGATCAATCGGACAGGTACTCCGATAGGACTCCGATCGATCGGACAGAAATTCCGATCAATCGGAAATTGTCCCAGAAAAAATTAAAAACTCACTGGACATATTTTCGATCCATCGGAAGGGGCCGTCCGATCAATCGGACAGTGTTCCGATCAATCGAAATTTCTTCCAGAGACTTCTCTGGATAGATTTCCGATCAATCGGACTTGTCTCCGATCAATCGGACTGGGCTCCGATCAATCGGACACTTTTTCCGATCAATCGGAGATGCACGAATCTGCCCGTTTTTTGACCGTTGGAAGAAAATCTATTTAAAAGGGGGATTCATTTTTTGAGCCATGAGAGGGAATTTTGAGGAGATAGAAGCCACCATTGCTAGAGATCATTAGAGGCTCTATCCCAAACCTAAAGCAAGTCATTCTCCTTGTGGTTTCATCACAAGCTTGGGCCATTCAATGGCATCTTGAGAATGGACTTGTTCCCTCTTGATTCCTAGGGTTTAGACTCCCCAGTGAATGCCGGTGTGCTCAAAGGGGTTGAGTACTTGAACCGGGAGTGGAGTAGACAAGTAGTCGAACCACTATACATCCTTGTGTTTGTGATTGTATTGGAGCACATTTCTCTTTAATGCATTGCATTTAATTGGTTAATTATGAATGCTTAGTTAGGAATGTATGCTAGGCACTTGATAGGCACATCCACACTCACAAGATGTACTTTCACTACCTCATGTTGACTCGAGCATTTCTTGATCCATCCTCTCTAGTCCACATGAGTTGATTAGACTAGGTTGATTATTGCTTTATCTTTTGCTAGTCTATTAATTGGACCCACTTAGGCTTGGAAGCCGAAGTGTTTATCGCTTACGTAGTTTAATTTGTTAAATCTGATAAGTAGGCGAAAAGAATTTGAAAAGGTCCTAATCACCCCCTCCTATAGGTTTAGCCATAATTCTAGTTGCTCCTCAAGCTTCCTGCACGCATATGCGTAGGGTGTCGTGTTAGGCTACCCGACGCAATTTCACTATGACCTGGTCGACGAAAGAGAGGTCACAAAGAAGCCCGACGTAACGCAGAAAGGGCAAGGGGCAAAACCTAAAGTCAGCAAGTTCAAATAGAGAGGCAAACCTCAGTTCATTATTCAGAAAGAAGCCGCAGGTCAGTCAGCTGAAGAACCTCAAAGGACTACCAAGAAATTTTAGATAATCCCGAAGCACTTGCGACAGCCCGGGCAGTCCGTACTAGAGATGATATCGAATCAGCACATGAATGTGCTCAAATCTAGCTTCAACATGCCAGTACCGAAAATAGGAAGACTTAAGCCTTTCCCAAGGGCTCCTAGCCAGTTTGTGCTACCGCCAAGTGCCAGTACGAAGAAAGAAATCAAATTCTATTCGGTGTCAAGTGAACCCGCACGGGCCAAGGATGAGGCCGAAAAATCACTCCGTTTACCTCAACCGATAGAAGAGGAAAGGTACAGTGAGGTTAGCCATAACATCATGAAGAATATGGGTTTCTGTTACTCGGAATCAGCCTCGAATGGTAGAATGTTAGCACCGTTCGAAGAAAACACCGAAACTTACCAAGGCAGAGAAGGGTTAGGGGCAAAGATGAAGATTAGACATGTCAACATGGTAACAATCAGTCCCACGGAAGAGGTACAGCTACAAGAAGCAGTCAACGTCATCCAACCCAGCGCCGCACCTGCACAGATAGAAGACGGGGGACAACCCACGATAGATGAGCTTGAAGAAATAAACCTGGGAACCCCAGAGGACCCTAGAAATACATACCTGAGTAAAAATGTCCCAGAAGAGGAGAAAGAGAAATACATCCGACTGTTGAAAGAGAACAGGGACGTGTTCGCTTAGACATACTCAGAAATGCCAAGGCTCAGTCCAACAATTGCGATGCACAAGTTGGGCATCTTGAAAGGGAAGAAAGCGGTCAAACAGCCTCAACGACGATTCCACCCAGACATAGTGCCCAAAATCGAAGAGGAGGTCGAAAAGTTGATCCAAGCCGGGTTCATCCGAGAGGTTAAATACCCACAATGGATCTCAAATATTGTGCCGGTCAAGAAAAAGAGTGGTCAAATTCGAATCTGCGTAGACTTTCGGAACCTCAATGAAGCATGCCCTAAGGATGATTTCCCACTGCCTATCCCAGAACTACTGATCGACAGCACGACAGGGTACGCAGTGATGTCCTTTATGGACAGTTACTCGGGGTATAACCAGATTCGTATGGCCCTAGAGGATGAGGAATCGACAGCATTCCATACAACGTTGGGCATATACTGTTACCGCGTGATGCTGTTTGGGTTGAAGAACGCAGGGGCAACGTATCAGCGCGCGATGCAAGTGATCTTCCAAGACATGATGCATAAGCATGTCGAATGTTATGTAGACGATCTGGTAGTAAGGTTGGCCGGGCATGAACAGCATAGAGAGCACCTACGGTAAGTGTTCCAAAGACTGAGAAAGAAAAGCCTCCGTATGAACCCATTGAAGTGCGCATTCGGGGTTTCCTCTAGCAAGTTTTTAGGATTTGTTATCAGACACCGAGGCATAGAAATCGACCCAACGAAGATTAAGGCGATCAGGGAAATGCCACCTCCGAAGAATCCCAAAGAGCTGAAAAGCTTCCAAGGCCGGGTTGTGTACCTAAGAAGGTTCATCTCGAACTTATCCGGTCGTTGTCAACCATTCTCGCGCCTCAACAAGAAAGGGGTACAGTTCGAGTGGGATGACGCTTGCCAGAAAGCGTTCGACTCTCTGAAGGACTTACTCGAAAAATCTCCAGTCCTTGCAGCACCGATCAAAGGGGAGCCACTAATTCTCTAAATTACCGTCGGCGAAAATTCACTTGGAGCCCTCTTAGCCGAGAAGAACGAAGAACGAAAGGAAAGCGCACTCTATTACCTAAGCCGTACGCTAGTGGGAGCCGAGTTTAATTACTCAGCGATCGAGAAAATCTGTCTGGCACTGATCTTTGCTGTCAAAAAGCTTAGACATTACTGTCTCTCTCACCAGATAACGTTGATATCCAAAGCGGATCCCCTCAAGTCTCTCATGAACAGACCCATGTTGTCTGGGCGGCTGGCCAAGTGGGCCCTGCTCTTGTTGGAATTCGACTTGACGTACATGTCAGGCTCGGGCCGTCAAAGGGCAAGCAATTACAGACTTCCTTGCTGCGCATCCAGTGCCGAGTGGTGAAGAAATAGAATATGACCTCCCAGACGATCAGGTTCTGACGATTAATGAAGCACGCGATTGGGAGATGTATTTAGACGGCCCGGCCAGAGCGGTAGGGTCAGGGGCAGGGGTTATGTTCATCAGTCCACAAGGAGACTTGTTACCTTATTCGTTCACGTTAGTCCCGGCATGCACCAACAACGAAGCAGAGTACCAGGCTCTTATCATCGGGTTACAGTTGGCCCTAGAAATGCAGATCAAGGAAATACGTATCTACGGTGACTCTAGGCTTGTCATCGGTCAACTAAAGACAGAGTACGAAGTCCGCAAACCCGAGTTATCGCCCTATTGCCACCAAGCACAGTCCATGTTCGATCAGTTTTGGAACAGCAGTATCTTGCACATACCGAGGCAGGAGAATGTACAAGCAGATGCACTCGCCCGTTTAGCCGCCGATCTGGCTAACCCTGGAGCCAGCCCACTTCAGGTAACAATTGAGGAAAGAAGAATCCTGCCGACGACCGCATTGCGCAGTGGAGAATTGAGTGCCAATCCCATTTGCTGCTTCGAGATCACAGAGGAGGATGATTGGAGAAAATCATTCATTGATTATCTGAAGTACGAATTTCTGCCGGAAGATCCCAAAATGCGCACACAAATCAGAAGACGCGCCAATTCATTCGTACTCCAAAATGATGTGCTTTACAAACGATCATACGATGGAGTACTACTGCGATGTCTAAACCAAGAAGCAGCACGTGACACCTTGAAAGAAGCTCACGGAGGAGAATGCGATGCACACCAGGGAGGGAAGAATTTACATCATCGCGTGCGACACATGGGTTACTACTGGCCTGCTATGGCAAAAGACGCAATAGAATACGTGAAGAAGTGTCACCAGTGTCAAGTTCATGCCGATATCATACATTCACCACCGGAAGAATTGCATCAATCGGTAATGTCCTGGCCTTTTGCAGCCTGGAAATGGACGTGATCGGGCCGATTAGTCCACCATCCTCCCAGGGGCATCAGTACAGTCCTTGCAGTGACCGACTATTTCTCCAAATGGGCTGAGGCAGTCACCCTGAGAAACGTGAAAGCCAGACATGTCGAAGGTTTTATTCGTCACACCATATTATACCGGCACGGTATCCCCGAGAGAATCACCACGGACAACGGGACACCCTTCAAGAACGCTACTATTGATAAATTGTGTGCAAAATTCAAGATCAAGCATTGCTATTCATCGCCCTATTATCCTCCTGCGAATGGACTGGCCGAAGCATTCAACAAGACTATTGTGAAGATTCTGAAAAAGACAGTGGCAGAAAATAAGAAGGACTGGGACAGACGGTTGCCCGAAGCACTGTGGGCATACCGAACTACACACCCCACGGCCACCCGGGCTACACCCTACTCATTGGTGTACGGTACGAAAGCTGTGATCCCGATGGAAATACAAGTTGAGTGGCTAAGGGTCGCTCTCCGACACTCCCTGACAACCGAGCATAATGCCAAGAGCCGAATGATCGAACTCGATGATTTAGATGAAAAGAGGCTCGCTGCCCAACAAAGGCTCGAAATGTATCAAAAGTAAATTTCCGCCGCATACGATAAGCGTGTCAGGGGTAGATCATTCAAGAAGGGCGATCTCGTGCTAATGATGAAGCGTCCGGCGCCGACTCAAGGGCTGAAAAGTAAATTCGATCCAAAATGGGATCCCGTCTGCATTATCGATGAAGTATATTCCAACGGAGCCTATCGAGTGATAGATTGCAAAGGGCAGGGCATCAGTTCGCTGGTGAATGGTCGGTTCTTGAAAAGATATTACACTTAACAGAGGCTTGTCGTTGCAAGTTGTAAACACCCCGATAGAGGGAAAAGTGTAATAAAGTAGATACCAAAAGAAAGGATACCATGTAATCACTAAACTAAAATGCTAATCGTCTATTTTGTGCTTACACAGGTATCAGAGAAGCCAATAAGACTCAGGACACGTCGAGCATGACACCCCAGTCTCTCCAAGGACGTCCAGAATTGGGATAAGCCCTGAACCGAGACCCGGTTAAGTCTTTGTTCTCATAAGCATAGGTTTAAGTCCTAGCAGGGGGACGTTCCTTTCCGAAAGGCCCAATCTAGTTGCATTCAAATTCAAATGAAACAACAAGCAGGCTAAAGGCACAAGATAATTCGCGACTGCAATAGTATACATATCGTTACAGCATTCACTACAACATATTCCGACGTGTTTCAAATTACAAATGAAGATTATTACAGTTCAATTATCTAGAGTCTTCAAGCATCGTTCTAACAAGTTGACCGCAGATTCTGCGATCGCCTTCTGTCTCGCCTCAACCGCGGCTAAGACTTGGGCGGGATCAGGAGTGTCTTGGAGAGACCGCTTCAGCTCCGTAACTTGTGCCCTCACGGCATTACACTTTGCCTCGCGCTGGTCCATAGAAGACTGCAGGCGTGCCTTCTGACCGCTGAACTTCGAAAGTTTGAGATGGACGACAGAATGCTCAGCTTGTAATCGGGCCATCTCATTTTCAATATCCGCAAGACGTCCGGTAGCCTCTTGGTAGTCAGCGTCTACAGCCTGCCAATCCCTTCGTACCGCGGCCACATCCGCCTCTTGTAACTCAAGTTCCGGAAGAAGGGACCGCAAGTGACCACGTTTTTCTTCGACAGAAGGATCAACCTTGAGGTGCCTCGCCTCGTTCACTTGAGCCATTCCATCTTTGAATTGGGACACGTGGCTGACTATCGAAGAAATGTCAATCCCGAGCCACGTGGCGTTAAGCTCCAACGCCTGCAGTGCCTCGTCCAAGATAGACCATTCATCTCCATTCTTCAACGAATCAATGATATCAAATAGTAAGCTCTTGAGAAGATTCGCTCTGGTCCTTAACAGGCCTCAGAGAGATGAAAGGAACGCCTAAGGCAAGACTACAGGAACCGGGACGCTGGCAGGAGTAGTGACTGGCAAAAGAAACAATAAACGTTAGCACACTGAAGAAAGAAGAGAAGCAAGCAGGTAGTAAGACAAGTAGTATACCAGTGAGAGTTTCATCACTCGGTGCACTAGTTGAGGCAACAGGTATTGACGAGCTAGGGGCGCATCCAGCCACAACTTCCACTGCTGGCTCAGGCAATTTAGGAGAAGGAAGAACAACGACCTCAGGGGCAGTGATGGCTTGAGCTGTTTCAGTGATGAGGGGTACTTCGGCGGTAGGCTCTGGTGCGTTAGCGGCATCTGCAGGCATGGTTCCTCGGGAAGGGAGTGCTGCCTCTTTCGTAGCAACAACAGGTCTCGCCTCAGGGACGGGGCTAGGGTCCGCTGCAGCCTCGGTATTGACAGGGTCGTCAAGAGGGGATCTTCAGCTCGTGGCTCACCATCGATGTCCATGGGGATGGGTCCCGTGTCTGCCTCGGGAACAGATCTCTCATATATTGGCTCATTACCTTCACTTTCTTCCATAGGACGATCTGAGGCCCGCCTGCGAGCTCATCTCCCCTTCTTCCATTGGTCCGCTCGCATCATCAGTCGGGACACTGTCGGCAGCCTGGGGGAGTCGGCTCCGTGCCTTCTCAGCCCTGTACAGCTTCAACAGGTCCTTTATTTTCTTCCCTCCGTCAGTGACGGGGACGCGAAGAGCGGTCTTCCCTCGAGGACCAAAACGTTCAGGAGACAGTTCAGAATCACTATCCCCGGGAACAGAACGTCTGGACAGGCTCGTCCGACTCGCTAGACTCTGACCGCGACCTCCCTGGCCACCGGTCGGCGGGGTACCTGCTGCCGCAACATCACCCTCTCCTCCACCATCGCCATCACCCTCTCTGATGATCTCCTCACCAACATCACCTCCCCCATCATTGCCATCACCAACATCATCATCATTATCGTCCCCTCCGTTGTCATCACCGGCATCCTCCTCTCCACCGGCATCCCCTGCCACGTCGGCCTCATCACCGTCGTCATCACCGATATCGTAACGCTCTCTCTGTCCCTCTGCCATGGGACCAACGAGCGGGGAATCCGGATTCCCTTGAAGTGTGACCCTCTGCCCGTATGCGACCCACCCTTCAAGCGTGTGCTCGGGTTTCTCATGATCTATTATAACATTCAGAGAGGTCATAAATTTCTGCACGCCCGGAGTAGCCAATTGATGGAGCGACTCTGCCACATAGCCAAAGCCATTAGCAGGAGCAGGATCGACGATCGGGGGAGAAACGAAGACAGGGTCGGCCACGTGTCGATTGTTTCGGATCAAGGAATATTGGTGAGCCCACCACCTCATCCATCCATATGTAGCGCCAGGGATATACTCTGTGCCTGGAACAATGAAAGAACAACCCGATCTGGTGAGTAGGAGCTGTCGCCATATCCATTTCCAATGGATCGGTCCTGTGCCGTAAGCCCGCTGCTCTCTCGTCAGTGGTTCGAGCGTCTCTGGTACCCCTTGGTCATAACCAAATTGCCTGGCAAATCGATTTGAGTAGTATGGCTCTCTCCAAAACTCAGCACCCTCTCTCAAAGGCAGTGAGCCCGGACGGATAGATATCAGAAAACAACGCCCATAGGAGCCAAGGCTCTCGTCATCATCAAGTAATTCAGGATCCTCACTATTGGTCCCGGAGAAAAGGAAGAAGTCGACGTCATCGTGACGAGCTATCTTTGCCTTGATAGTCGCCAAGTTTCCGCTGATCATCTTCTGCTTCTGAAAGGCATGCAACGGAACCGACCCCCTCCGGATGAAGTCTTTGAGTTCTATGCCATAGACCCATGGGAAGTAAACCCCGAGCCATCCCGAAAAGAAATGCCACCGGCAATAAGAAGAATTTAGTCCAAAGGAAGCCGAGCCCTTATTACTGATGACACCGCCAAAGGCCCGATATATGGAGCACAATACCACCGGGGCCAATGCATAACGATGGCCGTTGGCCAGACTCCCTGTCACGGCGAAGCAGGAGACTCTCACACTATCTGCCTGCTTAGAGCTCGGGAGGGCCACACAGCACAGCCAGTAGGCTAAGAACCCAGCGAGTTCGCAGGTGGGAGATAGTTTGTTCGGCTGCGGGAACTTCTTCTTCATCTTGGCCTCCAGAACCAATTTATCCCTGCGGCCTTC
Organism: Liriodendron chinense; assembly: GCA_003013855.2. Classification (NCBI taxonomy): domain Eukaryota; kingdom Viridiplantae; phylum Streptophyta; class Magnoliopsida; order Magnoliales; family Magnoliaceae; genus Liriodendron; species Liriodendron chinense. The sequence goes on from ML058590.1 coordinate 1,656,677, forward strand.
ATCATACAATCCATAATTTAAGCTGAGACAGGAAGAAAACCATCAGTAGAAGAAAAAAATGGAACAGGACACGAAGAGTGCAAGTCAAGTAAAGAAGCTCACTTCAGACCGTGACTGAAGTAAATCAACCAGTCCTCAAAAGGCACTTTGTCCCTGGAGCCTAGGAATTGCGGCAGCTTCGCAAACAATTCATAGCAGGCTTCAGAGTAGAAACCTTCATCAACGCCCTTTTTCTTCTTGGATAGCTCCTCGTTGCTAGGCGTCCATTCATCATAAATTCTGCCGTGAATGGGAAGACCGGCTATCCGGTACAGGTCCTAGAGTGATATGCTCATTTCCCCGTATGGCAGGTGGAAGGAGTTTGTAATAGAGCTCCAGTGATTCAGGAACTCCTTGTAGACGCACGGTTCTCGATAAAAGTAGCTCGACGTCGCCTGAATAGCCCGTAGGAGACCCACTTACTTCAAAGTCTCTTCATGCTGCTCGACCATTCGGCTGGCCCAAGCTTCGTAGCCAGGGTGAGGGCTCAGGTGTCCTCGGGTCCTGAACCCCCCGGTCGGCCAAATTTCTGCTTCGGACAGAGGGCGAAACCTTTGGCGTAAGGTCTCATAGTAATGTGTCGGAAATGCCAGGTGAGGATCGTGGTTTGGCTCCAAGAATATCATGTCCTTCTCCCCAAGGATAGACTGCAGTGTACCATTCTTGGATACAGCGCAATTGACGAATGTCTCGGGAACAGACGTCCAGGAGTCGACGCTGTAAAAAGAGTTTGCGCGACACACATCAGATGGTTCGATACTCAGTAGAGAGCGATATCTCTGGAAGCTCTTGGGAAATCGGATGAATTGCTTTGTGTAGGGGTTACGAATCACAAGAGATGATACCGCCAGCTTCGCGGAGGACCAGACAACCCTCATCCTATCAGACTTCGACTTGGCTTGGTTCTCCATGTAGACCTGCTTAGCTCTTTTTTCAGTCGTCTTCGGGCGACCTCGCTTAGCAAACTGAGCAGGCACAACTGGGCTCGCTTCACCCTCTTCAGACCCAACAACCTCGTCGGTCCGGAAACCTTGCAAAGGAGCGTACCACGCATCCCATTCCTCTTGAGTACCCTCGTCAGGAGGGGGCGGTAGGGCCTTGTCGCAGAGTATCTTCCATTGAACATTCTTCGGAAGAGTCAAAATACGTTCATAAAAGTTGAACGTCTCCGGTGGGAGGAACCACTGCGGATTCTCAGCCGACGGCCTGGAAACCTGCTTGGCGGCGACGCGCTTACGCTTTAATGGAGTCTGAGGCTGACCCGAAGGACTGGCTTGTGACGGATTGCTGGCCATTATAATCTGCAACGGCATGAAAAGGGCTTAAGTACAGGGCAAAGGGAAATATCCTCATAAAATCAATCAAACATTTACAAAATCCAAAGGGATACGGAGCAACAAAGGAAAAAAGTACAAGTGCCAATCCAGGCTACTGCGGAACACATTCGAAACCAATGGAAAAAGAAATGAAACAACAACATCCGCAGCCACAACATCATCGTCACAAACACACAAGCGAGGAAAGACAGAAGTAAAGCGGAAAAGTATAATTAGCATTCATCAAACCAGGAAGGCTATTCCAAATGACTAAATTGTTAATGTCAATGGTTTAAATGATTAAAAATCAACAGTCAATGTAAAACGACTCAAAATTGCGGGGACTCCTCCCCAAAGCCAGAAAGCGAGGATCTCAGTCCTGCGTCAGTGGGAGAACCCGAGCCCTCAACTCATCGACCTTCGCCTGGACCTGGCCTTCCTTGAAGATCAAGTCCACTAGGATGGAAATGCATTGTTGCACAAGATCAAAATTCAGGTGCTTGGCGTTGGCGTAGTTCCTTATTATGGAGACGTCAATCGCCAGGTCGTCATGTTCCCGTATAGCCTCCCTGACCATCCTCCAGATGCCAGCGCGGCGATTCGGATACTCGGCCTCCGCCAAAGGGACAAGCTAAGCTAGAAATCGCCTGCTCTCCCTCTTCTCCTCCTTCAAGAAGCTAAGTCACTTCGACAGGGATAGGAAAGAAGCATCCAGAGAAGGCTCCGCCGCCTCGAGGACCGCCAATTCCTCCAAGAGGGAAGAATCGCCGATGAAGCTAGAGATGGCCTCCTTACGCTCGTCAGAGATGGAGGCCATCGCCGAGACATTCTGGATAGCTTGAAGAATGGGGCGGGAGTCCGCGCCGAGATGGGTCAAGGCTTCGGCCACCTCGTCGCATTGACCGGCAAGAGATGACCAAGCCTCAGGATGGTCTAGAGCATTTAGAAGCCGCCTCATATAATCCCGGGCCGCGCGTAGGGAAGCGCGAGTTATGGCCATTGTCTGCTAAAATACAAGACGGATGAACCAATGAGGCAGTCTAACAAAAGAAAAGAAGAAAAAAACACGTGAAGCCACTCGCGTAAAGACAAGAAAGGCTAAGAAAAGACATGCAAATGTATGCTCGAAACATCACTTAAATTCGCCATTAGAATTGCCCATTAAACTGATGCGACCAGGAAGTCTCCCAAGTGCGTGAGACCTTACGCCTCCCTAGGACAACTGGCATGCATACGCAAATGTGAAACAGAAACGTAGGGGCTCACACCCTTTAGAGACATGGCAGATCGCTAGTATAAAGCTCGCAAAAAACCCCAGATTCCACCAAGGCCTATGGGCTGGGTGCGTGAGGCTTCACACGCCCTGGTAACGCTTAAAGGCGATTAGGTTGAATTTGAGGGTGCGTGAGGCTCCACGCACCCGAAACAACAGTCCCAAATATCATGGCCAATGATCAAATGAACCCGAATGTGAGCGCGTTAAGCCATGATAAGCGTACTTGATTAGGACACTAAAATTGGACAGCTTCTCAAAACTCAAAAATCAGTACCCGTTGGCCTTAACACGCTCAACAATCGGGCCAACTTAACAAGTTTGAAAATATACGTACGGGATCCGGTATGTGTAACAAATGAATTTCACTAAGTCCCAAAATCGCACGCGCAGGGCCCAGCGCGTCGCAAAAATCGTGCAACTTCACAAATCCAAAAAACATGACGCGCTGGCCCCAGCGCGTCCAGAAAATGATAAATCCACTAAGTCTGAATTTTCATAAGCGTCCACACCTTAGCGCGTCCATCAAATGGCTTTTCCCAGGCACGCGAGTACGCACTGGGGCTGGGGCATCGAAAAATGCCAAAGTGCAACACGCTGAACTCAGCACGTCATGAAATAAGTTTTAACGAAGCACGGGGGGACGCGCTGCCCTTAGCGCGTCAATAAAAAGAGAAGTTTTGAGTAAATTAGCGCGCTGAAGGTAGCGTGGCCATTTAACCCGCGCGCGACGCTATGGCGCGTTTAAAAAAAGGAAAAATCCCAAGTCCAATTAATGGCCGCGCTGAGGGTAGCGCATCGATAAAAAGGCCCGAGTCTGAATTACTCGACGCGCTACCTAATAGTTTGACGCGCTGGCGATATTAAATCGATGCGCTGGAGAAAAAGGGGACGCGCTGGCCGAGAGCTATGGTCGTCGAAAAATGAAAGCGAAATGACGAAATGACCTGGACTTCCCTATTTATAGTGGGACCGAAAAATCCGATGCGTCGCCATGGACCGCTGCGCGTCCATCCCAACTATCGGAGGGGCATCTGTTGGGGTCCCAAAAGTGAGGATCCTCGAAACAATGATTCCGAGTACCCAAATCATCACTTGGTTGAATTTAGGGCCAGCGCATCAGAAATCGCGGCACGAATCACAACACACATTAGACTTAACCAAAAGGTGAGAGACTGGGCCAGTGGTGGACCCCACCGGTCATCATGACCAGAACTCTCCAAATTTGGGAGGGTTATCTCAATTATGGAGAAATAGGAGCAGTGCATCGACATTCATCGCAAGGCGAACCCCACAAGCCCTCCGTTTTGCAAAACCCAATTTTGAGAAGCACGAGTACGTCGGCGCATCGAGAAAATCCACGGCCAGCGCATCATGAAATTCAATCATTTTCAAAAAATGAATTTCAGGACGCACTGCCTCCAGCGCGTCCAGAAAGTCCTCCAGCGCATCAAGAAATTCGGACAGTTTCACGAATTTAATTCCAAGACGCGCTGACCTCCAGCAGCGTCCGGAAATTCGTCCAGCGCATCAAAGAATGCAGGCAGTTTTACGGGATGAATTTCAGGACGCACTTCCCTCAGCGCATCCAATAAATTAGGAATTTTAGGACGCGTTGTCCCTCAGCGCGTCCAATAAATCAGGCACTTTCAGCAATTTCAGGACGCACTGACAGCCAATGCGCCCTAAAAATCAGGATCCCAACTAAGACATTTTTAGACGCGCAGAGTGATTTTCTCGACGCGCCAGCATCTTTTCTCGACGCGCTATACGTGTCGACCTCCAATTGGACGACTTTACCTATAAATACCCCCTCCCACCACCTCATTTGAAGGATTCAGAGAGAGAGAGAGAGATCCGAACCTCTTCACCGGAAAACCTTTTTCCGATCGTCGGAACCCTTTTCTGATCACCGGAACCCCTCACCGGAAATCGCACCTCTGACCATACCAGGTCCGGTGATGAAATAGCTTAAGTCATCATTTTTGGACGCGCTGGCCCCAGCGCATCACAAAAATGATCCAGCGCATCAGGAAAAACCCTCAGCGGATCAAATAAATCATCAACGTAAAACTCATCATTTTTTGACGCACTGGCCCCAGCGCATCACAAAAATGATCCAGCGCATCAGGAAAAACCCTCGGCGGAACAGAAATCAACATCTTGAAACTTATTATTTTCCGACGCACTGGCCCCAGCACATCCAAAAATCATCTAGCGCATTAGTAAAATCAGTCGTCTACAAGACGAAATCATTTTTGGACGCACTGTCCCAACGCATCACAAAATCGTCTGGCACATCGCAAAATGGGCCAGCGGATCAGAAAATTACACATTCCAAAGTGAAGTTAATTTCGGACGCACTGGCCCCAGCGCGTCAGAAAAATAGCCCAGCGCATCACGAAATAGACCATTTTTAACAATTATTTTTAGACGCGCTGGCCCCAGCGCATCAGTAAAAATCAGGCCAGCGGATCGCAAAAATCAGCACCTTTAAACCTTCATTTTATGATGTTTTTGAACCCCATTTGAGTGTTCCGGACGCAACAAAGCAGTTAAATAACTCATCTAAGCCACCCAATGAGCAGAACGCAAACCTTCGGAGTCCGATCTGATCCGACGAGATGAACGGAGTAACTTCTCAACAGGAGGCAGCCAGTGCCCAGAATCATACCTATGTATCATCATCACGTGTATTATCACACTATGACCCGGATTTAGGCCTGGACTAAGCAAAGGGGACTATGGTTAACACGATAAACCATGCCAGGAGAGTTCTAAACTACCATACACGATTTGTTAACGACTGACACTTCAAGAACAGTCGATGCCCTACCCATCCAAACGGCATCCGCTGGTTGAGCTGCGCAGGTACACACAATTGTAGAATGGACTTCCCGAGGTCACCTGTCCCTACATTGACAGGCGTTGGCCCAGAGTCATCCATCTCAGCCATAAACCGTGACAGTCTCAGCCCGGATCTCCAGGTCAAAACATGGGACATAGACATCTGACTCGTACAAAGATGGGTCAGTCCATAACAGAACAAAATAAATACAGGTCTCCGTGACCGTACAAACACAGGTCTCCGTAATCATACAAATACAGGTCTCCGTGACCATACAAATATAGGTCTCCATGACCATACAAATATAGGTCCCTATGACCACACAAACACAGGTCTCCACGACCATGAACTCTGAGACCATAGTCCCCGCTGACTAGTCTTTTGCCTTTTAATCAAGGGTCATCGATCATTCGATGTAATTAAGGGCTCGTGCCAGACCACAGCCTGGAATGTATATGATCTCAGGATCTCTGGAATAAAATTCGCCTTGCGATATCTTTTCTCTTGTGTATTTTTGTGAATGCTTGTGATTATCTATGAGTGTTTCTATTATTCAGAACCTCAGAGCAACAAAACACCACATCTCAGAAGATGTTCCCCGCGGTTCATTTTCTAGTTCTAACAGGGCCTTAGTGAAGCTTTGGGACAGCAAGGTGGTCTCCCTTTGGTGAGTGGTAAAGGTATGGACCACTCTCTTTTCTCTCTTGTCCTTTTCCTTCTTCATTGTCTCTTCTCATGACTCTTTTCTTTTCTCCATGTAGCTATTCCAAAAGGAGTGAAGGTGGGCCCAAGTATTTTTAGCCTTTTTCTAGATCTCCAATCTCTTTTAAAGGTGGTGCATGGAGAAGGACATTACAGGCTTCCATTTCATTCTTTCTTTTCTTCTTTCACACTCCCTTCATGTGTATGTAAAGGGTAATTTTGCCATGTCCATCAAGTGTGCATGGCAAAATATCCTATCTTTCTTCATGGGAGTTGGGCCTCTTTTCATGTGTATCAAATGGGCTCAAAGTGAAGTCATGGCCCTTGGTGTACTTGATGGGCCCAATACTTCATTTTAGGCTCCCTCATGCTTTCTTGCCCTTGTCATTTTTCCTTAAAACTTTTTCTTTTCTTTTCCATCTTCTTTTCAAGGTTTGGGCCCATAGGAGTGGTAGGGCCCACCTCAAGTTTTGGGCTCATGGGGCTCACTCTGGGTGGCCCCATCTTTCTTCACATGTGTATGGACAAAGGTGACTAGCCCATTCTTCACTTGGATCTTCAAGTGGGCTAGATTTCTTAATTGGGCCCTTGTGGTCAAGTAGCCCAAATCTTCTACCATTTCTTGATTATGATGTACATCCTTGTTCACAAAGTGTGGTGGGTTCCTTAGAATTTTTCCATATGGATGGGCTTTTGGGCCCTAATTGAAACTTGGATTTCTTTGGACCATGTGTGCACCACTACACTTTGTTCATGTAGGATTTTTTCCTTTCATGCTTTTTCTTTTTATGGATGGAGGACTTGAGTTACTTGATCATCTACAAGTCCCATGAGTGAGTTGTTTCAACAATCTCACTAAGTTCAAATGGTTTTTTTCTTGTGGTAGGAAAGTGGTTTCCAAAAGTTTCCTTTAATGTTATTAATCTCAAATGGATGATTCCTCTTCAAGTGAGCTATCCATGCAACTATAGCTCCTTGAACTTCTCTTGGGGTGTTTGGTGGGTCATCCACCATCATTCTCAAAGATGAGTGATTTTTTTTGTGAGAAAGAATGATACCCATAAGTTGCCCAATTTTGTCCCCTACTTTGGGCATTTTGGATTTTGATCTTCAAGTGGGCTATGTATATCATTCTTAGCCATTTTCATGATGGTTGGGTGACTCATCAAGCCATGCCCTCTTGTGCTCAAATGGTCCCCCTTTTTTGTAAAGAAATTAGTGCACATAAGTTGCCCAAACTTGTCCTTTCATGGGCATTTCCAACTTTGATTCTTCATTTGGGCTATGTGCATCAAATCTTTTATCATTAGCTTCTTTGATTCATATGTTTGTGGGTAGACCGCCATGTTGTACTCTCATTGTCAAAACTTTCATCAAGATGATGCACATAGGGGTGTCCATGGTTAACCCATTGAATGGGTCCTCATGTTCTTCAAGTGGGCAATGTGCTCCCTTCAATCTATTGAGATGAGGCATTTGGGTTGCTCTTGGGGGCCCATTTCCTTCCTATTCCCCACTTGTCCATGTACATGTGTAAAAAGATGGAAACATCTTAAATGAGAATCATGGCCTTGGTATAAAAAGTGGATCAATCCTTGGCCACATATGGACTTTGAAGAGGGACTTCTCATGTGAAGTAGGATTCTTATCCCTTGTTGATCTCATGGCACTTGAGTTCATTTGTTGTCCAAAGTGTGTCCTTGGATGATGGACTTTCCTTGCCTAAGACCTGACATGCAAACTTCTTTAAGGTGAGCCTTGCTTTCTTCAATGGGCCCAACACATATCCTAGGTAACACATGAAGTTGGACTTTGGATTTTGTATCTGAATGCGAGTTCAATCCCATGGGTTTCCTGGATGATAATTTGGATTTTAACAGGTAAAGGATAGGGACTTACCTTGCCAAGCTTGTAGGATTCAATGGCGGATGGTACAAGAGGACGTCGGGTGATTGATGAGGATGATCCAGCCTTCATTATCCGCCGAGGGGCCCATATGTGTTCCTTGGCTCAGGAGCACCAACCTCTTCCCTCCATCAAGGGTCGAGGTACCAGAGATCATTGGGATAACTGGGTGAAACACCCATAGCCTTTGCTTGAACGGGTTCTGGCTGACACTCCTTTTGCTTGCCTCCTTACCTTGCGCTCCATAATAACAGTGCCAATCGCATGTTGCTTGCGGCTCTTTGCGAGAGGTGGCGGGATGAGACCCACACCTTTCAACTCCCTTGTGGCGAGTGGGGAATAACTCCCCTGGATATATATGTGCAAATCGGCTTTCCATTTCATGGGACAGTTGTTCCCCAGGTTGGCTCTCTTGCTCCCATCACTTCCACTAACTAGCTACGGCTTGTCGGTGACGTCCCACCTGAAGATGAATTCCAGGGCCATCAAGTAAAAATGCGATGGTTCTACAACACCTTTGCAACCGTCACCCCTACTACCGAGCTAGAGGCCCTCCACAAAGCACGAGCCATGATTGCTTACGCCTTTGGGTCCTTCCTTTTCTGTCACGGGAACGAGAGGATCGATCCTAAATTTCTTCGTTTAGTTGAGGATCTTCACCATCCCTACAATTGGAACGGGGCTATCTTGACTCATGTTTTCCAGAGTTTGGATAAGACCTATCGGAATAGCCGGTCCTTCACAGGTTTATGGCCTGTCGTAGAGGTATTCTTTTTAACCTTCCCTGGAGACATTTGCCTTCTTTCTTTCTCTGACCGTTATGTGTGCCCTTGCCCAGACTTGCTTTTATGACCATCTTGCCCACCTCGCACTGAGGATACGGGATGACATTGAGCCGCCTTTGTATCGCCACATGTACTGGCATCAACAAAATCGTCAGCGGAACTCTCGAGTCTCTGGGGACAACTGGCTTGCTGACATAGACGGATTGACCGTTGAAGATGTAAGTATCTTGCTTTCCTTATCCCTTATGCTGCACTGTAACTGATCATGATGACCTCATTTGATGTAGCTTGCTCGGATGCCGTATGCCAACTTTCCTCTCTACTACACCCCTCAGCGTGTGGAGGCATATGATTCTTCATGCCTCTGGATCATGCTTTCTGACGCTGAATCATTTCAGTGGTATTTGGGTGAGAGGCTGCTTCGACAGATTACCGGGGTGGCTTGAGTCCCTTGTTCTGCACCTCCTCCGGCTGCTCAGATCCCAGCTGATGAGATAACTGATGCTCTTGTGGGCCAGCTCGAGTTTCATTTCACCATCCCGGATCGCGACTATGACGAGTGGTACTTGTTGTACGGCCAGGAGCCTCTGCTTCCTCCGCTCTTGTTCCTGGGGGCCGTCGCAGATACGCTGGAGGCTCAGTGACAGCTCCTTTGATGGATCTTCATCGTCGAGAGAGGGACGAGAGGAGGGATGACGACGACTATGTGGGTGACCTGTAGCCTTCTTCTGTGAGGGTGTATTCAACTTGCTTGATGTATGTCTTTTCTACTTTTTTTCTTTTTTCTGTATCAAAATCCTCTGAATGAATATATAACCTCAATTCTTCTTAAATTACTTGATGATGCCTGGATGCTTTGATTCTTGACTTTTCCTTTGATACTTTATGGAAGATAAGATCCCTCAACTGCATGGATGACGACTTGACTGGTTCAGATTGCTTGAGTTGGCCCTATGGCCCTTTTCGGACTTCAGCTTTGTTTTGAACCACCTTTCCTTGATGTTTTGTGAAGCTAAGAAGGCTTTTCATGGTGTGGATGATAACTTGAACGGTTCAGGATTGCTTGATTTGGCCCTGTGGGCCTATTTGATGATCAGATCTCAGATTCTGGCCCTCCTTTTGGTGATCAAACCCTTGATCTTGCCATTTTATGACTCATGTGAGCTCTTCCATGGTTTAGATCATGATGATCTAGCCCTTGGATGTCTCAGATCGCTTGTGGGCCTCTCTTGATCGATTTTCCTTCCCTTTGACTTGATCATACCCATTCTGGCCGCAGTACTTCATGATTGGACAAGTGGGGTATCTTCCAAATGATTCTGATCAACGTCAAACGAAATCTGGAGTGGATTGGAGCCTTGGGCGGCCCTCAGGGTGCCATCTGCTGATGTGGATTGTCAGTCTCACCTACCAACGACCATGGAGCCAATCCCACGGAGAGAGAGGGAGCGCATCCGTACGGGGGGCCCACAGAGGGCGGCCCAGGACTCGCCTCTTGTGCGACCTGGGCTGGCTCGTGCTCGGACATTCTTCACAGGCCACTGTCCTTGTCCCCATATTCCCTGCACGTCTAGGTTTGATTGTAACCATGAATCTTTTCTTTGTCTCATCTTCCTTTCTCCTTTTGTCTTCTTCTTGGTTTGTCTTTTCTCAAGCAATGGATGATGGAGATTTAGGGGCTGTGGGGGCTATCCATGGTGGGTCCCACACTTCAGAAAGTGTTGAAGGCTTTAATGATGGAGAGATCTCTTTAATGGGTGGTAGAGATGGAGCATTGAATGAGGGCATTGATGGGGATTTAAGGATGGTGGTTGGAAGAGCTTTGAATGGTCCCATTAATGGCAGCCATGCTGAAATTTCTGATTTGAATGGGGCCTTCATTACGGGAGGAATGGATGGTATGGATGAGATGGGGAGATGGGACATAGGTGAGGTTATGCATCCCTTGAGTGTGGGCCACTTGGATGATGTGATTGATGGTGGTGATGGGGGTATGATGGACATAGATGGGCTGATCTCATGCCTGGATGGTATGAATGGTTCAGATGATACCTTTGATGGTTTGGCTGCTCTTGATAATGGCCGAGATGTGCGGCATACTTGTTTGGGTGGACTTGATGTGATCATTGATGATGTCCCCCTGATGATGGACGGTGTGGATGCCTCGATGATCCCTTTGATTGGTCGGGATGATGATTGGATTCACGACTTTATGTTGGAGAGGGCCACAGGTCCAGATCTGACAGTGGATTCTTCGATCGGGGTTGCCGGGACTCTCCTTGATAGTTCAGATGCATTTTTCGACGGTCAGATTGGTCAGGGTGCCACGATGTGAGGTGTGATTTTTGCTGATAGTCCTTTTGATGGAGAGTATCGTCCTTCTCCTGATCGTCGGTCCTTTGCGCACTCTGTTCATGAGGTGGGCGAGTCTTCTCATGCGGCTGAGGTCGTGACAGTTTCAGACAGTGATGTGACTATATCAGACATAGCCGTTACTGGGCGCAGGTCAGGGGCTGTTGAGTCTGCAGAGGTTCCAGATTTTCCTTCTCCTTCGCCCGTTGATCTTCCGATCCTCGACGAGCTGTCATTGATTTTTGGGCCTTTTGTTCTGAAGGGGGTACCCGTGAGGACTTGTCAGCTGCTTCCTCGTTCTTCTTGCTCGCCACGACTGCTTGCTTGGCTTGACAGCTTGTCAGCTTATGAGATTGGAGATTTGGAGTCCTATGGCTTTAGCAGTCTGATCCATATGGCTAGAGTTGACATTGACTCGAGGATGCTCGGAGCTGCATTGATTGACTGGGTCCCTTTGTTGAATCTGTTTGCGTTCAACATGGAGATGGGACCCTCTTTGGAGGAGCTTGCGCGCTTGATCGGCCTTCCTTGGGATTATACTCAGTATTCTTCGCCGAAGACATTGCCGAAGACTGCCACACCGCAGAACTGGTTCGGGATCCCTTATCTGGTTCAGCTTGCATCTGCCGGCCAGGATGCTGTAGTGTTCTCCTTGGACTTGTTGTATGATCTTTTTTTGGGTCCTCGGAGTGTGGCCGGTTCTATTCTTGCTCGGATGCACTGATGTTCTGCTTGATAGCTAAGGTGCTATTCTCGGGATGGCGCAGGTCTCAGACCCCTTTACTTTTTGAGGTGATGAGCCGAGTTATCCAACGTCAGGGGATCATTTCTCTCGTCCTGGCTGAGCTGTTTAATGGGCTGACTGACTGTGCCCTGGGCCGCACTCGTGTCCTTCGCGGCTGCTGTGCATTTCTTCAGGTATCTTTTCTGCGCCTTTCTTTTCTTGCTTTTTTAGGAATTGCTTTGCTCTAGCTGAACTTCTTTTCCTTCTTGTGATCAGGTCTGGCTATGGGAGCGTCTTTCGCTAACTGTTCCTATACCATTTCCTGGCACCCGTCACCTAGACCTTATGCGACACATCATGGAATTTCTTCCTCATACGGCTAGGATGAGTGAGCCCTTGTATCACAGGATGTTTGCTGAACTTCGTGACTGGAATGTTCGTTGGGAGTCATCTTGGCTTTCACTTCCTCCAGTGCTTTGCGATGCGCACTGCCTTCCTCTGATGTTGGTAGGCTTTCGATCTTACTTTTCTTATCATCCTATCCGGTTCCTGTGGCAGTTTGGGTACAAGCAGGATGTTTCTCTTTTTGCTTTCACGGGTATCGGGCGTCGAGCACTTCCATCTAGAACCTCTGACTTTAGGACTCGGGTCGATGGATCCTGGGCGAGTTACTTGACTGCCGATTTGCTTGGTTTTGAGCTGCGGGCTTTTTCGATGGCAACCGCCCCATATCAGTACTGGGTTGCTGAGCAGTCTCTGTATCGACGTATCCCTTGCTGACAGCAGACTGCTGATGATGATGAGCAGGATATCCTTGGAGATGCCGGCTCTTCATCTGGTTCATATGATCCCTTTGAGGAGCGCCCATTCATCGATCCTGGTTTCCTTTTGGCCACTCATGGCCATTTGCTGTCTGAGATTTTCGCACATCGGTATCATTGTGAGATGATGTCGAGGAGATTGGCTATCGATCAGAGGTTATCTGATGAGGAGAGCGATCCGCAGCCTTGAGCGCGATGAGGTACATTACCTGCGTATGGAGGTGAGCAGGTTGAGAGCAAGACTATTTCATTATGAGTCAGAGGACTTACCTGATATGGCCGAGGAGGAGGGTAGAGATTGATTGTATTGGCCACCTGCACATTCCTTTTGGCATAGTACATGATTGATGATGATGCATTTTTTTGTATTTTTTGAAAAAGATGACATGATATATGTAAAAGAAATATGCTGCATTTAATGAAAAAAGGGAAAACTATTTGAAAATCTATTGCGCCATGAGTTGCCTTGTGAGTGTGTGTTTGGATTTTGTGTCGAGATATAGGAATCAGAACTGGGGCTCGGCCAATGCTTTGACCGATGTCTCGAGATTTAATTTGTGTGCTCCTTTGGTTCCCTAAAGGTGTAGGCAATGGAAACTGTTGGTTCTTGAGATTGTCAGAGTTTGTATAGTTCTTCGTTCCTGACTGTACTTCTTCTTGTTCTTGAACTGTGACTGCTTGAACCAATTTGGACTGTCTGATTTCTTGGTACCTGCACTTTTCATTTTTCTTTTCCTATTTAAGTCATTTTTGCCTGCAGCGCTCTTTCGAGTTTTCACTACAGCCGGCCTTTTCCTGTCATTTTTGCCCGTGGCGCCCTTTCGGGTTTTCACCACGTCCCGGGTGTTTGATCTTACCTGCCCCTTGGCAGCTATACTGTTTTTACCCTCGGCGCCCTTTCGGATTTTCACCAAGTCCGCCGTATGCCCACTGTTTTTACTCGGAGCGCCCTTTCGGGTTTTCACTCCGCCCTCTTTGTTTAGGCACACATTTTCTTTTTCTTCTTTTTTCTTTTTCTGAATCTTTGGATAACTGCGGTGGCTAGAGGTCGGGAATCTGTCGTTGCAGGCCAATGACAGTCTTTCAGCCCTTATCCTGAGTTACCATGATAGAGCTGTCGGTCTTAGCTACAGACCCTTCTGAGATGAATGAATGAACGACTATATTTCTTCTTGGGTTGATTTTTCTCAGGTGCCTTGATTTGGCTTCCCTTTTTCTCTCTCTTCTTTTTTTCTCTCTCCCCCCCTTTTTTATTCTTTTCTTTGTATTCTTTTTCTCCTTTTTTTTGTCTTTTCCTTCTCTTTGAATCCCCTTATTTGAAACACTTGTTGGTGGACGGAAATGATTTCTCAGAGGTTTTAGCTTTGACCTCTTGACTTCAACTCTATTAATGTAACTCTTGATAAGGTCAGAATGACTTACCCGTGAAAGATCTTCACTTTGTCGACGTTGATTGGCTCAGGAAGATCCACCCCTCTCATGATGGTGAGTCTGAGGGCGCCTCCTGGAAGTACTTCTCTAATGATCAGCGGCCCATCCCACGAGGGTTTGAACTTTCCTCTGGGATTCGGAAGGTGCGACGGTAGAATCTTCTTCATGACCATGTCGCCTACCTTGAAACTTTTTTTTTGAACTCTCTTGTTGTAAGCCCGAGCGATCCTTTTCTGATAACACTGAGAATGACTTAGCGCACGCATGCGCTTTTCATCTGCTAACTGCAACTGATCGAATCTGGCCCGTTGCCATTCTCCTTCTTCAACTCCGCTTTCTAGTAACACCCGTAGTGATGGTATTTCCACCTCGACTGGCAGAACTGCTTCCATTCCATAAGTAAGCTCAAAAGGAGTAATGTCTGTAGTAGACCGTACAGACGTTCGATAGGCCCAAAGTGCATATGGGAGCATATCTGACCAATCTCGATAGGTCACGGCCATCTTCTCGAGTATCCTGACGATTGTCTTATTTACGGCTTCTACCCCACCATTCATCTGAGGACGGTAGGGGCTTGATCGATGACGTTGAATCTTGAATTTGCTGAGGAAGTCATCCATCTTCTTGTTGACGAACAGGGTCTCATTATCTGTGATGATAGCATTGGGGATTCCATACCGGCATATGATGTTGTTTTTCATGAATTTGATCACCTGGGATGCAGCAATCGTGGTGTAGGAGGCTGCTTCTACCCACTTAGTGAAGTAGTCGATTGCCACAATTATATACTCATGACCTTTGATGCTTTGGGACTAATCTTGCCGATGATGTCGAGTCCCCACATCATATGGGGCCATATAGGTAAGTCGGTTCCTCTTCTCCTCCCCGCTTAGAATCCTATGCCCTAGAAGGGATTATCTTCTTTTTCATGTATAAGTCATGCACGAATTGTTGGGAAAACTGGCAGCAGAAGCGGAAGCCGAAATGCATAGAGCAATCCGAGATCAAACAGGTAAACAAGATGAAAGCAATCCACACACAAGCATTCACCACAAGAGAATCCCAATTTACATGGAAAAACTCCTCAACGGGTAAAAACCACAGCACAAAGCGATCCACTGTGAATAACAAAAGATTATAGAGATTGACAAGCCCACAAACAAGGAATAAACAAAGAAAACCCCAAGTTCTCTCTCACACACACCTCTCCTCTCTTCCTAACACGATAAGGAAACCTTGGACACCTTAGAATTCCTTGTAAGTCCGGATTACAACTCCTTAGATAAGCAAAACACCGAAATTAGAAACATCTTATGCAGTACTGCGAGCTGTGCAAGAAAACCGCGCGCACAACCGACCGGTCGACCAGCGCACAAAACAGTCCAGGGAGATCCACGCCATTGCTGCCTCACTGTTGACCGGTCGAAGCCCCCCGCAGACCGGTCAGCCTACCAGTCTAGGGTCACACAGATTGTCCTTCTTCAGCCTCCTTGTGCATCTAGGTTACACAACCAAACTGGTCGCCCGACCGGCCTAAGCACCCAATATGTGTACAGTTTGAACACGAATCACTATTTTTTCAAACTTTGAAAATGGATTTAAGGATTTACAATGGCCCACCAGATTTGAAATAATTACTGCTTGATGTGATATATTGGACACTTTGTTCAAAGAGCATATTCATTTATCTAAAGAAACGAAGAGAAAAATACTCACGTCCAACAAGTTGGATAATAAGCTTCCAACCTATTACATGTGAACATCATCCACACCATCAATAGGTTGGCCCTACACTAAGTATTGCTTTGTACAAAAATCAGCACCATCTACTCATCAAGTGGGCTACACCGTAGAAACTGGTGTATAGTTGTTGATAAATAACAAAATACAAGTGTGATGTCGATCTGCTTAATAAGTGCATGGGGCTGATTTTTACGCAAGGCCATCCTCATGGTAGGGCTAACCTTTTGGACAGGTTGGATGTGATCAGATGCACACCAGATTTTGAAGGTAGGTGGACAACAAATGCTCACATTCAACTGGTTGGATGCTAAGCTACTATACACCTAATGGATAACTACCAACTTATCATATGCTTGCCGCATCCACCCCATCCAATAAGTTGGGCCCAAAATTTAGCCGGTCCACTCATCAGGTGGACCACACCAAGAAATGAGTCTGCAATTTGGGTTACCTTCAATCTGTCAGTATGATATAATGAAGTTTTGATTACTGACATTGATCGTGAATAAGCAGTGTTGGTCAATCGACTTCAAAGCAGACAGATTTGAAACAAATGGTATCCATCGATTGATTCTTTTAATGTGAACGTGCACCTTGAAAATTTGTTTGATCATATCTGTGGTGCTGATAGAATATGACTACTTTGGTGCCCTTACTTGACATTGTAGGCGCCATTATCCAACATTGTAGGCTAGTCCTCACCGTCTAGAGATGGGACTTAATATTTCAAACTATGGGTTGTCACCAATTTTATAAAATGGATGTTAAGAATTCTGCCTTTCATCATTAGATGCTCCGGGAAGCGTGCATTTGACTCTTGGTGTAACTCTTGGTTTACACCATATGCATACTTGGTTCACACAATGTGCATATTCATACATGTCCCATTTGGTCCTATGGGTTGCCACCAAAGATAGCGGCCTTTGGCTGGTTGGCTGGCAGAAATAGAATCTTTAATTATAGACAATCTCAGAGCTAAAGAGACAGCGGATCATCTTTGCATCCATTGCCACTTTTCGTATGGCATTTGGTGGAGCATGCTTAGAGTAGCAGGGGTTTCTTGGGTTATACCTTCTTCCATTGAGTCCCTTTTCAGCAGTTGGCATGTGGAGCCAAGTGGTGCTTTGGGGAAGAAGAAGTAGCGCATTTTTCTGTTGGCAGTCATTTAGGTTGTTTGGACCGAGCGAAACAACTATTGCTTTAGAAGTTTAGCTGTTTTTATTGCTGGGTCTTCTCAAGAGTGCTGGTGCTCCTTAGAGATTGGCCTCCTTGGTCTTTTAGGAGCCGGTTCTGGGGGATTTGTGTGTGTGGGTAAGCCTAGTCTGTGATTCTCTTTTTGTTCTCTTTCAACAATAAAGTATCATCTTTTAAAAAAATCAATTAGTTATAAAGGATACAATATCCATGCAAACAATTCACATGGATGAAATTCGAATCCTTCATCTGTTGGATCTAATGTAGAACAAGAGCTCCCTTGATGAAGGGCATAGATCAAGCACATTCCTATCATACATGGACTGAAAAAAGTGCAAAAATTCAACATATTTCGATCGTTCGACAGATTTTCTAGCAGCTCTGGTCGGTTGCCCGAAACTTAGCAAGATTGCAGACTTAATCTCTGGACGTTTTGCAACCAGCTTTGGTCACCCGGTGATTTCTCAACGGCTCGGTCAGTTACCCAAAATTCAACCAGATTGCAGACAATCTCTGGGCAGATTTGGACAGTTTCGGTCACCAGACGGTTTCCTGATAGCTCGAGTCGGTCACTTGACCGGGCTCGACGATCTTGCGCGAACTTGCGTGATTTTTCGCAATTTCTTTCTTTTTTTAACTATGACTTTTTTGTTATGATTTATGACTTTTTTTAGGCTATATAAGCCCCTTTAAAGTAGTTATTAATCATCTCTCTTTTATTATTAATCGAAATTTTAATTTATTTCGAGTTTCTTCTTATGAATTCAAGATTTTCCTCGTGGATTCGAGGAAGCTCTCTTAAGGAGTTTAGGGAGTTCCATGGATTCGGATTACTTATCCTCTAAGGAAGATGGTGATCGACCTCACCATGTCCCCCCTGTATCAGCCATGCAACGGAGAAGTCGTAGAATAAAAATCATCTCCCTTGTTAAGCCTTTTGATGGAAAAGGCTCCTGGAGATTGCAATTCAGCGGTTAGAAACGTCCAATGGTCAAGCCAGATGTGTTAGAGTATCTTGATATGCATTGATACACTATCCTCTAGCTGCTCAAGCTTTTAGAAAAAGTGATTATTTAACATGGTGTTAGAGCCGTAGGTCTAAGTGTTAGAATCTCTAGAGCAAGAAATATGTTTTGATAATATTCTCTGCTATAGGGTTTAGGAAAATCAAGTCTAGCATAGGGATGGAAAATCAAGCACGGTTTATATATGGTTTATATATATTTTGTAAAGTTACACCCCACACGTGTGAGGAGTGTTAAAGTCCCCTGACGTAGATTGATACACCATCCTCTAAGACGAGATAGGAAACTTCTCGATGGATGGAGAGGATCAGGAGAGGATCATTGTATCATTTTCGGAGCATAGCCTATCCATGGTAAGGTCCAAACCGAATAGATGAACAGTGTAAATCTCACACATGTGTACTGCACGTACGGATATTTGTTGCTTAGATAATTTTTCTTAGCATTGGATTCCTTGGATAAAAGACTGATAAAAGGTCAATGTTTGAACATGCATTGGAACCTGGTCACAATGTGGACATATCATGCACGCACAAGGGAGGTTTGCTAAGTTCCCACGTGTATATAGCCCATCCATTCGTACGCACAAGGGAGGTTTGCTAAGTTCCCACGTGTATATAGTCCATCCATTCGCAGGCACACGTGGCAGTATGACAAACGTGTTCAAGATCCAGGCTTCTATCCTGTGGCCTCACAATCAGGTGGTTTCCCTCAGGCGGGCCAGTGTGTGGATGGATAGAGAAAAGCGCTTCAACCACAGTTTAGTACACAAAATCTCGACTCGTTAGAAACCCAGTCGGGTTTAGTCGACTCGAAAACTAAGGTGAGTTTCTCCAAAACTCACATCAGTTTTTCTAAGTGTGCGTGTGTGTTTTTTTTTTTAATATTTAAAAGTCCAAATAATATATAAATAATGTCGAGTTGTGTCTAGTCCAGTGAAGTTTTGTCAAGTTGAGTCGAATTTTTATACTTTTGACTGAGTCGTGAGTAGATTGAGTATTTCTGATAGTGCTCTCAATGGGTCGGATTTTAATTGGATCTAGTTGGATCCAGCTCCAAGTCCCCATATATCTGTAGACGGATTTGGATCCAACTCGGATCCAAAAGGTGATATCCATTTCTGATCCATTTATAAATTGTTAGATCTATTTCCGATCCAAAATCCATATAATCATCGGATTCAAGTCGAATCTAGGTCCAAATCCACCCTCATTACAAATCTAAAAAAATATATAATATAATATATTTAATTTAGTAGAAAAATGATACAAATCCCACTATTTACTGTGGTATAGTCGACCTAAGAGTGACATGTCTCAAAATTGAGACATGGCCTAAAATAATATGGAAAAAGGATGGCCAGCATTAATATAACATATACAATAAGGTGACAATGAGTTTGATCTTAATTGGATTCAGATCAAACTTAGATATGTTCCTGTGAATCCAAATCCAGTCTATTTAAGTAATTAGACCTATTTTAAGATCCAAATCCACATTATACGGATTCGGAGCAAATCGAATCTCGGATCTGGCCTGCTCCATTGAGAGCCCAAATTTCTGGAGTCTGGGTGAAATCTGGTTGAGTTGAGCTGACTCTGCGAGTCCACTCAAAGTTTTATTTTCTCTAATTTTTAAACTATGGTTTTAGCTGTTGGCTTGTTTCATTCAGTGTGGTCCAAGGTGGTAACTAGCTTGCTTTTCATATGGTAATCTCATCATCTCAGATCTCACATACGTGTTCCACATTAGCACATGTGATAACATCTAGATCAACAGTTCTGCACACGTGCCAGGGCTAAGAAAATCTCTCCTCCCATGCAATAGCTTTCCAAGCTTTATTTTTTACAATGCATGGCAAGATCTTACAACGATAAGTGGTAATAAGAAAGCTAATGAGTTTTAACTGTAAAGTCCTTGGAATAATTGCAGACAAGTTCTTCTGTAGATCCTGTCCATTAAAATCCTAAACTAACAAATGGGCCCCACCATCAAAATCATGCAGATAAGCATGATTTAGGAATCTGTCCTCTTTTTTGAATAATGGGCTGGAATGTTTGTTACCTTTGAGGAAAGCTCAAGGAGAGAGAAAAAAGGGAGGGAATGGTAATGATGATGATGAGTAGGATGGAGATGGGAGTTGAGATGGTGGTGGTCAAACCATGACCATGCATTATTGATTGGGAAGCAATGAGCTGGTCTATGTACTTAAAACAGTTTAAGCTACCTTTTTTGCATGACCAGAAAGAGGGGGTCCCACATAGGTGGGCCACCCATTTCACCCAAATCATTTCAATGGTCAGGCTGAAAAGCCTGAAACGTGTGTTTGATACAGACCATTAAGTTGTGGCAACTCATCCCAGTCTGAACCATTGGGCACCATTGTGGATGGTGCAATGTCAGTGACCCACCATTTCGTTGGATCAATGGCCATGAGGCCTCTTCATCCTGACCATTCATGGTGGAGAGCTGGGTAATCATCACCATGATCAGCTGATCAAGAACTTTAAACTCATTTTTATATATTATTATAAATACTATTTATCTTTTAAAATCCATTTTAAACCATTCAAATCAAAGATTTAATTACTGTTTAACATCTAAGGTGGGACCAACAATTTGAACGGTTTGGATCAGCATAGCTGTATGCTATACATACGCGTGTAGGGTGGATAAATTACCTAGATTTAGGAAAGGGGGGATTACAGCCCTGTGCATAAACTGCAGAGCCCACGGTTATGGATCTCAAATGCTAATCAGATGGGAACCTCTATGGATGTTGCTGCCTAAAATCAACCAATCTGGAATATGTTGGGGGCCCATCATATGAATGGTATGGATCTCACCAAAACAGGACCCCACTTGCACAAAGCATATGCATCACAACCATGTAATATAATGCCTCATTCAAAAAAGCTGTGGCAAACTCACACTATGGTCTGATCCAATTCAAATAAAATCATTGCCTTGAACTTACATTTCGCTCCATTTGCAAAAATCTTCAAATGTGGCCAAAAGGAGCAGTTTCAAAGATTCAAACTTCTTGTTACAGAGAGTGGTGGGTCCCACCATGATGACCTTCATGATATCTCCAATCTCCCCACTATCAGCTACTAAAACCAAAACTAATAAACCTTCCCTCTCTTTTTTCTTTTCTTTTTTTCCACAATGCCAATTCCTCTCTTTCTTCATGCAAAATCTTTACATGATTTTCTACCAAGAACAAAAGCTAAGTATCAGTCCAAGCAGCAAACAGTGGCATGTGGGCCATGGAGATTGCTGGCCTGATCGGGGCTGATGGAATCCACGAACCCATGGGAGTAGTACCCACGAATTTAGCAGGTGCCGGCTTCGAAAACAGCATCGAAAGGCCCGTCTTATCTGGGCTTCCTTCTCTGGAGCTGCTCAAGCTGGTCACCAATGAGGACGAGTTCGATAAATGGGCTGCCGCCATTTTGGCAGAATCATCAATCCCGTCCGCCACCGAACTCACCGTATCTATGCCGATAAGATCATGTAGAGCTGCTGAGAAAGACGGGGTTCTGTAATTCTTGGTGTTGATTGGTTTCTGATCCATTGTTTCGACAGTCTGCAGATGCTGTGGGGAGGACTCATAGACCATCCTCCAATCCGAACCCACATTGTTTTCATCAGTTAGATTGGCTTCCCCACTGCTGTTTTGGGTGGATGGTTGGAGGTCGACAGCCTCGTGAGTAGCTTCAATCTCTTTGTTTCTCTTGGCGAGCTCGCCTGCGAGAAGAGTGCTGCTTGATGTGATCCGCTCGACGTCATACCTCGATATGTCGAAGTTGGTGACTGCATTAACTCCACGGAATTTTATCGCGGCAATGTCGTAGGCTTCAGCTGCTTCCTCTTGGGTGCCTGAAATTACAATTAATCCCATGAGAACTTGGAGCGTCTTATAATCAATATCGCTGAACCAAGGAACCGTGCAATGTTTTATTGTGGGGGCCCACCTTTTAGTGACCCAAATCATTCATGATGTGGGCCCCATTAGCCTATCCAAGATGTGTCCCAAAATCTCCATAATCAGATTGAACCCCACTACATGGAAGATCCATTCTAATAATCTGTTTTCATTAGATGGGTAGCATCAACTGTCCCATGATGGCCAGCCAGATCTATGGTTTGTATTACCGAAAGTGAACTCTATCTGATTACCCCAAAAATCTCCCTAATAGGACTGTCCAACTGTTAAATTCAGACCATTGATTTGTAAGTGTCCATTTGCACTCGATGACCATGGAAATCCAATTGGGGTAGAGATTTAAGGCACTGTTCATCCCATGAAGGACCCAACCAAATCAATGGTTCAAAAACGCCAGTTTCTTTAAATCGAGCATTGTATTAAGATAACTAAAAAAGGCTTAATGAAAGCATAGATTGCAGATTAACAGTCTTTAAGTGCTTGAGAAAACTCCTCTTCTTTTCCTCATTTTTTTATTAGTTCTTTTAATCCGTTGAATGTATTAGAATCAGTCTACCAAGAGCTTAGGAGAGTCTGAAAAACCAGCCTTACAAAAGGCTCAAGAGTTCATGAAAACCAGCCTTTTAAAAGCACAGCCACTGCTGAGGAAAAAAAGCGAAATAAATAAATAAATAAAAAGAAACAAAAGGGAAAAAAAAAAAAAAAAAAACAGCCTTATATGAGTTTGACTGCCAGAAAAATCAGCCTAGTGAAGGAGCTGAAAGCACCTGAAATTTCAATCTCAATAGCTTTTGAATAAGATGTATATAGTATTCAAAGATCGCATAAATATTGTAATAAACACCCAAAATCTCATTATCAATTCCAAGGAATTTAAATGTCGGAAGGACTTACTGAAGGTTCCAAGGTAAAGATCTTTGTTTCCTGCAACCCGACCGATCCGTGCTTGCCATCTCCCATGTTGATGATGCCTGGAGATTGAAAAAAAAAACAGTGGTTTAAGGAAGGATAATTAGTTATATCAGATTATTATCACAAGTGGGGCCCACATATAAGTAACAATAGTTGTTGGTATGGGGTGGTCCAGGTAGACTGGTAATCTAACCAATCTGATAATAATCTACCCAAAAGATCAGTGCCTATGATTACAGTAAATGGTCCACATTAAAGGTGGTCCATTCGGACGGTTAGGATAATCTAATGGGAGAGGCTTTTGTGGTACATCCCATTAACCATTGATCGCCCAATGGTGGGGACCCGCATTCTAAAATTTATTGATCAGACATTGTACATTTCCTCTTTAAGAAACACCAAAAAAAAAAAAATCTATTTCTCCATGGAGGATTTGATTGTCCAATAACAGAGAAAAAACAGAATGACCTTGTAACTCCTCGATACATGGAAGCACCTCTTGAAAATCCGCTGCTTTTCCTGCAAGAAGAGAAATCAAAGGTTAAGATAAGATCTGCTGGAAAAAAAAAAAAAAAAAGGAAAAAAAGCTGTCTTTGTAAGAGACCGCCGGAATACCTTCTCAAATGAGCAACATACTCCTGCCTACTCATGTTCTTCATTTCCTCAAGTTCTTCGCGATAGTTATCCAACTGCATCATCCCAATTCCAATGCCGAATGTCACGAAACAAACGAATCAAAATCTCAAATTTTCAGATTCAATCGCTACCCAAACATACCGGGAAGTTGATATGAGTCGCTGGTCCCCAGTACTTGAGAGCAGCCAAGTCGTAAGCTCTTGCAGCTTTGTCTTCCATATCATAACCACCTAAAATAACAAAAATTGCAGTGTTAGGAGAGAGAAGAAGATTCTGATTAGAGTAATCGAAGAATTTTTTCACGAATTCAGGCATACCAAGATAAACTGAAAGGCATTTGGATTGCAATGACATTCCCCCCAACAAACAAAGAACATGCCAAATCACAAAGGATACAAAAATAATAAATGGTCAGTCAAACAAGCCCAATCAAGTAAAAAAATGCAATAGCAATAAAAAAACATTAACTTCCAAAGAGATACTTGAAATGGGAACTCTCTCTCTCTCTCTCTCCACCAACCTTGTCTTCCTTTTCTTGTCTGCCCTTCTTTCTTACAGCTGTTATCCCACAGATGAGCTTCATATCTACCAGTCCATCTATGCCTAATAGACAAAAAAGGGGAAAAATCACAAGCTTAGAAACACCATAATAAGCAACAATGTAGAGAGAGAGAAAGCAAAACAAATGTATGATAAAAACCAAGAAACCCAAGTGAAAAAGAAAGAAAAACAAGAAAACCAACATCAATGAAAGCAATAGGAGTAAGAAAAACAAATCAAAACAGAACCCAAAATAAAAGCACAAACAGCAACATCAAAGGAAGATAACAAAACCCAAGAAACCAAGAAACAAAGACAGCTGATGCTTTTTTCACCTTGTAACACCTCTATACTGAGATGTCCTTTGCCCAAATGTATCAATGGACTTCCTATGGACAGGCTGCTTCTGGCCCATCTTCCCACTCCCTCTCTTCTTCCCATCTAAGGCCACGCACTCAGGCCCACCAGTTGTGATTTGCTGCTGTTGGGGCGCTGTCACACAGCTAGACTGAGATCCAGGGCTCATAGACAAGCTCAATGACTGCAAATCCCCATAGCCCATTGCACTCAAAGGCCCAGACCCACCTCCATCATCCTCCAATGCAGGGTTTGTACCGTAATGCCTGGCCACCCAGCTCTTCAGGCCTGGAATCCCATCTCCTGCCATTTGGGGGAGCTGCAAGCTGCAGTCTGAAAGACGAGGGTCTTTGGATTCCTCATCCAATGGTGTTTGGTACATCTCAGGCTGGAAGTATGGGTGGTGTTCCTGCATTTGTATTTGCTGTCTGAAGGGGTGGTGGAGAAGATCCAGAGAGTGCTGTCTGCTGTTTTCAGCTTCTTGGTGCTGATGATAATACATGCTGTCCAAGCTTAGAGCCATGGCTTCCCTTTCACTGGATCCGTACTGGTGGGCCCCCATGGATGCCCCACCTAAGAAATCCTCTAGTTTTGGTGATGAGGATGGCACCATTCCTTCCCATGCAAAAGAGAAGAAAGGAACATATTTCAAAAACAGCAGCTAAAAGAAGCTACAGAGAGAGAGAGAGAGAGAGAGAGAGAGAGAGAGAGAGATACCTTCATGTTGGGATCTTGTAAGAGCTTCCATGATGCAAAGAGAGCCATCAGATTTCAGTGGCATGACAGACAGCTGAGAGTAGAAGGCCCCATTTTCAGCTGGTCCTTCAACTCCATAGCATAAGCTAGAGGTGTTGAGCTGAGGATGGTGATGGGGAGGAGAAAGAAAGAAGCTGGAAGGAATTCCAGCAGAAGAAACAGCTGCTGCTGCTGCAGGCTGTGACTGGTGATGATGATGGTGGTGATTTGGGTCTGTAGAGACATCCATATTCATGTGAGGAGAGAGTGAAAATCCAAGCCAGTTATTGGTGTTCATGGGCTTCATCTCTCTCTCTCTCTCTTCGCCCTAAGGAGATCTTCAGCGAGACATCTCAATCATTGGAAAACACTTAAAAAACTAATCATTCTCTCTACCCAACTCTTCTTACTTCCCACCATTTTGAAATGGGCCTTTTGTTTTGTAGCTGCAGCACTCATGGCAAGGAAGAACACAAGAATCTATGCAACTCCTCACCTCTCTCTCTCTTGCTTGTAGAAAGAAAGAGACCAAAGCAAGTCCCTTTAAACTAACAAAAAGAATGAGCTCTTCCAACAACAAGCAAAATATGCTTAGATGACCATTCTGCATTCCATGGGGATCTGTGTACTGAGAAAGACCATGCCTTTCCTCTCTCTCTCTCTCTCTCTCTCTTCTTTCTCTCTCGAACTCTTCCTAAACCCCACCACACATCCAAAACACATAAAACACAAAAAAACTCAGTTGTTTTTTTCTTTTTCTTTTTCTTTTCCTTTTTCTTTTCTCCACGCCTGGAGAAAAATCCCTGTAATTAAGAGCAAAGCTTCTTTTCCCCTCTCTCTCTCTCTCTATGCTTGAAATCTAGTCGGGGGTTGCGGTGGTCAGATAGCCAAAATAGGCTACTTTTCTTTTTTACTGTGTATGGCCATGGATAGATTGACAGGGGTGGGACAGCTGACCCCAACCAGTCACTTCACAACAGTACAGCCTTCTGTACTGGTCTGCACCTCAAGGATCTAATTGAAATTTAAAGGCCTTGTTTCCCATTCGCAACTACTGTATCTGTGAGGCCCACCGCAAAATAATACTCAAAAGAAATCGAAAGGTGGGGAATAAAATTTATACCCCTTTTGTTGACATTCACACCCCCATGTTATCCCTCACAATGTAAATATGGTTGTCCATCTAATCAAGACCCAGGCTGCAATGTGTGAACCACTTACTCAGCCATGCCAACTCATTCCCAAATGCTATCTAGCCCATCTCATCTTGGCAGCTGGTGGGGATATGTCATTGCTTGTCGAGAAAACTTTTGCTACACCCATGAGTTAGCTACGCTAGCTACACCGGGTGTAGCAATGACCCCACCTTGATGTATGTGTTGTATCCACACCGTCTACCCATTTGGTGAGATCATTTTAACGACATGACTCAAAAAATGAGGCAGATCCAAAGCTCAAGTAGACCCCAAGAAGTTTTTAATGGTTGTTGTTCAATCCCCACCATCTTCTGTGCTGGGTCCACTTGTTCTTTGGATCTGCATCATTTTTGGTGTCATGCCCTAAAATGATCTTGCCAAATGGATGGACGGAGTGGATACAAATATACATCATGGTGGGGTCATTTCTACACCCGGTGTAGCTAGCGTAGCTAACTCTTGGGTGTAGCAAAATTTTTCTCTTGCTTGTCTTGGCGTGGGTGTAGCAAAATTTTTCTCTTGCTTGTCTTGGCGTACCGGCATGTTAGCTGTACGTAATCTAAGGCATCCTAGGAAGGAGCGGATTAAGGTGCAGCCCTGGCCTCAACCAAGATGGTGCGGCCCTTACTGTGGGGTCCGCCATGATGCATGTATTCTGTACCAACGTTGTCCATTCATTTGTCTAGATTATTTTAAGGCATGGGCCAAAAAAACAAAGATGAGCATTGTTGGGTGCATTTCACAAACCTTAGGATCCCCCCCTCAAAAACTACTTGAATTATGGATATGATAATGCAATGAACTAAATCAAAACATAAACCATATGGCACGAGAGATTTTTATGTGAAAAATCACGGGACTTAATTCAGATCGACAATCCACTATGAAAGAGAACTATTACAACTGATCACAAGAACAACTAGATTAGATCAAACCTTTTTCACTCGCGCAGGAGTAGATAAATAATGAGAAAATATGAAAATTGAGAGATTTTACCGATCACGAGGACCTAGAAGAGCCAAGATGTCAACTGCACAGTAGATCACCTCTACAAAGCAGAAATCTCCCTTTACAAGCTTCCTCTATCTTTTTTTCTCTCTCTTCCCCCCTCTCTCTCTATTGGACATATAAACCACTTATTAAGATAACTTAATCTCGTTTTGGAAGTAATTAAATAGACCACCGGAAGAATTAATGCCAAAACAAGAAACTGCAGATTCACAATGGTTGGGTGCTCAGCCCTAACCCGTCGGGTGCTCACCTAACCAAAAAACGCTCTACAGAGTTAAGAGAATATCATGCCAAATTTTGGTCACCCAACCCAACATGGTCGGATGCCCGACCTGGGCACCGAGCTCCCAGTCAGCATACCATCGGGCGCCCGACTATTCCAAAAACAATCCAGTGACTTTTCAATCCTTCCGGTTGAATTTCGGTCGCCTGACCAAAACCGGCCGAGCGCCCAACCACCCCCTGGCTGCACCAATCTCTCCTCTATACCTGAGGAGGAAAACCCCATCAAGCATAGGAAACAATAGTTACTGACCATTAAAAACTTGTTATGGGGCACATAAGGTTTATGCGACCTTATCAATAAGTTAGATGGCAAATAAACATGGATACATTACGGTGGTCCATACGAAGCTTTTAATGGTGGGGCGTTCAATCACCACTGTTTCTCACAATATGGTCCATGTGAGATTTGGATCACCTTCATTTTTCAGCTTATGCCTTAAAATGATCTAGAAAAATGGATGGACAACATACACATAGAATACATACAACAAGGTAGGCCCCATGGTAAGGGCGGCACTATCTTGGGTGAGATTGGGACTGCACCTAATATGCTCCCATCTTAAAAAGTGCAATTTACACTGAGGCGTTGTATTGCAGTAGCGACACAATGCTTTTTAGTCACAAAATTTAGAAAAAAAAATCTAATTTCTTTATCTCCCAACCTCAAATGACTTTACGTGGCTAAAAATGCACCATGTTACAGTGTAGGTGGCCTCCAGATGATTAATTCTCATTTAACCTTATTCTTTGAATTAAGAAAGGTTGGTTCTATGAAAAGAGCTACCTATATAGTTATTTGCATGACAATGAAACAATTTCCTCTATATGAGACATCTCATTATGTCTGGATAGTAAAAAAAAGGATAAATTCAAACAAGCAATTGTTATCGAAAAGCCATAGCCTACTGCTCAAGTATAAGTCCCCCGTGTGTTTTCCTCCATCATCATCATCTAAGCAATATCCCAATTAATTGGGGTCAACCATGAATCTTATTTCATCATTCTACCCTATCAAAGGTCAAAACTTTAGTTGGATCGACTCTGATGTATTTTATTTAAAGGAAAATGAAATTTTTACTCATTATCTAAATAAGAACCCCAAAAATGGAATTCAAAAGAATCCATGTTTTAATATTGCCAATAGAATTAATGAGATTTGGATATTCATTATACTTCTTTTTTTTTTTTTTTTACAATTATTACACTTCTCTTTCCTTTTCCCACCATCCAAACAAGCTTTAAACTTATTCTACAATCTTGTGTATGTGCCTATGATGACATATGGTTCGCATCCACTTCACCCATAAAGTGTAGCCCTTCAACTTCACTCCTTATGGCAAGCCAATCCAAAACATGGGTACGTCACGCCATAGGGAATGATTGGAATTGGGACACCCATCATTAAAACCTTCTTAATTCTATGGCCCAGCATGTTTTATATATGCCATTCAATCCATTCATAAGATGCACCACATAGGGTGAATGGACATGAAAAAATTAAGTAATTTCTAAACTAGTGGGCCACATCATGTGATTTTAGAAGTTTTAGATGATTTTACATAGCTTGATCCATGTGAGTTTTGGAACAGCTTGATTTTTTAGATCTAAAGAGAACATGAAGGAACACACATGATGGACAAAGTGGACGTCATGCAAATATTACGGTGGCACCCACACACAAACTTACAATAAGCCCTTTTTTAATTAATTATAGAGGAATCAACATTGGTATGAAATGCCAACAAGGTTTTTTCCCCTTTAAAAGTGGCATATTTAGTAAAAAGATCTAATCAGCTATTCTAAACACATTCATACCAACTATGTTCATTTGGACACATCTTTCTTGAATAGCTTATTCTATTATCTTATTTGTTGTTTATCAAACACTTCGAATAATTGATGATTGTCTGTCACATGCGTTGCATTGCACAATGGCAATTTGACAAATGTGGGGTCTAAAAAAAATTGATGGTGATACATGTTCAAGATGTTTTTTCATGGATTTTCTTCTCATATTTGCAAATTGATGATACAAGGTTTGTTCACAATTGTCAATATGTCAAGCACAAGGCAAGTCAAGGCTTGTTCACAAAGTAAAACCTATGGGGCCCAATCCAAGTCCTTAATGAGTCAAAACAAATTGGTTCAAACTCAGCTTGAGAGGATTATGCAACCCAAGCCTGAACCCGTCTTGTTCTTCTACTTCTGCACCAAATTCAAATTGTTTATTAGGTTTGACCTACCATGCATGTAATATGGCCCCAAAACTTGGCCAATTCAATCATCCCTAACCTACAAATTTGCAAATTTATGAAAGAACAAAATATATGGAGTATTTAATAAAAATATATAATATACTGTGACTACCTTTGAAATCACTGAACTAGTTGGCTCGACTAGAGCCAACTTCCAAACACATTCTAAACCAAGACTGATTAATAAAAGTGCTTGGATTTGAGGCATTGGCCTAGCTTTAGGGCATGAAACATCATTCTAAGCCTCACCTAAAGCGAGCGATGCTATAAAGCTCATCGGCCTAGCATGGCTAGTTAATGGCCCTCGGCTCAATTGATATGGTAGTTCACCATAAAATGGAGCAAAATATGGATGAAAAAATCTTCAAAATAACATTGATTATGTAATCCTAAGGGGTCATTTGGTAGCATGAATTGTGAAATTGCATGAGTAGTCTAATATGACACTGACATGCAATGTGCAGAAGCTTAGAGCGAAGCTACTAGAACTATGGCTAAGTCCTAGAGGGGGGGTGATTAGGACCTTTTGAAAACTTCTTGCCTAATTTAAACTAATTAGCAATTAAACTAATTAAGCAAGTAACACTTAGCTTCCAAGCTTAAGTGGGTTTAATCACATAGGCTATAAAAGATGAAAACAATAAAGCAACTAGCCTATTAGTGAAAATACATCTTGTGTGTGAATCTACCTAGCAAGTTCATTGTTGGAGAGCCTTCAAACTTGTGCACGAGTTGGGTGCTCAGACCGGTCAGGCGACCGGTTTGCTTGTGTAACCCAGATGCACGGAAGGTTGGACCTGGACAGGTCTTTGTGTCAGACTAGTCAGGCGACCAGTCTGCAGAGGGTTCCGACCGGTCGGGTGACCGGTCCGTAGTGAGGTAGGGACGGATGGTTTTCTCCTGAACTGTTTTCGTGCGATGTGCGACCGGTCGGCTGTGCACGCGGATTTCTTGCGCAGCTCGCAGTACTACGCAAGATGTTTCTATTTCGGGTGTTTTGCTTATTTAAGGAGTTGTAATCCCGACTTAGATGGCATCCTAAGGGGTCTAACGTTTCCTAATCATGTTAGGAAGAAGGGAGAGAGTTGTGTGAGAGAGAACTTGGGGTTTTCTCTGTTTTTCCTTGCTTGTGGGCTGTCATCTCTGTAATCTTCTGTTTATTCATAGTGGATCATTTTGTGCCGTGGGGTTTTTACCTGTTGAGGGGTTTTTTCACATAAATTCGGATTCTCTTATAGTGAATGCTTGTATGTTTCTTGATTTCATTTTGTTTCTCGTTTGATCTCGCATTGCTCTGCGGGTTTCGGCTTCCGCTTTCGCCGTCAGTTTTCCGAACAAATGGTATCAGAGCTAAAGTTGGGGTGGAGTAGAATTCGAATCTGAGACGAGAAGATGGGATCGGGCGCAAGGTTTGAGGCAGAGAAGTTCTCCGGAAAAAATAACTTTGAGCGATGGAAGGTGAATGTTAAATCATTCCTAGTTCAGCAAGGGCTTGATGAAGCTCTTGGAAAGCGACCCGAAGCTATGAAAGATGATGAGTGGACGAGGCTAGACAAGAAAGCTAGAACCTTAATCCTATTAAACTTTACGGATGATGTTCTCTATCATGTCATGAAGGAGAAGACTGCGGCTAAAATAATGGCGAAGTTAGAGAAGGTTTATGCCAAGAAATCTCTAGAGAATCGCATGTATGTGTTGATGCAATTGTTCACCTTGAGGATGGCTGAGGGAACTGAGGTGGAGGACCACCTGAGCACGTTCAATAGGTTGGTTTGTAAGTTGGTGGAGATCAATGAATTGATGAAGGATGAATATCAAGTATAGATCCTGTTGAATTCTCTTCCAGATTCATATGAGTCGTTCAGGGACTCTGTGTGCGCAGGAAGGGAAACCATAAGCATCAAGACCGTTATTTTAGTCCTCCAGTCGAAGGCGATAAGAAAAAAAAGTGGTGATGTGTCTTCCCATTATTCCTCAAAGGCACTAGTTATGAGGGAAAGAAGTTCTGAGCATGGAGGATATTCGAAATCGAAATTTAAGGCCAAGGGTAAAGGGAAGGCTAAGGTGAAGTGCTGGAATTATGGTCAGGAGGGCTACATGAGAGGAGATTGTTAGAATCCCAGGTTGAAGTAAGAGAAGTATGAAAATTCTTCTGGAGAGGGAGCTAGGACGGTGGTGATCTTTGTGAAGTTCTGACTGTATCTGGCAAGGGATCTTACGATAATGGGTGGATCCTAGATTTAGGAACTTTATGTCACTTATGTCCTGACCGGAGTTCATTCATGACATATAAGGAGTATGGTGGAGAATTGGTGTTTCTAGGCGATGGATTGCTCATAAGGTTGTGGGTATTGGTACTGTGCTTATCAGGATGTTCGATGGGTTCGAACAAGTCCTGGAAGATGTGAAACACATTCCCAAGATGAAGATGAATGTGATTTCTCTTGGTATACTCGAGGTAAAAGGATACATGTTTATCGGCCGCGATCGTTGTTGTGAAGTGATGAAATGAGCACTCATGTGTATGAAGGCATGAAGGTGTGGTCATCTTTACATGTTGATTGGGAGCACAATTCATGATGGAGCTGTAGGAATAGCAGCGAGATCCACGGTTGCTCGTATGTGGCAAGTGCCCAAGGGCCACATGAGAAGAGCAGTAAAGGGCGTGAATTTGTAAGGTTAGGGTCGATAGTGGCACAAGAAGCGGTGGAGCTATGATTGAAGATGAGATGATATTGCAAGGATGGTATTGATTTGTCGTTTGAAGCCTCAGTGGAGATTGTTGGAGAGCCTTCAAACTTGTGCATGAGTTAGGTGCTTGGACCGGTCGGGCGACCGGTCTGCCTGTGTAACCTAAATGCACGGAAGGCTAGACCTGGACAGGTCTTTGTGTGCTCAGATCGGTCGTGCGACCGGTCTGTAGAGGGCTCTGACTAGTTGGCCATGAGGCAGGGACAGATGGTTTTCCCTTGGACTAGTTTCCGTGCGATGTGCGACCGGTCGGCTGTGAGTGCGGATTTCTTGCGCAGCTCGCATTACTACGCAAGATGTTTCTATTTCGGGTGTTTTGCCTATTTAAGGAGTTGTAATCCTGACTTAGATAGCATCCTAAGGTGTCTAAGGTTTCCTAATCATGTTAGGAAGAGGGGAGAGAGTTGTGTGAGAGAGAACTTGGGGTTTTCTCTATTTTTCTTTGCTTGTGGGATATCATCTCTATGATCTTCTGTTTATTTATAGTGGATCATTTTGTGTCATGGTTTTTTTACCCGTTGAGGGTTTTTCTACGTAAATTCGGATTCTCTTGTGGTGAATGCTTATTTCTCGTTTGATCTCGTATTGCTTCGCGCGTTTCCGATTCTGCTTACACTGTCGGTTTTCCCAACATTCATAACATACAAGTCATCTTAACATTCATATAATTCATCAATTAAAAGGCAATGCATGAATGAAAATGTGCTCAAAGGACAATCACAAATACAAGCATGTATAGTGGCTCGGTTTCCCTATTCTACTTTCGGTTGTTGTAACCAACTCATGAGTATACCAAAATTTCACTAAACGGAGATTTTAAATCAGGTTAACATCTTAACTTATGACAGAGGTTTTTATAATAGGTTTTCCTCTCAACTTAAATGAAGATTTTCCAAGTTCACCTCTCAACGTAGGTGTTTAATAGGTTCCACTCAACCTAGGAGTTTATAAGTTCATCCCAACCCTTCGGTCCTACATAAGAGACCTACAATGGTTTCTCCGGCTAACCAACAACCTACACATATGCAACCATGTCAGTGACTTCCTTTGGAGATTTGATTTAGGCTCTACTAAAGAACTTAGTTCGAGTTTAGGTCACAAACTCTTCACACTCAATCATATATAAGGAAAGAGCATGAACTAGACTCTTACTATTGACAACTTACTTGTCAAATTGAGTTCCTTTTGTTGCGTCGCCTTTGGGTTGCTTGATTGGTGTTCTCCCATGCTTCAATCAACTCCCCTTGTGCTCCCCTGATCTTCTTCGCCTTCCTTGATCAACAACTTTGAAGATGTTACTATGAAGTGCCAAGGTAGAGGAATGGGTTGAATCTCTTACAACTAATGGTATAGTTGATAACCTAGGAGAATTCAACTAGATGGGCTTTCTAAAGGTCTATTAGACTAAGGGTTTATCTATGAGAACTGTGATCTAATATTTAGGAAAGCAAGATATCATGTTCTTCAAGAAATATAATTTTGAATGCTCATTAGTGTAATTAATCACACTGAAAAAAGCATGAATCTCTTTGATATGAAGTCTAGGATGAAGGGTATGAGTAGGGAATCACTTAGGCTTCTATTGCACAAAAAACCATCTCGATTGCCTAAAAATTAACCTTAAAACATATAGAGAATGAGCTCCAACAGTCTACAACGAGGTTAACTGTCGACCTGTCAACAGGGACCATCGACTGGTCGACCATAGGTGTCAGCCAGTCGAATTAACTGGCTATCTTTCTGTCTAAATATGGCATATTTACAGGGCCTGTCGACCTATCTACAACACAGTGAGTTCTGTTATTTTAAGTAGTTTATTTACAATAGCTCACTAACCTCTAAAAGGCCTTACAATGGGTGGTTTTTTGGGACTCCTAAGGTCATTCTAAGATGACTAAAAGTTTACCTATTAGGGTCCAAGTCATCTAGAAGTTTTGGGTTGTTTTGGTTCTAAGGGGTGAGGCTCACCAAGGCACCTCTGATTTACCTATTTCTTCTTCCTTGATGCAGCTTGTCCTCTTGTGTCTTCAGTCTTCATCTTCTTTGGGATCAACTGACTCTTAAACACATAGACACATAATTGACAAATAAGGTACACTCGTATGCCATAAATAAGTGCACTAACAAATTGAAGGGGGGTTGGGGATATTTGGAATCCAGGGGTCGTTTGGTAACATATATTTGGGATCTAAGAGATTGTCAATCCTCACATTTAATGAGTTTTGTAATCTCTCCATTTTCCTAATTTTTTAGTAAAATAGGAAATTTGAGGATTATGATTTTTTTCTTTCTCATTTCTTATTTGTAATTAAAAAAATAATGAAATAGTTTGATAGTTCAGAGGACCCCACACTATGGTGTACTTTACTCTTACTAACACTCTCCCTTAAGTTAGAGCACAAAGATTATGCATGTCCACCTTGAATACAATATCTATCAAATGTATCCCCATAACAATCTTAGTGAAAATGTCAATAAGTTGATCATCTTTAGATGAAAGATGTGGAGTTAGAGATAACATCAGTCCATAACTTCTTTCGAACGAAGTAACAATCCACTTTTATATGTTTAATATGTTAAAAAAACAATGGATTAGAGGCAATGAGGATTATTGCTTGATTGTCGGAAAAAAATAGAACAAGCATAGTAATTAAGACACTTAGATCGAAAAGAAATGATCGCAGCCATAAGACCTCACTAGTGGCATGCCCCATAGAACGATATTCAGCCTTTGCACAAGAATGAGCAACAACTGACTGCCTTTTGCTTTTCCAAAAGACTAAGTTACCACCAAGAAATGTATAAAAACATGTAGTGGATCGCCTATCATTTATAGAGCTCGCCAAATCAGAATCATAAAGGGCTCGTTTGGGAGTTTGTAAATGGAGGCAAGTGGAAAATGAGATTATAGGTAAATGAATTACTCAGTTATGTTTATGAAATGCATTTGAAATTCAAATATTTTTTTTATATGAGAGTGAATGGGAGGAATTAGAATGCATTAGAATTTTTCAATATATTCTTAAGAACATATGTGATATCAAGTGTCCATATGTGATATTTAACAAAATTATTATAATAAGCCCATTGAAATATATACTTTAATAAGAAATGAGGAAATTTCAAGCATCGAATGAGCCATAAACATAGGGATTAAAAATAACTAACTTGTAAATCGTTTTTTAACTTTCATTTAGATGGCCAACCTTTGGATGGTTTGGACCATTCTTTTTGTATGATTTTAATGATATAGCCAATAATTGGATTGTTTTAGAGTATCATCAGCATACGATATATATGGAGGACATGTGTGTAGAGGCACCTTTATGTTACTCGTGTGACTCTCTAAGGGAGCTCAAAAAGGCATTCACCCCATTTACATCTAAAGAGAGGATTTCATTTACAGGCCTATTTACTCTTATTTCATTTAATTTCCATGCATTTAATTACTTCCATCAAAACGCACCTCAAATGTCATTACCTTCATTTACTTTCAATTCCTCCCATTTACGTCCATTTACTCACATCCAAACGGCCCCCTTAATAGGCATGAATGTGAAGATGACCATGATCAGTATAGAGAATGTCTTTCCTTATAGCAGACTTTATGTACCGAAGCATACGATAAACTGCGTTTAGTTGATGCTAGCATGGTTGTTGTATGAATTGACTAACTACACCTGACGATACGAGTTATATCTAAATAAGTAATTGACAGATAAATGAGCTTGTTAACCAACCTGTTATATGAGTAACATCAATAAAATGACTTGAATTTTATGAAAATAAAAGATGATTTACTTCAATAGGTGAGTCTATAGGACGAGATCAAGCATAACAATACAAGAGATCTAGTGCATACTTTCTTTGAGAAAGAAACATGTCATTGATGGGATGAGCGACTTCAATCTTAAGAAAATAATGTAGTGGTCCAAGGTCTTTGATTTCAAACTGGCTAATTAAAAACAAATTAAGAAAAGAGATCTCACTAGAGTTGTTGCTTGTTGTCAGTATATCATGAACATAAATAGCACATATAGTTAATGAGGTCTCATATTTCTTATGATTAGAAGCGCACTATTGAAATCTGATTTAAAGCACAACACTACCAAAGCACTCAATACAAGCATGAGGGAGCATGAGGGATCATTTGAGGCTGTAGAAGCCTTCCTTTGTTGGCACTACTTTTCTTTTTGATCCAATAGCTTGAAAGCTGAGAGGTAGGTGCATGTAAATTATCTTATAAGCCTCCATGTAGGAAGGAATTTTTTACATCAAGTTGATGAATGGGCCACTTTTAATTAACAATGATGGAGAGAAGAATACAGGATAGAGGTGAACTTCTCCACTGGGGAGAACATATTATGATAATCAATTCTAGACTTCTGAGTAAATTCTTTAATAATAAGACGAGCTTTATATTGAGCAATTATACCATCTGAATTATACTTGAGAGTGTAGACCAACATATAGACTACAACATTGTGCCTATGAGAAAGAGTAACTAGCTCTCATGTTCCTTGTTTGTTAAGAGCAGTCATCTTATCAAGCATCGTTGCCTTTCATCATAAATTTTTTAGGGCCTCTAAAACTGTCGAAGGGATAAAAACAGATGAAATTGTAGAAATAAATGCACAAAACGATCGTGACAGATGAGTTTAGGATATATAATTACCAATTGGGTGAGAGATGTTACAATTAGCATAATAACGTAAATGAGGTATAATAATATATTTACCTTTGTAAATTATAATGAGAAGATCATTTGTAGGAGGATCTCTAGGGTCCACAGCTGATGAGTCAGATGATGTATGATAATGAGGTTCAATAGATAGCTAATTAGTTGTGGTGGTGCCATCTACAACTGGAAGAGGAAGAGACAGAGTTGAGACATGAGTTGCGAAGTAATAAACTTTTTTAAAAAATGTG
Organism: Liriodendron chinense; assembly: GCA_003013855.2. Taxonomy (NCBI): domain Eukaryota; kingdom Viridiplantae; phylum Streptophyta; class Magnoliopsida; order Magnoliales; family Magnoliaceae; genus Liriodendron; species Liriodendron chinense. The sequence continues at coordinate 1,694,391 of ML058590.1, forward strand.
ACGTCTTTAAATATATATTTATATTAAGTGACAGGACAATAATATGTATATCCCCTTTAAGAGCCCGAGTACTCAAGAAAAATATAATGAATTGAACGTGATATGAATTTATCTTGTGAGGGTCCTACATATGGACAAAACATATGCACAAAAAAATCCTAAGAGGTATGCTGAACATAGTAGAATCAAGTTTTAAAATTTAAAGTGGGTAACGAGTTCTTAGAGATGGAAAAGGCATATAGTTTATCATGCATGCTGTAGTGAGAACTGCATCATCTCAGTATATTTTAGGAACAAATATCCCTGTCATCATGCTTGTTTTTCGTTCGACAATTCCATTTTGATGAGTAGTGTACACAGATAATGTTTAACTTAATCATCAAATTTTGAAAGAAATTGTCTAATTCCTCACATGTATATTCATTGGCATTATTTGATTGGAACACTTTAATAACTTTATCAAATTAAATTCGAACATATTTAATAAATATTTAAACTATGGTCGGTACTTCAAATCTACTCTTCATAAAATATAACCATATAAATATAAAAAAATGATATATTAATGACCAGAAAAAAAGAGTATTGGGGCTAGATCTCGAAAATATGAATAAACTAGTTCAAAAAATGATGTAGTTCAAGTTGCACTAGGAGAATAAGAAGTACGGACATATTTTGACAATGAGTAGGTCTCATATCGAAGTGTATAATTAGGAAAGTTATTTGAAAAAAGATATAAAAAAAGGCACGAAGAAAAATATGTCATAAACTGAAATGCCAAAGCTAAACAGACTCATTACAGCTAACTTTGGATGTTATAACACACAAAAAAGATGTGTAGTTCACATAAATAAGGTACAATCGTTGAGACTCATATGCACCACTAATCCTCCTCTTAAACTGTAGATCATTCACATTACAAGAGTTGAAAAAGAAAATAATACAACAATCCAGTTGTTTGGTTAGCGTGCTGATAGATAGGAGATTAAATAGAAAAGAGAGAACACAAATAACATATGGTGATGTAAAAGATGAGATACGTTGACAAGATCCCCTCTTAATAATCTTGGAATAGAACTCACAACTAGCTTAATTCGATCATTGAATGAGGTATATGTAAGAAAGGTACCGTCACACCCTAGAATTCGAATACCTGAGTAGGCTACTCGAAACCTAAATCACAGGTTCGTGAACTATAGTATTTAAATTTTAACACAATATTTATCATTATTCACTTCCATATACAACTAACTTTTAAAATAGTGATTTTTTTTATTATAATACATTTAAATCAATGTACTTTCACAATTCAATAACCACAGGTTTCTAAATACAACATTAACTCAAAATTAAATTATTCTGCTACATTGAATGAAGTAATATAATTTTTCCATTACATGAAAATTTGTCTAAGCTTTATGTTGAATGGAGCTTTCAGTGTGTGTGCATAAAACAAGATGTTCGATCGGTCGACATCTCTGGTCGAGCGATCGAGTATGCTTGAATTTAGACAGATTGATCTCTAGACAATTTTGGAGGAGGTCGACTAATCGAACTATGCGGCTTGAGCAAACAAGAAAATTTAGAATTTACTAGTTCACTCTTTGAACTTTTTTGGCATGTTCAAGCGATTGAACATGTGTCTATTACTCGATCACTCTCGAGCGATCGACCAAGTGATCAACGGTTTGCGCTGTTTTGCGTAATTTTACGATTTTGTTTCTAATTTCAGGTGTAACACTATATATACAGGTGTAATACAGGATTATGGGTATCCTAAGATGTCTAAAAGGGTTTGGAGGGTTTTAGAGAGGAAAAACTAGGGTTTTTCTCTAGGGTTTTGATTTGGTAAGTGATCAATCTCTTATAACTTCATTTTCATAGTGGAATTGTCGCTTTTTGCCGTAGTTTTTTCTAGCAAGGTGTTTTTTCCACATAAAATTCACATGTTCTTTGGTTGAATTTGTTTATGATATTGTGATGGGCTCGTTTGATTCTTCTCTGAATTGCATTCGCGGTCCCAACAAGTGATATCAAAGCTTACGATGAAAATAAGTATGAATCTGAGACAATACATCAATGGTTTTAGGCATAAAGTTTAATATTGAGAAGTTCATGAGGAAAAATAACGTCAAACTATGAAATGTGAAGATGAAGGGCCTTGTAGTTCAACAAGGTTTGGATGATGCACTCCTTAAGAAGGATAAGCGACTGGAATTTATGAAGGAAGAAAAATGGAACAAACTGGATCAGAAAACTAATACCTCTATCCAATTGTGTCTATCAAATGAAGTCCTCTATAATGTTCTTAGATAGAAGAACACTGTAGGGACATAGGTGAAGTTAGAGAGCCTTTATGCTACGAAGTCTCTCTTTAATTGTTCGTACATGAAACAATACTTCTATAATCTAAGAATGGTGGATGAGGTTGATGTTAATGAACACATTAGTCACTTCAATAGGCTAATTTGCCAATTGTTGGATGTGGAAGAGACGATAAAAGAAGAAGATCAAACACTTATTCTGTTGAATTTCCTGCTAGATTCATATAAGAATCTCGTAAAAACTTTGTGCCATGGTAGGAATACTTTTAATATCGATACTGTTATCCCAACCCTTCAGCAGAGGCAATTGAGAAAGAAAAGCAGTGGTAAGGGTACCTCTACGGATGCGTTGGTTATAAGGGGAGGAATTCTGAACGAGAGAATAAGATTTTACAATTTAGGTCTAAATCCAAGGATAAGGGCAAGATGAAGTGCTAGAAGTGTGAGAAGATAGAACACGTGGAGAAGGATTGTAGATCTCAGAAAGAGGAGAAATCAGATGAATCTTCAAGGAAGGCTAACGTAGCGGAATCTAATGAAGAGGCGGCTAGTTTTGACGTATTGAATGCATCCAAATCTGGATATCTCGGCCATGAGTGGATTTTAGATATAGGGACTTCTTACCATATGACCCCTCATAAGAGTTGGTTCACTAGTTACAGGGAGTGTGATGGTGGTCAGGTGTTTATGGGTAATGATAATGCTTGTAACGTGGTTGGCGTTGGATTGGTGCGCATCAAGATATTTGACGGTATGGAGCTTATCTTGACTTATGTGTGACACATTCCTGGAATAAGGAAGAGTTTAATATCTATGAAAGCTCTTAATGCACTTAGGTGCAAATTCACCAGGTTTGATCATGTCCTAAGAGTTTTAAAGAGGACACTCATTGTAATGAAAGCACAGTAAAATGAAAACTTTTACAAGTTGATTAGGAGTACTTCATCGGGTGGAGCTACAATGTCTATAATAGATTCCATGTCGGCACTATGTGGCACACGCGCTAGGCCACATGAGTGAGCGGGGTATGGAAGTACTTTTTTATCGTTTTTTAATTTCTGCATTTAAAAGAGTTGATTTTAATATATGAGAGCATTGTATATATGATAACAATCACAGTTGTCTTTTAAGTAGGGAAAATATGTATGTAAGAGAGTGCTTGATTATGTGCATTTTGATGTATGGGGGCCGTCGCTCATGATTTTTTTATAAAGGATCATCATGGTTTGTTACTTTTATTGATAATTATTCTAGAAAGGTATGTGTTTAATTTTTAAAAAATAAATTTAAGATTTTCGCCACTTTCAAGCAGTGGAAGGCGATGGTAGAAAAACATTCAGCGAAAGTTGAAGTGTTGATGATAGATAACAGTGAAGATTAACTTTTGATAAATTTCATCGATTTTGTAAAGATGATGGGATTGTGAGGCACAACATAGTGCGACATACACCAGAGTAGAATGATGTGGTTGAAAGAATGAATCACTCTCTTGAAGAGAGCCTGAAAAATGTTGAGCAATGTTGCATTGGGCAATGAGTTACGAACTGATGCCGTGAACACGATGTGTTATTTAGTGAATCAGTCATCGTCTACAACCATTGATTGTAAAATTTCAAAGGAATTGTGGAATGGTCAGTAGGTAGAGTACTTAAGACTACGAGTATTTGGTTGTGACAACTACTCTCATGTACCAGTAGTTGAGAGAGATAAGCCAAACTAAAATGCTAAAAACTATATCTTTGTCGGCTACACTAATGGTGTGAAGGGATATAGGTTGTATGACTGAGTCACACGAAAAATCATCCTTAGTCGTGACGTCAAATTCGACGAGGGATCCTGGTTCTATGAGAATGAGCACAAGGAAACAAAAAACTCGGTTGTCGATGTTGAGATATACAAATGTAAAACACAAGCCAAAACTAAAACGCAAACAGAAGTAGAGTAGGTGGAGCCACCACCTGTGATAAGGAATCCACTAAGAAATTGTAGATTACCACCCAGATACAAAGATTATTCAAACGTTGCATTTGCTCTAATTACGAATGAGAGGGATTCGTCTATTTTTCAAGAAGCTCTTGATGATGTTGATGCCAAAAAGTGGAAGGCGGCGATGTAAGATGAGATGGACTCTATATATAAGAATGAGATTAGGAGCTTATGGGCTTCCCATTGGGCGTAAATGGATCAGGTGTAAGTGGATCTTCATGAAGAAACATGATAGGTACAAGGCAAGACTTGACAACAAAGAGTTATGCACAAAAGAAGGGTGTTGACTTTAGTGAGATTTTCTCACCCATAGTGAAGCAAGTATCTATCAGATTTGTGTTGGCACTAGTTGCCCAATACAATCTTGAACTGGAATAGATGGATGTAAAGACTACTTTCTTGCATGAAGAATTAGAAGAGCATATTTACATGAACCAACCAAGAGGATTCGAGATACAAGTAGTAGAGAATAAAATTTACAGGTTGAGGAGGTCGTTGTTCGGCTTAAAATAGTGCTTAGGCAGTGGTATAAGAAAATTGATTATTTCATGATGAGTCAGTAGTTTACTAGAAGTGAATACGATTATTGTGTCTACTTCAAGACATCGAGTGAAGAAAAATGCATTATCCTGGTGTTATATATTGATGACATGCTTATCTCCAGTCATAGCATGTTTGATATCAACATATTAAAGACTCAGTTATTAGAGAAATTTGAGATGAAAGATTTGAAGGCAGCAAAGAGGGTTATTGACATTGATATACATATAGATAAAAAGACGATTAAGTTATGGTTATCTCAAGCAGGATACGTTGAGTAGGTGTTGGTGAAATTTGAGATGGACAAGGCAAAGCCGATCGACGTTCCCCAGCGGGACTCACTTTTGGCTTTCTTCAGAGCAATGTCCTATTACAGATGAAGAAAAACATATTATGTCTTGTGTGCCCTATTCGAGCGTGGTTGGCAATTTGATGTATGTCATGGTCTGTATGAGACCGGATATTTTACATATAGTGGGTATTGTGAGCAGATATATGTCTAACCCCGGCATGCGGATTGACAAGCAATGAAATGACTACTTCAGTATATTTGAGGTACACAGTACTGCATCTTGACATTTAAAAAATTTGGGAGCAAATAAGTAAGCTACATGGATTCTGATTACGCAGGTAGTGTGGACAGTAGAAGGTCAACTTCCGATTACTCGTTTGTGTTAGCGGGTTGAGCGATCAGTTAGATGTCGAAACTTCAGTCTATGGTGACTCTTTCCACAACCGAAGCTGAGTATATGGCAATGACGGAAGCATTTAAGGAAGCAATTTGGTTATGGGGAATGGTAAATCAGTTGAGGCTTTAACTAGAGGTTGTGTCAGTTAATTGTGATAGCAAAAGCACGATCAATTTAGCAAAGAACTCAATTTACCATTCTAGAACTAAGCATATTGATATGCTTCATCATTTTATCCGACAGGTGCTTGAGGAAGGCAGTGTGACTCTTGAAAGATCCATACGAGCATAAATTAAGCGATATGCTTACAAAGGTGATCTTTGCTGAGAAGTTCAAGTTCTATTCGACTTCTCTGGGTCTGGCGAAGATGGAATGAAGACAGAGTGAACATGAAAGGTAATAATGATGGAGCTATGCTGAAGATGAATTAGAGTTGGAGGATGGAGAGCAGAGGAGTTCAAAGATTGAAGCCTTGGTGGAGATTATTGAATGGAGCCTTCAATCTGTGCACAAAACAGGATGTTTGATCAGTCGACATCCCTGATCGAGAGATCGAGCATGCCTGAATTTAGATAGATTGGTCTCTAAACAATTCTGGAGGAGCTCGATTGATCGAACTCTGGAGCTCGAACAATTGAGGAAATTTAAAATTTGCTAGCTAACTCTCTTAATGTTTTTTGACATTTTCGAGCGATCGAACATGTGTTCTTGAGCGATTGAGGATTGCTCAATCACTCTCGAGCAATCAACCGAGCGATCGACGATTTACGCTGTTTTACGTAATTTTACGATTTTGTTTCTAATTGTAGGTATAACACTATATATGAGGGTGTAATATGAGATTAGGGTATCCTAAGACGTCCAAAAGGGTTTGAAGGGCTTTAAAGAGGAAAAATTAGGATTTTTCTCTAGGGTTTTGATTCAGTAAGTGATCCATCTCTTGTAACTTCATTTTCATAGTGAATTATCGCTTTGTTCCATATTTTTTCTTGTAAGGGTTTTTCCACATAAAATTTTTGTGTTCTCTAGTTGGATTTATTTGTGACATTGTGATTGCCTTATTTGATTCTACTTTAAGTTGCTTTCGTGGTCCCAACACCTAATACATCCAAAACACTAATGGGAGAGAACTAGGCCATTGTGCTCACCCCATTAATTAACCATTTTAAGTACTGAGCTAAAGTTCAATGGATGTGCAGATCTCTCCCATTGACACTTTGGATGTATTAGGCTTAGTCAAAATTTTAATGAAAAAAAATGTATTATTTTATTCAATGTAGCAGAATAGTTTGATTTTTAGTTAGAGTTGTATTTAAAAAGCCATAGACATTGAATGATGAAAGTACATTGGTTTGAGTGTATTATTATAGGGTTTTTTATATTTTAAAAGTTGTATTTAGAAGTGAATAATGATGCATGTTGTGTTAAAATTTTATAAAATCGTTAAAGGCCACTACCCAAGACATAGAGCTCATCGACAACTTTTATATCATTTACATGATTCTGATAAACAATTGACAAGTTATGACCCTCGAAAGCTATAATGTGTGTTATATCATTTTTTTATTATCTAATTTTGATCCATATTATCAGTTTTCTTTTATCTTGGTCCTCCATAAAGCTATCAATGAACTCATCCTCGAGTATAGGACGATATAAGTCCATCACAATTACATGCCTTTATAGTGCGTCTTCTTTGACTTTAGTAGCAGTTGATGGTGAAGGCCTATCCGTGGGATCAAAATTCTATATAAGGTGGCATTTTAGATAACGCAATCTCATCTTTCAATCTTTGAAACCCTTCTTGTTTGAGGTGTTAACTTTTACCTTTTTGGTAATAATGAATTTACAATCACAAATTTTTAGAACATTGATCGTGGCCTGCATTAGACTTTTGATTTGCATCTATCACCCATGGAGTTGTTATTGTAAATAATAGCATTTAATCTTTGCACTTTATTGCTGCTAAGAACGTAAAAGGGCATTACTCTTTATAGAGTTTTTCACGATGCTCATGCTATTCTTTAGTTGATGCTCTGGTATAATTGAAACTTTTTTTTATATAACTTTCAATCCATCAGTTGATCTAATGGTTTTTTCCATTAATTGCCACTAATTTTGTTTATACCTTTTATTTGATGGCTGCAGTTGTATGGTTAGTGTTTATACCTATTTTCAGTGCATTGACATAGACCAACGAGAAGTTACCACGTGTCGTCACTACGAATTTGGTGCTGATAGAATCATACTCGTGCTTAAAGATATCTTCTTTTGATATTTTTTCGGCGATATGAATTCTATTATTAATGTGATGACACAAAACCATATGCATGCCTTTAGGAGAATTAATAAAACATCATATGCCATATGGCTATAAGTAGTGAGTAAATTAATAAAGCAGTGTGCCATCACGTCAATAAATAACCATCGAGAGAGAATCCTACCATAGATCTGGCTATGATACACTCGATAAGGTCATTTCTTGCAATCTTTCTAAAATGGGAGATCTTCCTAAAGACAGTTAAAATTTTTGCGGTGATCATGGAGATTCCAAATATTCAAAGATTAGTTTGGTATTTAAGCATATTGGTTATAACACGGATCTAAATCAAGAGAGAGTGGACACCAGTGAATTGGGTCCAAGGCTATCAATCAAAATTAAAAGAATGGGAGAGCTCGATCTAGTGGATCCGGTCCTGCCAATTCTTTGATAAAAAGGGATCAAGATTGTGGAAAAGAAGACAACATCAATTGGGTCATTCATATGCAACGATGACATGATCTAGTTAAGGTCCGGGATGAACGGTGGAGATGGATCTGATTGATCCCAAATCTAGATGCAATGGGTTCTTAAAGGTCTCCAATATGAGAGTATCTATGTAAAAGTGGAGATCTGAAAACTAACGGTTTTGGATTTATAGAGATCTCCCTATTCAGAATGCATGTTGTAGATGCAAAGAATCCAGGATCAGTAAGGAAACCCAACGAGGGTTTTACTGCCTTGACAATTTATAAAAGGAGCACGCAATGAAGAGCTCGAAGTCCACGTTAAATATAATCTATCTTCTTTTACATTTATCTTTACGTTTATCTTAACATAGTCTAGTCTTGGCACAAATCGCTATTGTCCAATGCCACCGCTATAATACTGTAAGATTAGATTAAACATCCATAACTATAAGGGGGTATTTGGCGCATGGAATTAGGTGGGATTAAGTGGGATGAAATTGTTTGAAAGTAATCAATATGGGTAGTCAGGGATTGTCCTGGAATTCAAAATTTTCATCACATTCTATTTAATGTCTGAAATGTAAAAAATCTTCTATGTATATCACAGATGAAGAGAGATACCTTTTTTGGCTAGCAGCAGTGAAAACCTACCAGCTCGGTGGAAGAGACGTGGAGGAGATACCATTGGTTGTGATGAGGACGCACGAACTCTGTGTGTGTTTTTGTCACCAAGTTCTGGGGGGCCCACAATGATGTATGTATTATATCCACACGGTTTATCCATTTTACGATATCATTTTAGGGCATGGGACAAAAAATGAGGCATATTTAAATCTCAAGTGGACCAAACCCCATAAAGCAGTGGGGGTTTAACGTCTACCGTTGCAAACTTCTTGGGGAACACAGAAGTTTTGGATCAATCCGATATTTTTTTTCCCTTCATCCAGGTTTGTTTGACCTCATGAATAGCGTGGATGATAAATAAACATCATGATGGGCCTTAGGAGTGTTTCAACATAGGGAATCATTGTCCTCACTGCTTTCTGTGGTGTGGTCCACTTAAGCTTTAGATCTATCTTATTTTTGGGCTCATGGCCTAATATGAACTCGAAAAATGGATGGACGGTATGGATATAATACATATATCATGGTGGGGCCATGGAACTCGGTGACGAGTGATTCGCTCCAGAAGCGGTAAATCAAGCGGGTTTGAGAGAATCCATTGAATTCAAATTCCTAATCCATGTGGTTTCTATAGCATTAAACCCACACCAACAAAGGTAATAACCAAACAACTTCTAGGTTTGAAAAAGTGATTTCCCCAATTCAATTCCATATATATATTTTTCTTTTTGTCAGTCATGCAATGCACCCACCCAGTTAATCGCGGTACACACCCACCCAGTCAGTCATACATCGCACCCACTAGTGCGGTTAGCAGTGGGAGTTTCACCCTATGGGTTTCGATACCTAGACCTCTTGTTGAAACTCCTCGAAGTCTTCCAACGAGGTAAAGGCTCGAACCCTATTCAATTCAATATAATACCATCTAATACGGTGCACCAAATGTGCATCTAATACGGTGCACCAAACGTGCCCTAAGTTGCTAGATCCTGATTAGCTGAGTCCCTACTTAGGTGATATCTTTCTGATTACATCTTGCTGATCATTCACCTCGATCATTTGTTCTTACAGAAGGATTAAGTATTTATCTCTCATTTTGTTTATTTTTATAGTTTTTTTTTATACTTTGTCAACTATACTGAGCTTCATTCAAAGTTAATAAGATTGGTATTGTTTTAGTCTTATTTTATTTATTTGTTCATATTTATTTCTTTGAAAAATATTAATTACAACTACTGGTGAAAAATCAAGTCTTTAAACACAAGGTAAAAAGAATCCATAAGGAAGGACTCACCCCTACTCTTTTACAAATCACCTAATTGGTGACTAGCTTGATAGCTGGATTTTTGAATTTGATCTTAATCAATCATGTTGGGAAAACTGACAGTGGAAGCGAATCAAACGAGCAAACCACCATGGCAATCACACAAGCAATAATCAAACACACACAAGAAGGCAATCAAGGGTAAAAATCACGGCACGAAGCGAACAATCCACTATGATATCAAAAGTTACAAGAGATAGAAGAAACAAACCCGAATCCCAGCCTTATAAGAGAAATCCGAAGCTACCCAAAGCTTATTCTCACATAAGACGGACAAGCACCGTCCTTTTCCTCATAGAACCCCAAGCTTTCCCCAAGCCTTTTTTCTTACCCTAGAACTTTCTCAATCCCCTCTAGGAAACCCACCCTAATGGCAAAACTCCTAATCCCGCATTACACCCCTTAAATAGGCAACAAATCGGAATTAGAAACACCTTGCGCAAAACCGCGCAAGAAACCAACTTGAATTAGAAAACCTGCCGACCGGTCACGGGCCCTTGTTGCAAAAGATTTGAGGCGTCCGGTTCCAACAATCTCCATCATGACTCTAATCTTCATGCAACAACTTGTTAGTTGTCATGCACCATCTTCAACTCTACTTCGTCATTGTCATAGCTCCACCGCTTCTCATGCCTCATCGATTCTATCCTTGCACATTCATCCTCCTTGCTCTTCTCATGTGGCCCTTTGGCACTTGCCACATACGAGCAATCGTGGATCCTGTTGCCGATCCCACAGCTCCACCGTGAAACATACTCTTGATCAAACCCGATCGCGGCCGATGAACCTAATTGAGATATTGACGTACTGATCCACCTTCCACTCTACTTCTTTCATAGATGCCGATGGCTTTCTATATATTTTTTTTCCACATAATACTTCTTTGTGTCGAATCTCATGCTTGAAGACGCCCTCGATACCTCGCCTCGGATTTCGATCTACCTCCCAATGATTTCTCTGATACCACTTGTCGGAAAAACCGATAGCGGAAGCGAATCAAACGAGCAAACCACTATGGCAATCACACAAGCAACAATCAAACACACACAAGAAGGCAATCCAAATTTAATGTGGAAAAACCCTCTCACACGTAAAAATCACGACACAAAGCTAACAATCCACTATGATATCAAAAGCTACAAGAGATAGAAGAAACAAAACCCGGATCCCAGCCTTACAAAAGAAATCCTAAGCTACCTAAGGCTTATTCTCACATGAGACGGACAAATCATTTCAACTTTGGCATGCCCTCACTTCTTAATTGCATGCATAAATCAAATACCAGTCCTCAGGTCACACAAATGGTCTTGTGTTTCATTGGATTGTGCCACTAATTAGGGCTCCTCAATTCATGTTACCTTTGGGCAATGGCCCATCTAAGAGGAAACCAACAATTTGGACGGTCCACATTAGCATGCATTCATGAGTGATAAGTTTCCATAACTCAAATGTGTACCAAAGAAAAATGTAATCTATTCCAGTTCCCAACATAAAGAATGGGTACGGAAATCTACAGTGGGGGCGGGTGCTATCATCAAGGAGAGTTATTTGATAATCCGGCTGCATACAGTCCTTGATACACAACCACTTGGAAACTATACACATGTCATAAATTAATTCAATTGAAACGGATTAAATTGTGGAACTTGTTATCAATGATTCCAATTCTTAAAATTAGATTCATTAAACAATCCCAACCTCTGATCTGCATGTATATGCTTATTTGTTGAAATAACAACATTGGCCATCTTTCATTCCATCCGTCCAATAATTGTCCTTGATTCAACAATCAGATAATCAAATAACTGTAATTTTTGAGCCATGATGCATCTAAATCAGGACCCATAATTTAAAATAACTTAATTTGAATTACTTATATTCCAATTATGAAATTTCTATGTAACATCTGAATGCTTGATCATATCATCCACGCTAGAGTATCAAAGTTCCTCTCAAGTATTAATTCCTTTATTCTTCAAAAATAAAATAAATAAATAAATCTCTTAAATATATCTTAGACAAAAGAAAGGGAGAGAATGTTACATGTCCAATGAAAATGAGATTTTTATAAAGTACCCAAATGGGAAAAGAAGGAATACAAACAGGTACAGCTAAAATATATACACAAAATGCTATGCTTTCTTAAGGTTTTGTATGTAGTCAACATACTCAACACCTGCTTCCAGACAAAAAGTAGGAAGTGGGCCTTTTGTTTTAAACCTGAGATATTCCAGGAATGATGATTTATGGGCCCCACCAAAACTATAAAAGAAAAAAAAATACTTATGATAAGGATTGATATATACACACAATGTTTTCAATACATGCACCCTTTTTACTACTTTTGTTCTTAGAATGGTACTAAAACTTACTACTTCAGCATATGAAGTAGAAAGAAAGGTGGTGTGAGTGTAAAAGAAGGCATGTAGTAGCACTTTGTTTGGGTGGTAATATCGTACTCCGGCGAAGTATGGAAGATCATGCTCTTACACACATCAGCATGTACACGTAGCAAACATAAACTCAATCCAAACCGTCAGAGTTGTGGGACCACCGTAGATTAGCATAGAGCACAAATCGCAATGTGGAAATAACCAAACTATTCTAGTGGAGGTTTGATAATTCCACATGCGTGTGGAGCACTGACGCATGTTATGGTATGACAGATCATCTGTGAGATCTGAGCCTTCAATCAAGTTGGAAATCATGCTTAGATTTCTTGCCTAAAAAAACCAGACTGTTTTACTCCTCAGGTGGGCCACAATTTACAAAGTAAATGGACGGTTAAAAATTTATGGTCCGATTTTTAGGCCAGAAGATCTAAACAGCCTCTAATAAGGTGGGTCCCAAGACCTTCATTCCCTGAACTGGTTCAAGAATCGTACGAGTCAGGTCATAAGATGGGCCAGACTTGTACGGATAATTGCCAACAGTACACTCTACACAGCTGAAGCAAAAGTGTGTGTGGGGCTCACCTATTGCATGGACGATGGCTTGCATCTCGCGCATGTGACACACGTGGCAGGTCAGGCACGTGTATGCTTAGTATAGAACTGTACTTACAATCACTCATGTGGGGCCCATCGTGTTGTTTGTATGTCATCCAATCCGTCTAACAGGTGTGCACCACCATGAATAATAGATGGCTTAAAAATTAGACAAATCCAATCATCTGGTGGACCACTCCATCAGAAAAATGGACAACCACTGAATAAACTACAAATTCACGTGGGCCTAAGCTGACGATCGGATCGGCCTGATTTTCGGGGATCTTAATTTTCATGATGATTCATCCTGTTGGAAGGGGTGGATGGCATATAGAATCAAGGTGGGCCCCACACTAATACAGAGCTACATGGTGGAGTCGACTACATAAGATCATTCCTCAACAATTATTGGGCTGTCCTTGATTGGACACGGCTCCGGTGGCAGATCACCACCATTTTCAAAGTGGTGTGGATTGATCCTCCTTTCATGTGGCATAGCACACGTGTAATGCACATTGCGGATGGATCATAGCCCAAAAATCACACCAATCGAGCAATCCTAACCATCAAATTATTATCCATCTGATGGATGCAAAGGGTATAGTTAATGAGTGGTCCAAATTCAACAGGAAAAATCAGATGGTTTCTGCATCTGCTCAGTAAGATGTTTGGGTTAATCACTACCAGCAATCAGATCAGCGATTTGAACGGTCTGGATTGCAAAACAACCAAGACATGTATACGGTGGATGAGACACCACCATTTTACAATAACTATTTTGATTTAAAGAAAAATGTGGCCCCGGACTTTCAGGGAGAGTTTTGCTAGCCCCACAGGTACTTTCCACGTGCCCAACTGGCGCTTGTGTGGGACATCTGATCCGTTCATCAAATCAGACATATCGGGTGGATGACCTGGCCAAAAGATGAGTCTATTCAACTACCAGGTTTTTTCCCGTACATGTGGGGCCCACCTGATAGTTAAGCAGCCCAAGCTTTATAGTCTAATATTTACAAGGTGGGACCCACTTGATATATGGCTAGGATGTCCCATCTACTGGAGTGTGGGGCTAACAAACTCTTTTTGGTGGTGTGATTGCATGCAGATGTGAATGCTTTTTTGTGGGAGCGTTTTGAGGGACAGATTTTCCGGTGGTAATGATGCGGTGTGGACTGCAACCATAGTAGCACACAGATACTACCAGAGAAAAGCTTTGATAGTCTGTCAGATTGAGAGGGATGATAGGCAGGCATTCAAAAATTACTTGGAAATTGCACACGTGGCATCCAAATAATTCAAATTAAACTATCAAAATTATGGTTTTAGTCAGTATATCATGAAAAAAAAAATTATGGTTATTTGATGGTCCAATGACCTTATTTCAAGAAACAAGTGTACATAAATCAGAGGTTACACCTTGCACAAATGCAGATGATGTTACCAATCAACCATCTTTTAAAATAATATCTAATTTTGTGGCTTTTTATATAATAGTAGCTCCATATCTTTGTTATTACTTTAATCACTTCTCTATTTAATTATTAAATATTTAGTTGATTCGAGTTGGAGTCAACTAGACTCATTGCATGTCGAGTCCAGCTGAGTTTTTGGATTTTTGAAATATGAGATGAATTAGTTTAGGTTGGTCAGGTCTCCATTTGAGTTTAATGTCTGCATCCGTTGAGAGCCTGATTGAATTATGAATTACTTTAGTAATGTGTTATAAATTTGTGATTATTACAGATTATAATATTTGCTTTTGAAAAACAGATAATACAGCTAACAACTTTTGTGTTCGGATAGGTGCGGTAAAATTGTAATGATAATTCTTTCACGTTGTTAAAATATTAAATCAAGAGAAAAAATATAATAATGTACTTGTTTGGATAAGAAATTTTCATTATAATATAATGTAAAATTACAATGATTATAAATTTTTTTACCAGTCTTCTATCATATTTGCATTTAACCGCTAAATTGTATGTCAAATTACGTGTTTAAACTGCTGTAATAAAATTATAATAATAGTGCTTTTGTTTGCATTTACATCAAATTTCACAATTTATATGTGCATCAAGTAGCCATTTCTAAACACTTGGCCTTTCACTTTGATACTATGTCTAATAACCAAATTGCTCTAAAAGCTCGGACAATTAAAAGATGGCATATTAATGTATATGCATTGCATGTGCCATACTAATGGCAATTAAAGAAAACTAAAAATAAATAATCAATGTTGTTGGAGCCTTGTAAGTTATGATGCTCCTAATTGATTTAGAATACTTGGCAATCCACATGGATGATTTAGATTGTCCATCGGCCCAAGACACATTTCATCACCTACTATGCAAATTCACACCAAGATCATGAATCCGGCCATCCAATCATTGCCTGTATAATGGATGGCTAAGATCATTCATATAAAATAGGAGCAATCAACAATTTGTTATATGTATTCGTTGGGACCCACTATAGATCACTTATGGTTCTAAACATCACTTGTAGCATATCATTTTAACCATATGATATATGGTTTGGAAAATAGGCGGCTATAGATGTATAGATGGATTTGATCTGTTTTATTTTTAAGGGGAATTATAGTAAATTTAGGCTCTCTACCGAATGAACATTCCAAATCAATCTTTTGAGCTACTCAATGCGTCCCAATGCCACTACGAGCATTATAACTTACAGTACTCTGAGAACAAAATCAGACCAACACGAGAAATCCGTATTCGATCCCAACAAGTCCAAATTCAAATCCAAACTCATCCTGTTATCGGGTCTGGCCCGGGCCCCTTCATGCAATGACATGGCGCACGTGTACCACGCATGTTTCTCAATTTTCCCTCATGGGAGGATTTAGGAGTGGTGATTGCATGCAAACGTCCATACTTCTCGTGAGGGTGTTTGTGCGAGACAGATTTTCTGAGAGAAATGATTTGGTTTGAATAAAAGCAGTTGAAGTTTTGCGCGGGAAAGCGACGGTCACACGTACTATAAATTATAGATATAGACCTCTCTTTTGATTATTGTAATAATGAGTGAAGCCACCAAACACCACCATCCCAACACCTTTAACCTGGCAATGTTTTAACTTTTTCATTACATTTCTTTCGTTTCTTTCATTTTCACCCACCTTTTAGTGATTTGGGATCCAAACAAAAGTTCAAAATATCGCAATGCATCACATCGGGTCGGGAATGTAATGCTGTAAATTCACCCCACAAAATTATTTCAAAAGTCCGAATGTATCGAAAAGTGTCGTACAGACACAAGGTATCAAAATATCCATTGGTGCTATATTCTTTCCTAAGTATTTTTTTTTTTTTTTAAAAATAAAATTCTACACCTAGGGCATACTATGATCAAATTAATGATATTTTGAACCTTGACTGATATGCATGCAGTATGGTGAATATTCAACGGTTAGATTGAACAGTATATAATATAGTTTTGAGGAAGAAAAAAGGAAAATGATGACCGGTTTTGTAGGGCTATTAATGGATATTTAGACCTTTGGGCACCCAACCAACCTTAGGCCAATTTAAAGGAATTCAAGGGTCATTTGGCAACACCAGCTTGGGGGGATTTAAGTGCAGTCAGATTTCGAAAGTTGGTTGGTAGCGTGAGTTTGGTAGTAAATTTAAACGGAATAAAAGGTAAATGAAATACATAGCTTTACTGTATTTGAAATCTCACCATTTTACTATAATTGTAATGCAACAAGAGTAAAATGCCTTTTTTGTCTCCTTTATAAAGATTACGAAGCTGCATGTAACAAATGTGTCATTAGGCTACTAATTTATTATACATGTTACAAGCTAATAATACTAAAATACAATCGAATTATCAAGTGATCCAAACTGTTCAAACATTGGCCATGCAAATAGACAGTTAAAAATGTTGGCAGCTTACTTGCTTATGATCCTTATGCTTGTGGCCTAGCCGAGGTTTGGAATTTCATCATTTTGGCTAAAGTATATTTTAATGGACTTATTATAGTCATTCTATCAAATATCTTGCATGTACACTAATTTAGGATATTAAAGTTGATGATTTAATATCAAATATCTTGTAATGTATCCACATGTGTGTGCATGTTGGCTAAAGGGTTGAGTGGCAGCGTGGACACTGAAATATTGGTGAGGATCTGTTTTTTTAGGAGTTTTGGTAGCAAGGATTATGAAGGATTGTTTAAATGTGAGGACCATTGTATCAACTGTTTGAATCATTTAAACATGACCTCAGATCCAATGGCTATGGTACAAAGGTATTCTATAGCAATAATTTTTTACGACAGCCAGCCTCTTTAGTCCAAGCTGTCAATATTACGGGTCCTTACTTGAATTTAAACGCTAAGGTCATGGGTTTGAGTACTGATTGTGGTGTGTGTGGTGTGAGGGTTTGGGCATAAATGAAATAAAATAAAAATAAAAATAAAAAAGCCTCTTCATTCCAAGCTTCACTGGGCCTGCAAGATAGGCCTGCACCTAGCCCAGGCCTGACAAGAAAAAGTAGTCCAGCCCGAGCCTGCTGGAAATATATATATATATATATATATATATATAGAGAGAGAGAGAGAGAGAGAGAGAGAGAGAGAGGACCCTCTATCAGAAGAATGGAAGACTTTTATTGGTATATTATAAAATTGCCTTTGCAAGCTCTAATGGGCCAGGCTGACAGTCTATTATAGACGGTCCAAACCCAACCTGATTGAGAAAAGGCCCGAGCGAGGCCCTCAGGTCCGAATTCGGATTCGTTAGTGACCCCTGCAGCCTCCCCCACCGGGCCGTACCTCGAATCTCTGTGGGCTCCACCATGATGAATGTCTTTTATCCAAACTGTCCATTCATTTTTAGAACTCATTTTAGTTCATAAACCCAAAATTGAGGAAGATCCAAATCTCAAGTGGAAAACACCGCAGGAAAGAGTGGGGATTGAAGACTACAGTTGAAAATATTTTGTGGGCCGCAAAAGTTTTGGATCGAGATGATTTTTTACTTTTTTCTTCATCCAGGTTTACGTGAGTCTATGAACAGGTTGGATGGTGAATAAACATCATGGTGGGCCCTATGAAGGTTTCAATGGCGGGCTTCAGTATCACCACTACTTCCTTGGTGGTCCACTTGAGCTTTATATCTGTCTTATTTTTTGTTTCGTGCCCTAAACTCAGATCGCAAATTGAATGGACTCGATAAAACACATACATCACGGTGGGACCCACTGATCTTTCTAGAGGGGTCACGACCTAATCTGAGAGATGAAGAGATATCCCTCTGCCATGAGCCGGTCATTGACTGTGCACGTCTATGATGATCCACACCTTGCATCCTATGGGCTCAGTCATTTACTCTCTAACAAATGTTGCCAAGATTTTGAAAATATCTTGATTTTATAGAAAAAATTAACTAAATGAATATTTTGCCATAATATCACGAGATTTTCAGAACATGGCAGTTTTCTTTTTTCTTTTTTTAATCCCAAAAATCAAGCTAAATTTTATATAATTCAATATATAATTATGGAGAACTGCTCTAATGCTCTCATACCACCATAAGTTATAGTGCTCCTGGTTCTGCTGTGACTTTTTAGGAACGAATACATTGATCCAGACCGTTCATTATATCCGAAACACATTTCATGGACTATGGTGAAAATGTCACACAAATCTAATAGATACTAACCATCGATTGATGGAATTGATGGAATTTAAAATGGATGGTCAAGATTATTTACAAAAAAAAGTCTGGTCGATAACTTGATGCATCTATTTGTTAGGGCCTATTATGGATTGCTTATCATTGTTAGGCAATCATAACCATCCGCTCCAAGGCTTGGGAAATGAATGGCTGGAGAAGATAAGGCCAAATCAAGGATGGATTGCATCATCTGATCGGTGCAACTTTTGCTTGATATTCTATAAATTTCTTCTGGACTGATTAGACGAGTCAGATTGATGGATTGGATTGTCCAAGTGAACGATTTTCTCAAGTAATTAAGACTTTGAATCCACGAGTAAAAGAGAATTCAAATAATTTTATTGAATAATAATCTAACATTTGCTCAATGACAATACTTATATGAATGAACCTGCAATCCTATTTCAATTAGAAATTACATGAAATAGTAAAAGTCACTCTAGTGGGCTAAATTTGCTAAAAGTGGAAACAAAACAGTAAGACCTTCCTCAAATATTCCTGGCATATTAAAAAACTTCTAGAATTGGGAGATGGGACGAATACGAAAGTTATAAAAAATAGTAAAATTTTCTTAAAATCTTGATTTTGAGAAAAGTGTTGTCCATTTCTCACGAAATAGACATCTTTGACTAGCATAGTGGGTTAGTTGACCTACAGAGCATTGGTACATAAAGATCGATAGGTCACGTATTTCATGATAATGCTTAGATCAAAAGTCATGAATGCTTTATAGTCAACACTTTCAATGATAATTTCTTGAATTTTTTCGAACCAAACACACTTGGGACCCAGATGAGTCATGCCCTACGTAGGATTAGGCCCGATTCTAACGCACTACTACTTTCGTTCGTGCTTCCGCCTGCTCTACATCAACGTCCACTAGCTTTGTCCCACTTTCTATGGGAAACATGAAAAAATTCACACTAATGGGGGAAATTTTCTGTATGGTTGATTCTATACAAAATGGCTGGCTCGGATGAAAGAAAGTCCAAGGGTTAAAATAAATAGTCAATTTTAGAGATTCTACTTTGGATAACATGCCCGGGAGGAACCATTTTGATCAGATGATCATAGACATGTAATCCGTGGATTGGAACAGGACAATGATAAGAGCGGAGCCCAATATTTAGAAGGTTAATCAAAAAGATTTTTTAGTGTGGATCATGAAAAGTTGGGGTAAGCACATGGATGGTCCTGATCCATTACTCGACTATACATCTTTGATGTGCGCTGCATCAGTACCTGTTTTAGGCAGCATGCTAAAAATGCCAGCTTTGTGGGCCCACTTTGTTGTTTGTTGACATCTACTCTGTCCATCAGGTTTAGTCCTCGATGCTAGGCATTGGGGCAAAAAATCAGCCAGATTCACAAATCAGGTAGGCCACACAACAGGAACAATGGGGATGGACGCTTAAAGAAAGACTCATATGCCCCACATTGGCTATAGACCCGCACATGCTCGTGCCAACACCCATTCTTAGATCCCAGATTTCTTTAAGATTGACCATCCTCTTGAGATCATCCTGCAAAATATCATGCCAGCTCATTCCTATGGTCGACAATGACAATGGACGGCTAACAAAATATATCTAGGCTGTCTATTTGTTTTTCACACTCTTACATGCCCAAATCGTTTCAATCTTAAATGCCTGCACTTCAACAATGGGTATTTTTCATGCTCTTAGATTTTCTCCTTTGTATGGCCTTAGGATTAGATAGCTTTCAATAAAGACTCTTTTGTGCCGCCATCATGATGATTTTGTGATATTCATTACATACATATATTGCCGCTCATATTAAAACACCGAAAATCAAGGCAAGTCTAAAACTTGGGTGGGTCACATAAAACACGCCCACTTTCAAAATCATTTAGACCTCTTCTCTTTCTATCTCTGCAGGTAGGTAGGTACTTGGCTGCACCCTTTACATCTGTCTCTCCTTTTTCCCTCTCCCCTCCTCACTCTGCATCTGCACACAACATAACCCTAGCATGCATATATAATTAGTAAAAGAATGTTAGGTTGTGCCATGGTGCCTTGGATCTGCCTTTCATTTGGGCTTATATCTTGAAATAGTTGGGCAAATCAATAGATGGAATTGATATAACACACCATCATGGTAGGCCCATAGAGCTTAACACTGCCGTGGCTTAAGGCAATTTAATTAATATGCTTTGAAGGGCTACTAATAAGAAAAGGCTGGTTGGGCTTGATTTTGAATTGATAGAGCTGGGCCCTTTCTTATACTTTGTTTTTTCAGTCCTTAAACAACCCTTTTTATACAATATTATGTCCGCACAGTACTAAGTTTCCACCCTAGATTGCATCTTGGATAATCTTGTTAGTAATATGTACATAGTATGGCATATTAAATTTTAAATTTTATTATTATTATTATGAATCTAGCGTCACAATTACACAATTGAGCCAGGGAGCCAAAAAATGAAACCTAGTGACCCTCTCAAATTAATCACATATGAAAAGACAAGTCAATTCACCTCCCAGTCTGAAATAAAGATGGTATGTCGACGACAAGATCCCAATCAAATATAAGTGGATGGACCCCATATTACATATCTCATCTCTTTCTCGTCTCACCTACCAGTGTAACAGGGCCAAGCAGGTAGTCCGGTTAGATGGAGGTGTTATTGTATAGTCCATTGGATGGAGGCGCAACGCCCAAGATTGTGAGAGAGAGAGAGAGAGAGAGAGAGAGAGAGGCATGGGCTGAGAGAGAGGCATGGGCTGACATCATCCCTCTCTTCAGAACATGTGCAGAGCAAGTGTCCCCCACCAGGCGTTGCCACCTATCCCTAATAAATATGAATTGCTCATGTTTATAAACACCCCCACACTCACGAGACGTTGTATGCCCTTACTTCCTCGGCACTTTTCTGAATGCTTTAGTTGGTATGGTTTGTAGTGTGGTTTTACTTAGAGTCACCACTAAGAAAATGAAACATAAAATATGTTAGTGCACTTTTTTTTATAGCATGTTGTGCTCTTTATTTGTCAATTACGTAGTCAGTGAGTCTACTGTCAATTGAGCTTAAAGAAAACGAAGACCAAAGACTCAAGTGAACTTGCTGCATCAAGGAAGAAGAAACAGATAAAAGAGATGCCTTGGTGAGCCTTGAGCCTTAAATTAGAACCAAAACCAAAACTCAAACCTCTCGATGACTTTGACTCATTAACCATACTTATAGTCATCTTAGATTGGCCTTCGGTGTCCTAAAAGACTACCCAAATAATGGCCAAAGAGGTTGCTTTTGCTACTATAAAACACAACTCATACAGCATGCAAAGTAGGCTTGCCGACCGGTTTGGACCCATGGCCAACCGGTCGTTAGACCTAAAATGGAATAGCAGGAAAAACTGCTCCCAAGCCTTAAATCGACCAGTCTAATGACCGATCGGTCGGTCTGTCTAACCGGTTGTGATCAAACCAGTTTGAACAGCAACCATTTCACTGTCCAAGCCTTTACCTCGACCGGTCAGTCAGCAATATTAGACTGATTGGCTACTAACTGTTCCCAGCAATTTTCTATTCGTGGAATTTTTGTCTATAAAACTGTTTGGCTTGATTTTGAGGGTAAAGAGAGAGATTTTAGTGCATTAGAAGCCACATTGATTACCCACACCATTAGGCTCTAATCCTAAGCATTCCAAGTCGTCTTTCTTGTGTTTGATCACAAGATGGAGTAGTTTAAAGCTCACGTGAAGATGGACTTGCTCTCTCTTGATCTTTAAATATTTTAGTCACATCAACCATAGGTAAATCCTTTGTCTAAACATTTCTAAAGATCATATTAGGTAGAATTTCTCTAGGAAACCAACTCCTATTAGTTGTAGAGAATTCTCACAATCTCTTATCATGCACCTTGAGTATCTAAAGAGCACCGCATGTGAGGTGATTGATCGGTGGAGCTGAAGCATTGACAACGCAGCGAAAACATGATCGACGGAGCATGGAGGAGCTAATTGAAGCACGAGAGAGTGAAGATCAAGTAACCCAACAAGGCGTTGAACAAGGGGCTCATCTGACAAATAAGTTGTCAATTTGAGAGTCCGGTTGCACTCCTTCCTCGTGGAGGATTGAGTATGAGAGTTTGGATTTACAAACTTGATCAAGTCTCCAAGGGGAGCTTGTAACGCCCCCACAAACACTGTACAGATATTGTCCGCTCTGGGCACGCAAGCGCGCCCGCACGGTTTTGGTCCCGGGGTTTTCCCCAAAACGCGTCTGTACAGGGAAGGTGAGAACCGCACATATAGCCCAGAATCAGGGCGCTCATCCATCCGATGTGGGACTAACCTCACCCAGGCCCTACCAACTGGAGCGCTATTTTCGAAGCCCGACCGATCCCCAACGGGAACCCGGATGCAACCCACGCTCGGACCACAGCCAGGCTGCACTGGGGCGCTAGAATCCCCCACCCTCAGGGCAGAGCCGCCCTCGGCTCTGATACCACCTGTAACGCCCCCACAAACACTGTACAGATATTGTCCGCTCTGGGCACGCACGCGCGCCCGCACGGTTTTGGTCCCGGGGTTTTCCCCAAAACGCGTCTGTACAGGGAAGGTGAGAACCGCACATATAGCCCAGAATCAGGGCGCTCATCCATCCGATGTGGGACTAACCTCACCCAGGCCCTACCAACTGGAGCGCTATTTTCGAAGCCCGACCGATCCCCAACGGGAACCCGGATGCAACCCACGCTCGGACCACAGCCAGGCTGCACTGGGGCGCTAGAGAGCTTCCAGCTGGGAGCGTACGTTAGGTTTTAGGATTAGAATTGAAGGGTAAGAAGGATTCTTGTCAAACTTCTGGGTTGGATGGAATCTGTAAACATTTTAGTTGAGAGATGAACTAGTAAAATCGCTGTCATAGGTTGAGAGGAATCTGTCAAACTCCCCGGTAAAGTGGAATTGATTCGAAACACGTAAGTTGGGAGGAACTTGATTTAAACTCCCTGGTGAATGCCGATGTGCTCAAGAGATGAGTATTTGAACCGAGAGTGGAGTATACCCAAATTCGAACCACTATACATACTTGTGTTTGTGATTGATTTGAGCGCATTGTTATCTTAGTATTGTATGTTTAATTGCGTAATTATAAATGCTTGATAGGAATGTATGTTAGGCACTAGTTAGGCACATTCACACAAGATGTACTTTCACAAAGTAGTGTAGACTTGAGCTCATATGATCCATTCTTATATAATCTACATAGGTCGTATAGAATAAGTTCTTGATTAGTCAAATCATTTGATTATTTATACGTGCTTAGGTTAGTTTTTTTAATTGCTTATTATATGCTAGCTTTATGATTGGACCCACTTAATTTTAGAAGCTTAGTATTTTTGCTTAATTAGTTTATAATTACTAATTAGTTGAATTAGGTAAGAAGTTTTTAAAAGAGATTTTTAAACGGTCATGATCACCCACCTCCTCTAAACTTAGCCATAGTTTTACAAGCTCCGCTCTAAGCTTCTGCACGTCTAGCATCTCAAGTGTTATCTAAAGACGCAATTTCATAATACAATAGGGGATTATTTTATCAGAGTGGTGCGCATTTTGAGTTTCTAGAGGTTTGGACAATTTGATCAAGATTGTGGTGTGCATTTTGAATCTCTATGGGCCATATATTTGTCAATCTAGTACGTTAGTTATTTTTGTGACAGGCCAAAAGTTTATTCTACCTAACTTGTAGAATTGTAGTCTTTATCACAGCCTACCTAAAAGTCAAAAGAATAATTTAATCTTATTTTGGGGGTGTTTATAATATTCTCAGGAGGGCTTTATAGCTGTGATCTTATATGTAATCATAGAATCATGTGGGGTACATTTTCTGCATCATCCAAACCATCCATACGGTGTGACACCAATGTTAGGCCTCAAGCCCAAAAGTCAGCCTACTCCAAAACTCATTTGGGCCACCTGGCAGGGAAAGATGGGAGCAATGGAGAATAGGACGTCGCCAAACCATGCCAGGCTTAACATGCTGTCTATATTCCATCCAGTCCATTCATCAGACCCGAGCCATAAGGATAATGGACAGTGTTGATGCTGGAAATTCGGCAACAGATGAAGATGAAGATTCCCTCGTATTGATGGATGAATGACGTTGATCTCCTTCCTTGAAAGAAAGGTGGACCCTGTAGAAGACAAAGGAAAGCAAAGAGGGGTGGCTGGGGTCCAGCCGTTAGCCCTCCGATGCCTAAATGAGATCTTGAAGGATTGAATCTATACCTTTTGATCAGTATTTGTATCGTACCTTGATAATGAAGGAGACGTGTCAATTTATAGATAGAGTTGTATTCCCTTTTGAAGCCGTGATTTCAGGGGAGGGATTCTCGGATCTTTGGGATTTCCGGAGCTGTCCCGTGATCTTTGAGGATCTTTCGGTGAGTTGGTTAGAGATCTCTCAGATTTCCTTCCCCTTATCGTGCACAAACTTAGAGAATTACGGAAACAGAATCAGGTCGCAAAGAGGTCGACCTGGCGAGGTCATTCTCGAGGACTACCTTTCTTCTTTAGTCTCGGGTCGGTCAGATCTGACGACCTGTATTTGAGTTACTCCGTCTGTCATCAGATCGGCTTCGAGCTGAATTGGATCCGACCTCAGGTCAGCTCGTCTCTTCGTGACGGTGTCGAGGTCAGCTCAGTATTCTTCTCACAACAGAAGTCCCCCCACTCCCGAGTCTAGCTCGTCTATCTCGGGAGTAGCTTGATGAAGAAGATACGTCGATCTGACTACCCTTAGTGTTTTACAGCTGTCAGCGCTGTCGCGCCGTCATCTCAACGGGCGGCAAAGCGGCATTTAATGCGTCATTCAAAAAACCAAGGCGTCATCATTCGTTCGTACGGCGTATCAGCGCCCAACAGAGTAGTATAGAACGGGGTGGCGCCACGTGTCTAGAGTGGTGCGTTACCTTTCGTACGCTTCAACCGAGAGCCGCCACGCGGAATCATTGCATTAAATGCCAAAGGATCCTTCGGGTATAAAACTCGAGAGTTAGCGGATTTCAGAAAAATTCTTCTCTTCTCCGATTCTGTTTCCCTCTCTCTTTTTCCTGTAGAGTTCTCCTCCTCCATTCTTTGTCATTTCTCGTCCGGCCGGCGTACCAATCACTTAGGGTACGCTCTTCTCACCCTTTAGAAGACCTTATTCCTTTTTCGTATTTTTCACAATGTCGGAGACCTCCTACTCTGATGCCATTCCGATGGTGAGGTTTGGGGATTCCGAATCGGACCCACCTCTATCAGGGGATCAGGAGATGGACCCCAGAGAATCCCATTCCAAGACAGCCGATCCTGTGAATGAAGAGGAATCTGACGTTCCTGAGCCAGGAGTTGGGGATGAGACGGCTCAGAGAGATTCCTTCGAGCTGGACGGCGTGGTCTCGCAAATTACCCAGAGAGAGCTGGATAATGCGAGGAGGATTTATGGGATCCCGGAATCCGTTGATTTTAGGATTCCGGACCGGACTGATAGACCGAGCCGACCTTGCCGGGGAGAAACCGTTATCTCCCTGATGCATCTAGAGGCCGGGCTTAGGTTACCCCTGCACCCCTTTGTGCGAGAGGTCCTTAACACCCTAGGCCTCGCACCGAGCCAGCTCCAACCTAATGGCTGGAGGTGTATGGTGGGATGTTACATTTTGTGGCAGAGAGTAGGAAATAAGGACCTGACCTCGAACGAGTTGTTCTCTATGTACAGTCTCAAGTCTCTGGGAGGTCATGGTCTTTATTACCTCTCTTCTCACCCGGGCCATGGGGGCTCGATAGTGACCGGCCTAGCCTCCTCGACAAGAGTCTGGAAGAGGAAATGATTTTTCGCGTCGGGGGATTGGGAGGCTTCGTCGGACGAGCTTCGCCCTCTGGAGCATAGGGTCCGAGCTGATTTTGCTCTGCCAGGTTGAGCTGTACTTAGAAAAATTTTCGAATTTCTAATGCTCTTCATTTATCCCTCCTTTTTCTTATTCTGACGCGTACTTCCTTGTCTATGCAGCCTCGGTGGCCATCAGAGTAGCGCTATCTGCAATCCAAGAGAGGCAGATCCGAGCTGCACGGGAGTACCCGCTTGTAGAAAGGAACTTCCGCAGCTTAATCACCGTAGAATCCGTCCTCGAATCAGGTCGGTAATGTAGATATTTACATTTTACTTGTCAATTTTTTCCAAGTATGGTGTCCTGACACCTTCCTCTGTGTTTTGGACAGGAATGGCCCCGAAGGCGGTTTCTAAGTCCCGCAGAATCCCTGCTCGGCTCATTGAGCGCGGGGAGAGCTCGGTGGAACCTCCGAGCAAGAGGGTGGCCACGGAGGCTCAGAGGCAACAAAGGTTGCCTCAGTCCTTCCTATGCGGGTCTGGTCAGCCTCAGGGTTCATCCCCCGCAGGGGGTGAGCCTCTTGCTGCCCAGTCCCCCGCTCCCAAGGTTCTGGTTGTCAACGTTCCGGACACCTCGGATTCTCGGGGAGAGCCGTCGTCGGGCCGACCCGCGACTCGTGCCAGCTCGTCTGGTACTCCGACAGCATCGACTTCAGCGGGGCCCGCTCGCACCCCTGCTGAGGTCGGGTCGTCGCGCCCCCCTTCCGCTCCCCGGGCCACACGCCCTGCGGCTGCTTCTGGGGCCGAGCAGCGTGAGGACCAGGTTGACATGCCTCCGGTAACGAGCAGTTTGCGACCTGGAAAGAGGGGGTTAACGCCTACATGGACGTTAACCAGAGCATCCCTCAGGATCTGAACTCGCTCGCGTCGTCAGATCCTGATCAGATGGTCGGAGTCGCCATTGAGAGCAGTCTCAGGGTAAGCTGACTGCCTCTTTCTCTTCCTCTTTTTCTTTATTCATGCCACTGTCACATCACTAATTGTCGTAATTTGTTTGTTGTAGGACTCGGCCTTGCTGATCATGATTCGCCAGAAGATGGCTGAACGGACTCACCAGATGCAAAAAGCTCTGGTTGCCGCCTCTTCTTGGAAGAACAAGACTGAGGCGATGAAGGCTGAGCTGAAGAAGAAGCTGCCTGAGCTGGCAACGGCCAGACGGAGCTGCAGACGGCCCAAGCTGAACTGCAGACAGCCCAGTCCGAGCTGAAGGTGGCTCAGTCTGAGCTGGAAGTGTCTCAAGTACAAGTCCAGTCTCTGGAGGAGGCGATGAGGGAGACCTCAGCCAAGGCCCAGTCTGAGGGTAACAAGGTCGAGTCGCTCGAGGCCGCTCTCAAGACAGCTGAGGAGGAGAAGGTGGACCTAGCTCGGCTCTTGAAGGAGGTCCAGATGAAGGCTCTGGCCGATGCAAAAGATGCAGAAGCCAAGTATGAGAGGCTGAACGCAATCTCTGAGGAGCTGTACAACCATGGTTTCCAGGATTGCAGACGGCTCGTTCTCAAACACTTCCCCGACCTCGACCTGACTCCTGTCGACAATGATGAAGATGAGGACGAAGTTGCGAGGGAGGGACCTTCAAAAGGGGCTGCGGCCGGGTCATCTAATGCTGCCGAAAGCTGAAATACTCTGAATGTATTTTTTTTTTGTATCAATGTAAAGAAAACTTTTTACTTCAATGCAAGCCCCTCAGAGGCATCTTTATTCAAACTGCGTGCACAGCATTTCTTCTCTTTTACGCATACACGAGTCTTGAAATGACTAAGGAATTCCTTGTAATCAGCGAAGTACATTAACATAAGCTCGACCATTATATTGGAGTAGATGACCTAGCCGTAGGGCTTCGGTAGTATGGAAGTCAGCTCGGAACGTTAATATCGCTAGGCCGAGCTGCTGTTCACAACACTTAGGAAATTTCGAAGCAATTTTATTGAATCATCACCTTGAAACACCTATTTCATACGAGATCCCGCTTGCTCATGGATAGTAGATCTTCAAATGGTCAGCGTTCCATGGACGGGAAAGGGGTCTGCCGTCCATGTCTTCGAGCCAATAAGTACCAGGACGACGTAAGCTGAGCACCCTGTACGGCCCTTCCCAGTTGGGACTGAAGGCAGCGATTTTGTCTTTAGTACTGACCTTTTTGAGAACCATGTCGCCAGCTCGAAACCGCCGCTCTTTTACCCGGGAATTATAGTATCGCCTAACCCGCTGCTGGTAGGCCGCTACTCGTATTTGGGATGCTTCGCGTACTTCATTGAGTAGGTCCAAGTTTGCCCGTAGTTGTTCTTCATTTTTGTCAGGTCAGTGTTGGCTTGTCCTGCTCGTGGGCATCCCGACCTCTACTGGGACAACGGCTTCTGCTCCAAAAGCCAAGGAGAAAGGCGTTTCCCCGGTTGTGGACCGAGCCGTGGTCCGATAGGCCCAAAGTACTTCGGGAAGTTCGTCAGCCCAAGCGCCTTTCTTCTCTCCGAGTTTTGTTTTGAGGTGATTTTTGATAATCTTGTTAACTGCCTCGACCTGACTGTTGGCTTGCGGGTGGTAGGGAGAAGAATACACATTCTTGATACCCAGACCTTTACAGAAATTTTGAAACCTTTCATTGTCGAACTGCCGCCCATTATCAGTCACAATTGTATTCGGGATCCCAAATCGGCACACGATTGTTTTCCAAATGAAGTCTGTTGTTCTCTTCTCGGTAATGGTGGCTAGCGGTTCTGCTTCTGCCCACTTCGTGAAGTAGTCGACGGCGACGATTACGTATTTCACCTGTCCCTTCCCTGTCGGAAGAGGGCCAATGATGTCGATTCCCCATTGAGCAAATGGCCATGGTCTAGACATGGGAGTGAGCTCCTCGGGTGGTAAGTGGGGAATTGGGGCAAATCGTTAGCATCCATCGCATCTTTTAACAACTTCCCGGGCGTCGTGTTGGATGGTAGGCCAATAATATCCTTGCCTGATCACCTTTTGCGCTAGTGCCCTGGCACCAGAATGATTCCCGCAACAGCCAAAATGGATTTCGCGCAACACGTAATCAGCTTCCTCGGTTCCCAAACAATGCAGACATGGAAAAGAAAACCCTCTCTTGTAGAGGATCCCATCAATCAGAGTATACCAAGCCTGATCTATATCGAATACGCCGAGCTTCTTTTTGGTCATTGGGTAATTCGTCCGTCAGTAAGAACCGGACGATAGGGTTCCTCCAATCTGGGGGAGCTGCCACTGGAAAAACCTCTGTTGACTCGTTTGTTGATATGCTTCGTTGAGGGAGGAACTCGATAGGAACCATCCTACCGAGCTCGTCGTTGTCTGATGAGGCGAGTTTTGCGAGAGAATCCGCATTCATATTTTTACTCCTTGGGATCTGGATAATTTCATATTGATTAAATCGTGATAGCAGCTCTTGAGTTCTTATTAGATACGCGGACATTTTCCCTCCTTTCGCCTGGTATTCTGCGGTCACTTGCCCGACCATCAATTGAGAGTCACTATGTATCTTTATAGATCGAATTCCTATTTCAGAAGCGAGGCGGAGACCGGCTAGAAGGGCTTCATACTCAGCCTCGTTGTTCGAAGCTCGGAATCCGAACCGGAGAGCGTATTGAACTTGGATCCCGTCCGGCGCTGTCAAGACGAGACCAGCTCCACAGCCTTGTGAATTGGAAGATCATCAACGTGCAATAACCAGGTTGGTGCGCCATAGTTATTTCCTGGTGACGGGTCAGATTTGGTGTTATCTTCAATTTCGAGAGGTTCGGTCAACTCGACGATGAAATCAGCGATAGCCTGACCTTTGATCGCCGCTCGAGGTCGATATTTTATGTCGAATTCACCGAGCTCGACGGCCCATTTAACGAGACGACCTGAGGTTTCAGGGTTCTGTAACACCTGTCGCAATGGTTGATTGGTCAGCACAGCTATCGGATGTGCCTGGAAGTATGGCCTCAATTTCCTGGGCTGAGGTGATTAGAGCCAAGGCTAGCTTCTCTATTGTCGGATATCGGATTTTGGAATCGAGCAAGGCTTTGCTGACGTAGTAAACAGGCTTTTGGATCTCCTCGTCGTCCCGGACTAGTGCCGAGCTGACCGCCGCAGGTGAGACTGCTAAGTATAGGAGCAGTTCTTCTTTATGCGCTGGTTTAGACAACAGCGGCGGAGAGCCGAGGTACGTTTTTAATTCACAGAAAGCTTGCTCACAGTCTGAGGTCCAAATCATCTCCTTACATTTACGCAGCTGCTTGAAGAAGGGGAGGCATCGATCTGTAGCTTTTGAGACAAATCTGTTGAGTGCCGCAATCCTTCCTGTGAGCTACTGGATATCCTTTATCGTGCGAGGCGAATTCATGTTGAGAAGTGCCTGAATTTTTTCGGGGTTGGCTTCGATTCCTCGCTGGTTTACTATGAAGCCAAGGAACTTTCCCGAGCTTACTCCGAAAACACATTTGCTCGGGTTGAGCTTCATTTGATACTTCTGTAATATTTTGAATGCAGTGCGGAGGTCGCAGACATGATCCTCTGATCGTTTGCTTTTTACGAGCATATCATCTACGTACACTTCCATTGTCCTACCGAGCTGATCTACGAACATCTTGTTTACTAGTCGTTGGTAGGTTGCTCCGGCATTTTTTAGCCCGAAGGGCATGACTTTATAACAGTAGAGCCCCCGATCTGTAATGAATGCTGTCTTTTGCCTGTCGGGAGCATGCATTTAGATCTGATTATATCCAGAATAAGCATCCATGAAGCTGAGGAGCTCGTGCCCGGCGGTCGCATCAACGAGCTGGTCTATCGTGGTAGAGGGAAGCTGTCTTTAGGACAGGCCTTGTTCAGATCAGTGTAGTCCACACAGACCCTCCATTTCCCATTGTTCTTTTTGACGAGGACAACGTTTGCAAGCCATTCTGGATAGCATATTTCTTGGACGAATCCTGCCTTGCGCAATTTCTGCACTTCTTCTTCGATGATCTTGTACCTTTCTGTATTGAAAGAGCGCCTTTTTTGATGGATCGGTTTGATAGTTGGACCAACGTTTAGCCGGTGGACCATCACTTCTGGGCAGATTCCGGGCATCTCTTCATGGGACCACGCAAAAACGTCAATATGCTCTTTCAGGAAGGCGATTAGACTTCCTCGCACCTTGCCCTCTAAACATGACCCGATCTTGATAACTCTGGTCGGGTCGGTATCTGTTAAGGGAATGTCGGTTAGCTCGTCGGCGGGCGACCCGCGCTCTTTCTCTTCTTCCCTTGGGTCGAGAGAGGTCGTATGCGAAACGGTTGATACCGTGCTCCTATTCTTCCCACGCAGGGAAAGTTCGTAGCAACGACGGGCTTCCTGCTGATCTCCCCTGACTATGCCGATTCCTTTGTCGGTTTCGAACTTCATTGCAAGATGATAGATGGAAATGGCGGCTTTGAGAGCTCGCAGGATAGGGCAGCCGATAATGGCATTATAGGCAGAGGGGGTGTTTACGACAAGGAAGTCAACCATGATTATTCTCTGGCTTGGTTCTTCCCCGGCGGTAACTGGCAGAGTTATCTCTCCTTCAGGCATGATGCTGTCTCCTGTGAACCCGGTCAACGCTGTCTTGACCGGTCTCAGTCGGGATCGGTCGATCCTCATTTTTTCAAACGTCGAAGCGTACAGGATATCTGCCGAACTACCCGTGTCGACCATCATCCTATGGAGTTTTTTGTTGGCGACGACCATCGCAACGACAAGGGAGTCGTCATGCAGATGTACGACCCCTCGAGCGTCCTCTTTGGTAAAAGTTATCGTTTGTAAGGTTACCTTTGCGACCTTTGCAGGTCGGCTGGTGATGTTAACAGAAGGTGTCGGTAAGGGTGTCCTTCCTTGTCGCACGTAGTTTTTGCGGGAGTTCCCGGTGTCTCCGGTGGTCGGCCCTCCGAAAATCATGTGGAATTCTTCCACAGGGTTGTTGCTTTGTTCCTCTGTTAGGTCAGTGACCCGACCTTCATCTCTTCGCCCGTCTGAATGTTGAGCGATGTAGTCTTTCAAGAAGCCTTGCTGGATGAGGGCCTCTATCTGTCGCTTCAAGTCAAAGCAATCCACGGTATTGTGACCGTGGTCTTTGTGATATAAACAGTACTTCGATTTCGACCTTCTATTAGGGTCGGTTTTTATCTTCGTAGGTCATTCAAAATTGTATCTCCCTTTTTCTGCTAAATACACTTGCTCGATGGTTTTATTGAGTGGCGTATACTTTTCGAACCGCGGAGCAGGTGGTTTCACTCCGTGGCCAGTTCCGCCCCTAGCCGGTGACCTCCTCTCCGACTTCCGCTCCGACCTGCGTTTCTTCGAGCCGCTACTATCCTGACGATCTTTAATCCTGGTCGTTAGTCGGTGAGCATTTACCAGCTCTTCGGCGTTGATGTGTTTAGCAGCTCGATCCAACAACTCGGCCACTGACTGGGGTGGCTCCTCCCCAACGGACCAAAGAAACCTTCGGTCTCGTAGCCCTCCGATCATGGTGTGTAA
This sequence comes from Liriodendron chinense, assembly GCA_003013855.2. Lineage (NCBI taxonomy): Eukaryota > Viridiplantae > Streptophyta > Magnoliopsida > Magnoliales > Magnoliaceae > Liriodendron > Liriodendron chinense. Next base: position 1,727,679 of record ML058590.1, read on the forward strand.
TAACACATCTTGTGAAAGATTTTCAATTTGCACTGCTTCAGAATTGAAGCGCGCGAAATAATCTTTTAGGGACTCATCTTCCTTTTGCTTGATTGCTGCAAGGTGTGTCGAATGCTTTCTTGGGTCGGTGCTCCCGATGAACTGAGTGGCGAAGGCTCGGCTCAGCTGAGAGAATGAGCTGATTGTGCGAGGCTTTAGGTTACGAAACCAAGTCCATGCCGAGCTTGTCAAGGACAACGGAAAGGCCTTGCACATGATGTGTCCATTGGCCCAGAGGAGATCCATGCGGACTTTGAAGTTTTCTAAGTGTTCCGCCGGATCTCCTATGCCAGAGTACTGCTTCAACTGGGGGACCTTGAATCCTTTGGGAAGGGGTTCTTCGAGGATCTCGTCGGTGAACGGTGACTCAGATGAGTCGATCAGCGCGTCCACTGCGATTGGGGCTCGACCTCGCTGTGCTCTCTGAATGTCGCACATTTGTTCCCGCAGTTCTCTCAGCTCGGCCTCCAGCGGGCCTAAGTTGTCGTCTGCCCCGTTGCTGACTTCATGATCAGCTCGTTCATGCGCGAGACGAGCTGTTCTTCGTCTTTCGAGTCGATGTCGCAGATCGTTGGCGGGCAAGTCCGTCGTTGGTCGAGACCTAGCCTCGGTAGATTTGCTGGCGGTGTCGCTTTCTTCGACCGGGATGGGCTGCTGAGAGCGTTGTGACGGCCGAGCCTGGTGAGAATGCTGGGATTGTTGAGGCTGAGAGTGGGTATGCCGAGGCCCCTCACGATCTCTGCTATTCGCCATAGTCGGATGGGCCAGACCGGTTAGCAGATCTTTAATTTCATCCAGTCTCTGGTCCACATAGTCCAATCGTCCATCGACTCCCCCTAGTTTGTGGTTGACACCTCCCACCTGTTCTTCGAGAAGGGACAACCTGACTCCTTGGTTGCGAGATCTCTGTTGTCTCCCCTGCTGAGCAGGAACATGAGGATTCCCATCGGACTGGATGGCGGGGGTGTCCGAAAACGAACCTTCATTTTCATAGATTTGATCGTCTGAAGGTCCAGCGATCGCAGGAGCTTTCCCTTTATATTTTCTCTTTCCAGCCATTGCAGAAGAGAAGGAAGGTGCAGAGGTTGTCTTAGACAACTGGGTGAGAACACGGACTTCTTAAAAGAAGAAGGCGAATTCCCACAGACGGCGCCAATCTGTTGATGCTGGAAATTCGGCAACAGATGAAGATGAAGATTCCCTCGTATTGATGGATGAATGACGTTGATCTCCTTCCTTGAAAGAAAGGTGGACCCTGTAGAAGACAAAGGAAAGCAAGAGGGGTGGCTGGGGTCCAGCCGTTAGCCCTCCGATGCCTAAATGAGATCTTGAAGGATTGAATCTATACCTTTTGATCAGTATTTGTATCGTACCTTGATAATGAAGGAGACACGTCAATTTATAGACAGAGTTGTATTCCCTTTTGAAGCCGTGATTTCAGGGGAGGGATTCTCGGATCTTTGGGATTTCCGGAGCTGTCCCGTGATCTTTGAGGATCTTTCGGTGAGTTGGTTAGAGATCTCCCGGATTTCCTTCCCCTTATCGCGCACAAACTTAGAGAATTACGGAAACAGAATCAGGTCGCAAAGAGGTCGACCTGGCGAGGTCATTCTCGAGAACTACCTTTCTTCTTTAGTCTCGGGTCGGTCAGATCTGACGACCTGTATTTGAGTTACTCCGTCTGTCATCAGATTGGCTTCGAGCTGAGCGAGCTGAATCGGATCCGACCTCAGGTCAGCTCGTCTCTTCGTGACGGTGTCGAGGTCAGCTCGTATTCTTCTCACAACAGACAGTTCCGTTACTCTGGTGAGCAAGTGCAAGTGAATTCAGGAGCTGTTTGAGTAAGGGATTTGGGCCAGAGATTTTCGTGAATTTCAAATCCCCCCGTTTTTTTTTTTTTTAGGAATTTCTCAAACTTCCCTATCCACGCACGTATGAATCCATAGATATGGGATAAATCAGATTTGCTTGAAATTAATAAAAGTTATTTCTATTGCCATAAATGCTCTGAGATTGCTTTCAAATCCATAAATTTGAAGTGTCTTTTCCAATAATGGACTCTAATTTGAAGGACGCGGATTGCCCGGAAAGGCTTTCGCAGGGACGCAAATTAGCTGCAGACGGCTTCAGTAGCTATCTCGCTACTGAAGTGACATCACCAAGCTATGTGGGCCCATCATCATGTATGTGTTGTATCCACACCGTCCATCCATCATCATTGGAGAGATCATTTTAAGACACGAACCAAAGGATGAGGCAGATCCAAAGCTCAAGTGGAACCACCGTAGAAAACAGTGGGGACACTGTTGAAACCTTCCTAGGGCCCACTATAATGTTTATTTGAGATCGAACCTGTTCTTTAAGTTCATATAGGCAGGAGGAAGGGAAAACACAAATATCAGCTGGATCGAAAACTTCTGTGGGCCCTTGGAAAGTTTTTAATGGTAGGTGTTTAATCCTTACTATTTTTTGTGGTGGGGTTCACTTTGATCTTTGGATTTGCCTCATTCTTTGTGTCATTCCCTGAAATGATCTCTCCAAATGGATGGACGGTGTGGATAAAACACATAAATCATGGTGGGCCCACATAGCTTGGTGACGTCACTTTAATAGCAGCGAGACAGCTACCATCAGTAGCTAATTCCCTTTAGTAGGAACTTCAAAATAGGTGGGGCCCTCCATAATGTTTTTAAGAAATCCACCCCGTTCATCTATTTTTCCAGCTCATTTTAGAACATGAGACAAGAAATGAGGTGGACACAAAACTCAAGTAGCTACATGAAAGGAAATACTAAGGATTTAATGACCACTATTTAATGAGGCACCGTGCCTGATAAACAGTTTGGATTCCATGCAAACGTAATGGTGGGCTCCACAGAAGCCTGAATGTATAGAAACATACGTTCGAACGCATGGGATCATTCTCCTATATTTACTAATTACTACAATCATGAAATGTCTGTCCTTGCATGCTTGCCAGTGTAGCACATGTATACAAGATCCAGATAGTACATCAGGTGCCCCACCCTAGCATGTGATATGTCCTATAAGGAACGTGTTGGTAACTTTTCTAATTGCTTTTCTCATACACGAGTGGCCCACCTGATGATCAGATTAGCCTGCTTTGTGGGCCATGAAACAAACAAGAGTAACTATTACATTTTATCCATGTGTGACTTAGAAATATTTTCATGACTTAAAAATATTTTCATTCATAGACCATACCTCCCAAATCATTGATTGCCCTTCACAGCTTACTAAGTTTAAATCTCTTAGAGAAGAAGAGATCCCTGACCCACAAAGGAGACCATGTCAGCATGGCAAATAAGCCAGTCATGTGCCCAAAAACAATCTGCTTAGGTGGCTTGTGACTCAACACTTTCGATGCCACGTGTTGCGCAAGTAACCGCGCATCGGTGGCCTTGGCCGCCTGCGACGCCTTGGCCCGCTCGGCTATCGACTCCTTGAAATCATGATAGAGTTTCCAATCCTGCAACCCTAATCGCTCTACAGCAGCGTTACCAAAATTGGACCGTATCGCCCCAGGCAGCACTAATACAACATTGACCCCGAAAGGCCGTAGCTCAACCCGCAGCGCATGTGACATGGCATGCACTGCGGCCTTACTAGAACAATAGGACCCCGCCCAAGGGGTGGGTGCCAGCCCCACCACACTCCCTACATTCACTATACATCCACTTCGTCGAGAGGCCATGTGTGGTGCTACTTGTTGCACCACTCTCAGCTGCCCAAGTGTGTTAATCTCCCAAGCTCGCCGGACTGCGTTCAATGGCATCTCGGCTAGTGGCCCAGTGCTACTGATCCCGGCATTGTTGACCACAACATCGATCTGGCCGCACTTTTTTATGATGGCGTCGATAGCTGATGCGACGCTATCATCGGATGAGACATCGACCTCCAGCGCCTCAACGTTCTCCGACAAGAGGTCGGACATGTCGTGCAGGCGGCCTGGCAGGTCGGATGCAAACACGCGGCAATTACGTTCTGCGAATGCTTTGCAGTACTCGAACCCGATGCCGCCCTTGGCGCATCCGGTCACGAACACTACTTTACGATCATTTTTCAGTAACAAAGCTACGTTGTCGTCACCCATAACGAACTTCTACTGTCCTTGAAATTTTGCACACTTAAGAGTTGTTCAAATGGAGCATCTCTTTATGTAAGGAAGAGGGGTCAGTGGTAGTTCCGCCCTAGTGTTTTCTTGTGTATATTCTATGGTTTTGAAATGCGAATATGCTTGTAGGGGCATATACTTGTTGAGATATGGCCGGCTAGGGTTTGGTTTCATGTTATCAGTTTGTACATGTGGGGCCCATGTTTCAGTGATCCAAACCGTTGATACCCATGAACTTAGTCTAAAAGCTCTAAAACCTCAACTCGACCAGATTTTATGGTGACTCGAAAAAACTTGGTTTTGGCATGACTCGCTCAAAATGCAAGTAAACTTGACACAAAATGACTCGGTAAAACTCGGCAAAAACTCAGCTTGAGCTAGAATAGCTCGATGTAATTTATATGTTATTTATATTTTAATTATTTAATGTCACTGAAGTAGGGAAAAAACTCGTTCAATTTTTTGAAGAACTCGTCTGGGTTTATGTGCAGACTCAACTTGATTGGATTGCGGCTGGGTCCGGTCGAGTCGAGTCGAGTCGAGTCTTTGGGTTTTAAAGTATGACCATGAGCCCCATTGTATGCCCCCAGATATACCCTGCAACACTATTAGGATATTGGAATGCAGAGCTTTTTTTTCTTCTTTTTTTGTTTTTGCATGGGCCATCAATGACGAGGCCCATCACAGCAACAGTCATTGAAATAATATCATGGCCGCACTTGTACAAACTGAGAATTGGTTACCATGAATTGCCAACTCATCCGCGCGAGTTGGATGAGACTCGTTGACTCAGACTGGGTTTAGTCTGATCCGAGTTTGCTACCACGAGCATTGAAAATTTTCCTGAGTCAGATGACTTGGACGAGCCACTCCTGACATCTTGGCTGAGGACTGGACGAGTCAGGTCGGGTTTTCGTGTCTTCAATCCATGACTTGAGCAAACTGTAACGATTGAGAGCTAATGGCCCGAACATTGTTTAGTACTCCTGTTTGGATTATCCATCAAGTTTAATGTATGTCCGTTTAAGACATTCGCTGCATCACATTTAAGAAAATGGACTTACTCTTTTGGAAACATAAAGTTAAGGGCGTAGGTGGTGGTATTCTCATGCTGTGATGGAATCTATGGGCTACTTTGACATCTCTATTATGATTCAATAAGAACTTTTTCAATAAGAGCTATGCTAATAAGCTTTTTTTTTTTTGGTTTTTAATGTTCCGGGTCTCTTATTTTAAATAAGCTTGTTTGGTAAAATCAAGCTTTAAAATAATAATAAAAAAGCTCTTATTTGAATAAGTAGTTTTGGTAAAATCTTCAAATAAAGGCCTTCTTTTTTAAGGGCAGTTGATGTTATTTTTAAAGATTACAACAACTCTATCATAAGAACAATCCAAATGATTATTTTAGTGGATCTCACTTGTTAGAACTAGAAAAATGCTCGGGCGCAGTTTTCTGGTGTTTTGTTGTTCTGGGGTTTCTGAATAATAGAAACATTCATAGACAATCACAAGCATTCACAAAAAAATACACAAGAGAAGAGATATCGCAAGGCGAATTTTATTCCAGAGATTCTGAGATCTTGTACATTCCAGGCCGTGATCTGGCACGAGCCTTTAATTACATCGAATGATCGATGACCCTTGATTAAAAGGCAAAAGACTAGTCAGCGGTGACTATGGTCTCAGAGTTCATGGTCGTGGAGACCTGCATTTGTGTGGTCGTAGAGACCTGTGTTTGTATGGTCGCGGAGACCTGTATTTGTATGGTCGCGGAGACCTGTATTTGTTGTGTTTTGTTATGGACTGATCCATTTTTGTACGAGTCAGATGTCTATGTCTCATATTTTGACCGGAGATCTGGGCTGAGACTGTCAGGATTTTTAACCGAGGGGTGCGACTCTGGGCCTGCGCTCGTCATTTGTGACGGGTGACCGCGGGAAGACTGATCTGCAGTTGTATGTACCTGAGCAGCTCAACCAGCGGATGCCGTTTGCATGGGTAGGGCATCAACTGTTCTTGAAGTGTCAGTCTTTAACAAATTGTGTGTAATAGTTCAGAACTCTCTCTCTATATGGTTTATCGTGTTAACCACAATCCCATTTGCTTAGTCCGGACCTGAATCCGAGTCATATTAAGATAGTACATGTAATGATAGTACGTCAGTATGGTCCTGGGCACTGGCGGCCTCTTTTCGAGAGAATTGCTCGATGCAGCTCGTCGGATCGGATCGGACTCCGAGGGCTTGTGTTCTGCTCACTGGGCAGCTCGGATGAGTCATTTGATTGCTCCATTGCGTCCGAAACGCTCGAAATATCCAAAATAGGCCCAAACGGGGCTCAAAAACATTATAAAATGAAGATTTAAATGCGCTAAAATGAACGTTTAAAGTGCTGATTTTTTGCGATCTGCTGGCCTGATTTTACTGATGCGCTGGGGCCAGTGCGTCTAAAAATGATTGTTAAAATGTTCTATTTTCATGATGCGCTGAGGTATTTTTGTGATGCGCTGAGGCCAGTGTGTCCAAAAATGACTTTGTTTTTGGTATATTGATTTTTCTGATCCGCTGGCCTATTTTGTGATGCGCTGGGGCCAGTGCGTCCAAAATAACTTCATTTTGTAGACAACTGATTTTACTGATACGCTGGGCGATTTTTGTGATGCGCTGGGGTATTTTTGTGATGCGCTGAGGCCAGTGCGTCGATAAAACAATTTTAGTTTAACGTATTTCGCGATGCGCTACTATACTTGTATATTTTTTGTTATTTTCACCAGACCTGCTGTGGTTGGAAGTGGGATTTTCGGCGGTCGGCGAAGGGTTTCCGGTGGTCGGAAAAGGGATTCCGGCGATCTCAAAATTAAAAAACTCTCTCCTTCTCTCGATCCGTGCAATGAGGCGGAGGGAGGGGTATTTATAGCCGAAGTCGGCCAATAGGAGGCCGACACGTGTAGCGCGTCGAGAAAATCACTCGGCGCGTCTTAAAATGACTTTGTTGGGATCCTGATTTTTAAGGCGCACTGGCTGTCAGTGCGTCCTGAAATTCCTGAAAGTGCATGATTTATTGGACGCGCTGAGAGTCAGCGCATCCTGAAATTCCTGAATTATTGGATGCGCCGGGCGAATTTCTGGACGCGCTGGGGGCAGTGCGTCCTAAAATTCACTTTCTACAAATGACTGTATTTCAGGATACGCCGGGTCAATTTCTGGACGCGCTGGGGGCAGTGTGTCCTGAAATTCATTTTGCAAAAACTGCTGAATTTCATAATGCACTGGGCAATGAGTTTCTGGACGCGCTGACGTACTCATGTTTTACAAAATTGAGATTTGCGAAACGGAGGGCTTGTGGGGCCTGCTTTGCGATAAATGTCGATGCACTGGTCCTATTTCTTCCTGGTTGAGGTAACCCTCCCAAATTTGGAGGGTTCCGATCATGATGACCGGTGGGGTCCACCACTGGCCCAATTTTCCATTTTTTGGTTAAGTCTGATGTGTGTTGCTATTTTTGACGCAATTTTCGATGCACTGGCCTTAAATCCAATCAAGTGATGATTTGAACACTCGTAATCATTGTTTCGAAGACCCTTACTTTCGGGACCCCAACATCACTATAGATGAACCATGCACCAAATGACAAAAGAATGGATTACTACAATCTTTATATTTTAAGGACATTTAGGTCATCCATTATCTCATATATTAGATGTGGATCAACCATCATATGGAGCCCACCTTTGATGTGGACAATCCATTGTGTGAGCCAAACCTTCATAGTGGGTCGTCCATGATACAAGGCCTGTCTTGGATGTGGACGATTCATCATTAGGAGCCCACCTTGATGTAAGTCATCCATCATGTGGGGCCACCATCAGTGCTAATTGTCCTTTATGTAGGGCCCCTCAATGCCCACTACCCATCACCCATTACGTGGAGTCCACATTTGATGTGTCCACATTGTGGGCCCTACCTTTGAAGTGGATTGTCTATCATGTGGGGGCTAATGTAGAACGAGGATCAACTGGTGTAGGATAGAGATCAAGCACCTTTCTATCACACATGGATCGAAAAATACTCAAAGAAAAGTCACCATAATTCAGCATAGTTCAATCGACTGAATGATCTAGTCTGTTAATAAAAAATGCATTAGGAATTTTAGATTGCTTGTTGGAAATTTTTGGGCCATTCCAGTCGACCAACCAGCTTTATCGCTCAACCGACCAATCGCCTCGATCACTTGAGCCAGTTGATTGACAATGATCGATAAATGACGAAAATTTTGTGCATTTTTTATATTTCTTTCCTATTTTGTTTAGGACTCTTTTAATTATGTTCTAGGATTTTGATCTAGGGTATATAAGCTCTCTTAAACTCATTATTAAGGAGTCAACTATCATATTATTCAATAAAATTTTGGTTTTTACCACTTTTCCTTGTGGATTCAAAAAGGCTTTTGTGGATTCAAGAGGGCCTTGTGGATTCAAGGTAGTTATCCCATTAAGAAGATGGTGATCGACCTCATCATGTCTTTCCCTACGTCAAGTGGTATTTGAGCAAGGACTTTCCCTTGGATCGATAGCAACTAATGAAGGTTTAAACAACTGACCCCATGGACGGTGTTCTAAGGGAGTATTCTCTTACGACGACGGCTTTCGAGACGTCGCTTGAGACTTTTCGACGAGAGAATCGACAAGCCATGAAGGGATGCAGGCTGCTTTGGACTGTATAGTAAGGGTCGTAGGGAAACTCCATATTCATTGCGATGATCCGTGTTCGTTGTGCGCTGGAATTCGAGATCTGATGGATCAGACGGATCGAGCCTTCAAGAGAGCAAATGATCTCCCTAGCTTCAATGACCAGATTCACATCGAGGATTGATTTTTCGAAGTTAAACACTTCTTCGATTATATACAGATTCCTGAGAAGAAGAAGGTTAAGTTTGTGGCTTATAAGTTGAAAGGTAGCGCTTCGACTTGGTGGGAGCTACTTCAATGCGAGCGGACGCGACGGATAAAGGCACATATCCACACGTGGCAGTGGATGAAGTGACGACTGCTGGCACGATTTTTATATGATGATGATGATTCAGGTACCATCCCAATAGTTCTAAAACTTGCAGCAGAAATCTTAGTATTTTTCACCGAAGGATGATTTGGTTGAGATGGATTTGCGACAGGACACCAGATTTATCAGAGGCATACATGTGGCCTCTGTGGAAATGGAAAACCAACCCAATACTTTTAAAGTGGAGGAGTAGTCTTCCGTAACTGTACGAGATTTCGCCACATAATTGGAGACAACATGTTACTTCTGAATGGATGTAATGAAAAATCAGATGGGGTCTCTGAAGGGAAGTCTCGTAATATTGGGGGTGATCACTTGACTAATGAAAATTTAAAACATATTGATGATTTGGTATTACATGCTCCACCCCCTAGTGAATATCAAGAAGAAAAGGCATGTCCAGTGTTTGAAGATATGGTGTTGTTTCCTGTTGGGATGTTTTCTTCCTCAATAAAGGAATCCGTAGAGGGGAACAGACAAATGGTCAATGGAATCTCTTCTAAAAATTTGAGGCCACCACAAGTAAATGAGAAGACAATGACTCTAAATAATGTTGTTAAGAAGTTTCGAAAGACGCGCCTTGAACTAAGATGCATTGCAGCAGGGATGCTTTAAGTTTTGGTAATCCTACTATTAAAGATTCTCTACCACTAGCAATTGAAGGTGATAGAATCATGATGGATGCTTAGGGGTTTCCTGACAAATCTAAGGATGATGTTTTGGACATTTTTAGAGTAGCATTTATTGGCCCGAATTTAGTAGTGGGCCGAGGTCTCCAAGATTTTGTGTGGAGAAGCTGAAACTCAAGGCATAACCGCACCCTTCTCCTTACACAATTAGTTGGATCAAGATGGTCAATGTGCCAAAGGTAATGGACCAATGTTGTATTTCCTTTTCTATTGACAAGTATAATAAGGATCAAGTATTGTGTGACGTCGCAGATAGTGGATGCTTGTCATATATTACTCGGTCAACCATGGTAGTTTGACAGAGATATCACACATAAAGGTCGAGATAATGTCATTACTTTGGTCAAGGATGGCCCAAAATTATACTCGCCCTTATGGGATTGAATGAACATCCTAAAACTTCTAAAGTGGAGGGGTGTTCTCTCCTAACCATGCAAGATTCTGCCAAAGGCCTTGAGAAGAAGGAAATGATAGTGGCATCAGTAGAACAGGAATAGGTGTGGAGTTAATGAATCGCAGCAGATATAAAGCTTGATTGCAAGAGTTCAAGGGAATTGTGTTCGCTCTTATGGAGAAGTTAGAGATGCCTATTGTAGCGAACTAGGAAGAGGTGGATAAATGTTAGCACTCGAGGTTGAACGCATATTAGGAATCAAGTTTGTTGAAGAAGTTAAGCGCGATTTGTGACCTAAGTTTGAAGAGAAACTCGAGGACGAGTTTTTTTTCAAGTGGAGGGGTTTGATGTAGGATGAAGATCAAGCACTTTCCTGTCACACATGGACTGAAGAAGACTCAAAGAACAGTAGATAAAATTTTGTAATTTCAACTGATCTAGTCGATCAATCAAAAATCTGTCAAAAAGTACTCTAGAGAACTCACTGGACAAAAAATTGTAATTTCAATCAGTCAAAAATTCAACCACAATTCCAGTTTGGTCTGTAGACACTTTCAAGTGTCTTCGATCGATCGACCTAATCGATTGATCAACCGATCGGTTCGATCGATCAACCGGACCAATGGGTTTGTATGAACTTATGCGTTTTTTAATATTTTATTTCCTTTTTCGAATATGACTCTTATGTTTCATTCTTAGGGTTTTGTTTAAAGTATTTAAACTCTCTTAAACATGTTTTAGGAGGATAACCTCGCATGTCATTTAATAAAATTCTAACTTTTGTCATTTCTTCTCTCGTAGATTCGAGAAAGCTCTAGTAGATTCTAGAGAGCCTTGTGGATTCAAGGTATTATTTTGTGAGGAAGACAGTGATTGACATCATCATGTCCTTCCCTGCATCAAGAAGGGAGCAATGATCGGATCCATTCATCGTCAAGTTTGATTGCTTAGAGAATTGTCTACATCGTTGGTTCCGCATGGCACTAAGTATGTGGCCCAATCTCTTTTCTAGTTAATATCATTGTATATACATACGTTTCATGATCATAACTATTGAAGCATGACCATCAATTCGATTCTTAAAATTAACAGTGTTCCAAACTGTAGACATCCCAGCTGAATAGTTGATTGAATAGCTAGATGGATGGAGATACATAACCCAATCCATATCCCAAACCCTAAGTCCAACCCAGTCAACTCACCCATCCAAACCCTAGGTTCATATCTCAAACCCTAGGTCTAAACCCAGTTGACTCACCCAATCCATATCCTAAACCCTAAAGTTCAACCTAGTCAACTCACCCTTCCAAACCTTAATCCATAACCCAAGTCCAATCTAAACCCAATGGACTCACCCAATCCATATCCCAAACCCTAAGTCCAACCCAGTCAACTCACCTTGGATCATCAGCCCGAAAAACTACCTATAGGAAAAATCAAGCCGAAAATCCCAGACAGGTCAACTTATTGAGTCAACTGACCCGATCAACCCAACCCTTCAACCCAGTCAACTCACTTAGTCAAAGTCAAAACCGAACCTAAACTCGAACCTAACTCCAACCCTTAACCCCGGAGTAGGACCAAACCTGTAAAGTACCCTGGACCTAGAGTTCTTTTACTCCAGGTCTGGAGCATCGGCTATTCAAATCTAGAGTGGAGGGACCGTACGGGCAGCCCCCAGGGGGCGAGCTCTTCCAAATTACGGAAGCTGCCACTAGGGCAGCTATAAATCCCCCCGCTCACTTCAGTTTTAGAGATCCAAAACAAGCCAATCCATCTCCATTCTTCCAATTTCTCCTCCCTCCTTCCTTAGTCCATTCCTCCACTAAGGAGAGCCAAAGTGTGAGTGAAGAGCTTAAACCCTGGTCTAACCCAGCTTGACCTTGGTCCAAAACCCTCAAGACATCCAAGTCTCAACCCAAGCCTACTTGAGCTAGCCTACGTGACACCTCCGTTCATCCAGTTATTCATAGCAGTATTATCTCATTCATATATAGCATAGTGCAACACTCTTTATTCTTCCAACCCCCCTGCTCATCACATCCACTGTAGACACTTGATCAGTCTTAATGCATGCCTTATGGCTTGCCGATTTGATCGAATCTAGCTCATCAGAAACTCTAACTAATAGAACACACCATCATACATCATTCATAGCACCTGTCAGTTCGAGCGTATGCTCTGCGGCTTGTCGATTTGATCGGAATGTGCTCATAAAAAACTCTTACTAGTCAGACTCATATTCATATGTCATTACATTACATATTTTCTGTGAGAATGTACGAGAATTGATTCCAACCTTCAAGGACTAGTTAGATTTAGTGAAGTAGAGACGGTACATTTATACGGGTAGAGTAGGGTGCCTAATACCTTCCCACCCTATAACCATGATCCCTTACCTTGAATCTCTGACTGTAGATTAAGAAGTCATTTTAAAGGAAAGTATATTCGGATCCCTTCTCTAATGTTTTTACGGGGCCTAGCTGATTGTAAATTCGAAGTAACTGGCTAGTGGTGACTCCAGTCTTATACGAACCTTATTCAAATATACAACAAAGTGCAAAAAGCCTTCGAAAGAAGTGAGCCCGTGGAAACGGCAATTCGCGCCCTTGAAAAACGCAGATTTCAGCGTTCACAGCAAACTTAAATAAAATATCCTTAGCTTTTTTTTTTACAAATAAAATAGTCAACTTTGATTTTAGCCACTTCAATACTTAGAAAATACTTTAATTCACCCAACTTTTCATTTCAAATTAAATAGAAAAAAAATTCAAAAAATTCTAAATTTCATCGACATCATTGCTAGTAAGTAGTAACAATTAAATCATTAACATATAAGAGAACATACCTGCAATCAGTACTCTGCTATTCTTTAATACTATACCATGGGTGCCTGCTTAAGCCCATACAATGCTTTCTTGAATAAGATTAATGAAACTCAAAGCTATGAGGCATAATGATCCTTACTAAAATTTCCATCCAGCACACCATTGTTAAAAGCACTTGCCACAAGCACAACATTGTTAATCTCATTACTTTCTACCAATGAAATTAACACTCTCACATAAGCCAGCTTTGCAGCTTGGTAATCCCTACCAAAGAAATTATCTCTAATTTACGTAATTTATGGTAAATAAAATAAGATGAATTCATTTTTAAGTGGCAACCAAACAGGCCCTTTAAAAAAAAAAAAAAAAAAAAAAAAAAAAAAAAAAAAAAAAAAAAAACTCTTATACTGTATTTTCTATTAAATGTGTTTCCACCTTAAATACTAACCGTTCAAGTGCTTGCCGTGATTTGTTACTGATTTAATTACGTAGGGATAAATGCTCCAGTTCTCTCCGAGCACTATAAGTTATAGTGCTACTAGTTGCACCGGGACACTTCATCTAATCCATTGATCTAGATTGTTCATTAGGTCCAACCTACATTTCATGGACTACCATGAAAACACGGCACTAATCTGACAAATATAAAACCACTTTGATCAACGGCCTTAAATATGATTTCCATTTACACAAAAATAAGCATAAGCAACTGTTTGATCCAACTATTTGATCCATCCATGGTTTGGAAGGAGGCAAATGAAGGTTGGATTGGATTGCACGATCAGTGGGGGTAGCCCCTAAAATGTATTCTGAATTTAATGGACAGTTCAGATCGATCGATTGAACGTGCAACTGAAATAAATGCAATTAGGAGCACTATAACTTACAGTGCACCCGAGTGCACTGGAGCATATATCATATGCTTACACAATCGCTGATCTTACTTTCGTCGGCAGTAGAAATATGAATAGGATTTCCAAGTGGGCCATCGGATGGTGAGAGGAAGATTGTGCACCGTACAATTTGTGCATCAAAGTCAGATGTTATCTTTTTGTTTATGACCCATGTGCAAGCAACACTGACTGCTGCTGGAAATTTGCGAGATTGATATACACTAATGGTGTGTTTGGATGTACTACTGGAATAAATTACAATTACTGGCCTAACTACCCCATTGCATTGCATGTGACCGTACGTGAAGAGATTATTTAGCGTACTATAGGTTATGATGCACCTAGTTGCATCAAGATGCTTGGACAGTCTAATTGACCAATCCGGACCAACCATTAGGTCCACTACCCATTCTGCTGGGTGCCATGAAAAAATCACATCTACATGATGGTCTGGATCATCTATAAGTTGTCCTTGTCTTTTACAGCCATTCATTTTCCAAGCCATGGATGGATGGTTAGGAACACTTGATAAAACTGATTCTTCAAAACCATTTTTGATCCACATGTGCTCCAATAAATAAATGACTCAAATTGTTGATTGGGCATACTTTTAAAAAGTGATCTCGACCGTCCATTTAAATGCCATTGATCTCATGCATAGAATAATACCATGGGTGTGATTTTTGCATGGTAGACCACTAAATGTGTGTTGGACCTTATGGTAGGTCCAGGTCGATCAATTAGATGTTCAATATTTTTCCTGATACAACCAGCAAAACTTCCATTGGACGCGCGGTCAAAATATTCACTCATTGTAGACCGTATAGCCTGTTGGTTCACACAGACACAGCTGTAAGAGCTTTGATTAGGTACTACTCTGCATGTGCAGAGCTCAAGATATGCTAGGTGTTGCATGTACCTAAGCACGGCTGGTATTGGCGGAGAGTTTGGACAGAGCCCACAACTTCTATTTGCTAATGTGATAGGTTTCTTCTAATAACCTGCTCTCTACTAATGCAGACGTGGCTACGTACTAGCTTGTTCTGAGCTATGCACAAGTTGGAGTAGTACTGAATCCACGCTTTAGCTCTAACACTCAATGACTTCACTCAAAATCGAGTTGAGTCACTATGGAACTCAATACTTGCAAGCTCTACTCAGTTTAGACTCAGGATGACTTGTGGAGTCAGCTCCGCATGAACTGAGTTGCTTGCCGAGTTAACTCATTTTAAATAAAAACAAAATTCAAGTGGTTTGTGGAATTCGACCCCACCAGGCAGCATCCACAAGCAATTAAAAGCATAGCTTTCGTGATTTAGCTTATTTTTATAATCATAGCATTTCCAAGCATATACTAATAGTATAAAAGCATATACTATTAGTATAATATTATTCATAGTTTAATTACTAAATACTTAATTATGAGTCAAATCATGTCTTTGAATTAACCGGCCCTTTAGATGCCAAATTAAGTTTACGAATTTAAACTAAGAGAAGGGCGTTTGCCACACCCCTGAAGTTGATAGAGAGCTTACCGCCCAGCCCTTTTAGAGTCCCTGAGAGAGCGTGCCATGTGTTTATAGTATGTGAACTAAGCTAAGACATATGAGATTTCACCCAGTCAATGGACTCAGTACTTGAGTGACCCAATTTAGCACCATGAGTCGAAATTGAGAATAGAGGGTGCTAGGCTTTTATCAAAACAATGAAACCATAAGCATTCTCAAAACTCAAACTTTTCTTCTCTCCCTGAGGGGTCACACCCCTGAGAGGTAAGGAAGTCTTAGGCTCCTTTTCACCTCTTTAAGAATAATATCAATATATGAGTTGAAGGTTTTAAGGAGAAGCCGTATATGGTGCTCTACCATCTTACAGACTTTAGCATGATCTACTTTATCTATAGTTCTCCTACCTATCAATATACCTGTATTAACCTAATCCCTCTGCTTTCAGTTGACATCTGTACCACAATATCCCGTATAATTTTCAAGGATTGATCAATTAATCCTAACCATTGATGCCCATCAAGATTGATTTAAACATGTCAATAATTAAAATTAAATTTCAACGGTTGAAAAATCTTGATTAATCATTATAAAATATTGGATACGCTAACTAGCAAAGAAATAGATTAATAGGCAATCCAAACCATAAGATCAATCCATAAACATGCCCTAACAAGCAAGTGAATTCCATATTGAATCGTGTGGTGCTGGATGCATGCATCTAGCACATGTGGGTGCATCCAGCACCACCCACATGCCAGTTGTCAATGTAACCTTATGAAGTGGGCCAAAGCACATATCAATAGAACTTTGAAGTCCTCATACATCCTAAGGTCTAATTAAAGATTAGATTTGTCAATAATACTAGTACAATCACAAGTTAATCTAATCCATACATGATGGGTCTTTCGGTCTAACAACTTAAATTTATCTATCAATGCAAGTGATTGATCTACCAATGCAAGTGTCCAAGAGGTTCATCATTAGGTGCTTTTCTTTAGGTGGGGTTGACAACCTGTTAGATGATCATATACTTACAACCTAAGATGATCATAGTCTAATATGATACCACGATCCATTGCCTACAACTCTTCCTTGATATGTGGCTATCGTTTCAAACCTCAAATTCTCGAGGACAATCAAAAGAATCCATCTCTTTAATACACACACACACACACCACATTAGATCAAGTTCCAGACACATTGATTATTTATATTAAAATGAAAATGATATCTAAAAAAGAGTGTGTGTGTGAGAGAGAGAGGTCAGACCTCATGAGAGCTTCCTATGAGTTTGAGCTGTGCAGGCCCTACCATGATCTATGTTGGACATCTACCCCATCAATTGGTGCACCATGGTGGGCCACGGGCCTAAAAATGAGGTTAATCCATGGCTTAGGCGGGCCACACCACATACAACAGTTGAGAGTGGATACTCACCCATTGAAACCTTCATCATCATTTATTGGACCCAGTAAGATGTGGTTAGACATCTAGCCCATCCATTCTATGTGTCCCACTTGGATGAGTGGTCATAACAAGTTTCAGCCGTATCTGAAACTCAGCTGAGTCCCACCAAGTGCTTTTAGATGTTTTAGGCATGATTCACATGGTTTCAAATGGTGTGACCCAATTGAGTTCCGGATGCAGCTGATTTTTGGGATATCTGATACCCTAGAGGGGACCCACCAAACACACGGTGTGGATGTCATACGTAGATCAGGTGGGGCCCACAGAAGGAAGCTCCATAAGGTCGACCTCATAGTACCATTTTCCTGGTGTGCGTGTAAGGACAAGTTCGTGTGGTCTGTATTCCAAAAAAAGATAAGTGGTATCCCAGGAGTTGGATATTTTTTTGTCACACACGTGATCGACCTGCAAAGCAGTTGCGAGATCATTCACTGCATATTCATCATATAGATATTTCCATACATTCATGTACGTTGGTGGGAGACAGGGCATGGGAGTTATTAAGACAATTTGTATTTGTCTGCTTTACATTGATTTCTCCCTATCAGTACACAAGAGTACAGGAACTGGACCATTCGATTCGTTGGAGGGATTTAGACACACAAATGAGTGGTTAAAAGATGATCAATGATGTTCAACTCGAAAAGATAAAATAAAAATAAAAACTACAAGGGTTGAGCATGGGGCCCACTTGTGTGTGGTGTGTGTGGCATGCAAACCTGTCCATTATTGGATTAGTCTGAATTTTTTGTGGCATCCCATCATGATGGTAGGGTCACTTAATTCACGGGTTGGATGAAATACATATGATACGATTTGCTTTCTAACCGTTGATTTTCCATTTTCTGAGTGTCTGGCCTTTCCTAACCGTTTGATTTTCCATCTCTGAGTGTGTGGCCGTCTGATGAGTTGATTGGACTAATTAACTGCCCATGACATGTTATGACACCACCGAATCACGAGCCAGGATCCCAACATGTGAGCTACTGAGGAACCAGGTTGCCTGGAGCAAGGGACCAGGACTAGGCATTACTTGAGCCGCAGAGCTTGGGACAAGCTAGTACATAGCATGTGTTTATGGTAGAGAGTAGACATAATAGGCTTGTTTCAGACTTGCTGGCAGGTCTCTTCTAATAGCGTGCTGTAGCAGCTCGGATTAGGTACTTACATGAGCCTATCTCAAGCTCAGGACAGGCCCGACATGGCACGTACGTGTCACATTCGTATTGGTGAAGGGCATGTTCTCATAAGAGACCCCAATGCTCACACGCCAGTACTAGCCTGTCTTCAGCTCAAGACAGGCTCAAGTAGTACCTAATCCTCACTGTGCGGTACATGCCCCATTAAGCATGTGTCGAGCGCTTCACAGGCTCAAGTAATACCTAATCCACGTCCCTGATCAAGCACCCTGTGACACGACGTGGCCCAAGATCTGTAGGCTAACATGATATATATATGTGTTTAATCCATACTCGCCATCTGTTTTTCCATCTCATTTTAAGGTATGATAAAAAAATGATGTAGATCCAAAGCTTTAACTGGACCACACCACAGAAAATAGTAGGGATTCAACACGCTCATGTCCTAAAATCAGCTGTAAAAACGAATGGTCAGCATGGATATACAACACATGCATCAAGGTGGGTCCCACGGTCCGAGTCAGCAACTTCCTCTTGAAGGGCATGGCCTGGCATATCGTACCAGGTAAGGAGGGAGTGGACCCAAAAACAGTTACAAGAAGCTTACACGTCTTCCGTTCCCTTTGTTTCTTTCCTGTTGTCTGCATTAAAAAGTGGGGCCCACTATGGAATGCCAGGCATGACTACCACAACTGGCTGCATCAGAAAGTGGGGCCCACCATGGAAAGAATTCCGGACGTGCATGACTGCGTGAGTTACAGTCGGTCGGACGCGAATTTCCGGCACCCCTAAGTTGTAGGGAGCTCCTGTAAGATCCGCGCGTTGGGCTTCCTGATGTCTATGTGACATCAACACCATCCATCTTATGCTAAAGACGTCAGATTCAGAACTCAATGGCCCACTCCGTGCTCGCTGGAAGGTTCCAATGGAGGGTGTCTCTATCCCAATCTTTCCTATCGTGTGGCCCACTTGAGTTTTGAGGATGCCTGATATGTGGGCTCACGTCCTAACACGAGCTGCCTCGACTGATGGACGGATTGGATGTTGCACATACATCACCGTGGGCCCCATAGAGCTTCCTGTTGAATGGACTTGTTGCAGGAAATTGAGGTCCCAAGCCGTGCAATGTGACCATCTGACTAAAAAGAATAGGTTAAATGTTCTAGTTAAGAACATCTAGTGCGTAAGTATGGCTCATCCACAACGGGGTCACAATTTGGACGGTCTAGATCTTAGGTTCATGGTGCTGCATGTCGCACTACGGCCACATGCAGAAATGGTCCCATGATTTGAACGGTCAGCATCCTTACCTTTGACTTTTAGAGTCGAATGTGAGCCGTTGAGAATTTTATGTTTATAGTCTAAATTCATCATCATCAGATGTACACGTGTAGTTTTCTTATAGTGGCCTGTTAGCTTAGAGTCCACGGCATGGACAGTTCCGATCATTAATATACCACTGAAGCATGTGGGGCCCAGTGAGTGAAAACACATGCTGTAGTATTTTGAATCTCGATGGAGGGAGAACTAACAGGTAAAAGCCCCGGGCTAGCTAACAGGTACACCCAGGTCCATAGCTCAAGTGGCAGACTGAGTGAAGATAGCCTCGTTTCAACACCTGAGGTTATGGTATGGATTCCCATAGTGGGGGGTGGCTAACATTGTGATGTGACTAACTGGGTGGGTGGGCGTACTAACAATGGGGTATGTGAAGTGAACTAACCCATAAAAAAAAAAAATAATAATAAAAAATAAAAAATAAAAAATGCTATCTCAGAAACACTGTAAAAGGAATGTGATGGCTATAGATGGTGTTTAATGATGGACATAAGATTAGAGCTGAGCACGAGCCAAGCCGGCCGAAGCTTGAATTGGGCTCGAACTCACCTCGAAAGCTCAGTCGAGCTAGCTTGAACATGTCATTCCAGCTTGAAGGCCGAGCCAAGCCAAACACGAGCTATGATGGTCATTGAGCGAGCCTAGCTTGAACAGGGCTCAACTTGGCTTGGCTCGTGCTCACCTCAATATAAGATAGTAGGTGTATATAGATGTGCATAAAAAATGGATTCATTTTCAAAGCATTAACACAAGACATCCTTGGCAATAGGCATTTGACTGCACAAAGATTAGACCACTCAAGAGCTCTAAAACACAAAGCTCAAATTTTCTTTTCTCCTTTTTTTTTTCACAAAGAAAAGAAGGGATAAAAATAGAGCTCATGTGTCAATGATGGGTTTTCTACCGAGATGGGTTAAGGCAAGAGGGTGAGTGACGATTCAGTCAGGAGATTGTGTTGGGCAAGGTGCTCAATCCTTTATGATGGAAAAAGGGATCAAGTGTGGATGAGGATGGAAAAATCTCGATGGTAAATTAGGATTGTCCATTCCTGCCAAAGAGGAGAATTAATCGAAGAAGATAACAACAATGACGGACGGAGCTACAGGAAGAACATGTGTTGGTCTCAACGATCGATGATCCAATTGTGAACAAATCGTTCTAGGTGGTAACACTGGATGACAATGAAGATGGGTTGGATGAGAGAATTGGATCTGAACAAGGAGAGACATAATGGCTATTAGAAACAAAGATAAATGGTGGGGGTTAGGAAGGTGGGGTTCGGGCAGCATCTCTACCCAAAAATAAAGTTTGGAAATGGTTGCAGATGGGATTCCAGCGATGGGATCCATCTAGCATGTACATTGTTTACGTTAGTCTAACTATTAATAAATTTTTAAGGCCTAGTGGTCCGTGTAAAGAACGAATTTCCTCTAAATGAGGTAGTGTCGCCAATGAAGAAGGACTTGTACCATAGCATACCACTCAATCTCATAAGTAGACCACTTCTTTCTTGCGACACTAAGCTTTTCACTGTAGAAAGGTACTGGTTTTTCTTCTTGAGATAACACTACCTCGATTCCAACATAGGAGGTGTCGCATTCTACTTCAAATAACTTATCAAAATTCAACAAAACTAGTACAAGGGTCGAAGACAGACGTCGTTTAATTATAGCAAACCTTTTGTTGGCTTCTTCGGTCCATTGAAATGTACCCTTCTTCATACAGTCTATAATAGGTGCAACAATGGTGCTGAAGTCCCTGACAAATCGATGATAGAAAGTAGCTAGCTCATAAAAACTTTGTACTTCATAGATGTTTGTCGGGGTTAGCCAATCACGAATAGCTCGATCCTTTTCTCCATCCACTCGTATGCCCGTAGACGTCACGGCAAAATCAAGGAACAACAAATGGTCCGTTAGAAAGCTACACCTTTTCAAGTTTAAATAGAACTTGTTTTCTTGCAACACTTGAAAAACTTACTTGAGGTGTCCTATATCTTTTGACTTGTCTTACGTAAAAATCAAGATATCATCACCATTATAAACCAGCTTATGAATGGTTTTAGAACTTGATTCATAAGGTGCATGAAAGTACTTGGTACATTCGACAAATCAAAGGGCATGACAAGCCATTCATAGATCCTTTCCTTAGTTTTAAAACTTGTATTCCACTCATCGTCAGGTCGGATACAAATCTAATGATATCCGCTCCTTAGGTCGAGCTTGGAAAACACATTGGCACCTTCCAACATATCCAGTATGTCATCGAGCTTTGATATTAAAAACCAGTATTTAATAGTTATCCTATTGATTGCTTGGCTATTAACACACATGCGTCAGCTTCCATCCTTCTTTGAAGTTAACAATGTCGGCACAGCATAGGGGCTTATACTCTCTCTCAAGAGACATTTCCTTATCAACTCCTCAACTTTCCCTTAGAGTATTTCGCATTCCTTTGGGCTCATTTGGTAATGCGGTCGATTGGGCAAATTAACCCCAGGAATGAAATCAATATGATTATGAATATTTTTCATTAGTGGAAGATCATCTAGGAGATCCTCAGGCCAAATATCTCGGTATTCATTCGGTAATGATTTCAGGGCTAGAGGGATATCTGTGCCCTTGGGTTCCGCACCCTTCACCACCATGGCAAAGATTTCACCTGTCTCTTTTGATTCTTCCACAAACTCCCGAATGGCAAGGAGAGAACTCCCCTCCACTTTAGAAGCTTCGAGGAGGCTCTCCAGTGTCATATGAGCAAAAATCATTTTCCGCCGATCTTTGACAAACATATATACATTATCTCGTCCACGATGGGTTGCATCCTGGTCTGACTGCCACAGTCGATCGAGTAACATGTGACAGGCCTACATGTCAACCACATCACAATGAACCTTATCTTTATAACTTCTACCAATGGAGATAGAAATTAAACACTGTTCGATTACCTTGGTTTCGCCGACCTTCTTGATCCAACCGATGATGTACAGGGCTGGGTGTTTTGTAGTTGGTAACTGCAACTTGTTCACCATTACTTTGGACATGATATTTTTGTTACTCCCATTGTCGATGATGATGTCATAAACCTTCTCAGTCGTTGTGCAACACGTGCAGAAGATATTGTGTCATTGTGGTTGTACTTCCTTCCTTGGAGTGTGGCATAATCGCCTCACAACTAAGGATTTACCATGGTCCTCAGCCAACCATTTTGTTCCATCTGTGTCCTCTTCAATGGACTGTTCAAAATTTTCATTCTCGAGCTCTCCTTCCGCTAGTTCTTATTCAACGCCCTTAGTGGTCAAATTGGCGGTGGGGCGTTGAGAACATGTATTAGACAAGTGGCTCAATTAACCACAATGAAAACAATTGTTCGGCCTTGGCTGAACATACGGATTAGGAGCCTGGCTTGGACCTGCTGTCATAGGCATTTCATGTTGAGGTCTAACGGGACCGCTCCTTGAATCACGGTTCACGGTCGTTAGAGGCTAAACACGCCCTCCAACTGGTTCCTTCCCTTTTGACATAACTGAATCCTGCGTAGGACCCATTGTGGAAGCTGAGTCAAGGGATAGGAATGCGCAGGAACCCTTGATAGTTGCGTCTCCACTCGTCTTGCTAATTGGACTGCTTCATCCACAGTCTAGACTGGATGCATTTGAACTCGGTCCTGGATTGTGGGTCGTAGGCCACCGATCAATCTTGCAACTTTCTACGAATCTTTCTCTGATAGAGTATTATGTGTCGCCAATCATTCGAATTCTGCCAAATATTCAGCGATAGTCCGGTTTTCCTACCTGTAATTTTGGTATTGCTAGAATAGCACTTGCTCATAGTCATTAGGGAGGAATCGAGACAGTAGAAAACGTCTCATCTGTGGCCACAATTGGATGAGCTATTTGTTCTAACGAGCGCGGGTGAGCTATAATTGCTCCCATCACATATAAGCACCTGATTTCAACTTATACACTACAAATTTCACTTGTTTGCCCTCCGGTACATCCATATAATTGAAGTACATCTCTACTTCTGTTAACCAATCTAAGAAATCTTCAATATTAAGGAGGCCATTAAAGCTAGGAAGATCACCTATGGCTCGGAAGTCTCCGCCGGTATGATCCTCTCGATCATTCCCATGCGCGGGTCATCTAACAACAATGTCTTCATCGCTGAAGTCTGAATCGTTTGGGGTGGCCCTGCGATTTGCCAACATATGTGCTTGTCAGAATACGTGATTGTTACGTATAGTAATCACCAGCGGCTGAGCGATGCCTTGGGCTTGGGGCGAGGCCAACGATGCTATAATACGATCGAGAGTCGCCCTTAGCTCTTGCATGGACAACTAATTTGATTGTTGTAGAACCTTGATATTCTCCGTCAGATATTGGATCCCTGAATCACCGTTCACAGGATTTCTGTCGTTGTCGTCGCTAGAAGCCATCTTCCCAATGGTTTTCCTCGCTCTGATACCAACTTGGCGCAGGCATAGACGTGGTAAGATCGATCACCGTCTCTCTCACGGATAAATACTCTGAATCCCTGAAGCTTCAAGAAATTCTCGATCGGAGTTCTTCTAATCCACCAAGAAGCAAAAGAAAAGTTATCCTTTTATTGAATAGAATCAAAGAAATAATGTCTAATAACGAAAATAAAAGAGTTTGAATACTCTAAACAACCCACGAAAACCCTAATTGCGAAACTAGGAAATAGTTCGAATAAAAAACGGAAAGAAACTGAATTTCTGCGCTAAATTGTGGAGTGTAGTGGATCAGTCGACTAGGGCTGTCCGACCAAAGTTGGACGTCGGTCGGCTGACGGCCTTAGTTTAGCCAGTCGATCTTAAGTGAAATTGTCCTAGAGAGTTGAGGCATGTTTAGCGTATTTCGGTCAGCCGATAGTGGACGTTGGTCGACCAACATGGACCTTAAGCAATCCAATGGCTGGACTGGATTTCAGTCAAAATTCGGTCAGCCGATGGGCCTAATACGACTCGCCGACAAGGGGGTTCGGTTAGTCGACAGAACTGTCGACTGGCCATTTTGTTCTGGCTTTCGGCTCTTTCTTCATTTCCTTACTTCGGTCCATCTTTACCATGTATTCTTCAGCGACCCTCTCTACATCACTATAAAGATACCAAAGGGAAGAAGGAGATGGAGAGAGAGTGAGAGAGAGAGAAAGGGGGGGTGGAGGAGGGATCGAGGGGGGAGAGACTAGCCCGTTTGGCACCATGGATTTGAGGAGAAGTGAGGAGAAGTGGATTCCATGATATGAATTCTCATCAATTCCAATTCTTATCAATTCCAGATTTTCTGTTTGGCAGCCAAGATTTGGAGAGAAATCAAACATGAAGGAATGGACGGTGTAAATTTTAATCCCACCATATGCTCACTGTATTAGCCTCGATTTTTAAATCCATGCCATTCATCCATTTTTACAGATCATTTTATGCCAATATCCAAAAAATAAAGCAAATCCACATCTAAAGTGGACCATAAAACAAAAAAAAATGGAGAGTGAGACCTTTATAATGCACAAAAGTTAAGTTTTGGATTAAACTGAAATTCGTGTGGTCCCTTCATTCAGGTCCTTGTGACCTTATTAACAAGTTGGATGGAAAATATACATAATGTTGGGTCCCATAGTTGGGGACATATTACGGTGGGTCCCACGTTGGGAAGGATTTCTCTTCAAATCCCACCTTTGTATTTAGGATTTGAAAAAGGGCTAAAAGTGCATTTTTGAGTTCTCCAAAATTCCTCTCAAATCCACTTCTCATCAAATCTACGGTGCCAAGCAGAATAAAGCAACCAGTATCTCCTCCTTTCTCCTCAAATCCATAGTGACAAGCGGGCCATTAAAAGAAAGAGAGCCAAAAAGGTTGACCAAAGGGAAGAGAGAGACGCAAGGGAAGAGAGAGAATAAAGAGAGGAGAGAGAGTGCTCTCGTGACATTCTACTTTCGTTGCTATTAAAGTGTCCGCCAAAGCTCTCTTGCAAGTTGCCTGCACCACACCCCTTCGTGTATCACGTGTTTTCCTTCCTTTTAAAAACCCCGTCCCTCACTCTCTCTCTCTCTCTCTCCGCCAGCATGCACGATACGTCGCAATCTAAGGGTGTGACCTGTGATATGTCCTAGTCGACCCTATTCTCTCTCTCTCTCTCTCAATGCTTGACCCCATTCTATCCCTCCACGCGATGATCCAAACCGTTCATCTAGAAGCTCCTACAGTGTAAGATGAACTTGCAATGAATCTCTCCTTCCGAAGATCACAGCTGTCCATGCGAATGTGAGTCAGAAAATGCTTTCTTGGACCGTTGTTTCTAAGTCACTTTATATGGAAATGAGAACCTCCACGAGTTCTTTTTCTTTTTTCACCACATGAACAATTTACGGTATGGAAACAGAGATGAACGGTCCAGATAATTACACGGTGGCCAGGAGTGAGCAGATCGGGCGAGCCACTACTTAGAGAGCCTTGATAGCAAAACTACAGGACCGAAGATACTTCTGTCTCTAGGATATGTAGGGCGACTTTTGTTTCGGCGTTTAGTTTTGTCCTTTCTCAGGCTACAACTACAACCCTTGTAGGGAACCCGTGAGACAAAAGGGTCGGTGGGGCCCACCGAATGTCTGTGACATCCACTCCGTCCATCATTTGAACCAGCTCAGACATTTTGTGGGACCCAAATCCAGGGGCCAATGAAACCTTCCTGGGACCACCGAAGTTTTGGATCTGATTTTTGTGTTGGGAATCATCTTTTGAACGGTTTGGATGGAATGGATGTCGCATAGACATCACGGTGGGCCACACAGTTGTTACAAGGGATCCTGAACATTGCTAGGAGGAAGCTGACACGGTAGAGCTACCCTTTCAAGTTTCACCATCCACGTGGAAGGGTAAAGTGTAGATCCAGACCGTACGTCTAGTGTACCTTATTATAGATGGCCCACTTATAAGTTCGTAACTAAAAGTAATGATTATTTATATCAGATTTCTGGTCTCAAATGGACGGTTAAATGTAAAAAAGAGTCAGCGGTTCGTGACAGCCGTAATAGGGTGATAATGGGCCGGGTTTTAGCTGGGCTAGGCTAGCCTTAGGGCCGATATTAGGCCCAAGGCAGAACAGAAAATAACAATTTGGAGGAATGAATCCAACGGTGCAGATTCAAGATGGATGATTGCCTAACTAAATATTAAGATGGGACACGTGTAGGATATAACATGCTTACATATAAAGTCAGGTGGGGCTGGATTGGGTTGGGCTAAAATGACTCGAGCCCAAGCCCGACCATAAAATTAATCAAGCCATGAATGTGCGGCTAAGATTCATCCCAATGGGCCAAGCTAGTAGGTTAATCCCCGCCCAAAGCAGGGTTAGGCTCGTTGGGTTAGGTGGGCTACCCAGCCCATTGCCACCGTCAGTTATAGGTGAGATATGGTACATAGAATCCCCAAATGATCTCATGGAAGTCCAATAGATTAATCTCAACCGTCCAATAATTTTAAAACACACTTCAATGGCTACTGTGACAAAATAAGACTGATTGGAAGATCAAATCCTTCCTTGATTTGAGCTTACTGTAGCCATCCTCTTTCCATCATGTAGACATCAAATAGATAGATCGGATTGTTGGTTAGACCCATTTTTTGTTAAAAAAGAAGAAGAAGAAGAAGAAGAAGAAGAAGAAGAAGATCTTGACTGTGCATATTAGAGGCCATTGATCAGAGGGTTGAGATTGTTGGATCAAAGGGATATTTGTATGGTAGCCCATGAAATATGCATTGGATGTGATGGACAGTCTAGATCAATCGAATGGACTGTATCCAAATTCAACTAGGAGCACTATAATTTACAGTAGCCCGAGAGCACTGGAGCCGACTTTGAACTGATCCAAAATGGTGGACCCAAATCTGACCCAAGTCCAAGATGGTCTCCAATAATTGAACCTAGACCTGTAAAAAAACTTAAGACCTATGGGGTGGGGTTGGGCTCACAAGTTTGAAGTGAATTACTAAATGAGCCAAGTATGGGTCTTCTCAATCCACCTGACCTGTACTTGGTTTTCAAAATGGTCCAATTTGGGTCTGACCAAAACCCTAAGAATGTGGGTGTTGTTTTTTTTATCTGTTTTTATTTGAAATAGACTATAGCAATAGTTCACCACCTTTCTCTAAAACGTGATTACTCATCAACCATGTGAGAATTTAGACCATTTAAGATGGGCAACATACTAAAATCACATTAATTGAACTACTCTAGCCATTTTATTTTACCTATTAAATTTGGACAGCTAATTATTTTATTTTTTTACCACCACTACTTAGATGGTAAGGAACATCATTTATGTGAAAATTAATTATATTTCTATACTGGACCAGAGCGCTAAACATGTTGGGAATGGGTCAAGTCCCAAACCCAACCTACTAAATTATTGGGTCGATATTTTTGGCTTCGACTTGAACCACACCCAACCCAAATTTATAACGAGTTGGGTCTGGGTCCAAAATTCTGACCCAATTTTTAGATGGGTTAGGTTCAGGCTCCCTGGCCCAATACATTTAATTTGCACATGTAGCTAGCTAGATTCATGTACAAAAAGCCCAACTTGGCCCGATGGCAATCAGTCCAGCCCAGCCCAAAGACAACTGAATGGAGGCTAATAATTCGAGTCTATGAGAAATGATGCCAGCATGTCCTTCTTTTGATGATGTAGCCGTTGAGTCTGGCTGAGTTTCGAGTTGAGTCGCCGAGTTTTAGAACTATGATTTTTTATGCTTCGCACATCCATCATGTGTCAACTATAAACACCCAAAGATGAGTATGCACCGTTTAATTAGTGGGCCCATTGTGCATCTCCCATTAGCCACTCTTATGCATTCGGCCTGGGCAATATAGCTCAGTCAGGTTGGACTCACTAGCCAAAACCGAGCTGAGTCGGCGGAGTATTGTTAAATAAGCCAAGATGAACCTATCAAAAGTACCAATACCAGTGCAAATGGGCCAGGTAGACCTTACAAGTCATTGGACCAGACACCATGGGTCTTGGTCCAAAATACTGCCTCGATTGTCAAACCTCGATTGGGTCTTCCGATTCAGGTTGAATTTAAACTTGATCAGATCCCTATTTTGGATTAGTTAGGTTTAGACCATTCAGAAGTAGACCCGATCCAGAACCACATTAAAGTCCTCGAATCCAGCTGACCAAGCCAATTGGGTTCCAACCAATGGCCCAGTGGTAGACACGGTGCATTTCAACACTGAGGTCATGGGTTCCAATGCCCATGTGGTGTGTGTGTGTCTAGGTTCCCAAAAAAAAAAGGCCAATAAGCCAATTGACTAAAATTTTAAGAGGCCGGTTTCTCTACATGTGCTGGTACAAGTGGGGCCCATGGGGTCCGCGGGGTTTGTGTATAGCATCCAACGTGCCTAGAAGGGTCGCGCCACTAGGAAAGTTGAACCCTAAAAATTAAGCTGCGCAACCGTCATGTGGGCCACCACGTGCATTTAAAGATTTTGGATTGTGATTGTGGTCCTAGCTCAGCCAGCTTAGCCCATTTGAACCATGTCCAAGTCGACTCAGACTCTGTTGGACCTGATCCAGTTGGACCCCATGAGTCACTAATGATTCACCCCTGACTCTAGCATGTCACAACTCAACTCGGCACCTGCTGAGTCATCCGAGTTGCCCAGGCTTCTTTGGATAGGAAATGGACTGTGTGAATCCAGCCCATTCTAGGCCGGTCTGGGCTAATCCTTGAAGGCCATGGGTTGGATCAGGGCAATGTCTTACTATGTACAGAAGCAGCCTACGCATCAAGTCTTGTGAATTAAGTTAGTCATGGACATTTTAATGTCTACCCCGTCCATTCATTTTTCTGCTTTCTTTTATAACTCTACTCAGAAAGTCAGGTAGATCCAATTACGAGGTGGACCATATTATGGGAAACAACAATGATTAACCATTACTAGGCCACAGAGATTTAACAATAAGATGACAATTGTGTTTTCCCTAGCTACTACTTGTCTTATGTGAAGTTATGAATAGATTGGATTAGAAGAAAAATAGCCACAAATATTAATCTGTTTTCAAAATTTTAATGCTAGAGTGCTCAATCTTCACTGTTTCATATAGTATGGTCCACTTAAAAATTGAATTATCTTCATTTTTCGTTTCTTGTCCTAAAATGACCTGTAGAAACGGAAGAACGGTTAGGATATAGAATATGCACATTAAGATGGGCCCCATGGTTAGGGTCCCACTGTATTCAGTGGAGCTCGTGTCTAACCAAACTACTTGATATCCTTAGCAGTAGCAGACAATATCTGTACCTATACGTGTGCCATTGTGTTATGCCAATAATTTTTTTTTTTTTTTGAAGATTCATTCCGACCATTAAAATAAATAGACTCTATTTTGAAAAACCAATAAATATGAGGTAGATATAATGATCAGGTGGACCATACGATCCAATTTGTTTTTAATGGTCTAGACAAAATAAAATGTTTAGACTTCTAGTGGTCTAGATACTATTTAGAATAGTCTTAGTTTTTTGTCAATGAACTAATAATAGGCAAGAAAAAGAATGGATATCGAGAATGGATGGTGTCGATATCTAATGTTGATAACAGTGGGCCCATTTCAATCTTCAAAACGCAAACCCAAATATGGATGGCAAATCGGTAATTTTTTATATCTGAAAGGGCAAATATAATATGTGTATATGTTTTGTTGCATTCCACAGTGAGTAACTTTCCTTATTTTCATGTCCGTTTTGCATATTCAGCTATCTTATACTTTGAGGGAAGCCAACTCGGTGGCTGACAGCCTTGCTCGTTGGGGTAGCTGCTCTCAGGGCCGCTGTCGGATTGATTCAGCTTCAGACCTGCTGCCAAAGATTCGTGGGCTACTGTTCCTTGACAAAGTGGGCCTGGGGTATATCAGAAGGTAGTTCGGAGAGGTTTATGAGGTGTTGGTTTTTGTAGGCAAGCCCTCTTTCTCGCTCCAACTCGGTGGCTGACAGCCTTGCTCGTTGGGGTAGCTGCTCTCAGGGTCGCTGTCGGATTGATTCAGCTTCAGACCTGCTGCCAAAGATTCGTGGGCTACTGTTCCTTGACAAAGTGGGCCTGGGGTATATCAGAAGGTAGTTCGGAGAGGTTTATGAGGTGTTGGTTTTTGTAGGCAAGCCCTCTTTCTCGCTCTCTTCTAGCCGCAACTTCTCCTTCCTCTTTTCCTTCGGCTTTCTTTTTTTAGCCCTGTTTTTATGCGGTTGGGATTGTTCGGGTTTCTCTTTGGCGTGCAAAAGGTTGGGCCCAAAGGTTTTTTGGCTCAAGGCCCTCCCCTCGCTGATTGGGTTTTGTAAGTATCCTTCTGTTGGAATATATACTTTTCTTTTTCCTAAAAAAAAAAAAAAAGTGGGAGCAAGCCATGAATGATGAGATGGACTCTCTTGAGTTTAATCGTACATAGGAGTTAGTTACTCTACCTAAGGGTAAGAAAGGTCTTCATAATAAGTGGGTTTACATAATGAAGGAGGAGCACGATGGTTCGAAGCGATACAAGGCCAGATTGGTTGTGAAAGGTTTCCAACGAAATGCAGGTATCGACTTCACTGAAATATTTTCACCAATGGTGAAGATGTCTACGATTCGCATGGTCTTGAGTATAGTGGCTACTGAGGATCTACATTTAGAGCAGCTAGATGTTAATACAATCTTTCTTTATGGAGACCTTGAAGAAGAGATATACATGCATCAGCCGACAGGATACATGGCACCAGGAAATGAGAATAAGGTGTGTAGACTGAAAAAAAAGTTTATATGGCCTGAAGCAGGCCCCGAGGCAATGATACAAGAAGTTCGACAGTTTCATGTCGGGAAACGAGTTCAGGAGATATCATGCAGACTACTGTTACTACTTGAAGAAGTTTGATACGTCGTACATCATCCTTCTTCTATATGTTGATGATATACCTATGGCCGGATCAAGCATGAAGGACATCTTAGATCTCAAAAGACAATTGTCTAGAAAATTTGCCATAAAGGATTTAGAAGCTGTAAAACAAATCCTAGGCATGAGGATAAAGCGTGACAGGAAAAACAAGAATCTAGTTTTGTCACAGGCAGAGTACATAGTCAAGGTACTTGATCGATTCAGCATGGGAGGTGCTAAGTTGGTTAGCACTCCATTAGCCAACCACTTCAAGCTTTTTAAGGAGCAAGGAGCTAAGACGCAGGAGGAATGGGACTACATGGCTAAAGTCCTATACTCATCAGCTATAGAGAGCCTCATGTATGTTATGGTTAGCATGGGGCCAGATATTGCTCAAGTAGTAAGAGTTGTTAACAGGTTCATGAACAACCCCAGAAAGGAACATTGGTAAGCTGTGAAGTGGATCCTCAGATACTTGGTAGGTACTGTGGATGTAGGGCTGTGTTATGGAGGATCGAAAATCGAGCTACAAGGTTACGTCTATTCAGATTTGGCAAGGGATATTGACAGCAGAAGGAGCATAACAGGGTATGTCTTTACCCTGGGTAGTGCTGCAGTCAGTTGGGTCTCTCAGTTACAAAAGATAGTGTCTATCAGTACAATGGAAGCAGAGTATGTTGTAGATACAGAAGCATGTAAGGAGATTGTGTGGATGCAAGGTTTTATGAAAGAGTTGGGGAAGAAGCAAACAGATTGCAAGCTGTACAGTGATAGTCAGAATGCAATACACTTGGCTAAGAATTCAGCTTTTCATTCAAGGACCAAGCATATTGACATCAGATGTCACTTCATACGTTCGTTATTGGAAGATGAATCAATTGCTTTAAAGAAGATCCATACAAGTGAGAACCATGCGGATATGTTGATCAAGGTGGTCACACAGGAGAAGCTGAAGCTTTGTTAAGTTTTGATTGGTCTTCAGGCTTAAAGACGGGGAGGTGGTGCACTCCGGATGTAGAAGATGAAGGATTATGGTGATGTGTCTCCAAGTGGAAGATTGTTAAGGTGTGGAGCCAATCACACCATTCTGACTAAGAGGTGGTCGGGCGCCCGAACGGTCTGAGGACCGGGCGCCCGATATTCATGTATTAGAGACAGGAGGTCTCTGGACTGTTCTGTGAATAGTTGGGCACCCGACAGTCAAGTGAACTGGGCGCCTGAAAATCGGGTGTTTCCCTTTGAATCTCACTGGACTGTTTTGGTATTCAGCGGGCGCTTGACCAAGCCTGACCGGGCGCCCGACCAGTCGCGACTTGAAGTGCGGGGTTTCCTATTTTGTATTCTAATTTTGAGTTTTACTATATAAAGGGGTGTAATCTGAGATTAGGCTATGGGATTAGGGTTTCCATACGTCCAAGGTGAGAAAGAGGCGAGAGGTTAGCAAAATGGCCATCTTTGTGCATCGAAGAAGGTAAGTGTATTGCTTGTAACTTTGTGTTCTTCATAGTGAAAGTTTGCACTGTGGTTTTTTACCCTTGTTTGGGGTTTTTTCACGTAAAATCTGTCTTGTGGTTGTTGGTTTGCTTAGATTCTACTTCTAGATTATATTTCTTCCTGTTTATCGTTTGTGGGTGAGATCAGAGATTGGATCTCGGTTCACCGGCGTTGTTGGCGTGTTTTGTTGGCGTGTTGCGCAACACCAACAACATGCACTGCCCCAAGATCAACCTATTGCTGATCAATAAACCAAGATTAACAGCAAACGCAAAGGTGGTTGCTATCAATCAGACCTCCACTAACAAGGAACTCAAATCGGTTCACACAATAACTCTCTGAAAATGAAATCAGCTACTCAACAACCCACTACATCTAAGCCAATTGACCATTGAGTTTGAGGCAGACCATATACCTAAAAGGGAAACACTCCACAGATCTGAAAATTCAGATAAAAAAACCTGCAGCTACACCAACAGTGGCTCAGCAGCTTTGGCCAGCCAACAATGTAACCCAATACATTGTCAATCACACTCCGGCTACACAAAACATTTCAACTCTAAATGGTGAATGCGGACCTCCATCCACAAGCTCCGAGAGTGATAGAAATTCTTTACTCTATCTGCTTACAACTCTGGCTGCAGAAGCGATTCGCCAAAGAAGATGGTGCAGCCACCGCACTCGAGCTGAACAGATTCTCACAGCCCAAGACAGATGGCACTGTGAACCCGACCTTCTGAAAAATCAGACCAGAGGTTGCAGCGAAAAAACTCTGATTCGAGCTTCTCACCCAATCAACATCCTACTCACAACAACGGCTCGCCGAAAAAGATGATATGGCCTTCAATGGTGGAATACCATATGTCGGATCTCTCTTCAATACAACAAATGGGACTGAAAGAGAATCACCCCTGGGATGAAGGAGAGATGTAGATGGAGGTCTGGATGATGGGAACTTAGGGCTTGTTTGGTTGCAGAATTCAGATTCTTGAGAAAATCCAGATTCCAGTGTTGGAATCTAAAATTACAGAAACTAGATGGGAAACTCATATTCCATTTGGAATTTGCTGTTTGGTTGAAAACTGTGTAATCCAACCGTTGCTTGCGGCATGGCCCACTTGGGCTTTTGATCCGCCTGAGAACTTGACCCCTAGGCCTATAGTAGTCCTATAAGACAGATGGCTAGGTTGGATGACAAATAAACATTATAGTGAGCCCTATGAAGTTTTTAATGGTGGACATTCAATCAACACTGTTTTCCTATGGTGTGGTCCAATTGAGATTTAGATTCACCTCATTTTTTGTCAAATGCCCTTAATTGAGCTCTCAAAATGGATGGACCACGTAGATATAAAACACATACATCATAGAT
The DNA here is from genome assembly GCA_003013855.2 of Liriodendron chinense. Classification (NCBI taxonomy): domain Eukaryota; kingdom Viridiplantae; phylum Streptophyta; class Magnoliopsida; order Magnoliales; family Magnoliaceae; genus Liriodendron; species Liriodendron chinense. The sequence goes on from ML058590.1 coordinate 1,761,958, forward strand.
GTACAACGCATACATCAAGGTGAGCACCACCCTAGTGACGCTCACTTCCTCATCTTTTCACTTCCATAAAAACAGCCCACTACACCATTTCTACTAATCTGGATTCTAGCCAATTTAAGTTTCTAGGTGGAATCTTGGTTGGCTGGAATTTGCCACCAAACACACCAATTAAAATTGAATTACGTTGGAATCCAGATTTTATGTTGGAAATAGGTTTCCAGGTGCCAACTAAACGGACCCTTAGGTTTTCATTTTGATGGGAAGGAACACAAAGGGAGAAAACAAAGTCTTCACTCCCTTATATAACTAGCATTAATCCATGATTTTAAAGAATCAATGGCTAGAAATCTTCCATAGCAGTTGCTTTAGAGCTGAAACAGACGGTTTAGATAGGTTGAAAACGAATAACGCAAATTGCTATCCAACTCAATTAAAAACTATTTTCGATTTTAGAAAATATAGCTACTCAACTGACTTGAGTAAGAACTCGACACAATGCAGGAACCCTACAATCGGAAGGACCCACATGGTTGCATAGAGAACTTCGAGTTCTAATAGATAGACGGCTCCGACCTTTCAAAGGTGGCCCCAAATGATCATAATCGGTGCTGGAAACACAAAATCACACTAGCCAGCCTAGTTTGCCTTCGCATTGCGTGCAGGATTGAGAGAATCAGAGAGGCCCACCACTAAGGTTTTGGTCATGCCCCCAGCCCAAACTAAATGGACGGTTTGGATCGGCGCATCCAGATCTCCAGGTAGGTCACACGCCATCCAAAAACGGGCGTCCGTTCGTTTGAAATATCACAGGCGGTAAAAGAAAAAAAGAGATTTCTCTCCTTTTTCATGAAAACACGGGTCAGTGCCCTACTGACTAGTGTTGGCTGCACATGCACTGGTACACATATAAATTTGTAGGGCCCACAACCATACTAGATGAAATCCAATCCGACAAATATCTTCTACAGGCCACCCTGAAACAATGACCCATGAATGGTTCAGTACATTAATCACGTGGTTCATATACATTGATTTAACCAATCATAGTGGCATTTTACATATTCTAATGGTTGGATTTACTCCAAACCAATTTTGGACGGTTAAAAAGCCTAAAAGATTAGTATGGTCCAACCCATGAAGTGCAACACTACTATAGCTATTATTTTCCATTAATAACTCAAATACTAATGTAATTACTATTACTATTAATATTATTATTATCTAGATAAAATGATGGAATCCACTCCGTCCATACAACTTGATTGGTCGCATTAATTAGAACCCTAGACTAAAGGTGACGCTAATCCTCAACTCAAGTGGGCCATGCCAAGTGAAGTTCAGAGTTTTATTATTGATGAATTCTAACAATTTGATGGTCAAATAATTTCAAAATTTTGTTATTTACTGGCCTAAAGGTCTCAGGGCTGTCTAAGTAAATCTAATGACCGATTTTGTATCCCATAGTCTAATTGTGTAATTAAGTGACGATTTGACTAACAAGATGTTCGCTTCCCCAAGTGTAGGGTTGCGGTGTAGTAATAATCTCGGTAAGACCGAGGTCGATCCACAGGAACTTGTGCAGGAATTCACAAACACATCCAATAGTGTCTATTGAGAGCTAACAACCAGATTTTGTATGAGATTGATGGTAAGTAACAACTTTGAACTAAATTGAGGGTAAACAATTATAAAAAGGCATTAGGGGTTCAAGGATCCACTTGTAGCAATCCTTGACGTTCAATCCGCTGTGGTTTTTCAATTTCTCAACTAGAATCGATATTAAGATCTATTTAACCGGATGGTAGAGCTGTTAAACCAAACAATCTGTCATATATAAGGCCAATGTATATGATTCACTCAATGCAAGCTAGGATGAGCATGCTCAATTGCATAGGTCAGTCCCAATTCCAATAAAGTTCATAATCATGATCATCATTAAGTCCTGTCACCAGACAAAGCTAGATCATGATTTGAACTTGAATCAAATCACATGCACAGTCCTATACATAATTCAGAGAACCAGAAAAGTATAACTTTGGTAGGTAGTTCCCACATGAAGATCATAGTACTAGAGCGTACTCCAATTCCTCGGATCATACAAGTCTAGACTAGCACAAAGCAATTAAGAACTTAAGTAATTCTCCCAAACATCCATGAGTGATCATAAGACTAAGAAAAACTACTTAGAACTTGTATAAACTTCAAACCATTGTTTATAAACATGAAATTCAATCTTAAAACCAACTTAGAACGAATTAAAACATCTTAGATTCACTACAAGCTTCACCTCTTAGCCCTAGCTAAGAGGTTTATCTGCTCATGATTCAAGGAAATATGAAATAACTAAAAAAATCATAAAAACAGCAAAACAAACTAGAAGGAGTTGTGGAACTCCGAAATCCACTTCTGCCGCCTCCCACCTTGCTCAAGCTCTTCTAAGATACCCTAGGAACGATCCCTAAGTGTCCTTTTATAGTGGGGAGACTCCGCAACCTCAGAATATTCGAGAATTTGCGTAAAACTTATGCACTGCGTAGAGAAATCCGGAGCGAAAATAAAAAGTTCTATTTTAATCACATGGCCGACCGGTCGGACGACCGGTCCGGGTGACTGGCCGACCGGTCGCGACCGGTCGCGCCTCACTGTGAAATAGTCCAGCAAGCTCTGGAGTTGGAAAAATACTCTGGCCGACCGGTCTGGACTGGTCGGACTGGGTTGGCCGACCGGGGTCGGACTGCTTTCCTCATCAGTCCAGCAAGCATAGGAGTTGGCCGACCGGTCTTGACCGGTCTGGCTCCGTAAGCCGACCAGTCGGACGACCGGTCGTGGCCATAGTCTTCTTCAGTTTCTTCTTTCTTTCTTCTTTTTGATTTCTTCTTTCCTTGGTCCTTCTTCAACATTCATCCAAAGGCTTCAAAATGGCTCTTTTTAGTCTCCTATCAGATGTAGTCCACTCTCATTCCTGTAATTACAAAACATACATTAGGTTAGTCTTTAGATCATGAAAACCATGCATAATGAGTGATGAATTGGGGTTAGAATATGCACAATTAAGAGCTCAACACACCCCCCAACCAGCATTTTGCTAGTCCCGAGCAAAACATGCGTGAAACTAATTCCATTCTTCAAAACTCAACTCTCTTTTAGAAACCATTCTTCTATATATCCCAAGACATACAAGTGTAAGATTCAGAAATATTAGGCGACAGAGGTTGAAATCGTAAACCCTCAAAACATGATAAGCATTCATATGAAATTCCCGCTGATTGGTTGAAAAATAGAAGAACTTGAACAAATTCAACCTAGTGTGCATAGTGAAACTTCATCTCATGAGTTTTTAGGATTATCTTCTTCATAAATCAACCAGATTATAGATCTCAAGGTATATAGAGCCACATCAAGCCAATGACAGGAATTTTCCTTACTGTCCTTCCGACGACTTTCACACTACGTCCCATTTCCGACTTTGGTTACGGGTAGACCATCCCCCGGTTGGTAGTAGGTAGCCCTAATCGGAATTTTCCACCATTTTTCCATCATTCCCAATTTCATCATTCCTTTTCCTTTTTCTTTTAAATTAGATAGGATTTTTAGAAATCCATATCTTTTGTTATTTTCCCATGGACAAGGATGGACAAAGTACCCCGGCCTGGTTTCTCAGCACCTTAAATCAAAGTCTAGCTAACCCACAAATCACATAATTCTTTCAACTCATGAAAATCGTGTAATGTGAACTAGGTGTAAAAGTGTTTAAATTTTCTATCAATCACATAACTAGGGGAATTCACATATAAAGCCATTATGCAATGAGAAGTTCCAGACATACAACCTCATACACTTCATATCTCCTCTTCTTATGCTCATATCATCTTGAATACATAGAAACAAAGTTTTCCAACAGAGTTTTGAATTTTAGAAAAATTAAAAAATTTCTACATAATTACTCGAAATGTTACAAAATGCTGGATTTATTCAAGTGATCCTACACCCCCCAACCAAATCTTGCATTGTCCTCAATGTAAAAGATGCGCAATGAACACAACATGAGAGCAATTTGAACATAAAAGGGAGTGAGGAATGAGAGTACCTGAAAAAGTGAAAAGTGGAATTCTTCCTCCTTCTAACAAACCTAAGCAAAAGCAAGCAAAAGCAAGAAAATCCTAATCCTAACTACTCTATACCTCCATCAGATTAGGAGATCAATCATCATGGTAGACAGGGTCAGTCAGAGGTATGGACATACCTTCTGAAGTAAATTTCTCAAAGAACGGCTTTAATCGCTGCCCATTCGCCTTAAAAATGTTGTCGTTTCTTGGATTTAACAACTCGACAGTCCCATATGGATAGATAGTTTGCACAATGTAGGGACCGGTCCATCGAGATCTCAATTTTTTCGGAAATAAATGTAGACAAGAATTATACAGGAGGACTTTTTGATTGATCGTGAATGTCTTACGAAGAATGTTTTTATCATGGAATATCTTCGTTTTGTCCTTGTAAATTCTCGCATTCTCATAAGCTTCATTCCGGATTTCTGCAAGTTCATTCAATTGTAGTTTGCGCAACGAGCTTGCCTTATCAGATTCAAAATTCATCTTCTTAATTGCCCAATATGCCCTATGTTCCAACTCCACAGGCAAGTGACAAGCCTTCTCATAGACAAGTCTATAGGGAGACATTCCAATAGGGGTCTTAAAAGCAGTACGGTAGGCCCAAAGCGCATCGGTTAGCCGAAGCGACCAATCCTTGCGATCGGGGTTCACCGTTTTCTCCAAAATGTGTTTAATCTCCCTATTGGATATCTCAACTTGCCCACTCATTTGTGGGTAATAGGGAGTGCTCACTTTGTGTGTTACGCCATATTTCTTCATTAAGGTTTCAAATGGGCGATTACAAAAGTGAGACCCTCCATCACTGATGATGACTCGAGGTGTACCAAACCGGGAAAGAATATTCTCTTTTAAGAAGCGAATGACCGTTTTATGGTCATTATTCCGGCAAGGGATGGCCTCGACCCATTTGGATACATAGTCAACGGCAAGCAAGATGTATGTGTTTCCAAAAGAAGATGGGAATGGACCCATGAAATCGATGCCCCAACAATAAAAAATTTCGATTATTAAGATGAGATTGACTGGCATCATATTTATACGGGAGATTCCTTCCAATTTCTGACAAGGTTCACATGTTTTGCAAAACTCATGTGTGTCTTTGAACATAGTGGGCCAATAAAACCCACATTGCAGAATTTTTGCTGTGGTCTTTTTAGCCGAAAAGTGGCCACCACATGCCTGAGAATGACAGAAGGAGATGATACTTTGTTGTTCATCATCTGGGACACATCTCCTTATGATTTGATCGGGACAATACTTGAATAAGTATAGGTCGTCCCATAGGAATTTTCGCACCTCAATGAAGAATTTATCCTTATCTTGCTTTTTCCAATGTGTAGGAATTGTACCTGTAGCAAGATAGTTAGCAATGTTCGCATACCATGGTAATTGGGAAACAGCAAAAAGTTGTTCATCAGGGAACATGTCATTGATTGCGGTCGTTTCAGGGGAATCGGTGAGAATAAGTCGAGAGAGATGGTCAGCCACTACATTTTCTACTCCTTTCTTATCATGCATCTCTATGTCAAATTCTTGGAGCAGAAGGATCCATCTTAACAACCGTGGTTTAGCATCCTTCTTAGAGAGAAGGTACTTAAGCGCGGCGTGGTCAGTGAATGTAATGATCTTGGATCCAATCAAGTAGGATCTAAACTTGTCCAAGGGAAAAACTACGGCTAAAAGTTCTTTTTCAGTAGTAGTGTAGTTTGCTTGGGCTGAATTTAGGGTTCTACTTGCATAGTAGATGACACATGGCTTTTTCTCTTTTCTTTGGCCTAGCACGGCCCCAATAGCATAGTCGCTAACATCACACATAATTTCAAAAGGAAGGCTCCAATCAGGTGGTTGCATTATGGGAGCACATGTCAACATACCTTTAAGTGTGGTAAAGGCATTTTGACATTTTTCATTCCACTCGAACGAAGTTTCCTTTTGAAGTAGGTTACATAAAGGACGAGAGAGTGAACTGAAGTCCTTTATGAACCTTCTATAAAATCCTGCGTGTCCCAAGAAGGACCACACATCTCATATGCTCTTGGGTGGTGGAAGGTTGGAGATAAGATCAATTTTCGCTTTATCCACCTCAATTCCATTTTGTGAAACGATGTAACCAAGTACAATTCCCTTTTGAACCATAAAGTGACACTTCTCCTAATTCAGCACAAGGTTCTTCTCTTCACATCTTTTCAGCACAGATTTCAAGTGCTCAAGGCACTCATCAAAGCTACAATCAAATACTGAAAAATCATTCATGAAGACTTCGAGAATTGTCCCCACCATGTCAGAAAAGATACTCATCATACAAGCATGAAAGGTGGCAAGGGCATTACCTAGTCCAAACGGTATCCGTTGATAGGCGAAAGTGCCGAATGGACATATGAATGTAGTCTTTTCTTGGTCTTCATGGGCAATCTCTATTTGGTTGTACCCTGAATAGCCATTAAGGAAACAAAAGTGGGAATGACCCACCAACCGTTCTAAAATTTGATCAACAAACGGTAGGGGGGAAGTGGTCTTTCCTCGTGACAGTGTTTAGCTTCCTGTAGTCAATGCACATTCTCCAACCGGTAGTCACTCTAGTTGGCACGAGTTCATTATTAGCATTGGCTACAATGGTTATTCCGAATTTCTTAGGCACCACTTGAGTTGGGCTCACCCATTGACTATCGGATATTGGGTAAATAATACCCACATCCAATAGTTTCATCACTTCGGCCTTAACCACATCCTTCATGTTTGGATTGAGTCGTCTTTGTGGTTGCCTGGATGTCTTCGCATTCTCCTCAAGGTGTATGCGATGAGTACAAATTAGTGGGTCTATGCCTTTGAGATCCGCAATTGACCATCCAATGGCACTCTTATGCTCTAATAGAGTGGACATTAGCCTACTCTCTTGTTCCTCATCCAAGTGGGAAGAAATCACCACCGGATATGTCTCATCTCGACCTAAATAGACATATTTCAGCTCACTTGGTAATGGTTTTAGGTCGAGTGTTGGCACCTTGATATTGGATGGGAGGGCTTTGTTCTCGTTTACGGGCAAGGGTTCAAATAGGGCCCTCCATCTTTTGTTATCAAGCACCGGCATCACATCTAGAATAGCATCCATCTCTTTTATTGTGTCATCATTTATCTCATGAGAATGGGCCACACATGCCTCCAAAGGATCGGAATAAAATAACAAGGGGAATGTATCTTCCACGAATGATTCAATCATATTTATTTCGTGGATATCCTCATCAACTTCCCGTGGTTGTTTGCATAAATAAAAAATATTAAGCTCAAGGGTCATATTTCCAAAGGACATTTGTACAAGCCTATTTCTACGATTAATAATTGCGTTTGAAGTAGCTAGAAAGGGGCGGCCAAGTATGACGGGAATTTGAGCACCGGTACCTATCATGGGATGTGTATCCAAGACAATAAAGTCTACTGGGTAGTAGAATTTATCAACCTGGACTAGGACATCCTTAATCATTCCTCTCGGTATACGAATGGATCTATCAGCAAGTTGGAGTGTGGTTTTGGTCGTTTTCAATTCACCTAACCCAAGTTGCTCTTAGACCGAGTATGAAATGAGATTCACACTTGCCCCCAAATCAAGTAAGGCTTGTTTAATCCGGTAGTCTCCTATGATGCATAAGATGGTTGGACTACCCGGATCCTTGTATTTTTGGGGCACCTCTTGTTTGATGATAACGCTCAAATTCTCAATCAAAAGTACTTTGTTGTGAACATTGTGTTTTCTCTTGAACGTACACAATTCCTTTAGAAATTTGGCATAAGATGGTATTTGTTTTATGACATCCAACAACGGGATGTTGATCTTCACCTGCTTGAAAACTTCTAATATTTCCAGATTTTTGTCTAATGGTTTAGGTGAAATCAACTTTTGTGGAAACGGGGCAACCGGCTTATATTGCCTTTCCGATTCTTTCTCTTGTGGAGTGTTGTTTGAGCTATCATCCTCTTTGGAATTTTTCGGATCCTTAGGCTTTGGGGCCTTCACCGGATTAGATTTGTCAATTACTTTTCCACTTCTCAAAGTGGTGATAGCTTGAACATGCTCCGTATGATGGGAGGATGAGCTTGCATCTTGTATCTCAAATTGGGTTCTTGGGTTAGGAAGAGGTTGGGCAAGAAGTGTGCCCTTCTCTCTAACACTGAGATGAGATTCAACTCTAGCCATTGATGTTTTCAATTCATTGATGGCTTGGGTTGAATTTCAATTGCTCTTGCATGAACCCATCTATTTTCAGAGAATTTGTCTTGTTATACTCAGCTTGAACCGATACAAATGCACCCAACATCTCCTCCAGCGTCACTTTTGGAGTAATGACTAGAGATGGACCTAGTATAGCTTGAGCTTGAGGGATATTGGTTGCATTCGCAATGGGTCCATTCCTCCAACTGAAGTTGGGATGGTTCTTCCAACTAGCATTAAACGTGTTTGAGTTTGGAGCACCAAATTGTCATTGATAACTTTTTATAGCGTTTGATTGTTCTTGTAAGATGGCTTGAACTGTTGAAATTGTGGGACAATCTTGTGTTGCATGTTGATTTCCGGCACAAATTCCACAAACAGTTTCAACGTCATTAGAGTTAATCGTCTCTCCTTTCCTTAATTCCATGGCTTCGACTTTTCTTGTGAGGCTAGCCACCCGTGCACTTATGCTATCCTCTTCTGATAAGACATACATTCCCCCTCTTTCCTTTTGTTGGCAAGTCTTGGAATTTGTTGGTTTTGATGTATCCCAAGACTGGGCATTCTCAGCCAATTCTTCAAAATAATCCCATGCTTTATCAGCTTCCTTATTCATGAACTCCCCATTACACATCATCTCTACAAATTGGCGCATGGGTGAAGTCAGTCCTTCATAGAAAAAGCTTATAATCCGCCAAATTTCATAGCCATGATGTGGGCATGCATTTAATAAGTCCTTAAACCTCTCCCAACATTGGAAGAAGGTTTCATCTTCCTTTTGGGCAAAGTTCATGATAAGGCGCTTCAACATGTTTGTTTTATGAGTAGGGAAGAATTTTTTTATGAATTCCCTATGCATATCAGTCCATGCACCAATTGATCTTGGCCTTAATGCATGAAGCCAACCTTTAGCTTTATCTTTAAGAGTAAAAGGGAAGAATTTGAGTCTCACCACATCATTAGTCACATTAGCAAAGTGTATGGTGGTCATTACCTCATCAAACTCCTTAAGGTGTTGATAGGCGCTTTCACTGTCTAATCCATGGAATTTAGGGAGAAGTTGGATCACTCGCGGTTTCAAATTCACATTCCCTGCATTTTGTGGAAAAATTATGCATGAGGGAGTGCTCGCTCTTGCTGGTTGCAAGAAATCACGTAAAGTTCTTGGTCGGGGAACATTCTCAACCACATTCTCCCCCGTTTCAGTTTGGTTTTGGCCCAGATTAGGATTGGCCATCGGATTAGGTTGATTCACAGCCATACTTTCAGATAAAATTGGAGAGTTTAGATGTCTCCTAGCTCGTGGCTCTCTGTCAATTCCTTCAACTATTCCCCCTTCACTAATGAGTCGATTATTGGAATCCCGAGCTTAATGTGGCATGCAAATCCAAAAAAATATGAAACGAAAAGAGAAACGAATTCTTCCTTCCCTTCTTTACTCTTCTCTAAGACCGAAGCACAAGGTGTCTTACAATGGCTAGGCCAGAAGTAAGGATAGAGACCGATTTCTCCTGGTCAATAGGGGTTCAAAGAACTCCCCACCCACTCTTTGAATCCTTTAAGAAAAGTGCAGAAAAAGAAGAAAGAGGAGTAGAGGTGAGAAGAGAAATCTCTGAGCACAAGGTGATCCAAGACGACAGAGCCGACCAATAGGAATCCAGGTGGCACAAGGCCTACCTTTCAGAGATCCAAAAGGAGTCTCCACCCACTCTACAAGAGCTGAATATAATAGGAATGAATAGGAGAAGGAGAAGAGTAAGGTTTAGAAAGGTAAAACCTGATTCGAGCACTTGCGATCCTTATGTCTTCTTCAACTTCCTAGAAATCCCTGAAAAAGAAAAACAAATCAAAATAAACTAAGTTAGAACTATTCCTAAAAATCCTAAATAGATTCTATTTTCAGAAATCTGTGAAAAACCGTCAAAGTCCCCGGCAACGGCGCCAAAAACTTGTTCGCTACCCCAAGTGTAGGGTGGCGGTGTAGTAATAATCTCGGTAAGACCGAAGTCGATCCACAGGGACTTGTGTAGGAATTCACAAACACATCCAATAGTGTCTATTGAGAGCTAACAACCAGATTTTGTATGAGATTGATGGTAAGTAACAACTTTGAACTAAATTGAGGGTAAACAATTATAAAAAGGCACTAGGGGTTCAAGGATCCACTTGTAGCAATCCTTGACGTTCAATCCGCTGTGGTTTTTCAATTTCTTAACTAGAATCGATATTAAGATCTATCTAGCCGGATGGTAGAGGTGTTAAACCAAACAATCTGTCATATGTAAGGCCAATGTATATGATTCACTCAATGCAAGCTAGGATGAGCATGCTCAATTGCATAGGTCAGTCCCAATTCCAATAAACTAAGTTCATAATCATGATCATCATTAAGTCCTGTCACCAGACAAAGCTAGATCATGATTTGAACTTGAATCAAATCACATGCACAATCCTATACATAATTCAGAGAACTAGAAAAGTAGAACTTTGGTAGGTAGTTCCCACATGAAGATCATAGTACTAGAGCGTACTCCAATTCCTCGGATCATACAGGTCTAGACTAGCACAAAGTAATTAAGAACTTAAGTAATTCTCCCAAACATCCATGAGTGATCATAAGACTAAGAAAAACTACTTAGAACTTGTATAAACTTCAAACCATTGTTCATAAACATGAAATTCAATCTTAAAACCAACTTAGAACGAATTGAAACATCTTAAATTCACTACAAGCTTCACCTCTTAGCCCTAGCTAAGAGGTTTAGCTACTCATGATCCAAGGAAACATGAAATAACTAGAAAAATCATAAAAACAACAAAACAAACTAGAAGGAGTTGTGGAACTCTGAAATCCACTTCCGCCGCCTCCTACCTTGCTCAAGCTCTTATAAGATACCCTAGGAATGATCCCTAGGTGTCCTTTTATAGTGGGGAGGCTCCGCAACCTCAGAATATTCGAGAATTTGCGTAAAACTTACGCACTGCATAGAGAAATCCGGACCAAAAATAGAAAGTTCTGTTTTAATCACATGGCCGACCGGTCGGACGACCGGTCCGGGTGACTGGCCGACCGATCGCGACCGGTCGTGCCTCACTGTGAAATAGTTGTTCGCTCGCCTCAAGTGTAAGGCTGCGATGTAGTAATAAATCTCGGTAAGACCGAGGTCGATCCACAGGGAAAGAGTAATAGCTTCCTAATTACTCCAGCAACTTAGTTTAATAGAGTAAATTCAGATTCAATGGAATGATTAATTAAAACAGTAACTTAATGAAAAATCAGAGATATAATGTACTAAGGCTTTCAAGGATCCACTTGTAGCAATCCTATGTTAATTCAGTCAATCCAAGTAGAGAACACAACTAGATTTGAAGTCCTATCTCTCATCTAGTTGGAAAATAAAGCATTCACACACATTCATCCAATTCAAGTTGAATTTCCAAGTTCAAGTCCATTCAATCAATGTAGAATTCAAATTCATAGCCTGCGGAGTAACAGCCATGCCTATGGACTATGGCCTGCTCAAGGATTACTATAATTCGAATCTAAACAAGCAACCTGTGATAATCTCAGAGAATTAAAAGGAATCCATGTCCGGAGCACATAAACTCAGATAAGACATCTCAAACTACCACCTATTGGACTGAAACATAAGAAAAATCCAACTTTGAATTAAAAATACTTGAATCAAACTGAAATTAACATAGAACTAGCTACAAGCTTCACCTCTCAGCCTTAGCTGAGAGGTTTTAGCCGAGCATAGTCATGCTACAACTAAAAACTCAAAAATAAAGCATAAAACTAGAAAAACCCGAAAATAGATGTTGCAGACGCTCCACAGTCGCCTTCAGCCTCCAAACTCACGTTCCTTCTCTTCTCTGATACCTTAGGGAGAGCCCCTAGGTGGCCTTTTATAGCAACAAGCCCCCCTTGCGTCGGATTCTGCGAAAGCCTTCGCATTGCGCAGCAATTTTCGGAGTCCCAATTTAGAAAGGAGTCTTCTTACGCAGGGCCGACCGGTCGTGACCGGTCGGACTAACTTTTTAAACCATCCAGCGAGTGCATCCGACCGGTCATGACCGGTCGGACAAATCTATCCGCGTCCAGCGTGCATGCCCGACCGGTCATGACCGGTCGGGCTTTGTTTCCTCTTCGTCCAGAGCCTATAGCCGACCGGTCATGACCGGTCGGCCCTTCCTCAATGTCTTCTGCCTTCATGGCCGACCGGTCTTGACCGGTCGGCCTTCTTCTATTGCTCCTTTCTGATGTGTCTGACCGGTCGGACGACCGGTCAGCCTTGTTATTCTTCAGCTTTTTCTTCTTTTCTTCATCCTCTTTTCTCTCTCTTTCTTCTTCTTTCTTTGGTCCATCCTAAGACTTCATGCAATAGCTTCAAATACATTCTTTTGGCTCCAATTTGATGAAATCCACTCTCATCCCTATAATCACAAAAACATATGTTAGGTGGGCCTTTAAACCATGAAAATCATGCAACGTTGTCGTGAAATGGGCAATGCAATGTATAAATTGGAGGTTCAACACACCCCCCAACCAGCTTTTTGCTAGTCCCGAGCAAAACATGCGTGAAACAGTTTCAAACCTCCAAATCCAACCCTCTTCCAGAAACCATGTTTCTATCCATTCCAAGATGTATAAGTGTAAAATTTGGAAAAATTAGGTGTTAGAAGCTGAACCCTGGACTCTCAAAACATAAGAAGTGTTTACATGAAATCCCCGTTGACTAATTGATAAATAGAAGAATTCGAACAAATTCAACCTAGTGTGCATAGTGAAAGTTCATCTCATGAGTTCCTGGAACCATCTTCTTTATAGATTAAGTAGACCAGGGATTTCAAGGTGCACAGAGCAACAGCAAGCCTATGACAGGAATTTGCCTTACCGTCCTTCCGACGGCTTCCACACTACGTCCCATTTCCGGCTTTGGTTACGGTTCGACCATCCCCCGGTTGGTAATAGGTAGCCCTTTTTCGGAATTTTCCACCATTTTTCTTTCCTTCCTGATTTCATCATTTCTTTCCTTTTTCTTTTAACTTAGATAGGGTTTTTAGAAATCCATATCTTTCATTATTTTTCCATGGACAAGGATGGACAAAATACCCCGGCTTGGCTGCTCAACACCTCTAAACCAAAGTCTATCTAATCCACAAATCACATAAACCTGTTACTCATGAAAATCGTGTAATGTGAACTTGGTGTAAAGGTGTTCAAATTTTCTATCAATCACAACAATAGGGGAATTAACATATAAAGCCATTATGTTGGAAGAAATTCCAAACTACAACATCACACACTTCGTTTCTCCTCCTCTTCTACTCATAGCCTCTCAAATGTATAGAAACAAAATTTTCTAAAAGAGTTTTGAGATGTTAGAAAATTCAAAAAAATTTGTGCATATGAAGCTTGAAATGTTGCAATATGCTAGATGAGGGATCTCATCTCACCCCCCAACTAAATCTTGCATTGTCCTCAATGTAAAAAGATAGTTAGTTAGCATGAACATGAGAACTATGGTAAAATATGAGAGAGTGAGAATCAATAGTACCTGAGAGAGCGATCATGGAGGTCTGCAATTCCATCAATTGAATCCTACTAAAACAGTAAAACAAAACTAAACCTACCTATGCTATACCTCCATCAGACTAGGAGATCAATAATCCTGATAGACAGGATCATTCAGGGAGATGGACATGTCCTCTGAATCAAATTTCTCAACAAATGGTTTAAGGCGTTGTCCATTAACTTTGAAACAGTCACCATTTGCTGCATTCTCAATCTCAACAGCCCCATGAGGAAAAACTTCTTTAACAATATATGGGCCGGTCCATCGAGATCGTAATTTTCCCGGAAAAAGATGAAGTCTGGCATTATACAAGAGCACTTTCTGTCCTTCATGGAAGGATTTCCTTAAGATGTGCTTGTCATGAAAGGCCTTCATCTTGCTCTTGTAAATCCTCGAATTCTCATATGCATCGTTCCGGATCTCTTCAAGCTCATTTAATTGAAGTTTGCGAAGCGAGCTAGCCTTGTCTATGTCAAAATTTAGGGCCCGAATTGGCCAATAGGCTTTGTGTTCTATCTCCACAGGCAAGTGGCAAGCTTTCCCATAGACAAGTCTATAAGGGGACATTCCAATGGGTGTCTTGTAGGCAGTACGGTGAGCCCAAAGTGCATCATCTAATCGTAGGGACCAATCCTTGCGATCCGGTCTCACCGTCTTTTCTAAAATCTGTTTGATTTCCCTATTGGAGATTTCAGCTTGCCCACTTGTTTGTGGGTGGTATGGGGTACTCACTTTGTGCCTAATACCATATTTCTTCATCAAAGTTTCAAAAGGTCTATTGCAAAAGTGAGCACCACCATCACTAATAATGGCTCGAGGCGTCCCAAATCTAGAAAGTATGTTTTCTTTGAGAAACTTGAGAACCGTACGATGATCATTGGTTCTACATGGGATAGCCTCTATCCATTTAGACACATAGTCTACGGCCAACAGAATATAGACATGTCCAAAAGATGAGGGGAATGGTCCCATGAAATCGATGCCCTAACAGTCAAAGACTTCAAGATGTTGAATTGGTGTGAGAGGCATCATATTTCGACGGGATAATCCTCCTAACTTCTGGCAGCGCTCGCACGCTTTGCAAAACTCGTGGGTGTCCTTAAATAGCGTGGGCCAATAAAAACCACACTGCAGAATTTTTGCAGTTGTTTTCTTGGCTGAAAAATGACCCCCACATGCTTGATCATGACAAAAGGAGATGACTGAATTGTGTTCATCATCGGGGACGCATCTCCTTATAATTTGGTCTGGGCAATATTTAAACAATAGAGGTTCATCCCAGAAAAATCTGCGCACTTCCCTTAGAAATTTACGTTTGTCTTGCGCAATCCAATGAGTCGGCATCGCACCTGTGGAAAGATAATTGGCTATATCAGCATACCATGGTGGATGCGTAGCAACAAAGAGTTGTTCATCAGGGAATGAGTCTTCAATAGGTGAATCATCAATGGAATTTGGTAGGACTAGGCGAGATAGATGATCCGCCACCACATTTTCTACCCCCTTCTTATCTTTGATCTCCAGGTCGAATTCTTGAAGGAGTAGGATCCATCTTAGCAAACGGGGCTTAGTATCCTTCTTAGAAAGAAGGTATTTCAGCGCCGCATGATCCGTATAAACAATAACTTTGGATCCTATTAAGTATGGCCTGAATTTGTCCAAGGCAAAGATGACAGCTAGGAGCTCTTTCTCCGTAGTTGAATAATTAACTTGGGCAGGATTCAAGGTCCTACTTGCGTAGTAGATGACATGGGGATTTTTATCTTTCTTTTGGCCTAACACCGCCCCAATAGCAAAATCGCTAGCATCGCACATCAACTCAAAAGGCATGGACCAATCTGGTGGTTGCATGATAGGAGCGGTTGTCAACATGTCTTTTAGCTTTGAAAAAGCTAATTGACATTCGGCACTCCACTCAAATTGGGTCTCCTTTTGTAGAAGGTTGCATAAAGGCCTTGAGATGTGACTAAAGTCCTTTATAAACCTTCGATAGAAGCCGGCGTGTCCAAGGAAGGACCGCACATCACGTATGCTTTTGGGTGGTGGTAGATTGGAAATTATGTCAATTTTTGCCCGGTCTACTTCTATTCCATTGGACGAGATGATGTGTCCAAGGACTATTCCTCTTTGTACCATGAAATGACATTTTTCCCAGTTTAATACAAGCTGTTTTTCCTCACACCTTATTAAGACCAACTTCAAGTGCTCGAGGCACTCATCAAATGTACAACCAAAAACAGAGAAGTCATCCATGAACACCTCAAGAAACTCACCCACCATGTCCGAGAAAATACTCAACATGCATCGTTGGAATGTGGCGGGTGCATTGCATAACCCGAATGGCATCCTTCGGTAGGCGAAGGTACCAAACGGGCATGTAAATGTGGTTTTCTCTTGGTCTTCCGGAGCTATCTCAATTTGGTTGTATCCGGAATAGCCATCTAGGAAGCAATAGTAGGGATGGCCTGCCAACCTCTCCAAAATTTGGTCCATAAATGGGAGAGGGAAGTGGTCTTTCCTAGTGACCGTATTGAGCTTCCTATAATCAATGCACATACGCCAACCGGTGGTCACCCTAGTCGGTATAAGCTCGTTGTTGGCGTTTTCAATGATGGTAACACCGGATTTCTTGGGGACAACTTGGGTAGGACTCACCCATTGGCTATCTGAGATGGGGTAGATGATACCCACATCCAATAGCTTTAACACTTCGGCTTTGACAACCTCCATCATGTTTGGATTTAGCCGTCTTTGAGGTTGTCTAGTCGTTTTTGCGTTTTCTTCAAGGTGTATTCGGTGAGTGCAAACCGAAGGATCTATCCCTTTGAGATCTGCTATTGTCCAACCTATGGCTTCCCGGTGTTTTTTGAGTAACTCAATCAACTTGAGCTCTTGGTCTTTTTCTAGGTGGGAGGCAATGACAACTGGGAAAGTTTCCTCTTGACCCAGATATACATATTTAAGCTTGGATGGCAATGGTTTGAGGTCAAGCTTCGGTGGTTTGATGCTAGACGGTAGAGGCCTTGATGTGGTTGGTGGCAATTTTTCAAAATGGGGCATCCACCGGCTAGTATCAACTACCGGTCTTTCTATATTTAATGCATGCACAATCTCACTAATGATAGGGTCTTTAGAATCCATGAAGTGTGCTAAGCATGTCTCCAAACTTTCTAGTGGTTCAAGTTGGAGGAGTTCTTCTTCTTCAAAGGTTTCAAGCATGTTTACATCGAAGAACTCATCATCATCGACATCCCTATGTCTTTTGCCCAGGTGAAATACATTCACCTCTAGTGTCATGTTTCCAAAAGATAATTGCATCACCCCATTCCGGCAATTGATGATTGCGTTTGATGTGGCAAGGAATGGGCGGCCTAATATCACCGGTATTTGGGTGCTAGCATCCAAAACCGGTTGTGTGTCCAAGACTATAAAATCTACCAGGTAGTAGAATTTGTCAACTTGGACTAAAACATCCTCAACTATCCCCCTTGGTACACGGATAGATCTATCAGCGAGTTGCAATGTGGTTTTGGTGGGTTTTAATTCACCAAGACCCAATTGTTCATATACCGAGTATGGGATCAAGTTCACACTTGCCCCCAAGTCTAACAAGGCACGTTCAATCCGGTAGTCTCCAATGATACATGAGACGGTGGGACTACCGGGATCTTTGAATTTTGGGGGAGTCTTTTGAGTGAGGATGGCACTAACTTGCTCAGTTAGGAAGGCCTTTTGCTGCACATTGTATTTGCGTTTTGTTGTGCATAGGTCTTTTAGAAACTTGGCATAAGAGGGAATTTGTTTGATGGCATCAAGCAAAGGGATATTGATCTTGACTTGTCTGAAAATCTCTAGAATATCTTGAGAATTTGGGAGAGATTTTGGGGCAACCAATCTCGATGGGAAAGGTGCTATGGGCTTGTAAATGCGTTCCGGTTGTTGTGGGGCTAAGTTAGATCCATTTTCATCCTCAGAATTTACCGGATCATTAGGCTCATCGGCCTTCACCGGAATAGTTTTGTCAATTTGTTTACCACTTCTAAGGGTGGTAATGGATTTAGCTTGCTCCATGTTTTGGTTGGAAGGATTAGGGATGCTTACTTCATGTACTTGCTTTGGATTGGGCTGAGGTTGGGCCGGAAAGGTCCCTTCCCTAGCATTCAAGCGTCCCTTAATCTCATCAACCGAGACTTTCAGCTCTTGGAACATTTGTTGATTTGATTCATTTATTTGTGCTTGCCCTTGCATAAATGCTCTCAAGGTATCCTCTAATGAGAATTGAGGTGGGGCCATATTTTGCATGGGTGGCCCTCTTTGGGAGTTGGTAGGATTGCCCGTTGGGGCATTCTTCCAACTGAAATTCGGGTGGTTCTTCCAACTCTCATTGTACGTATTACCTACCGGTCCATTGAAGGGCCGTTGATAACCATATGTGGCATTGGCTGTCTCTTGCAGCACTTCCTTAAATGCAGGAATTGTGGGACAATCTTGCGTAGCGTGTAAGTCGGTGAGACAAATCCCACATGTGGTTTCAACAGCTTCCTTGGACTTGGAAACTCCATTTTTGCTAAGTTCCATGGCCTCAACCTTCCTTGTGAGGTTGGCTATCCTTGCATTTACGTCGTCTTCCTCTTTAAGGACATATATCCCTCCTTTCTCTTGAGTAGGCTTGGGGTTCTTGGGTTTTTCCGAAGTGTCCCAAGATTGGGCGTTTTCTGCCAACATGTCCAAGTAACTCCAAGCATCATCTGGATTTTTACTCATAAACTCGCCATTGCACATCATTTTCACAAATTGGCGCATATTAGAACTTAATCCATCATTGAAAAAATTTATAATTCGCCAACTCTCATAGCCATGATGTGGGCAAGCAAGCAGGAGTTCCTTAAATCTTTCCCAACATTGAAAGAATGATTCACCCTCTTTAGCTGAGAAATTCATGATGGCCCTTCGAAGAGTGTTTGTTTTATGAGCTGGGAAGAACTTTTTCAAGAATTCCCGGTTCATCTCAACCCATGACCCAATCGAATATGGTCTAAGAGAGTGAAGCCAATCTTTGGCTCTTTCTTTCAAGGTGAAGGGAAAAAGTTTAAGTCTGATTGTATCCCCAGAAACATTGGGGTAATGCAAGGTGGCCAACACTTCTTCGAATTCTTGCAAGTGTAAGTATGGGTGGTCAGAGTCTAGCCCATGGAATTTAGGTAAAAGTTGGATTACTCCCGGTTTTATGTCAAGGGTCCCACCGTTAGCTGGTAGAACTATGCAAGAAGGTGTAATTGTACGAGCAGGTTGTAGGTAATCCCGTAGTGATCTCATTGGAGGAACATTATGTACCTCATTCTCTCCTACTCCTTCCTGATTTGCGTTTGTGGTTGGAGTAGGGGGGGAGGATTCCTTAAGAGTGTTTGATCCATACTCCCCAAACTTTCACGATGCTCTTGATAATTTCGGACTTGTCTATGGACTGACAGTGGTCCAACTAAACCACCTTCAGATTGAAGACGATTTGAATGATTACGTTCCCAACGGGACATAAACCACTCGACCAGGAACTGAAACTAATCCTATTCTAGAAAACTAAAATCTGAACTAAAAATTCTAAAAAAAAACTAAGTTAGAAAGGTATCACCTGATGCGCTTGAACTGAAAGAAGAATTCCTACAAAACAGAAAACTATGTTAGTTCTAAGAAAAATCAGAAAAACCTATCTACTTCTACTTCTACAGCCACTGAAACTATTTGAAAACTATTATCTAATTTCCCCGGCAGCGGCGCCAAAAACTTGTTCGCTCGCCTCAAGTGTAAGGCTGCGATGTAGTAATAAATCTCGGTAAGACCGAGGTCGATCCACAGGGAAAGAGTAATAGCTTCCTAATTACTCCAGCAACTTAGTTTAATAGAGTAAATTCAGATTCAATAGAATGATTAATTAAAACAGTAACTTAATGAAAAATCAGAGATATAATGTACTAAGGCTTTCAAGGATCCACTTGTAGCAATCCTATGTTAATTCAGTCAATCCAAGTAGAGAACACAACTAGATTTGAAGTCCTATCTCTCATCTAGTTGGAAAATAAAGCATTCACACACATTCATCCAATTCAAGTTGAATTTCCAAGTTCAAGTCCATTCAATCAATGTAGAATTCAAATTCATAGCCTGCGGAGTAACAGCCATGCCTATGGACTATGGCCTGCTCAAGGATTACTATAATTCGAATCTAAACAAGCAACCTGTGATAATCTCAGAGAATTAAAAGGAATCCATGTCCGGAGCACATAAACTCAGATAAGACATCTCAAACTACCACCTATTGGACTGAAACATAAGAAAAATCCAACTTTGAATTAAAAATACTTGAATCAAACTGAAATTAACATAGAACTAGCTACAAGCTTCACCTCTCAGCCTTAGCTGAGAGGTTTTAGCCGAGCATAGTCATGCTACAACTAAAAACTCAAAAATAAAGCATAAAACTAGAAAAACCCGAAAATAGATGTTGCAGACGCTCCACAGTCGCCTTCAGCCTCCAAACTCACGTTCCTTCTCTTCTCTGATACCTTAGGGAGAGCCCCTAGGTGGCCTTTTATAGCAACAGCCCCCCTTGCGTCGGATTCTGCGAAAGCCTTCGCATTGCGCAGCAATTTTCGGAGTCCCAATTTAGAAAGGAGTCTTCTTACGCAGGGCCGACCGGTCGTGACCGGTCGGACTAACTTTTTAAACCATCCAGCGAGTGCATCCGACCGGTCATGACCGGTCGGACAAATCTATCCGCGTCCAGCGTGCATGCCCGACCGGTCATGACCGGTCGGGCTTTGTTTCCTCTTCGTCCAGAGCCTATAGCCGACCGGTCATGACCGGTCGGCCCTTCCTCAATGTCTTCTGCCTTCATGGCCGACCGGTCTTGACCGGTCGGCCTTCTTCTATTGCTCCTTTCTGATGTGTCTGACCGGTCGGACGACCGGTCAGCCTTGTTATTCTTCAGCTTTTTCTTCTTTTCTTCATCCTCTTTTCTCTCTCTTTCTTCTTCTTTCTTTGGTCCATCCTAAGACTTCATGCAATAGCTTCAAATACATTCTTTTGGCTCCAATTTGATGAAATCCACTCTCATCCCTATAATCACAAAAACATATGTTAGGTGGGCCTTTAAACCATGAAAATCATGCAACGTTGTCGTGAAATGGGCAATGCAATGTATAAATTGGAGGTTCAACAATATTCCAGCAAGCTCTGGAGTTGGAAAAATACTCTGGCCGACCGGTCTGGACCGGTCGGACTGGGTTGGCCGACCGGTCACGACCGGTCGGACTGCTTTCCTCATCAGTCCAGCAAGCATAGGAGTTGGCCGACCGGTCTTGACCGGTTTGGCTCCCTTGGCCGACCGGTCGGACAACCGGTGGTGGCCATAGTCTTCTTCAGTTTCTTCTTTCTTTCTTCTTTTTGATTTCTTCTTTCCTTGGTCCTTCTTCAACCTTCATCCAAAGGCTTCAAAATGGCTCTTTTTAGTCTCCTATCAGATGAAGTCCACTCTCATTCCTGTAATCATAAAACATACATTAGGTTAGTCTTTAGATCATGAAAACCATGCATAATGAGTGATGAATTAGGGTTAGAATATGCACAATTAAGAGCTCAACACGAGACATCTTGGATCCTAATGAACGGTGGATATGATAATCTAGGTCTCGTAATTTAAAATCAACGGTTAGATTTATCTATCAAGGAGATTAAACTATTAAAAAATAGGTTTCTTTGATGATTTAATAGTCTATCTCAACAAACGACATATAATTGTCTTGACTTATGAATAAAGGTTACTTTAACGATTGGATTTATACTGGAATGAAAGTGAGCATTCAAATAAGCCAAACTTCTATTCATACTAAGTTAGGTTTCATGGTAACACCCAAATACTAAAAAGTATAGGGTTTTACAGCTCCACTGCACTCAGGTAGGGCATTTTGTCCAATAGATCTTTAGTCAATTCTTCAGGCATAGTTGTGTCTTCTAGTCCTACATCATATGATGGTGTTTTTAAACATAAAAAAGTGAATAGTTAGCTTAATGAAATCACGATCATGAATACTATTGAAATCTCTTTTATAGTTTGGGATATTCTAGTTAGTAACATTGCGCTTGTTTTTATTCTAGTTATAGAATCAAGATTGTTAATTCAATAATTTTGAAAAAAAAATAACATGTGATATCAAAACCCTACCCATATACACTAAATAAAGCCACATAGATGATCATGTCCATTTCAATAGTTGTCATGATCGTGATTTTTGTTGAGGGGCTTTAATAGAAGGGTTCATAGTTACATGTAAATCTAGAAGAGCAAAAAATCATAAGGTTGTAACCCGCATCCAAAATTACAAATCATGGGAATTTGACTCAAAATCATTCTTCTAATTTTAATTTTCCATAGACTGCAGTTACCTAATGCAGAGTGTAGTTGCCTAATCCCATAAAAAGTAGGAGTTTGCACTTGTAACTAAAAATATGAACTAGTTACTAGGTTAAGGTCTCATGGACAAAGAGATGCGCATGACTATTGTAATGCTCCAAAACTCGGCACCCGAAAATAAGGATTCATATCTCGAATTCGAGGATATTAGCTTCATTATTACACCTTTTTTTAATCAAATAAAAGTAAGATAAACTAATTAACTTCATAGATAAAGTTCCAATCATCATAAAATCAATTAAACTTGTCCGTTCAGTTGGGGATTCATTGTAAAATTTAAATACTTCATTTAAGTATCAGAAGTTATACTAAAGATTAAAAATGAATCTATTTATTGATTAAGTTTTAAGAGCTACATTAAAAAAAGAATCTATTTATTGATTAAGTTTCAAGAGCTTTGCTGCACTCATCTAGGGCATATCGTCCACTGGATCTTCAATTGGTTTTTCAAGCGTAGCTGTGTCTTCTAGTCCTATATCATCTGTTTGTGTTTTTAAACATCAAAATGGTAAGTGGCCTGCTTAGTGAACCCCCTTCCCCAAGATAACACATCCATCATCACAGTTTAGTATAATTTATACATATGAGGCAAGGAAGATAAGGTTCATACAATATCGACTTCATTATATGAATCTTGATTAATACATGGATGCATGCATGCATATGGGTGAGGGGATGAACAACCACCCGAAACTTGTGAGTAAAACCTATGATGTAAATGAATTACAACATGCAAATCACAAAGGACATAGATCGGCGTCAAGCGGTAAGTTCTAAACATGACATGAATACATGATTAGCCAATCATTTCTTAGTTTGGTTTATAAAGCAACCAATTATGAAAACCTTATACACTTAATGGCCTTTTAAATCACCATACCATGATTAATAAAAATAATTATTATAAGTACAAGTCCATTTATGGACAAAAAAAGGGCCCATCACCTATATCACTTAGGACATTAAAATAAGTCCTATATCACTTAGGGCATTAAAATAAGTTACAAAGTGACGTTAAAATCATAAGACATCATGATTTTAGGTCCATAAACAAAATTTGTCATCTAAGTTATAAGACATAGTCCAATGAGGTGTGTTCACAATAAAAAAACACATAGTCCTCTCATGAATAGCTTTTCATCTATGTCCTCCACGTGAATCTTGTCTTAGATTGGATCCTTAAATTAGGTAACCATGTTACAAATACATAGATCAGATTATAAACATCATTAATTTATTCCTTAACGTAGATCTTTCAAAATTTCTGTCGTATGGGTAAATAATGCACATGAATTAATAAGAAAGCAAATTTGTACTAAAGTAATTCTAAATCATGCATGAGTAAAATTCAATCATATTAGGGTTCATAATAACATGTAAAAATATGCTAAATATATGAACTAAACATGATATAAGAAGTTTAACTTAAAATAACAGAATGAATGAACTATAACTATTTTATGAATCCTAACAGAAAGCTTGAAGGGATGTTCTCACCTCTTAAGTCTGATCACCTTCACCTTATTCGATGTTTATACACTCTAGACCATGTTAGGATTCTATTTATGCCCAAACTAAGTCGTAGTTGATTTTAGTCAACCCGTACTCAAATAACTAGATCCTGACTCAATGAGTCAATGAATTAAGTAAGAAGAATGATATC
This sequence comes from Liriodendron chinense, assembly GCA_003013855.2. Lineage (NCBI taxonomy): Eukaryota > Viridiplantae > Streptophyta > Magnoliopsida > Magnoliales > Magnoliaceae > Liriodendron > Liriodendron chinense. Next base: position 1,785,983 of record ML058590.1, read on the forward strand.
AATTAATCAACTTAACATTAGAAATTCATAATGATTACTCATCTAACTTAACATTTTTTTCTTAGACTCGACTCAGCCCACAATTATGACAAATCACCCGCTGAGTCGACTTGACTTAATCATTTAACTTAACCCAACTCAGCTCTCAACTCGGCTCTAAAACAACTTTCTCCTGAAATTGTTAAGTTCTTAGCCTTCTAAACAAGAATTTCTAGCACTGCTGGACTAAAATCGACCTAAACTAGGCTTAACTCTTCCCCGACTCAGTGAGTTCTGCTGAGTCAACTCACCAGCGAGTCACTCTTGCTTTTTTCCTTCTTTTTCTCTATCGATCTCTCCCTTGTTAGATTCTCTCTATTAGGGGTTTCAAAATCCAAATTATATAAGGATTTACCGCACAAAGATTTTAACATTAGGTTTCGGTGTATATTCAACACTGCCTTTGTGTGATTTTTTACTTTAAGACATCATGTTGATCGTGATGGTAAGGGTCATGATCAGTTGATGATGAAATAGACCCCACAAAGGGGGAGAGTCAGGCCTAGTGAGTTTTCTGTGAGAAAGTGGATGCTGATGGCGAATTCACACTTGAGGGATTTTTCTTTTAAATGATTATGATCTATTAAAATCTCACATGAATTGCTGCAAGTCTTGACGCAGAATATGGAGAGAAAACGTCAGTGTGCGCAGGAGGTTTGTTCGGACTTTTTTTCATTTCTTATGTACATGCACAAAGATGGATGGTTGGATGCATGGGTGAGACAGTTCTAATGAATGGTCAGAATTAGTTACATATGATCCTCTTAGGTTATTTTATGAATGAAGAATCGCCATCAAGGGAGGAGTCTTCAGACGTTGTCTCTTGTGCGAGGAAAATTGTTCAAGTGTTGGGATTGGATACGCACGTTGTGCATGTGTTGTGCAATGGTGTTGCTTTGCATGTGGGACAACTAGAGGTTGGCTGATGATCGACTACAGTTCATGGCCTTTAGTGGTTCACAAACCAATAGTTTTGTTTGTAAATTTTTTTTTTAATTAATTGGATGGCTAACATGGTTTCATTCGAAATTAAAAGTCAGATCATCTTAAATATCTAGATTTAACATGTATGACGTTTCTTTGGGGTGTTAGGATATAGATACACAGATGGTTTTATGAATCAACGGTTAGATCTTACTCTTATAGAGTGAGGGTATACTATGTACATTATACGTGCGATTGTCATACGCTTTTCTCCTTTTAGAAACTAGAAATTACATAAGATTCTTCGTAGTGAATCTGGGATATCCAAGGATAGATCCAAGCGTGCTCTGATGAAAGGTGCAAACCGTTACATTTGTCGATGAATGTCTGTGGATCATAATGAGGGTCATTCTTTTTTACTTTAGGTGGGTTATTTAATCGATAAGATGTGAAATCTGATGGACGGTGGATCTTAGGAATTAGGTCGTGAAATTGATAATGTATGGCTAAATTGATCTAATAGAGCACTGCCTAAAGTTTCATCATGATTGGATTCCTAGAAATAAGTTTTTCAAGGTTCAGCGTCGATTTCATGATGATGTGATAGTCTGTCTTGAAAATCAACAGTTGGATAGCTTGACTAGGGATGAAGATTACTCCCAGTGGTTACATTCAGGTTAAAATGTGGATGGACGATTAATCTTATGATCAGAGGATTAGATTGTGGTATTTTTTAGTAAGGGTGTACGTTGTGAGTTGTATACTCAACTACCATATCTATTAAGTTGTAGTATTTGTATGATTCTTCCCGAATCGTTCCTACATACATATATACTGAATTAAATTTTTATGGTAACACTCAAGGAGCCTTGCCTCGTTGGTAGACTCTGCGGAGTTTCAACAGGGGGTCTTGGTTTCGAAACCCATTAGTGGTGAAAATCCACGCTGCTAACAGCACCAGTGGGTGCGTTGCATGACTGGCTGGGTGTGTGCGTTGCATGATTGAACACAAAAAAAAAAAAAAAAAAAAACACCCGAGGATTTTTAATACCGGAGTATTGAAAAGTTCAGGGTGTTGCCTATGCTTTTTATAACTCAATAAGGGATTCATTTCTCATTGTAAATGGGTCATTATATAGACCAATTATAAACAACTCTCATAAGTGCATTAATAACAACCATAGGTTCCCAGTGCATGTTACATCTTTCTAAGATAACATCTAAGTTTTTTAGCCTTGCAAAAAACCTATTCCAAGACATACTTAAATTTAAAATTCTTCCCTTTTTATACATGTAATATGGTCCTAAAACTATGTATCATGAATGCACTTAGGTTACGAATAATGAGCTAGATTTTCTAGCTTGGGCCCGATTCATGAGTTGGGATTTTCTCATAAATTGGGCATTTATCATTCTCCCATTCTTTTAAAAAACTCATCCTCCAGTTTGAAGTGTGATGCCTTTTGAAATTGTCTTTTTCTTTGGTAGTTGATGATGTAGCCCGACAACTCATTATGGTTTGTCTTTCTTAAATGTCCAATTCAATGTAGGCCATTTTTTATGACATTGTTTAATCAAATATATAACTTTGTCCTTGTAGAATTTTTTTTTATTAACTTCTTCATTTACATCGTATGAACTTCACTTCGAAGATTTGAGGATGAGATGACGGTGACTTCTTTATCTTGAAAAATCTTCACACCAAACACTACAAGAAAACAGTCTTTTGCCGGCGTTCATATCCGCCGTCAAAGAACCAAAAACCGCTGGTAATATATATACCGGCGGATTCAAGCCCGCCGGAAATAAGGTGCGTCGCTAAATGTTTTGCCGGCGGTCAAACCCTTTTGCAGGCGGTTGTATTGACCGCCAGTATAGATATTCCTTTACCGGCGGTCATGAAGTATTTACCGGCGTTCAAATTCTCCCTGGAAAAGTCGGTAAGTACGCCGGTAAAAGACTGAAAACCGCCGGTTAACATATGCCAAAGCCCCTGGGAAAAAAAAGGTGATTAGACTTGAAAGTGTGTAGAGATTCGCCGGGAAAGGCATGCCGAAGCCCCGGGCAAGGTATGTCAATGCGCCCGGGAATATCTATATCCATTGTCTGAGCGCCGGTAGAGTTCTATTCTGACCGCCGGTAAAAAGTATATATATTTTTTTCTTGATTTTATTTGATTGGAAAGAACCTGTATTGATTTCTAATAAGCACAACACAATTAAAGGAATACTAATAAAAAATATAAAATATTTACAGCAATAAACTAAATAAACAAAAATGAATTATTTTAGAATAAAAATTGTATAATATTTACAACAATACGTTGAATGGTTCCGAATACACAAGGGGAAAAAAAAAAAGAATTGACCCCCATCCAGCCCTCATCCATCTCTGCCTTTAACTTACCATCCACCATTCATCTCTGCCTTTAACTTGCCATCCACCATCATCTCTGCCTTTAACTTACCATCCACCATCCATCTATGCCTTTAACTTGCATCACCGTGGAAACTGCCAGGCTCCAGGTTGAGAAAAGCAGTGTCGCCTTTGCAAAGCTCGTCGGCTGCTTCCATGGCCTACACCTCCGCAGGCTTAGTCCCTTGTGCATACCAAAAGAATGAGATTGAGTTTTAATTCATCCAAATATAGAAGAATAAGAAAATGGAAACAGGCCATCCAAAATACATACCCTGGTCAACAATCAATTCACCCACAACCTTTGCTATCTATTTTTTGAAACATAGCACAAACCAAACGTCAGCAGCAACCCAAAGATAAGTTTCGAGTAAAAGTGCACAGTATTCAACTTCAATTTTTTTTCAAACCTTATTAAAATGCTCATTCTACTTGTTTCCAAGCCCGAAAACACCATATGTGAGGTTCTGAAGCCAGGCTCCCCTCTCGTCCCCTGAGAACAGCAAGTAATTTCACAGAATCCACGTCATCATGGATAAAGGGAAAGTGGGCCCCACTCTATTCCAGCTTTTCATGGAATTCAAAGCAGTGATGGTGGTAAGGAAAATTTTCGTCGACTTTTCAACTCCACGAGTCCGGATACTCTGTTTGTAGCCGACAGGAAGTCCTTGTAGCTTTTGTATTGGTCCATGTCATCACATCGTGATGTCATTATGATGAGATTGTGTGCCTATAGTGAGGTTTTAGCACTTGCATATGCCATAATGGCATGTTTTATACACAACAACCTCTTGATGAAAAAATAGCTTGAAACAATTTAAAGAGAAGCATACATTTAGTAGTGACTATGGCAGTTGCTTGTGGAAGCAAGATAATCTGTGGCAGCTTGGTTCATCCTACACATCAAGGATGGATGCATACTAGAATTCAACCAGCGCAAGTAGTGGTTCTTACCTCAACTTTCCAATGTATTTGACACATGAAGGTATCTTGTACATTGTTCATAAGACCGGACTGCATATCACGTTGTGTTCTCATTCTTGTTATCTTGAATACAGTAGGAATTGCCAATAGGTTCTGATGACTTTAACCACTATACTGAGAAGTAAAGGCACCATGGGTTGTCAACTATTTCAGTTAAAACAGGTAAATATAGATTGAACCAGTTGAACCAGTTAAACCAGACAAAGATAGATTGAAATGCAATACTTATGTGGCTGAAAATGAAATAGGTATCGCTATGAAATTGATACAAAGCAAATACGACTAAAACAAGCAATCACAAAGGCCCACAAATTTCATTTAAGAACCTCAAACATGGGGATACAACTCCCTTTCCAATTTACCCCTTTATGCTCCTCATGGAAACCCAACAACAGGAAAATCCTACAATAGAACAAGGAGCAATCAATATGATACAAAAGGAGCAGATTATGCATTTTTACCAATACCTCAGAAGTTTGTAGCCTGTTTTGTATAGATTCTTTTTTGTTGGCTGAGCCTATATGATAGGTGATCCCTGATGCTTTTTTTTATTGGGCTCACCCGAATGGATGTACAACCTATTTGTTTTGGATCAATAAAATTTTAGGTTGGTGAAAAAAATAAGTAAAAGATCAGGTCATTATTTGCTCAAGGTAGCAAGGTCACTCCGTTTTCTAAATAATTGCTCTGTTGAACGCATGTCCATATGCAATTAGGAAAAACTAAAAGATATAAATACACGATTCTTGTCATATGTTTATATCTACTTCTATATCTCTATCTATAGATATTAACACTTCTCTATATCTCATAGCTACAAATATTTCAATATATAAACCTGATAGATGCAAGCCTCGGCTGGGTTATTTAAAACACACATTAGCCATCAAGGAGTTGGTGAGGAAGGAATGTGGGATGAGGGTGACTTAGTTGGACAGTCCTATGAGATGAGCAGGTACGACCTGCATCAATAACAGAGATTTCAATTTTATCATATTGCTGCATGGACATATCCTTAAGACAGTCTTCTTTTTTTTTTTTTTTTTTTTGCACCCTTGAGTTGTTTGACATTGGTGCATGAAAAATGGATCAGAAAATGCATTAGGGCCAGAAAGCAAAAAACCATAGATGTTATATGAGAAGGGAACCTTGAAAAGCATCTAGGAAACACAAAGCATTTACGCTGCTAGTATCAGGCATATGTAAATCTGAAAGACATTATTCCAATCTCAAAAGCTATAAGACATTTGCACATCTTCCTAGATGGTCTACCAAAAAATGAAGCATGAGAAAGAATATTAGTTTCTCAAAGCTTATTCCATTCTGAACAAGCAAAGAGCAATAGAGTATTCTTCTTAGTGACATGGATGACAAGAAGAACCACTATTCTAACAAAAAAGAATAATAAAGAAGATTGGTAAGAAATATACATTGTTGTTCCTGACAACATATGATGGTGTTCACGAGACATGGTCAGCTATAAGATTAAACTTCTCTACACTCATAAAAAAGACTATGATAACTAGATACAACACAATGCTCCATATTTATGCTATTAATCTTCTAACACAAAGGTTGCATTCTAACAGGGAGATGGCTACATTTCCACATGGACGTGCCATATGGAGGGCAGATATTATGGACAAAGAAGGAGATGACTTCAAGGTGACAACTATCACATATTAAGAAAGAACCCAACATTCTTCATTTCCCCTTGAGTGGGCCATTATCTCAGTCTAATCTACTGTTGAAAGGATGGTCAGCACATGGATGGATTGTTGAGAAATTTCTGATCTTTAAAAAATAAATAAATTGGAAAAACTGAGAATAAGGACAGGCTGAAGCACGTGAAAAACACGCTGTCCTTAAAGCGTAATTCGCCCCTACTCAAATTATTTTGAGTCTGCTGATAGGTTGCAGGCGGATTGCTTTCAGGATACGACGAGCCTTATGTGGTTCTACGTTCAGCAAAAAATGAAGAAACCACTATGGAACTCAGTAACACACTTTGGCAGATGAAGAAAAGAAAGAGAGAACAAGAATGGAGGTCTTTTTCTTATAGCAGTAGACCACTACACTGGTCTAAGTGGCTTGGTTTTAGTTAACCAAACCGAGAGGCTAATCGTTTCAGATGGGTGCTGGTTCAGTAGTGATAGTTGCGTTTGCAGTTGTTGTGTTGGAATGAACCAGTCCTGTCCGGTTTATATAGGTAAGGGTGGCTGACAGTTTTGGTCCAGAGCCATAATGGCACTAGCCGTTTTCTGGCTGTTGTGAGAAACTAGCCGTTTATGGCAGTTTCTGACTATTGTGCATGTGGAAGTTATGCACCTGCATGCTGACCGTTTAGACTCAATGGCTAGCCGTTTCTGACTGTTGGGCTAGCCACATGCAGCTGTTACTGCATGGTCTGGACCGTTACTGCATGAGCAGTTACACAAGTCCCTCTAATTGGCCCTGCAGCTCTTTATAAAAAGCAGAGAGGTCTCTCTGTCAGACCTCCCACCCACAGCACCTCCTCTGTTCCGAACCCAGCCACCTGACCTATTACCTAGCCTCTGTCGCACCAGTCTCGCTCCGGTCCGCGAGGTCGCGACCCATCTGCGACACGATGCGCACGTGCGAAGTGCCAAGTGCGCCACTAGCGCCTCTACAGCCACACTGCCTCACGTGCCCACGCCCTCGCACCTAGCCCGAGCCCGAGCCCGTGCCCGTGCCCGTGCCCGAGCCCGAGCCCGAGCCCGAGACCGAGACCGAGACCGAGCCCATGCCCGTGCGCGTGCGCGTTCGCACTGGAACACGCAAGCCACTATTCTCCCTCTCTTCCACCATAAATAAGTAAGGTGCACAACACCCTACTTATAAAGAGGTAAAAATCCTTTCTCCCATCCGATATGGGACAAAAACAAAACTCCTTTTTTTTTTCTTTTAAAGTTATTTTCAAAACAAACTTTTCAACAATCCCCCACTTGTTTTAAAATAATTTAAAACATAAAAACGGTGTCTGCCAGAGTTTAAAAGATTATATGCATAAAGAAAGATATCTTTCGATTTGAATCCTTCCTTAGTGTAAGTATTTCAAAGACCCATCGAAATTACTGGTAGCCGCAGCTTTGAACCAGTTATTTTTAGATAACAGGACCGGAAATACCACACACATACTTTCTAAGTATTATTTGAGTTCCCACAATTCTTGCTCAGCACATTTAATGGCCTTGTGCTTATCCTGTTTCATGAACGATCCCGAGAAAACTCTCATTCTCATGAGAGGCGGCACCACCTCTACGTTCATATAGGTGAAGTCCTTCCAGTGTCTCCGTTACTTTCAGACACTTATCCTTAAGACTGGACTACATTAAGAGTTTCTGAGACTCAACCCTCTTTCTGTAACGGCCAGCACTATAATCCTGGATGAGGTATATATCTATAATTTAGTGCTGAAACTTTTCACGTATCAGTGACTTGTTTTTACCCATTGAACCCTTATATAGAGATTTTCTAATTTTAGGTTGGGTTTCCATCACTGGTGAAATCTTTTGAAAAGAGTTTCAACCCCATCCCTCTGGATGTTGTCCTTACTACCTCTCTCGTTAGAGGTTTAGTGAAAGGATCAGCTAAGTTATTACTTGACTTTACATAAGATATTGCAATGATTCCATCTTGAATTAATTGTCTTACATAGTCATGTCTCAGACTTATATGTCTGAATTTCCCATTATACGTGCCGCTGTAGGCTCTAGCTAATGTGGCTTCACTATCGCAATGTAGCGAAACAGCCGGTATCGGCTTCGCATAGAATGGAATTTCTAAAAGAAGATCCCTAAGCCACTCAGCCTCTTTACCTGTTGCAGCAAGGGCTATGAACTCAGACTCCATAGTTGAGTGAGTTATGCAGGTTTGTTTCTTGGATCCCCAAGATACAGCTGCACCTCCTAAGGTGAAAACCCATCCAGTAGTGGATTTGTTATCACCTGCACTCGATATCCAACTTGCATCGGTATATCCTTCCAGTACAGCTGAAAATTCTGAGTAAAATAACCCTAAGTCTTTGGTTGCTTTTAAATAACCAAGTACTCTTCCTATTGCCTTCCAGTGTTCTACACTGGGATTACTAGTAAACCTACTTAGTTTACTCACAACATATGCAATGTCTGGTCTAGTGCATTGCATTGCATACATTAGACTTCCAATAACACTCGCATACTCTAATTGTGCAACTGTTCTTCCAGTATTTTCATTTAACTTGATACTTGGATCGAATGGGGTTTTCGCTTCTTTAATATTCAGGTGTTTAAACTTGTTTATAATTTTCTCAATATAATGAGATTGGCATAGCGCATAACCCCCACTATGAGTTTTAACTTTAATACCTAGAATGGTATCAACTTGTCCAAGATCCTTCATTTTAAATACGGAAGACAGAAACTTCTTTGTTTCAGTTACACCTTCCATCTTGTTACTTATTATTAATAAGTCATCAACGTATAAACAAATAACAATTATATAGTTACTACTTGTTTTGGAATATATGCATTTGTCTGCTACATTATGCATGAAACCATGAGAAAGTATTTTAGAATCAAACTTCTCATGCCACTGTTTAGGTGCTTGTTTTAGTCCATACAATGATTTAATTAGTTTACAGACTTTCTTCTCATTTCCTGGTAGAACGAACCCTTCAGGTTGTTCCATGTATACCTCCTCGTCGAGGTCTCCATTCAGGAAAGCAGTCTTTAGATCCATCTGATGTATATACAGTTGATGTATGGATGCTAAAGCAAACATAATTCTAATAGATGTTATTCTTGCCACAGGTGAGTATGTGTCAAAATAATCTATTCCTTCTTTTTGTCTAAATCCTTTGGCTACTAGTCTAGCTTTAAAGGTTTGAATAGTCTCATCAGTGTGATATTTCTTTCTGAATACCCACTTACACCCTATGGGTTTAGAAGCTGGAGGTAGATCCACCAGTTCCCAGGTTTGGTTTGACATAATCGAGTCCATCTCATCATTGATAGCTTCTTTCCAAAAAGCTGAATCTCTAGAAGTTACAGCTTCTCTATAGGTTGTTGGATCATCTTCTATAGTCATAACTATAGGTATCTTTCTAATGACATTCTCTCTATCTCCTTCTATGAGATGAAAAGAGATACGTTGAGAGTCTATCTGTTCAGGATCAAGACTCTTTTCTACTCTTACCCTTTGACTCCTACGTGTTTCTATTGGAGCTTCAACTTTATGTTGAACTTCTACCATAGGTTTCTCTGTTGGAGTTTGGATTTCATTATCCTTTGACTCTAAGGATAGTGAGTTTTCAAAGAACTCAACGTCTCTAGACTCTATGATGGTATTAGACTCTAAGTCTAGGAGTCTATATGCTTTGCTATTTTGTGCATACCCTACAAAGTCGCACTTAATAGCTCTGGATCCTAATTTAGTTCTTTTGGGATCAGGCATTCTACAATATGCGAGGCACCCCCACACTTTAAGATATCCTAGATTAGGTTTTCTACCTTTCCATACCTCATATGGTGAAGTGTTAAACTTCTTAGAAGGAACCCTATTTAGGATGTGGCACGCTGCGAGAAGTGCTTCTCCCCAAAGTCCTAGTGGCAACTTTGCTTGTATTAGCATTGAGTTGACCATTTCTAATAAGGTTCTATTTTTTCGTTCAGCTATACCATTTTGTTGTGGTGTGTACGGCGCAGTGCATTGGTGTATTATGCCATGTTCTTCACAGAAGTTAGAGAATTCATTTGAAAAATACTCTCCTCCTCTGTCGCTACGAAGAACTTTTATTTTCTTGTTTAGTTGATTTTTCACTTCTGCTTTATATATCTTGAACATGCTGAGTGCTTCATCTTTGTTCTTTAGAAGATATACTTGTACATATCTAGAGCAATTATCAATAAAGGTTATAAAGTATCTTCTTCCTCCACGTGTAAGAATGCCATTTAACTCACATATATCAATGTGTATTAGGTCCAATATTTGAGATGATCTCTCAACACTAGGAAAAGGTTTCTTTGTAAATTTGGACCTTATGCATACTTCACATTTGTCATTTTGACTATCTGTGTATGAGATTAAGCCATTCTTAGACATGAATTTTAAGGTACTATAACCTATGTGTGCTAATCTACCATGCCACAATGCTACAGATTCAATCATATACGCAGAAGAGTTACTTTCATTCAAGGAAAATTTTATCATCCTATTACAAGCATATCCCTTACCAACGAAATTCCCGTTTTTGGATAGAATCAGTTTTCCCGACTCAAACACTACTCGTATGCCAGGTTTTCCCAGAAGCTCCCCAGAAACTAAGTTTCATCTCATGTCAGGGACATGCAGTACATTAGTTAGGATCACTTTCTTTCCAGAGGTAAAGACTAGTTCCACGGTTCCTTTACCTACGACCTTCGATCGGACTTCATTACCCATTTGGACCTCTTGACCATTGGTCACGTCCTCATAAGTTTTAAAGGCTGATCTGTCATAGCTTACATGGACTGTGGCTGCTATATCATACCACCAACCGGGTACTTTGCCTTGGATCATGTTTACCTCAGTGATCATAGCAACTATGTCTTCTTCAACTGCACTTGCCTCATTCTTCGATTTTCGAAGATGGCATACTCGAGCATAATGCCCGGTTTTCCCACAAACATGGCAAGGGCCTTTGAACTTTCCGTTCTTCTTCTGTGATTTCTTGAATTTCCCTTTATTGGGTTTCAGGGAACCGTTCTTCTCGGGATTCTTGTTTTGGGTACTTTCTACTGCTTGCACCTTGGATGAAGAATTCCCATTTCCATTTTTCTTCTCACGGTTTCGGGATTCTTCCTCTATTCGGATATGTTTCTGGATTTGTTCCAGTGAATAATCATCGGTTTTATGTAGCAGTTTCTTCCTGTATTCTGTCCAACTCGGGGGCAATTTTGCGATAATAGCCCCGACTTGGAAAGCTTCAGGGATATCAATTTTTAGGGCACTAATTTTGCCAACAATTAGCTGTAGTTCTTCGATTTGGGCTAACAGCGATTTGTTATCTACCATGGTGTAGTCGAAATAGCTAGCTATCAGATATTTGTTCGTACCTTCTTCTTCGGTCTTGAATTTGAACTCGAGAGCGGTCCAAATTTCTTTGGCAGATTCAGTTCTGGTGTATTGATCATACAAACGATTAGATAGCGTGTTCAGAATGTGTCCTCGACACAGCAGATTATCTTCTTCTCTCTTGATGCGTGCGTTGATCTGCTCAGTCGTGTCTGTATCAGTAGCTGGAGGAAGCGGCTTCAAGTTCGGGTCTAAGATATAGAATATCTTCAACGCCGTAAGCAGGAACTTTATCTTATCCTGCCATCTGGTGAAATTGGTTCCATCGAACCGGTCCAGACGAATCAGATCCTGGTTCATCAGTTTGATAGATGATACCCCTTCGGTTTCCATATCAGAAGAAATTACGCTTTAAGATTGTTGAGAAATTTCTGATCTTTAAAAAATAAATAAATTGGAAAAATCGAGAATAAGGACAGGCTGAAGCACATGAAAAACACGCTGTCCTTAAAGCGTAATTCGCCCCTACTCAAATTATTTTGAGTCTGCTGATAAGTTGTAGGCGGATTGCTTCCTAGGATACGACGAGCCTTATGTGGTTCTGCGTTCAGCAAAAAACGAAGAAACCACTATGGAACTCAGTAACACACTTTGGCAGATGAAGAAAAGAAAGAGAGAACAAGAATGGAGGTCTTTTTCTTATAGCAGTAGACCACTACACTGGTCTAAGTGGCTTGGTTTTAGTTAACCAAACCGAGAGGCTAATCGTTTCAGATGGGTGCTGGTTCAGTAGTGATAGTTGCGTTTGCAGTTGTTGTGTTGGAATGAACCAGTCCTGTCCGGTTTATATAGGTAAGGGTGGCTGACAGTTTTGGTCCAGAGCCATAATGGCACTAGCCGTTTTCTGGCTGTTGTGAGAAACTAGCCGTTTATGGCAGTTTCTGACTGTTGTGCATGTGGGAGTTATGCACCTGCATGCTGACCGTTTAGACTCAATGGCTAGCCGTTTCTGACTGTTGGGCTAGCCACATGCAGCTATTACTGCATGGTCTGGACCGTTACTGCATGAGCAGTTACACAAGTCCCTCTAATTGGCCCTGCAGCTCTTTATAAAAAGCAGAGAGGTCTCTCTGTCAGACCTCCCACCCACAGCACCTCCTCTGTTCCGAACCCAGCCACCTGACCTATTACCTAGCCTCTGTCGCACCTAGTCTCGCTCCGGTCCGCGAGGTCGCGACCCATCTGCGACACGATGCGCACGTGCAAAGTGCCAAGTGCGCCACTAGCGCCTCTACAGCCACACTGCCTCACGTGCCCACGCCCTCGCACCTAGCCCGAGCCCGTGCCCATGCCCGTGCCCGAGCCCGAGCCCGAGACCGAGACCGAGCCCGTGCCCGTGCACGTGCGCGGTGTTCTAGTGCTTCGCACTGGAACACGCAAGCCACTATTCTCCCTCTCTTCCACCATAAATAAGTAAGGTGCACAACACCCTACTTATAAAGAGGTAAAAATCCTTTCTCCCATCCGATATGGGACAAAAACAAAACTCCTTTTTTTTTTCTTTTAAAGTTATTTTCAAAACAAACTTTTCAACAATCACCTCCCAAGTTTTCCTAACTTGAGAGATCCTAGTCATAATTGCATACTTAAACCTCCCATTTTTAGCACGCTATTCAGAAGAACTCAGGATGTTAATTAGCCAACCCCAATTGGTCGGGATAAGGCTTAGGTCAATAATAAGGCATATAACCTTACATCGTAAGGCACACGGCTTTTTGTTTACAAATTTTGGTAAGAGATGCATCCTGTTTGACTGTAATTATGGTCTGTTTCTACTTTTTTTTTTTTTTTTTTGGGTTGAAACAACTTCAATCAAAACCCATGACGGAAAGCTCTGACTATTTTATTTTTTTCTGTTGAATTTTCTGACCATTTTTCTGGATCTCTAGCAATATTTTTTGGGCTTTCAATGGGTCAGGTTCGTGTTGAATACTGGTGTCATGCCATCTTTTCAGGGCCATTCTTCCACTGCTTCTATGCCTAAAATAATGACATTTCACCTTGTGTTGTAAATGAAGTTGTGTAATAAATTTAAGCCAATAAAGCTCATGCACATGCCAAGCATGTGCTGACATGACATGATAGGTCCAAGATCCAATCCATCCACCAGAATGTCACCACTATATTGATGTCTTAACACAAGAAACATGTTAATCCACTCGTCAGGTGGGTCACAATATGCAAAACAAATGTACAGCTCTGAAAAACATTGCTGAACTTTTGTAACCCAGACAAGAGTTTCCAATATTGGGACCCACATACTGATTGGGGCAGATTTTATTTTTGGGAAAACATGAATTTTAACAAGAAAACATGAATATTGGGACCCTAAATGAATTTTAACAAGAAACACCATCATATGTTCACACTGTTATCTTTGATATAATGATAACTTCAAAAGAAAAAAATTCACAAATCTTACAACTATCCCTATACCAAACAGTGAACGATTTTTCTTCCAAAGCCACTGCCCAAGCTAAAAATGTAAAATATCAAAAGAAAGAAATGAAGAAGGCAAAAGGAAGAAGAATTTCTCCTCAAGCAACCATTACCCAAATCAAACAGCAACGTACAAAGCAAAAAGAAAAACTGGCAACATAGAAAGCATGATATCTGGGAATCGATAGTTCACACACCCCATTGTTAGTTTACACACCCCCATTGTTAGTACACCCACCCACCCCTGTTAGTCACATCACAATGTTAGCCACCCCCACTATGGGAATTGATACCATGACCTTAGTGTTGAAACGAGGCTATCTTCACTCAGTCTGCCACTTGAGCTATGGACCTGGGTGTGCCATCCCATTGAGCTAGCGCCTAGAAACCCACTTGTGTAGGGATCAAAGCAGAACAAAGCTTTGCTATTCAGCTACCCATCAAAGCAGAACAAACCTCTGCCATTCACCTAATAAAGCAAAAGACTGGGAAAAGGACAAAGTTTGGACAGTCAAGAACTTCTGTTTAGATCCAATTATGTCCCAATAGAATGAGAAATGGTAACCTTGTAGAAATCGTACTAATGTGAATCAATATTGAGCCTGGATGGGTTGTTACCATTCTCATTCAATATGAACCTGAAAGCATGGATTTGAACACAAAATCCAAACGTCTTGGCTCTTCAGTAAGGTATCTGTGAACAATGAAAATAACAGTACTGCCTAGAGAAAGAGTTATCTTGGCTCTTCAATTATAGTCCATACTGAAAACAATCATATAAAAAAGACTGAAACCAAATAAATACCATTGGAATTAAAACTAAAACCTTGCTGCATAAGGGTAGGAGGTTTCCTAGCCTACACTCATCTTGTGAGTCTGTAAAAATGAAGCATAAGGTGGCTTATGCCAGCTGGTATACAAAGCATCAGCAGTTTAAACAAAAAAATTGCCTGTCATGCCAAATGAACAATCATATGGAACCTGGCACTGTTAATTGACTCACCCAATTTTTGTATATGCTCCGCATACTTGCCAAGTTATAGTGTCTACTGTGAAAACTATTGGCTTATTTTTACTTCTTCTAAAATGGCTTTTTTTTTTTCCTTGTGTAGCTATTGGCTTGAAAAAGTGTAGTCATTAAGCCTTGTACGGTCAGCTTTTGTGTCCACAGTCCACCAACTGGGGTCGGCCCAATTGATTTGGGCCATCATCATTTTGATGCAAGGTAACATGTGTTACATTAGCCCAAGCATGCTAATTGCTTAGTTGAGGTCATAAGTCTTATAAAAAAAGGTGAGAAATTGCTTAACTGGGCCGGGGTCAGGATTGAGCCCAGAGAAATTGAACCGTTGCTGATCCAAGTTTAGCTGGATCTGCAGTCATGTACTTCTTAGGTAGAGTGGGGGTCAATGCCATGGCTTGCCTTGCCGAATGTAGGTCTTCATGTGGGTAGACAATCACTCAAAATCAGTCATTTATTTAAGCAAAACCACAAACACCTTGTGTGCACAACTAACAATTAATTCAAGCAAAACCACAAACACCTTGTGTGCCTCTCTCTCTCTCTCTCTCTCTCTCTCTCTCTCTCTCTCTCTCCTTGTGTGCAAAAACAAAAATCAAATTAGAGTAAAATTAGAAATACCAACAACTAATTTAAGCAAAACTACAAACACATTGCATGCACAACTAACAATCGTTGCCGAAAATAAGAGAGGGAAATTAAAATTGAGAAATGCACCAGCACACGGATCCATCAACAAGAGACAAGACTTACACCTGACAAGGCCTTCTATTTCACCACAATGGACTACACTTGCAAGTAGGAGAGCAGCAGCAACTCCTTTGGATTTTGAGCAGAAATGGCGAGTCTACACTTCACTGAGAGTGCTAATCAATCCACTAGACACAAATACTATAAGTGAGAACATCTACACTTCACATGTGCATACCTAGAACACTTGTGCATAATCTAAGCCACCCATCCAGCAGGTTGTGCAACATAAATGCTCATGTCCTGAAATCACATCATTCAACATGTGAATACTAGAATCCAAATCGCAAGTATATGTTCAACAACAACAACAAAAAATCTAAGAAACAACAAGAATCAAAGGTATTAGAATAAACTCAATGCCCCCCAAAACACCAGAGATGGATTATTAAGATCTGAAATCCCAAAATTCCATAAAAATCTCCCCACCCTAAAAATCTACTTAAAAATAAATACATAAATAATAATAAGGAGAAAGGAAGATTTTGCAGAGAAGGAAAACACACCAAATATCATGATATTTCATTATTAAAAGCATTAAAAGCAAGAGAGAGAGAGAGAGAGAGAGAGAGAGAGAGAGAGAATCGACGTACATAAGGAATAAAGAAATGGAAGAAATTATAAATCTTCTTTCCTAATTCCATCCAACTAAGAACAACAGCGAAATGGAAAAAGAGAAGTCATTTTTTTAAGGTTTTCAAAGTCTGGCCGTTTGGGTGAAAGAAGAGAAGAAGAAGAAGCTGACCTCTGTTGAATCGAGGGAACAGGCAAAGGAATCGGGGGGACATGCAGGGGAATCGGGGAAGGGAATGGGGGGCACACACGGAGAGAGAGAGAGAGAGAGAGAGAGAGAGAGAGAGAGAGAGAGCTAGGTCTGGGGGTTTTGGGGTTTCAGGGGGCGCGGAGGGGAGTTTTGGGGTGGGGGGGGGGGGGGGGGGGGGGTATAGAGCGGGATTTGGGGAATTTTTTTTTTTTTTTTTTTTTTATAATCTTTTGGGATTTGTTGCCGGCGGACAGGGTTAGGGTCTGCCGGCACAGGTTAACCCGAAACCCATCTCTAAATTTGTTGGGGCGCTCTGTTCTTTAGATTGCCGGCAGACACGCAATCCGCCGGAGATTCTTACATTTGCTGGCGGAAAATACCGTCCGCCGGGAAAAAAGTGCCAGAAATGCTATACTTTCTTGTAGTGAAACTTCCTCACCTTCCAAAGCGATGGCATTACCATTTTATGTCTTATCAACATTGCAATTTTCATTAAAAGTTCTATGTCCAAATATTTCTTCAACATTCATTTTATACGCAATACTAAAATTAACCTCTTCATTAAAGATAGGTTGCTTACTCCAATCAACAAAACTTTTTACCATTGAAGAAAGAGAATGAGAATTCTACCTCTTCATTATGAAATTCAAAGATGTGCAAATGCTAACCCAAATTAAATTATTCCATTATGAATCAAACTTTCTCTGGTACCACCTCGATGTAGCCCGATGTAGTCACAATGGAATGCAAGATAGCTTAAATACACTAACTTCAAATAGTGTATCTTCTTGAATACAATTCTGATTGTGGTGGTTCAAAAGACAAAATGAACCTTGATGAGTGTAGTTTCAAGAAACTATTAATAGAAAATAAAACCCAAACTCAAATAAGGCAAATTTTAGGATGTTTTGAAATTGTTTAAAAATTATTAGTTTAAGATAATTGGTGCTTTAAAAATTTTAATGTTTTTTTTAGAATTTGGAATGGAATGAAATTTTTTTGGTATGAAAGTAAATTTGACATTGAATTATTAGAAAAATTATAAAAATAATTTATTGATTAGAGTATAAAAAAGTGGCAAGCAATGGGCCTATCAGAATTAGAAATTTCTGTAAGTATAAATTGTCGATGAATCGAAAATTACCCGACAGGTATGGGTTGGAATCACTCACAACTGAAGAGTAATCACTCAACTCTTTCTCTTGCTGAAGATTTGCAAGAAACAATGCATATTTTTTTATAACTCAAAGATTGGATCCCCTTTGTCATTACAAACTAGGTCCTTATAAAGACCAATTACACCAACCCCTCTTAACTATGTTTAAGAACAACCATGAGTCCCAATACATATTATAAATTTCTAAAAGAAAAATGCAACTTTAAAAATCATAAAAAAGACCTTCTGAAGGCATGCATGAATTTTAAAGTTTATTTCATTTCTTATGCATACCTTATGGTTCCAAAGCCATACATTATCAAGGTATTTAAAGCTTGGGCTGTAAATCATGGGTTGAATATTGAGGCTTGGGCTTAGTTCATAGTTGGGTTTTCCTCTTGAATTGAGCCTGCATCATTCTCCCCTTCTTTGAAAAAACTCGTCTTCCAATTTAAAGTCTACATTTTGAATACATGGTAGGATTTAATCCAATTTTCTCATTGTAGATTGCATGGTGATGCCATGATTGATAGATATGAGCCATTTATCTGATGGAAGAAGCATATGATCTGGGTTGTCCATATTTTGGGCCATAGTGGTACAACAAATAAATCTAAATTACTTCCATGATAGGTGTCAAGCTTGCATTATCTAAACATTCAATGTTTAGGCTTTTAGACACCAAAGTGGCCAACTATGAGGCAACTTCACATGTAGAGAAAGTTAATATCAGGGCTTTTAAAGTTCAAATGAAACCTCACATTAGGGAAAGCCAACTTTATAACTTTTAAAGTCCAAATAAGAGTCCATGTAAGACTGATTTCTATAATGAAAAGGGGGATTTAACTGTATAAATCAGAAAGACTCTTCACTCTTTCCAACCAAGCTCAAAACATATGGGGTTACCCATCCATTGGACACATTTGAGTGACAATTTGGGAGAACGTCAGTCAAGGGCATCGGCACGTGTATAGAGAAGTGATGTAGGACAAGGATGAAGCACTTTCCTATCACACATGGACAGGAGAAGACTCAAAGAACAATAAACAAAAATTTTTAATTTTAATCGATCGAACAATTGAGTCGATCGATAAAAAATTCGTCAGAAAATCTAAAGAGTTAATTAGATGAAATTTTGTAATTTTGATTGATCGAAAATCTCGCCAAAATTCAAGTTTGGTCTCTGGACACTTTTGGGTGTCTTTGATCAATCAACAAAATGATCGATTGATCAGGCTGACTGGTTTGTGCGAACTTGTGCATTTTTCTATTTTCTTTCTTTTTTTATTAGGTCTCTGAAGTTTCATTCTTAGGATTTTATTTAGATTATTTAAACTCTCTTAAACATGTTTTAGGAGGATAACATTTCATATTATTCAATAAAATTCTGACTTTTGTCATTTCTTCTCTCGTGGATTCAAGAAAGCTCTGGTGGATTCCAAATAGTCTTATAGATTCAAGGTAGTTATCTTTAGAGGAAGATGGTAATCGACCTCATCACGTCATTCCCTACAGTCAAGTGGTATCAGAGCAAAGACTTTCCCTCGGATCGATGGCAACTAACGAAGGTTTGAACAACAACCCCGTTGACAGCGCTCCGGGGGATCATACTCTCACAGTGGCAACTTTCGATATGCCGCTGGCCCTACAAGGGCTACAAGCTACCCTCAACCACATCACAAAGGCACTAATATCACCCATGTTCAAGGCGACAATCAACCTTTAGTGATTGCTAGACCACATAATCACGTCGTTTATAAATCGTTACCAGCGGTGAATTGTAAGGCCATGCCTGACAGTGCTGGCTCCAGTGACGAAGAAGTCGAGACATGATACTCCATCAGCTCGTACGTGGAGATGATCGAGGAGAGCGGGCAGACCAAGATTTCAAGATTAAGGCTGACCTCACTAGTTTCAATGGCCAATTGCATATTGAAGATTTCCTTAATTGGTCGGCGAAAGTTGAATGTTTCTTCGACTACATGGAAGTACCGGAAGAGAAGAAAGTGAGACTTGTCACCTACAAGCTTAAGGGTGGTGCTTCAGAATGGTGGGATCGATTACAACTCATGTGAACTCGACAGATGAAGGTGCCTGTCTGTTTATGGCAGCGGATGAAGTGTCTACTACGCGCACGATTCCTCCTTAGCGACTATGATTAGGTATTGTTTCAACAATACCAAAATTATCGGCAAGGGAGTCGGCCGATGCGAGAGTACGCTAAAGAGTTCCATCGTTTGGCGGCACGGAACGATTTGACGAAAATTGAATCGCAGCAAGTCACTCGTTTCAGCGGCGGGTTGCGAATGTTGATTCAGGATCGGTATCTCGTCTAGACAATGGATGAAGCAATTAAATTGGTTACCAGGCCAGTAACTCGGCTTGGGAGGTCCAATGTTCAGGCCTTTCCTTCGAATAGGATAGACACGGCTAGTCCTTCACATGACATCTCAAAGCTAAGGTAAAAGACCTTATTGAGGAGCATCCTCAACCCCCTAAGGTCATGAATCAAGAGTTAAGAAGCGGCCCATCAAGACCCCAAAGAGTAGCGAAGACTACTCCAGGCCCTAACAAGATTCTGAATCCCTACTGTCAGCCTAGGCCTAACCATTTCTACCGATTTTGCCAACCGGTTCACTTGTCTAATGCGTGTCCTCAACGGCAAGTAGTTAATCAAGTCATCATTATTGGAGTTGTTGAAGATGCAAAGAATAATCCAGAGATCGATGGTGATGAGCACACCACATATGAGGATGAAGGAGTTGAATGGACTCCTTGAGATTAGGGTGAATCCCTAGTCGTATGGAGGCTGTCGCACACACATGAGACGAAAGTCAATCCCCAACACAACATCTTTTGCACAATGTGCATGATGAATGGAAAAGTTTGCGATATGATCATTGATAGTGGGAGTTGTGAAAATGTCGTGTCGAAGGTTATGGTGGAGAACCGCACCCTTCTCCTTACATGATTGGTTAGATCAAGAGGGTTAATGTGGCAAAGGTAACCGACCAATGCTATATTTTCTTTTCTATTGGAAACTACTATAAGGATCAAGTATTTTGTGACATCATAGACATGGATGCTTGTCACATATTACTCGGTTGACTATGGCACTTTGACAAAGATGTCACACATAAAGGTCGAGATAATATCGTTACTTTTGTCAAGGATACCACAAAATTATACTCACCCTAATGGGACCGGATAAACAAACTGAAACTTCTAAAGTGGTGGGGTGTTCTCTCCTAACTATGCAAGATTTCACCAAAGGCCCTGGGAAGATGCAAATGATAGTGGCATCGGTAGAACAGGAAGTGGATGTGGAAACAATGAACATCGCAGCAGATATAAAGCCTGGGTTGCAAGAGTTCTAGGCAATTATGTTCACTTCTATGGAGAAGTCAAAGATACCTATTCTAGAGTTCCAGGAAGAGGTGGGTAAATATTGGCACTCGGGGTTGAAGGCATATCAGGAATCTAGTCTGTTGTTGAGCATGATTCATGACCGAAGATGGTTTTTTTTCAAGTGGAGTGGTCTGATATAGGAGGAGGATTAAGCACTTTGTTGTCACACTTGGACCAAAGAAGACTCAAAGAATAGTAGATAAAATTTTATAATTTTGACCAATCGACTAATCAAGTCGATTAATCGAAAATCCACCAGAAAGTACTCCAGAGAATTCAAACTAAACACTATCACATAACATACCTATTAAAACTAGTAAGATAACTCTAGTTTTGTAACAACCCATGTACTTTTGAGTACTTGGGTGTTACTATTAAGCTAAGAGCATATGAGTAATTGGGAATATTTTTAAAATAAGATAATTCTAATTATTATTTAACAGTTAGAAAATTTAAATTTCTACAAAAAGATCATTTATTGGCAAATTCTTTAATAAGGTGGACTTGTAAAAGTGGTGTTCATGGAGGTTGAATCCTACCATTATTATCAAAATAATAATAATAATAATAATAATAATAGAAGTAGTAGTATTAATAACATTATTAGTGTGTTATTAAAGGAAAGTAAAGGTCTATCATTGGTATAATATCCGATTGTATGGGCTAAATTAATCTTTTGGACTTTTCAACCATCCAAAATTGGTTTGGATTAAATCCAACTGTTGAATTGATATAAATTGGCATTTCATAACCAAAATTTGTTTAATATGGCCACCTAAGCTTTGGATCTACTTCAATGATGGTTAGGAGTCTTAATGGGACCATTTCAATTGAATGGACGGAGTGGATTTTACATTATATCAATGTGGGCCCCACAATTAATATGAGTGCGCACAGAAAAGAGGTGCATACGCTGTGCACCATGTTGTGTATGAAGGTCAACAGCCGCTGAACATTAGAAATGCAAAAAGGGCGACGCCCTTTCTCCTCTGCCAAAGCTCCCGCCCGGTCGGGCGTTTGGATTTGGGCAGACGGACATTTGTCCATTTTGGGTTGAAGTGTGGCCCACATGGAGTTCTAGTTTAGATGATCCAAACCGTTCATACGACTTAGGGTGTAGGTTAGACCAGTACCTTGTTTTAGATCTCGTTCGCCGCTAAATCAGGCCAGAGAAAATTGGCCCTGAAGTCGGGCTGTCCAAATGGAATTTGTGTTTCCAGCAGCCTTGTAATTCGTTGACGGTGATCGACGTGGTCCACCTTATGTGGATCTGATCCGTTCAACTGGTAGAGTGTGTGACGTTTCGTAAAATCACGTAGGTCCGCATGATTGCACATGTGTGTGTGTGTGCTATATGTGGGCTGAAGTCGGGCGTAGGTGGAGTTAGTTCTAAAAACAGAAACGTTTGTCCTCTCTTTAGCCATCCACGCAGGCAATCCACGTGCTTCCACCCTCTGTCATCCCAACCATCCATAACAACTATAGAAACCCTCTTTTAGAAGAATCTCAGCCCTCTATCTTCTCTCACTCGGATCGCCATCTTTCAGCTATAAAAACCATTTTTATCAGCTGCTATAAAGGATTTTGGAAACCCTAGCTAGCTCCTGAAGAGATCAAGACCATTCCATCAAGCCAGAAAAAATCTTAACCACTCATTCCTCCTCTCCTTGCACCACGAAACCCTAGCAGCCTGTTAAAGCACTGCTCTCTCCATTTCTTGCAGCAACTCTCGATCTTCAGCCTAAGCGTTGCAGTGGAGAATCCATCGAAGAAATGCCTCCAGAGCTTCATTCTCACATATTCACAAGCTTTCGTGACCATGCTGATTTTGGAAGTTACAAACCAAACCAGCAGCAGTAGCTGTTTGCAACCATTGAGATTCTGTAACAGATGACTCTTTGGCTTCTCAAAGGGTCACATTAAAGAATCTATAACAGCTACATGTAACAGCCATTGTAATGGTGATTTATGGGAGAATGAAGAGCCTTGTAATAGATGACCTTTGGGAAAATGAAAAAGGCTTGTAACAGCAAAGGAGGTTATGTCCATCTAGAATCTATAAATAGATGTTCTATGTAGTCATTTTGAATAACTCAATCAGAAACCCAGCAATAGAGTACTTTGTTTTCTTCCTACTTATTTTAGAATTTCTCCCAAGGCTTTGTAAAGCCAACAGCTGAAGCGTTCAACAGAAGCAGATCGAAGAGAATCATCTCTGTCCGAAATCTGCCATTAACACTCCATCATCTTCTTCATTGGAACACCCAGGTCCACAGCTCAAGTGGCAGACTGAGTGAAGATAGCCTCGTTTCAACACTGAGGTCATGGTATCAATTCCCATAGTGGGGATGGCTAACATCCTGACGTGACTTACTGGGGTGGGTGGGTGTACTAACAATGGGGTGTGTGAACTAACCCATAATCGACCGAGTTGAGTTGTGTTAATGCATCTGAAACGTTGATTCTTTCAAAAAGTTCCTCTGATCGAACAGATGAAGATGGAGATGAAGAAGAAGTAGATTAGTGAGTTGACTCGACCCATGTTCATGTGAACTGAGCCTGGATCTGGTCGAAGTTCAGCTGAGTCATGGTTGAATTGGGATGCTCCATCATCACATATCAAGTTCATCTGGTTTCTATTTCACCAGAGGTAACATCTGTTTGATTGTATTGAAGACCTTAGTTTAATCGGTTTGTATCCGAGTTAACTCAGTTGGTTTTCCACCGAATCCATCAGTTCTGTAGGCTGGATTCAGTTATTTTCTAGCTAATAGAGCCAGTTGAGATCAGATATAGTTCAACTATATCGGTAGGTGCTTGCCTTAGTTTCCGTTTGAGCATGGGTTCGATCCCGAGTCGGATTGAGTGCGAATTTCATGTGGTCGGGTTGACTCAATGAGTCCTAATGAGTTCAGTATCGAGTAGGGCCTGGATCTAGCTTTCTCTATCCAGTTGCATTTAGAGACCTTGTTGAAGAAGTTGTGTAAGTATTCTTTCGAATTATACTGTTTGGAGTTCGAGTATGAGAAGTAGACTTGATCTTGTTGAGGTGTGTGGATTTCCTCAACCTCCTATTATGTTTTATTATAGATGAATCTAGTTCTAGTTCTAACTTGCTAATTGAATGTAGGGAATTTGAACTCCCAAACTTTATATTTCAATCCACCATATATATATTCGTGTCCGAGTTGGACATATTAGAATTGGGTTGAGTCAACTCTAGAACTTGAGGTGAGTCAATCCCTTTTACTTTCATTTGAGTTTTGATTAAAATCACTTTATACTAATCAATTTAAAATCTTAATTAAAATGTAGGGAAAATACTTTTCTCCTAAATACCACTACTAGATCCATTCAAGATGAGTAGAGGGGAGGTTTACACCCTTCAAGCTTTCCATTATCTTGTTATGTGCTTCCCTAATTTCATACTGATGATATAATTCCTGTCAAAATTTAATATACACATGTTGAGCATTTTTTTTATTATCAATTATTGATATTTGAAGATAAACTGATGTTATTTTTACATGCCATAGATTAATCTTGTTTAAAGTTTCGTATATTTAAACTTAGTGTTGCTTAGAAAATGAATGAATTTATTTTACTTCTAAATTGATCATTGTTATTGAAATTTGGAGATTCGAATCGTTTTTATGTGATTTGGGATGTCAATTGAAAATTTGAATGGGAAATAATATTTAACATATTGTAGAGGTTGGCTTGTTTGCCATTAATTTGGAGTTGTAGAGTGGAATTTACCTTGTGATATCCTTGATTGGATTTGGTACGTATATAGCTTTTGTTGGGAAGATTTCCTTTATTGGTATCCATAAATGGTTTTGTTGCCCAAGTGACTTTGCTTGGGAAGATTTTTTTTTTTTTTTTTTTGAAATTGACTACGAACTTAAGATAGGTATACTTGTAGAATGGATGGCTACTAGTGTAGAGATTTCTGGTTAGTATGATATAGAACTTTGTATGTTTGACGTCTCATAGGCCGAGGATGGTGTTATGGGATGCTATGCTCGAGCCGTTGGCCTATGCTGGGTTGTGCGCGCCTCCCATAGTGACGTGAGTTACTTAATTATTTGTTTGTAAATCGAACTAATACAGGCTGGCTAATCATGTATACATGGTATTTGCGGGTAATATTAGCGATGAGCCACATTACTGTCGGTTTGATATGCATTGCATTGCGAGTAACATTAGTGATGAGCCATGTTACTGTCGGTTTAGAATTCGCCAGATGGATGTGCATCCCCAGGCTGAAGAACATGTGCATGCATTCATGCATTAAAACGAGACTAAAAATATAAGATGATGTGTGGACATTATGACTTGTACAATTTATTTATACACATGTATGATAGTTTCCATTTAATTGCTTGGAATGTTGCCTTCTAGAATGTTATACCATGCTTATCTTATGGTAGATTAACTTTTGTTTTTCTGTACTTAACTGTTATCATGCCTGATAATCTTGGAGGGTTTTTACTTCACTATGATAGCGTTTTAATGCTGTCGAATCACATCAGTTGGTGCAAGTGGCTTAAGATGGGATTTGGATGGACTTTACAGCTTCGAGTTAGTTGTAGTGATATTTCTGTTGTATTTCATTTATTTAGTTTAATTTTTGAGACATTTGATTTATATAAGCTCTATGAGCTCCAACTGAATACTCATATGTATATTTGGACATTCCTTACACTTGATCTCTCTTTTGTTCCACTATAATACTCTATTTAAAAAAAAATTATAGTGTAATTTGAGCTATCATAGAATGTTTACACCCGGATTTTCAGAACATGGGCTCAACACCCGAGTAATGAAAATCGGGGCATTACAAGTTTGTAAGCAGAATATTTGAACAACTTGAGAAAAATCTAAACAACTTAAGAAAAGTAATATATTGGAATAAGAAGAAGAGGAAATTTCTTATGAGCAGCCAACCCTAAAGCTTCATTTATGTCTAGGTCATCCTTATTTGTGTTCGCTTCCCCAAGTGTAGGGTTGCGATGTAGTAATAAACTCGGTAAGACCGAGGTCGATCCACAGGGACTATGTAGGATCTCACAAATTCATCCACAAGTGTCTATTGAAGTCTACTAATCCGATTGATGTATAAAGTTGATATGAGTAACAAAAGCTGAATTAAATCGAGAGTAAGTAATTATAAGAAGGTACTAGGGTTTCAAGGATCCACTTGTAGCAATCCTTGATGTTCAATCCGCTGTGGTTTCTTATTCTCTCAACTAGAATCGACATTCCTGTCTGTCTAGTCGGATGATAGAACTGTTAAACCAAACAGTCTGTAATATGTAAGTTCTATGCGTAAGATTCACTCAATCTAGGCTGAGCTGAGCATGCTCAATTGCATAGGTCATTCCCCTTTCCTATAGGTCCAGTTCTCAATCATAACCATCCCCAAGTCCTCTCACAAGACAAAGATAGATTAGGATTTGAACTAGATTCAAATCACCAGCACAGTCCTTACATATTTCAGAAAATCAACTAAAATAGAACTTTGGCCTGAAGTCCCTTTATGAAGAGCTTAGTTCTAGAGCGCACTCCGATTCCTCGGATCATACAGGTCTATACCGTTGCAAACAAATTAAGAAGATAAGTAATTCATCCAAACATCCATGAGTCATCACAAGACTAAGAAAAATTACTTAAAAACTTGTATAAACTTCAAACCTTAGTTCATAATCATGAATTCCAAACTAAAACCACTTAACTACGAATTAAAACATCTTGGATTCACTACAAGCTTCACCTCTTAGCCCTAGCTAAGAGGTTTAGCTGCTCATGATCCAAGGAAACATGAAACAACTACAAAAAGCATGAAGACAGCAAAGCAAACCAAAAGGAGTTGTGAAACTCCAATCTTCACTTCCACAGCCTCCAACCTCGCTTGCACCCTTCTAGGATACCCTAGGAACGATCCCTAGGTGTCCTCTTATAGTCTGGAGGCTCCACAACATCGGAATAATCGGGAATTTGCGAAACTCTTACGCAGCGCAGAGAAAATTGGGAAGAAATTTGAAGCTTCTAAGTCAGTACGCATGGCCGACCGGTCAAGACCGGTCGGCCTCAATAGAGAGTCATTCCAGCAAGTATGCCCGACCGGTCAAGACCGATCGGGCCTATTTATCTTCAGTTCAGCAAGCCCCTCCGACCGGTCATGACCGGTCGGATGTTTTCATCCATATTACAGCAGCACTGACCGACCGGTCATGACCGGTCGGTCCTATTCATTGAAGTTCCAGCAGCCTTGTCCGACCAGTCATGACCGGTCGGACGTCCTCAGCACATCCAACTATGCATGGCTGACCGGTCATTGACCGGTCTGGCTTCCTCGGCCGACCGGTCACGACCGGTCAGCTCCTTTGTCTCTTCTTTTTTTCTTGCTTTCTTTCTTCTGCTTTCTTCTTTCTTTGCTTCCTTCTTCCTTTTCTTCTTCGGTCTTCAAATAATCTCCATTAGAATAGTCCCAAATGAGCTCTTTATATCTTCAATTGAGTAGAGTCCACCCTCAATCCTGTAATCACAAAACATGCATTGGATTAGCTTACAAACCATACAAACCTTGCACAATGAGTGATGAATTGGGGTTAGAATATGCACAATTAAGAGCTCAACACACCCCCAACCAGCATTTTGCTAGTCCCGAGCAAAACATGCGTGAAGCTAATCTCATTCTTCAAAACTCAACTCTCTTTTAGAAACCATCCTTCTATACATTCCAAGGTTCATAAGTGTAAGATTCAGAAAGATTAGGCGTCAAAGGTTGGAACCGTAAATCCTCAAGGCATAATAGGCATTCATATGAGATTCCCACTGATTGGTTGATAAATAGAGGGACTTGAACAAATTCATCCTAGTGTGGGTAGTGAAAATTCATTCCACGAGTTTCTAGGATTATCTTCTTCATAGATCAACTAGACTATTGAACTCAAGGTACATAGAGCCACATCAAACCAATGACAGGAATTTGCCTTACCGTTCTTCCGACGACTTTCACACTACGTCCCATTTCCGGCTTTGGTTACGGGTAGACCATCCCCCGGTTGGTAGTAGGTAGCCCTAATCGGAATTTTCCACCGTTTTTCCACATTCCCAATTTCATCCTTCCTTTTCCTTTTTCTTTTTAAATTAGATAGGATTTTTAAAAATCCATATCTTTCATTATTTTCCCATGGACAAGGATGGACAAAGTACCCCGGCTTGATTTCTCAATACCTTAATTCAAAGTCTAGCTAATCCATAAATCACATAATCCCTTCAACTCATGAAAATCGTGTAATGTGAACTAGGTGTAAAAGTGTTCAGATTTTCTATCAATCACAAAAATAGGGGAGTTCACATATAAAACCATTATGCAATGAGAGATTCCAGACATCCAGCCCTATTCACTTCATATCTCTTCCTCTTATGCTCATATCATCTGGAATGCATAGAACCAATGTTTTCCAAAAGAGTTTCGAATTTTTGAAAAAAATCGAAAATTTTTCACATAATTGCTTGAGATGTTGCAAAGTGCTGGATTCATCCAAGCGGTCCTACACCCCCCAACCAAATCTTGCATTGTCCTCAATGTAAAAGATGCGCAATGAGCAAAACATGAGAGCAATTTGAAAATAACAGGGAGTGAGGAATGATATTACCTGAGAGAGTGAACATTGGAAATCTTCCTCCTTCTAACAAACCTATGAAAACGAAAACAAAAGAAGCAAAATCCTAATCCTAACTACTCTATACCTCCATCAGACTAGGAGATCAATCATCCTGATACACAGGATCATTCAGGGGTATGGACATACCTTCTGAAGGAAAATTTTCAAAGAACGGCTTTAATCGCTGCCCATTTGCCTTAAAAATATTGCCGTTCCTTAGATTCAATAGCTCGACAGTCCCATACAGATAGACAGTTTGCACAATGTAGGGACCGGTCCATCGAGATCTCAATTTTCCCGAAAATAGATGTAAGCGAGAATTATACATGAGGACTTTTTGATTGATCGTGAATGTCTTGCGAAGAATATTCTTATCATGGAATATCTTCGTCTTGTCCTTGTAAATTCTCGCATTCTCATAAGCTTCATTCCGGATTTCTGCAAGTTCATTTAATTGAAGTTTGCGTAGCGAGCTTGCCTTGTCAGAATTGAAATTCATTGTCTTAATAGCCCAATACGCCTTATGTTCCAACTCCACAGGCAAGTGACAAGCCTTCCCATAGACAAGTCTATAGGGAGACATTCTAATAGGGGTTTTAAAGGCAGTACGGTAAGCCCAAAGCGCATCGGTAAGTCGAAGTGACCAATCCTTGCGATCAGGATTCACCATTTTCTCTAAAATGTGTTTAATCTCCCTATTGGATATCTCAGCTTGTCCACT
The DNA here is from genome assembly GCA_003013855.2 of Liriodendron chinense. NCBI lineage: Eukaryota > Viridiplantae > Streptophyta > Magnoliopsida > Magnoliales > Magnoliaceae > Liriodendron > Liriodendron chinense. Next base: position 1,815,392 of record ML058590.1, read on the forward strand.
AGTTTGTGGGTGATAGGGGGTGCTCACTTTGTGTGTAACGCCATATTTCTTCATTAGGGCTGCAAAAGGGCGATTGCAAAAGTGATGGCCTCGACCCATTTGGAAACATAATCAACGGCAAGCAAGATGTATACATTTTCAAAAGAAGATGGGAATGGGCCCATGAAATCGATGCCCCAACAATAAAAAATTTCGATAATTAAGATGGGATTGAGTGGCATCATATTTCTACGGGATATTCCTCCTAGTTTCTGACAAGGTTCACATGCTTTGCAAAAATCATGTGTGTCTTTGAACATGGTGGGCCAATAAAACCCACATTGCAGAATTTTCGCTGTGGTCTTTTTAGCAGAAAAGTGGCCACCACATGCTTGAGAATGACAGAAGGAGATGATACTTTGTTGCTCATCATCTGGGACACATCTCCTTATGATTTGATCGGGACAGTACTTGAATAAGTATGGGTCGTCCCATAGAAATTTCCGCACCTCCGTGAAGAATCTATCCTTATCTTGTTTTTTCCAATATGTAGGAATTGCACCTGTAGCAAGATAGTTAGCAATGTCTGCATACCATGGCAATTGGGAAACAGCAAAAAGTTGTTCATCAGGGAACATGTCATTGATTGCAATCGTTTCAGGGGAATCAGTGAGGACAAGTCGAGAGAGGTGGTCGGCTACTACATTTTCTACTCCTTTCTTATCACGTATTTCTATGTCGAATTCTTGGAGTAGGAGGATCCATCTTAATAACCGTGGTTTAGCATCCTTCTTAGAAAGCAGATACTTAAGCGCGGCATGGTCAGTGAATATAATGATCTTGGATCCAATCAAGTAGGATCTAAACTTCTCCAAAGCAAAAACTACGGCTAAAAGTTCCTTTTCAGTGGTAGTGTAGTTTGCCTGGGCTGAGTTTAGGGTTCTACTTGCATAGTAGATGACACATGGCTTTTTATCTTTTCTTTGGCCTAACACGGCCCCAATAGCATAGTCGCTAGCATCGCACATAATCTCAAAAGGAAGGCTCCAATCCGGTGGTTGCATTATTGGGGCACATGTCAACATACCTTTAAGGGTGTTAAAGGCCTTTTGACATTCTTCATTCCACTCGAATGAATTTTCCTTTTGAAGTAGGTTACATAAAGGGCGAGAGAGTGAACTGAAGTCCTTTATGAACCTTCTGTAGAATCCTGCGTGTCCTAAAAAGGACCTCACATCTCGTATGCTTTTGGGTGGTGGAAGGGTAGAGATAAGATCAATTTTCGCTTTGTCCACCTCAATTCCATTTTGTGAAACGATGTGACCAAGTACAATTTCCTTTTGAACCATGAAGTGACACTTTTCCCAATTGAGCACTAGGTTCTTCTCTTCACATCTTTTTAGCACAGATTTCAAGTGCTCGAGGCACTCATCAAAGCTACAACCGAATACGGAAAAATCATCCATGAAGACTTCGAGAATGGTCCCCACCATGTCAGAAAAGATGCTCATCATACAACGCTGAAAGGTGGCAGGGGCATTACATAGTCCAAACGGCATCCGTCGATAGGCGAAAGTGCCGAATGGACATGTGAATGTAGTCTTTTCTTGGTCTTCACGGGCAATTTCTATTTGGTTGTACCCTGAATAGCCATCAAGGAAGCAAAAGTGGGAATGACCCGCCAACCGTTCTAAAATCTGATCAACAAATGGTAGGGGGAAGTGGTCTTTCCTCGTGACAGTGTTTAGCTTCCTGTAGTCAATGCACATTCTCCAACCAGTAGTAACTCTAGTTGGCACGAGTTCGTTATTGGCATTGGCTATGATGGTTATTCCGGATTTCTTAGGCACCACTTGAGTTGGGCTCACCCATTGGCTATCAGATATTGGGTAAATGATACATACATCCAATAGTTTCACCACTTCGGCCTTAACTACATCCTTCATGTTTGGATTTAGTCGTCTTTGTGGTTGCCGGGATGATTTTGCATTTTCCTCAAGGTGTATGCGGTGAGTACAAATCAGAGGGTCTATGCCTTTGAGATCCGCAATTGACCATCCAATGGCACTCTTGTGCTCTAATAGAGTGGCTATTAGCCTACTCTCTTGTTCCTCATCCAAGTGGGAAGAAATCACCACTGGATATGTCTCATCTCGACCTAAATAAACATACTTTAGCTCACTTGGCAATGGTTTTAGGTCGAGTTTTGGTGCCTTGATGTTGGATGGGAGGGCCTTGTTCTCATTTACAGGCAAAGGTTCAATTGGGGCCCTCCATCTTTTATTCTCAAGCACCAGCATCACATCTAGAATGGCATCCCTCTCTTGTATTGTGTAATCATTTGTCTCATGAGAGTGGGCCATACATGCCTCCAAAGGGTTGGAAAATAGTGATAAGGGGACTGTATCCTCCACGAATGATTCGATCATGTTTAATTCGTGGACATCATCATCAACTTCCCGCGGTTGTTTGCATAACTCAAATATGTTAAGCTCAAGGGTCGTATTTCCAAAGGACATTTGTACAAGTCCGTTTCTACAATTGATAATGGCGTTTGAAGTAGCTAGAAACGGTCGTCCAAGTATGACGGGAATTTGAGTACCGGTGCCTATCACGGGATGTGTGTCCAAGACAATAAAATCTACTGGGTAGTAGAATTTATCAACTTGGACTAGAACATCCTCTACCATTCCTCTCGGTATCCGGATGGATCTATCAGGAAGTTGGAGTGTGGTTTTGGTGGGTTTCAATTCACCTAACCCAAGTTGTTCGTAGACCGAGTATGGAATGAGGTTCACACTTGCCCCCAAGTCGAGTAGGGCTTGTTTAATCTGGTAGTCTCCTATGATGCATGAGATGGTTAGACTACCTGGATCCTTGTATTTTTGGGGCACCTCTTGTTTGATGATGGCGCTTAAATTCTCAGCCAAAAGCACTTTGTTGTGAACGTTATGTTTCCTTTTGATTGTACACAATTCCTTTAAAAATTTAGCATAAGATGGTATTTGTTTTATTGCATCCAACAGCGGGATGTTGATCTTTACCTGCTTGAAAATTTTCAGAATCTCCAGATTTTTATCTAAAGGTTTTGGTGAAATCAACCTTTGTGGAAATGGGGCAACCGGCTTGTATTGCCTTTCCGGTTCTTTCTCTTGTGGAATATTGTTTGGACTATCATTCTCTTTGGGAATTTCCGGATCCTTAGGCTTTGGGGCCTTCACCGGATTAGATTTGTCAATTTCTTTCCCACTTCTCAAGGTGGTGATAGCTTGGACATGTTCCGTATGGTGGGAGGATGAGCTTGCATCTTGTATCTCATACTGGGTCCTTGGGTTAGGAAGAGTTTGAGCAGGAAGTGTGCCCTTCTCTCTACCACTCAGGTGAGCTTCAACTCTAGCCAGAGATGTTTTCAATTCATTAATGGCTTGGTTTGAATTTTGATTGAATTTCAATTGCTCTTGCATGAACCCATCATTTTTAGAGAATTTGTCTTGTTATACTCATTCTGGACCGATACGAGTGCACTCAACATCTCTTCTAGTGATACTTTTGGAGTGTTGTTTGCATTTGCAGTGGGTCCATTCCTCCAACTGAAGTTGGGATGGTTCTTCCAACTAGGATTATACGTGTTTGAGTTTGGAGCACCATATTGCTGCTGATAACTGTTTATGGCATTTGTTTGTTCTTGTAAGATGCCTTGGACTGCTGAAATTGTGGGACAATCTGGTGTAGCATGTTGATTTCCAGCACAAATTCCACAAACAGTTTCAACCTCAGTGGAGTTGATTGTTTCTCCTTTCCTTAATTCCATGGCTTCGACCTTTCTTGTAAGGCTAGCCAACCGTGCACTTATGCTATCTTCTTCTAATAAGACATACATTCCTCCCTTTTCCTTTTGTTGGCCAATCTTGAAATTTGTTGGTTTAGATGTGTCCCAAGATTGTGCACTTTCAGCCAATTCTTCCAGATAATCCCATGCTTCATCAGCTTCCTTATTCATGAACTCCCCATTACACATCATCTCTATAAATTGGCGCATGGATGGAATCAGTCCTTCATAGAAAAAACTTATAATCCGCCAATTTTCATAGCCATGATGTGGGCATGCGTTTAATAGGTCCTTGAATCTCTCCCAACGTTGGGAAAAGGTTTCATCCTCTTTTTGGGCAAAGTTCATGATAAGGCGCTTAAGCATGTTCGTTTTGTGAGTAGGGAAGAATTTTTTTATAAATTCTCTGTGCATATCATTCCATGACCCAATTGATCTTGGCCTCAATGCATAAAGCCAACCCTTGTCTTTATCCTTAAGAGTGAAAGGGAAGAATTTAAGTCTTACTACATCTTCAATCACATTTGCAAAGTGCATGGTGGTGATTACCTCATCAAACTCCTTAAGGTGTTGATAGGCACTTTCACTGTCTAAACCATGGAATTTAGGGAGAAGATTGATCACTCCCGGTTTCAAATCCACATTCCCTGCATTTGGTGGAAATACTATGCATGAGGGAGTGCTCGTTCTTGCAGGTTGCAAGAAATCACGTAAAGTCCTAGGTCGGGGAACATTCTCAACCACATTCTCCCCTATTTCAGTTTGATTTTGAACCGGGTTAGGTTGATTTGCAGCCATACTTTCAGATAAAATTGGAGAATCTAGATGTCTCCTAACACGTGGCTCTCTATCAATGCCTTCTACTATCCCCCCTTCACTTATGAGTCGGTTATTGGAATCCCGAGCCCAATGTGGCATGCAAAATCAAAAATAAGAAACAAAAAGGAAAAAGAATTCTTCCTTCTTTTTCTTTACTCTTCTCTAAGACCGAAGCACAAGGTGTCTTGCAATGGCTAGGCCAGAAACAAAGATAGAGACCGATTTCTCCTGGTCAATAGGGGTTCAGAGAACACCCCACCCACTCTTTGAATCTTTTGAGAAAAAGTGCAGAAAAAGGAGAAAGAGGAGTAGAGATGAGAAAAGAAATTCCTGAGCACAAGGTGATCCAAGACGGCAGAGCTGACCAATAGGAATCCAGGTGGCAAAAAGGCCGACCTTTCAGAGATCCAAAAGGAGTCTCCACCCACTCTACAAGAGATGAATAAAATAAGAATGACTAGGAGAAGGAGAAGAGTAAGGTTTTAGAAGGATAGCACCTGAATTGCACTTGAAATCCTTGACTCTTCTTCGGCTTCCTAAAAAGCCCTGAAAAATAAATAAACTAAGTTAGTCTAAAAATCTAAAAAAAAAATCCTAAATAGATACTAATTTCAGAAATTTGTGAAAACCGTCAAAAATCTCCGGCAGCGGCGCCAAAAACTTGTTCGCTTCCCCAAGTGTAGGGTTGCGATGTAGTAATAAACTCGGTAAGACCGAGGTCGATCCACAGGGACTATGTAGGATCTCACAAATTCATCCACAAGTGTCTATTGAAGTCTACTAATCCGATTGATGTATAAAGTTGATATGAGTAACAAAAGCTGAATTAAATCGAGAGTAAGTAATTATAAGAAGGTACTAGGGTTTCAAGGATCCACTTGTAGCAATCCTTGATGTTCAATCCGCTGTGGTTTCTTATTCTCTCAACTAGAATCGACATTCCTGTCTGTCTAGTCGGATGATAGAACTGTTAAACCAAACAGTCTGTAATATGTAAGTTCTATGCGTAAGATTCACTCAATCTAGGCTGAGCTGAGCATGCTCAATTGCATAGGTCATTCCCCTTTCCTATAGGTCCAGTTCTCAATCATAACCATCCCCAAGTCCTCTCACAAGACAAAGATAGATTAGGATTTGAACTAGATTCAAATCACCAGCACAGTCCTTACATATTCCAGAAAATCAACTAAAATAGAACTTTGGCCTGAAGTCCCTTTATGAAGAGCTTAGTTCTAGAGCGCACTCCGATTCCTCGGATCATACAGGTCTATACCGTTGCAAACAAATTAAGAAGATAAGTAATTCATCCAAACATCCATGAGTCATCACAAGACTAAGAAAAATTACTTAAAAACTTGTATAAACTTCAAACCTTAGTTCATAATCATGAATTCCAAACTAAAACCACTTAACTACGAATTAAAACATCTTGGATTCACTACAAGCTTCACCTCTTAGCCCTAGCTAAGAGGTTTAGCTGCTCATGATCCAAGGAAACATGAAACAACTACAAAAAGCATGAAGACAGCAAAGCAAACCAAAAGGAGTTGTGAAACTCCAATCTTCACTTCCACAGCCTCCAACCTTGCTTGCACCCTTCTAGGATACCCTAGGAACGATCCCTAGGTGTCCTCTTATAGTCTGGAGGCTCCACAACGTCGGAATAATCGGGAATTTGCGAAACTCTTACGCAGCGCAGAGAAAATCGGGAAGAAATTAGAAGCTTCTAAGTCAGTACGCATGGCCGACCGGTCAAGACTGGTCGGCCTCAATAGAGAGTCATTCCAGCAAGTATGCCCGACCGGTCAAGACCGGTCGGGCCTATTTATCTTCTGTTCAGCAAGCCCCTCCGACCGGTCATGACCGGTCGGATGTTTTCATCCATAATACAGTAGCACTGACCGACCGGTCATGACCGGTCGGTCCTATTCATTGAAGTTCCAGCAGCCTTGTCCGACCGGTCATGACCGGTCGGACGTCCTCAGCACATCCAACTATGCATGGCTGACCGGTCACTGACCGGTCTGGCTTCCTCGGCCGACCGATCACGACCGGTCAGCTCCTTTGTCTCTTCTTTTTTTCATGCTTTCTTTCTTCTGCTTTCTTCTTTCTTTGCTTCCTTCTTCCTTTTCTTCTTCGGTCTTCAAATAATCTCCATTAGAATAGTCCCAAATGAGCTCTTTATGTCTTCAATTGAGTAGAGTCCACCCTCAATCCTGTAATCACAAAACATGCATTGGATTAGCTTACAAACCATACAAACCTTGCACAATGAGTGATGAATTGGGGTTAGAATATGCACAATTAAGAGCTCAACAATTTGCTTACATAACATCGTGATATATCGAAACAAGATGAAGAGGAAATTTCTTATGAGTAGGTAACCCTGAAGCTTCACTCATGTCTAGATCCTCCTTATTTGATTACATAACATAGTAATATATTAGAACAAGATGAAGAGGAAATTTCTTATGAGCATCCAACCCTGAAGCTTCACTCATGTCTAAATCCTCCTTATTTGCTTACAGATCATAGCTACTATAACTAGTAGGATAACCCCAGTTTGTATGTAGAATGACCGAACAACTTAAGAAAATTGATATGTTGGAATAAGATGAAGAGGGGTTTTCTTATGAAGAGACACCCTTACAATTTCACCCATGTCTATTTCCTTAGTTGCACCCCCAGGAAACTCCCAATCAAACAAATATAAAAGATTGGCAAGAGCAAGCTCCATAGTATGGCTGGCAAATGAAATTCCAGGGCAAATCCTTCTACCTACCCCGAAAGGAATTAACTGAAAATCATTTGCTTTGAAGTCAATTCGGTTGTTGGCAAATCTCTCTGGGAGAAACTCATTAGCATTTTCCCATGATCTAGGGTCCCTACCAATGGCAAATGCATTGATCCAGACCCTCGTTTTTGGAGGGATAACATAGCCTTGTAGCATAACACTTGATGTGGATTCGTGTGGCATTAATAGGGGTGCAGGAGGGTGAAGTCGCAAAGTCTCCTTAATTACGTATTTCAAGTAGTCCATCTGAAGAAGGTCCTTCTCTTCCACTTTCATTTTTCTCCCAACCACGCTTCTTATCTCTGCTTGAACTTTCACCATCGCATTGGGACTCTTAATAAGCTCAGTCATGGCCCATTCTAAGGTGTTTGACGTCGTTCCAGTCGTTGCAGCATACATGTCCTAAGGATAAAAATTTGGAAAAAAGGAAGCATATGAGTAATCGAGTCAATCAATTATCCAAAAACTCATTTCCTACCTTTTCAATATATGTATTGTCAGTGTTTGAATTAAATGGAAAGATTACATATCTTACCCCTCGTTAAGACTTATATAGAAAAGCCTAAACAATTCAAATATGGTAGAGCCATCACTCCACCTTACACTTCTTATGATAAGGGAAGTTCACACTTACAACTTAAGGTTTCCACATGTGTGAAGTCTCTAACTCCCACTCATGCACCCCTTCCCTCCTTTTCTTTCTCTTGAGACTCGTGCACCACTTCCCTCTTTTTTCTCTCGTGTGCGTGGTGCACCAGTGGGAGTCGGTAATGCAGGAGGGGACGTGGTGAGGACGATCACTGTCTTCCTCACGAGATAACTACCTTGAATCCACATGGCTTCTGGGACTCCTTAATTGGACTTCCTCAAATCCACGAGGGAAATCTCAAATCCACGAGAGAAAATTGATAAAAATTAGAATTGTCATTGAATAATAATGAGAATTCACATTAAAAACGAATTTAGAATTCTTATATAACCCTAAACAAACCCTAATTCGTACTTACTAAAAATAATAGGTTTCCTAAAATAGAAAATAACTAACAATAATAAAATCCTAATTAAAGACTACTAGAAAGTAAACTCTTTCTAAAACTCATTACTCAACAAAAATTGAAACTCCTAAATAAACAAAAAACTTTACAAAGAAGGAAACACAATAAAAATTGAACATATTAAAAATAACAGGTTTTCCTAAAATCCTATTTTTCTGTTGTAATTGCACATTTTCCGGCGAAACAGACAGACATGATCCACTTTGGTGGGTTGGTTCATCTCGAAATGAAATTTCAGTAGGAATCCATATGTTGTGCGTCCCATAACTCCTCCCGGATTAAAAGTTATGGCCGATTTACGGTCCGCCTTCTTTTGGCCCATCTCATAACAAAAGTGTCAGTTTTTGTCGACTTTTTCTTGATCTTTTTCTGGTCCATGTGTGATAGAAAGATGGTTGATCCACACCCTTCATCAGGGGTTCTTGTTCTAAATCAGTCGAGGACTTCACATGTATGGAAACTTAATCTGCAAGTGTGCACTTATCATGTACAGTGTGAATTATCAATCAAGATTGCCCACAATAGTATAGCCCAAAAATTCACAACCTCATACTTAACCAGTGCTTAGCTGAGCTTAGGTTGACTCCAAGAATTAATTGTGGCTTCTCTTGATTCCACTTGTTGTTTAATAATTAACAAAGGTATTGTAGGTAGTTATAAATAGTTAAATTATTTGCAAATCATGAGAGCAAGGGGTAGGGAAGCAGGTATTAAGTGCAGGCCCAAATTGTTTTAGATAAATTCAGCTTCATTCATTCATCATGTGGGCTAATAAAAAGTAACAGAGGCAGATAAATATCAAAATATATGCCCACCTGTTGATAAAATGGGGATAATTTTTACATATGGTACTGATCATCTTGGTCGGGCCAACCTATTGTGAAAATTAGATATAACATTCACATGACATGTTGGAAGTTGTCTGTTGGGTGGATGGTATATTATATTCGACGGTGTTAGCTTCATTATTTCACCTTTTTTTAATAAAATAAAAGTAAGATAAACTAAACTTCATAGATAGAGTTCCAATCATCATAAAATCAATTAAAGTTGTCCATTCAGTAGGGGATTCATTATAAAATTTAAATAATCCATTTAAGTATCAGAAGTTCTACTAAAGATTAAAAATGAATCTATTTATTGATTAAGTTTTAAGAGCTACATTAAAAATGAATCTATTTATTGATTAAGTTTCAAGAGCTCTGCTACACTCATCTAGGGCATATCGTCCACTGGATCTTCAATCAATTTTTCAAGAGTAGTTGTGTCTTCTAGTCCTATATTATCTGTTAGTGTTTTTAAACATCAAAATGGTCAGTGGCTTGCTTAGTGAACACCCCTTCCCCAAGATTACACATCCATAATCACAGTTTAATATAATTTATACATATGGGGCAAGGAAGATAAGGTTCATACAATATCGACTTCATTATATGAATCTTAATTAATACATGGATGCATGCATGCATATGGGTGTGGGGATGAACAACCACCCGAAACTTGTGAGTAAAACCTATGATGCAAATGAATTACAATATGCAAATCATAAAGCAAGCGGTAAGTTCTAAACATGACATGAATACATAATTAGCCAATCATTTATTAATTTGGTTTACAAAGTGTTGTAGCTCATATATTGCATATATCACTACAAGAGAACGGATTATTACCGACGAAAGTATTACCGACGAAATTATTTTCGTTGGGAAAAATCATTTTTCCCGACGAAATATAGAAATCGTCGGTAAAAATCATTCCAGCTTACCGCCACCGCCGGATTTGCTTCCCGCCATACACTTTTACCGACGAAATTATAATTTCGTCGGTAAAAAGTTTATTGCCGACGAAGATACCTGTCGCTAAAAAATAAAACAGCAAATTTTACTTTTACCGACGAAAATTTTCGTCGGTAAAAGCGAAAACTTTTCCTGACGACTGTGGCCTGTCGGTAATAATGTGTAATGTGTGATTCCCGCCAAAAAAGAGATGACTTTTATCGACGAAAATTTTCGTCGGTAAAAGTTTTGATACGGACTTTTACCGACGAAAAAAAACTTTTACCGACGAAAATTTTCGTCGGTAAAAGTCGTCTTTTTAACTTACCCGATCGCCCTCTTTTCTCTCATTCGCTCTCTCTCTCTCTCTCTCTCTCTCTCTCTCTCTCTCTCTCTCGCGGCCATTTCCCTCATTGCCGACCACCGGCCGTCCGTCACCGGCGGCCACCCGACCACCGACCCCCAGCCGACCACCGACGCCGCCGTACGCCGTCATCGACGCCACCCGCGTGAGCACGTGCCTCCACCAGCCACCGTACGCCGCCGCCTCCGCCGGTAACCGTCTCCCCCTTCCTTCTTCCTCCATTTCCTCTCTCTCTCTCTCTCTCTCTCTCTCTCTCTCTCCTCGTTGTTCATTGTGGGGCCCACTGCCAAAATCCAAAGCATGTGGGTCCCATGCGCCATCTCTGTCCAGTGCATGTGGGTCCCACCGTTGCTGTCCATTGGATGTGGGTCCCACCGTCGCTATCGCTGTCCATTGCATGTGCGTGGGGTCCGCCTTAGCTGTCCACGATTTGGTGGGGCCCACTGATTTAGTAAATCCCTAATTAGGGATTTTGAAATTAAAATCCCCTAATTAGGGATTTCGAAATTAAAATCCCCTAATTCCTTCCTTAATTAGGGATTTTAATTTGTGATTTACAAATTAATAAAAATCATGATATACAATAAATGTGGGGCCCACCGTCGCTGTCCACTGCTCGTGGGGCCCACCCTCACTGTCCACTGTTTTGGATCAAGCATATATTTGTGTGGAGTAAACTCTGTGGGGCCCACAGTGATTTACGTATTTTACCACTCCGTCCATCCATCTTAGCAGGAAATTTTAGGTATGGTGCCCAAAAATGAAGCATATCAAAATCTAAAGTGGACCACACCACAAGTGTGAACTGAATGTGTATCATTGAAAAATTCTTGGAGGACACAGAAGTTTTGGATGAAGCTGATATTTGTGTTTTCCCTCATCCATATCCATGTGATCTTATGAACAGGTTGGATGACAAATAAAGATCACTGTAGGGCCTGGGAATGGTGGAAATCATTATTCCCACTGTTTCCCATGGCATGGTCCACTTGAGAGTTGGATATGCTTAAATTTTGGGCTCAACCACTAAAATGAGGTGGAAAAACATAAGGACGGAATAGATAAATCACATACATTCTAGGTGGGCCCAACTGAGTTTACTCTACACTCCGCACGCAATCCGATTCCCATGGTGGGCCGCCCATACTTATTTGTTCACAAAATAGTCATTAGGTATTTGATTAAACTTGATTCATGGTGTTGATGATTCTGCCATTTTCATGTGCTTGTGTATCTAGAATTGATGGAGCAAACCCGGATGTGCGTCGGAGCTATCCGTGGTTGATTTATGTGGATATGTATGTTGTGGATGTATTTGGCTTATTATTAATAATTATTTTTTGTCCACAAATGGTAGTATAATAGAATCAGTTAGCTCATTTGGAGATTTCTATATTGCCGAGCATAGATAAAGTGTGTTTTGGAGGTATAGAAATCTGCCAAATTGTCCTGTTGGACAGTCCAAGGTTGGATAGATTGGAATGTTATCGTTGTTTGTCATTTACATGCGTAGGGTCATTAGTTTCGTGCAGTAACTCTCATATTCTCTCTGGATATGTTTCTTATGTTTAATTCCATTGTTAATTTAATCCATACAATGTGTGGATAGTTGACGTGGAAATGAAATGTAAGATAAATATATCTGGAGAGATAGGGGGAGATGCTGTCGAAATTTAGGCTTGGGCATGTAAATGGAAATAATGATAGCATTTCAATCTATCCATCCTTGGATGGGCGACTGATTTTATTATATTATCATTTAGTGGAAAATTAGATGACGAACATGATACTTGTGATTAAGAGTAGTCGATTGATGTTGATGTTGAGCGGGGGTCCCTGGAAGGTGGGAACCGCTGTTGTGACCATGCTGAAGCTGTCCTGTTCCTATGGACAACAATATGGGTGGCCTGGCCATTTGGACAGGCCCGTGTTTATGTATTAGCTCAAAATTAATGGAGCAGACCCAGATGTGCGTCGGAGCTATCCGGGTGTTGAGCGGGGGTCCCTGGAAGGTGGGAACCGCTGTTGTGACCATGATGAAGCTGTCTATTTCCTATGGACAGCAATATGGGTGGCCTGGCCATTTGGACAGGCCCGTGTTTATGTATTACCTCGAAATTGATGGAGCAGACACGGATGTGCGTCGGAGCTATCCGGATGTTGAGCGGGGGTCCCTGGAAGGTGGGAACCGCTGTTATGACCATGATGAAGCTGTTCATTTCCTATGGACAGCAATATGGGTGGCCTGGCCATTTGGACAGGCCCATGTTTATGTATTAGCTCGAAATTAATGGAGCAGACCCGGATGTGCGTCGGAGCTATTCGGGTGTTGAGCGGGGGTCCCTGGAAGGTAGGAACCGCTGTTATGACCATGATGAAGCTGTCCATTTCCTATGGACAGCAATATGGGTGGCCTGGCCATTTGGACAGGCCCGTGTTTATGTATTAGCTCGAAATTAATGGAGCAGACCCGGATGTGCGTCGGAGCTATCCGGGTGTTGAGCGGGGGTCACTAGAAGGTGGGAACCAGTTTCTCCTCCTTTCTCAAATCCACTTCTCATCAAATCCATGGTGTCAAACAGAATAAAGCAACCAGTTTCTCCTCCTTTCTCCTCCTTTCTCCTAGAATCCATGGTGCCAAACGGGCCATAACTCTAAACCTAGACCCAAACTCGAAAACCTAACCATAAACCCGATCCCGAACCCGAAACTATAAACCATTGCGTAAACCTAATCCTAATCTCAAATCACCTAACCTAATGCTACACCAATTCCTAACCTAAACCTTGGTTTGCACACGAGAACCTTTTCCTAAACCCGATCCCTAAACTCATGTCACCTAAACTAAACCTAGACCTATTCCTCAATCCATTCACCTACCCTAAACCTAGACCCAAACACGAAAACCAAACCCGAAACTCGATCCCGAACCCAAAAATCTAAACCTATCCCCGAAACCTAGTCCTAAACTCAAATCACCTAAACTAAACCTACACCTATTCCTAAATCCATTCACCTACCCTAAACCTAGACCCAAACACGAAAACCAAACCCGAAACCCGATCCCCAACCCAAAAATCTAAACCTATCCCCGAAACCTAATCCTAAACTCATGTCACCTAAACTAAACCTACACCTATTCCTAAATCCATTCACCTACCCTAAACCTAGACCCAAACACGAAAACCAAACACGAAACCCGATCCCGAACCAAAAAATCTAAACCTATCCCCGAAACCTAGTCCTAAACTCAAATCACCTAAACTAAACCTACACCTATTCCTAAATCCATTCACCTAGCCTAAACCTAGACCCAAACACGAAAACCAAACCCGAAACCCGATCCCCAACCCAAAAACCTAAACCTATCCCCGAAACCTAATCCTAAACTCAAATCACCTAAACTAAACCTACACCTATTCCTAAATCCATTCACCTACCCTAAACCTAGACCCAAACACGAAAACCAAACCCGAAACCCGATCCCGACCCAAAAATCTAAACCTATGCCCTAAACCTAATCCTAAACTCATGTCACCTAAACTAAACCTACACCTATTCCTAAATCCATTCACCTACCCTAAACCTAGACCCAAACACGAAAACCAAACCCGAAACCCAATCCCCAACCCAAAAATCTAAACCTATCCCCGAAACCTAATCCTAAACTCATGTCACCTAAACTAAACCTACACCTATTCCTAAATCCATTCACCTACCCTAAACCTAGACCCAAATACGAAAACCAAACCCGAAACCCGATCCCGAACCAAAAAATCTAAACCTATCCCCGAAACCTAGTCCTAAACTCAAATCACCTAAACTAAACCTACACCTATTCCTAAATCCATTCACCTACCCTAAACCTAGACCCAAACACGAAAACCAAACCCGAAACCCGATCCCCAACCCAAAAACCTAAACCTATCCCCGAAACCTAATCCTAAACTCATGTCACCTAAACTAAACCTACACCTATTCCTAAATCCATTCACCTACCCTAAACCTAGACCCAAACACGAAAACCAAACCCGAAACCCGATCCCCAACCCAAAAATCTAAACCTATCCCCGAAACCTAATCCTAAACTCATGTCACCTAAACTAAACCTACACCTATTCCTAAATCCATTCACCTACCCTAAACCTAGACCCAAACACGAAAACCAAACCCGAAACCCGATCCCGAACCAAAAAATCTAAACCTATCCCCGAAACCTAGTCCTAAACTCAAATCACCTAAACTAAACCTACACCTATTCCTAAATCCATTCACCTACCCTAAACCTAGAACCAAACACGAAAACCAAACCCGAAACCCGATCCCCAACCCAAAAATCTAAACCTATCCCCGAAACCTAATCCTAAACTCATGTCACCTAAACTAAACCTACACCTATTCCTAAATCCATTCACCTACCCTAAACCAAGACCCAAACACGAAAACCAAACCCGTAACCCGATCCCGAACCAAAAAATCTAAACCTATCCCCGAAACCTAGTCCTAAACTCAAATCACCTAAACTAAACCTACACCTATTCCTAAATCCATTCACCTAGCCTAAACCAAGACCCAAACACGAAAACCAAACCCGAAACCCGATCCCCAACCCAAAAATCTAAACCTATCCCCGAAACCTAATCCTAAACTCAAATCACCTAAACTAAACCTACACCTATTCCTAAATCCATTCACCTACCCTAAACCTAGACCCAAACACGAAAACCAAACCCGAAACCCGATCCCGAACCCAAAAATCTAAACCTATGCCCTAAACCTAATCCTAAACTCATGTCACCTAAACTAAACCTACACCTATTCCTAAATCCATTCACCTACCCTAAACCTAGACCCAAACACGAAAACCAAACCCGAAACTCGATCCCGAACCCGAAAATCTCAACTTATGCCCTAAACCTAATCCTAAACTCATGTCACCTAAACTAAACCTACACCTATTCCTAAATCCATTCACCTACCCTAAACCTGGACCCAAACACGAAAACCAAACCTGAAACTCGATCCCGAACCCGAAAATCTCAACTTATGCCCTAAACCTAATCCTAAACTCATGTCACCTAAACTAAACCTACACCTATTCCTAAATCCATTCACCTACCCTAAACCTAGACCCAAACTTGAAAACCAAACCCGAAATCCGATCCCGAACCCGAAAATCTCAACTTATGCCCTAAACCTAATCCTAAACTCATGTCACCTAAACTAAACCTACACCTATTCCTAAATCCATTCACCTACCCTAAACCTAGACCCAAACACGAAAACCAAACCCGAAACCCGATCCCGAACCCAAAAATCTAAACCTATGCTCTAAACCTAATCCTAAACTCATGTCACCTAAACTAAACCTACACCTATTCCTAAATCCATTCACCTACCCTAAACCTAGACCCAAACACGAAAACCAAACCTGAAACCCGATCCCCAACCCAAAAATCTAAACCTATCCCCGAAACCTAATCCTAAACACAAATCACCTAAACTAAACCTACACCTATTCCTAAATCCATTCACCTAGCATAAACCTAGACCCCAACACGAAAACCAAACCCGAAACCCGATCCCGAACCCAAAAATCTAAACCTATGCCCTAAACCTAATCCTAAACTCATGTCACCTAAACTAAACCTACACCTATTCCTAAATCCATTCACCTACCCTAAACCTAGACCCAAACACGAAAACCAAACCCGAAACTCGATCCCGCACCCGAAAATCTCAACTTATGCCCTAAACCTAATCCTAAACTCATGTCACCTAAACTAAACCTACACCTATTCCTAAATCCATTCACCTACCCTAAACCTAGACCCAAACACGAAAACCAAACCCGAAACCCGATCCCGAACCCAAAAATCTAAACCTATCCCCGAAACCTAGTCCTAAACTCAAATCACCTAAACTAAACCTACACCTATTCCTAAATCCATTCACCTAGCCTAAACCAAGACCCAAACACGAAAACCAAACTCGAAACCCGATCCCCAACCCAAAAATCTAAACCTATCCCCGAAACCTAATCCTAAACTCAAATCACCTAAACTAAACCTACACCTATTCCTAAATCCATTCACCTACCCTAAACCTAGACCCAAACACGAAAACCAAACCCGAAACCCGATCCCGAACCCAAAAATTTAAACCTATGCCCTAAACCTAATCCTAAACTCATGTCACCTAAACTAAACCTACACCTATTCCTAAATCCATTCACCTACCCTAAACCTAAACCCAAACACGAAAACCAAACCCGAAACCCGATCCCCAACCCAAAAATCTAAACCTATCCCCGAAACCTAATCCTAAACTCATGTCACCTAAACTAAACCTACACCTATTCCTAAATCCATTCACCTACCCTAAACCTAGACCCAAACACGAAAACCAAACCCGAAACCCGATCCCCAACCCAAAAATCTAAACCTATCCCCGAAACCTAGTCCTAAACTCAAATCACCTAAACTAAACCTACACCTATTCCTAAATCCATTCACCTACCCTAAACTTAGACCCAAACACGAAAACCAAACACGAAACCCGATCCCGAACCCAAAAATCTAAACCTATGCCCTAAACCTAATCCTAAACTCATGTCACCTAAACTAAACCTACACCTATTCCTAAATCCATTCACCTAGCCTAAACCTAGACCCAAACACGAAAACCAAACCCGAAACTCGATCCCGAACCCGAAAATCTCAACTTATGCCCTAAACCTAATCCTAAACTCATGTCACCTAAACTAAACCTACACTTATTCCTAAATCCATTCACCTAGCCTAAACCTAGACCCAAACTTGAAAACCAAACCCGAAATCCGATCCCGAACCCGAAAATCTCAACTTATGCCCTAAACCTAATCCTAAACTCATGTCACCTAAACTAAACCTACACCTATTCCTAAATCCATTCACCTACCCTAAACCTAGACCCAAACACGAAAACCAAACCCGAAACCCGATCCCGAACCCAAAAATCTAAACCTATGCTCTAAACCTAATCCTAAACTCATGTCACCTAAACTAAACCTACACCTATTCCTAAATCCATTCACCTAGCCTAAACCTAGACCCAAACACGAAAACCAAACCCGAAACCCGATCCCCAACCCAAAAATCAAAACCTATCCCCGAAACCTAATCCTAAACTCAAATCACCTAAACTAAACCTACACCTATTCCTAAATCCATTCACCTAGCCTAAACCTAGACCCAAACACGAAAACCAAACCCGAAACCCGATCCCCAACCCAAAAATCTAAACCTATGCCCTAAACCTAATCCTAAACTCATGTCACCTAAACTAAACCTACACCTATTCCTAAATCCATTCACCTACCCTAAACCTAAACCCAAACATGAAAACCAAACCCGAAACTCGATCCCGAACCCGAAAATCTCAACTTATGCCCTAAACCTAATCCTAAACTCATGTCACCTAAACTAAACCTACACCTATTCCTAAATCCATTCACCTACCCTAAACCTAGACCCAAACACGAAAACCAAACCCGAAACCCGATCCCGAACCCAAAAATCTAAACCTATCCCCGAAACCTAGTCCTAAACTCAAAGCACCTAAACTAAACCTACACCTATTCCTAAATCCATTCACCTAGCCTAAACCTAGACCCAAACACGAAAACCAAACCTGAAACCCGATCCTCAACCCAAAAATCTAAACCTATCCCCGAAACCTAATCCTAAACTCAAATCACCTAAACTAAACTTATACCTATTCCTAAATCCATTCACCTAGCCTAAACCTAGACCCAAACACGAAAACCAAACCCGAAACCCAATCCCGAACCCAAAAATCTAAACCTATCCCCGAAACTTAATCCTAAACTAAACCTACACCTATTCCTAAATCCATTCACCTAGCCTAAACCTAGACCCAAACACGAAAACCAAACCCGAAACCCGATCCCGCACCCAAAAATCTAAACCTATGCCCTAAACCTAATCCTAAACTCATGTCACCTAAACTAAACCTACATCTATTCCTAAATCCATTCACCTACCCTAAACCTAGACCCAAACACGAAAACCAAACCCGAAACTCGATCCCGAACCCGAGAATCTCAACTTATGCCCTAAACCTAATCCTAAACTCATGTACCTAAACTAAACCTACACCTATTCCTAAATCCATTCACCTACCCTAAACCTAGACCCAAACCCGAAAACCAAACCCGAAACCCGATTCCGAACCCGAAAATGTCAACCTATGACTAAACCTAATCCTAAACTCAAATCACCTAAACTAAACCTGACTCTAATCTTTGCATTGTAAATATGGATAAGAGTTGGATGCAAGCAAAGAATCAGTTTGGCCTAGAGTATAAAGAAGGTGTTAAGGAGTTCATGAAATTTGCGAGATATCGGGCAGATTCAGGTAATAGAATTAGGTGTCCATGCCGAAAATGCAAGAACATGATTCACAAGACATTGGACAA
Organism: Liriodendron chinense; assembly: GCA_003013855.2. Taxonomy (NCBI): domain Eukaryota; kingdom Viridiplantae; phylum Streptophyta; class Magnoliopsida; order Magnoliales; family Magnoliaceae; genus Liriodendron; species Liriodendron chinense. Next base: position 1,834,486 of record ML058590.1, read on the forward strand.
AGTGGAAGATGATTTGTTCATAGTTGGGATTGACCAGGGTTACACTTGGTGGATTCATCATGGTGAAGACTTCCACCAAAGAGTTGAGGCCACTGAAGTCCTTGCTGACCCAATTGTGCGTAATGACGAGGATGAAGATGTTGACGATATGCAAGATATCATTGGGGATGTGCTAAGGGGAACAATTGCGGATACTAATTTTGTAGCGACAAGTACTAGCCAGGATATTCCTCCTATGGGTGATGCCGAATCAGAAAAGTTTAGTAGGTTGTGAGAGATGCGCAACGTCCACTCTATCCGGGGTGTCGGAACTTCTCCAAGTTGAATTTCCTTACAAGGTTACTTCATTTAAAGACAATAAATCGTTGGAGTAACAAATCGTTCGACATGTTACTTGGCTTGTTGAAAGAAGTATTACCTGAAGGTGAGACATTGCCTAAGTCTCATTACGAGGCAAAATCGTTAATGCGAGACTTGGGCCTTGGTTACATCCTCATACATGCATGTATAAATGATTGTGTATTGTATTGGAAAGAACATGAAAATGTTGAGGAGTGTCCACAATGTGGAGAGTCTAGGTGGAAATATGACGAAGCTAAGCATAAGAAAATTCCACAAAAGGTGTTAAGGTTCTTTCCATTGAAACCCAGATTACAAAGATTATTTACGTCGAGCAAGACGGCTGAAGATATGAGGTGGCATAAGGAGAAACGCGTTCATAATGATAATACATTGAGGCATCCCGCTGACTCTGAAGCCTGGCAACATTTTGATAAGCAATATGACTGGTTTACAGAGGATTCTCGCAATGTTCGGCTAGGTCTTGCAAGTGATGGTTTTAATCCATTTGGTAATATGAGTAGCTCGTACAGTATGTGGCCAGTGATACTTATGCCCTACAATTTACCTCCTTGGTTATGTATGAAGGAATCATTTTTTATGATGTCGTTGCTTACTCCTGGACTCAAGTCACCGGGGAATGACATTGATGTGTATCTCCGACCGTTAGTAGATGAGTTAAACGAGTTGTGGAGTCAAGGTGTTCAGACGTATGACACTTTTGCAGAACAGACGTTTCGATTGCATGCAGCGGTCTTGCGGACAATAAATGACTTCCCTGCATATGGGAATTTGTCTGGGTGGAGCACGAAGGGAAAGTTGGCTTGTCCTACATGTAGTACTGAGACTTGTTCATTGTCATTGAAGCATGGTAAGAAAACGTGTTATATGGGCCATCGTCGCTTCCTTCTGAGGGATCATAGTTGGCGCAGGAAGACGGTAATCTTTGATGGCAAACAAGATCATAGGCCACCACCGAAAGAACTATCTGCAGAAGATGTGTTACAACAGCTGAGTAACATTGAAGAAGTTAGATTTGGTAAGGCACCGCACTTAAAGAAGAGAAAACGTACAGTATTAGAGTACAACTGGAGGAAGAAGAGCATTTTTTTGAGTTGCCTTATTAGAGTCATCTGAAATTATGACACAACTTGGATGTCATGCATATTGAGAAGAATATATGTGACAATGTCTTTGGAACATTGATGAACATAGAGAAGAAAACAAAAGACAGTTTTAAGGCTCGATTGGATCTACAAGCAATGGGTTTAAGGAAAGAGTTGCACTTGCAACCACATGAAAATTCATATACTATACCAGCAGCCTGCTACACATTGACAAAACTAGAGAAAAAAACGTGTATATGAATGGTTGAACAAGGTGAAATTTTCCGATGGGTATGCATCGAATATCTCTCGGCGCGTAAACATTACGGACTGTATGGTAACAGGAATGAAAAGTCATGACTGTCACGTCCTTCTGCAACGTCTACTACCGGTTGCGATTCATGGATTCCTTAACAAGGATGTCAGTGCTACGCTGATTGAGTTGGGGATATTCTTTAAGGATTTGTGTTCGAAATCTTTGAATGTAGAGGTTATTAAACGACTGGAGAAGGATATTGTCGTAATCCTTTGCAAACTTGAAAGAATATTTTCACCTGCGTTTTTTGATGTCATGGTACACTTAGCGATTCACTTACCGCACGAAGCGAAGCTTGCAGGCCCAGTACAATATCGTTGGATGTATCCGATCGAAAGGTGATAGAACAATGATCATAAATTTTTATTCATTCCATAAACTACGTATATCCATGTTTTCATGTCATTTACATATTGATTTTGTGTACAGATACCTTCACACATTAAAACAATATGTGAGGAATAAGGCACGTCCAGAGGGATCCATTGCTGAGGCGTACATTGATAATGAGTGCCTGACATTTTGCTCCATGTATCTTCGTGGCATAGAGACTAGATTCAACCGAGAAGATCGGAATGCCGATGCAGGGCAGGAGAATGAACAAGGACTCATATCTGTATTCGCACATAACGTTCGTCTTTTAGGATCACCGACGTTTCAGGATATGGACCCTCGGGATCAAGCGAAGGCGCGGTGGTATGTGTTGCATAACTGTGAAGTAATAGAGTCGTACTTGGAGTAAGTCTTCGCACATAATTATTGTATATCTACAGACAGTTTTAATCTCAAAATTTCTTGCTTACAACGTACCAATTGTGTATAGCGAACACATCGAGGAGATGAAGTCCCAATACCCTACAAATTATGATCGAATGCATCAGGCTTTGTTTCCAGAATGGTTTACAAAACGTGTAAGATTAATTTACCTTCTATCTCACCACACTTACAATATTGTTGTATTGCACAATATTTACACGTAATTTTAAATGCCTAAACGTACATTTATATTCTGTACGTGATGATAGATGAAGATGTTGCGCGCTAGCAACTCTGCGGATGCGTCTGATGCGCTCTACTCACTGGCGTGTGGCCTTGATAGACGTGTATGTAGATATACAGGTTGTATTGTAAACGGGATTCGGTTCCACACTGAGGAGCGTGAGAAATATAGGACCACACAAAATAGTGGTGTGGTTGTGAAGGGAACACATGAGGAGGTCGAAATTGATTTTTATGGCGTTTTGACGGATATTATTGAGCTGAGTTATTGTATGAGAAAGCGGGTGTACTTATTTAAATGCGATTGGTGGGACATTGGAAATAAAAAGTTGGGAATACAGACTGATAATTACTTCACGAGCGTAAATTTATCTCGGAAGTGGTTTAAAGATGACCCATTTATCATAGCCGGCCAAGCCGAACAAGTATTCTACCTCGCTGACACCAAGTTAGGCGGCTCTTGGCACGTGGTGCAGAAAATAAAGCCCAGGAACATATTTGACGTTCCCGAAGTAGACGTTGAAGATAACGATGAAGGGAGTAATAGAACGTCGTCATTTGAACAAGCATACCAAGAAGACATGCCATCTTGGGATAGAGGGATGATCCAAATGTTGATATTGATGTGGTGCAATTGAATAGAGATGATGTGCCACCTGATCATGTTGATGCCTCAATCATAAATGACATTGTTAGAGATGATAGCGCTTTCATCGATGACAACGTTGCAGACGATGAAGAGAAAATTCTGATCAGCGATAGTGATGGTGAAGAAGAAAGAGTCCTAAGCGATAATGATTCAAACGACGATTATTAAATGTATACAAGATTTACATGTAATTTTCAATTCGAATAATTTGATTATTACATGTATATATGTTTTACAAGTCATGATTTTTTTCCTGAATTGACTTGTTTATAATCTACATTTACAGTTAAGTCACCTTCTGATCATGTCCTCCACAAACTGGAGCGTAGCGGAAGCACGCAGCATACTTCATCAGCTGTTGCGGATGGACTTTCCGGCCCTATATTCTTCTGGTAGGGCCAGAGAGATACCCGGTCTGGTCGAGAAATGTAGGGAGGAAGACGATGACTCAGATGAAAGATTATACAATCTCAAAGAAATTCCGGACCTGATTGAGGAATATAAGCGCAGAAAACTTCGTATGGAAGATGTGACATTATCACTTACACATCTGAATGGAGTCCCGAGAGATCAGATTTCTCCTATTGTGACTGGCATGTTGGCTGTAACAATGTCGAGTGCTTCATACAGCATCGAATATACATCTACAGCGTACGATAACTTACGCAGGGAGTATTTCGGATAGTTGATCCGAAGTTGATTTGTATTACAATGAGATATATGTATTTAATATAGAATGACAATGTGTAATGGATTTTTCAACTTTTATATTCTGTTTACGGTTTTATTATATTCTGCTTGCATTATAGTGTAATGGTCTAATCATATTTTTATCATCTCTCTAAGCATAAGCACAAATTCACTCTACAATGATGTTCATAAACTTGCATTGACATTGTTTAAATTTATAAGTTTGTATTTCAGATATATTCAGTCATGGCACCAGGTGGGAGATCAGGTCGTTCGCGCACTGGATCTACCCCTTCCACCCGTGATGCGACGCAAATAGCATCGACGTCGCACGGTGCATCACAGTCATCTGATCCTTCAGTTCAGCATACACCGGGCACTGCATGTAAGTCTAGACATTTATTTAGTGATTTTTGTTTAAATTGTTACTTACATATATCTTTTCGCAGCAGCATCTTCTACCAGCCGACGAGGACGTGGACCCACGCGTGGGTTAGTTTTAGAGCGACTTACGCGTGAGGGTAGGGTGGCGGTAGAGTTCCCACAGGACTGCCTTAGACCTGTTGGGGACAGTGCCAGATTATTTACGTCTGAGGTCGGTGTCCTATGCCGATCTCTGATCCCCGCCACTACCCCCCGTTGGACTGACGTGACAGATGATGTGCGACAGCTCATCCGTTAGCGCCTTCAGGTAAAGTTTAGTAAATTGAAATTTTCTTTTGTGAAAGTTCATTTACGGTTAAGTCCTATTGTTAATAAGTTTATTGCCTTAATTTATTATTTACGAAACTGCAGGATAAATTTGAATTCGATTTGAATGTTCCCTACATTTCTCATGCCGTCGACGACATGATTAGAGAGCGGTTCAAAGAGTACCGCGGAGAGTTGCACTAGCGGTACAAGCGGTGCAGGACACACGATGAGGCCATACTGTCCGCACCGCCACACGTTACTACAGACGACTGGCGGATACTCTGCGAGAGATTTTCGTCGGAGGCTTTTCAGGTAATATTTACATGTACGATATTTTACGGTAACAATTAAATTCGTAATTAATTTCGCAATTAATAGAAATGTATTTTGTATAATGTGTTCAGAAGAGGAGTAGAATAAATTTTGCGAACAGGGAAAAGTTACAAGTGAACCACGTAGCTGGTTCTAAGTCATTTGTACGACATCGTTACGACATGGTAAGAAATTATTGATGATTATTAAGTTAATATATTATTTTGATTGGCATTTATTATATATAAGTATTTTTTCCTTTCGATTGCGCAGCGAGATTCCGTCACCGGCCAGGAGCCTGGACCAGTAAACCTCTACAGAGGGACTCACTGTCGGCAGGCGACGGGATCTTGGGTTCATCCTAGAGCCAGTGAGCATTGGGTAAAAATCTTTACTTTGTAAAATTTAATTGCGCATTCATTGATAATAATGTCATTCATGTCATTTTTTATGAAATTTCATATCTTTTCATTACAGGCGGCGATGGACACCATACGCAGTCAGCCCACTCCCGATGGTAGTCAGCGGAGTGAGCCAGAAATCCTGAGCGAGGTGCTTGGCACCCGTTCTGGATATGTGCGTGGGCTTGGCCATGGTGCCAAGCTCATGGCACAAACTAGAGCTGGCTCCAGCCGATCCGTAGCTGGTGAGAGCGCTCAACGCCGAGCTGATATCGCAGAGAGAGAGAGGTTCAGCAGCTACGGGTCGTCGTCGATGAGATTCGAGAGCAGCTGGAGAGGCAGAGAGAGGAGCAGAGGCGTAGGGAGGAGGAGGAGAAGAGGCGACAGGAAGAGCAGGAGAGGAGGATCGAGGAGTTGCGGCAGGAGAGACAGGAGCATGAGCGACGGATGCAGGAGATGTTTCAGGCTCTCGCTGCACGCCTTGGCGCCGATGCCCGGCCACCTCCGCCTTCATCTTCCTGATTATTTTTTTTACTATACGACTTTTAACTTATATGTATTTGTGTGTTGATGAATATTGTTTGTTTGTGGATGTGGAATGGATTATTTGTGTATGGATGGTGTAGTTTCTGTTTATTTGTATGTATGTAGATGTGAATAGGAGAAAAATGTATAGGTTTCTTTACAGGTGTATATCAGGAATTTTCCTGAATTTTGAAAACAAATGAAACCGGGACAGGGAAAACTTTTACCGACGAAATAATTCGTGGGTAAAAAGATGAAACAATTTTTTACCGACGAATTTTTTCGTCGGTAATAAAATTTGAAAAACCTTTACCGACGAAATATTTCGTCGGTATAAGTTTTACAGTTTTTATTACCGACGAACAATTCGTCGGTAAAAAATTATTTCATCTTTTTACCCACGAATTATTTCGTCGGTACAAGTTTTTTCACCGACGTATCATTTTTATTTCCGACAAAATTCATATATTTTGCCGACGAATGTTTTCGTCGGTAATGGTTTTATTATTACCTACGAAAAATGATTTCGTCCGTAAAAACCTTTATCGACGGCCTTTCTGCGACGATGTTAGCCGCGAAAAATTTCGTCGGGAAAAAGATTTCCCGACGAAATTTTACTGATTCCCGACAAAATCATTCGTCGGTAAAAAGGAAATTTCTTGTAGTGTATATACCTTAATCATTAGGGTTTTAGTTAGTTTGCATAGCCAAAATCAATGGTTTAAATCGAGTTTGCATATGCATTGCAAATTGGCCACGTATGTGTTTTTCCTACTAAGAAAGACATTCTAATTCTCGTCAAGGAATATTTTGTATGGTTTATTTATTGTGCCAAGTGATATGGATGATTTAGATTGAGTCAGAAAAATTTATATGGATCACGGTGCAGTATGAGCGGTAACATGGGACAAATAGTTACTTTGAAAAACTGACTTTTTACTAGAGTGTCAGTTTGGGCCGATTTTCGCACAGCAAGTAGAGCACATTAAATAACACCTACATGTCAAATTTCGTCAGATTCTGAAGTCCTTGGAAGACACTATTCAAGAAAATGACAATAGTGTCCTTTGAGTTTTTCTTGAATAGTGTCTTCCACGGACTTCAGAATCTGACGAAATTTGATGTGTACGTGTTATTTAATGTGTTTTACCTGTTGTGCGAAAATCAGCCCAAATTGACACTCTGGTAAAAAGTCAGTTTTTCAAAGTAACCATTTGTCCCACGTTACCGCTCATACTGCACCGTGGTCCATATATACTTTTCTGAATAAGTATCAACAAAGCAATCAATTATGATTTGGTTTACAAAGCAACCAATTATGAAAATCTTATACACTTAATGGCCTTTTAAATCACCATACTATGATTAATAAAAATAATTATTATAAGTACAAGTCCATTTATGGACAGAAAAAGGGCCCATCACCTATATCACTTAGGACATTAAAATAAGTCCTATATCACTTAGGGCATTAAATTAAGTTACAAAGTGACGTTAAAATCATAAGACATCATGATGTTAGGTCCATAAACAAAATATGTCATCTAAGTTATAAGACGTAGTCCAATGAGGTGTGTTCACAATAAAAAAAACACAGTCTTCTCATGAATAGTTTTTCATCTATGTTCACCACGTAAATCTTGTCTTAAATTGGGTCCTTAAATTAGGTAATCATGTTACACGTATGTAGATCAGATTATAAACATCATTAATTTATTCCTTAATGTAGATCGTTCAAAATTTCTATCATATGGGTAAATAATGCACATGAATTAATAATAAAGAAAGTTTGTACTAAAGCAATTCTAAATCATGCATGAGTAAAATTCAATCATATTAAGGTTCATAATAACATGTAAAAATATGCTAAATATATGAACTAAACATGATATAAGAAGTTTAACTTAAAATAATAGAATGAATGAACTATAACTATTTTATGAATCCTAATAGAACGCTTAAAGGGATGTTCTCACCTCTTAAGTCTGATCACCTTCACCTTATTCGATGTTTACACACTGGACCATGTTAGGATTTTATTTATGCCCAAACTAAGTCGTAGTTGATTTTAGTCGACTCGTACTCGAATAACTCGATCCTAACTCAATGAGCCAACGAATCAAGTAAGAAGAAGGATATCAATTAATCAACTTAACATTAGAAATTCATAATGATTACTCATTTTACTTAACATTTTTTTCTTAAACTCGACTCAGCCCACAATTATAACAAATCACCCGCTGAGTCAACTTAACTTGATTCATTTAACTCAACCCAACTCAGCTCTCAACTCTGTTCTAAACCAACTTTCTCCGAAAATTGTTAAGTTCTTAGTCTTTTAAACAAGAATTTCTAGCACTGCTGGACTAAAATCGACCTAAACTAGGCCTAACTCTCCCCCAACTCAGTGAGTTCTGCTGAGTTAACTCACCAGTGAGTCACTCTTGCTTTTTCCTTCTTTTCCTCTATTGATCTCTCTCTTGTTAGATTCTCTCTATTAGGGTTTTTAAAATCCAAATTATATAAGGATTTACCGCACAAAGCTTTTAACATTAGGCTTCAATGTATATTCAACACTGCCTTTGGGTGATTTTCTACTTTAAGACATTATGTTGATCGTGATGGTATGGGTCATGGTCAGTTGATGATTAAATAGACCCCATAAAGGGGGAGAGTCAGGCCTAGTGAGTTTTCTGTGAGAAAGTGGATGCTGATGGTGAATTCACACTTGAGGGATTTTCTTTTAAATGATTATGATCTATTAAATGTATCTCAAATGAATTGCTGCAAGTCTCGACGCAGAATATGGAGAGAAAACATTAGTGTGCACATGAGGTTTGTTCGGACTTTTTTTTTTAATTTCTTATGCACATGCGCGAAGATGTGTGGTTGGATGGGCGAGACAGTTCTAATGAATGGTCAGAATTAGTTACATATGATCCTCTTGGGTTATTTTCTGAATGAAGAATTCACCATCAAGGGAGAAGTCTTCAGACGTTGTCTTTTGTGCGAGGAAAATTGTTCAAGTCTTGGGTTTGGATACGCACGTTGTGCATGTGTTGTGCAAAGGTGTTGCTTTGCACGTGGGACAACTAAAGATTGGTTGATGATCGACTATAGTTCATGGCCTTTAGTGGTTCACCAACCAATGGTTTTGTTCGTAAAAAACTATTTTTAATTAATTGGATGGCTAGCATGGTTTCATTCGAAATTAAAAGTCTGATCATCTTAAATATCTAGATTTAACATCTATGACGTTTCTTTGGGGTGTTAGGATATACATACACAGATGGTTTTATGCATCAGCGGTTAGATCTTACTCTTATAGAGTGAGGGTGTACTATGTACATTATACGTGCGATTGTCATACCCTTTTTCTCAGAAACTAGAAATTACATAAGATTCTTCTTAGTGAATCCGGGATATCCAAGGATAGATCCAAGCATGCTCTGATGAAAGGATTAAACCGTTACATTTTTTTATGAATGTCTGTGGATCATCATGAGGGTCATTTTTTTATTTTTAGGTGGGTTATTTAACCAATAATATGTGAAATCCGATGGACGGTGGATCTTAGGAATTAGGTCATGAAATTGATAATGTATGGTTAAATTGATCTAATAGAGCACTGCCTAAAGTTTCATCGTGATTGGATTCTTAGAAATAAGTTTTTCAAGGTTCATCATCGATTCCACAATGATGTGATAGTCTGTTAATGTCAGATTTTGTAATGAGATCCTCCGGCTTTTCTCCTTCACTCCAGCAGGGATTTCCACCACCAGACCTGAAGCAAGACAGATAGCAACTAAGGGTGGCTGGGGACCAGCCGTTAGCCCTCCGATGCTTAAGTCAGGCCAAAGTAAGAAGAGAAGCCAAGCAAAACGGGATCAAGATTGAATGTTGTGTACGTACCTTTCTCTTAATGGAGTCGCCCCCTTATATAGATTTGAAGCAACCCAATTTGTTACGTAAGATATCGAAATCCCGATGATGTCGCGTATGATACTGAAATCTCGCTGATTTCGTGGGACAAGATCCTTATCCTTAGAGGCAATATCTAACCCAATAAACTCCTTCCGGCAATCACGTTTCTTGATAGCAATCCCCTGAGATTCGGAACCACCATAGAAGATAAGCCCAAAAACCGACCTATACAGGCTGCTGATCGGCATGGTAATAGTGCTGATTGCTCGTAGTTGGAGTCATAGCTACCGAAAAGGAAGGAGACGCCGAAAGGGTGAAGACCGCCGCGCTGGATGTAACTCTGCTTGGTGTCGCAGAGGGATTGAACAAGCCGCTCGACGGGAACCGGGTGCTGGAAGTATGAAGACCATCCGAACCAAAAGACTCAGGACTATTCTGATGTCGGGAGCTGCTTGTGTCAGGGATGCTCGCATTCGTGATGTGCGACCCCTTCTGACGAGCCCGAGTAGAGCTGCTCGCATCCGGAAGATGCGACCCCTTCTGATGAGCCCGAGCAGAGCTGATCGCATCCGGGAGATGCGACCTCTTCTAGTGAGCACGAGCCGAGCTGCTCGCATCCGGGGAATGCGACCTTTTCTAGTGAGCACGAGCCGAGCTGCTCGCATCCGGGGAATGCGACCCCTTACCGCGAACACGACCTGGACTCCTTGCATTCACATTGCCGCGATCCTTCACTTCTGTCAGACTATATTCGCCTACAACAGATGCCCCCCAAACCCTTGATATTGAGGAACTATGCCAAGGGTTTGCTAGTGTTGACAGCTGGGTGCTGGGAGACAATCGCGCATGATTCACTTAACGTGCTTCCGCATTTATGATGGCCAGCTTTCACGCAGCTTTTTCTGCCGCCAGAGATGAAGCGTTGGGCGCCACGTGTTTCCGTATTTAATACTAGCGTCCGTTCGTCTGGTGCGCCGGATGAGAAACTGCCGCGTGTCCAGCAAATCAAACGGAATGATTGCGTATAAATACCGGACTTAGAAGAAATTCTTTCATTTTCGAATTCTCTGCTGCGGCGCTCCCTGCTTTCTTCTTCTTCCTTTGCTTCTGGTGCGGAAAAAACCTCTTCACAGAGGTAGTTTTTCTCCAACTTTCTCCCTTCATCTCTGCTTCCTTCATCTTTCTTTCTTGCTTTCCTTCTTGTGATGGCGGGGTCCTCAGATGAAGAGATTGTTCCCTTGGGAGATCACACCCCTGATTCTTCCGAATCAAATAATGCCAGAGTACCGGCTGGTAGATATTCTGCCTCCGGGTATTCTTCCATCTTGACGGAGGAGAGGCTCTCTAGCCTTAGAGAGGCATACAGAGTGCCGGACTCTGTTATATTCAGATTGCCTGGGAGAGGGTAGACAGCCGATGCACCACCGCTTGGGTGTGTGGCAGTTTATGAATACTTTTTCAAAGTAGGCGTACGTCTCCCCCTCCACCCCTTCATTCGAAATTTCCTCCGTCTCTATAAGATTGCCCCGGGCCAACTTATAGTTAACGGCTGGCGGGTTCTTTTGAGTGCTTTCACCCTTTGGAAGCAGGCGGGTAACGAGGAGTTAACCGCTCAGGAATTTTTGAGGTTATTCCAGCTGAAGAAGGCGCCAGCTAGCGAGGGTTGGTACTACCTCTGCTTCTGGCACCGGAATAACTTCATTTTGGGGAACCCTTCTTCCAACTGCCTGGGATGGAGAAAGAAGTGGTTCTATGTCTCCGGAAACTGGGAGTCCGAAATGGGCTCTGACCCCAAAGGCCATAACGTTAATCGCCATTTTGGCGAAGGTGGGTCAAGTGCTCGTTTATTTGTCCGACAGAAACAATAACTTTACTACTTTGACGATTTGACGAACCTTCTTTTTTGCTCGCAGGAATCCCAATTGGTATGAAGCCCAATCTGCGAGGAGGGCTCAACTAGAAACTTGTCAAGGTCTACAAGCTCCCTACGGCCGCACGTCACGTCAACGCTGCTCTAGAGCCTCACTGTCTTCGTGCAGCGGGTTTAATCTCTCAAGACGAAATGGCGAACGTGGGAGATAAAAGAGGTGCACTGGGGGCACTTCCCCGTCTGAAGGGTGCAGCCTCGAAGAGGCAAAAGAAGACTGCGAGGGGTCCTTCTAATGCGCCCACTCCCGCAGAGGGGTTTGCTCGCGGTCCTCAATCGCGAGGGATCGGTTCGGGTGGGGTCGCTACGACTTCTCGTACGACTGCGACCCCTCCGGTTATCACGACCCCTCTATCTGCCGTGCCCCCTCCGGCTACTGCGACTCCACCGCCAGGTGCTCGCGGCCAGCCGGTGATCGAAGTCGCTGATAATTCGCCGAAAGGCGATCGGAGGGAGGGGGGCCTCCCTCCTAAGGATATAAGATGCGAGCTTACTGGTGCTCGCGAGTCTGCGACGCCCTCTATGGGTGCCGTGAGTGCTCGTGAGACGGGCTCTGGTGAGATGGTGGTGGCCCAACCTTCCGGGTCGGGGGTTTTTGTTATCCCCCCACACTTGCATCCTGTATGCAAGTTTATGTTTGATAACATTCCCCCCAACTCCTTCGGGAGTTTGCCTGAGCCAAGCCCAGAGGCTCTCTCTACAGATATTGGAGTGAGACTGGTTCAGGTAACACCCTTTTCTCTTTCTACCAATCTTTTCAGGATTTTATTAGATGACTAGCAATCTAATCCTTCTTTCTTTATTTGTTTCAGAGCCTAGATCTCACACTCCGCGTTAAACGGGATGTCGAAGCAGCCCGCCGCAGCGTGGAGGATGTGGAGAAGAAGAAGAAGACCATGGAAGCCGAGGTCCAAGGGAGGGACCGTTTGGTGAAGGCTTTGGAGGTTCAGATCTCCAAGCTGGACGAAGAGAAGAAAATTCTCCTTGTCAAGATCCAATCCCTGACTGAGCGCTTTCAGTCAGTGGACCTCGAACTCGCAAAGCTTCAAGAAATCCATACCAAGAGCGAGAAGGAGAAGGAGATCTTCCGCCAGGACAAGATCCAGCTTGAGGGATGGCTCAAGGATGCGCGGACCAAACTCGAGGAGACCCAGAAGAAGCTCGAGGAGGCCCAGAAGGAGCTCAAGGAAGCCCAGCAGCAACTTCACCAGTTGAAGGATGACTCCATCCACTGGGAAGAGGAGCGAGTGGCCCTCGTTCAAATGATATCTGATGAGGGTCCTCGCGCAGTTCAGGAGTTCCGAACTTCTCCACTTTACGATGAGGAGCGGTACGATGCGTATATCGCTGGTCGCGATTTCGCGGTCAGAGTTATGCAGATGATCGCTCCAACTTTTAACGTTGAGGAGTTCGACAGGGTGGCATTCGAGGTTGCAGCTAAGGAACGGGCTGCCGCTGAGAACGAAGCCACTGAGGCAACAGATGCCACTCCTGCTCCTGAGGCTGGTCCTGAAGCTGAGAGCCGCGAGCCTGCGCAAGATGAGGATGACCAACCTTGACCTCGACAGCTTCCTACATCATGTTTTTTTTTTTTTGAAGAAATTTGTAATTGTCTCGACCTTTTGGTCTTTATGAATGAATATCCGCTTCTGTAATGTATTCTCCTTTTCTTTCATTTTTTGCTTTATGTTGATCTCAAATGGATTCATCAGAGATGTGACCCTTTAATTCGAGCACGAGCTGCGCTGCTCGCATTAGGGGGTATGACCACAATTCGAGCGCGAGCTGTGGTGCTCGCAATTAAGGTGTACGACTACGATTCGAGCCCGAGCTGCGGTGCTCGCGATTAGAGCACGAGCTGCGGTGCTCGCATTCCGGAGTGCGATCCCTCCTCTCACCAGTCGTGAGCAACTAACTCATGAAAAAATGAATTAGACTCAATCTGGGGGTCGTATGACCGTGTCCGCGTTGAGATAGACTGATCTATCGATTGATATTTTGAGTCTACCAAGGGCAGAAGGTTGGTCAAGAGATGGTATACATTCTCTTCGGGGCTGTTCAGGTCCACGTAAATGGAGAAGCAACCAACTAGTAACGATTTCAGTCCTACCAAAGGTAGGCAATTGGCCAAGAGGATGTGTAAGCACTCTCTTCAGGGCTATTCAGGTCCATATAAATGAAGTAGCGGCCAAAAGATATCTTTCACTTTATTCATAAAACGTTGTAGCAAACTACATCGAATCTAGGGGTAGTATCGTAGCAAATGCTCCGCGTGCCAAGGGCGACGTACAGGCTTCCCTTGCATGTCTTCAAGATAATAAGTACCGGGTCGCACAACCCTAATAACCCGATACGGGCCTTCCCAATTCGGATCCAATGAACGAGCAGGAACTCCAAGATTTTGCCTTAGGACCAAATCTCCGAACTGGAAGGATCTAGGCCAAACCTTCGCATTTCGATAACGAGCAATACGTTGTTGATATGCTGCCACTCGTACTTGGGAAGCATTTCTTCACTCTTCCAAGAGATCGAAATGAAGTCGGAGGTTTTCCTGATTGCTCGCGGGATCATACTGGCCGATCCGATATGAGGGCACTTGAATTTCCACTGGTACTACTGCGTCAACACCAAATGCTAAGGAGAAAGGAGTTTCACCTGTTGATGTGCAAGCCGTGGTTCTATAGGCCCATAATACCTCTGGCAGAAGTTCTGGCCACACCCCTTTACATTCACCTAGCTTGGTCTTTAAATGATGCTTTATGATCTTATTCACTGCCTCGACCTGCCCATTCGCCTGAGGATGATATGGAGAAGTGCGGAGATTACGTATCTTCCATTTGTCGTAAAATTCATCAAAGGCTGCGTTGTCGAACTGCGTTCCGTTATCGGTAATTATAGTATGAGGAAGTCCGAAACGACATATGATATTTCTCCATATAAACTTAGTAGTTTGTTTTTCAGTAATCTTGGCTAATGGTTCTGCCTCGGCCCATTTGGTGAAATAATCAACCGCCACGATCGCGAACCTATTCTGTCCCTTTCCCATAGGTAAGGGCCCAATGATATCGATCCCCCACTGAGCAAAAGGCCAAGGGCTATCAACTGGGGTCATCCGCTCAGACGGTACACGAGGTATAGGTAGGTATCGTTGACACTTGTCGCATTTTTTAGAAAATTCGATGGCGTCTGCTTTCATAGTAGGCTAATAATATCCTTGCCTCATCGCTTTATATGCTAGGGATTGCCCCCTGGGATGGTTACCACATGCCCCCTGGTGTACTTCATCTAGAACATGAAGTGCTTCTTCTGGATGAAGACACCTTAAATAAGGCAAGGAGAAGCTTTTTCGCAACAATATTCCATCTTGTAAGGTGTACCTGGCAGCTCGAAGCCGAATTTGTCTGGCAGCTTTCTTGTCTTCTGGTAGGTATCCATCTCTGAGATAAAGGATGATAGGATCCATCCAGCATGGAGATGATTGTACCGATATAACTTGCTCGAGAGTCACTTGGTCGATACTCAAGTTCTGACGGTGCTCGATGGGGATCGAATGTGATAACTCCGATTCCGGTGCAGAAGCGAGTTTTGCCAAGGAATCGGCAAGTTGGTTCTGCTCGCGAGGGATATGAATTATTTTATAAGTATTTAGTTTGGCGAGCAGGATGAGGACACGAGACTTGTATAAGGCCATTCTTTCTTCTTTGGCTTCGAATTCACCAAGAACTTGATTGACAATGAGCTGGGAGTCGCTATGAATTATCAAATTCTGGACTGCGAGGACAATGGCCAGTTCGAGGCCAACAATCAGGGCCTCATATTCTGCTTCATTATTGGAGACGCGTGATTCGAAACGCAGAGCATATTGAAAATGTGACCCGTCGGGAGCCACTAAAATCAGGCCCGCTCCACTGCCAGTGGCCCGCGACGACCCGTCCACGAAGAGCGACTAAGGAGGCTGGTCGCTGGTCATGACATTATCTTCAGAAGAATATGTAAATTCGGCGATGAAGTCAGCCACGGCTTGGCCCTTGACTGCGGTCCTAGGACAGAATGAGATATCATGCTCACTGATCTCAACCGCCCATTTAGTTAAGCGCCCGGAAGCCTCAGGTTTTTGAAGGACTTGTCGTAGTGGATGATTTGTTGGTACTAAAATAGCATGGGCTTGAAAGTATGGTCGCAGTTTTCGAGCCGCCGTGACTAAGGCTAGGGCCAGTTTCTCCATATCAGAATACCTAGTTTCTGCATCGACCATTGCTCGACTGATATAATAAACGGGCCTTTGCACCCCGGAATCTTCTCTTATTAAAGCGGCGCTAACGGCCGTGGAAGACACAGATAAATAAAGAATGAGTTGCTCATGTAGTTTAGATAAAATGGGGGGAGCGCTCATGTATTGCTTCAGTTGTGAAAAAGCTTCTTCACACTGAGGTGTCCACTTCCAATCAGACTTGGCCGTTGCACGAAGGAGTTTGAAGAAGGGCAAGCACTTGTCAGATGCTCGCGAGATGAACCTGTTCAATGATGCGATGCGACCAGCCAGATGCTGGACGTCCT
Source organism: Liriodendron chinense (assembly GCA_003013855.2). NCBI lineage: Eukaryota > Viridiplantae > Streptophyta > Magnoliopsida > Magnoliales > Magnoliaceae > Liriodendron > Liriodendron chinense. Next base: position 1,850,924 of record ML058590.1, read on the forward strand.
TCAGAGTAACGGGGGATTTCATCTCTATCAATGCTTTAATCTTTTCGGGATTCGCCTCAATTCCACGCTGGCCAACCATGAACCCAAGAAATTTCCCTGCAGACACTCCAAACACGCATTTTTCTAGGTTTAATTTCATTTGATACTTCCTCATCAGATCAAAGGCTTCTCGAAGATCAGAAATGTGGTTATCTTCAACGATGCTTTTCACGAGCATATCGTCAACATACACTTCCATATTCCTACCGATTTGAGCAGCGAATATTTTGTTGACAAGACGTTGATAAGTGGCCCCTGCATTTTTAAGACCGAACGGCATTACCTGGTAGCAATATAGTCCTCGATCTGTTATGAAGGCAGTATGCTGGTTATCAGGTGGATGCATCATAATCTGGTTGTAACCAGAATAAGCATCCATAAAGCTGAGGAGAGCATGTCCAGCTGTTGAGTCGACCAACTGGTCGATCCGCGGTGTCGGAAAGCTATCTTTGGGACATGCTTTATTCAAGTCTGAATAGTCGACGCACATCCTCCATTTGCCATTAGCTTTCCGGACGAGAACTACGTTTGCGACCCACTCTGGGTAGTCAACTTCCTTTATGAAATTAGCCGCGAGCAGCTTCTCAACTTCAGTTTTGATTGCCATTTGTCTTTCTGCAGTAAAGGCACGTCGACCCTGATGTACGGGTTTATGCTTCGGGTCAATGTTGAGACGATGTGCGATGACATTGGGATCGATGCCTGGCATATCTTTATGAGACCAAGCAAACACATCCTTGTATTCAGTGAGGAAACGGGTCAAATCTTCACGATGGACACTGGTCAAAGAGGACCCGATGTACACGATCTTAGATGGGTCGTCTTCGGTCAGGTGGATCGCCACTGTTTCCTCCCCCGGAGTTCCCGACTTCAGAGCATTTTCTCTCGGATCCAACGAGGTGGTTGAGGGAACGTCGGGTGATCCTTAAGCTATTTCCATGACGGGCGTCGCTTGAGCCTTCTTTCAATCTTGGAGGGCTATCTGGTAACAGGACCGTCCCTCCTGCTGACTTCCTCGCACGACCCCGATGCCATTTGGGGTAGGAAATTTAACACATAGATATGAAGGGTGCAAGGCCGCTCCAACCTTAGTTAGAGACGGCCGCCCCAAAATGGCGTTATATGCTGATTTTCGATCCACGACGAGGAAGTTTACGAAGACGGTGGTCTTCGCTGGACTCTCTCCAAAAGTGACTGGGAGATCGATACTTCCTTCAGGTGTTACTACCTCTCCTCCAAAGCCGACAAGGGGGGTCGATACTGGCTTGAGGAGGCTTCTGGCAAGTGCCATCTTGTCGAAAGCCTCCAAATACAGAATATCGGCTGAGCTACCTGTATCCACCATAATTCGATGAGTTAGATAATTTGATACCTTCAATGTGACTACGATGGAATCTTCATGAGGGAAGTGAATTCCCGCTGCATCTTCGAGGGTGAAAGAAATTGGAGGATGGCTCGCTTTTGATGAGTTGGACGTTTGTTCCAGCCAATAGATCTGCTGGGGTTCTTTGGACGCCTTTCGAGCGTATGCTTTTCTTGAAGCTTGAGAGTCGCCCCCGCAAGCTGGTCCCCCGACGATAGTGCGAATTTCTCCCGTGGGCTCAGCGTCCTCTTGGTCGGTTTGATGATGAGGCAGTTCCTTTTGGCGAGATGAGGTCTTCGCCCTTTCTGGTGATCGATTTTTACGAGCAACATAATCCTGGAGATGGCCTTTTCGAATAAGGGCTTCGATATGGTCTCGTAGAGAGATGTAGTCCTGGGTCCTATGCCCGTGATCTTTGTGAAAGTAACAGAACTTGCTCTTGTCCCTCTTCTCGGGATCGGATTTGATCTTTGCAGGCCACTTCACATATGGCTTGTGTTTAATCTCCATTAGAACCTCTTCAGGAGACTGATTAAGAGGAGTGTAATTATGATATTTACCAGAGTAAGGCTTCCTGGGAGAACGATCGCGCTGGTCACGACGGTATTTCTTATCTGTAGAAGAGGTTACTTCTGGCTTGCGTTTCTTACTCTGTACTCCATGGCGTGTCAATGCGACTTCTTCTGCATTGATATATTTCTGAGCTTTGGCTTGGAACTCTGCCATAGTTTTCGACGGGCTTTTATCTAAGGCAAACCTGAATTTCTCGCTCGTTATTCCGGCAATGAGGGCTGTAAGACCCTTTTCTTCAGTGTAACCCTCAGTTTGAACGGCTTCGACAGTGAACCGTACTGTGAACTCCTTTATTGTCTCCCCATGCTGCTGTTTCAGATTCATCAGATGGGAAGCTGGCTTCTTAATGCGAATACTTCCCATGAATTGAGAAAGGAATATCTCCGATAATTGGGAAAAGGAACTGATGGAACGGGGCTTTAACCCCCGGAACCACGTACGAGCTGCATCCTTCAATGTTAGGGGAAAAGCCCTACACATGATTTCTGAACCATGTCCCTCCAACTCCATGAGGGACCTGTATGTTTCCAGATGTTCCAGAGGGTCGCCAATGCCTGTGTACGGAGCGATAACAGGCCCTCGATACTTTTTGGGTAACGGGGCTTCCATGACCTCGCTGGTGAAGGGAGATTCAGATTGATGTATCGCCGCCATGACGGCAGATGGCCGATTTGCCTGGTATCGCTGTTCCATGACATCAAAACGATCTTGGATTCTTTTGAGATCTCCTTCCCATGGTAGGGTATAGCTAGATGTTTCGGTGGTGGAGCCTTGCGGTTGAGGTTGTCGAGACGAACTGGAATGTATAGAATGTGGAGACGGCACAGGGGGATGGCCGCCAAGTGGTGGGACCTGTGGTTCGTCCATAGAATGTCTGGAAGCTACCGGTATGGGTTGCGGTGGTAACCCTTCGGAGGGTTGTCTTTGCGGTTCAGGGAAGTGCTGATCAAGCCGATTTGACAGCGCCTGAACTCCGGCGTTTAGAGTTAGGAGAGTGTTTCCGAGGAAACGTAGGACATCATCTTGATTTCCAGAGGCCTCCAATAATGGGTTCGTTGATGGCATATTCGGGGCTCCTTGAGGGATATTCGTCGGAGCAGGTGGGAGGGCAGGTACGGATTCCATCTCATCAAGCGGAGGTGGTGCCTGCCTTGAAGTTGAAGGATGAACAGCCTTTTTAGGAGGCATCGCCGAAGGATTTTGATCGGTGGTTAGCACGATTGATTTTGACGATCAAGTCGTTCCCACAGACGGCGCCAAACTGTTAATGTCAGATTTTGTAATGAGATCCTCCGGCTTTTCTCCTTCACTCCAGCAGGGATTTCCACCACCAGACCTGAAGCAAGACAGATAGCAACTAAGGGTGGCTGGGGACCAGCCGTTAGCCCTCCGATGCTTAAGTCAGGCCAAAGTAAGAAGAGAAGCCAAGCAAAACGGGACCAAGATTGAATGTTGTGTACATACCTTTCTCTTAATGGAGTCGTCCCCTTATATAGATCTGAAGCAACCCAATTTGTTACGTAAGATATCGAAATCCCGATGATGTCGCGTATGATACTGAAATCTCGCTGATTTCGTGGGACAAGATCCTTATCCTTAGAGGCAATATCTAACCCAATAAACTCCTTCCGGCAATCACGTTTCTTGATAGCAATCCCCTGAGATTCGGAACCACCATAGAAGATAAGCCCAAAAATCGACCTATACAGGCTGCTGATCGGCATGATAATAGTGCTGATTGCTCGTAGTTGGAGTCATAGCTACCGAAAAGGAAGGAGACGCCAAAAGGGTGAAGACCGCCGCGCTGGATGTAACTCTGCTTGGTGTCGCAGAGGGATTGAACAAGCCGCTCGATGGGAACCGGGTGCTGGAAGTATGAAGACCATCCGAACCAAAAGACTCAGGACTATTCTGATGTCGGGAGCTGCTTGTGTCAGGGATGCTCGCATTCGTGATGTGCGACCCCTTCTGACGAGCCCGAGTAGAGCTGCTCGCATCCGGAAGATGCGACCCCTTCTGATGAGCCCGAGCAGAGCTGATCGCATCCGGGAGATGCGACCTCTTCTAGTGAGCACGAGCCGAGCTGCTCGCATCCGGGGAATGCGACCTTTTCTAGTGAGCACGAGCCGAGCTGCTCGCATCCGGGGAATGCGACCCCTTACCGCGAACACGACCTAGACTCCTTGCATTCACATTGCCGCGATCCTTCACTTCTGTCAGACTATATTCGCTTACAACATAGTCTATATTGAAAATCAACAGTCGGATAACTTGACCTAGGGATGAAAATTACTCCTAGTGGTTACATTCAGGTTAAAATGTGGATGGACGATTAATCTTATGATCAAAGGATTGGATTGTGGTATGTTTTAGTAAGGGTGTACGTTGTCAATTGTATACTCAACTACCATATCTATTAAGTTATAGTATTTGTATGATTCTTCCCGAATCGTTCTTACATACATATATATTGAATTAAATTTTTGTGGTAACACCCGAGGAGCCTTGCCTCGTTGGTAGATTCTGCGGAGTTTCAACAGGGGGTCTTGGTTTCGAAACCCATCAGTGGTGAAAATCCACGCTACTAACAGCACCAGTGGGTGCATTGCATGATTGACTGGGTGGGTGTGTTGCGCGATTGACTGGGTGGGTGCGTTGCATGACTGACAAAAAAAAAACACCTGAGGACTTCCAATATCGGAGTATTGAGAAGTTCAGGGTGTTGCACCATGGATGATTAATCCTTAGACCATATCAAGATTAGATCAACATCAGTTGTTTGAATTCACAAACATGAAATCTAGATCAAATAATGATATAGCTTTGATACCACTTTGTTGTAACCTGATACCACTTTAATGCAACTATGATATCACTTTGATGCAACTCTGATACCACTTTGATGTAGCCCGATGTGGCCGCAATGGACTGATAGAGCTGAAAATTTCTATAATTACAAGTTACCGATGAATTGGATAAGTTACCGATGGACCGAAAATCACTCGACCGATATGGGTTAAAATCACTCACAATCAAAGTGGAATTACTCAACTTTCTCTTTCGTGGGAAATTTGTAGTAAATAATATGCTTTTTATAACTCAATAAGGGATTCATTTCTCATTGTCAATGGGTCATTATATAGACCAATTATAAACAACTCTCATAAGTGCATTAATAACAACCATAGGTTCCCAGTGCATGTTACATCTTTCTAAGATAAAATCTAAGTTTTTTAGCCATGCAAAAAACCTATTCCAATACATAAATTTAAAATTCTTCTTTTTTTATACATATAATATGATCCTAAAACTATGCATCATGAATGCACTTGGGTTAGGAATAATGAGCTAGATTTTCTAGCTTGGGCTCAACTCATGAGTCGGGAATTGGGCATTTATCATTCTCCCATTCTTTTAAAAAACGCATCATCAAGTTTGAAGTGTGATGCCTTTTAAAATTGTCTTCTTCTTAGTAGTTGATGATGTAGCGTGACAACTCATCATGGTTTGTCTTTCTTAAATGTCCAATTCAATGTAGGCCATTTTTTATACATCGTTTAATCAAATATACAACTTTGTCCTTGTAGAAAAAAAATTTATCAACTTCTTCATTTGCATCATATGAACTTCACTTTGAAGATTAATTGAGGATGAGATGACGGTGACTTCTTTATCTTGAAAAATCTTCACACCAAACTTCCTCACCTTCCAAAGCGATCGTATTACCATTTTATGTCTTATCAACGTTACAATTTTCATTAAAAGTTTCATGTCCAAATATTTCTTCAACATTCATTTTATATGCAATACTAAAATTAACCCCTTCATTAAAGATAGGTTGCTTACTCCAATCAATAAAAATTTTTACCATTGAAGAAAGATAATGAGAATTCTACCTCTTCATTATGAAATTCAAAGATGTGCAAATGCTAACCCAAATTAAATTATTCCATTATGAATCGAACTTGCTCTGGTACCACCTCGATGTAGCCCAATGTAGTCACAATGGAATGCAATTGATAGCTTAAATACACTAACTTCAAATAGTGTATCTTCTTGAATACAATTCTGATTGTGGTGGTTCAAAAGCCAAAATGAACCTTGATGTGTGTAGTTTCAAAAAAATATTAATAGAAAATAAAACCCAAACTCAAATAAGGCTGATTTTAGGATGTTTTGAAACTGTTTAAAAAATTATTTGTTTCAGATAATTGGTGCTTTAAAAATTTTAATGTATTTTTTTAGAATTTGGAATGGAATGAAATTTTTTGGGATGAAAGTAAATTTGATATTGAATTATTAGAAAAATTATAAAAATAATTCATTGATTAGAGTATAAAAAAGTGGCAAGCAATGTGCTTATCAGAATTAGAAATTTCTGCAAGCATAAATTGTCGATGAACTGAAAATTACTCGACAGGTATGGGTTGGAATCACTCACAACTGAAGAGGAATCACTCAACTCTTTCTCTTGCTGAAGATTTGCAAGAAAAAATACAAATTTTTTATAACTTAAAGATTGGATCCCCTTTTTCATTACAAACTCGGTCCTTATAAAGACCAATTACACCAACCCCTCTTAACTATGTTTAAGAATAACCATGAGTCCCAATACATACAATAAATTTCTAAAAAAAAAATACAACTTTAAAATTCATAAAAAAAAGACCTTCTGAAGGCATGCATGAATTTTAAAGTTTATTTCATTTCCTATGCATACCACATGGTTCCAAAGCCATACATTATCAAGGCATTTAAAGCTTGGGATGGAAATCATGGGTTGAATATCGAGGCTTGGGCTTAGTTCATAGTTGGGTTTTCCTCTTGAATTGAGCCTGCATCATTCTCCCCTTTGAAAAAACTCGTCCTCCAATTTATAGTCTACATTTTGAATACATGGTGGATTTAATCCAATTTTCTCATTGTAGATTGCATGGTGATGCCATGATCGATAGATATGAGCCATTTATCTGATGGAAGAAGCACATGACAGATCTGGGTTGCCCATATTTTGGACCATAGTGGTACAACAAATAAATCTAAATTATTTCCATGATAGGTGTCAAGCTAGCATGATCTAAACATTCAATGTTTAGGCTTTTAGACAGTAAAGTGGCCTACTATGAGGCAACTTTACATGTAGGGAAAGTTAATATCAGGGCTTTTAAAGTTCAAATGAAACCTCACATTAGGGAAAGCCAACTTTAGAACTTTTAAAGTCCAAATAAGAGTCCATGTAAGACTGATTTCTATGACGAAAAATGGGATTTAAGTGTATAAATCAAAGAGACTCTTTACTCTTTCCAACCAAGCTCAAAACATATGGGGTTACCCATCTATTTGACACATTTGAGTGACAATTTGGGAGAACGTGAGTCAAGGGCATCGGCATGTGTATGGAGAAGTGATGTAGGACGAGGATTAAGCACTTTCCTATCACACATGGATTGGAGAAGACTCAAAGAACAATAAACAAAATTTTGTAATTTTAATCGATCAAACGATTGAGTCGATCGATAAAAAAATTTGTTTGAAAATCTAAAGAGTTCATTAGATGAAATTTTGTAATTTGGATCGATCGAAAATCTCACCAAAATTCAAGTTTGGTCTCTGGACACTTTTGGGTGTCTTTGATCGATCGATAGAATGATCGATTGGTCAGACTGACTGGTTTGTGCGAACTTGCGCATTTTTCTATTTTCTTTCTTTTTTTATTAGGCCTCTTAAGTTTCATTTTTAAGATTTTATTTAGAGTATTTAAACTCTCCTAAACACATTTTAGGAGGATAACATTTCATATTATTCAATAAAATTCTGACTTTTGTCATTTCTTCTCTCGTGGATTCAAGAAAGCTCTTGTGGATTCCAAATAGCCTTATGGATTCAAGGTAGTTATCTTTAGAGGAATATGGTAATCGACCTCATCACGTCATTCCCTACGTTAAGTGGTATCAGAGCAAGGACTTTCCCTTAGATCGATGGCAACTAATGAAGGTTTGGACAACAACCCCATTGACGGCGCTCTGAGGGATCATCCTCTCATAGTGGCAACTTTTGATATGCCGATGGCCCTATAAGGGCTACAAGCTACCCTCAACCACATTGCAGAGGCACTAATATCACCCATGTTCAGGGTGATAATCAACCTCTACTGATTGCTGGACCACATAATCACGTCGTTCACAAATCGCTACCATCAGTGAATTGCAAGGCCATGCCTGACGGCGCTAGCTCAAGTGACGTAGAAGTTAAGACATGATACTCCATCAGCTCATACGTGGAGATGATCGAGGACAGTGAGTAAATCAAGATTTCAAGATTAAGGCCGACCTCACGAGTTTCAATGGCCAATTGTGTATTGAAGTTTCCTTAATTGGTCGGCGAAAGTTGAACGTTTCTTCGACTACATGGAAGTATCGGAAGAGAAGAAAGTGAGACTTGTCACCTACAAGCTTAAGGGTGGTGCTTCAGAATGGTGGGATCGATTATAACTTGTGTGAACTCGACAGATGAAGTCACCTGTCCGTTCATGGCAGCGGATGAAGTGTCTACTACGCACACGATTCCTCTTCGGTGACTATGATTAGGTATTGTTTCAACAATACCAAAATTGTCGGCAAGGGAGTCGGCCGATGTAAAAATCGGCCGAAGAGTTCCATCGTTTGGCAGTGCGGAATGATTTGACGAAAATTGAATCGCAGCAAGTCACTCGTTTCATCGGCGGGTTGCGAATGTTGATTCAGGATTGGTATCCCGTCTAGACAATGGATGAAGCAATTAAATTGGCTACCAGGGCAGTAACTCAGCTTGAGAGGTCCAATGTTCGGGCCTTTCCTTCGAATAGGATAGACATGGCTGGTCCTTCACAGGACGCCTCAAAAGCCAAGGTAAAAGACCCTATTGGGGAACGTCCTCAACCCCCTAAGGTCATGAATCAAGAGTCAAGAAGCGGCCCATCGAGCCCCCAAAGAGCAGCGAAGACTACTCCAGGCCCGAACAGGATTCTGAATCCCTATCTAGGCCTAACCATTTCTACCGATTTGGCCAATCAGGTCACTTGTCCAATGCGTGTCCTCAACGGCTAGTAGTTAATCAAGTCATCATTATTGGAGTTGTTGAAGATGCAAAGAATGATCTTGAGGTTGAGTCAACTCTAAAAGTTGAGGTGAGTCAATCACTTTTACTTTCATTTGAGTTTTGATTAAAGTCACTTTATACTATTTAATATTAAAATCTTAATTAAAATGTAGGGAAAATACTTTTCTCCTAAATACCACTACTAGATCCATTCAAGATGAGTTTTCCATTATCTTGTTATGTGCTTCCCTAATTTCATACTTATGATATAATTCCTGTCAAAAATTAATATACACATGTTGAGCATTTTTTTTATTATCAATTATTGATATTTGAAGATAAATTAATGTGATTTTTACAGGCCATAGATTAATCTTGTTTAAAGATTTATATATTTAAATTTAGTGTTGCTTAGAAAATGAATGAATTTATTTTACTTCTAGATTGATCATCGTTGTTGAAATTTGGAGATTAGAATCGTTTTTACGTGATTTAGGATGTCAATTGAAAATTTGAATGCGAAATAATATTTAACGTATTTTAGAGGTTGGCTTGTTTGCCATTTGGAGTTCTATAGTGAAATTTACCTTGTGATATCCTTGATTAGATTTGGTACCCATGTAGCTTTTATTGGGAAGATTTTGTTTATTGGTGCAACGCTCCAGAATTTTAGAAATTATTTAAATATTTTTGAAAACTTTATTTTATTTTATTTTAATTAAATATCATACACTTATCTTATTTTGAAAGCAACGGACCATCCGTAGGAGATTCGATAGGGAACCCTTTACAAAAGTTGCTTAAAATGATCCCATAAACGTCATAAAAAGATCAGATTTTGAAAATCTCACAGTTTTCAGATAATTACGAAAATGCCATTAGTCAAACTTAAGGGAAATTGTCATTTTAAGTATCATGGTTTTTTACGATCACTTTCATGAAAATTTTCATATATGAGCTTTTGGGTATATTTTAGCAGTACACGTCGAATTTCAGCCCTCCGATCATCCTACAAATACCATAATCAGAAATCGGACCATAAGTGGCCCACCTTAACTCAAATCCGTCTTAAAATTCATGGCAGCGGTTAAAATTGTGTGACCGACCTATCTGATGGAGGAAATGGTCTAAATCCACAAGAGTGGACCCCACCTATTGAGCTGTGCGTGAACCAGGTTTCGTACACGTTTAAAAAAAAAGATCCTCTCCTTCTTCTCCGCGCACGCTATTACAGCGTGCATCGCTGCTGACCGGGCAGTCCTCGTCGTCCATCAATGTGGACCCCATATGTTAAATCCAAGCCGTACATCCGTCTTCCCTTCCTTATACACTTCTTCCTGTCAAGTATTTCTCCCAACGGACAATCTCCTTACCCACTCCAAACCCTTGTTTTAAGCCGAACAAGATCAAGATCCGTAAGATCCGAGCCTCCATCTTGCATGGACAGCCCAGAATCTCTTTAAATCTATCGTATGGACCCCACCTACCATCTCAACGACTCACTTGCGTAGGAAATCTCCCGAAAGACCTAGTTTCCTTCTCCAACTCTAAAACCCATCCGGTACGTCCCTGTATCTAGCACTTACCTAATAGCCTATGTAACACTTCCATGCGACGCACACACCTCTCCCCACAGGAATCTGAATGAGAGAGAGAGAGAGAGAGAGAGAGACGTTTAAGAGAGAACGATTTGGGAGAGAGGGAGAGGGAGAGAGAGAGAGAGAGAGAGAGAGAGAGAGAGAGAGAGAGAACGATTTGGGAGAGAGGGAGAGAGAGAGAGAGAGAGAGAGAGTGTGTAGAGAGAGAGGACCTCATGTACATTGATTGTTGTTGCTATGTCAGATGATGATCCAGGGAAAAAGAAAGAGAAAGAGAAGAAGGGAGGAAGAAGAAGAAGAAGAAAGAGAAAGTGAAGGAAGAAGGAGAAGAGAGGAAGGAAGAAAGAGAGAGAAAGAAGAAGAGGGCGAGTTCATCTGGGTTGACTCGACCGAGCCCGAGTTGTGCCGCCGTTAAGAGAGGTAAGGGTCATCTACCTACGATTTTGTTTCCTACCTTAAGCCTAGGTATAGATCTAACTCTAATTGATTTTAATAATGAAACATATCGATCTACACCTTAAACTCACCCTTTTTCGTTAAACAACATAGGATAGAATCTAAAGAAGATATCGCGGCTCTAATTGCTTCTCAAACCATCCAAACTCAAAGATGAGGATTTTTTCTAAGCTTAGTTATAATAATATCACTTTGTTTGTCGATACCATGCCTAGAAACTAAAGTTTTGTTGTGTGATTTCTTGAACCTGTGCTTATTGAAATCTCTTTGTGTGGTTATGATTTGTATGATATTCCTTGATGTGTACTTTGAATTTTGATGTATGTGAACCATGATTTATGTGTTTAGAGAAGGAACCATGTGATGTATATACTTATTATGGAGAGTATACTTAATTTATGTTTGTTATATGCTCATGATGAACATGATGATTGATGTGTTGTATGATTCAGGATTTTTGTATATGGATGTTACATTAATGAACACCCCTTGACCCCGTACTGATGTAATTGTTTGATGTAAAGAGATGAAGCCCGTACGAGGCCTTGTTACGTTGGCATTACCATGTATGTATTATTGGTTATATATGCCATGATGTTGAGTTGGCACTACCGTGTGCATTATTGGATACATGCCAAGGAATCCTTATTGATATCTTACCTGTGATGGATCCATTGAAGAATGGAATTGATGAAAGTGAGAAGTTTCATGAGCCAGGGTTGGTAGTATGAGACACTAAGCCTGAGCTGTCGACCTATATATGCTGGGTGATGAGCCCCCATAGTAACCTTGAACTTCCTTAAGATGATTAGGGGAAGGAGTGATCATTAGTCTTTAACATTATTAAATTGGCTGGATGTTAAACTACTTAACTAAAGGTGGAACTAATCATGCATTCACTGGACCTGACTTGGTAGGTCAGCCCTGTGGGCGCTACGGCGCTAGATTCTGGTGGGGGGATGGGTAGCCATCACCTCCATTGGCTGGGTTTGTTGACATGAAGTTGTGGAATTACCCGCTTCATCGTGGACTCTGATGACTAGTGGCCAGTGAGAAGAGTTGGAATAAGTCCCGTCTCATTTAGTCAGGGTGCCTTGGCCAGAGCATGCATATCATTCATTACATTAAATAAGATTTTCTCATGTATGTTTTGGTTGGGTATGATTATGTTTGGATATTATTGTGCTAATCTTAGGGGGTAACCCTCACTGAGTTGATTACAAGCAACTCACTCCCTCCTGGGATGGTGTTATAAAACACCACTAGCTTGTTGCAGGTGATGATCCATTAGATGAACCCGACTTATAGGTTGAAGAGTTTGAAGCTTCATGGCGGTCAAAGACGGATGATGAAGCCGAAGCGGCTTGAAGATGGATTATGTTTATTATCTTAGTAAAGTAGATTTATTTTCATGTAACTTGTAATGAGCCTACCATGGAAACTAAAAGGTGAAATATTATGCAATTTGTATTATTTAAGAACATTATGTGGATAACGTAAAGTAAAAAAACTTCAAATGAGAAACTTGAATTCCGTCATTATGTTATGAATGCCATGAATATGTGAAATAAAAATGAATGTGTAGAAATATATCCTTAACACATTCCAGTTCACACCCGGAAACTCGGTCCATTGTGTTGTCCACGAGAGCTGAAATTTCGGGGCGTTACAATTGGTGTCCATAAATAGTCTTATTGCCCAAGTGTCTTTGCTTGGGAAGAATTTTTTTTTTTTTTTTTAAATTGACTACAAACTTAAGATAGTAAGGTATACTTGTAGAATGGATGGATATTAGTGTAGAGATTTCTGGTTAGTATGATATAAAACTTTATATGTTTGACATCTCATGGGCCGGGGATGGTATTATGGGATGCTATGCCCGAGCCGTCGGCCTATGGTAGGTTGTACGCGCCTCCCATAGTGACCGTGAGTTAATTATTTATTTGTAAATCGAACTAATAAAGGCTAGCTAATCATACATACATGGTATTTGCGGGTAATATTGGCGATGAGCCACATTATTGTCAGTTTGATGTGCATTGCATTACGAGTAACATTGGTGATGAGCCATGTTACTGTCGGTTTAGAATTCGACAGCTAGATGTGCATCCCCAGGCTGAAGAACATGTGCATGCATTAATTCATGCATTGAAACGAGACTAAAGATAGCATTCTGTACTTAACTGTTAACATGCCTGATAATCTTGGAGGGTTTTTACTTCGCTATGATAGCATTTTGATGCTGTCGAATCACATCAATTGGTGCAAGTGGCTTAAGATGGGAGTTGGATGGACTTTGCAACTTAGAGTTAGTTGCATGTAGTGATATTTATGTTGTATTTCATTTACTTAGTTTAATTTTTGAGACATTTGATTTGTATAAGCTCTATGGGCTCCACTTGAATACTCATATATATATATATATATATATATATATATATATATATATATATATATATATATATATATATATATATATATATTTGAACATTCCTTACACTTGATCTTCTTTTTGTTCCACTGTAATACTATGTTTAAAAAAAATTATAGTGTGATTTGAGCTATCATAGAATGTTTACACCTAGATTTTCAGAATACGGGCTCAACACCCGAGTAATAAAAATCGGGGCATTACAAGTTTGTAAGCATAATATTTGAACAACTTGAGAAAAATCTGAACAATTGAAGAAAAGTAATATATTGGAATAAGATGAAGAGGAAATTTCTTATGAGCAGCCAACCCTGAAGCTTTATTTATGTCTAGATCATCCTTATTTGCTTACATAACATAGTGATACATCGAAACAAGACGAAGAGGAAATTTCTTATGAGTAGCTAACCCTGAAGCTTCACTCATGTCTAGATCCCCCTTATTTGATTACAAAACATAGTGATATATTAGAACAAGATGAAGAGGAAATTTCTTATGAGCATCCAACCCTGAAGCTTCACTCATGTCTAAATCCTCCTATTTACTTACAGAACATAGCTACTATAACTAGTAGGATAACCTCAGGTTGTAAGTAGAATGACTGAACAACTTAAGAAAAGTGATATGTTGGAATAAGATGAAGAGGGATTTTCTTATGAAGAGACACCCCTACAATTTCACCCATGTCTATATCCTTAGTCGCATCCCCAGGAAACTCCCAATCAAAAAAATATAAAAGATTGGCAAGAGCAAGCTCCATAGTATGGTTGGTAAATGAAATTCCAGGGCAAATCCTTCTACCTGCCCCGAAAGGAATAAAATGAAAATCATTTCCTTTGAAGTCAATTGGGTTGTTGGCAAATCTCTCTGGGAGAAACTCATTAGCATTTTCCCATGATCTAGGGTCCCTACCAATGGCAAATGCATTAACCCAGACCGTTGTTTTTGGAGGGATAACATAGCCTTGTAGCATAACACTTGACGTGGATTCGTGTGGCATTAATAGGGGTGCAGGAGGGTGAAGTCGCAAAGTCTCCTTAATTACGTATTTCAAGTAGTCCATCTGAAGAAGGTCCTTCTCTTCCACTTTCATTTTTCTCCCAACCACGCTTCTTATCTCTGCTTGAACTTTCACCATCGCATTGGGACTCTTAATAAGCTCAGTCATGGCCCATTCTAAGGTGTTTGACGTCGTTCCAGTCGCTGCAGCATACATGTCCTAAGGATAAAAATTTGGAAAAAAGGAAGCATATGAGTAATCGAGTCAATCAATTATCCAAAAACTCATTTCCTACCTTTTCAATATATGTATTGTCAGTGTTTGAATTAAATGGAAAGATTACATATCTTACCCCTTGTTAAGACTTATATAGAAAAGCCTAAACAATCCAAATATGGTAGAGCCATCACTCCACCTTACACTTCTTATGATAAGGGAAGTCCACACTTACAACTTAAGGTTTCCACATGTGTGAAGTCTCTAACTCCCACTCATGCACCCCTTCCCTCCTTTTCTTTCTCTTGAGACTCGTGCACCACTTCCCTCTTTTTTCTCTTGTGTGAGTGGTGCACCAGTGGGACTCGATAACGTAGGGGAGGACGTGGTGAGGACAATTACCGTCTTCCTTACGGGATAACTACCTTGAATCCACACATGGCTTCTGGGACTCCTTAACTGGACTTCCTCGAATCCACGAGGGAAATCTCAAATCCACGAGAGAAAATTGGTAAAAATTAGAATTATTATTGAATAATAATGCGAATTCATATTAAAAACGAATTTAGCAATCTTATATAACCCTAAACAAACCCTAATTCATACTTACTAAAAATAATAAGTTTCCTAAAATAGAAAGTGACTAAAAATAATAAAATCCTAATTAAAGACTACTAGTAAGTAGGCTCTTTCTAAAACTCATTCCTCAACAAAAATTGAAACTCCTAAATAAACAAAAAAACTTTAAAAAGAAGGAAACACAATAAAAATCGAACATACTAAAAATAATAGGTTTTCCTAAAATTTCATTTTTCTGTTGTAACTGCACATTTTCTAGCGAAATAGACAGATATGATCCACTTTGGTGAGTTGGTTCACCTCGAAATGAAATTTCAATAGGAATCCATATGTTGTGCGTCCCATAACTCCTCCCGGATTAAAAGTTATAGCCGATTTACGGTCTACCTTCTTTTGGCCCATCTCATAACAAAAGTGTCAATTTTTGTCGACTTTTCCTTTATCTTTTTTTTTTGTCCATGTGTGATAGAAAGATGCTTGATCCACACCCTTCATCAGGGGTTCTTGTTTTACATCAGTTAAGGACTTCACATGTATGGAAACTTAATCTGTAAGTGTGCACTTATCATGTTCAGTGTGAATTATCAATCAAGATTGTCCACAATAGTATAGCCCAAAAATTCACAACCTCATACTTGACCAGTGCTCAACTGAGCTTAGGTTGACTCCAAGAATTAATTGTGGCTTCTCTTGATTTCACTTGTTGTTTAATAATTAACAAAGCTATTATACGTAGTTATAAATAGTTAAATTATTTGCAAATCATGAGAGCATGGGGTAGGGAAGCAGTTATTAAGTGCAGGCCCCAATTTGTTGAGATAAATTTAGCTTCATTCACTCATCACGTGGGCTAATAAAAAGTAACAGAGGTAGATAAATATCAAAATATATGCCCCCTGTTGATAAAATGGGGCTAATTTTTACATATGGTACTAATCATCTTGGTCAGGCCAACCGATTATGAAAATTAGATATAACATGCACATGACATGTTGGAAGTTGTCTGTTGGGTGGATGGTAGCTTACATGTACTTAGATACACACATAAGTATATTTTATGTATGTAGCAAAGTTTCTTGTTTGTAGTAAATATGGATCTTCAATGCACAACCGAGTTTGTACATCCGAGGTCTGTGGTTGGTTTATCCAAGATACTAATCTAACAACCTTATCATCAATGGACCATTCCCCCAATATCCAAAGTTAAAAGATCTTGGTCATCCAATCATTGGTCTTTTCTTCATTGATTATGCCATGTAGATGCATATCCTCCAGTTGGAATTGCGCACTACAACTTATTACCCAGCTCGCAAAACACACATTCTCCATTGGATATGTAAAATCCAATCCGTCCATTGGGTTCTCTCTTTGTCGTTAGGCCCATGGCAAAAGAATCAACCACATCCCCAACTCAAGTCCATGATACCAAGGGAAACGAGTGAACTATAGTGTGTATCACTTTTCATCAAACATGTTAATCAAGTGTACTCACCATAATGACGATAAGATACCAAGATTAGCCTGATCCAACTAGGGGTGCACACAGTTCGGTCTGATCCATTTTTGGGGTGAAACCAGAACTGAACCGTTCCCAACCGTTCCAGGAAATTCAGAACCGAAACTGAACCGTTAGCACCCTAGAACTATACCGGAACCGGACTGTAAAAACCGGTTCGGTTCCACGGTTTTGCAATCTTTATAATCCAACCCAATTGCATTGGATTCATTAATGCAATGCAATGTGTTTGTTAGATCTACACCGCCCATCCTCATTGTTTGGTAATGTTTAGGCAGGCCATATTAAAAAAAATGGATAAATCTAAATTTTAAGTGGACTACTCGACATGAAATAGTGAGGGTTGAACACCCAGAGTTCGGTTCCAGGTTAACTAACCGGTCCTTTGATTTTTGAAACCGGAATCGGTGCGCTTTAGAACCAGACCGAACCGAACCAAACTAACCGGTTCGGTCCGGTAAACCGGTTCTACTGGTTCCATGTGCACGCCTAGATCCAACACTTAGGCCAACCACATCAAATGAACTTAAGACTTTTTGGGAGCAATTTTACATTGTTCCCATTGGTGTGGCCCATCTAATCCTTTGATCAATCTGATCTTTTGAATTTGCAGTGAACATAAGTGTTATCACTAGAAGGACCATTGGAAATGGTTAGGGTTGACCATTGGAAGAGATTTTTCAGGCACTTTTGTCCATGATATGGTCATCTAATCAATGACTTGGATAAACCACCATGTCCCCGGATGTAGAATCTCGATGCACAATAGAGAAGTTACCTGTTTTTGAGATGCACATGTATATATCCAGGAAACTGTCCCGAAAGCACATGTGACTCGTTGTAAGTGCAAGATGTGATCACAAACGTGCGCACGCACACACACATGTAGAGAGAGAGAGAGAGAGAGAGAGAGAGAGAGAGAGAGAGGACTACCGAGATAATGGCTTTGATGTTATCTTTGGAGATACGGAAGCCGATCGTGGAATCCTTTTGAACTTGGAGCAATATATCCACAAAGTCTTTGTGTTCATCGTTTATATCTCCAGTCTTGTCAAGGCGATGGTCCTCGATCACTTGATCAAAGAACTCATCCAAGCCTTGAAAATTCCTCTTTATTTTTGCATCCAAGCCACTAACAACATCCAACCATCCAAACAATGGGAAAAGATCCCTCATACTGAATGCTCCTAGGAGAATTGGCAAATCCTTAGCCAGGTCGGCAAACGTATTCCTTCCATTATTATCTGCTTGTATGTATTTCTTCCCCATAGCAACCCTTGTTACAATGCTGCTCGTTAGAGCGAGAAACATTTTGGCGATATCAATAGTTGAGATCGAACATGAAGCCATAACCTCCTTGATCATACTCGCAATTTCCTCTTCCCTAACAAATGCAAATGACTGCACTCTCTTAGCACTTAGAAGCTCCGTGACGCAGATTTTCTTCACTTGCCTCCAGTACTCACCGTAGACTGCAAAGCCAATGTCAGTGCGATTGTAGAGAAGTTCGTTTGCTACATTGGAAAATGGTCGGCTTGCAAAAGCAAGATCATGGGTTTTCAAGACCTCTTGAGCCATCTCAGCTGTTGAAACAACGAGAGTGGGGATGCTGCCCAAGTGGAGAAGCATTAACGGACCATATTTTTTAGAGAAGTCTTGGAGAGAGCGGTGTGGTAGGGAACCCAGCTGGTGGAGGTTTCCGATAACAGGAAGTTTGAATGGAGAAGGTGGGTTATTACGTTGAGCTCTAATATTGTATCCAAACAGGATTAGAAGAAGAATAGGGAAGAAGAGAAGAGATTCCAAGACAGCCATTGAATGTTGTTGCCAGAACCTGATAACCATGTCTCCTTATATAGAGTGGAGGACCATAAGTGAAAAGGTTTATATTGGGGGAAAGGTATTAGCAATGGCGTGAAATGCGGCAAAAAAATTCGCACATCAACAGCCTCTTTCAATAAAACAAATAAAAATAAACGAGTACCACGCCACATTGGGATTTCCCGCCCCTGTTGAAAATGCGAGTCAACAAGAACCGAGGAATCATTCAATGCGCCGATAACTCCTTTCGGTGCGCGGATTTCCTGCGAAAGACTTTCACAGGAAGTTCCTGCACTGGGAACCAAGGTGGGGGCTATAGTGATTTTTTTTTATAAATCCACCTTGTCCATCCATTTTGGGAGCTCATTTTAGGACATGAAAACAAAAAATAAACCGGATCCAAGACTCAAGTGGGCCTCACTAAAGGAAAAGGTGGGTAGGTAAATTACTACCGTTGAAACCTCCCTGGGTCCACAGTGATGTTTATATGACATCTATACGGTTCATAACATTACTACTACTGGGATGAACTGGAAACACAAATATTATCCTGATTCGAAACTTCTGTGGCTCCACAAATATTTCAATTGTGGACATTCAATCCTCACGTTTTCGGCCCACTTGAGTTTCATTTTTGTTCTCATGTCCTAAAATGAGCTCCCAAAATGGATGGACGGTGGATTTCAAAAAAAAAAAATCACTTCCTGCGCAAGGCTTTCGCAGGAAATCGGCGCCCACTCCTTTCCTTCCGGTCATCTGCCATCGGATTGTTTGTCAGGAAATTGGATCGTACTGAGTAAACTCAGTTGGACCCACTGTAAATGCATGTAGTTAATCTACACCGTCCATCATTTAATGGGTTGAAACCAAAATTGAAGCATATCCAAAATTCAGGTGGACCATACCACAAGAAATGGTAGGTATAATGATTTCCACCGCTGAAACCTTTCTAGGGCCCTTAGTGATGTTTATTTGTCATCCACCCTGTTCATAAGATCACACAGGCATAAGGCATTGATGAAGGGAAAAAACAAATATCAGCTTAATCCTAAAGTTCCGTGGCCTTCAAGAATTTTTCAACCGTACATATTCAATTCACGTTGCTGCATGTGGTTATGCTTTTTTTTTTTTAATTTTAATTATCGGTTTAAATGGATGTACGGAAGGCCTGAAATAAATAAATCACGATGGACCGGCAGAGTTTAGCGTACTGAGTTACTCAGTAAGCAATCAGATGGAACACGTTACAAAAGTTAACATCATAGAGATATTCGACTAGAAAGGCAGGAGATCATGGACAAGTAATTAATCAGGCTGCGTCACAAAAAAGCCAGGCCTCAACAACCATTTTATGGGAGCGGATTAGCGGTTACCCGCGCAACAGCTTATTAGGTGTTACACTAACCGTGTGGGGCCAACATTCATGAATGTATTACATATCTATGCCGCCAATCCGTTTCTTCAGCTCATTTAAGGACGATATCCCAAAATTTAAGTAGATCCAAATCTCGGGTGGACCACACAACTGGAAAAGTGGTGAATGACCATTAAAAGTTTTTTCTAGGCCACGAAAGTTTTGGATCAAGCTGATCTTTGTATTTTCCCTTCATCCACTTCTGTTTGACCTTATCAACGTGTTGGGTGACAAATAAACATTATGGGTCTGCTTAATGGTAAGCATTCAATCATCATTGTTTCTTGTGGTGTGGTCCACCTGAGAATTTGGATGTGTTTAATGTTTGGGACCTCATCCTAAAATGGACTGGAAAAACAAATGGACCGAGTAGATATACAACGTATCATCAAAGTGGGCCACGCGATATGGGTCCCCAGAAATAAGTAATTAATGCTTGACAAGATAGCCACACCTACAACCCAAAATAGAGAGTAATATAATAGAGTGGCAGGCCATCCCTTACAAAACATGCCAATTTTCTCATTCTTGAATAGATTGCCTACCACGTAACACAACTTTAATCTTTGAAACTTCTCTACGTCCCTCCACGATTTATGTGCTAGATCCACACCGTCTATCAATTTTTTCAAATCATTTTAGAGCATGAGCCAAAAAATGAGGCACAACCAAAACTTGAGTGGACCACACAACTAAAAATAGTGAAGATTAATTGAACCAACTACCGTTGAAACCTTCCTAGTGCCAACCGTGAGGTTAACTTACCATCTAACCTTTTCATAAGGTCACACAAACCTAGATGAAGGGAAAACACAAATATCAGCTTTATCGGTGCCTTTTGTGGTCCCAAGACGATGACAGAAGTTTTCAATGGTAGGCGTCCAATTTCTTCTTTTTCATGTGATGGGTCCACTTGAGCTTTAGATCTGCCTCGGTTATGGGATCATATCTTTCAATGATCTGATAAAATGGACGGACGGTGTGGATCAAAGAAATACATCATAGTGGGGCCACATAAATTACACACCTCAAAAATTTCTCTTGCTCAGCTGTGTAGTGCAACACATTCCAAGAGAGACAAAAACTGAAAGTGTTCACATGTGGAACTTATGTGGGCCCCATTATGATGTATGTGTCAGATCCACACAGTCCATCCATTTTTCCATATCATTTTAGGCATGAAACTAAACAAGATGCAAATTCAAGCCTCAAGTGGGCCACACTATCGAAAATGGTGGGAATTGGACGCCACAATTGAAAACTTCTTGAGGGCCACATAAGGCTCTGATTATGCTAATGTTTGGTTATTTCCCTTCGTCCAGGTCTGTGTGGCCTTATGAAGAGGTTTGATGGAAAATAAACTTCACAATGGACCCTAGGAAGGTTTTGATAGTATTAGTTCAATCTTCGATGCTTTTTGTCTCTAGAATGATATGGAAAAATTCATGAACGGTGTGGTTCTAACACATAAATCATGGTGGGCCTAGAGAAGTTTCATACATTAAAAGTTGTGTTCTGTAGTACTCAATCTACTAAAAAGAGAAAGTTGGTGTGTTCTATGAGCTTGTGTCATCGACAATGACTAGGACCAATGAGAAGGGACACCATAGGAGTTCCTTATTGTTCGCAACCTCAAGTGTAAGGTTGCAATGTAGTAATAATCGACCATGAGACCGGATCATCCTCAGGGATTAGAGATTAAACCAAATTCCAACTCTTCTAATGACTTGGGAATAGAAAAGTTCAGAAATTCAGAATTTTAGAACTAAAGTACCGTTTGGTAAACTGAAAAATGAAGTCTGAAAATTAATTTAAGTACTAAAAACTTAAATAACTGAAATTTAATATTTATAAGCGCTGAAAAATACGTTTGGTAATTTTTGTAAAAAAGACCCATCTGAGAATAAGTACTTTTTTCATAAGAACTTTTTTTGGTAAATACGTACTACAAATGTCTGAATATTGACAATTTGTCATATTTACCCCTATTATTTCAATTTCTATATTTTGTAGAGTATGAGACAAAATGAAAGTTAAGACATGTAATATTTATTTATTTATTATTTCATGGTCCATCTATAGTGGGCCCCATGTTGACTCACCTGTACAAACACAATCCGAGATATGACTCAAATAGAGCATCAGATCACTCCCCTTGTCAAGACATGACCCATACTTAAGTAAAGCATAATATTTGTTGATAATTAATTATGCTGGTAGTGCCAAATGGGTACAAGCCAAATCACATATAGGAAAAATTGTTTAAAAATGAAGTGGCCTACCTTGCAGTATGTATGAAATCATTTTTTCAAATCATTTTAGGGCATGAGCCCAAAAATGAGGCAGATCTAAGGTTCTAGTCGACCACACCACAAAAAAAAAAAAAAAACACCCAGAAGTTTTTACTGGTGGGTGTTTAATCACCATTGTTTACTATGGTATGGTCCACCTGAGATTTGGAACTACTTCATTTTTTTAGCATACCCTAGAATGACATGAAAAAACTAATGGACGTACGGCTTGGATATACGACACAAACATCAAGGTGGCCCCATGGTTAGGAAAAACCCAATAGCGTGTTCCCTGTGACAGCTCACCTCATCTTTGCATGTTAACAATTACCTATCACATTGACATGGCCAAGTTCAACGCCTCACCATGATGTATTTGTTATATCAACACCGTCCATATCCATTTTTTAAGGTCATTTTAGGGCATGTGCCAAAAAATGAGGTTGATCCAAAGCTGAAGCGGACCACACAACAGAAAACAATGGAGATTAAACACCTACCATTGAAAAATTTTAGGGGCCACAGAAGTTTTGAATCAAGTACTTGATATTTGTGTTTTCCCTTCATCCAAGTATGGTTGACCTTATGACCAGATTTGATGGCTAATAAACATTATGGTGGGCCCTGGAAAGATTTCAATGGTGAGCATCCTTATACCACATGTTTTTATGGGGCGGTCCACTTGAGCCGGGGGTCTTCCTCATTGTTTGGATCATGGCCTAAAATGATATGGTAAAATGGATGGACGGTATGGATATAACACATATATAATGATGGGACCAAAGAACTTTGCCACGTCAACTACCTTGTTAGCTCTCTAGAAACTTGCACGGAAGTTTGGTAAAGGGTAAGTTGTCATTTGTAAAAAAAATTAACTCAAAATGACTTACTGCTTTCCATGTTAAGTTTTAAGTTAAGGAAAAGAAACTAAAAAAACACCTTTTTTCAGTGAAAATCTAAATTAAGCACTTAAATTTTTTAATTACCAAACACACTAAATTAAAAAAAAAAAATCACTGAAAATAGTAAATTTCAGTGATAAGTGGTAAAAATAAGTTTTACCAAACAGGCCCTAAGTAGAAACAGGAAAGTGAATAGGAAACAATTTGAAAATTAAGCAACTAGAGCGCCGAGGATCCACTCATAGTGGATCAATGCTAATTCATTCATCAAGCACACACAATTGGAATTGAAGTCCTATCTTTTATCTAATCGAAAGATATTGCATTCAAACATACAATAGTCCAAACTCAATCTGGAAATAAAAACTTCTAGTTTTAATGAAGCACAAAGAAGATGAACTTGTAGTTTTCGAAGTAACAGCCATACCAAGAGATAATGGCATGCTCTAGGGTTACTGCAATTCGAATCCCATTAAACCATAATGATAATTCTTATAAACTTATAAGCAACATATTTTTGGAATACACATGCTCTCAAAATTGTCTAAAAATATCAACTTCTATTCAAACTAAAACTTGAAATCCAAAAATAAAGCTTAGAGTACTTGAAAAAATGAAATAAACATTGAATCTGACTACAAGCTTCACCTCTTAGCCTTAACTAAAAGGTCTAGCTAACCAAAGACATAATTGAATTAGAAAACAAAAGAAAAACTAAGAAAAGCATAAGAAAACTTGAAAAACCCTAGTCGGAGGAGTTGTAGACGCTCCACTTTGATCCTCTCTACCTCCAGCATGATTAGAACTCCTCTAGGATGATCTTAGATGAAAATATAGGTGTCCTTGTATAGCAAAAATGTGTCACTGCCTCAGAATCTTATGGAATTTGCGAAGTACTTATGCAGTCTAGCTGTGGCCGACCGGTCGACAGAAGAACAACAACTGGATTAACGGTCTGGACTTCTGGTTCTGCACTGGCCGACCGGTCAGACAACCAATCATTGCTTTTGGTCAACCGATTAGACGATCGGTCGTCGACCCGCTGTTTTGGTCCAACGAGGTTTCATCTGAATTTTCTGATCTTTTAAAAATTCGACTGGTCGGACAACCGGTCCTCTATAGTGGCCGACTGGTCGAATAGATAGTAAATTTGTGATTTTTTTTCTTTTTTTCTTCTCCATCATCTTTGCTTCTTTCTTCTCCTCTTGACTCTTCTTCTAATAATCCTCAATGTATACAAAGTGGTCCTTTTAACATCATATTAGTGAGGTCTCTCTCTCATTCCTACAATCACAAATATACATATTAGATGAGTATTTTAACATACAAACCATACATAATGTGTGATGAATTCGGGTTAGAATAAAATTCAGAGCTCAACACACCCCCAACCAGCATTTTGCTAGTCCCGAGCAAAACATGTGTGAAACAAATCCAACTCCTCAACTTAAACCTCTTTTAAAACCTATTTTTCTATAGACTTCAAGACACATGGAAGTGAAATTCAGAAACAAGTAGTGATAGATATTGAAACCTTAATCTTCTTAAACCATAGTAGGTATTGTAAATAAAGTCCCCACTGATTATTTGACAAATAGAATAATCCAAACAAGTGTGGTCTAGTGTGTTCAATGAATGTTCAACTCAACAATTTCCAAGATCATCTTTTTTTATAGATCTACTAGTCTACAAATCTAAAAGTGTACAGATCAACACAATCCTTTGACAGGATTTGCCTTATCGTTCTATCGATGGCTTTCACACTACTTCTAATTACCAGCTTGAGTGATAAGCCCTCCCCTAGTTGGTGATAGGTAGTCCTTTTCGACATTGTTTTAACAGATTTTCAGCATAACTGTTTCTTTTGTTTCTCTTCTTTTCACAAAATAAGATAATATTTTTAGAAATCCATATCTTTTCTTTCTTTTCTTATCTCTTATTTTCTTGAACATGAAGTACAAAGATCCCTGGCTTGCATGGTTCCTCAACACTTTAGATCATAGTTTAATCAATCTAAATATCTTTTATCATCCTTTTAATCATGAGAATCGTGTAATGTGAATTACAATCCAAAAGTATTCAAATTTTCTATCAATCATATAAAGAGGGAACTCATATAGAAAACCACCATCTTAAAAGAATTTTAAGATTTTCAAAATCACATCACTTCATCTCCCTTCCTCTCTTATTCACATATTGTAACGCCCTGGATTTTCGCAACCCGAGTTCTAGACTCGTGTACCAAAAACCCGGGCGTTAGCCTATGAAGAAAACTCACATTTCCCTCCATTTCTAAGTATCATTCCAAAAAGGGCGTTCACAGCGGAAAAATCAAACCAAGCACATAGGAAAGATATAACATATACGACAATAAGTCTAAGTGGTGCCCATAAAGATTATACAAACCAAATGTCTCGACCTCTATTCTGAGATACAGAAAGGAAGCAATCTAAATATATACAACGTAAATTAGAATACAGTAATTAAATATTCTCAATCATAAACCAATTTAAATAGCTATTGCCAAAATGCAAAGACATTCAGCTCTTCTTTGGACAAACACAATGCATTGTCATCCCCGATCTCATCATCCTGCTCTTCACCAATAGTACCTGTATATTGTTCAAATTATCTGCACCAACTATACAGTTGAAATATAACAACATGAGTGGCCAGCTCAGTGTGAGGTCCCCTCAAGATTACACACCAACACATTAATCAAGAAGAATAAAAAAATGTACAAAACATCCATGTTGCAATCTTTTTTAAATGCATGCACAAGTCCCTCGGCCTAAGGATGCACATCCAGCTGAAAAATGTGGTCTGGAAGTCACTAAGGACACACATCAGCCCCACAATGCAAATTCATCAATTGGTGATCCGGAAGTCACTAAGGACACACATCAGCCTCACCCAATGGTCTGGAAGTCACTAAGGACACACATTAGCCCCACAATATCACGAGTGGTCATCACCAGCAAACATACCAAAGGTACGTGCTCTCGATGAATGACACACTCTATGATGGTCTAGAGCCAGCGAAAATACCTTGAGGGTATGTGCTCTCAACAACCAGACCACTCGATGGTAATATGGCTCATCACCACACGTCCCGTCTGTGCCATGATATGCATGATTAAACCAACCATTATTATTCCAATTTACAACCAAACCACTTGTGACATTCCCTTACAACTAGTGGCCTTTCATCACAATGATTCTCCAAAATATTTCTACACGAGTCCAACTAGGGACATAATCAATAATTTATCTCACAGGACCATTGGTCCATCAAGTCCATCGGGAATCCCAACAACTCATCTCAATAGGACATTCAGCCCAACGAGTCCATATAAAGACATCATCAAAAATATTTCCATACTAGTCCAGCTAGGGGCATAATCAAGATCTCATATCATTTAACATTTATTGTCCAACAATTCCATCTAAGGACACCATCAGGAATCTTTCCAATAAATCGCTTCTAAAGGCCACCAGTTTAAGGTCCCATCAAATATAGGTGATCGCAACCATTCAAATTCACATTCCACTTTCATATTCCAAACACGAGGAATGAAAATGACAATTCCAAAATTCGTAAATAATTCACAGTTATAAAGAAATTTACGTATAGCAAGATTAAACATATAATTTATGGCAAAATCAAACAGCAGAGGTAATCATGAGACAAAGTAAAATTTTCAGTCATATATGAATAAAACTATTACTTAATTAACATGAAGGCGAAAAGCTCAAGGGGAGGAATCATCACCTTAAGAATCGAAGCATCTTTCAATGTTGCTTGAAACATGTACACGCTCGCTAGAATTCGACCATTGATCTCCTTGATCGAAGGTCGATCTTGACGGTTGAAGTGGATAGATGGTTGAGATGGAATGGGAGGTGTACTCACTTGATCCGACGATCTTGATTAATGGCTTAGATGGAAGATGGGCCACCCAAATATCTCCTACAAGCACCCTCTCATGGATGGGGTAGGCATAGATGGAGTAGAAGAATGGAGAAAGTGAAGGGGGAGAGAGGGTGGACGTTTCCCCCTCCCATACATCTTTCTTATAATTCTTTTTTTTCTTTTTTTCTTTTTATTAAATGAAGGAATGGGTAGAGGACGTGGGGGGCATGGGAGCGGAATAGGGTGTCATCATGGCACCTCTCTCTTTTTTATTATTTATTTAATTTTTATTAATTTATTTATTTTTTTATTTATTATTTTTTGTGTAATAACTAAGTGTAATAATTACAAATGAGGAAAAATGATTGCCTGGGAGACTGTGTAGTGGGCCCCACACGAGTGTGCACAACCACACATTTTTTTGGGTGTTTTAATTAAATGTCTATATCTTTGCACTCGGGTATCAAATCGACGCACTGTTTTCGCCGTTACGATCGCGAGGACGGCGCGATCAATATGACAGAGGTTTTGGGATCTCAGGACTTCGGTCATTTGGGTGCAAACTATGCACTGCCAATTCGGGGCACCAGGAGTCACGCACACATTGACGAAAGAGTCACGGAAGGGCATTACACATATACTTTGGATTCTCATGGTAACACCCAAGTACAGAAAAGTACAGGGTTTTACACATATACTCAAGTTTATGGAAACAAAACTACCCAAAAGAATTTAAAATTAAAAAAATTGAAAAAAAATTCACACAATAATTTCCTCAAAATGTCACAAGATACTAGATTTATCTAGGAATCTCACATCCCAACCAAAATCTTACATTGTCCTCAATGAAAAAACATACGCAATATGAATTGATGTGAGAGCAACGACAGAAATAAAGGAGAGTGAGAACGAGAGTACCTGAGAGAGTCAAAAGTGAAAATCTACCTCCAACAACTAATCCTAATTAAAGCAATAAAATGAAAGCAAAAATAAAAAGCAAACCTAACTAAACTATTATATGCCTCCGTCAGACTAGGAAATCAACTATCCTGATACACAGGATCATTCAGAGGGATGTACATGTCCTCCGAATCTAACTTCTCAACGAACGGTTTTAAGCATTGTCCATTCACTTTAAAGCTAATTCCATTCATTGAATTCTCTATCTTGGCGGCCCCATGAGGAAATACTTCTTTGACAATGTATGGGCCAGTCCATCGAAATTTCATTTTTTTTGAAAAAAGATGTAATCAAGAGTTATACAAGAGTACTTTTTGGCCTAGTGAAAGAATTTTCTGAGAATATGTTTATCATGGAAGGCCTTCACCCTACTCTTGTATATCTACAAACTCTAATACGCATCATTTCTAATCCAATCAAGCTCATTCAATTGGAGTTTGTGAAGCGAGCTAACCTTGTCAACATTGAAGTTCAATGTCTATATTACCCAATAGGCTTTGTGTTCAAGTTCCACGGGCTAGTGGTTGTTCACCAGCCCCAAGTATAAGATCGCGATGTAGTAACAACTCGGTGAGACCGAGGTCGATCTATGAAGAAGGAATATGAAAAACTAGATCCAAACATTCTAAAGGTTACCTAATTTCTAGAATTAAACTAATATAGATTTGGTTTTGAAAGAAGATTTTTCTAAATTAGAAGAAAAACAATCTAAAGCAAACACTAGAACAATAAGGATCCACCTCTAATTATCAATCATGCTTAATTTAATTGATTCAATCTAATACTCAACTGGAATCGAAGTCCTATCTCTATCCAGCCAGAAGATATTAACAATTAAATCACAACAAATAACCTAAAACAAATGTTTGTTCATTGATTTGGTTCCCTCAATAAAGCTCAGGCCTTTGGCACACGCAATTGTATAAACCAATCCTTTATCCAATCTAGTTGAAATCATAACCATAGCCTTCATCAAATCTTATCACTAAACTTGATTAGAACTAATGATTCGAACTCTAATTAAACCAATAATAACAAAAAAAAATATATCTCAGATTCCATGCAAAAGATACATAAACTCTTCATTAAATAGTTCTAATAGAAATCTAACTATTTTAATTCATGGAGAACTAGAAGCTTTCATCATATCCGAAGAATCAAAGGGTTTCCATAAACCAAAATCCCATATAGCAATCTGATCAATCTCAGAAATCCAATAAGAACTCATGTACGTGGCACACAAGATTCCTGAATTATCTAAAACTATCAACTTTATTCAAACTATTACTGAATTGTTCAACAATAAAACCATAACTCGAATCAAAAGAATCAAAACATGGTTAATAACTAAGAAGTTTTACCTCTCAACTTTAAGTAAGAGTTAACTAGAAGAAGGCATAAGAAAACTAGAACTAGAACTAAAAAATAAAGAAAAACTAGTTGTAGAAGGCTAAGAAGCCTCCTAGGTCTTGATCTCCTTGCTCCCTACGTTCTTTGATGTCTTTAGAAGCTTAGGAAGGTGTTCTTTTATAGAGAAAATCCCGCATCGACTTCAAATTACGTAAAAAAATTTTGCACCGCTATACCAATCGATCGATCGCTTGATTCGGACGATCAATCGCAAGTTCTTACTAACTATTTATAACTGAAATTTGAACATCTGTAGGGTCGGGCAATCAATCGCAAGTGGTCTGTCGATTGACCGCAAGTTCGATTTCTAGTTTAAGGAGCTCCAGTAACAATTCAACACTTTTGAAGGATTGTCGATAAATCGCAAGTGGCCTGTCGATCAATCGCAAACCCACTTTTTACTCCAGCAACAAATCTGCCAAAACAGCATTCTGTTGATTGATCTACAGGCTCTGTCAATCAATCGACAAGGACCTGTCGATTGATCGCAAATCTCTTTCGATTAATCTACGGAACTGCAACTTTTTGCATATTACTTTTCTGGCCCTACAACTTTGGACTTTGATTTTTCTGGCCAATACAGGTCTTTTAACATGATTTCTCTTAGTCATTTCTTCTCGATTATTTGGCATGATGTTTCTTGATTTTCAAGCATTCTAAATCCTTCAAATTAGCATTAAGTTCATGACATCTCTCACTATTACCCGTAAACACAAAAATAAGCATAAGTTCTTAACTTTAACAACTTAAACTATGCAATTGTGCTATGATTTGGGGCTCACATATGCATATTTCAGGGCTCAACACACCCCCAACCTGTATTTTGTTAGTCCCGAGCAAAATATGCGTAAAAAAAATCAATCCCTAACTCCTAACCTTTTGAAAAAAAACTAACTTCTATGTAATCCCAAGTGATGTAATCATGAAAAGCAAAGATACATAGCAATAGGATATTAGCATGCCCATCTTCCAATGATTTGGTAAGTGACTAACATGAGTTCCAACTACTTGACTGATAAATAGAATGAAATTGAACAACCACGACCTAGTGTGCTTGATGAAACATAAATTCTTCATACTTAGGATTCAACCTTCTATTAGATATTTAATTAGAGTGAGGACCTAGACACTGCACAGTTGAATAATAAGCCAATGACGAAAGATTTGCCTTACCGTTCCTATCGATGGCTTACACACTACTCCCATGGCCAGGTTAGGTTATCAGCCCTCCCCTGTGTAGTCATAGGTAGCCCTTTTCGATAGTTCACTCTCTTTCACAAAAATTTTTTTTTCTTTTCACACACCTTTTTTTTTTCAATACTTGCTCTTTTTCTTTTCAAAATACCTCACTTGAACGTGATGGACAAACTCCCTGACTTGGTTCCTCAACACTTTTAAATTTCATTCTAACCAAAACATCATAACATCTAATTTCACACCAAAAGCATGAGAATCAATCATGTAATGTGAACTAATCCATTGATGTTCAAAACTTTATATAGGTCAATATATAGAAGGAACTCAATAGTTACCACTAAACTAAAAGATTATAGACTTTCAAAGATCAAATTACTTCTTATCTCATCATCTCATATTCACATGACTTAAATTCATAGAGATCAATGTTCTAAGAGAGTTTAACAATCAAAAAATTGAAAAAATAAAATATAAAAAAATATGCTCGAAATGTTGTAAAAACACTAGATTCAACAGGAATCTCACCCCCAACATAAATTCTACATTGTCCTCAATGTAAGAAACATATGCAATATATAACAACATGAGAGCAATGATAAAATAAAGGAGAGTGAGTAAGAAAAGTTACCTGAGGCAGCAAGTTAATCAAGTCTAGCTTCTTTCATGTCTCCGTGAGACTTATTGTTCGCTCGCCTCAAGTGCAAGGCTTGCAATGTAGTAATAATTTGGTAAAACCAAGGTCGATCCACAGGGAAGAGGTAAATGAATTCCAACTATTCTAATAATTTGAATCTAAAAGGTTTAGAAAATCAGTTTTAAGAACTAAACATAAACAGGAAAAATCTGAGTTTTAAGAAGAACTAGAGCATCAAGGATTCACTTGTAGTAGTCCAACACTAATCCATTCATCCAAGCAAAACACAATTAGAATCAAAGTCATATCTCTCTTCTAATTGAAAGATATAACATTCAAGCACAAACAGTCCCACTTAAATCTGGAAATCAGATTTCTAGTTCTAATGAAGCACATAGAACTCGAACTTGTAGCCTTCAAAGTAACAGTCATGCCAAGAGACTATGGCATGCTCCAGGATTACTACAATCTTAAAGAATTGCAAGGAACTCATGTCCAGAGAACATAAACTCTCATAAAACATCCAAAAATATCAACTTTATTGAAACTAGAAGTTCTAAATCTATAAATAAGAAAATGATACTTGTAAAAACGAATTGAGTATTGAAACTAACTACAAATCTCACCTCTTAGCTTTAGCTAAGAGGTTAGCTAAAAGAAAACATAAATAAAACTAAAAACTAGAACTAGAAGAAGAAGAATCCGTTCTAGGAGACTAGGAAGCCTTCCAGGTCTTGATCTTTTTGCTCCCCACGTTGCTAGATAGATTAGGAAGAGGTTGTAGGTGTCCTTTTATAGCTTGGAGGCGTCACCGACTTGGAAGAATCGCAGAACTACGGAGTCCTCCTGCATTTAGGAAACCCAAAAATTGAAAATAGAAGTTGCAGAAAAAATCTGCAATCTGTTTGCATGTGGCCGACCGGTCGGACTGGTCCAAGGTCAGTCCAGGGACTTCAGTCCCTTTGGCAGTTATGTGGTCGACCGGTCAAACCCTTAGATGTTGCTAATTTTTCTTCTTTCTTCATTCTCTCATTCACCTCTTATTCCATCACTTGGCTCATCTTCCTTTCTCCTTTCCCTCGTCTTCTACATTCCCTCTTTTCTCCTTTCTTTCATGATCCTCAATGATAACCTAATGTAAGTCTTTTAGCATAGAAAACATGCAATCACTCTCTCATTCCTACAATCACAGAACCATGTGTTAGATAGGTCTTTTGTCATATAAAACACGCGTAATGTGGTGATGAAAAGGGGTTAGAATGTATATAATTGAGAGCTCAACACTTATTCAATCCTAAATGCAGAAAAATAAACCTAACCTTCCTACTCTACACTAGTCAGATCGACTAAATGATCAAATTTGAGCAGGATCTTCATAAATTTCTCATGAGGACCATCCAAAATCCTGCTCAACAATGTACATGGGTGCTCTTCATCATTGAAGGCCAATAGAAACTGTCACCACGTGCATAAGAAAAGTTGATAAGATAATTGGTTTGGATATTATCAACAAAGTATCTTCTTAATGGATTGTCTAGGGTATAGTTATTCAAATATGGATCTTCCCAAACATAACCAATGTTGGGTTAAGAAACCCAAAGTGGTGAAGAGCTTTTAAATATATTTTCTTCAATCAAAGGTTTCTCCTCCACAAATTTAGAATTTTTTGATGCCTTGACAATCAATGTTGGTGAATTTAAAATAGTAGAAGGGGGTTCTACAAGCACGGACACCTCATCAAGCAAGGCATCCATCTCCCTAATCATATCCTCATCCAAATCAAGGGGGACCATGCTTTCTTCTAAAAGATAGGGATAGTCAATCAAGGAAAATTTTTCCTCCACATTAAGTTGAAAAAATTCAGTTTTGATGGAAGGTAGCTTCTCAAAACAATTGTCCTCCAAATTAATATCACACTCTAGGCTGGAATTTCGCAAAGTATTCACAATGTCTTGAATCATCGGATCGGTTGAATTTTCAAAGTAAGCCAAGAAATCTTCTAAAGAGTCATAACATTTAATTAGGGAGGACTCTTCATCCACATTAAGTTTAGGCAAGTCAGATTGGTGGATTAAGTCAAACTCATCTATCTCAAAAAGCTCCATAACATGAATATCCACTGAAGACTCATACACAATTAGCTCATGGGGAGATGAAACCATGGATTCATGATCAATTTCTGAATTTTCATTATAATGAATCATATCATCACTCTCAAATTTTGTCAATTCCTCGAGTTCGTCAACCGTCATTGAAATCTCTTCATCGTTTAGCTCATTGAATTTAAAAGCGATGGTAGATTCATCATAGTCTATGATCGTATTGGCATCACTAAAATCAACTTTCTCTAATAATTGATCTAATAATTTGGGTGGAGGTTGGGAAAATGAAGTCCTTTTCTCCACGTTGGTGAAGGGTGATTCAGTGGTCTCAACATTCGGTTCAAAATTTTTAGAACTAAGCGAGATGAGTTGTTTGCATTGCTCCGCTATTTCCATAAACTTTCTCAACATATCCTCAAGGTTCAACGTATCCTCAAGGTTTATTGTCGGTTGGAGCTCAAAGATAAGGGCTCTTGAGGGTAATTGTCATCATCCAAGGTTGATTCATCCCTCGAATTGAGATTTGAATGTTCCCACCAATTTTGATTTTGCATGTTATATGTTGGAGTGTTAGATGGTTGTGCATATGCATATCCATACAAATAATCATGCATTTTCCTAACCAATGTGACATTATTCATCTCTTTCCGAGATTCTCCCATCTTATTATATGAAACACTACGTATATTATTTTTGTCTAATATTCACGCAGTGTTTTACCTGGTAGATCATCCTATGTTTTGGTCGCATTCTGATACTCTCCTAACGTCTTACACAATGGCGAAGTAGGTATATTGTTTTCGTTATAATAGCCCTGCAGTGTTTTACTTGTGGGGGGGGGGGGGGGGGGGGGGGGTCTTAGAAGTGGCTTGGATCTTTATAGCATAATCTCGCATAAAATGCTCCCGAGCAAAGTTGTTTGACAACCATTGATTTGATATCCCATCCTCCAAAAGATATTTAAAATATTGTTGAGCTCTTAAATGCGTATATTCTAACCCCATTTCATCACTAACTATGCATGATTTATATGTTTAAAGACCTACCTAATGCATAGCTTTGTAATTATAGGAATGAGAGAGAGACTTCGTCATTTGGATTCTTAAAGACTCTTCTTATATGCCTTGAAGATCAAAAGAATAAAGAACAAGAGGTGGAGGAAAGACACAAAGAAGATGGAAAAAGAAAATCATGAAAAATCACAATTTATAGACTGACCGGTCGGTCACTGTAGCAACAAGTCGACAAAGTGCTCTGGAAATAAATAAAAAATCTCTGGAGTGTTTTTTACACAGTCCGACCTGTGGTCCGACCAGCCGGATGGACTGGCCGGCCGACCGACTGACAGACCGGCCTGTGTAATAAAACATCCAGAGGTTTTATAAGATGTTGTGCAAACTCCAACCGGCCAGACGTCCAGAAACAGAAATTTCTATTTCTAGATTCTGAATTCTGCTACGCACTCCGTAACCTATGCGCGGTTTCTGGAAGATTCTTCATTGGTGGGGCTCAAAGCTTATAAAAGGACACCTCCACTTCATTCATAACCTATCTTAAAAGAGATCTATTACATTGAGAGGCGGAGGAGAACGGATTCGGAATTCTACAACTCCCTTTACTTAGTTTCTTTATAGTTCTTCATGTTTAACTTAGATTTTCTGTTTTCCTCTAGCATGGTAGGCTAGACCTCTTAGCAGAGGTGAAGTTTATAGTTGTTTTAGATGTTTTAATTCATTTTTAACGTTTCATGGATTGATTTTAATGTTGAAAAATGATTTTGTTTAAGTTTGAATGAAGTTCTAAGTTAATTTTTCTTAATCTTATGATGACTCATGGATGTTTGGAAGAATTATCCTTAATTACTTAGTTGTTTTGCAAGATCTAGACCTGTACGCTTTGAGGAATTGAATTCAATATGCTTTAAAGATTGGTTCTTTATGAGGGAACTTCAAACCAAAGTTCTTTCTAAAAAATCTGAGATATATGTTGCATGTTGGTATGATTTGAATCAAGTTCAAATTATGATGTTAGTTGAATCTTGTGACAGGATTTGATGTTTATCATAATTGTGATCTTAATCTATTGGAACTAGGATTAGCCTATACAATTGAGTGTGCCCAAGTCCTAACATGAATTGAGGGAATCATGTTAATAAACAATGTATATCTTAGATTATTTTTCTGAATTAACCACTCTATAATTCGACTAGATAGGATTTAATTTTGATTCTAGTGGTAAAGTTGAGAAACCAATGCGAATTATACATCAAGGATAGCTACAAGTGGATCCTTGACGCTCTAGTGCTTATTTAGATTATTAAATTCATCCTCAAAATTACAGATTGCTCATACACATCCAATTTTCAGATTTAGTTCTCTTTAGATTAATTATTTGAAGAAATTCTGTGAATTCCTAAGAGAGTCCCTGAGGACGATCTCGGTCTCAGATTGAATTATTACTACATTGCAACCCTTCACTTGGGGAGCGAACAAGTTTTTGGCGCCGTTTTTTAAAAGATGTGAAGAGAAGAACCTCGTGTTGAATTGGGAGAAATGTCACTTTATGGTTCAAAAGGGAATAGTCATTGGTCACATTATCTTAACAAAAGGAATCGAGGTGGACGAAGCTAAAATTGATCTTATCTCTAACCTTCCACCACCTAAGAGCGTACGAGATGTGCGGTCTTTCTTAGGACATGCCGAATTCTATAGAAGGTTCATCAAGGACTTTAGTACCCTCTCTCATCCTTTATGTAACCTCCTCCAAAAGAAAAACTCATTCGAGTGGAATAAGGAATGTCAAAATGCCTTTTTCAAACTCAAAAATATGTTGATATGTGCTCCTATAATGCAACCACCTGATTGGAGCATTCCTTTTGAGATCATGTACGATGCTAGTGATTACGCTATTGGGGTAGTATTAGGCTAGAGAAAAGAGAAGAAGCCATACGCCATCTACTATGCAAGTAGAACTCTAAACTCGGTTCAAGCAAATTACACCACTACGAAAAAGGAACTCTTAGCCGTAGTATTTGCTTTAAACAAGTTTAGGTCCTACTTGATCGAATCCAAGATCATCATATTTACCAATCATGCCATG
Organism: Liriodendron chinense; assembly: GCA_003013855.2. NCBI lineage: Eukaryota > Viridiplantae > Streptophyta > Magnoliopsida > Magnoliales > Magnoliaceae > Liriodendron > Liriodendron chinense. The sequence goes on from ML058590.1 coordinate 1,887,515, forward strand.
CTTAAGTACCTTCTTTCTAAAAGGATGCTAAGCAGCCCTTGTTGCTATTTATCCTCCTACTCCAGGAATTTGACATAGAAATAAGGGAGTAGAAAACGTAGTGGCTAACCATCTCTCTAGACTTGTCATCACTGATTCTCCTGAGACAACTACGATCAATGACATGTTCCTTGATGAACAAATTTTCAAAGTCTCCCAATTACCATGGTATGCGGACATTGCTAACTATCTTGTTACAGGTACAATTCCGACACATTGGAAAAAGCAAGATAATGATTAGTTCTTCAGCGAGGTAAGAAAATTCTTGTGGGACGACCCGTACTTATTTAAGTACTATCCTGATTAAATTATAGGAGATGTGTGCCGGATCATGAGCAACATAGTATCATCTCCTTCTGTCATTCTCAAGCGTGTGGTGGCCACTTCTTGGCAAAGAAAACCACAGTCAAAATTCTACAATGTTAGTTCTATTCGCCCACCATGTTCAAAGATACGCATGAGTTTTGTAAGGCTTATGTACCTTGTCAAAATTTTGGAGGAATATCCCATCGAAATATGATGCCACTCAATTCCATCTTACCAATCGAAATTTTTTATTGTTAGGGCATCAATTTCATGTGTCCATTCCCATCTTCTTTTAGAAATTTGTATACTATACTTTTCTTGCTGTCGATTATGTTTCAAAATGAATCGAGGCGATTCCATGCCGGAATAATGACCATAAAACAGTCATTCAATTTTAAAAGAAAATATTCTTTCTCGGTTTGGAACGCCTTGAGTCATTATCAGTGATAGAGGTTCTCACTTTTGTAACCGACCATTTGAAGCATTAATGAAGAAATATGGTGTTACTCATAAAGTGAGCACTCCCTATCATTCACAAACAAGTGGACAAGCTGAGATATCCAATAGGGAAATAAAACATATTCTAGAAAAAACAATAAACCTTGACCATAATGATTGGTCGATTCGACTTACCGATACACTCTGGGCTTACCGTACAGCTTTCAAGACCCTCATTGGAATGTCACCCTATAGACTTGTCTATGAGAAAGCTTGTCACTTGCCCGTGGAGTTGGAACATAGGGCATATTGGGCGATAAAGAAGATAAATTTCGATTCTGACAAAGTGAGCTCGCTGCGCAAGCTTCAATTGAATGAACTTGCAAAACTTCGAAACGAGTCATATAAGAATGGGAGAATTTACAAGGACAAAACGAATGTATTCTATGATAAGAACATCCTTCGTAAGACTTTTACAATAAATCAAAAGGTCCTTATGTATAATTCTCGGCTACATTTATTTTCGGGAAAATTGAGGTCCCGATGGACCGATCCCTTCATTGTTAAAACTGTTTATCCATATGGGACTGTCGAGCTGTTGAATCCAATGAACGACAACATCTTTAAAGCAAATAGTCAGCGTTTAAAGCCGTTCTTTCAGAACTTTCCTTCAAAAGGTATGTCCATACCTCTGACTAATCATGTGTATCAGGATACATGATCTCCTAGTCCGATGGGAGGTATAGTGTAGTTTAGGATTAGGATTTTTGCTTTTGCTTTATTTGTTTTTCAGTAGGTTTGTTAAATGGAGGAACAATCCCAACTTTTGCTCTCTCAGGTACTCGCATTCCTCACTCCCTTTGATTTTGTCGTTGCTCTTATGTTATCATTACATTCATATCTTGTTACATTGAGGATAATGTAAGATTTGATTAGAGGGTGAGATTCATCATCTAGTATTTTATACATTTCGAGCAATCATGTAGGAAATTTTTGCATATTCTTTGAAATTTCAAAACTCTCTTGGTATGAAAACTCTTTTTGATCTTATGCACTAAAAGGATCTCACAAAATGGATGGGCAGTTTTAATATAACACATATGTCATGGTGGGGCCACATAATCCACAGAGATTTCTTGCTAAAGCCTTTCGCACAAATTTCGTACATTAGGATGTTAGATGGGCCCACCGTGATTTTTGTGGGAAATCCTTCCCATCCATTCTTTTTGCATGCTCGTTTTAGGACAAAAACTAAAAAATTAGATGGATCCAAAAGTCAAGTGGACAACACTACAGGAAATAGTGGGAATCAGGTGCTTAGTGTTGAAAACTTCTTCAGGCTAGAAAAGGGTGTGAACAAGCTGATATTTTTGTTTTCCCTTCATCTAGATCTGTGTGACCAAATAAAGAGTTTAGATGGCAAATAAAACCTCACAATAGACCTTAGAAAGGTTTTAACGATAGCCATTTAAATTTCATTGCTTTCTGTAGGGTGGTCCACTTGAGCTTTTGATGTTCTTCATTTTTTGGGCTCATGCTCTAAAATTATCTTAAAAAGTTGATGAACGGTGTGGATCTAACACATAAATCATGGAGGGGCCTAATAAAGTTCTAGGAAGGTTTGTATTAGGAAATCTATTTTGGAGAGAGAGAATCTCTCGTAAGTACGGGTAAATTTGGAAGCAAATTTTTATTTTGTAAGGAGTATCGCGGAGCGCATTCCGTGTTCAGCGTTAAGCCTGACCTCTCTTGCCGAAAAACTTCTCTATAAAATCACCGAGGGCTTTCCAAATTTCGTATTAACAAACGTCACTTAACACCGAGTGCTTTTCCTTTCCCCATTCCTTAATTTTTTTTTTCATTGTTAACAAACTGGCCCTAAATATTAAGATGGGACACGTGTAGGATATAACATGCTTACATATAAAGCCAGGTGGGGCTGGATTGGGTTGGGCTAAAATGACTCGAGCCCAAGCCCGACCATAAAATTAATCAAGCCATGAATGTGGGGCTAAGATTCATCCCATGGGCCAATCTAGTAGGTTAATCCCCGCCCAAAGTAGGGTTGGGCTCGTTGGGTTAGGTGGGCTACCCAGCCCATTGCCACCGTCAGTTATAGGTGAGATATGGTACATAGAATTCCCAAATGATCTCATGGAAGTCCAATAGATTAATCTCAACCGTCCAATAATTTTAGAACACACTTCAATGGCTACTGTGACAAAATAAGACTGATTGGAAGATCAAATCCTTCCTTGATTTGAGCTTACTGTAGCCATCCTCTTCCATCATGAATACATCAAATAGATAGATCGGATTGTTGGTTAGACCCATTTTTTGTTTAAAAAGAAGAAGAAGAAGAAGAAGAAGAAGATCTTGACTGTGCATATTAGAGGCCATTGATCAGAGGGTTGAGATTGTTGGATCAAAGGGATATTTGTATGGTAGCCCGTGAAATATGCATTGGATGTGATGAAAGTCTAGATCAATCGAATGGACTGTATCCAAATGCAACTAGGAGCACTATAATTTATAGTAGCCCAAGAGCACTGGAGCCGACTTTGAACTGATCCAAAATGGTGGACCCAAATCTGACCCAAGTCCAAGATGGTCTCCATAATTGAACCTAGACCTGTAAAAAAACTTAAGACCTATGGGGTGGGGTTAAGTTTGAAGTGAATTACTAAATGAGCCAAGTATGGGTCTTCTCAATCCACCTGACCTGAACTTGGTTTTCAAAATGGTCCAATTTGGGTCTGACCAAAACCCTAAGAATGTGGTTGTTGTTTTTTTATCTGTTTTTATTTGAAATAGACTATAGCAATAGTTCACCACCTTTCTCTAAAAAGTGATTACTCATCAACCATGTGAGAATTTAGACCATTTAAGATGGTCAATATAGTAAAATCACATTAATTAAACTACTCTAGCCATTTTATTTTACCTATTAAATTTGGACGGCTAATTATTTTAGTTTTTTACCACCACTACTTAGATGGTAAGGAACATCTTTTATGTGAAAATTAATTATATTTCTATACCGGACCAGGGTGCTAAACATGTTGGGAATGGGTCAAGTCCCAAACCCAACCCACTAAATTATTGGGTCGATATTTTTGGCTTTGACTTGAACCACACCCAACCCAAATTTATAACGAGTTGGGTCTGGGTCCAAAATTCTGACCCAATTTTTAGATGGGTTGTTTCAGGCTCCCTGGCCCAATACATTTGCACATGTAGCTAGATTCATGTACAAAAAGCCCAACTTGGCCCGATGGCAATCGGTCCAGTCCAGCCCAAAGACAACTAAATGCAGGCTAATAATTCGAGTTCTATGAGAAATGATGCCAGCATGTCCTTCTTTTGATGATGTAGCCGTTGAGTCTGGCTGAGTTTCGAGTTGAGTCGCCGAGTTTTAGAACTATGATTTTAAATGCTTCGCATATCCACCATGTGTCAACCATAAACACCCAAAAATGAGTATGCAACCTTTTAATTAGCGGGACCACTGTGCATCTCCCATTAGCCATTCTTATGCATTCAGCCTGTGCAATATAGCTCAGTCAGGTTGGCCTCACTAGCCAAAACCGAGCTGAGTCGGCAGAGTATTGTTAAATAAGTCAAGATGAACTTATCAAAAGTACCAATGCCAGTGCAAATGGGCCAGGTAGACCTTACATGTCATTGGACCAGACACCATGGGTCTTGGTCCAAAATACTGCCTCGATTGTCAAAACTGGATTGGGTCTTCCGATTCAGGTTGATTTAAACTTGATCAGACCCCTATTTTAGATTAGTCAGGTTTAGACCATTCTGAAGTAGACCCGATCCAGAACCACATTAAAGTCCTTGAATCGAGGTGACCAACCCAATTGGGTTCCAACCCATGGCCCAGTGGTAGACACGGTGCATCTCAACACTGAGGTCATGGGTTCCAATGCCCATGTGGTGTGTGTGTCTAGGTGCCAAAAAAAAAAAAGGTGAATAAGCCAATTGACTAAAATTTTAAGAGGCCGGTTTCTCTACATGTTCTGGTACAAGTGGGGCCCATGGGGCCCACGGGGTTTGCGTGTAGCATCCAACGTGTCCAGAAGGGTCGCGCCACCAGGAAAGTTGAACCTTAAAATTAAGCTGATGCAACCGTCATGTGTGGACCACCACGTGAATTTAAAGATTTTGGACTGTGATTGTGGTCCTAGCACAGCCAGCTTAGCCCATTTGATCCATGTCCAAGTCGACTCAGACTTTGTTAGACCTGACCCAGTTGGACCCTAATGATTCACCCCTGACTCGAGCAAGTCACAAATCAACTCGGCACCTGCTGAGTCATCCGAGTTGCCCAGGCTTCTTTGGTTAGGAAATGGACTGTGTGAGTCGAGCCCATTCTAGGCCGCTCTGGGCTGAGCCTTGAAGGCCATGGGTTGGATCAGAGCATGAGTTTTAGCTTTCTTCTGCCAAAAGGCCCAACAAGTAGGGCCGGTCCCGTCTTACTGAACACTGGTGGGCTGAGCATTTGTACAGCAGACCCAACCTGGACGAGCCCATTAACTCATCTGCTGGACCTGATCATGATTTTCCCTATGTGGCCCACATGTCAGATGGGCCGAACATCTTGTGGGTTCTAACATGGATGGACCGTCCTAGGATGAAACAGTTGGGGCATCCGAATGGGTTGAATGCAAAACTTGGATATCGACATTCAATCGGGAAATAAATCAACGGTCAAGATCACATCTTCATCTTGACTTTTGGATCATAGCCAATCTACTAGAATGTCCATGCACAGTGATAGCATCTGGGGCTGGATGAAGAGTCCATCTGAGGCATGTGGGGGAACATGGGTATTGATTATTGATCGAAGTGAAATTATTTACAAACCATTTCAACCATCCATTTGGTGGGCCTAGAATTTTCTGTCATTGATAGACATATTCTACTAGATGCTTGACGGATCCAGACTGTTGGGTCCCTGCTGTGTGAGGTCTATAAACAAAAGGAAGAATATATACACTTATTGAGCAATCTGAGCCATCCGATTTGAGAAATTCAACCCATTGAGGGTGATCGCAGTGTATTTTTATCTTGGATCGTCCATTTACAGCCCATTCAGGCCACCAATCTGAAGCTATTGTTCAATCAATGTGGGATTTTACCGATGGATCGTGCGTGATAGGATCCCTCAGATCCGTCCTACAATTTAGAGGGTTAACAAGAAAAAACAGCAATGTCACACATGGGATGGATAAAGGGGGGCCAAACGTTTGGACGGATACATCTCCCAGTCCGGGGATTTTTTTGGTGAAACGCTGATGTAGAGCGGGTCGCCAACTATTACATGGACCAAAAGAAGACCTATCAGGGTCGGAAGCGATCAGGATCGTGAAAACCGTAAAACAGTTGTATCTCATGATGCGGGATTAGTTTCCGACGTATAATATATGATTTTGGGTAGCCGGAGCTACTTTAGCCAACCAACCCCGCTATACTAGGATGCCCATGCCAAAATCATGAGATTCGACTTGATCAACAATTATTAGCTTGGTTTTGTTTTAATTTTATTATTTATAGGAAGTTTTATTTCAATCATAACTTTTGAACATTAGGATTTTAGAATTTGTGCCCAACATGAAAGTGCTTTTGAAAACTTTATATTTTTTACCAAAAATCACGAGTTCTAGTAGGACTGAGAGACTTCTATAGTATTTTAGTTTGAGTTGAAGTATGAAGCTTCTATCAAGATTTAATTTCTTATTTAAAGTACTATAGTCACGTTAATTTTCATTCAATTTATTTACGAATTTTTTTAAATTTATTCTGGTTCATCTTACTTACTCTCGTGGATTCAAGGAAATCCGGTTGAGAATTTCCGAAGCATTCCTGAAACCTTATGGACTCAAGGTAAGGTAATTATCAGCCTAATCACACCATCCCTGCATCAAACGCCCATAGAAGTTGGGCCCTATCAGATCAACAGTCTGGATCACCCAGAGATGGGCCCCACTGGTATAACTCAAGGATAGGGTATACTGTGGCGCCCCTACTTCTCTTTCCTCTATCGGCCCCAGCCATGGATGCCACACACGTACCAACTTGGTACATGTGCGGGACGTACCAGCTTTGATTTAGGTGGGCTCCACCATTTCTGGTGGTGGCACAAAAGATCAGGCCGGTCGATCATGCAGGCCATATGTGGCACTTGCGGCCCACTCGATGAGTCGACCACACTGAGTTTTTGTCCATGGCATATCCATGACTCTGAACCCGGTCCTGTTCCCTTAGTTAGCATGGGAAGGTAGGCCGGGCCTGGAACTAAACCTGGTTCTCATGGGCCAGGTGGATGACCATTATTTCAGTCCATTTCAATCTCCTGATGTTAGAGATGGTTGGATGTCACCAAGTACCACTCTTATAGTGGGTGGTGGGCCATCTATGTCTTTCATCACTCAAGACCTTCAACGGGATGGTCGAATGTCTGTCCAAGCTCGGCCCATATCGTGAATCGTAGGCCCGAAACAGGCAAAAATCAAAGAGGCCTAAGTGCGGACTGCGACGATTATGCACGGCCTGAACCCAAGCCCAGCCAGGCCATCCACTTTTGTGCAAGATCTGGCTGTTTAGTTGGTGTGCGCCATCATGCTTGCTATATGACAAAAACTCCCCTTCCCATGGAACCCTAAACCTGCTCTGGGTTTATGGGCTCTTTGACACAGCCCGGCCAATTAATAAACAGGGGTGCCGGCATGAAGTGGGCCAGGTCGGAAAGCCTGATGGGCGAGCATGGTCCATTATCAGCCATGGTACGAGCGGTTAAAGGAACCTACAATACTTCTAGGCTTTTAAGCATCAATGTAAAAGTAACTAATTTTTTTTACCTCTTTAACTTATAACTTTTCTACTTCTCTCTCACATTACATGTCAAGGGAGCCTTTATATTATTGTCTATATCATTGGAGGCCTCACACGGTAGATTGTCCACATTGAAGGTGGGCCCCACATGATGGATGACCGTATATTAAGGTGGGCCCATATATGGATGGTCCATATCAAAGGTTGGCCCATAAAGATAGAAAGCCCACATCCAAAGTGGGCTGATATGATGGACGGCCCACTTCAAAGGTGGGGCCTATGTGATGGATGGTCCACATCAAAGGCGGGAAAGTCAGCCCCTAATGATAAATGATTCACATCCAAGGCGAGCCCTGCATGATGGGCAACCCACATTGAAGGTAGGACGCACATGATGGATAGTCCACATCAAAGGTGGGCTCCACATGATGGGCAATTAATAATGGTGGGCGGTGGATATTGAAGGTGGGCCCCACATTATGGACAATAGCATTGATGGTGGGCCCCATTTGATGAATGATCAACATCAAAGGTGGGCCCTACGTAATGAACGATGCACGTTAAAGGTTGGTCCATAATAACGAATGGCCCACATCAAAGGTGGGGCCCATACAATAAATGGTCCACATCAAAGGTAGGCCCCATATGATGGATGGTGGATTTGAGGGGGACCTAACAAACTTGAGGGATAATTACTTATGATATTGGAAACCAAATATGATTTTCTACATTTATACACTACTACAAATTAGACTTTTTGTCGCAAGTCTACTTGTCGCTAAAAACCCCAAATTTGTCGTAAAAGCATTTTAGCGACAAGTGTTGTCCGTCGCCAATTTTGTCGCAGATACGGCGTCACAAATTATATTGAGTGACGAAAACACAAACTTGGCGCCAATGAGTTAATTATTTGGGACGACTTTATAACTTGTCGCAAAATAATTAATGACGAGTTGACACGTCGTCATTACATATCATAAAACGTCGCTAAATGTGAAACTCGTCGCTAATAAAAACTTTTTTGCAACGAGTCAATTCGTTCCTAAACATTCCAAACTCGTCGCATAAGTTTTTTTGTGACGAGGGTTGCTCGTCGCTAATTTTGTCGCAGATACAACGTCACAAATAATATTTAGCGACAAAAATACGTAACCGTCACCAATGAGTTGATTATTTGCGACGACTTAATAACTCGTCACAAAATATAACTAATTAGCGACGAGTTGGCACGTTGCCATTACATATCATAAAACATCTCTAAATGTGAAAGTCGTCACTAATAAGGACTTTTGCAACGAGTTAACTCGTCGCTAAAAACCCCCCAACTAGTCAAAAAACATTTTTGCAATGAGTGTTACTCATCGCCAAATTTGTCGCAGATAAGGCATCACAAATTATATTTAATGACAAAAACACTAACTCGTCGCCAATGAGTTAATTATTTACTACAACTTAATATCTTGTCACAAAATATAAGTAATTAGTGATGAGTTGACGTCGTCACAAATTATATTTATTTATTTATTAGTGACAAGTATAAGTCGTCGCTAATAGAAATATTTTTTTTATTTTTTTCCTTATTTGAACCAATTAATCCAACAAAATAAAATGTATCAATCAATATTCATTATCATCCATTAAAATATAAAAATAATTAAATTAAATTAAAATCAAATTTATAATTATCCTGAACACAAAATGTGTTCACACGTTCAAATAGTTCAACAAAAATCAATTAAAAATAAAAAAGAAACGCGCGTCCTCGATAATGCAGTAAGGCCCAAGAAGATAGCACCAATTTGTTGGGAAAACTGCAAAATAATTGAAATAAATTATGATTAGCGACTATTCTATAATTTAAATCGATAATGCAATAAGGCCCAGAAAGATAGCACCATATCTAATAATAATAGAATGTTTCCTGACAAATAAAAGAAAAATAAATAAATAAATAAAATATAAAAAAAAGGCAACATTTTAATACTCAACCTTTAAAGTTGTACGATGAAGTCTCTAACATCACAAAGCATTCATTTACATGTCTTATAGATCCAGATAGAATTCACAAAAAAGAAGGAAGGCAGAGAGGAAAAGGTAGATAACAGAACCAAAAGAAGAAAACATAAAAATTGACACGGTTAAAAAATGTAATCAAGTACAAAGTGCAACACAACATGAAGTAAATGTTACCATGATTCATGAGCGACAAAAATGGAGAAATCATGGCATAACAGAAGGAATTTATGAAAGCAATTGCGCACATATCATTACCTTCATCAACTCTTTAGCCTTCAACGTAGCTTCTAATTTGGCCTTCACCATCTCTTCCTATGAAAGACCCTTTTTTTAAAGAAAAGAACAAGGAACTCAATTATTCTATTCATCATTAATCTTGAAACTACGAAATCAAATTTCTTTCGATAAAAGCACACCTCTGCAACTTAGACAAGCACCAATTTAATAAAAGGCATTTTGTTCATCTATATTCAACTTCTTTTTTGTATAGACCAATTTATTAGAAGATATTTTGTTCATCTATATTTAGAAACTTGACGAACCACTAGTAGTCATATCTGTGCCACCAAGAGGAGCATAAATTCAGCACCCCAGTACAGATGTCCAAAACCACCGTTCTCAAGCTTTTAGCGATGACATTTGAAAGTCGTCACTAAAGATCATTCCCACCATATAATTTTCAGTAAAAAAATTCACACAAAAGTATTTGCGACAAGTTTTTACGACGACAATTGTAGTTTGTCATAAACAAGTTGACGTTTTGCGATGATTTGAAAAGTTGTTGCAAATAGCTGATTTTTTGCGACGAGTTGCTAACTTGCTGCAAAAAAGCGACTTTTTACAACAAAATTTGACTTGTCACTAAAAACCTTGTGGCAAAAAGTCTAATTTGTTGTAGTGATGCTTATAACATAGTTACAACTGAATAAGTAGAAAGCCAGATAAGCTACTTACGCATAAGTAGCTTATCCAAAGTAACTTATTATCCAAATGCCCCCTTAAAGGCATAAAATAGACCCAGGTCTTAGCCGTGAGCTTAACAAGCCGGCGCAAGCATGGCCCCCGGTAGATTAGGCCTAGTGAGTGCAATGACCAATATGCCCTAGTGTATATTATTTTCTAAAGGAGTTGAGCATTGTGAAGTATACCTAGTGTCCAAATGATATGACATCAAATCCATAAAAAAGGTGCACCCCACAATGATGATCAGACCCATGAAAAAATCAGTCCAATCCAGTTATCAGGTGGGCCACACGTGAATTTGGATTCTATCGGGTGGTGTGGATTGTTTTTCGTGGCGTCGCTCACCTAGTCATTTAATCGGCATGATTTTTTGTTAGCTTGATGATCATGGTTAGGGACATCTGTTGGATGGGTTGGATGTCATACACAAACTACATGGATCTCATAATGCTCGACCACTACCTTTAGGAAAAATTTAATATATGAGAAGCATTTTGGTCTTTTCAAGCCAAGAAAAGGAACTTTGCAGTAAAACTGGGGAAGAAGGGAGTTTTTTCTCAAAATTCCTCAAGAATCAATATTTTACCAAATAATGCCTCCACAAATAGAAATTGCGGGGGGGGGGGGGTGCTTTTTTAGGATGAAAATTCTAAAAATGCCCTCATCCAATTTTTTCTTTAAAAATTAGTGAAAATTGAGAGTTGTGGGGCCACGTTGTATGCGTATGAAATCTAAGCTGTCCAACATATGAAACCCACCACAATAATCTTACAAACCAAGAATCAGGCCAATCAAATCATTAGATGGGCTACACTTGAATTTGGATGTTGTGAGTGGTGTATATTATTTTCTACAGATTGGCCTATGATTGGATCTCCAATATCTTTTGTTCACCTAATAAGAATGTTAGTGTGCACCGGTTAGGCAGGTTGGATGTAAGGCACATACCATGTGTAGAGGTGGGCACAAACCAAGCTAGCTCGAAAGCTCGACTCGGATTGGTTAGAAAAAGCTCGGTTTGGATTGGTTCGAATGTAAGTTCAAACCAAACCAAGCCTCCAAGTCAAGCTTGTTTGAAAAAACAAACCAAGCTCAAACTAGGGCAGTACCGGCTCGGCTCGGCTCGAAGCTCGATTTGATTCAGCTCGTAGATTATAAGCACACTATTTCCTGTGGTGTGATCCACTCGAGCTTTGGATATGATTCCATTTTGGGATCATGTCCTAAAATGATATGTAAAATAGATGGACAGCATGGATAATACATATACATGATGGCATGGATAATACATAATACATATACATGAATGCACACTGTTTCCTTGCACTTGTAAAATTATGCTTGTGTACTTTTGTTTGGAAAATACTCTTCCATGTCTATTTTGAAGTTGCACTCCTTTGGGGGATGTTAAACATCATATTGTAAGATATGTTTGTACTTTTTTTTTCTAACTTTTTAAATTTTTTTCTAATTAAATAAACAAGGAAAAAAAAAGAGCTGTTGCCTGTTTGAACTCGGCCCGGCCCGGTTCGAAATTTTCGACCAAACCGATCCCGGCTCGAACCAGATTTTTCTAGAGCAAACCAAACTCGGGCCGCATGGGTCGGCCCGAAACCCAAACCAAACCAATCCACAAACTGCGTTGGTACAAAAACAAGCCAAACCAAACTAGGGCTAACTCGGCTCGGCCCGGATCGTTGCCCACCACTAACCATGTGGGCCCCAATAATTTTGGATTCTCCACTTTGAGGGCAGTAATGTAATTTGTTCTTTATAAAGGCGCTGTCACGTAACTTTGTGAAGGCACTATTTGGTGAAATTTGAATCAAAGAGGCATTTTATGGTAAAAATCTAAAAAAAAGAAGAGGATGGAAAAGAAAAGCTACTGGGGATTTTTACCACAAAATTCCTCTAAGATTTATATTTTACAAAATATTGCCTTGGGGAACTGATTTTCTCAAGGAGTGCTTCTCCAGCAGAAAATTTATATTATTATCCTTTATTTTTTTTCTTTACAATGAAGTAGACAATCAAGATTCTAGGGCCCAGGAGGTATGTGTCTCGTATCTAACCCATCCAATAGATGCACACCGACATTATTATTAAACAGACCAAACATATTGTGGATCCAATTATGAAGTAGGCCAATCCATAAAAAATAATACATACCACTCAAAATATCCCAATTCATGTGTAGCCCATCCAATAATAAATTGGCCGGATGTTTTGTTCATGTTAACACCAAGGTGAGGTGCATGCGTTGGATAGGTTGGATGTCATGCGCATACCACATGGGTCCCACAAGTCACGACTTTCACTAGTTTTTAAAGAAAAAAAAAATTAAATGAGAGTATTTTTTGTAATTTCATCCCTCTAAAAGCACCTATATGTAATTTCCAATTATCAAGGCATTATTTGGTAAAATATAAATTCCTCCGCAATTTAATTTGTGGTAAAATTCCCAATCTTCTTTAGGAAAAGCCCAAGGTGACCTAAAGATGGATGGACCACCTATCTTCTTCTTGTTAGTATTCATATTAATGATTTAACCAATCAAGGATGTTATTTTTAATTGCAATTGGGCATGTGACATGAGATGTGTGTGCCACTTATTTTATTGGTAAAATGTAGGTGCTAGTTACTGTTGAGAGTAGAATATGATGGATTATAGTATGAAAAATATTTCTAAGATTAGCATCTTTAGGTCTTCTAGGAGTATGTAGTCCAACCAATGGCTCTTTTTTTGGGTTCCCCACCACTCTCATATGCATCCCTCCTGTCCTCTTCTCTTTTCCAACACACATCACATGGTCAAGACAAATCCAATGGCTACTCGTGAGTTTAGCACTTCAAATGCTACTCCCCTCTATGAGTCATGCCAATGCCGCACTTCTCAGTAAGATCCGGACCGTTCATCTTGTTGGGCACACTGCTTATGTGCCTAGACCCAAAAATCAGGTGAACCCAGGTGATAATATGGGAGGATTAATGTCCCACTCCCGATGACATATAAACTGATTTCCCCTTCAAAGCAATTTATACCAACAACTTTGTATATTATTTAGTTAGAGGGCAAACGGTTGTTGAGGCCCCAATATGATGTGTTGATGACATGTACTACGACCATCATGCACACCCTCTCTCATTTGGCCATGGGCCCAAATATCAAACCCATCTATGACTCAAGTGGGCCATCATCTAGGGTGGATATTTTATATGAATAGATATGATGGTGGGGCATCCCTCTCAAATATTCTTGATTGTGTGGCCCACCAAAGTCATGAATTGACCTATTTCTTAGCCCATGGCCAAGATTCTCAAAGTAGATCATGTCGTAAACATATCGCAATGGGCCCACAGCACTTATTTGCACAATGTGGTGAAAACATTTGCAGTAATAATTTTCCTGCTTTTTTTTTACAGAATATATCATTTCCTCATATAAACCCACAATAAAAGAGTAGTGAATATTGTTATATGAACGTGAGATGATGTGTATTTTGATTGTGGGGGTGGGGGGGGGGTTATCAACTGTCCATATAAGCGAAGGATCTACTTCATGATAAAATACTTAGCTCTCCCACCATGAAGCTTTCATATAATAGTTAAAATGAATTTTTTATTTTGTTCTTATATTTTAATGATTTTGGGTTTTTGAGCTGATCCCATAATCAAAGGAGGATTCATCTCAAGGTTGTTGATGTCATGAGTGGAGCACAAACTTCAATTATTTAATAATAAGTAACTATGTATTAGTATGTTGGAAATGACACCAAAGTAAGCACCAACCTAGGTTAATCCCAAGTTTAAAATAGCATGCCATGTCGCATGGCACCGGCCGAAAACAAACGCCTCGGAAATAGCATCACATGGCAACCGATGATCCATGTGGCCCACCACGCCACTCTTCAAAAAGCCATGCCACTTGGGAAAAACAAATGAGAAATGCTCTTAAAATAGAGGAATGATCTTATTCGATCGCCTGCGCCAAATCTTCAATGTATGTCGTTCGAACTATGTTCGGATTGTGTTCGGATGGTCGTAACGTGTTGAGACCATCATCGCATAGAACTGATCAGGTGGGTCCCACAATTGGATCAAAATGGTAGTTGGTGATTGATTGAAATTCAAACTTGAGCAAGTGATTGTACTGAATTGTTCCTCCTTAAAATAGTAAAATCATGGGATTTAAACATATGGGTTATGCTAATCTTTAAAGCTTATAAATGATACATTAGATGAACTATCATCGATTTGAACCATTCATTCATTAATACAAATAGGACCAAATCATGGTGCAAAAATCATGCCAATTGAATGTTCCCAAGCATCCAATCAATGGCATGGAAAATGGGCAATCAATACAAGAAACCAGGTAAGTTCAATAATCATCTTAAAACACTTATTTAATAGATCCCACTTTGTATTGCTTGTAATTCCGAAGTAGTACTTTGGTTTGATGATTCTAACCATGTGATCTATGGCTCCTAAACTGGCCTATTAGAAGGGGCTCTGCCCATCCTATAGGCATGATTCTTGCATCATGGCTTGCTGTCAATGGCAGTAATAAACCACAATTGTATACCATATACCTGACGGACGGTGGATTTTATGCAAATTAATTCATTTCCACAGTGTTATGCTAACGTTCGGTCCACTATTTGGACCATCTATGGTGGGTCCCACCATGATCAACCTTAGTTAAAAAAATATCTTTTAGCAAATCATCCACAGCAAACATACACAGGACCCTCAGTGCCAACATGCACATCCTTTGAATGTTTGAGTTTGCATCAGGTGGGACCCACCGCGCATATGACCTACCCAAGATTACTTCCATTAAATCACTGGGCCACTCCACTCATCAGATGGACCGGCCACAATGTACGAAACAAAAGGATGGTTTAAAAAGATCTGCACAAAATTTTTGGGCCATCCATCAGTCGCTCAAAGAATCAAAGGCCAGGCTCAATTTTTGCCCAAGGGCATCTGCGTGGTGAGACCCATCTGATGGAGAGCTGGGACTGCACACACGTGTTAGAACGTGGGGTGGGCTTAAACGCACGTGGATACTGTGGCCCTTCACATGCATCATATATTATAAAGGGAATTTTACCCAAAAAAAATACCTGTTTTAATATAGAATTTACATTCCGATGCCTTTTACAAAAAAGTTTTAAAGAAGCTACTACATTAATTTAAGTAATTATCGTTGGAGTACCTTATGCTACATTTCTTCACTGGGGTGGCAGTGTAGGAAAGGTTGTAGCTCTCGTGGGCCCCACCATGATGTTTATGTGAAATTCATCCTGACCACCAAGTGTATCACTCCATGTTAGGCATGGCCCAAACATCAGCTCCATTCCTCATTTAGGTGGACCACATGGTTGGAAGCAGTATATGTATAAGTGCTCATCCTCCAAATTGCTTCTCTTGTTGTGGCCTACCTGAAGTACGATTTTTTAGCCCCAGGAACAAAATTTTGGTGTGGCATCTGATGGTTGGGAAGGATTTTATATAATCATCACAATTAAGCTTATACAAATCAAGGGTGGACATCTCTCTCCCAACTGTGTCCTCTGGTGTGGCTCACCTGAATCACGGATCAGCCTAATTTTTTGGCCTAAGAAAACTGTGTAATTAGGCATTTAATGGCGAGTGTAAAAAAGGGCAGCATACTCCGGGGATGGCCCTGTAGAAAAAAAGGGCAGCACCACTCTGCCAACTATTCTTTGGACTATAAGTTTAGGTCCAACCAGGTGTTAACTGCACATATTTCATGTGTACGAAATCTAACCCGTACATTAGGGTGGCCCGGTTATGAGTATCATATTTGGGAAAAATCAACAACACCCGTTCATTGAGTGTGCCACATTTGTGTTTTGCTATTTATCAATTGCTAAACATTGTTTTATATGGTTTCACCCAGTTCATTTAGTAGCCCTTAACTTTTTCATTAGACGAACCTCGAGAGTGTAACGCCCCAGATTTTAGAGATTTATTTGAAAATTTTTGAAAATTCATTTTTTTTATTATCGTACATTTAGCGTTGATTTGCAAATAGCGGGACATCCGTAGGAGATCCGATAGGGGACCATTTATAAAAGTTGCTTAGAATGATCCCATAAACATCGTAAAAAGATCAGATTTCAAAAATCACGCACTTTTCAGATAATTACGAAAATGCCATTAGTTAAACTTAAGTTAAGATACTATTTTTAAGTTTTATAGTTTCCGACGATCACTTTCACGCAGAACTCTGGATTTAAGCTTTTGGGCACATATTAACCATACACGTCAAATTTCAGCTCTTAAATCATAGTAGAAGTGGTTCAATTGTCAAATCAGCCCCTTAACCCTTGATTTTCATGTCCATCGAGTGAGGAAAGTAGATGGTTAGTCGTAGTCGAATATTTCTCTTTATATGAGTGAATTGGATTGTCTTTATCATGGAACAATAGTGCGATTTGAGTGCCCCACCTTGATAATCCTCTTTCTTATGCGCGAAGTTATCCCGTTCTAGAAATTAACGAGTTACCAACTCTTTTTAAATCTGAACCTTTCAATTTACCCACTTCACACCATCAATCGCTTCTCAAATTTGGACCACTTATTATACTCATATGACTACGAGTTTACACAAAGTTTGGACCCCGATCTATAATCCTATACCATTGAACCACAAAGCCAACCCCTTCCTTTTCCGCCAAAAGTTGAAATTTCAGATCTAGGCATTTCTGACTATCAATCAACCACTAAACTTTGTACAATTATTTGCCTATCATAACCATATATTTTTCCAAAATTTGGACCTTGATCATTAAGCGTAGACCGTTAATTAAGATCAAGCCCATTTTAGCACCCGTTAGGCTATTTTCAAGGATCGACCAATCTAGAATGTGGATCATCAAGAAATTTACGTATTTTGACTCTACTCTTCGAGCTTGATAAGATGAACGGATTGGAATTGATCAAAGATCATCCGAATATTGAGATTTGAGAAACCCACCTCAAGAGGTTGTTACACAATACCTCGCGTGCACATCCCTCTCCATATTTCTACTACGCACCTCCAAATCCTTCTCCTAACACTAGCCTCCATGTCCTAGAGAAAGAGAGAGAGAGAGAAGAGAAGAGAGTTCTTTCTCATATTTTTCCAGCGGCTAGGATCTTCTACAACCCTCTTCTTCTAAGTCCATCCTAAGGTGAGGATTTTCCTTCAAGCCTTTCATTAATAATATTACGATTATCATAAGTTTCTTTTGTGGCATGTAAAGTTATTTTGTTTTGAATTGCTGATCCATATAACATGAAGTTTAACGTAGGATTTGCAATGAATATCATTACATAATGATGCGATTCCTTGTTTAGATTTTTGACGAAGAAGCATGTATATTTGTGTTATTTAGCCCTTATTTTCTTAATCTGTGTTTTACAAATAACGTTGGTTTTCATATTGTGATATGAAATATGTGTATAAGATCATCATATGAACGCCCCATTATTGTATACTCTTTGTCCCTAAGTTGGTAAAATTATTCGATGTAGAGAGATGGAACTCATGAGAGGTGTCCATGATGGAAGACTATCTCTTGAATTAACTAAGAGAATGAAGTGATTGTTTGTCAATGGATCCTTACATATACGTGATGCTTGATTGATCCATTTACATTACATGAGTATTTTAATGAATTTGGTCATGATGTATAACTTTAGCTTTTTGGGACATGATAAAATCATAAAACGGGACAATGAGTAAACATTGATGGTATACAAATTCTCATAAGCCGGGGTTGGTGCTATGGACACTAATCACGTGCTGTCGGCCTATGCTGGGTTACTTGCGACTCCCTATAGTGACCACTGAGTTTTATTTAAATCGGTTGTATGCGAAAACACTTAAATAAAAGTGAAACTAAAGTCATTCATTCACTTGGCTCCATGTGGGTATACGGAATTGAGAATAGGCTAGAGCGTCCTACTTCTCACGTACACTGTCACGTGTAGATTTAGGCTATGAGCGTCCCGTTTCTCACGTGGTCGGGCAAAACTATAGGCTTGTGCGTCCCAGGAACCTCTAGTGACTAGTGGCTAGCGTGAAGTCGTAACAGGGAGTCTCCCACTTCATGTATTGTGATTCTAGCCAGGGTGCCTTAACCAGAGCATGCATTCCATGCATTGCATTAACAAAGATTTTTAGTTGGTTGTTTTGATTTAATTAAATGATAATATACTGCTTGCGTTTACTCCGTACCGTTATTATTATTCTTGATTGTCTTGGAGAAAATATTCCCCACTATGATAGCCTTTAACGCTATCTCAAACACAATTTAGATGATGCAGGTGAAGATCCAGATAATGAACCCGATTTTCAAGGAAAAGAGTTCGATAGGTTCGTACGATCACATGGCGGATGACAATGTTAGATAAACTTAATTGATGTTATCATTTATTAAATATTTCTTTTGAGTAGTTGATACATTTATGGAATTGTAATAAGTCTTCAAGAGAAGACATGGTTTTGTATTTTAATTAATCAGTATGGATATTGGTTGGTTCCCTTATTTAAACATTGATAATGACGTAGTAAGTTTGATAGAATAAGATGATAATTATTTCCGCCATTGTGCTTGAATGCTATATTTTATTATTTGACAAATTAGTTATTCCATAAATTACTTGGGAATTCGGCCGTTGTGTTATACACGAGAGTCGAAAATCTCGGGTCGTTACAGAGAGGGCCAACCTATTGCAAGGGTTGGATTTTACATGTACCATAACTTGTGTCCCAACAATTGTCTTAAGACCTCTGGTAAAAATAAAAATAAAAATAAATAATAAATAAAATAAAAAATTATGAGGCATCATAGTGGATTTTTGACAGGGCCCACCATGATGTGCATATGAGATCCACTCCGATCATCAGATATATAATCTCATCTTAGATCCAAGGACAAAAAAACAGGCTGACCTATAATTCAGACGGAACATATTAGAGGAAATAGTTAGTAGAGATGTCCACCCTTGACTTTTTAGGGCACAACACGATGATCATATGAAATCCATTCCTTCCATTAAATTCCACACCAAAACTTAGATTTGAGGCCCAAAGATCAGAGCCATCCGTGATTCATGTGGGCCACACCATGGGAAAGACTTTGGAGGATAAGCATTGCACCGTTTCCAATCATGTGGTCCACCTAAAACATGTATGGAGCTGATTTTTTAGTGTATAACATGGGTTGACGCACCTGATGGTCGGGGTGGATTTCACATAAATATCATGATAGGGGCCCACCCAAGCCGTGTTAAGAAATCTTAATGATAATTAAATTAACATAGTACCTTATTGAAAACTTTTAGAAAAAGGTACCGAATATAAATTCTAGAATAAGCCGGTAGTTTTTTGAAAATTTCCCTATTATAAAATTGAGGCGTAATCCACAACATCCAACTGTAGCAGTCCACCCATCATGTCCGTCCCTCAGGTTCTCCTTGGTTTCAAAAATTATGCCAATCAAAAAATGGGTGGTCCACAACATATAGAACACTTGGTAATGCCCCACAAACCTTTCCAGATTTTATGTGGGCCGATTACTTTCTATAAGCAATCCAATCCATTCTAAGGAATGAGGCCCACCAAGATGAATGGAAAAAATAAAAAGTTTAGGGCGTTCAAAAGTTAGGTGGGCCACACCATGTGATTTTAGAGGTTTAAGGGCATGATTTTACAGTGTAGCCCACTGCCCACCTGAGTTTCGTATGGATGAATTTCTGAAACGCAAAGACAGTACGAGGGGGTTCACATGATGAACGGATTAGATTTCATAGACACATCACAGTGGGCCCGACACATCACGATGTAACCTACAAAGCGTTCTAGTGGATCCGGGCTAAAAATGTGGTGGCCTCGAGTCCAACCGGTTGGACCATTAGTTACAGTTCACCCAGCTGATAACTTTCAACCTATTAAGTTTATGTTACATCCAACCCTCCTATTAGGTTTGTCCACCACGAGAGTAACCTAGTGCAGAACATCAGCCCCATCTGCCTCTGAGGTGGGTCAAACCGTGTAAAATAACTTTTAGCCATTGATAAATAGCAATGTACAAGTATGGTCCGCTTGATAAGTGGATGTTAATAATTTCTTAGCTGATAATGGGACCAATCTTTTGGATGGATTGAATGTTGCACCATGTGTTGTACCCTATTCATGATTGTTCTTGAAGAATCAATCAAAAGAGGACAGGTAGTGTTTGAGGGGAGTGGAATAGGCTCCACAAGTAATTATCAGGACAAGCGTCACGAGGAGTACTAGTAGTGAAGGCAGTTGTTGTAATTGTTGGACGTATAGATTTTAGTCAGTTCTTTCCTTCAAATAAAAGTTTATAAACTAATAGGAGAATTCAACAAAGCAAGATGTCTCATACTAACTTAACCAAACCAAATTTATCTTTCAACTTACTCTTTATGTTCCTTAGCATGTCTTATCTTTTATGTTCCTTAGCATAATTAGTATCTTAATCCTACAACTAGGAATAGCGGTAATCAGTAGATGTAATCCAAGTCTACACTTATATACTAGACTTAGTTTAATACGAAACAAGTTCTTCATTCAGAAATGTGTTCTATAGTTGCTCCTCATGATGGATTGTAAGTATTTCTTTTTTATTTATCTTTGTGTTAAAAAGTCATTTCATACAAAAGGTAGAGGTATGACCCACTTTCAGAGGACAAGCCCCAACTTCTAGTAATCACCTGATTGCTTCCGATAACTTTGTGCAAGTGACTAAGGGCCTGTTTAGTAAAACTTAATTTCCACACTTATCACTGAAACTGTCATTTTCAGTGTTTTTCTCTAATTCGGGTTGTTTGGTAAATCCAAAACAACAAGTGCTTAATTCACATTTTCACTAAAAAAAATCTAAATTTTTTGAACCTTTCACCCTTTAACTTAAAACTTAACACTTAAAACAGTAAGTGATTTCGAATTAAACATTTTTTTAAATGACAACTTTACCCTCCTTTAATGACTCCCGCGGGTAAGTTTTGATGTGTAAAAGTAGAGTGATGTGGCAAAGTTCTTTGCCCTTTGTTGTGATGTATGCGTTATATCCACACCGTCCATCCAATTTGCCCTATCATTTTAGGACATGATCCAAAACATGAGGCAAAACCAAAGCTCAATCCGACCACAACACAAAAACTATGGGGATAATGATCCCACCGTTGAAACCTTCCTAGGGCCCACCATGATGTTTATTTGCCATCAAATTTGTTCATTAGGTCACCTTAACCTCGATGAAGGGAAAACACAAATATTAGCTCGATCTAAAACTTTTATGGCCTCTAAGAAATGGTAGAGGCTTAATCCCCACTATTTTCAGTGGTGTGTCCCACTTGAGATTTGGATTTACCTCATTTTTTGTCTCATGAATTATAATGATCTATAAACATAAATGGACAATGTGGATCTAACACATACATCATAGGTGGGCCTAAGAACTTTGCCACATTAATATCAAACGGCTCTTGACACTTGTATGTGGAGCCGCGAGGATTTCGTAAGACAGCCAGTACCGAGGAGTGGATTAGGTAAGACCCCGGACCCACTGAGTTGGGTGGGATCCCTGACTGTGGGGCTCACAGTGATGTATGTGTCTTAAATCCACACCTTCCAACCATTTTGAAAGGTCATTTTAGGCTACGATCCAAAACATTAAGCCAACTCAAATCTTAGGTGGGCCACACCACAAAAACAGTCATGATTGAATCTCTACCATTAAAAATTCCAAGAATTTCACCATAATGTTTATTTGTCATCCAACCTTTTGATAAGGTTACAAACACTTACATGAAGAGGCCATATAAATATTATCTAGATGCAAGGCTTTTGTGGCTGACAGTAAGTTTTTAATGGTCAATCAACACTGTTTTCTATATTATGGCCCATCTACACTGTTTCTTGTATTATAGCCCATATGACAAAAGCCTTTTCGCTGGCATTTCCTGCGCAAGGAATATGGGTGGGGCCCACCGTGAGGTTTGTGAAAAATCTACGCTGTCCAACTGTTTTGCGAGATCATTTAGGCGTTGAGACCAAAATTGAACGGGATCCAAGACTTAAGTGGGCCGAAAACATAACAATTGAACTTCCACAGTTGAAATATTCATAGGGCCACAGAAGTTTTGAATCAGGATAATATTTGTGTTTTCAGTTCATCTCAGTAGAAATGACATTATGAACGGCATGGATGGCATATAAACATCACTGTGGACTCCGTGGAGGTTTCAACGGTAAGAATTTCCCTATACGCGTTTTACTTTAGTGCAGCCCACTTGAGTTTTGGATCCCGTTCATTTTTTGTTGCAACGCCTAAAACGATCTCACAAAACGGTTAGACAGGGTAGATTTCTCACAAACCTCACTATGGGCCCCACCCAGAGTCCTTGTGTAGGAGATGCCTGCGAAGCCTTTCGCAGGTAATCCGCGCCTATGTGGGGGGACGCGGATTGCCGAAGCCTGGCATCTCCTGCGCTCAAAATCTAGTTGGGGCCCACTGTGATGTTTTTGAGAAATCTATGCCACCTAAACGTTTTGTGAGAACATTTTAGGCATTGCGACAAAAAATGAAAGGGATCCAAGACTCAAGTGGGCTGAAAAAGTGACGATTGAACTTCCACAGTTGAAATATTTGTGGGGCCACATAAGTTTTGAATCAGGATAATATGTGTTTTCAGTTCATCTCAGTAGGAATGACATTATGAACGGTATGGATGGCATATAAACATCACCGTGGACCCATAGAGGTTTCAACGGTAGAAATTTCCCTACCCACCTTTTGCTTTAGTGCGGCCCACTTGAGTCTTTTATCCGGTTCAGTTTTTGTTGCAACGCGTAAAATGATATCACAAAACGGTTGGACAGCATAGATTTCTTAAAAACATCACGGTGGGCCCCACCTAGATGCCTGCTAAAGGCTTTCGCAACCAATCCACGTTCGGATCTGGGTCTCACCTAATCCGCTCTTGCGGGATTGGCTAGTGACCGTTGCCACTAGCGATTTGCTAGTGGTCGGTGCTCTGTTGGCCTCACCATGATGTATGTGTTTTATCCACGCCATCCAGACATGTTTCCATATCATTTTATGGTATGAGACCAAAAATGAGGTAGATCCAAATATCAAGTGGACCACATCACAGAAAAAAGTGGTGATTGAGCGCCCACCATTAAAAACTTCGTGGGCCCATAAAAGTTTTGGATAAATCTGATATTTTTTTTTTCCCTTCATCCAGGTACAGACCTAATAATAAACAGGTTGGATGTCAAATAAACATTATAGTCAGCCATAGGATGTTTTTAGTTTTTAATGGTGGAGATTCAATCTCTATTGTTTTCCTGTGGTGTGGCTTTATATCTGCCTCATGTTTTGTATCATGCCCTAGAATGATATGGAAAAATGGATGGATGGCATGGATAAAATACATACATCATGACAGGACCCACGGAGCTTCAACCACTAGCCACCCGACCAGTGGCACCATCACTAGCCAAACTGCACCGTTGGGGATCGGATCAGTTGTTACCTGAGTAACACATTAGCGGCTGTTACCGTTACTGTGGGGTCCACCTTGATGATTTGTTACATATCCACATTGTACATCCGTTTTCTCCTGCCCTTGCTAGGACATGATCCCAAAAGGTAAGCATAACCAAATCCCAGGTAAACCACAGCATCGGGAAACAGTGGTGTTTGAGTGTTTCACCATTAAAGATTCTAAAAGACTTGAGTGTTTCACCATTAAAGATTCTAAAAGACCCACCGTAATGTTTTCATAATGTTTATTTTCCATCCAACCAGTTGATAATGTCCAAAAGACCCATATGAAGGGAAACTACAAAGATTTGCTTGATCCGAAACTTTTGTAGCGCATAAATTTTTTTTTAATGGTCATTCATCACTATTTCTAGTGGTGTGGTCCACCTAAGATTTGGGCCTTCTAAAGTTTTGGGATCATGTCATGGAATGATATGTAAAAACAAATGGATTTCGTGGATATACAAAAAAATATATCAATGTGGGCCCCACACAGTTAAGGGTTAGGGTAACGACCACTAAGGTGTCACCGTAATAGCTAATCTGCTCCTTTCACCTACTTATTTGTGAAAAAGTTAGGTAGGGCCCACCATAACGATTGTGAGAAATCCATCGCATCCATCAACTCACCAAATTTGAATCAATTTAGACCCACTAGAGCCTAGTAACCAAAGCTCAAAGTCTAAGCCCAGAAACTAGATCCAAATCTTAGAGGTAAATATAATAAATTGTCAATTTTCAGACATTTATGATTTGTGTTTACCAAACGGGATTTTATGAAAAAAGTACTTAATTTCAGGTATCAGTAACTTTTTCAGACAAATTACCAAACAGAATTTTCTGTACTTATAAGTACTAAAATTCAGTACTTTAAGTTTTCAGCACTTCAATTAATTTTCAGACCTTATTTTTCATTTTACCAAACAGTACCTAAATACATGACCGATCTTATCTGATCTTGGTCATATAAAGTCAAATCCGATGTATCTACTTATCTTGGTGCTTAGGGTCATAGTTGTTCTGTTTGAATTGAGTTGTACAATCAATTCTGACACACCTGTACATATCACACACTGACTATAGTTAGAAACCAAAAGGCAACACCATTAAAAGCTGGAATGTTATCCACTAGGTGAACTGTAACTTATAGTCTAACCACTTGTATTGAGACCCTCTCCCTAAAATATAGGGATGCGGTTTGGCTGGTGAACCCAGCAACAGCCAGCTAGCAGGTCTCAAAGCTTTATGGACCCCACCATTGTATATGTATTTTATCAATGCCGTCCATACATTTTTTCATGCTCATTTTGAGGCCAGAGACCAAAGATAAGGCATATCCAAATCTCAGTTGGACCAAACCACAGAAACAGTGGGAACTGAAGGTTTACTGTCAAAATCTTCCTGTGGCCACAAAAGTTTTGGATCAAGCTTTTAGGTGTAATTTTTCCCTTCATCCGAGTCAACGTGTGAGCTTCTCAACAGGTTGAATGGAAAATAAACATTACAGTAGACTCTAGGAAGTTTTTTATTTTTTATTTTTTTTAACTATAGACGTGTGGTGTGGTCCACCTGAGACTTGGATCTGCCTCATTTTTGGCTCATGTCTAAAATTATCCAGGAAAAATATATGGATAGCGTGGATAAAAAACACATACATCATGGTGGGTCCCACATAGCGTTGACACCAGCTAGCTGACTTAGTGTTGCGGTCACCAGCCCAACCGCATGGAAAATATGCACGACAGAAAATAGCAAATCGAATCTCAATCCTTAGATGGGCTCATTAAAAAAGAGAATCTAGTGTTGAGGAGAACCGGATATACGGTAGATCCATTTCTCAATAGTACACTTGTCAGGGTGTTGTGAAAATCCTGTCTGTCCATCTAGTGGGCCTTGTAATTGATGGATTATGTTTCAAAATTACACCTGTCAGGTGATCCAATCTATCATCTTCCTTCACTTTCCAGTACAGATTTTTGACCGTTAACCATCTCTGTTTTTCTACCATTACTCTGAGGGTCACTGATCAGATGGTTAAGATTATCCGATCTGTGTTTAGTTTATGGGAAATATGATGGACGGTCTAAAATGAAGAGTACCCCTGCAACATGTGCTGTATGTTGATGGCTGTACCGTATTATCTCCCAAGCCCGAGTAACGCATTCAAAAATGTTTATATAAAAGAGAAAAGCTTTGATACTCTGCCAGAGTGTGATGGATGATACGCAAGCACTAAGAAATTTACTAGAAATTGCATAAGTGGGAGACAATTAAAGCAATTTAAACTGTCCGAATCATGGGTCCCAGTTGGGATGTACCGTGAACCAGCTATTACGATTTTTTCGAGAATCTGAAAATCGGATTGGTGGACATTTTATTTGACGGTTAAAGATGAAAAAAAAAATCTCCAACGGTCTTATTTGAAAAACAATGGTCCACCTCTATTTTCGTGCATCCACATCCTGTATCATACACGTGCTGTATTTGTATGATGATCTGGGCGGTCCATTGTATGGGCTCTGCAGTTAATTTGACACAAACCAAATTTTCTTGATCAGACGATCCTGATCATCTAATAATTTTACTTTTTTTTCTCACTGAAATTGGACCAATGTATATTCTACACCGCCAATTAAAGTGTGAGAAACGTCCAAACAGTATGGCTTTTAGCCTGTGGTCCCACTCACAATGGGACCCACTGAATGATTCCCCTATAATCCGGACATACCACTGTGTGGCAATGAGCCGGATCTGTGCCGGTACGATAGAACAGATGCACCCATGAAGTCCAGCTGGGCTGGGTCCGGCTAAAATGACCTGAACCCAAGGCCTACCAACAGGGCCAGGTTAATAGGTCCAGGTCCAGTTCAAAGCGGTCCAGTCTCACCAGACAAGGCAGGCCACCCGGCCCGTTGCCTCCGTAGCCTTCTGGCCTGGCTTGGGCTGAGTTCATAGCTCAATAACTAATCCCACAAAACAGGTGAATATACATCAACAATCCACATGACAGCCTGGCCCACTTCTTTAACACCGTTCGTTGATCCTTGGCTAATGAGGCCCACTTACACCGCCACCTGTAAGGCAATGGATCAGCTGCCACATCTCAGTAGACCAACTGATGGTCCTAGGACCAATGGCTGGTTTTATAAGTGATGAGAACCGTACAGAGGAGTGGGACCCAACATGCCAACCGTTCCTAGAAGTGGTATTTTGAGGCTGGAAATAAGCTGGGTTTGGGCTCATGGCCCAATATTTGGACTGGGCTTGAATTTTTTGCCCAACAACGTATTGGGATGGCCCTGGGCTTTCGAAACAACTGGGACCAGTCTGACCAAGTTATCTTTTGGTATGCTGAGGATTTGGATGGTGGGGCCTGATCCAAGATATCCATTGGACGGTTAAGATGAAATATAGTAAAAGTTCCATTGATCTAAGGTCATCCTATCTAAAGTAGGGCCATGGTTTTGATGATCTAACCATATATTATTACACAAGCTAAAGGGATTAACAGCCCCAATGTTCTATTGAAAGCTATAATGTCCGTTGGATCCTTGATCTAACTTTTAGCATGATTTATTCTATCCTAGCCGTCCATCTGATTATTCCTTAACTTTGTCCCGTATCATTTCTTTTCGCACTTGTATGACCTACCTGATGGTGGAACGACTTGACTTTTTGACTCAATCATCTGAAGGGTGGGCCACACTTGATGCATGGAATGAGATGCACTACACGTGGCATGTGGAGGGGTTGAGGGCCATAATCTCCCTTATCAACCCCAGATGTATTACACGGTACTCTGGCAGAGATGTACGATATATCAGGTACCCCAGGATGTATTGCATGGTTTATAATCTTTTAAAGTGGGGCCCACTTTGATGTATGCATTGAATATCCAAGCCGTCCGTCTATTTTTCCAGCTCTTTTTAAGGCACCAACCTAAAAATGAAGTAGATCCAAATCTCATGTGGACCTCAACATAGCAAACAGTGGTGATTGAACAGCCTACCGTTAAAAATTTCCAATGGCCCACATTAATGTCTACGGTAATGTTTCTTTTCCATCCATCAAGGTGGGCCCCACAGTCAAGGCCACACCGTGTTGGGTGAGGCCGGGGCCGCACCTAATCTGCTCCCCTGTCGGACCCATAACATCAACGATCTGGATCGCTGACCCATGGGCCCAATTCTACCATCTGAAAGCCTGAAAAGCATGGTACCGTCAATCGGGCCCACCTTTGTATTGATACCTCTTTTTTTCCACAGTGCCATAGTACGGTGCTCGAACCCAGGGACTGTTACGTACCTTTCGGGTTTTAAATTTGTGCAGGTGGGGCCCATCGATCATCACTGCTTCAGACCGTTGACATTATGGGAACAACTATCAGCACCAAATATCTTCCCGATTGGAAAATTCTAAGGTTTCCACTCCACCAATAAAAGGCCAAATATTCCACGGCTAGGATCGTTTGACCGGTATCAAATTAACGTCTTGGATCATTAAAACATGGCCCCGCTCGTACAAACTGAGAGGCCGAAGGGAACCAGATTGCCTGGTAACGACTCTGTGGGACCCACTGTAATGTATGTATTTTATCCACGACGTCCGTAGGTTTTGGCAGTCCATTTTAGAGCATGGTCCAAAAATTAGGCAGATCCAAAGCTTAAGTGTACCACACCGCAGGAAACAGTGGGGATTGAACACCTACTGTTGAAAAATTCTCCGAAGTTTTGGAACAAGCTGATATTTGTGTTTCCCTTCATCAATCATCCATGTCTGTGTGA
Organism: Liriodendron chinense; assembly: GCA_003013855.2. Classification (NCBI taxonomy): domain Eukaryota; kingdom Viridiplantae; phylum Streptophyta; class Magnoliopsida; order Magnoliales; family Magnoliaceae; genus Liriodendron; species Liriodendron chinense. The sequence continues at coordinate 1,916,505 of ML058590.1, forward strand.
TCTTATGAACAGTTTGGATGGAAAAAAAAAAAAAACATCATGGTCGGCCCTAAGAAGGTTATCCCCACTGTTTCTTGTAGTGTGGTCCACTTGAGCTTTAGATCTTCCTCATTTTTCAGCTCAACATATAAAATCACCTGGAAAAACGGATGGACGGCGTGGATAAAACATTTACATCACCATGGGCTCACTGGGTACATTTCTGGTGACGGGGGACTACAGACAATCCGCGTACCCCGAACGGACGCCCGAGCATTCCATAATTATGGCGAAATATGCTGCCGTAGCAGCTTATAAATACGAGTCCCTTAAGTGGGCCCCACCATCATGTCGGCAGCAGGGAGACGAAACCACTTTTAACCCTCCTGGTGGGCCCCACGCCGTTGGGCCCACCAACCAGCCCTCGGACTTTTTGAAACCGCTAGCAGTTTTGAGTTAATCAAGTGGGTTCGGAGCACGTGGCGGGGCCACGAGGGGGCCATGCCGCCCTTGACACGTCACCATCAGCCCTTGGATTGGATTCCCAGAGGATATGATGACGGCGACGTCCGTCACGAAAATCTTCTTGATGCGATTCGCGCGAGGATGCAGACAGGAGAGAGGGAGAGATAATCGCGGCACACGTGTAGGAGATAAAGGGCCGATCTGTGGTGGGTCAACCATGACAATTGCCTGACCCACTAAACAAACCATCAGACTCATCAGGCGGGTAACATTCTAGCATGTGAGAAACTAACAGTTACCAACGGCCTAGTGTTTAGCGTACACACGTGGCCTACCTGATAAGTCTACCAGCCCAGTTCACGTTCATACCCACTCGATAAACGGCCCAGGACTCCCGCGCATGCGAACCTGGCACATGTGCCGCGACTTATTCACCCCCTTTGAGTTCTCCTCGCGCGAATCTGTAGAGAAATCTAGGATGCTGGGAGCAGCACCGCTAGAATTGATAGTTTCCCGCATGCAGGGGCAATGTGGTCATAAAACATTTTTTTCCGAAAAAACACAAACAATATCCATAATGACCAAAATATCCTTTGGGGTGGAACTATCAATTTCTTGGGGTAGATTTTTATTTTTTTTATAACCTACCCGCGTTTCAAATTGCAACAAGTGGCGTAATACAGACCATTGGTCCCTGTCCAACCGTGGATAGAGAACACAGATCCAGCCGACCACTGTTAGGACTTTTTGAGTTGAGCGTGGACTACTGTTGTACATCTGATGGTGCCAGGGGTACAGATTAATTATGGACCGTCCATCTAGTAGACGTTAGTCACGCTCCCACGGATCATCCACAACTCAAGATAACGATCAAGTGATCCTAGCTATCTGATCCGCAGAGGGCAGACATGGTGGGAGCTACTGTAATGAACGGTCGGGATCGTATCACCAGCGCGGTGAAGGCGCCCTTACTACATTCGAGTAAGTAGTCTCTACCACATCATCACACCAAGGAGAGCTAATCCCCAGGTAGGCATGACCCACACTAGAGCGTTGTACCTGCCTCATTTTTGAGCCCGTACCTTGATTTGATTTGATAAAAGGGATACAGGATAAACTGATACATCACGGTGGGCCCCACACAGATCTGGTCGTACCTAGGGGTTGGAGGCAATCCGGTTCCTCCACCACGGAGTGAATTAGGTGCGGCCCTGTGGGGCCCACTTTGATGTACATGTACTATATCCACCCTGTCCATCTGTTTTTTTCATATCATTTTAGGCCATGAGACCAAAAATGAAGCGGATCAGGTGGACCCCGCTACAGGAAAGTGGTGATTGACCATTAAAAACTTCTTGTGGGCCATAAAAGTTTATTGGATCAAGCTGATATTTGTTTTTTTTTTTTTTCCATTCATCCAGGTCTGTGTGGCCTTATTAACAGGTTGGATGGCAAATGAACATTAGTGGGCGCTAGGAAATTTTTAATGGTGGGCGTTCGATCACTACTGTTTCCTGTAGTGTGGTCTACCTTTATTTTTGGGATCATGCCCTTTATTGATCTCGAAAAATGGACGGACTGCATGGATTTACACATACATCAAGGTGGGTGGGCCCCCACAGTCAGGGCCGCAATATGTTGGCCGTTGGGTGAGGCCGGGCGGAACCTAATCTGCTCCGGGTTGTCTATCCTAGTACAGCTCGGTCCGATACTACTGCATCTTTCCAAAATGCTAGCTATCAACCTACCACTTGCAGTGTTTGGAATGTAAATCAGATGTTCTTAATGGTGGGCCCATCCACGTCGCCACTAAAGGAACGACCCAGATCATTCGCCATTAATAATATAGTAGAAACCAATGATCTCTGACATCGAATTGGACATGCATACCAATAAAAAAAAAAAATACAAAGAAAAAGGACTAGACTACAATGATGGTAACCCACCATTGTGACTCGTCGACCATACCCAGATGGCCCAACAAATCGTGCGGCCCACCGCAAATATGGAGTGTATCTATATAATTGCATAGATTCTACAAAATCCTAACCATCTAGTTGATATCTATCAAATGGACAATCTGAATGGTGACCCCAAAATAACATTGGTGGGATATCCTAACCATCCATTTGGTAGCCCCCTCAAATGGAGGTCAAAAAAGAAAACGGTCGATGATGAAAGCTCACTTCCCCAACTTAGATGGTTAAGATCATCGAATAGGTGTGCATTCCATCCACAATGGGCCCACAGTTTCAATGATTTAAAGTAACATACCTGTATGATAGACTGATAAACACACCAGAGCATACGCCCCTCATAAAATGCAAACAAACTTGTCCAACATTCAGTCTTAATTTCCAATTGGATGGTTAGGATTGTTAGGTCAGTGCAATTTTGAGGACCAATATTTACAGGGAGGGGGGCACAACTGGGCTACCACCCCATTTGTTTCAATCACTGCTTAGGCCAGGGCATCTGCAGTAGGACCTACCATATGAATGGAGTGGATCTTGCGCATGAATGCCATGTTAGAGATGGCAGGCATGTATGAAGAATTAGCAAACCTCTTCTAATAAGATCATGCTATTGTTACGACCAAAACGATCGGCATCCAAGTCTGATGGAGTCTATTCAATGCTCTCCAATAATCATTTGAATCCGCCATTTTTCTCCCAAAAAAATCAGAATCTGTCCTCTCCGCAGCAGCGCTTGCCTGTACATCACAAGAAAAAGAAATCCAATCAAAATAATTATTGTTACCATTTATTGCGCAACGCTATTTCCAGATGATGAATCTTAACAATTACAAATGTTCAACACCACATCCATAATAATCCTGGTGTTTATATACATGGCATGTTAGAGGTATGATCTAATGCAATCACTTGCACCAAATTTCTAGTGTAAGCAGACTCCATGACTACCTGATCTTCATTGGGTGATGCTGCATTTGAGGATGATCCCTGCACACACATGTAATCACGAGTGCATGCATTCTTGGTAGTAACTGTTTGTACCAACAATCCAGCTAGTGTTTCACATATGCATATAGAAGAATGTAACTGCATGTGCTTTAAGGTACTGATCGGACATATAACCATGGAAGTAAATTTATGATCACAAGCTCACATGGAGATGAACTGCCGGCGCCAGTGTCAGGTGGCATGAAGAGAGATGGATGAGGACTCGTGGGCCATCGACGGACAGAAGTAGGAAGAGAACACAGACCATATCAGCCAGATGATCAGGTGTGAAGGCAATAATGATCAAACAGCCATTGAATGCTGTTAGGGGGGCTACGCTGTTAAAATCCATGGTCAGACGATTGTCTGACTCGACGTATGTGTGTGGCCCACCAGATGAGTAGATGGTTCTAATTTTCCCTCCAGGTAATCCTCGTGCTATGGTCCACCAGTTTCACTGCTTGTTGTATGTTATAGTTAAAATTGTTGTATGTTATAGTTAACATAACAACATTGTATTTGAGCATTTTCTCACATTATAAAAAACCAGGGAAGGGAGGGAGGGAGAGGGGTGCCTAGAATGGTTCCAATGGCGGGGCAACCTATCCCTACTTTTTCCAGTCATGTGGCCCTCTTGAGCTTTATATCTTCCTTGTTTTTGGGCTGATGTCGTAACATGAGCAACCACAACAAACGTACAGTATGGATGTCACACAATCGTTACAACGGGGCCCCACAAAGCCTTTGTTGAACAGTCTCTCTAATACCATGCTTCCATGAGGGCTACCAGCAAAGAGAAGAAGTCCGGGTGGGCTAAATGCATGAAACAGTTCAAAAGAACCCTCAGTTGGAAGGGCCAGACATCCCAAACCTACTTGTTCATGCCCCTCCCAACCACTAATTGCAGGGGTAAATTGGCCAAATGTTAAGCATGTTATGTATGGTAGAGATTAACGAAAAGGACGTCTGCTGCTGGGAAACCTGGGAAATAAGACCATTAAGACAACTGTTTTATGGAATCAATACCAACATCCACCCTAATTGATGAAGATACTTAATTTTCTACATCTCTACTATATTTAATGTGAGTAGCATTTGGTTAATTTTACCCATGCAATGAGTTGGGAGGGGCGTAAACTTTTGATTTTAAATGGAAGGTGGGATGTGTGTGGCCATCAACAGAGTACATTTTTGCCCTTTCACTTCATCAATGCAGGTAGCTCGCAACCACGATTCCTCCTCTTTGCATGTAGCCTGCATTGATGCTAGTTAGGGACCCAATGTAAAAAAGGTTCCGTGGGATCCACCATGATGACTGTGTGATATCCACTACATACATCCGTTGTGCCACCTCATTTTAGGATGCCTGCACAAAAACAAACCAGATCTAAAACTCAAATGGGCCACCGAACTAGAAAAAGTGGGCATGGGCCGCCACCGTTGAAACCATTCTAGGAGTGGGCACCCTGCTCTCTCTCTCTCTACATGAAGCATGCACCTGGCTGCAGCCGCACCCTTTACCTCCGTCTCTCACCTTTCTCTCCCCCCTACTCTCTCCATGCGCGTTGCACGTGGATACTCCCTAGTTCGGTTATACAAAAGAAAAGAACGGCTGTATTACCAGAAGGAGAAAGGGAGGATGATTTGTCAATCAAGGTGGGGTGTAAATAGTGGCTCTCTTGATTTATGGTTTAGGACGTCAATTACGATGGTTTTATTATGAAATTCAAGGCTTGTTGAAGGCTGAACGGTTTGTTGCCTTATTTGCTGGGGGATAACCTACATGCCCGAGGGGTCAATTGCCTAGGCTATTTCAGACATTTGACTGCATCAGTTGGAAAAGATATTTCCCATGAGTAATGATAGAAGCTCAATGTTACTCAGTAGCAGAAAGATGGAAACACGAGACGATGGGACTTAGAAAACCATTTTAAAAGAATATTCTGAAAATGATCTTAGAAACAATACACGAAAATCTCAATCTGACCTCCATATCAGCACCCAAAACCATAAATTAACAGATGGCGAAACTACTGGCAGTAGAGGACCCCAGAGATTAGTGGCCAAAAGGCAATCAAATTGCTCATCATCAGGATATGACTTAACAGATAAAGGCATTCTTAGGACTGATGCTGATTTCCCAAAACCTAGTGACTACAAGTTAGAACTGATTTATGTACTGAGTTATATCACTCCCAGAGGATTTTTCTTTTCTTTTTTTTATGGAGAAGTAGCCCCCAGGGGATTTTATAATAGCAAAACCAAAAACAATACCCAATGAAATGATAAGTACATCAATATCAACTGAATTTGGCATCACAACAATGGACGGCTCTAGTAGCTGTCCAAGTATCAAAACGAAAAACTGTTAGAGAACAATAAAGTAGGTAACAGGATATGTGGCACAAAAATAACTGGAAATCTTTTCCATTACGAATCTTTTATGTGCATCTTCAGAGAACCTTTAGTTAGAAAGGGGTTGTTAGAGTAGATTAAGCTGAATATTCGCAATTCAATTCTCTTCCACATCAAAAAGCAGACCACATTGTCACAATGTAAGTACAGACATCAACATATGAGTAGCAACTGAATCTACCTTGATGGAAGTGATGTGAGATGAAATTTCGTACCAGTGCTAATAAGTTCATTGTCTAGGATGCAGGCAAGAGAAGCTCCATGATACTACCCTGCAGAATAAGTAAACTGTGAGATGTAGTGGCTACCCCTTGCCTCAAAATAAAAGCAAAGGATGCTATAAATCCTCCGTACCAAATTGAGAAGGGTATGGATGAGTGAGTTTTGCAAGCCCCACAAGCAATTTTACATGTAACACGTGCTAACCTGGCAAGTGTGTGAGACATCTGAGCAGGCATAAGGTGGCCCCCTTCCGGAAGATAACCATATAAAAAAATATATATATATCAGGTCAGTCCACTCATCAGGTCAGCCACCCCTATATGAAAGAATAATGGTTTAAGATAACTTGCTAACTTGCTAAAGGTCCACATTTAACATACACATGTGACCCACTTAACATACACATGTGACCCATTTAGATATCTTTTTTTAAAGATTAACAAAATTTACAAGAACTAAGGAAGAGGAATGTAATTGCTAAATCGAGCAACATCAGATCAGCATCATTGGTTGAAGGGGTAAACAAAATGTTTAATGCCCCAGCCAGAGATCTAACTCTTTGAAAATACAATCCAGACTCTTAAGGATAACCCTTAAGCCCTTTTGCCCAACAGCAAACAGATCTGTTGGGCACCTCCATGACGATGGAAAGCTGGCCGAACTGGTGAATGATTTGAACTGCCTCCCTAATGGCAAGCACAACGGCTCTAATCCAAGAATCAGCTTTGCAGCCTTTGCCTGGAGTGGAGAATGCAGACATCACTATACGCACATCATCTAGAAGAAAGACAAGTACTCCACAGATTGTCGGGATCCACCGCCTCCAAGATAAATCTATGGCCCTTGCCAATAATAATCGCCAAGTCTGATATATCCAGCCTCTAGGTTACAACGCCGCCATTGTGAGCTCCCTGGAGGACCAAAGATCCGAAAAATCGTGGTCCGAAGCCCAGGGAGATCAAGTTGCCCATGATCCACCATGTGGGAGATAACCTTACGCACCACTCGGATGCGCCACACACTTGCTAGTTTGGTACATGTGTCGGGTTAATGCTGGGCGTGGGACTGGCAAACCAATGAATGAACTAGGAGAACTTAGTGCGGTCATCTTCAGTAAGAATTAAAGATGCTGGAATTATTGCTATGCAAACATACACTCCAATTTTGTAGATGCCCCATTTTTGGTACCATTTGCGCGCTTTGTCATCATCATAGCCTTCTACCAGGTATTCATACATGCACTACTGTTGCCAGTTATGTTTCATTTTCCAAGGCCAACACGCCAATGACAGCACACCCTCTAAGAAAACCAAACTGTTGGTGAAATTTCTGCAATATCATTTTGTTGGGGGACAGCCAGGCCCCGCAGGTGCACATCAAATTTGAGCATGTAAATTTTGCATGAAGCCTCACACATAATCACAGAATGCTTTCTTTTGAAGGTAAAAATCGCATAAAGTGAAAACTAGTAGTGTTTCTTCAATTTATATAATATTGCAGGAGGCTTGTTGCAAAAGAACGGCTTTTGTGCTTATGTGGCGCCTGTGAGACCCACCGCCAGACCCCTGAAAAAAAAAAAAAAAAAGATACCCAAAAGTCTTCATCAAACAGAGCCTAATATGATAGAACTACTTATATGAGCATATACAATAAGAACCAGTACAAGATCAAAACAAAGACTCAACCGATCAAGGAACACTTGAAAATCTGAAACTCAAATATGGCAAATCCTCTTGAAATCTTCAAATGTTCTCAACAATGCTTAGTTTCTTTTAAGACTATTTCGACTTTAAAGGAAGGTTTTCCAAAGTCTCGTTTTCCAAAATCCATCTGACGAGGTTCTGGGGTTTGTAGAAAATCTCAAAAGCAGCCATATATCTTCAAATTGAATTGAACCTTGGCCTAATTGACCGAGCAAAGCACCCTTGGAGAAAATAGATGATTGGGTTCCAAAGATGAGAGAATTACAGGGGGTCATCACCAGTGTTGTCATATATGATGGCCATCGCATATGTTATTTTGGACCAGTGGACTGAATGTCATGGTGGCATATGCAGTTAGGGCCTGTTTGAAATGATGTATTTCATGGTAATTATAGTGTATTTTACCTTTTTCTGCATTTATTATTTACCAAAGGTATTGGGAGGCTGTACGAATGTGACGACAACAACTTTTTTATACGAAAAATAAGTGGTGCCTCTGTGGGTCCCACCATGACGTACATGTTTTATCCATACCGTCCATTCATTTGACCATATCATTCTATGGTCTGCCTCCAAAAGTGACACGGATCCAAAGATCAAGTGGACCACATCACAGGAAGAACATTTAAATGGTTACTTTCAATTTCCACTGTTTTCTGTAGTGTGGTCTACTTGAGCTTTTGAATCTGCCTCATTTTTGGGCCAACACCCTAAAATGTTCTTTACTAACAAATGGATGGCATGGATAAAAGACATATTTCATGGTGGGCCCCACAGTTTTTGCTTTGAATTCCGTGTTATGTGATGAAAGCAAGTACTCCTCACTTTCAAACACGGTGGTGCATGCATTTATTGATGACGTGAGAGAAAATACATGTAATTACACCATTTCAAACAGGCCCTTAGTGTCGTTGGGGCTTATGCAGTTGCACAGAGATGTATGCAACTGCATAAGCCATAGTTATGCAGTTATGCCATTGCAGACATAGGCATAACCTCCCAACGGTCAAATTTTTTACCATTGGGACTTTTCTTCTTTTTTTCATTTCACTTTTTGTCTATTTTCACAACTCTCTCTCTCTCTCTCTCTCTCTCTCTCTCTCTCTCTCTCTCTCTCTCTCTACTAAAACTATAAAAAACAATTCCATACATTTGTAGTATCATCACGTAATTTTTCATTTTTTCCATTTTTCCATTTTCTTCCTCTTCACCAAAAAAAAAAAAAAAAAAAAGGAAGTTGTGCGATTACATATGCGATTATGCCCTTACATAAGCGCACAACCCCCTTGAGTAGCATGGGATCGCTTATGCCAATTGAGAAAATTGGTCATCACGTTTCTTTTTCTCATGTAGTTATAGAAGGGAACTTTGAGGTGGATGTTTTAGCTAAGGAGGGTGTTCTAAGGACAGAACTTGCTTCCATCGGTTCTTCCCCATTGGTATAGTTGTGCTTTGGTTTCTCTCCTAATAAAATATATTCCAGAGAGAGAGAGAGAGAGTGAAAAATGGGAAGATCTTTGATGGGCGAGGATTTGCTCCACTGGAAAAACTCTAGGCCATTCTCTGAAACTCTTTTAGTAAATGGTGAAGGAAGGGAAGTTTTCTACCAAGATTAGATGTGAGAATCCCCCATATAGAGAAGGGGTTGATGTCTATACCAACCTGCAGAGAAGTGGGGTGATGGAGTCATTTGGTGTGGTGGGAGGTTCGATCGATGACAAAGGACCACCGATTCCATGCTCCTGCGGAGTTTCAAGCATGTATGGTCGAGCGTGTGATTAGAGAATGGGTAATGCGACCTATGCAAAAGGTTTGGCTCATGTATCCTCTTCATACGAACATGCTTTTTGCGGGGGACAGGTGTCCCCATCTTGTATGGGATACAAGCCATCTGTCTAGGACCAGGAAAGATTCAATCCAATTCGTAGATGCTTTCTAGGGTGGGTCCTGTAGTTTCAATGGCCATGATGAACCCAAAACTTTCTAGGTTTGATGATTGTCATTCATTGGAGATTCTTACGAATGTCGACGTCTCTCACATGTCCCCTCTTGCTAACGATAGTTTGCCAAGGCCAACGGGTGTTGACCATCCGGGCCTTATGCCGTCGCTTCCTGCCAGCATGTATCCTCTGTCTTAGAGTCGGAGCCTGTCGACCCGTTAGTTGTAGTTCCTTTCTCCCCTCCTACCTTGTGTAATGAGGTGGTTCCTTCCAGCTTTGTTGTTCCTTTCCCTTCGGATGAGGCTTTAATCGTGTCCCCTCAAGTGTCTTGTTATGATGATTTTGATCGAATCTCCACATGCTTGCTTGCCTCATCGTCTCTCTTTCAAGAAAGACTGAAGATATTGAATAATGGTGGGTGATGGATGCGTTATGTCATGCAGGGCTTCTATTAGGGGTGGTTTTTGGTAATTGAGATGAAAATTATGCTGCTTTGTTTAGAATGATGGAGGAAAGGGGGATCCGCGTATTTACTATAGGGACTTCTTTGGGAGCTTGTAAATGGAGGCAAATGGGAAATAGAATTGGAAGTACACGAATTGGGAGTAAATGGTTTACTCAGTTGTGTTTGGATAGGAGTAAATGATATGCATTTAAAATCCAAATATTCTATTTGGATGGGAGTAAATGGGAGGAATTGGAATGCATTGAAAATTTTCAATATATTCACTAGAACATGTGATATCCCAAATCAACTTTAATGTCCCAAATTAGTGTATGTTGTATCCCAAATCAACTTTAATGTCCTAAATTAGAGTACATATGTGATATTTAACAGAATGATTGAAATAAGCCCATTGAAATATATACTTTTGCAAAAAATGAGGAAATTTCGAGTCTTGGGTGGGTCACAAATGTAAGAATCACAAACAAACAACTTGCCAACAAATTTTAACCATCCATTTAGATGGCCAACCTTTTGGGCAGTTTAGATCATTCTATTGGTGTGATTTTAGTGATGTAGCCAATAATTGGATTGTTTGGAGCATCATCAGCATGCCACGAGTATAGCAGACGTGTGTAGCAACACCTTTGTTTACTCGTGCGACTCTCCATTGGAGCGCAAAAAGGCATTTCACCCCATCTACTTCCAAATCCTCTATTAGAGAGAGAATTTCATTTGCAGGCCCATTTACTCCCATTTCATTTCAATTCCATGCATTTACTCCCATCCAAACACACATCAAATGCACCTCCATTTACTCCCAATTCCTACCATTTACTCACATCCAAACGGCCCCTGGAGGGATTATTCGATCTCTAAAGTCTCTCAGGGGTTATAGAATTTAAGAGTTGGGCTAGAAGAGGAGGTGGATGCCATCCCTCATAATGGCAAAAGAGGTAAACGGGTGAGGTTGGTTTTCCCATGAAGATATTATCCAGAAATGTGAATGGTTTAGGATGCCCCAAAAGCACATCCTTGTCAAAGATTTGTGCATGCAATCCAAGGCTAGTATCATTGTTCTTCAAGAATCTAGGCTCCAATCTATGAATAGAAGTCTAGTTGAGTCAGTGTAGGGTTGAAAGGGTGTTGGGTGGTTGGCTTTAAATTCTATAGGGTCTTCATGTGGGATCCTTTTGTGTTGGAATCTTGCACTTCAATGCATGGAGGATAGCTGGGTCAGCTCTTTCTCGGTTGATGTCTTATTTCGGGAGATTTCATCTAGCCTTAGGTGGATTTTTGGGGTGTTTATGGTCCAAATATTCCTTCTCTCCGTCCTTCTTTCTTGGAGGAGCTTTCCTATGTTTAGGATAGATGGCAGCAACTTGGCATTTAGGGGGAGATTTTAATGTGGTTCATTTCGCCAATGAGAAGATTAATGGGGTCAACATTTCCAGTCGCATGCTTGGGTTTGCAAAATTGGTCGAATGATCAGGCATCCCCTGTGATGTCTCTTCCGAATAGGCTTTTGGTTTCTCCCAAGTGAGTGCAATGTTTTCCTTTGTCCCATCAATGTGGTCTCCTGAAACCAATCTTTAATCACTGGTCCATTTTGTTGGAAGTCAAAGAGCTTAACTAGAGGCCTTGACCCTTTAAATTTGAGTTAGTTTGGCTTGAAGTCGAGAGGTTTTGATCCCTAGTTAGTGAATGGTGGTCATCCTTTGAAATCAGAGGTAATGTTGGCTATAGGCTTTTCAAGAAGGGAAAAGATTTCTTCCTGGAGGCGCGACGTGTATGATCTTGGGGAGCAAGAAATGGATTCATTGCTGAGCAAGATTCAAGTCCTAGACTTGAAGGAGCAAGGTGGCTCTCTATCCGATTTAGATAAAGATCTCAAAGCTAAGTTATCTTCCAATTATGCTTATAGGGTTAAAGAATTAGAAATTAAATGGCGCCAATGCTCAAGAGCGGTGTGGCTGGCCGAAGGTGATAAAAATAAGAAATCTTTCATGGTATTGCCAGCACTCGCATGCGAGCTAATTGCATTTCCTCTCTCTCTCTCTCTCTCTCTCTCTCTCTCTCTCTCTCTCTGTGAATGGTAATAGGGTTCTTGATAACGATATCAGGACCTTTAGAGTGTACCAGTGTGTCCACATGGTTTGATGATGGGCCTAGATCGAGTCCAAGTTCCTAGATCATGATGAAAACATTGCACATGTGTTCATGACATGTGTAAGTTGCTTGGAAGATATGATTGGACCGTTGGATCGTGAGGATGGTGTGATCGGACCGTTGGTTCGTCGTGGCCCACCTTCATCTCGCCAGCATCGGAGCCCATTAAGCATCTTAGATTTGAGTTTATTTTATGCACTTTTACTTATTTGAGTTTTGAGTCGGTGTGCGCACGTTTTTTTTTGCATGAATGTCTTTTTTTTGTATTTTTTTTTAGTAAGGGTATTTTGGTAATTATGCTTAATTCCGAATGTTATAAGGGTGTTGCCCTAAACTTTTCTCATTATTATACTATTGTGAATGAAACTAGAGAAACCTTTGTGGTGAGCTTCTTCTTCCTCCTCTCTCTTGGTAATTCATCTCTTCATTCTCATCTCTTCTTTTCTCTCAAATCTTCTCTTCTTCCTCTTCTTATTCTTCTCAGGTAATCTTCTTACTTTCTCTCTTCCCCTACAACTTTTCTCTCATCTTTCCTTCATCCTAATTTTTGAGATTACAATTCTATTTCAGATTCTGTAACTCCCTGATCCAGAAAATACTCAATTTCCTGGACTAGTGAATTCCCGTGAACGATTGGGCGGAACCATGCAAGATCGGGGATTCTATTCCTTGCCAGATCCATTCCACTCCACGCATGAATCTGAACCCAATATTGTGTGGGTGTGATGATGGCCCTAACTATTATGTGTTCCCTTATGTGATTCTTGACTATGATGATGTTTGTTGAATGGTTGATTGATTTTCTTATATGATTCTGTTTCTTTTATATATTCTACATGCATATAGGGTTAGATTAGGCCATCCTACATCAATTCTGGATAAAAACTCTATATATGAGGTTGTTATAAACTTCTATTCTAAATCGTTTTCTAATGGAAGTCGGGAAAGGCCTCTTCTCGAGGACCTGTCCTTTGATTCCATCTCCTAAGAAAGCTAATAGACTGGAAATGTCTATTCGGATTGAGGAAACTGGGGTGGTTGTGTGGGATATAGGGCAAGATAAAATGTCAGGGCCTGATAGCTCCGATTGCTTTTTTCCAAGCTTTCTAGGAGACCGTTAAGGTGGACTTATTGGCCTTTGCAAAGGATTGCCACCTCAACTAAGCTAACCCCCATAATTAGGGTGTACTTTCCTAGCCCTCATCCCTAAGGTGAATGGTGTTGATGATCTTAAGAAATTTAAACCCATTAGTCTTTTGGTCAGTCCTTATAATATCCTGACTCAGCAGCTGAGGAGAGTGCTATCCAGGGTGATATCTCCTTTCCAAACTACTTTCATCTCTGGCCAACAAATCCTGGATAGTGTTATGGTCGCCCACAAATGTATAGATTTATGTTTTAAAACAAGTAAGAAATGTGTAGTTTGCAAATTAAATATGGAAAATGCACATGATCTGTTCGTGCACTTATTTGTGGCATACGAGTGCACCTTATTTGTCAATCGCATACGTCCATGTGTCTTAATGTCGGTTGAGCCTTCACAAGCTAAAGACTGAAGATTCAAGTAGACAAGAAGCATCAAGGAAGAAGTAACAGGTAAAAGAGGTGTCTCGATGATCCTAACCTTAGAACCAAAACAACTCATAACCTCTAGATGACTTAGGATTAATAAGGTAAACTTTTAGTCATCTTACATTGGCCTTAGGAGTCCCAAAAGACCACCCATTGTAAGGCCTTTGAGGTTCATGAGCTGCTATTAAACGAACTGAGCAATCAGCAAACTCATTGTGCTGTAGGCAAGTCGAAGGCCAGCTTAGGCAGGTCGACAGGCCGAAAGTGGCTGAAACAAGACAGCAAGCCACAAGGGGGTTTTGACCAGCCAACACCCAAATTAGGTTGGCCGACGACCTATTTTGGCCCGCCGACAGGTCAGGTCAACAAGCCAAAAATTAGTCGTTTCTGCCCGTTAGAACCTGAAGTTTATATATATGGCTTTCAAGCTTTGCGTAAAAGCATGGGTTTTTAGTGCATTAAAGATCACACTATTTGCAAATAATAGGGGCTCTAATCTTAGGAGATTCGAGCTCTCTTCCATGAGATTCATCACTTTAATGAGCATTCCATGCTCCCTTTGAAGATGAGTTTGATTTCCACCTTCCTCTAAAGTTTAGACCTTGATCCTATTAACCAAATCCTTGTCTAAACCATTAGAGAGACCCATTAGGTGAATTCCTCTACGCAACCAACTTTCCATTAGTTGTAGAGAATTCAACCATCATCCCCACCTTGGTCACCTCAAAGCCGAAGCATATGCAAGGTAGCTGATCTTACAGCTAAAGCACTGGCAAGCATCAACATCAATGATCGGGGGAGCACAAGGGGAGTGATTCAAGCACAGGAAAACTAGAAGAAGCAACCCAAAGAAGGTGCAACAATGGGGCTCAATCCGACCACAAGTAAGGGTCATTTGTTAGAGTCCATACATGCTATCTCCTGGATAAGATTGAGTATGAGAGTTTGATTGCAAACTCGATAGGTTCTTGTGTTCCATACATGCTCTCTCCTGGATAAGATTGAGTATGAGAGTTTGATTGCAAACTCGATAGGTTCTTGTGTAGAACCTAGGTTCCTTTGTGGGGCCGAATCAAGTCTCCAAGGGGAGCCTCCAGCAGGAGTGTCATGGGTCCTCGGATTGGGACCATGGTTAGCCTAAAAACCATTGTAGGTTCTTGTGTAGAACCTTGGCTCTTGTGTAAAGCCTAAATTCAAGTCTCCAAAGGGAGCCTCCAGCATGAGAATACGTGGGTTCTTATGTAGAAACAAGGTTATTGGTTAGCCAAGAGACCTACATTGTAGGTCTCTTGTGTAGGACTAAAGGGTTGAGAGGTGAACCTAGTCAAAACCTCCGTCCAGATTGAGAGGTAAACCTGTTGTAAAACCTCTGGTATAGGTTAAGAGGTGAACCTGATTTAAAATCTCCATTATAGTGAAATCTAGTGTACTCATAGGTTAGGTACGACAACCGGGAGTGGAGTGGAGAAACCGAACCACTATACATCACTGTGTTTGTGATTGTATTTGAGCATATTTCTATTCATGCATTGTTCTTTTGTTTGATGAATTATATGAATGATAAATGGAATGTATGCTAGGCGCTTGATAGGCATAATCACACATAAGTTGTAATTTCACTGATAGACTAGTTGCTTAATTGCTTTATCATTTGTAGTCTATTTTGTGCACATAGATTAGTAGCTTAATTAGTAGAACCATGTGTAATCTATGTGCCTACACCATTAGCCTAATATGCATGTAATTGGTAATTAGTTTTTAATTAGGCTAGAATTTTAATTGGTCCTATTCACTAGGACTTAGCCATAGTTCTAAGCTCCGCTCTTTGAGCTTCCGCAAAGCGAACACACCTTCAAGTGTGAGTTTAGGTGCAATCTCATGATCATGTCGATTGGTCCTTTTTTTATTACTTACTGGGTAAAATGGGTTTTGGGGTTGTCTGTTTTAGGTCTTCAGCCAAATTTTCAATTTTGTTAAATGGATGGGATGTGGTTTCTTTAAATCTACTTGGGGTCTTCCGTGGGGGATCCGCTTCTTTTTTTTATTGTATTGGAAGCTATGAGTAGATTGTTATGTAGAGGCTAGTCAGTTGGTTTGTTTAAGGGTTTTTCTATTAAAAAATTTCTACAGTCGATTAACCATCTCCAATTTGAAGACGACATTATTATGTTCTGTGAAGCTAATGTTGATGCTTCCATAGTGGCTAATCTTAGGATTGCAATGGGTGGTTTGAGGTGGTCTCTGGTTTGAAAGTGCTTATAGGATTAAAGAGTTAGAAATTAAATGGCACTAATGCTCAAGAGCAATGTGGCTGGCCGAAGGTGATAAAAATACGAAATCCTTTCATGGTATTGCCAGCACTCATCCGCGGGCTAATTGCATTTCCTCTCTCTCTCTCTCTCTCTCTCTCTCTCTCTCTCTCTCTCTCGATGAATGGTAATAGGGTTCTAGATAAAAAAAATTATATGTGAGGTTGCTATAAACTTCTATTATAAATTGCTTTCTGATGGAAGTTGGGAAAGGCCTCTTCTCGAGGACCTTTCCTTTGATTCCATCTCCCGAAAAGGCTAATAGTCTGGAAATGCCTATTCGAATTGAGGAAACTAGGGAGGTTGTGTGGGATATGAGGCAAGATAAAATGTCAGGGCCCGATGGGTTTCCGATTGCTTTTTTCCAGGCTTTCTAGGAGACTGTTAAGGTGGACTTATTGGCCATTGCATGGGATTGTTGCCTTGGCTAAGCTAACCCCAGAATTAGGGTGTACTTTCCTGGCCCTCATCCCTAAGGTGAATGGTGTTGATGATCTTAAGAAATTTAGGCCCATTAGTCTTTTGGGTAGTCCTTATAATATCTTGACTCAACGGCTGAGAAGAGTGCTATCCAAGGTGATTCTCCTTTTTAGACTACTTTCATCTCTGGCCAACAAATCCTGGATAGTGTTATGGTCGCCCACAAATGTGTAGATTCATATTTTAAAACAAGTAAGAAAAGTGTTGTTTGCAAATTAAATATGGAAAAGGCATATGATCATGTCAATTGGTCGTTTTTGGACTACTTACTGGGTAAAATGGGTTTTGGGGTTGTTTGTTATGGGGCTTCAGCCAAATTTTCGATTTTGTTAAATGGATGAGATGTGGTTTCTTTAAATCTACTTGGGGTCTTCGGTAGGGGATCCACTTTCTCCCTTTCTTTTTGTTATTGTATCGGAAGCTATGAGTAGATTGTTATGTAGAGGCTAGTCAGTTGGTTTATTTAAGGGTTTTACTATTAAAAAAATTCTACAGTCGATTAACCATCTCTAATTCGAAGATGACATTATTATGTTTTGTGAAGCTAATGTTGATGCTTCCATAGTGGCTAATCTTAGGATTGCAATGGGTGTAGGGCTGTAAATGGGTTAGCGGACCCGATGGGGTACCCAGACCCAACCCATTTAGACCCGCCCCAGACCCGACCCATTTGTTAAATGGTACGGGTTTGGGTCTGGTTTCCTTTATATTAGGCCCGACCCGACTCGACCCGACCCGAACCCATTTAGTAAGTGGGCAGGTTTGGTCTATGTTTCAAGGGACCCGTCCAAACCCAATTTTAAGCCTTGTAAAAATGCTTGTATACTAAATACAGACCCAGACCAGTTAGACCCAACCTATTTATAAATGGGTCTGGGTGGATCTCCCTCTACCAGACCCAGACCCATTTATAAATGGGTCTGATGGGTTGACTCGGACCTGACCCGAACCCACCCATTTAGTAAAAGGGTCTGGGTCTAAAATTTGGACCCAGACCCATTTAGTAAATGGGCGGGTCTGGTTTTCGGCTAAACCTGACCATTTACAGCCCTAAATGGGTGGTTTCAGGTGGTCTCTGGTTTGAAAGAGCATCTATCCAAATCAGAAATTCTAGGAATTAATAATTCTTAGGATTTTTTTATCAGGTTTGGCTGAGATTTTTTATTGTGGTGTTGGATCCTTCCCCTTTACCTATCTAGGTCTTCCCCTCTATTTGGGGAAGCCGACGAAGAACTTGTGGGATAAAGTCATTGAGCGTATGGAGAGAAAGTTTAGCCCTTAGAAGAGTAAGTTACTTTCTCCTGAGGAAAAATTAACTTTTATCAAATCTTCACTCTCTTACCTCCCTTTATACTTCTTATCTTTGTTTTGATGCCCTAGCTGGTGGTCGATCGCATTGATAAGCTCTGGCGAGATTTCTTATAGGAAGGAGGGGTGTCGAAAGGTAAATTCCATCTTTTCAATCGGCCCGAGGTCTGCCAGCCTTATGTTGGTGTGTGTGTGTGTGTGTTTGTGGAGTATTATTGTTGCTAAGTATGGCCTATCTCCTATGGGTTGGTGGACTAAAGAATCCTCTTTATATCAAGCCTCTATTGTGTGGAAAGGTATAGCCAAAGTTACCCCCGTTATAGTTAGGGGATTTAGCTTTGCGATGGGTGACGAATCCGGGGTTATGTTCTAGGAAGATGTTTGGTGCAGGGATTCCTCATTTCGAGCCTCTTTCCTGAACCTAGCTAATTTATGCCTTCTGGATAATATCTCGATGGCCAGTTGTGCCTCCATAGGATGAAACAAGAAAAGTGACCGAGTCAATAGACCTATCCGTGTGAAAGATCACCCATTTCTAGAATGCAACACCTTTTACAAACTCAAATTTAGTCCGCAATAAGATCATGAGAAAAATGTAGTCAGCATTGTAATTATACGATCTTCATTAGAAATAGATCCTGGTTATTTATCATCAGATTTGGGAAAATATATATTGGTCTAAACAGTTAAGGCATACTTTTAATGCTAAAACTGGATAAAGCTATATAATCTAGAAGAAGTACGTGTTTTGGGATCTGTTATCATGACGCTTTGAAAGATAGAGCACTAAGGGGTATTTATACACATCAAGCTATATAACATGGACAATTTTTTACAAGTTTTTTATGACGACGGGGTGTCCCTGCCCCTTTTTAAGGCAAGACTATTCTCTGTGGATGCACACAATCACCCGCAAACCACGTGCATCGGGTAAAACACACAGGGGAATCGAACTCACGTCTGTGAGGAGCGAACCTATGACGCTAGCCATTTGCCGAAACCCTGGGCAGGTAACTTTTTGTAACTTTATCATCTAAAAAATGTCAATATCCGCATGTCCAGCACTCCTGGACACAGCACATGGAAAACTACTTATTTATATCTAATTGCTAGTATCCTTTATTTGTAGAATATTTTGACATAAAAATAATAGATATTTACAGTAAAAGTATTATGACTGTTATAGATTTTCAGGATTTTTTAATATAGTGAATACGCTGTCATCATCATAGCCGTGTTCCAGCTTCTACAAATCCGATTTTACCAATCACGCCTATCTACCGTTGGGGACAGCAACCGGTACGACTTGCCTCAATTTGTCCATTTGGGTCCCATTTTGATGCCATATAGGTCCGCTGGCTTGTTTCATTACATACTAAAATCAGTACAACTCAGACAAAACCAAGTCATACTGGACAACATTTTAAACCATGATCCTCAGTAAAGTAGACAAGCCTTTATATCCCAATATTGATAACTACAATAAACAATTGAAATATACTTTTACTATTTAAAGCATTTAGACATGTCACAAATCTTCCTAAAGTCACCATGTATGACACCATGTACATGTCAGGGTCCAGGTTACATAGACATCAGGGATTGACCAAAGGAGGGCAGTCTTATACAAGCTATCCACTAATGGAGATGTGCCCCAGAGGTAATATCAACCATATCAGAAACAGTATTACACATGGCTCCTCCTGCACTACAGCCCAATATATACATATGAGACGACATGTATATTAAACAAAAAGCATCACCATTAACTAATAGAATGCATATGGAGAAAAGAGCAGGGGATTTTAAATGTGTTAAAAAAGAAAACTAGATGATGAAAAAGTGACTTTGTTTCTCAGTCTACCATAAAGAAGGAAGAGAATAAAGAAACATTTGCATACCTCATAACCTCAATGAAATGGTTCTATATATTGACAAATTGAGGAAGCCTTCCAAGTCACCTTCTACTTATCGTCACCTCAAGCTATCTGTTCTTTAAAAGTCGATATCAGAAGCATTTAAAAGTTCTTTAAAAAAAATGGAGGTATTGGTTGTACCCGTATGCATTTCCATTACGTGACAGTGGAAAAAAAGGAACTGTTATCGCTCAAAATGTCAATTGCCAAAAACGATAGGATCGCCATCAAGCGAAGTGATCAAAATCATTATTGCATATCTACAGTAGAGCCAAAAGATTATATCATTGGATGCATCAGCAGCAGCAGCACCACAACCACCACCACCACCACCAACAACAACAACAACACTGTCATCAGTCTTGCCCCCGCTATTTGGGGTCCAAAAATAACGGATACAGAATAAACCAAGAGTGATAGGATCCACAGCTAGAGGCTTCGCATGGTACACTCGAGTTTTCTGGCACATGGTCCAGAAATCCATGCCACTGAACTCTTTCATCACACTGTAGATGGACCATGCCCCAAAAATCTCCAAGATTGAAAGATCTAACAACCAATTTTATTACCTTTTTTCAATTGAATGGGGATAGTAGTGTTTCTCTTCTTAACCATCTTTTCGTAGGCCACAAATAGAAAGCTTAGGATTGTCCTATAGAAGATGCTTTTGGGCATGGTCCATCCATGGTTGGACTGCAATATACCAATGGTCTAATGTGCTAATCATGAATGCACTTGTCAGAATTGAAAACCCAGGTATTCTCAGCAAACCTCACTATCAAAGATCCTAGAATTCCTCATAAAAGAAAGCTGAAAAAGAGAGAATTGCATACAATCAAAGTGGTATCTGATTGCAAATAATTATGTTTTTTTAAGAATTCAAGAGCTTTATTCCTAGTACAAAGCAAATATCTATAAACACCTCCATTGGCCTATGAATTGACCAGATCATTGGCCCTTTTGGGTAAATAATCACGAAAAAAACCTGTCAAACAATTTATCATTTTTGTTCATTTCTCAGCAAGATCGCAAGTAAATCCATGGATTGAGAGTTTCCTCCATAGAACTTTTAAGACCTACCATTGAGTATTTGGCCTGCAAAGACCATATGCATCAAGAAATGAGATATTTCATTGTCATCAATGCAATCCACCATATATTCACAGTTGATGGATTCCATCATCTTGTTTATGTAACCAATAAATGCTCCTTTTCTTTACTTTATAATGACCGAAATATAGATAGAAGTTGAAAATATCAGACCTAATACAATAAGATTTTGTTAATCACATCCTACAAGTCTCTGCTACAGACTTCAGTGACATATATCGTCAAGATCAACACCCAGTGCAGATACAACTATGCAACTATCTTACAGTTTTAAGGCCCCATTTGCAAGCAGCAGCTCTGATTGTCGGATTGGTAGGATTAGTCCAATCTATTCATTTTGAACAGGATATTCCAATCCTCTTTATGTTTTTACTTTGGTGGGGAATGTTACACATAAACCAAATACCCAACATTTTCAGATTCAAATCATTTCAGACAGAAAAAAAAGGGTGAAAACATCAGGATTCATACTCCATCCAAACAGGCCCTTAATGGGATAACCACAATGCCATTAGGCTTTCAATGTATTTTAAGAAGCGTTTTTTTTATTATTATTATTTAAATGCTTGTGAGTAAGAGCTCCCTTCATGTAAAACTGCAAAGGTCAAACAAGTCCTTGGTCAATTCAGAAAACTAGACCCAGTTTTGGCCAAAAGCCTAGACAACCAAATTTCGGTTGACCCAATGATATGGCGTCCTGCAAGAGCCAACACAGGAACTACGGAGTCAACCAGTCAGGTTTTCGAACTATGATTATATGAATGAATATGTTACCTCAAATGCTCCCCATTAATTATTTGATCCATATAGATTTGCAATAATGTGACTTAAAAGGGGCATTGTTCAGTATGGTATGCTCACCTTCTGAACAACAAACCTGATGTGAACCATCAAGGACCATTTTTGCTTCACAATGATGTTTGCAACATTTGACAGTGGAAATTGCAATAACCTTGATGTTTCAACAGATCGTCTCACATGATTGGGGCATCTGCAGGTGTTTTCTTGGCAAATCTCTTTCAAAATAGTGACTCATCTCATTATCATCTCATGTTGCAACATCTAGCTATGGATTTATAACAAAGATAAAATACAACTATTCAGCTAAAACAAGTAGAAGGTTACAGAAAAGGTTAATGAACATTGTTGACAGACTACAACCTTCACCAAGTACATGAATTCTTCTCTTCATATGACATTCTTGATTCATACGTCTATATCAGGAATCTGGCTCTTCTGGTTAATCACTTAACAATCGAGCTTGGCGCCGTATCTCGGTCAAGCGCAACCTTCTTTGGTTTTGGAGGATGCCATTGCTTTGATCAATACCTGTAGAAAATTTGAATTTGAAGTTCATAGGTTTAAAACGTGTAGAAGCATTAAGGTAATCTATGAGTAATCTAGTTAAGTGTATGCAACCTTCGTCATGGTAACTGTCTTCTCCTTCTATTTCCATCTTTATATCATGCATCTTTTCATTCTGTTGACTCTCTGGTAGTCGAGCTAGACGACGTATTTCAGTCAAGCGCATTCTTCTTCCGCTCCAGAGTATTTCATGGCCTTCACCACTATCTGTACAATTTGTTTGAAATTGACAGTTTAAAACATGGTACTGGTGAGTCATCCAAAAGATGGTTCATGTATGATATAAGGGAGAGAATAAAGTCACCTTCACTACTTTTCATTCTAGCTAGCAGCACCTGGTCATCAATCCTCGCCTTAGTGACTTGAATACCATCTTCCATCCTTTCTATGGCTTGAGTAGTTCTCATTCGAGCTTGTTGCCGTATATGATTCAACCGAGTTCTTCCTTGCACACGCAAGATATTCGTGTCTTCCACATGTGATGGCTCATATTTTATTCGGGGTTGATATCCTACTACTCGATAAGTAAAATAAAATAACAACATGCTCAAGTTAGTTTGTAATTTAGATGGTTTGAAATATAGTTGCACGAGGCATGAAGTGAAGCAGCAACAGATTTGGGCGTGGGCGTGGGGGCGGTTGCGGGAACCATCTACTTTAAATGTTAGTAAGTATAAACAGCTAGGAAGCGGGAGCGGGAACATGATTCAAAGCGGAAGAAGCACCAGATTAGAAGGATCCTGCATCTAAGGTTTGAAACAACATAGGAGTACCCACAATAAAATGATGGAGCATAGATTGAGTGGTTTCCTCTTGTGATAACTTCGATTAAGGTTGAAGGGCCTGAAAATAAGTAAAAAAGCTTCTTGTTTAAGGAATTGGGTCGAGGTGGTTAAAAGGGATAAGGCCCT
This sequence comes from Liriodendron chinense, assembly GCA_003013855.2. Classification (NCBI taxonomy): domain Eukaryota; kingdom Viridiplantae; phylum Streptophyta; class Magnoliopsida; order Magnoliales; family Magnoliaceae; genus Liriodendron; species Liriodendron chinense. Next base: position 1,939,777 of record ML058590.1, read on the forward strand.
GGATAGGAATGATTGGCGTGGCGAAATGGGATAGGGTTTTGGACAGGATGGTCAGTGAAATAGGATGCTTAAAGCTGAACCAAATAGTTGGGACAAGATTACAATGATGATCATTTGAGTTAGTTTGCAATTATGCCTCTAGAGTTTTAAAATTCTCTTAGAAACCGGGTCATAGTCATAGAAGCGCATGTATAAAGTGAAGAAAAAGGACTTGGCAAAGCAATGATATTGCTTGTTTATTGATGATCAAGCGCATTTGGTATTTTACAGCAGCTATATCTTCATGTGATGGTCCTAATAAGCATGTATACCCTAAGCAATGTTATAATAATGTTGATAAACAGTAATGATATGGTAGAAGATGCATGTAGAAATTTTAGCAGTTGCAATGACACCTTACCAATACCCGTATTAGGTGGAAGCCCGAGTGCTATATTACGCCTCCGGCGCATGTAATTTCTTCTCTGCTCCCTTCGTCTTTCAAGTTGCTCTTCGGTCATGCGTAATCTTCTTAGCCGATCAGTGTTCCGTCGCCGTTCCCTTAGACGTTCTCTCTCTTCACCAGTCATCTGCAACCACCTTTGGCTCATGTAGGTCCGAAGACGTTCCCTTCGCTGTTCTAGTTGTTCTTCTGTTAGCAGTTTTTGTTGTTGCTGTAGTTGTTGTTGTTGTCGTTGTCGTTTGGGATCAGGACATTCTCCCATTCCTCAATGCATAAACAGAAAGAAAACCTTTCAAAGCCCAAAAGCTATCAACACCATGAACAAAATGAAAATTTTCATTTCTTTAAAAGGAACCTGCACAATAATACAGGAAATAGTGCACGATCCAAGTTTCACATGTAGGTTTATTTTCCTCCGGCAAGAAGATAATGCTGCCTATATTCGACAAAAAGAATAATCAAAGAAACTAAGCACTCTTTGCCAAAATGTTATATGCATGCGCGAAGCAATCAAATTAACAATTCCATGTAACAAAGGATGACGCCTCATAACTATAAGCAACCTAGCATTGAGGCAATTCCAGATTGCACAATCTCCACCATTCTTTGAGCTCAATATCCCAAAGCAATAACTTCATCAAGTATGGTGACAATAACAAAATCAACATTACGAAGCCATCCTTCATAGATATAGTTCAACCAGCAATCAAATTTATAAATGAATACTACACCCACCTAAACGTGTCATACATGCCAATGTAGCATGTCAGATGCATGTGCCATGTCTGCATCGGGTGGACCACACCATGTAGATGAACTAGAGAAAAAATATCCTTCCACTCCAATCATCATGAGGGACTATTTGAAAGCGGATCATGGTGGATTTTTCTTTTAAATAGCTGTTCTTTTCATACGTGAGTGGCCCACTTGATGATTGTACCACCTATTTTTCACCTGAGGCACCAATGTTACTAAAATCATACTATTCAGGATTTGAATCATTCAAATCATATCATATTGCAAATGACCCGTACCAGTGATATGAATCATTTTTTGGATGTAGACTGAACAACCAGTGACTCAATTTTACGATTTTCTTTCAATTAGGACATGTCGTATCATGGATGGAATGGAAATTGTGGCCTTAATATTTTAATTTTGGCTATATTTCATTCTCTTTTTAGTCAAAGGGTGTTATATTCCATCTTACAGTAAATGATTTAGATTTCAACTAAAGAGGAGGTTTTAAAGGGTTACTGACCATCTCCAAATCCTAAACCATATAACTAAGGGATCTACATATATTTGAACCTGTTGTTTATCATTCAATTTTCTTTCCTGTTCCAGTCCTACTTGGAGCTGGAGTGAACCTTTTCTTCCTGGAATTTCTGGTGTCTATGTGAAAATGCTTCATTTTGCAAGTTCTTTTGAAGTTGCAAAGCCATAAAGATGGACTTCGATTATGTCTTTTCCATTTAGGAATCAAGATTGGCAGAGGAAGACAACAAAAACATGGGGTTTCTTGATGCTTCATATTATTAAGAGGTTTTATCATTGGACTTCTTCATTAGAAACCATGAACCGAGATGCATGGCTCAATTGACCTGAACGTTATCAAATTTTTAATTATTGTACATGGCAATGATGGTAGAACTTGCACAGATCATCACGGGAACATGTTAGTCAATCAAAAGCAATCTTGAGATGTTTTGAAGCAGTCTCGGGTCAAAGGGTGAATTGGTCTAAATCAAAAGTTCAAGGGGCTAAAATGGCAGAAAGTTATGAAATATGTGGCTAATCTTGCTTTGACAGGGCTAGCTCTTTTCCATCAACATATTTGGGCCTCCTGCTTCATATAATAGGGCTGCCGGACCTGACGAGCCCAACCCAGCTTTGGACTGGGTTGGACCAGTTAACTAGGCCTGTTGACCACCTGGCCTTATGATGTAAGGCCCAATCAATTTGGGCCTGGCTGTGCTTAGGCTCAGATCATTTTGGCCCAGGGTGGGGCCATTTTAATGAGATTCATGTAATTTTATAGTAAATGTTATGTATGTATAACATATAACCTAATTTCCAATCCTAATCTCTATTCACTCATCTTTCTACTCCATATGAACCAGTGTTCTAAACCCTAACCCCACCACCACCACTTTTCAAAGGTCACATGGGTCCTCCTTTCGATCTTTCTAAATGAAGATTCTAGGTTTGGGGAACCCCACTGGTTTCGAAGCTAAATTGCCACCCAAGGGTTGCAATGTTTTATTGGGTGACAGGGAAAGTTAAAACTCAACAATGGATCATCTTTGGAATAGACAAAAGAATAAATGTACACAAGAGATATGTGTCTAAGAGTAGAGGAGACTAAAAATCACATCTTCATCCATTGCCTTTCGCACGAGACTATAGAGATACATCTTCACTATCTTCAAGGTGAGTTGGACGATGTCCCCCTCATTGGACAAGATTCTTGAAGATTGAAGTTTTGTTTCAAAAATCATAGACATAAAATCCTTGATGTTTATCCCTAACAGCAATTTGGTGATCAATTTGGAAGCAGTCAAATAAGGGGCCTTCAAAAATGTGTGGGATTCCACAGACCAGGTGGCAAAGAGGTTCGAGAAAGTATCGCCTCTCGGCCTTCCTTCTTCAAGGATTTTGTGAGCATCTCAGGTGGTGATTTAAAGAGTGTTTAGATGGAAGTCATTGAGGATGGGATTATGGTAGCTCAATTTTGATGAGGACATAATTATGGTGGCTCAATTTGAGACAGAATGAAAAAAGTCAATAACCCTTCAGCACCGCACATGGCCTACGTTCCACCTCCTAGGAGAATGTGCAGGCCCAATTTTGATTGGAGCTCACTAGGGTTGTCGATGGGTCGAGTTTGGGTCAGATCTAAAAGTGTGTACCCATACCTGGACAGATCAGGTCCCATTACCATATTGGAGGTCCCAAACCCGGATCCAGTCATACTCGAGCTCCCACCAAGTACCGACCAGGTCTCATGACACTTCTTTGATATCTATAATGATGCGTCCCATTCAAATTTTAGATCAAGATATTTCTTGAGATGGCATAACAGATGCATGTTTTGGATTCTAAATACACATCACTAGTGGGGCCCACATAACTATAACGTACAATAATTACCATATGATTGAATGCATGTGGGATAAATGAGTTCCACCATTAATTATAACAAAATCCTCTCCTTGATTTTTGTCATTAACCATAGCAGAAACTAGGCTTCACATGCTAGTGGCCTTAGCAAAATTCTCTCCATAATTTTTGTCATTAGTTATATTATTATTGGGCTTAGCAAAACTCACTCAATTCAAACAATTCCCAATATGTGTAATGTCTGCTCTTCCTAATACTTCCAATCATAAAAAGACTACATTTACCACACCTATTTATCATATATTAATGGTTTATGTTAATCATATATATAGTATGGTACTAATCGGATACCAAATACTTGACCCGAACAGACCTAGCTTCTAAACAGGTAAAAGGCAATTGACCCAAACTCAACCCGGTTTTTAAAAGGGGTCCAAAAAATAGGACTGGGGCCCATTTAAACCAGGTCAGATCCCCCAAGTACCCAATGATAGCCCTAGGGCTCATGAGGCAATCCTGGTTTTGCAAGAACTAGAGGGATTGTCAAAGAGTATAGAGAAGAGGTCTATAGTTCCATTGCTAGGCGTATTGGGATATCAAATTTCAATAAAGGAGAGGAGTCTTTGTGGTTGATTCTGAATGCCTACTGCTCCAATCATTGAGGATGATTCTTCTATTGCTATAAAATTGAGCTTCTCAAGAGGGCAGCTTTCCATGGAGTTTGGGGATAATGGTAGAGAAATAAGGGAGTTGAGGTGCACACTCTTGGTTTCCTTCTCGCGTATTCAAAAGGAAGGTAATATCGTAGCAAATGATTTAGACAAAGAGGGTCCTAGCCTCCTTTTTTTTCTTTTTCTTTTCTTTTTTTTTTCTTTTTTTTTTTGGAAATTCTCTCCCTTTGTAGTTATCACTCAACTCTCAATATACCTTCATTCTACCCTTCAAAAATAAATAGTAGGACTAGTTGTAAAATGGAGGCAAATGCTTCTTTAGGGTGATACCCAATAGAAGGTTAAGATGATTTCTCATCATCCTTTTCTTTTTTAAGCTTTAGCTTTTTAGTCTTCTTATTTGCCTTCTAATAAAATCCTTGTTACCATTCAAAAAGAAGAAAAAAATAGTAGGACTTTTTTAATTCCTAGGGCAGGAGCAAAGAGGGTAGTTTGTCATTATCTTAGATTATAATATTGGTTTTTTTAATATTACAATATTTCAAAAAAATGATATTGATTTTTTAACACATTTTTTCTAATTTTCTACACAATCATAAAATATCCAACGATTTATCATTCAATTTGATTTGAAACCTTATTATGATTAACATTTTCAGAAATTCGGGTCCACCCATTCTTCAAGATATCACCCTATAGAAAATCGTAATTATGTTTGTCCTCGAAGAGACACTTGATGACCTCATTGAAGAAAAGGAAGCCATGACGTGCCCTGAATTGGATGACTGCTTTAGAACTCATTTTCACTCAACCAATTCAATCTAGTCACACAATGCAACTAATTTGTACCATAAACAAAGAAAATCATGTAAATTAATGTTCTAAACTGACCTTGTGTGACTCTGCCTGGTCATTTTGGTTTTGAGGATATGACCCTGACCTAGCACCAGACGGCAGACGAGGCTTGGATTTAAATTGCAGGCCCACCTGATGAAGGCTTGGATATGACATACATGTGACACACTGCCATGTGTGGCTCTATGTAAGTGGCGTGTAATGTAGCCATTAAAAACCTCCAAGTAGGTAAATTCAAAAAGAGATGCTCGCATATGACACGTTGGATGATAAGTTACCATCGAACTGCTGATTAGTTCCAAAACCATCGATTGTGTACAGCATCTAACCTGTTTGAAAGGTTTGCCCCACCATGAAGAAAACTTCGGACAAAAATCAAGCCAATCCACTCATAAGATACACACACCATAGCAAACAATGGACAGCTCCCGAACAATTCTGCATAGGTGTGGCCCACCTGATGTTCTTCTCAGTGGATCAGGTTGATCTTAGCATCAGGGTTCTGCATGGTGGGGACAACCTTTTGGGCAGATATCGGGTTTGGGAGACCGCCCGTACGCAGGTTGATCAAGCCCAGGAACCCGTTGGATACCTATCAGATCTTTGGACCTTGGTTTCAAGATGGGTTCGTGTTGGGTCCAAGTGGAATCCAGGTCAAATAAAGGCATTGCCATGGTCAGGACCACCCGATGGATGAATTAGATCACACACATGTTTGCCCCTATGGCACATGTTTGGTGTGTACAAGGGCTCTCTTACATGATGTGGCTCAGCAAATCTCATTCCATTAATATATATATATATATATATATATATATATATATATATATATATATATATATATATATATATATATATATATAACTTTACAAATAAAATTAACCGACCCGACTGATGTAAAGAAGGTCCAAGGCGGGGACCTGACCCGAACCTAACTAAGCTTGATTTTTAACCAGGTCAAAAATGGTGGACCCAGACCTGCGGATAGACAATGGACCATGGACCCGACTGATTTTTATGGGATATCAGTGACAGCCATAGTCAGGATATCATACACACATAACATGTTCACAGATTGATGTGAGCATTCCACACTCACAAGAGGCATCATACAAACCACTAGGTCAGGATATCAGTGTATGTACTACTGAAGCTCAATCAAAAAGCAGCATCATGTTCTATTCCATCCAGAAGCCATTCATCTGGTAGGCCCCATAACGATATGGGCCATGCCCCACTACCTCCACCATCAGAGGATACTGCCTCTCTTTAACTATGGGGGCCCACCATATTAACAGCTTGATCACAGAGAGGTAAGTCCCACCGGTGCCAGCCCGGCTGTCCATCACCTACTTCCTCTACACCATTCTACAGTGGGGGCTTGATATTTACACCCACTCCCTCTCCTTTTTTTATGCGTACACCCCTTTTCCCACTTTTGGTATGAGAATAGCAAAAAAGCTGGACTACCCAAATACCAAAAGTAGAAAAACGAGGTGTCTGAATCACAAAATGGGGGTTCTGTACAGTATCTGTGACAGATTTTCATCATGTAATATCACTACTAGCATCTGAGAAAACACAGAAACGAAGCTAAGATCATGATATTAGAAGACCCTTCTTTTTTATAGAAGCGGTACAGATTACAGAAAGAAAGAGAGAGAGAATGAGAAAAAGCAGAAGACTTTTACCTGAAATCTCTCTCTCCCCCCTCTCCCTCTCTCCCTCTCTGGGGATCGATGGCCGCGGGAAATGCCCTTGAAATAGAAGCAAGAGAGCGGTTTCTCTAGTGATACAAGGGGCTAGAGAATGATGTGCGTTTACCACCACTTACTGAGTTTTTTGTAACAATTCATTTCCACCCACTTGATACACATCCACGACGGTCTTCTCCTTCTAATCTTGGGTACTTCTTTTGGATGGAACACATCCTGAAAATTGAACTGATTGAATAATCTTAGCCATCTGATTTTAACCTTTGTATTTGGACTGCTAAACATTTTCTTCATAACCATCTCTTGATTTTCGCTGATTGGACGGTAAGGATCGTCCGATCGGTGCAAGTTTTTTGGGTTGTGGTTCAGTTAATGTAGGGACTGTGGTTTGGATGATCAGGATTGGTATGCATATGTGCCATGAGTAGTTTTTATGAGTGGCTTCACATGAGATGTGGCCTACTTGAGTTAATCATCTCCATTGATCTCATTAAGTTGTGGCAACTCAATGCTGCACATGTGCAACTATGCATGCCGATCGGGACCGTCCAAATTGTGGGCCCCATTGTGGATGAAGCATAGCTTGAAAATCAAGCTAATTAAATGATCTTAACCGTCTGATTTCGATCATTGAATTTGGACAGCTGACTGTTTTCTATGTTTGGCGGGCGCCCGTTGGATGGTTATGATAGCCTGGCATACCTAACGGGGCACGCGGCTTCGACAGCCTGGATTCATCTGCATGTATAACAAATGTACCATGAATGCGCTACGGCAATCAGTGCGCGTTCGATTGTATCGCCCCGCCGAGCGTAACGGTCCATTTGTGCGGTCCAGCAGTACATGTGGGTCCCACATTACCCTGATCCAGAGGATTATGATGGATCCTCATGGATATGCCATGCCACAGATAGTAAATTGCATTGAATGATAGAAGCTGTGTGTGTGTGGCCCACAATTGGATGGTTAAAAGAATGTGTTGGATGGTGGGGCATGACTACTCTGTGATGGGCCACTAGATGAAAGGTCTGGATAAAGGAAAAGGGGCCCCACTAGACAATCAAATGAAGGAAAGATCAGTTTTCTGCTCTCCTGTTATTGTGTTCTTAATCCTTCTAACTGTCATAGAGTGATGAAAAAAACTAACTTTCAATCCATGACTACATGCCCCACCCTCAAAATCACTGAATTCTCTACAATCTTGGTCATCAATCTATCAGGCACTGCTATGCATGGCCTACTTACTATCCTTCTGATTTCATTTTTACATTAGCTGCAATGAACACACTGTCTCAGTATCTAAATGATCACCCAAAACAAAATAGAAAGATTTCATGTCAACCCTACATCTCATATGATCTTCCAATCAATCCAGACTGCCCAATCAATAGGCCACACAATGTAACTGTGGGCCCCTTAGTGGATCTGTGCTGCAATTTTTTACTGTCCCAAAATAGGCCATGGATCAGATAGTTATGAACTTCTGATCAGTGTGGTTTCTATCCCATTACTTATCCAAGAAGCCCCACTGACTGAACGGCCATGATCGATCGATATGGAGCACAATGATCAACAGGTTGTGAGATTGGTGCATTTATTCAATGATAGCAGCTTCTTTGTTCAGTTGAAGTTTTGTTACAGTTAGAAGTGTGTGATCTCACACTCAGAAGCAATGAGAGATCAATGGCCCATTTAAGTCCATCTGACCATTGATTAGATAGGAATGTGCAATTAAGGGGGGAGAAATGGAGGGTCCTAAATGCTTATAAGATTTCACAATCTTCTTGATTTCAGCATTTATTCTTTCATCACTTATGGCATCAAGAAGAAATATGAAGGCCTTTAGGCAAGCCAGGTATAGTTACAGGGGTGACTCAGCCTGACTCAGTTAAGTAGTTGAGTCACCCCCAACTCAGCTGAGTCATGACTCAAATTAAAGACTGAACGAGTCAATCTGAGTCACTGAGTTAAAACCCTGATTGTAATAGGGGTTTGAGACTGTATGTGCAGATTTTTCGATAATCTAAACCATTGGTCTGTTGCATCCAACAATGAATGGACCATGGTCCAAATATCTTACAAGTGGCCCATCGGGCAGCATGGTATTAAACTGATTTCCTGTGTGTGTGGTCCAGCGAGCGTCTCCTAAGAAATATTTGCAGGCCACAAATTGGATGGTTAGGATCATCCTATCAAGAATATTTTTAGTATACAGTTTGTCCAAGATGGGATGCAACAGAGTAGTGGTTGGACATGAAATATTAACCAGACCAAATGGATGGTCCAGATCAATCGATTTACTGTACACATTTCTATATGCTGCCGAGAGCATCGGATCATTGGATCAAAGCCCATTGCAGGCATGCCCTGCTGCTCTACACCAGCGCACATGCATCGCTTGTGGAGGAACTATAAAACCTTTGACCTTGAGTTTGGACATGGCCTACATATTGACTTTTCAAACCCTTGATCTGTCGGACTCTATGATGGTCCATGACCAAAACATGTACCAAACTGGGGGAGCAGATTAGGTGCGGCCTGACCTCACCCAAGACGGTGCGACTCTCACCGTGTGGGGCCCACCTTATGTATGTATCTTATATTGTCGCTATCTGTTTCTCCCTGTCATTTTAAGCCATGAGCCCAAAAATGAAGTAGATCCAAATCTCTAATGTACCATAAGATGAGAACCGTGGTGATTGGTCATTAAAATCTTTTCATGGACCACAAAACTTTTGGATCACGACGATTTTTTTTATTTTTTCCTTTTATCCAAATTTATGTCACCTTGTCAACCGATTGGATGGAAAATAAACATTAGCAAGACATTACAGTAGGCCTTAGGAAGTTTTTAAAGGGTGGGGCATTAAATAGAGTTGTTCAAAATACTGATAAAAACAATAAAACTGTCTGAACCGGACTGAACCAGTGTGTTTTAGTTAGTTTTCCATTTTATTTCGTATTAATTATTGGTTTGGTTGTCTGTTTGTGAAAAGTATAAACTGTTTTCAACATAACTGATATATATATATATATATATATATATTGAATTATATTTATTATGTGTATGTTATCCCTATCGTATGGCCTACCTTGATAATGTCTTATATATACATGCCGTCCAACCATTTTCTTAACCCCTTTTAGGATGTGTTCTAAAAAAATAATTAGATCCAAATCTCAGGTAAACCACACCACAAGAAACAATATTAATTGAGCAATCGCCATTAAAAATGTCATAGACCCCACTTAAAGAAGATCTACAATGCGCATTTGCCATCCAACTTGTTGGTAGGGTCAAATAGACCCAGATGAAGGAAAAAGTCAAATTTCACTTTCAGCTTGATCAAAACTTTTATAGCCTATAATAATAAATAAATAAATAAAAAGTGTTAATGGTCATTCACTAGTTTTTACATTAGTGTGGTCCACCAGAGATTTGGATCTTCTTAATATTTTTAACAATTGAGGCTTCATTGGTTCGGTTCAGTTGTTAAATATGTAAAATTGTCTAAGTCAATTCAGTTGGGTATTGCCCCTCAAAATCGAACCGTCCACAACCCTAGCATCCAATCACCACTATTTCCTATTTGCATATAATTCTCTTTTGGTTCATACCTTAAAATAATCTTGAAAAACAGATGAATGGCATGGTCATAGAATACATACATCAAGGTAGGCCACACCTAATCCACTCCTTAGACCGGGAGCTCATATACATCCAATATTAGTTTTTTGACATCAAAAGTAGAATAGTGATCATAGAATTTTCAGCTTCATCCACATCCCCATAAGGGTCCATTGGATCAATGGTACAAATCAACCATCCAATGGCCGCACTAATACGAATTTAACATACGAGAATACCATGCACGTACTTAGATATTTCTTTTCAGGCATCTTGGATGATTATTGGTGCCAATATCCCCGTAGTATGATGTGGTCTTGGCAATGGCCTGTCCTTTTTTAATTTAAGTTTTTTAGCCCTTAGAGCACTTTTTCATTTCCTAAGGACAAAAATGCCCCTCTACAATCGTTACTCCTCATATGATGGGCTCTTGTCTTGAAAGGAGAAATGTTTTTTGAAAAAAGGACATGGGCCCCACCTAAAATAAGAATTTGGCCCACTCTGATCTGATCCATTTATTTTAATCGAACAACCATGAACCCACGATAAGGCTTTTCTTGTTTTCGAAGAGAAACTCTATGCAGCCCATAACTACATTAACGTTATGCATTAATTCTAAATCGTTTCCTCTAGTGTGGTCCCTCCGTGATGAGTTTTGACCTCAAACTTGGGCCAATGACATGAAATTAAAAGCCCCTACATATGAATAGGTTGGATTTGCTTCACGACAACCTAGTAGACTCCACATAAGATATAGACGGGTTCAAAACATGGGGCCATTGCCACACGAGGGTCAATTGGTTGTTGCCTTCTTCCTTAATTTCTTTTTTCATAAGAGGGGAGAAGGGTGTAAAAGGAATGATGGTATTTTTTGTTCCCTTCCTTCTTCATTATATATCTAATTGGGTGATCTTGTACTCGTTAAAAAGATAATTTGATAAACTTTCAAATGATTTTTGAATCATCTCATTTGGACACCATTTGATTGCCGAAAAGTAAGTCCACACTTTATAAAGGAATGTAGACTGCAAATATTCACTACAGGGTAACCAATCCCATGAAAATGGCCATAACTCCCTCGTTATATGTTCAATTTGAGTGATCTTATATTTATTGAAAAGATAATTCGATGAAATTTCAAAAGCTTTGAAATCATCTTATTTAGACAACATTCGATCACCCAATTTGGTCCCAAATTAGATGATTACTTTTTCCTTTAAAGGGGCCATAACAATAGAAAAGTGGTGAACTTTGGGCCCAATTTTGGATAATAAAATGATCTCCAAAATGAGATGATTCCAAATCATTTGAAATTTCATCAAATTATCTTTTCAATGAGTATAAGATCACCTAAATTGGACATGTAACGAGGGAGTGATGGTCATTTTCGTGGGATCGATCAATACCCCTAGTGAATATCTGTAGTCCGCAGTCTTTGATGAACTTTTGGCCCAATTTTGAAAAATCAAATGAGATTATTTCAAATTCATTTGAAAGCTCATTAAATTATCTTTCTAACGGGTACAAGATTACATAAATCAGGCATATAACGAGGAAGTTATGGTCGTTTTTGTGGAATTCGTCACCCACAGTAAATATATGTGGTCCTACAATCATTAGTGAGCTTTAGACCCACTTTTGAAAATCAAATGGTATTTCAAATGAGATGATTCTAAAGTTATTTAAAAGTTCATCAAATTATATTTTCAATGAATATAAAATCACCCAAATCAAACATGTAATGAGGGAGTTGTGGCTGTTGTCATGGGATCGATCACCCAGAGTGAAAATATTAGTAATCCACTCTTAATATCAATGATCCGCATTCTTCCATTGCAATATTCATCACATTCAACCATTTCAACATTCATGACATTCATTCGTTACAATATTCTTTCATTACAAAAAACCATTCATTATAACATTCCTCCACATCCCTCTTTCATTTCACAAACTTCCACTATTCATACTAAAAAAAAATTATAAAGGAAACCACTGCATCCTCTTATCTTTCACAAATTCCCACTATTTATAATAAAAAAAGCTGAAAAATAATTATAAATGAAACTAAGGGATGAAGAAGGTAAGATAATAGAAGAACACCAGCCTCCATTTTATACTCCCCTCCCGTCTCATGGAAAAAATCAAGGAAGAAAGAAGAAAACGAACAAATGGCCCTCATGCAACAAGGGCCCCACATTTTGAACACATTCACATCATTTGTAGGACCCACTAAGCTGTCTTGATGCAAATCCATCACGTCCACATGTAAGGGTTTTTTATTTCATATTATCAACTCAAGTTTGAGGGCAAAACTCATCACAGACGGACCATACTGAAAAAAATAGTTTAGAATTAACATATATCATTAATATAGTTGTGAGCCACATGGAGGTTCAAATAGAAAACTAGAAAAATCCTTCTATAGGATTCATGGTTTGTCAAATTAAAATAAATGGATCAAATCAATCATAGGATGAGCTAAATCTTTGTTTTTATAGGGTCATGTTCCTTTTTAAAAAACACATTTCTCCTTCCTAGACAAAAGCCCACCATATGAGGAGTAATTGTGACATAAGCGCATATTCATCTTCCAAAAAATGGAACAAGTGATTTAAGAGGTAAGAAACTTACATTAAAAAAGTACAGGCTACTGCCACACCAAGTCATACTACGGGGCTATTGGTACCAAGAAGCCCATTTAGACATTGTTGTATTGAGATTTTCCAACATTCTCCTAAAAAAGGAACGGATTACCTGCCTCTCGGTACCTCCAAATTTGTTTATTATACTGCGTCAAATGTATAAATGGGCCATTTCTCACTTAATGCGAGCCGTTGCTGATTTGGTCTTTTAATGTTCATTCACATGCTACGGATGGAGGGCTAGAACTGACCGTGATTTTTGGACCATAGGCCAATCACCATTGGAAGCATGAAATGGACAGCTCCGATCTGATCCATTTGGGCCATGTATTCAGAATGATGGCTGTAATCTGCTCTTAATACTCGAATCCCACTATAAACAAATACAGACTATTTACACCAGGACTGTGTGAGTCATACACAGGGCGTGACTACACTTAACAAAGCTCGGACGCGGATTGGCTGCAGCCCCTAACAGCAGGGAGTTTCCACCGTTGGAAGCTAGTCGGGGTCTACAGTGATGTTTGTGGATGAGAGATCCACCCCGTCCATCTGTTATAGTGATGTTTGTGGATGAGAGATCCACCCCGTCCATCTGTTTTTCCAGTTTATTTTAGGACATGAGACCAACAATGAGATGGATCCAAAATTCAAGTGAGCTACAAGACAGGATTTAGTGGGATTGAAAGTCGACTGTTGAAACAGAAATTTTGTATCAGGCTAATGTTTTTGGGTTTTTGGTTCATCACGATGGGACGGTTTGGATGGCATATAAATATCAAAGTGGACCCTCCCCCACCTTTTCCTATCATGTGGCGCAATTGAGTTTTGGATCCACCTTATTTTGGGGATCATGGCCTAAAATTTTATGATAAAACGGATGGTTGGAATGGATTTCTCACAAACATCATGGTGGGGCCTATTTAGCTTCCGACAGCAGGAATTTCCTGTTGTATGGTCGCAGGCAATCTACATTCCTCTAGCTCCTAGTGGGGGGGAATTCACGGCAGGTCCACCCTGGTGAACCGTCAAATTTTTAAATCAGTCCAATAAGAGAATGGTCAGATCATGGAGAACGGTGCAAATTCATGGTGTCGTCCACATGAGAATGTCTTACTTTTCAAGAAAACCATTCATTTTGGTGTGGGCATTAGATGAGTGGATTGGATGAAATACATGGTATCATCCCCACTCTAATTAGTTGGGATAAAGCTTAGACCATGATAATAATGACACATCATTTATACCCACACAGAATTTGGATGATTTAATGGTCAATATTTTACTATGTTGTAGCCCACCTGAGCTGTGGACCGGCCTTATTTTTGAGCCATGTCTACACAAAAGGTGACCCACTTGATGGGTAGGGTGCCTCTCATCCACATCAGTCCTCACATCGAGTTCTCCGTGGTCATTGATCCACGACAGTGAGTCACCACGCTCTTACATGGCTGTGCATGACAGCGGCTTTTTATTTGTAAAGCTTTAGTAAGCCAACAGGGGTGTAAAAGGGAGCCCATCTAGATACCACCCAAAGTGGATTGGGTGGGGCTTAAGTGAGAGGATTTGATTCGGCCATGTGTTGCTATCAAAGATAGGATACCGTGAAGTATATTTGAAAGTGGTTCGCTTGCGCGCATACTCAGCTGACATCACATGATAGGGATTGAGTACTACCCCAGCTGTTCGGAGCTCATGAAGGTGCTCCAGAACAAACGCGAATTGCATCCTACCCAGCTCATCTCCAGCTTAGAATGGGCAGGAGCATTGAGTGGCCCATAAGAAGTTTTCAATAGTAAGAGTTTAATCCATTATGTGGTCCACTTGTGTCTTGGATGTGCCTCAGTTTTGGGCCTATATCCTGAAATGATACGATATAATGAATGAATGGTGTGGATAAAACCCATACATGACGGTGGCCACTCGTAAGCCCTAGCTCTTCCCAGCTGGAGATGGGTCGGGTAGGACGCAATCAGCATTCATGGCTCTAAGGGGCCACTGTGATGTATGGATTTTATCTACATTGTCCGTCCATTTTGCCATATCATTTTAGGGTACAAGCCCAAAAATGAGGTAGGTTCGAAGCTCAAGGTGGACCACACAATGGTGATAATGACACCTACCATTGAAATCCTATTAGGGTCTACCTTGATGTTTATTTGCCATCCAATCTATTCCTAAGGTCTCCTAAACCCTAGGTGAATGGAAAACACCATATATCAAAACTTGAGAGGCTCCCTATATATTTTTATATTTTTAGCGGTAGGCATTCAATCGGCACAATATGATACACTTTAGCTTTAGATTTGCCTTTTTATTTTTTAGCCTATCCCCTAAAATGATATGTCAAATTCATTCATCACGGTGGCCCCTCAGATCTCTTGCATATGCCAAGATGAGGATAAGCAGAGTAGTACATGGGGCTGGCCCAATCAAATCTTGCCACATCAGGCCTTATGGTGTTCAGTGCAGCCTTAGCCTCACCGAATGGGCTGCTCATATGACTCATGACCAGTGAAATCCAAGCCGTCCGTTAGACAAGTCCCATCATCCAGATACCCTCAAACAAATATCGTACCGTCCACTCCTCAATTAAACTTGACTTCGAGGAAAGAAGAAATGGATGGCTGAAAAGATTAGCCATGTTTTTCCAAGCCAGTCTTTTTATTTGTGACATCACCGGTTCGTTTGATTAATGGACGACGAATTGCGTGGTGACCCTGCCACCATCTTCGATCTCCATGGTGGCAGGACTGTGGGGCCCACCATGATGTATGTATTTTAACCACTCCGTTCATCCGTTTTGCAGCTCATTTTAGGGCAGCAGCCCAAAATTAAAGCATAATCGAAGCTCAAGTGAAAAACAGTGGTGACAATGACATCGACACTGTTTCCTATGGTGTAATCTACTTCAGCTTTGGATATGCTTCAATTTTGGGCCCATTGCCTAAAATGACCTAGTAAAAGAAGGATGAAACGCATGGATAAAACACATACATTATGATGGCTCTACAGAGTCCTATGTGGCAGGGTCACCACACAATCCACATCCTCGATTAATTAATGTACTGACCAAGGTGAAACACACCCAGTAGATGGATTAGATCTCAAGCTCATTTGACACGTTGGCACTTTTGGCAGCCTATGGATGAGAGGGGGATTAGGTGAGCCCCCGGCCTCACCCAAGACTCTGCGGCCTTTAACGTGGGGTTACCATGGGGCCCACCTTGATGTATGTATTATGTATGGATGAAGTCCATACATTTTTCCATCTCATTCTAGGGCATTATAAAAAAAAATAATAAAAAAATAAAAAAATAAAATGTAGCAGATCTAATTATTTCATATTGTTTATTTGTCATTCAACCTATTGATAAGGTTACATAGTATATGAAAGCATGAAATAGAGTTGAGTGGGTTACAAAAATGCCATTGATTAGTAGATTTGGAGAGCCAGTGGCCATAGACAGTCGGCGGCGAGCAGACAACGCCGGAACAAGTGCCGAGAGCGCATGACGATGACCGAAGGAGGAGGAGGAGGGAGCAACAACCCATGTAGGGTAAATGGGTAAGGGCAACAATGGGTAAGGTAAATGGGTTAGGATAAATATGGGCAGGTGTTTTTGTTTTTGTTTTTTTTCACTTGTATACCTGATATCGAATCTAGTTGGATTTCAAGTAGGTTCGATTCTATTTCAGTTCAAATTCGGATAAGGTCAGTGGGGTTTAAGGATAATTAGGAACCCACCCGAATACGATTCGAATACATGATTTAATACTCGATCCGGATTAACTAAGATCATTGGAAGATTCTAAATCGAGTCTGAATGGTTCGGCCAAGTCAAGTAGTCAATTGAGTTGAGCCAGACCCATGCCCAACTCTACCTACTACCTACCCATCTATATATTTTGCTATTATATTGTACTGTCCTTCAAGAGCCACTTAGGTGCTTCCTTACTGTGGGGCTTACCTTGATGTATGTATTCTATATCCACACCATCTATCCAGTTTTTTCAAATCATTTTATATATGATCTCAAAAATGAAGAAGATCCAAATCTCAAGTCGACCATACTATAGTAAACAGTGGTAACTGAATGCCCTACTATTAAAAACTTTCTAGGACCCACCATAATGTTTCATAATGTTTATTTGCCATCCAATCCGTTGATAAGGTCACATAAATATGAATGAAGTGAAAAAAACAAATATTACCTTGATCCAAAACTTATGTGTCCCTTTAAGGGTCAATCACCCATGTTTCAATCTTCTTCATTTTTAGGTTAATGTAGTAACATGGTCTGGAGAAACGGACGGACGGCGTGGATACAGAATGCATGCATCAAGATGGGGCCATGGTAAGGGCCGCACCTAATTCGCTTGACTGTTTATGAATATGAACATGTGCAGCTACGAATCCCATAAAAAAAGAAATCTTGCCCGTCGTTTTCTTACGGAGGTTATCTGATCGGCTGTACAGAATTAGGGAGTTCTTCGCCAAAAATCTGACATGTAGCGTGTGTGGAAGTGGATCCAGACCATCCATCTAATGGGCCCTATACATAGATGTCTCACTATTGAATATCACGCTAGATGGACGGTTCTGACCATCACAGACATTTAGCATATTTGCTCTAACCATACATTGCAAGGCCATCCAATGGACCCTATCCTTAGATGTCCCACTATTGAAACGACTTTACGTGCACGAAATCCTCCCCGTTCATCATGTGCATCATCCTTTGTTTAGCCTTGATTCCAAAAATATACTGTTTCGAGAACATTAGGTGAGCCACCTTAGAAAATTATTACTAACTGATATGGTCCACCTGAGATTTAGAATGCTATATGATTGTTTGGGTAATTCTTTCGTGACGATGAGGCACATCAGATGAATCTATAGATGGTCCACCCGTCTAATCTATAGACGGGTGGATCTCATGAAAGTTCCACCCAGGTGGCTCCTAGAGGTCAGCCTCAGATGCAACATCTATAGATTAGACCTACGATATAGATTGCCCCCATTTTGGTGTGTTGATGTCACCAAGTTCTCTGAGCCCTAACAACTTTTTTTAGTCATCCAACGCACCCACACGCTTAGTCACACGTTGCACCCACCCACTTATGGGGTTAGTGTGTCAACTTAACACTCCAGCCTGAGACCTGCTCTTGAAATCCCGAGGCATCTTCAAATTGGACAGCAGACAAGCCCCACCATAATGTATGTGTTATATTCATACCATCCATTCATTTTGCAATATCAATTTTGGGCATAGGTAAAAAAAATAAATAAATAAACTGAAGTGGACTACACCACAGAAAGCAGTGGTGATAAATGTCTACCTGGGAAAAAACTTCCTAGAAATCATAGAAGTTTTAGATCAAGCTCATGTTTCTGTTTTCCTTCCATCCAGGTCAGGTCTAGGAGGTGAACAAGTTGAATGACAATAAATATCATAGTAGACCTTAGGAAGACTTTAATGGTGGACACCATTGTCAAAATTGCTTTCTGTATGGTTACTTGAGCTCAGATCTGCTCCCTTTTAATACAATGCCTTAAAATGATCTTCTAAAATTGGTAGGTGATGTGGATATAATACATACATTATGCTGGGGCTCACAAACTTAGTGATTTCAAGACACAATTGAAGCTAGGTACACTATAATCTGCTTTCCTAAGCAACCTCTAACTTAACATCCGACTTTGATTTGGCAGCAGACCACTGTCAGAGATAGATCAGTTAAATATGTAAGGGCAGACCATGCGGGACAACACCCAATCGCATCATCTGACCCTCTTCTCCCATCTGCCACGTGTCTACTATCAAGCAATGAAGCCCTAAATTTTAATGTCCACTTAAGTCCAGTGGCATTTGGGTAGGAGGAATTGTACAGAATATCATCAAAGCCTTGAGTTGGTGCCCAGAGCATGGTGTACCATTGTTTGGAGCTCCTCGGATTAAAGGTCTGGATCAAATGTTGGGTGGGGCCCATTTATCCAAATTCAAGGCTTGAGGATACGGTGTGTACCATCTCGAAGACCATGTGGTTCCCTTTTATAGGAAACGATGTACAGTGCACCCTTTTAATGGGCGCACGTTGTAATGGTTAAATGCCCTTTCGTAGGTACATTGTACCCCCTGATGTGTCCTTATCTTCTCCCCCACGTGACTAGTGCCATGACTCATCCAAACCGTACAGTTTGCTGGCAAGCAAGATGTAGGTTGTGTGGGGTCCATCGCAATGGTTCCCTGATCCAAACCATTGATCTGACAGGCCTTTGAGGATGGGGATGCCCAAGAAAATTTCCGGAGGTTGTGTGGCATCTTTTCCATTGGATGTGAACGGTTGCGATATCCTATTTCTCTCCATCTATTTTTAGGTCACCAATCAATGGGTTGTAATCATCCAATCTTGAACATCTACTTGGACACCGTTTATGCTCAGTGGGACCCATCTATCAACGGTCTGGATCGCTGTCTGGCAAATGCATGATTATGTTTGCTGCAAGGTTTGGTTTGGTGATCTGAACCGTTTATCCCATGGGCCACTTTCTTAAAGGGATGCCCGAAAAATCTCCAATGTTAGAAGATGCAGAGACTTACCCATTTGGTCATTTCTCTGTCCTGTGGAATTATTGTATTCTTCTCACAGCCATGTATTTGTGGGCCACCATATTAGAGGATTGGTTATTTTCAATCTAGAATATTTATGAGTCCCTGAATATCTATGGTTTTGATCACTAAACCATGGGACCGACATGCACTGAATGGTTAGGATCGCTTGATAAAAGGGATGCTTAAGGACAAATAAGTGATTCATGATGGTCCCAATTAAATACATGGCTAAAAATTAATTGATTGAAATTAGTTTTACTTCAACAATCTTGACCGTACATTTTAAAGGCTATCAACCAGATGGTTGGGACTATCCATTTCACCTCATTTTTGCATTGTAACCCAGTGAAATGCTTGCCGTGGCTTTTGTACATTCAAGCCATTATATGTGCAAGCATGGCACATGGCTCCATGCTCCATTCCGCCCAAGAGGAAGGTCCCACTAAGTAGATGTGCTGGCCCAATAATCAGGTGGGCCCATTAATCTGATGGGCTAAATGTATAACTGAAGAATATTTAGCTACAATATTTTTCGGAGCTGTCCACCTGTTTCTACCATTTGGGCCCATCTGATGAGTGGGCTAGCTTTTTTTTTTTTTTTTTTTTTTTTGGTATAAGGTAGAATAAAAGAGATTTTTTTTAGAAAATCCCATTTAAAATTTTCTCATCTCCCTTGTTTTTTTTTTTTTGCAAGATTTTTTTTAATCCTCATTTTATCCTCTCATATGCCTATCTCCTACTTTTCTAGTTTAATCCATATGGACTATCATTCTTGTAGGCATTGACCAAATGGTTAAGATTAAACCATAAAAGTGCTTTTCAAAGTGATGGACTATTAAATGTGCAAAGCACATGGATGACACTTCAATGGTTGCATCTTTTTGTAGTATAATCAATATAGACCATCCATTCTCTAAACCATGGATAATCTTGCTAGGATAATTATCTGATCCAAATGATTGTTGACAAAGATGGGCCACTTACTAGATGGTCTAGATCACTTTTTGATTTTTTCTAGTATAATCTATATAGATAATTGATTCTCCAAACAATTGATTAGATGGTTAAGATCATCCGTTCAAAATAATTGTTGGTAGGGGTGGACCATTAAAGGTGGGTTACCTATATGGTTTAATGGTGAGCCCAACCCTAATCCATCTTCAAGAGGAGTAACCGTAATTGAAGGTATAAAATATGCAGCAGATTAGATGAAGCTGGGTTAGGTTAAGATGTATCACTAGTAAACAAATAAAATCAAACATCTAACTATTAAATAATAAGAAATTCTCACATCTAACTAGTAATAACTAACCACCCACTTGATGAATAACTTCCAACCTAACATGTGCGTGTGACATCCACCCCATCCAATAGGTTGGCCCCATCATGAAGATTAACCTATGCTATTATTGTATGATCTACCAAGTCTAAGTTATTGTTGCAAAATCTGGTGGTTAAGCAATCCTAAACACATGATTAATAGACATTTATTTATTATAATTTGACCATTTATTTTTCATTTCAACCATTAAAAACTCCATTGTAAAATTAGGACTTAAGATTCGGATGGTTGAATTTGAGTTACTTGCTCGCTCTGTATGTAGTCTTAGGACATGCATATCAACCATTACACTTTGACCATGGACATCTACCCTTGATTAAATACGCATGCAAATTAAGTGGTGGACCATAATATCTCAACCATCGAAATTATCATAAAATGTGACCAAAATCTTCTTCTTCTTCTTCTTCTTTTATTTTATAATTTAACGGTTAAAGCAAAAATTAAAAGTTGAAAATATTTATAAAGCCATTTAAAAATTTTTGAATGCTGACTTTGAAAAAAATCACTTGATGGTTGGTTTGTTGATCAAATCCAAGCCATAAGAATGTTTTTAGGTAACCGTTGGATTATATGAAATTTATATCCTAATACACAGACCTAGTCACGCCATGTATGAGGCATTGTAATTGACTTCATGAGTCAAGCTAAAGTACATTACATAATGAACTTGAACTCTTCATATATCCTTAGGTTTAAAAATTAGTCAAGCTAGTTTATATATAAGTCGATTTAGACAAAATATGATGGATCCTCTAATCCAAAGACTTGACCCCCAAATGCAAGTATCCAACTAGTCTAATAGCAACATTTCGTATCCATGAACACTCACACTCTTAGGTGGGGTAGTGTTAAAGTTATGCATTGTAAAACTAATGTGTGCCCTAATTCACTAGCCATGTGGATGTGATGTGATTGATCTTATTCGTTGATTTTAATGGCCGATAGTCTTTTTAGACAATGTAATATGCGGATCTTATTAGTTGATTTTAATGGCCAATGGTCTTTTTGGACAATATGATATGCCCCCACCAATATCCAATGCTTTAAACTTATATGCTATAGGTTATGTAAGGAGTTATTCTTTTAATCCTTGATAATTTAAGATTATACACAATGATCATCGAATGATGAGAGTTATGATTCATGAGATTAGACATAGTGATGAACTTTGACAAGCACAAATGCTTAGGACACATATGTGAATATCATACTTTGAAATGTATGGTCATCTTAGGTGAAGGACTGATATATGTCAGGATGAAAGGTCTCCACTATTGAAAACCAACCTGATGTTAGTTATGCCTTTGCTTTTACATTACACACAAGTGTGAGTATGCCATGAATATAAAATTATGATGTTGTACCTTTGGATACTTGCCTTGAAAAATCGAGTTTAAGTCAATAGTCTGAGGCCTCATTACCTTAGACTATAATCACATGATGAAAGATATAATGAACAAAAGATGATTAATCCTTAGACTTGAGGGCGTATATGGGTTTTTCATCTTAATTGGGTGGCTCTAACTCACTTTGTGAGACTTTTTATAAGCTATTGAAAGTGAGCAATGATGGGTGTGTCCATCGGGGTTCATTGGCTCTTGCATGAGCCAACGTGAGATTAATTGGTTTTACCTAAGAATATGTTTATCAAATGATTTTCTAGTGGCCAATCACTTAAAAGGTTTTCATTGGCTTTAAAAATATTTTTAACTATTAAAGTTTTGTTTTAACAGTTAAAATTGTGTTGATCACATTTGCTGATGAACTAATGGCCCAGACTAATGGTTCACCTATTTGATCAACATTGATATAGATCTATGGTGGATGGCCTGAACACTAGAATGATTAGATCACGAGTATGTGTATACATGAGGCGGTTTAACATGTGTTATGGGTAAATTCGATCGTGTCCTTGATCATGGCCCAGAAGATGTGTGACCAACAATATGTGGCCTATGAATGCTATCTCATCACACATATCAAAGAAGGATTCAAGCTTATCAAGGCGAAAAGCCTTCATACTTATCTGTAGCCATAAATATAGTTCTGAGGCCTTGGATGACGAACAAAGTCCTGAAGACTCGGCTACAGCCTCGGATAGTGGAAAAGGCTCGAGGCCTTGGTTTGACCTCAGGCAACGAACATAGAACTGAGGCCCCAACCTTAGGTACTGACAACTACCATATAGCAGACATTCTATCCTGACAACTCAACTAAGGATGTCGAGTGCTATCCGCATCAGATGTCCTCAGATCTAAGCATTTATTGCACCGCCATGCAAAGATAACGATTAGCATCGGGATACACAGGATCCGCGCATGATAAGTATAATCTCTCCTAATTCGAAATTGTATCCTAGACGAGATCTAATCCGAAAACGTATCGTAAACATGATTTACAGATCTACTGCCATCAGCTGTGGATCATCACTAAAGCTGAGCATGAGCCAAGCCAGCTCGGTTAGGTTGCTCAACTTGGCTTGAACCAGATCTATTTGGCTTGATTTGAAGGCTAAATTCGAACCAAGCCGAGCCATTTTTCCAAGCTCAAAATGATTTTCAAGCCGAGCTCGAGGTAACCCAAGCTCGATTTGGCTTGGCTTGAAGTTCAGCTCGATTGAAGCTCGATTCAGCTCGAATCGGCTGACTCACTTGTAAAAAACTAAAAAAGTATATTTTTTAGTCCCACATTGGAAGTGAACAAAGAAATGAGAGATGAAACTCTCTATAAAAGTAAGTGGGAGGTATCAATGGGCTTTGAGCTGCCTTTAGGCCCAATTTCAAACAGTTTTAAGGTTGACTTTTGGGCTAGGTCTACCAGGCTCAAACTTGCTCGAAAGCTCAATCGAGCTGGCTCAAAGATGTCAGTCCAGCTCGAAGGTTGAGTTGAGCCGAACACGAGCTAGGGTGGTTATTGAGCAAGCTTGGCTCAAATAGGGTTCAACTCGGCTCAGCTCGACTCGTGCTCACCTCTAATCATCACCTATAAAAGGACACCTCGTCACTACCTCAAGGTACACATTACACCTACGCAATATGTAACTAAGTTCCTATGCTCAATCATCTCCCTTACCGACTTAAGCATCAAAGGGTCCTCCACTGGCACGACCAGCACCCCCTCATGATCTTCCTCATGATTGCAGGTCTGTCAATTAGCATCGTTAATCATCGTGTCTCCATCGAGAGACGAAGATCTACCATTGATCCTTGATCAATATCTGTCGTCCAATTTCGACCGTTCACAGATTGACGTCATCTGTGGGAACGACTAGATCATTCTTACTTATCTTCTCCTTCATCGTTCGATTCTTTCTCCATCTTCTTAATGCCTCCTAGGACCAAAAGTGCAAATGGTATATCCGCCACCACTGCATTAGCTTCCGTGGTGCTGTAGCCTCCGAAACATTGTTCGCAGGAACAGACTCTGCAGGAACGGGCTCCACCACAACTTCCTCTTCCGCCTTTAGGACCACCAGTTACGCTGACAGAATCCGCTTACTTGAAGATAACATGTTAGCACTTTGGGCAGATATGGCTTAATTCTTCAGAGCCATGGGATAACGGGTTCCCCCAGCTCCCCCACAACCTATTGCACCGTTGGTATCTATGCACTCACACCAGCCCCAAGAGCAGTAAGGACAAAATCACCAGGATGCAAGTCAGGTTAGACCACCTATCCCAGCCTTTATTCAATAGGAGGTAACCCACTCGCAGGAGATCTATGCCATACGCTCGATGCTAGACCTCAACATTAAGGCGAAAGTACTGAAGTCTCGAGCGCTACTCATACATTAGTGTGGGAGGAAGGCTTCAAAAAGCTCGAAGACAAATTCGCCAATATAGAGCAGCGTTATCGGTCCAACACTACCCTGATCGTACAAACGATGGTGGAATAAGCTGAGCCACCGTTCACATAACTTATCATGGAGGCACCGCGATTGGAGAAATTTCGAGTGCCCAATATCCCTCACTACACCGGGTTAGGAGACCTCATGGAGCACATCGAGACCTTCATGTCTCACATGGAGCTCAAATGTGTCAGCCCATAGATTATGTGTTGAGCATTCTCTCTCACCCTCAAGGATGTAGCCCGGACTTGGTTCAGAAACCTCAAGCCACGATCCATCAGCTCTTTCTTTCAATTGTGCACGCTGTTCGTGTCACAGTTTCTTAGAAGCAGAAAGATGAAGAAGCCAACGACCCACCTGGACACGATCAAGTAGAAGCCAGATGAGTCCCTGAAAGATTTCATAATCCGTTTTACATTCGAATTTGTTCAGACAAAGGGCTACACGGACGACATAGGCCTGACCGCTCTTCTTAGCGAGGTCAAGAACAAGGAATTTCGATTCGCCCTCAACAAATGGACTAAAAGTGGATCATTAGATCTGGGCTATTAGATTATCATATCTTATGCCAATTACAAGTTGATCATTAGATCTAGGCCATTAGATTATCATCAAGTGCGATCAAAGCAGTTTTCATGATTAAATTAAAACTTCAACGGTTAAAAACTTATGAAAAACTGATTAAAATATTTAGAGTGTTTGGCCAAGTGAAAAAATCACTTAATGAGTCTCTGATCTATTCATATCAAAGTCATAAACATATTCCTAAGTAAACCAATGGATCTTTTATTGGCTCGGGTAAGAATCAATGGCTCCTGATGGAAGTATTCAATTATGTCAACTTTATTGGTCCCTGTATAAACCTTATAGGAAGAGCCAAAGTTAACTAGTAGAATCGTAACCCTTATACATTCCCAGATCTAAGGATAAAAATATTTTTCATGCATCATTAAGTTATAATCTCACGATCACGATCTAATTTAATAAGCCCCTAGATTGTTGGCTTGATCTTAATCCACCAATGTGAGTGACCAGAGGTTTGAACCTGAATCTTGTTAGATCTAGATTGTAAAATCTAGATAGATGGTATTAAAGACTGATAACAGAATATGAAGAAACTATTTTGAAAACAAATGTGAGGAAATGAATTTTAAAAAAAGTAATTTAAATAAACTTATCAATTAGTCGAGGCGTGATCAATGATTACTTGGCTTGAAGTTGTTACTGCCCTCCCTTGGACAATTTTCTTAGTGCAACAAGGTCAATAAATAGCCAACCTCCTGAATATAATGACTGCTGCTTAGTCATAAGGTTGCACTTTATATTCAGGCCCGAACCACCATTTGTAAATTTAACCCGAAGAAGAACAATGATTGCAATTTTTAAAAAGACAAGAGAGCAAAGATAATTTTTCGAATGAATAAACGGAGGTCATTGGAAGTCTTTTTATAGACTTCAAGAGATGCCTCGAATGAGTGTTTAAGCACCTATTAAAACAGATGCATTGTTTAATTTACAAAAAGAAACGATCATTGAGCTTTTTTGAAGAAGAAAATTGTTATTGGGCCTAAATTCAAACCGAGGCCCAATGGATGTGTCTAAGGGCAGAAAGGAAAAAAATCGTTTAAGCTTTCTAGCTAGGGTCGCATTGCACACACACACATGTGAGCGCGCGCACATCACACGTCCACAGCCACAGTGTAGTGCGTGTGTGCATGTGTGGTTTTAGGCATAATGAGAGGCTTTGGTCATAGCCCCCAACAACCAAATTTACACCCCCTAAATGGCTCAAACTCATATGCTAAAATCCAATCTTATAACTTTGAAATTTTTTCAACTCATACTTAATGTGAGACTATTCCACAATGCATAAAATACAAATCCACAAAAGGCTTTAACAAAATTTTAGAGGGAAAGTTTTAAAAATTAAAAATATTTTATTTTAGTTTTATTTTGAAGTACCAAAATACAACAATCCCTCACATGATTGAAAATACACTTTTCAGGTTAAACATGAATAATTGTGCCTAATGTCAATGTTTATTCGACTTAAATCGACACTTAGAGTAAGCAAGATAGGCCTACGGGAGTCAGGTGATTTAGTTTTAAATAAGACTCATTTAAGTGTAAATCACGTATATAAGCCACTCACACAATTCTTTCAGCTATAGGAGGTTCTGCGATTCGGTGCCTTTTGGTCATGCACCATTTTTCAGATTTTATAAGTACTCTAGAGAATTAGCTCAAATTCTCATAAGAAGTGGCCCCTCTTCCACACTCATATAGGTGAATTTCATCAAATGCATGCAATAAGTGAATACACCATCAATACTTTAACATACTGATTCATTAAGAGTTTAAACTCAACTTTCTTTATTGTTGCTTGCACCGCCTATACTATAGAACATGACTTACTCAAGGCAATGCTTAAATGCCTTCTAGTATCTTATTTTATACTCATTTGAAAATCTACCGCATGTGATCTCCATTTGTATATGTTGGGTTGCTAACATTGGTAGCTCATAATATTAGGCTTAGTTCCATTCCTTTCGTTATTTCTAAAACTAACTTCTTAGATATTCTTTTGTTAGGGGATCTTTCAAATTCTTATCTGATCTCATAAAATCAATGGTTATTACTCCGTCATTCAATAAGTGCCTCATTATATTTTGTTAGAGTTTAATGTGTCTACTATTACCATGATATATCTTACTTTTAGCCTTAGGTATTGCTGCTTGGCAATCATAATGTAATGATATTGTTTTTACGGGCTTTGACCATAAAAGGATATTAACCAAAATATTTTTAAGCCATCCAGCTTTTATGCTTGCCTTCTCCAAGGCTATAAACTCAGATTCCATAGTAGACCAAGCTATACATGTTTGCTTGGTAAATTTCTAAGAAACAATTCCTCCACTCAGGGTAAAAACATATCTACTTATGAATTTAGTTTCATCTGAATCACTTATCCAGTTAGTATCGTTGTATCCCTCTAATACAATGAAAAAATTATAATTATGTATATCATATTTCATTGTATCCTTTAAATACCTTATTATTCTAGATAAAGCATTCAAATATTTATGTTCGAGATTATGTGAATATCTACTTAATCTGTTTACTGCATAAGTTATATCAGGTCTAGTACAATTTATTAGGTACATGAGGCTGCCAATTATTTTAAAATATTCTAATTGTGATACACTATCACCTGTATTCTTCTTTAGATGTATAGTATAGTCATAAGGAGTACTAATAAATATATTGTCAAAGTTATTGAAGTATTTTAATATTTTCTCAATGTAATGAGAATGTGAAATGATAACACTTTCATATTTTCTAATAACTTCTATACTTAAAATTATATTAGTTTTACCTAAGTATTTCATGTCAAACTTAGATGACGAGAATTTATTGGTGGATTTAACTATCTTAATATTAGTTCGAAAGATAAGCATGCATCTACATATAGACATATTATTACTCCTTCACTTTCCGTGAATTTGTTATACATACATCTATTTACATCGTTTATTTTATATCCACTTGATTTTAAAGTATTATCAAACTTCTCATGCCATTGTTTATGAGCTTGCTTTAGACTATATAAATATCTAATTAACTTACAAACTTTGTTTTCTTTTCCTTTCATTTTGTAGCCTTCAGGTCATTCCATGTATATTTCCTCTTCTAATTTCTCATTTAAAAAAGTCGTTTTAACATCCATTTGATATACTATTAACTTGTATATTGAGGCAATGACTATAAGTATTCTAATAAAAGATATTTTAGCTGCTAAAGAATAGGTATCGAAATAATCAATTCCTTCTTTTTGCTTAAAAACTTTGGCTACTAGTCTTACCTTCAATTTATCAATGGTTTTATATTTTTTTCTTCTAAAAATTCATTTATAACCTATTGGCTTATTATCGAGTGACAAGTATACTAATTCTTATGTATTATTTGATATAATAGACTCTAGTTCATCTTTAATAGTTTATTTCTAGAATGAAGTATTTGGCGAATTAATAACTTTTAAATAGGTTTGAGGATCTTCTTCAAATAAGTAGACATACTTAAAAATCATGTCTCGTAAGTTAAGTTCTTTTCTAACTCTTACATTTCTTCTTAGTTTTGTTTTTTTTCATTTTTTTTTCTAGATTTCTACTAATTGAGACAACATTTGGATCAACAATCTCTTATATTTCTTTTGATGTTACTTTCATATAAAATTTATATTCAAAGAATTATGCATCCCTTGCGTCAATTATAGTGAAAGGATCTAGAATATTATCTTTAGACTTTAGGACTAAGAACCTATAACCTGCACTGTTATTAGCGTATCTTATAAATACATATACCTAATTTTCTTTTTTTAAGTTCTGGTAGTTCTACTTTAGCAAGACACCCCCACACATCAAGGTATTTAAAATTAGGTGGGTAGCCTTTCCAAAGTTCATAGGATATTTTTCTTATAGATTTCATTGGTATTTTGTTTTGAATATAACAAGCAAAGAATATTGTTTCTCCCCACCTATTGGATGGTAACCCTGAACTAATTAACATCTCATTCATCATTTTTTTTAAGGTCATATTTTTCATTTTTGCTATACCGTTTTGTTCAGTAATATAAGATGCAATGGTCTCATAAATGATACCATTCTTTTTACAAAATTCTTTAAACATTGGTGATTTATATTTACTTTTCTTATCTGACCTTCATCTTTTAATTTTCTTAGTTGATTCTCAACTTCTATTTTATATGTAATAAATTATTTTAGTGGTTCATCCTTATTTCTTAGCAGATATAAGTTAGTGAATCTTGAGTGATTATCTACAGAGGTAATATAATACTTTTTATCATTTATAGACATTATTTTTAAAGTCACATAGATTACTGTGAATCAATTCAAAAGTTTCAGTGTGTCTAATTATATGTTTGAATGACTTTTTATAAAATTTGGATTCCACACATATCTTGCATTTGTCTAGTTCGTCATTTGATAAGTCAAGTATTAGACCTAACATTTTTATTCTTTTTTCTGCATTTATATGTCCTAATTTTTTGTACCATAAGCCAAGAGACTCAACAATATAAACGGCACTAAAATTCTTATTATTAATATCATTGACTATTATATTCAGAATAAAAAGGTAATCACAACAATAACATTTCTAACATTTCTAAGGGAAACTCCATTCTTGGAGAGTACAAGTTTATTCGAGTTGAACACCAGTTTAACTACAAATTTATTTAGGAGAGAACCAGAAACTAGATTCCTTTGAATCTATACAGAACATCGTTCAAAGCAAGAATCTTTCCAGATGTGAGCTTCAACAACATTTTTCCTTTTCCAACGATTGAGGAAGTTCGAGCATTCCTATGAACACTTATTCTTCATCCCTTACTACTTGATAAGAGGCAAACATGATTCGATCTTTGCATATGTGATGAATAGCCCTAATATCTAGTATCCAAATGCATGTTGTTTACTAGATTTACTTCATCTATATCAACGGCTATCACAACTCTCATATCTTGTTTTGCAAGATTAACCTGAGCCTTGAATTCTTTTTTCTTTAGTCTACATCCTCTAATATGATGCTCAAGTTTATTACAATGAAAAAAAAATCGTTTTCTTTTTCATTAGTTTTGCAATTGTTTTATTTTTGAGCCTGCACTGTTCAATATGGTGAGCCTACACTGTTCAATATGGTGGCTTGGTGTTTCATAATGGAAACATGAACCATTTCTCATTTTATTTTCTTAACTTGATTATACTAGATTGACCTTTGAAACCATGTCATTTACGCTTTTTTTCTCTCTCTTATTTTGTTGACATCTTCAATTCGAATATGTACTATGATACTTTCCATAGTTATATCATTTTTCTTCTGTTTCATCTTGAATTTATATTCATTCCAAGAAGACGACAACTTTTCGATAAGTGCGCTGTATGAAATATTCATCCATTTTGAGGTATTCTGTTTGAAGTTCATGAACTGAATTTTTATATTCCAAAATATGATCAAATACAGTTTTTTCATTTGTCATATTATAATGTAATAAATTCGCAATTACATGTTTCTTAGCCTCGACCTCTTCCAACTTGTATTTCTTTTCAAGTGCAACCCATATTTCTTTTGCATTTGAATATGTTGCATATATGTCATATAATTTATTGGAGAAAGTATTTAAGACATAATTTTTACAATTATGATCATCTCTTTTATGGGCTTCATTACTGATATCATACTTGAAAGAATCAGATAGCACATAAGGCACTTTAAGTGTATCTAATGCAAAGTTCAGTTTATATTTTCATCTCTTGAAATGTTGTCCAGGAAATGATTCAAATTCGGGTAATTCTGTGGTTGGGTTAACTGTTATGGTAGCCATTATCTATATCTTACAAATAACAACTTTAAGATTGTTGGATTTGAATTGTAAAATCTAGATAGATGATATTAAAAACTGATAACAGAATACGAAGAAACTAATTAAAAAACAGATGCCGAGAGAAAGTAATTTAAAAGAAAGTAATATGAATAAACTTATCGATTAATCGAGGCGTGATCAATGATCACTTGGCTTGAAGTTGTTACTGCACCCTTAGACGATTTCCTTAGTGCAATAGGATTAATGAACAATCAACCTCCAGGATAGAACGACTGCTGCCTGATCACAAGGTTGCACTCTGTACTTAGACTGGAACCACCATTTGTAGGTTTAACCCGAAAAAGAACAATGATTGCAATTTCAAAAAAAATGAGAGAGCAAAGATGAATTTTTGAATGAATAAATGGAAGTCATCGAAAGTCTTTGTATAGACTTCAAGAGATATCTCAAATGAGTGTTTAAGTACCAATTAAAACAGATGCATTGTTTCATTTGTAAAAAGAAACAACCGTTGAGCTTTTCTAAAGAAGAAAACCGTTATTGGGCCTAAATTCAAACTGCGACTCAATGGATATGTCTATTGTCCAAAAGAAAAAAAATCTGTTTAGACTTTCTGACTAGGGCCCCACCGCACAAGCATGCGCACATGGCCCGGGTCGACGTACGTGTGTGTAGTTTTAGGCATAGTGAGAGGCTTTGGGCATACTCCCCCAACCAAATTCACATGCCTCCGAAGGGCTCAAGCCCTTATGTCAAAATTCAATCATTTAAAGCACTAAAATACAACAAATCCTTTGTTCATAGCACACTCAAACTCTTATGTAGGGTAAGGGCAAGGGCAAGGCATATACTGACACCAAGTCAGCTCCTGATGGTGGAGACTATCCATCTTCACCTAAGTTAGTCCCCTCATACAAGATGATTGTACATCTCATGAACTGATGTCTACAGGTGTGTCCCATGCATCCATGACGATCATGGTCTAACATGATACTAAGATCTATGGAACACGACTCTTTTAGGTCAACGACCAACATGTCCAATCTCAAGTTTCCAAGGACTACCAAAGGAATAACTCCTCAACAAACCCAATGAACATATGATGATAGTAACACTAAGTCTTTCTAAGGCATACCTCAGATCCAATCTAGGACCTATGGTCACCAAGATCAACGGTTGAGATCCACCTAATCACATTTATGTGACTGGTGGATTATGGCACAAATGATTTTTTAGGACACTAACTCCAACACCTTCACCATTTGATAATTTATGTTTCACAAGTTCATTCCCCTTTGATGCCTTTGGATGGAAAATATAAATTATTAATTCGTTTCATACCACTATTGGCCTGCAATGATTCAAAAATCACCATAATCAGATGATCTTAACTATTCAAACATTAGGGGTGCAAATGGGTCGTGTTATGTTAAGTAAGGGGGTCCTAAACACGACCCATTTAATAAATGGGTGAATTTTGGCATTAGACACAACCCATTTATCTCATGGGTCACATATAAGGCAATTATAAAAAAATACAAGTTGGTTTCACATAAATAATGTTCCAAATATCTTAGTTGTATTAGGATTTAACTAAAATGATATTTAAGATGATATCATCCTATGTTATCTTGCAGTTTTCAATATAGTTTCCTCTAAAATTCAAAATGACTATTTGAATTTCTAGCTTAATGCTATGTTTGTATGGTTAAACACCTTGTGTTAAGTTTGCAAAAGCTTCTTGTTTTTATTCCATGTTAAATAGAGAAGATCGTTTTATTTGATTCACTTTTAAGAAAAACCTATAAGAGGTTGAACTTCTTTTATAGAGTACATATTGTAAGGTTGCCTTTGATATGCCTTTTTCACAAGTGCATGTCAAGTCATACCAGAGCGGGTGGCTATGCATGGGTGGGTGTAGTATGTGTGTGGTTTCCTGCGCCACATTTGTATACCTTTTACATCTGTTGACTCTTTCATTCTAGCTTCTAGTATTACAATTGATGGAATTTTGATTGTCATTTTTCAATCAATGTAAAAATTTCTTTTCACACGTGCTCGTTGAGCCATGTTGGGGTAGGTGGGTTTGCACGTATAGGTGTTGTATGTGTGTGTGGTCTCATGTGCCATGTATATATATCTTTTATTATTGTTGGCTATTTTATTTTGGCTTTTAATATCGTAATTGATGGAATTCCAACAGTCAATTTTTTATTAATCCGAAAATATTTTTATTTATTAAATTAATTGTTGTAAAGAGAAAATCTATATAGTTATAAAAATGATGTATTTTAAATATAGAAAAATCCAATAGAAAACTCTTATTCTTCGCATATTCTCTTTTTTTTAATCATTGTGCAATCAAAGTCCACCAGTGCTCCTTAGTTTGATTTAGTAGTGTAATTAAGGCCTGTTTGGTTGTGTGTAATTGCTGGTAAACAATGGTAAAAGCATAATAATGAAAAGTTTTCAGTGTTTGGTAGGTGGGAGAATTTAACTAGAAAAATGACAATAGATTGGACCTTGATTGCCTATTTTCCAAACTAAAGCTCTATGGGCCTCACAATGATGTATGTGTTTTATCCAAGCGATCCATTCCTTTTCTGGATCATTTTAGGGCATTAGCCCAAAAATGAAGTAGATCCAACCACACTGTAGAAAACAATAGGAATTGAATGCCCACCATTAAAAGCTTCTTGGGTACTACAGGAGTTTTAGATGAAGCTAATATTTATATTTTCCCTTCAACCATGTCTATGTGACCTTATCAACAGATTGGATGTCAAATAAATATCATGGTGGACTCTATGTAGGTTTCAATAGTGGGTGTTATATTTCCATTGCTTCCTGTGGCGTGGTCCACTTGAGCTTTGGATCTGCCTCATTTTTCATTCATACCTTACAATGGTATGGCAAAATGAATAGACGAAGTGGATAAAACACAAATTACAATGTGACCCCATAGTGTTTTGCCATGTGAACACGATATATGTGCTATAGAAATGAAGATGCATTTGAGATGTAATAAATTATTAAAATAAAATACCATGGGAAGTAATTATTACCCATTTACATTGTTTTATAGGGAGTTATAGTAAATCAAGTAGGATCTTAGAGTACTAAAGAGATACACAACCTACTCTCTCTAAATTATTCTGAACATAATGCAATTTCTCTCTAGTTGTTATATGATAATTGAAGAGAAGGCATTTTAAGATCAAAATAATAAGTTGAGGATTTAAAGAACTAAATTAACTAAATTCCTATACTAACAAATTTCTAGGCAAAGATGCAATGAGTGAGGAGCACAATGTGAATACCCACTCATCAATTTTGAAAGATAGAATTATGATTTGGGATGGACTGATTAAATCAAATGGACTTTCTGTTGATAAACCACTGCAACTCATAGGGTTGCACTCGTCCTTAAGATAGTGACTTGGTAGCGTTTGGCAATGCAGTAGAATCAACAAAATACAAAAATTGTTTGTGCAACACAAGAAGAGTACTCATAATATCTAATTTTTTTATTTGAAAAAATTCATCAATATCGCTTTAATTGTTCCTAGACTTTCTAAAACAACGATTTTCTAATATTAGGATATTCAAGGATTCGTAATCTTCCACTTGTACCAGATAATATTAATAGATAATATTAATTAATTAATCAAACGGTTAGACTTTCATCTACATATGTTGAGTTGCACTTCTTCTAGATCTGGGTTGGTCAGGTCTAGGTGGGACCCATTCAAAAGTTAGGTTCATGTTGGGTTAAGATGGGTCGTTTATAAAAGGCCATGCAAATAGACCTGCTTCATGGGTCTAAATTTTGGGCCAGACCCACTTACAGTCGAGCTGGGTCCAATGCCCTTATAAATAATTGCATGAAAAATGTCAATCAAAATAATGTAAAGTAACAAACAGGCCAAAATCATTACAAACGTCTTCTCAACAGGCTCCTCCTTGAATTGCTTATGATTCCAGAGAAGAACATTGACTCAATGGACCTGAAAAGGGCCCTGTGGTTAAGATCACACAAGTCGGTGTGGTTTCTTTGGGAACAGCCTCTCCAACGAAAGGCCCATCATATGAACGGTCCAGATGCTTGATGTATGGCATGTATACATGGAAGCATGTGCATGTTCCATACATGAGGAATGAGAAGAAAGGACAAAAAGCACACATGTTCCATCCCAACTTTTCATTGGATGGGTCCCAGTGTTTAGACCCTCTGATCTAAAACTCAGGTCTTTGTGATCCTCAAGTGGGCCACAATATACAAAAGAAATGGACGGTTAGAAATATCTGTTTTATTTGTTTTGTACACTATGGTCCACATGGGGAATGGCATGGACTATTTTTAGATGAGAAGATCTAAATTGTATGGTCCATGTGATGGAAGGTTCTAATTTCACGCACGTGTGGGCTTGCGTGTACATGGCGTGTAGGCTTAGCAAACGTTACAAGTATAAAAAAGAGAAATATGATAGATATTAGTGGCGCTCCTGCATGTGGATGTCAACATGCATTGAGAAAATCTATTTGAATATGAGGTTTGCTAAAATACATCCCCATGTATACCGTTATGATGCATCGGGACATTTTGTATTAGAATTGGATTTTATTAAATAATCCAGACCGTTTATTTTATTTGGAACCAATTAAATAGTAGAATAGAAAAATACTTATTGGATAATATTTTAATCATTTGATTACACAAAGCTTATATTGATTGTCCATTTTCAAACCAAAAGATCCGAATTTCAAATGATTAAAAAAATAGAATTTAAAGATTTTATTTATTATTTATCCACCAAATCAATTTAGGCCCATCAGTTAAACGGTTTGGATCATTGAAATATAATATAATTTCAAAGGCCAAAGTCCCAATGTATCACATTGAATACGTTAGATGTATTTGAGAAAACCCGAATATTATTTTTTTAAAGGGTTGGGGATCGCTTTTTCAAGAGAAAGACTTTGATGCTCTGGCAGAGCGCTGTAGTTGATACTCAGGCACTAGGAAATTGTATACTCCAAATATAAATAACTCAAATTAAACTGTCCAAAATCTGATTCATAATTTAGATGGGTTATAAACAAAAAACTATACAGTATTTGATAATCTAAATGGAAGATTAGCTGACATTTATTGTATGGCTAAAATGAAATATATTCAAAAGAACGAATTCAACAAACAAATATGTTAATGTCTCGGAACCAAGATGATTTTAGAATGGTGACTTATCCACAATGGGTCCCACAATTTGGACGGTTTGATTTGAGTTTCATGATGCCACGTAAGCAATTTCTGAGTACCAACTAAATACTCTGCCAGAGATAAGTTCCCTTTTTAAAAGGAGTTTGGATCGTCCATCTTCCTTTCCCTACGAAATCCCTCCCATTTGTTGACCAAGATTTGCTGGGCCCGCACCACATAGATCCACACGCAGCAAGCATTTCCATCCTTCCAAGTGAGTGGAAAAATCCAAGCCGTTCATACAGTGGTCCCCACTTGAATAAGTCTACATACAAAAATCAGGTGGGCCTGATGTAAAACTTGAATGTAGTCCGTTGGAAGCTTTATTTCAACCGTCCATTCTTTTTCGTACATGGGTAGACTACCACATGAGTGGATCAGTCTAATTTTTTTGTATGGTCATCTGAATGGTGGGGGCCACATTTTTCACTACTCAGATGGTCCACACGTTTTTAAGATAGCACGTGTGCCGATGGAAGTGTATATGGAGAGGGTGCGTTTGGGTGTACCAAACCTTTGCTGTGCCGTGCAAGTGCTGGAAATAAACACCAAGACAAAAAAACACAAGTACAATTAGACAACAAAACTAAATTATTCAAATAAAAAATAAAAAATGCAAGTGGATGGGTGGGCCATGTGAGACAGAGCTGGACCCTCATCAGTCAATCTAAAAGCTCTGACCGTTACCAAAAGATGGGGTGATTGAGGTGACCAAAATGCCCTTCCACCTCCATTTACAGTAAAATCCAACCCTTTGAAACATTACCATACACCCCACTGCCTTGCTATTTCTCTTTTGTGAATGGTAGCCGTTGGATTTCAATGATCCGAACCGTTTATATCATGGGACTCACCGTGGATGGGTCCACCCAAAAAATTTTAAAGATTGGAAGATTCTATCTATGGCGCCCAATGGTTCTGAATACGGTCGATGTATCAATGGCTGAAATATTCTAGTCCGAGTGTTCTTTCTTTCTAAATGAGTCGTCTAAGGTGGGGCCCATCATATAAACGGTTTGGATCATTGAAATATGACCTCTTACGGTCTCAGCACAATAAAATCATTACATACGGATGTACTGTAATTATCACCCCAACGGCATTTGAATCATTGGAGGGGTATTTCGGGAAAGAAAAAAGTAGGCACATGCAGGCACACGTATCAATATGGAAAACGTGTTAGATATTAAAGCTTTCCACCAAGTGGGCCACATTGATTAGATCTCGTCCCTTAAAAGTAAGGCATCTTCATTCCTGGGGTGGACCACCCATGTACAAATACAAACGGACGGCTAAAAATAAATATTTCTAGATGCTCTTTTTTTGGAAGCTGTGGTCCACTTGAGGAATGAAACTGTTTGTTCTTTAGTTCCAGAGAATCTAGACAGTGTGGCCCATCTGATGGAAAGCTCAGATCTTTGCACGTATGTACAAATTAGCACGTGTGCCATTTTTGGATGGGCAGGGTTCCACAGTCGAATCTTCAACCGTTTTGATGCCCTGGCTCAAGAATCAACCTGGTCCACTACACGCTTTTCCTTAGCCGTCCATTTGTTTAACACATTGTGACCCATCATAGAACGGATAAGACAAACCGTTCATTTTGAACAGTGTAGGGCTTGACTCATACTAGAGATTACCACCATTTTAATACGGTGGTGACTCTTTCACCGTACACATAGCATGGTGTAAAACAATCCAGACCGTCCAAATAGCTAACGTAACTGTGGATGTGCTATAATCCAAGAATTACATTGAGATTAGGTGTTAGCCGGGTAACACGTTAAGGGGTGTTGCCCTGACCGTGGGGCCCACTATATATTGTATATCCACGCCGTCCATCAGTTTTTCAGCTCATTTTAGGTCATGCTACCAAAAATTAAATAGATCAAATATCAAGTGGACCGCACAATAGGAAGCAGTGATCATTGAACGCCTACCGTAAAAAAAACTTCCTAGGACCCACTGTAATGCTTATTTTCCATCCAACCTGTTGATAAGGTCAGACAGACCTGGATGAAGGGAAAACACAAATATAAGCTTGATCCAAAACTTTCGTGGACCCAAGAAGTTTCTAATGATAGGCATTCGATTCCTACTATGTGGTCCACTTGAGATTTGGATCTGCTTCATTTTTGGTACCATGACCTAAAATGAGCTGGCAAAGTTGATGGACGGCTTGGATATACAACATATATATCAAGCTGTGGGTCCCATGGTTAGCGAAACACCCACTAAGGTATACCCGGGTAACACCTAATCCGCTCCCGAGAAGATGACAGCATCCGGTTTGTCATTGGAATCTGGACCACTCACTATTTTACTTTAACCATCTACTGGATGGCTAGGATTGCTTGATGAGTATTATTCCCTATGTAAGATCCATCCGCAATATGCCCCACGATTTGGACGGTAAAGATAGCTACATATGAGTGCCACGTGC
This sequence comes from Liriodendron chinense, assembly GCA_003013855.2. NCBI lineage: Eukaryota > Viridiplantae > Streptophyta > Magnoliopsida > Magnoliales > Magnoliaceae > Liriodendron > Liriodendron chinense. Next base: position 1,978,768 of record ML058590.1, read on the forward strand.
CAAAAGGATGAGCAACCACCAATTTTGTGCGATGGTTGTACCCTACGCGAATTGCTTATGCCGCGTGCAACAGTAAGTTCCTGTAGGCAGTACCTATGTGGAGCCCACAGAGATGTATGTATAAATCCAATCCGTCCATCCCTTTCGAAATTTCATAATATTATATGAGACCAAAATAAGACAATTAAAAAGCTCAGGTGGGCCACATGACAAGAAAAGTTAGGTATTGAACGCCCACCACTGAAACCTGTGTGGGGCCATGAATTTAGGATCACGCTGATGTTTGTCTTTCCAGTTCATCCCAGTGGAAAAAACCTTATGAACGACTTGGATGACATATAAACATCATGATGGACTGCAGGAAGGTTTCAATGGCGACCATTTCCATTCTCACTGTTTCCTATCATGTGAACCACATGAGTTTTGGATTTATCTCATTTTTTGGATCCTGTCGTATTATAAATTTTAGAAACGTATGGACGGAATGGATTTATCAATGACATCTCCGTGGGCTCCACATAGCTACTGCCTACAGGAACTTCCTGTTGGACGCGGCACAGGCAATTCCCGTCCTTCGAACTGTAAGGGCCACTCCCAGCTTCATATACCTCGTCATTACAGTCAGAAACCGATGGATTGAACAATCCTAACCTTTGATTCGTAGCCTTGTCCATTTATCATCTCAACCGTACACTTAAATGTCCACCAATCGGGTATCTCGACCATCCTATCAATATAATTTTGGGTTTATCATCAATCTAAAATGGGCCCTTAATTTGGACAGCTTAACATGGATCACTCGTAAGGCAGTGCCTGTGTATCAACCATCACACTATGCAAGTGTATCAAAGTTCCCTCTCTCATCAACTCCAATCCAAGGTGGCCCAGCAAAACCAACGGTTGATATCCCTCTAGAAAATGACACGTGTAACTGAAGAGCCTCCCCAGCAGACCTATTCTAAAGAAAATAGAAATTAGGTGGGGGGCTAGGGCTGAGTAGGCTCCAAAGGCCTAGATATGGTGTGGGGTGTCACGTGGCAACGCATCTATGTCCATACACACCCACTCTCTCCTCACCCATTAATTTAAGGATGAGAGAGAAAATTTCAAAACCACAAGCGGACTTTGCAAGGAAAAACACCATAAATGCATAACGTAACAGTAACGAGAGAAGTACCCCCAAAATTGCACTATTGCCATGCATCACCAAATGACCTAAATACCCCTCATCAATACAAGATGGACATAGATGCCCTCCCAATTGGGTTGTTATTTGATACTCTGGCCTACTATGACGCTTCCTACACAGGCACTCAGAAATTAAACTGATACTCTGGCCTACTATTCGATGGATTTGTACTTTTAGTCAATTTAAATTGTAGAGAATAATTTTAATTTCTTATAATCCACATGGGTTAATTACTAAAGGGTTGTTTTGGATGCCATTAAATAGAGCTAACGGTAAATAATTTATGGCTAAATGGTTCACAATCTTTGTTTGGATGCTAAAAGCTGTGATTTCATGTAAAGACTCTTCATTTGCAGCCTAATAGCTATATTTTTAAAGATTGACTTTTCATTTATGGTAGTTAAGCATTTTACAGGTCATCCAAATACAAATAATTGTTTATCTGTAAATCATATCTAGCTTACGATTAGAGCTGTACATGAGCTGAACCCAGTTGAGCTAGATGTACAGCCAGCAGTCTACCCCAACTTGAGTTCAACTTGGCTCAGTCCTTGAGCCTGACTTACGAGCTCGGCTCAGTTTCATCAGCAATTTGGGCTAGCTTGAGCCAAGTTTGAGTTCAAATTTTTTAGTTGAGTTCAAGTTGGCTAGGGCAAAAAGAAAAAAGCTTGGATAGTTTTTTTCAAAAGATAAGGATTAGGGTGCTTAAATTCAATCGATATTATATGGATATTATATATATTTAAGGTATTTAAAACTAGGTCGAGATGAACCAAGTCAAGTACAAGCCAAGCTTTGAATCGAGTTGAGTCGAGTCAAACTTGGGTTAGTTGGAACTCAGCTCTAAAATTTTTATCTCAAAAAAATAGCTTAGCTTGACTTGAACCTAATTGTCGATCCAAGCCGAATCGGGCTTATTCAAGCTGAGTTGAGCGAGTTAATCAAGCTAGCCTAGTTCGTGTTCAGTTTTACTTATGATCAAACAAGTTGGGCTATAAATAATTTACCACTTAAACCATTTATAGGCATCCAAATGTCCTCGATCGGCGGGGAATTAATGAAGCATATTTGATGATCCTCTTCATCTATTTATTCTAATTAATCCCATTAAATATCTAACCAATGACTAGTATTTTCTTTCTACCATATTGTGTTGAGGGCTATTGATAGATGGATAAGATTTTCTAATAACTGTTAGTTTTTTTTAAACATTAACCATTTTTATAGTAAAAAGAGTGACACATTTTAAGCGGCAGCCAAGACATTAGATCTTAACATAGTTTGAACATACAACCAAACACACCCTAAACTTTTATTATAGTTGAAGGCTGACATGAACCGTATTCCATGTTGCACACCATGAGTCATTGTAACTTATTTTGGTGTTGGAAAGCCTGGATCAAGTCCGTAAACTCAATGTTGAGGCTGAATTTAATTACATAAATATTTCTGAATGTTTTCTATGGTTAATATACATTTCTCGTGCGCTATATATAGAAGTATCACAATGTAAAGCAGAAGCCCAAAATACTAGTCTACAGTTCAATCATGATTGGGGACCCTTCTTACTAAGGATGATTGATGGTTGACTTCATGCCTTTGGGTGAACCATTCACTTTCAAATATTTCCAACATCAATGCTTAACAACACGGGTTGAGCAAGTAAACCTCTCAAAATTGACAAAAAATATAATGATGAAGAGTTAGAAACAACCACTTAAAGAGTACTTTTTGATATGCCCGAATGTTATTATATCGATATTGACGATAAATAACCGTCGTTGAAATTTAGATGTTAGGGTGATGATACATGAGGAAGATCATTGACTTAAAAGGGTTGGTACAGTGATTTATGACTGAGGGGTGGGAACAATGATTTATGAAAATGCTTTCGGGAATTCTGCATGTTGTGTGTTTGGATGCATTAGAATGCTTGAAAACAATTGATCTCTAAAACGCTTCCTACTGAAAAGGTTATAGTTTGTTTCTTTCATCAATGTTAGTTTGTCGTTTATGTAATAAGTGTTTTTTTTCTCTTCAATCTAAATATAAATATATAATTTCACACAATCCCATCACCCAAATATAATAAAGAGAATCCATTTTTATTCATTTTTACTAAAGGTTTTTATCATCCCTTTTTAGTTCGATGTGTTAGAATTACCCAAGTCAATGTACTTTCCTAAACGAAAGAGTCTTTTCTGATAAACGCAACGCAAGCATTTGTCCTCACATGCAGGCAGAGCGTTACAAACAACGAATTATACCATGCGCCATGTAAGGACATTTGTTGCATCATTGAGGGATTGAGTCCATGCAAATTGACTCGTGTTTCTTGTGATCGAAATATTTTTATCTTATACAACTTACCATGAGAGGAACATGCCTAAACATAAGTAATTGATAGGTATGATATTAATATTGAAGATTGCTCTACAATTCACTCAATTCAGAAACAAAGGCAAATGTGACTATGACCTTTCAATGGGGGAAATTACTAAGACCAAATCCATTCATAATAAATAGCATAGATTCATACATTGCCCATCCATTTCTCCTTTAATGAGCCTCAATTTTCCATTGTTGGCATTAATAAACTCTTTCTATGGGGTTGGAAATAATGCTTTAATCTACTAACTAAAGACATTCATGATTCTACTTTCCTGATTAATTTTTTTTCTAGTTGCTCATTTGTTTCCATCTATTGGCCCACTTAAAAACTAAAATGTTCTGATTTTCCACTAGAAGATCTAAACTGTAACTCTCACCTGATCAAGAGCTTGGGTCCCACACACTGTCACATTGCAATACATGTGCCCGCGTGTGTATGTGTGAACTCCCACACGCGCGGGGAATTACCAGACCTCACAAACTAAACAGAATCGAAGGACAAAAATGGAAATAAGGGGTTTTCCCCCACCCTACAAGACAATGTTCCCCTCCCAACTCAATGTTTAAAGAGAGCAAATGTAACTTCTAGCCCCTAAAGTTGTCATGCTCACCCCACAAGGGGTAGTTTGGCCATTTCACTGGTTATAAAACCCTTTCATATGGATAAAAAGAGGAGGCCCAAATGACATATTTACCCCTGAAGGAGTGGGATATCAATTTTAGGGTGAAAATGTCTCACCCCCCTCTTAAGAAGACATCAGATTTTTTTTATTTTTGGGCATGTGCAAGAAATGGACAGGGGCAGTTTAGCCACTTCACTGATTATAAAACTACCCTTTATATAGAAATAAGCAACAAAACCCTCAAATGACCAATTTACCCTTGTAGGAGTGGAATATCAATTTTAGGGGGTGAAATGTCACACCCCCTTAAGAAAGACCAGATTTTTTTGTTGGCTTGTCCAAGAAATAGACAGTATTAACCTTGTCTGGTCCTCATTTTCACCACCCCAGCCCTTTTACTCTCCCCCCCTCTCATTATTTTCCTTTTCTCAACCTCCCTCAAAACCATTCTGGTATTTGGGTCCTGTTGCTTAACTATCACTCCTCCACACCTCAGCTCACATTAGCATGCATCCCTTCTCCCTTCTCTCCCTCCCTCCTTCCCTACTAAAAAAACCCATGTCCTTTGTGCTCTCTCCAATGCATTTCTAAGGTGGTGCAGCCTCTCTAAAACATGGACTTTGGGGTGGTGGGCTTGGATGGTTTTGTGGGTGTTGAAGGTGGGTTTTCTCCTTTGGTTTCAGAGGCTGAAACCAGGCAGAAAGGGTGTGGTGGGTCTGGTTTTCTCAAGCAAGGGAGGTCTGGGCTTGTGGAGGATGATTGGAGGAGCTTGAAGATGGCAAGAACAGATGATTTCGGAGTCTGTAAGACAATGCAGATGCAAAACAAGACTTCTCTTCTTAGATCTAGTTCTCTGTTCTCAGATGGGCAGCAGCAGCAGCTGCTTAGCTTCTCATCACCAAAGCAAGGTGTATTGGGCTGTACGAATGATGGGTACACATATCCATCACCTACATATGCTAGGAATGCAGGTATATGCATGTTGCATGGACTGAAATTCTTTCTTTTTCACTTGGGTTTTGCATCGATCTGTGTTTGGAGTGGAAAGATGGGATTTTTATTTTTATTTTTTATTTTTTTTTGGTCAGGGTCTTTTCATTGGCACTACAATAGATCCCTTTTTTTTTGCCGAGTCTTGTCATGCAATAGTGATGTTTTTCATCTTGGCCATTTTTTTTTTCTTTTCAAAAGATTGGATGTTGAGATGTCTGTTTTGATTTATTTTATTTTACCCAGTTAGATGAATTCGAATTCTAAACATGAAGAGAAAAATAGGAGGCGAGAAGGACTGACAGCAGCAGCCATTTGATTATTTTTTTTTATAAATCTCTTGAGTTTATGGACCTTGTTGAGTTTCCTTAAATGTCACAGACAAGCCCTTTTCTAGATTTTCAGTTTTGCTTTGTCTTTGTTGAAATGTGTTTTGATTGAGGTTCAGTTTGTCTGGCACTCTTTCTTTCTAATCTGTGTTCTGTTACATATTTTTTTCTTCAGGTGTTAGTTCTGGAAGCTTGAATGGGGGCATGCATGGTGGGGTTTTGGCAGGCTCTAGAGGGCCATTCACCCCATCTCAATGGATGGAGCTTGAACATCAGGCCTTGATCTACAAATACCTCACTGCAAATGTCCCAATACCAGCTAATTTGCTCATTCCAATCAGGAAAAGCCTCAATCCATCTGGGTTTTCTGGGTTTTCAGCTGCATCTTTGAGACCCAATACATGTAAGCTTCTACCTTCAAAAGGGTTTTTTTTTTTTTTTTTTGGTGTGTGTGTATGTGCGCGCGCGCGCCAGATCCACTTAAAAGTATGTTTTTTTCTTCTTTATTGTTGATTTTTGGACCCAATACATGTATGTTTCCATGCATTCCTACTTATTTTGTTTTTGAAATCGTGGGTTTTTGTTGATTTTGTTTGCAAGTTTCGATTTTTTTTTTCTTTCTAAATTGGGATTTTAATGCTAGGAAGCGTTATTTTTCTTTGAAAAGAAATGGGTTTTGATTTCCTTCTTTCAGACATGAATTTGGTGTATTTGAGCAGCTAAACCCACATTGTATTTGATTTAGAAATCATGGGGTTTTCCCCCTTTGTTGACTTTGGGCCCAATCATTGTAATTGCATTTGATGTCCAAATCATGAGTCCTAAAAAAGAAAAAAAAAGAGAGAGATCCTAACTGTTTTGCGATTGTTACAGTGGGATGGGGATCTTTCCATCTAGGTTTCTCCGGAAACTCCGATCCAGAGCCGGGGAGATGCCGTCGGACCGACGGCAAGAAATGGCGGTGCTCGAGAGATGCTGTTGCCGATCAGAAGTACTGCGAGCGGCACATGAACAGGGGCCGCCACCGTTCAAGAAAGCCTGTGGAAGGCCAGACTGGCCATGGCGCTTCCGGCGCCCCCGCAGCTGCCACGAAGGTGATGCCAACTGCTCCTTCGTCAGCTTCTTCGGGAGGTCCTGGTGGGAGTGGCCCGTCCAACAATGTTGCCATTGCGCAGCAACAGATCAAGGGCTTGCATGCTAGTGCTGATGATTCTGGAACACAAATGAGGTAGAAAAATCCGCTCACCAATTGATTTCTTCACTCCTAATTTTTAATCCTTCTTGTTTATCATCATCATGAACAAATGCATTTGGTTTTGCTATTCTTCATTTTCTCTTTTTTGTTGAAGTGGATAGTTAGATTTCCAAATGATGTTAGTGATTTCCCACCAAATCCATCTGAGAATTTATGCTTAGAATGATGAATTGCATTTGGTATTTGCTCACTAGAGCTCCACTTGCTTTCAGATTCTACTCAGGTGAATGTGGCATGTAATCTGCAATATCGGGTGGGACCCACCATTGATGAACAGTGGACTGAAAATCAGGCTGGTTGGATCATCAGGTGTGCTGCACTTGTATGCCAAAACAGGGCTGTAGTCTTTCTTTTTATATGCGTGCCCCCCCCCCCCCCCCCAAGATGATTGGATTAGCCTGGTTTTTGGGCAACTGCACACATGTAGCAGTCCGTCTTCTGAACGGCCAGTTCGTTCACACCGCATAGTGAGATTTCACAAGTAGCTTTATAATTTCTTCAAATCAATGACATGCAAGGTAATATTTTTGAAACTGTTACATCTCGCTCGATATGAGTATCGGCCCGAAATGGGGCGATATGACCCTGTTTCCGTAGTGAATGATACGGTACACTGAAACCGATTTTTAATCCTCCATGACATGAGGCCTAGTTGTAGAATCCAACCATTGAAATAAGAAAAATCATCTTATCATAGCAGCAAAAGATTACATTGCTCAGAAAAAAAATAAAGAGTTTGTGATTTTTGCATCTTTCTTCTGTGATTTATGTTCTTTTGCAGGATGTTGATGAGCAAACCGAATGTGAATGACCGAATGCAAGATTCTCAGTCCATTTCGATGCTATCTTCCGTGAACCTCAAACCGAGAGACACCCAATTCCCCATCCTAAAACAGCGTCTCCCATTTGAAGAATCCTCCCGAATGGACTTTGGTCTCATTTCCTCCGACTCCCTCCTGAATCCTCAAAGAAGCCCTTTTATAGAGAGCCGGAACTTCATCGACGATTGGCCCAAGAGCCAATCTGACCGTTCGGCCATCACTTGGCCTGATGTAGAGGAGATCCAGTCGGACGGCACCCAGCTCTCAATTTCCATCCCGGTCGCTTCCTCGGAGTTTTCCTCTTCCACTTCCTCACCCACCCAAGAAAAACTCACCCTCTCACCCTTGAAATTATCCCGTGAATTCGACCCGGTCCAGATGGGCTTAGGGGTAGGTGGGGTCCTCACTGAAGCAGCTCAAAGGCAGGCCAATTGGATACCCATCTCTTGGGAAACCTCCATGGGTGGGCCACTAGGAGAGGTCCTGAACAACACCAATACCACCCCAAGAGATCATAAGAACTCATCAGCGGGCCTCAATCTCATGACGGGGGGATGGGACGCCAGCCCACCGCTTGGATCATCCCCGACGGGTGTCCTACAAAAGACGACATTTGTGTCACTCTCTAACAGCAGTGCTGGGAGCAGCCCAAGGGCTGAAAACAACCGGGCCCATGACCACACCAGCCTTTGCGACGATCTGCTCGGCTCGACTCTTGTAAGTTCATCCATCCCTTCCATGTAAGCTTTTAGACTTTCGAAAAAAAATCAGAACTGCTTGGGTGAGGAGAGAATGTGGTCTATCTATCGAACATGAGAAAACAGTTAGTTTGGGAACTTATTTTATTTCATTAATTTCATTTCTTTTGTTTTTGTTTTTTTTTTTTGTTTTTTTCTTTTTCTGAGGATGGTTTGTTTGTAAGTGTCCACTGCGTTTGTGTGGCTGATCTTGGGTTGAGCCCGATGGGCTGGCATTTGGCATTTTGGCTTATGATCTGCAGTTTATCTATGATTATGAAGTCAATTTTATATGTTTACTGATTATGTCTCCCTCGTTTTGCTCATTTTTACTTTAATTCTGCATGCTTATGGATCTCAGCCGCATTCGCTAATGTGTCATGCATGTGTGAGATCTGAACCATCTTCCATCAGGTCGGCCCCACCTGGTATCAGACTGGTGGACTTGTCAGTGACAGAAGTGTATGAAACAAAAAAAGGATGCTTAAAAGCAATTCCCTGAAGGTCCGCCGGCCGTAGCCCTCCTGATGAATCAGTGGCTGGATTTTCTGGCCCAGGGACATGTATATGATAGGACCACCATTGATGCCTATGTCGGCATGTGTCACCGTGTGTTGATGGGGCCCATTTATTGGATTGTGGTTTACACATTTGGCCCCGATTTTCTGGCCCATGGACATGTATATGATAGGACCACCATTGATGCCTATGTCGGCGTGTGTCGCTGTGTATTGATGGGGCCCATTTATTGGATTGCGGCGATCTATCCACCATTACACATGGCCCGCATTTAGATGAATCCGGACAGTCCGACGTGTGGAGCATAGCCTGAAATTAGGACAATTATAGCATTCTGATGTCTCCTATTGAATTTTGACCATTCTTTTCAACCATCCATTTGATGGCCACCAGTTGGACGGTAGAGCTATACAATCATACAATCGGTGTAATTTTCACGATACACCCTAATCACAACAAGGCCCACAATTCCGACGGTCCGGATTGATGTCCATGCAAACGTGGACAGGGTGCCTTTATTTTAACATCAGAAGAAAAGCTGAGCCCTTGTCAACCTTGTGTGTATGTCCTTGCAACTTTCGTTGTTTTTATTTTTTGCCTTTGTTCTACTTTTGTGCAAGCTTGACTTTGGAATGGAATCCCTGGCTTCATTGTGGGGAGAAAGTCATCATGGGAAGTTTCATACTCCCATCTCATACACTTTTCTGTACAATACGAATGATCTCATGTGGGGCCCACCTATGATCATTTTGGGCTGATGGTTTAGTGTGGTTTCACTGTTGATTGCGCATGGTCCCAATGCCAATGTAATTGGATGGTCACAACCATTCCACAGTGCGAGCCACTTTCATGTTCCGTTCTGCCATATTCCTTAAATTGTATGGTTGCAATTATCCACCCATGGTTAATTTTGGGGCTGTGTGCAATATGTGGTGGTCCAATTTTTATTTTTTTATTTATATCATGGGTGCGGCCCACATGGTAATGGACGTGTGCTATCTACTCTTCCAACATCACCATCTTCTTCTTCTTCTATCTACTCTTCAAACATCACCATATTCCTCTTCTTCTTCAAGAAGTCAGATGCAATCAGGTAGAAATTAATGATAGAAGGGGCACAGCAAGCATCATGATCTGCAAGCATGCTTAAGTTGGGGTGCCCCATCCATCATACTTCTAGCATGTATGCACATCAATCAGGACCCTCCCAAACGAGGGCCCCATTTGGATGGTCCGTGTGCTGATTTCAAACTGATCACATGATCTTAGCCACCTGATTAAGTCCATTGAATTTGGGTCGGCGTGTATCATAGACATGCTACATGTGTGTTACACATCTGGAGGCATGAAAATGCCAGTGTTTCCAAGCAGGTATATGCTCCCTTTCATATGTACAATGATTTTCTCCCTGGACACCCACTTGTGTAGAGTGCTGCTCATGATCAGGCAAAAGTGTTAGGTATGCAGACGGCACTTAATTGAGAAGGAGAACGGCTTCAAGTGGCTTTAAGAAGTTTCTGCATTTAATGGAGTGGATGTGTGTAAATCTTATACATATGCGGAATAATCGGATCGTCTATGCATCAATAATAGAGATTCCATACTGTAATTTTAAAGCCATACTTGATTGGGAAGACATTCCTGATGCCGCCGTGTTGCCGAGAAGAACTCTTGGTCTTCTGCACCTTACACCTTTAGGAGAACCTCTCAATGGGGACTAGGGTTTTCTCTTGTGTGTTGGTGAAGGGACCAAGACCTATATTTATAGGAAAGAGGGCCAGAGAAGCTTACCCATCACACTTCTCTCCTCTAGGGTCTCCACACCGTAGGTTTTCATATCAGGCTTAATAACCGCGTATAGGGAACACGGTTCAAGCGTCCCGCCCCAGACCTATTTGCAATGATCACAATTATAGTGGGGCCCACTGAATCGCTCAGTCTGAATAATCCAACGGTCATGATCTAAACGATGATCATGTGTGGCCCACTTAATGGAGTCTTACAGTGTGGTGAAAAAATCAGCCTTCTTCCCCGCATTAGTTCTGGATCCGGATCCGCAATAAAAAAAAAATGTCTTTAAAATTGAAAATGGGATTGAATTTTTCAAATAATTAAAATTACAAAAATAGTAAAGACATATAAATCAACTCAAATTGATAAATTACTCCTAACCAGCTTAAAGAACTTTTTTAAAAAAAAATAATAAAACTTACTTGAAATAGAAAAAACGTCTAAATCGGACTCAAACCAGTAAATTATTCCTAACCGACTAAACAACTTTTTAGTAAGACATGATTTCAAATAATACAACTTACTAAAAATAATAAAGATATCTAAATTGACTCAGACCAATAAATTAGTCCTAGCCAACTCAAGAACTTTCTCACAGGACGGGGGCTCTTAAAGCTCTAGATATGAATGAAAAACTGCTAGAACTGTCTAACAGGACGGGACTCTTAAAACTCAATGAAAAACAGCAATTAGGGAATCGTACCAAAAATTAGCTTTGAGCTAAAATGGAAACTTGACTTTGAAAATGGCCTTTATTTTTGTTTTTTGGGAATCTGCTAGCACCTTTGTACTCTGTCAGCATAAAGTCGAACACCCATTGATAGATTTTGAACGATGTATGTAATGTTTGTCGGTAGTTATAGTGCGTGTCTAAGCTGTTTTTGCCGGAAATCGACTCCAGCCTGATTTCTGTTGATTCTGACACTTGTGACCTTTACTACATCAATGTTTGCCAACATTATGTATGAAATCCAAGTATGCAATTCTAAGTTAATAGCAATCTACCCCCAAAATAGCTCTTTGTCGACCATCTTTAGCTAGCAGTGATGATGGATCGACCTCTAAACACCACGAAACCACTAACCGTTTTAGAAATGGGTTGACTGTTTTCGCTACGGTGACAAACTAGCAACCTGATAAGCTTTACAAAACAAGATTTGAAGAGAGATGAGTTGAAGGTTCCAAGCTTGCCAGCTGACAGACCAGTACATGCAAAATTGCTATTATCATTTGATTAATGGTCTAGTCATCTTAATCTAGTGTTTTATACAATCGTGACTAGCATAGGTAGAGTATGCCAAAGGCGCCGAAGAAAGGCATTGGCTATGTGCTTCATGTGTGTGGACAACGATTGCCGATGTCTGTAAAGTATACCAATTTGTGTATGGTCCTCTGCATCATACATGTGAAAATTTGAACTTAAGTCTCCAGACGAAACCTTCTATTTCACTAACTTTCCTTTTATAACTTTTTGTTATAAAATGCCTCTTTAAGATACAAAGGAATCTTTTCATTTTTGAAACATACATCCTTGTCTTAGACAAATAATCCCAAAAAACTTACACTTATTCTATAAATCAAGCCATCTCACTCAACCAGGAGATGGAAATAGTGTACAAAACAGATGAGTAAAACAATCTTTTTTAGCCATTTATCTGTTTTGGATGTTAAGAGTGTCTTTTGGATGGTGGCCCACTTGCACACACATACATGCACATACATGTCTGCACTTCCACTTTGGCCTTTTGATTTTCGAAAATTTCTAGTTCTAAGTTTCAATGCTCAATCATAAAAGGAAATTTTGCATTAGACAAGCTAACATGTGCAACTTTTTTTTTTTTTTTTTTTTTGGGCCTCTATGTTCTACTTTTGTGCAAGCTTGACTTTGGAATGGAATCACTAGTTTCATTGTGGGTAGAAAGTCATCATGGAAAGTTTCATACTCCCATCTCATACACTTTCAAATACAGTACGAATTATCATGTGGGGCCCACCTATGATCATTTCGGGCTGATGGTTTGGAGTGGTTTCGCCATGGATTGCGTATGGTCCCAATGCCAATGTAATTGGATGGTCACAACCATTCTACAGAACGACCACTTTTATGTTCCATTCTGCCTTGTCTGTCAATTGTATGGATGTGATTATCAAATTGTGGTTAATTTTGGGGCCGTGTGCAATCTATGGTGGTTCATTTTTTTTTCTTCATGGTTGAGCCCACATGGTAATGGGTGTGTTCTATCTGCTCTTGGAATATCAGCATCTTCTTCTTCAGGTAGTCAGGTGCAATCAGATAGAAATGACAGAGGGGCACAGCAAGGATCGTGATTTGCAAGCATGCTTAAGTTGCAGTTCCTCATCCACAGTATGTATAGCATGTACGCCCATCAATCAGGATCGTCCCAATCAAGGGCCCCATTTTGGATGGTCCAGTGGACTGATTTCAAATTGATCACATGATCTTAGCCACCTGATTTTGTCCATTGAATTTGGGTTGGTGTAGATCTGCCACATGTGTGTTACACATCTGGAAGAATGAAAATGTTGTGTTTCCAAGTGGGTAATATGCTCCCTTTCATATGTACAAGAGATTTTCTCTGGACACCCACTTGTGTGGAGTGCTGCCCAGCTACAGGCGACTGTTAGGCATGTAGACAGCACTTAATTGAGAAGGAGAACAGCTTCAAGTCGCTTTTTTAAAATGGCACTAAAACAGTACTGTTTTCTTTCCCACAATAGTCTTTGAGTTCACAATAAAAGAAAGTCATTAAAAAATGCTAATAAAAATAGTTTTTTTTCAAATAATAAAACTTACTAAAAATAATAAAGAAGTTAAAACTGACTTAAACTTTTAAATCACTCCCAGACAACTCAACTAAAAACTTTCTGAGAAGATATGGGTCTTAAAACTCTAGACAAGAATGAAAAATAGCAATTACAGAATGTACTAAAATTAGTAAGGTTTTGAACTAAAATGGATAATTGACCTTGAAAATGGCCATTATTTCTGTTTTTTCGAAATCTGCTGGGGCCAACGTACTCTGTCAGCATTAAAGTCGAAAGGCCCATTGATAGCTTTCCAACAATGTATATAATGTTTGTCAGAAGTTTTAGTGTGTGTTTAAGCTGGTTTTACCCCAAATCGACTCCTTAGCCTGATTTCCATTGATTATGACACTTTACAAATTGTCCTTAACCTTTACCATATCAATATTTGCTCTTATTATGGATGAAATCCAAGCTACTAGCAATCCGTCCCCAAAATAGCCTATCACTGTGGGCAATTTTTAGCAAGCAGTGATGATGGATCGACCTCTAAACACCTTGAAACCACAAACTGTTCTAGAAATAGGTTGACCGTTTTCTGTTGCAGTGATGAAATAACAGCCTGATGAGTTTTACAAAACAATGCCTTAGTCTCGAGGCGAAACCTCTTATTTCGCCGACATTCCTTTTGCAACTTTTTGTTATAAAAATGCCTTTTTATGATGCAAAGGAAAATTTTCATTTTTGAAACATACATACTCATCTTAGACAAATAATCCCAAAAACTTACAATTGCTTATTCTATAAATCAAGCCATCTCACTCAACTAGGAGATGTAAATAGGGTACAAAACAAACTGACAACTAAAACATTTTTTTAAACTATTTATCTGTTTTGGATGTTAAGAGTGTCTTTTGGATGGTGGCCCACTTGCAAGCCCATACATGTGTATGCATGTCCACACTTCCAGTTTGGCCTTTGATTTTTGGGAAACTTCTGGCTCTAAGTTTCAATGCTCAATCATAAAAGGGAATTTCGCTTTAGGCAAGCTAACATGTGTAACTTTTTTTTTTTTTTGCATCTTTGTTCTACTTTTGTGCAAGCTTAACTTTGGAATGGAATCAATGGCTTCATTGTGGGGAGAAAGTCATCATGGGAAGTTTCATACTCCCATCTGATACACTTTCCAATACAGTACGAATTATCTCATGTGGGGCCCACCTATGATCATTTCGGGCTGATGGTTTCGAGTGATTTCGCCGTGGATTGTGCCGATGGAATTGGATGGTCACGACCATTCCACAGTGTGACCACTTTTATGTTCTCTTCCGCCGTGTTCGTAAATTGTATGGTTGTGATTATCCAATCGTGGTTAATTTTGGGGCTGTTGGCAATCTATGGTGGTCCAGTTATTTATTTATTTATCATGGGTGGGGCCCACATGGTAATGGATGTGTGCAATCTACTCTTCGGACATAACCATCTTCTTCTAGTAGTTAGGTGCCATCAGGATAGAGGGGCACAGCAAGGATCATGATTTGCAAGCATGCTTAAGTTGGGGTGCCTCATCCACCATATGTATGGCATTTAAGCACATCAATCAGGACTGTCCCAATCGAGGGCCCCATTTTGGTTGGTCCAATGGACTGATTTCAAACTGATCACATGATCTTAGTCACCTGATTATGCCCATTGAATTTGGGTCTGCGTGTATCATAGACATGCCACATGTGTGTTACACACATGGAAGCATGAAAATGTTCTCTCCAGGCAGGTGATATGCTCCCTTTCATATGTACAAGAGATTTTCTCCTGACACCCACTTATGTGGAGTGCTGCCCATCCACCGGCAAGTGTTAGGTATGCAAACATCACTTAATTGAGAAGGAGAGCAGCTTCAATCCGTTCTAAGAAGTTGCTTTTTATAAGGCAGCATTAACGCAATGGATGGGTAGTGAAAAGGGGACGAACAGATTACTGTTTTCTTTCCCTCGATGGTCCTTGAAATAACAATAATCGAAAGTCTTTAAAATATTAGAATGAGACTGAATTTTTTACAAATAATAAAACTTACTAAAAATAATAAAGATATGTTGATCAACTTGAACTTGTAAATCACTCGTTACCAATTCAAGTAAGAACTTTATGACAAGATGTGGCGTCTAAAAATAACTATTACCCAACATACTAAAAATACTAAGGTTTTGAGCTAAAATGGAAACTTGACCTTGAAAATGGCCTTTATTTTTGTCTTTTTTTTTCGAAATTTGCTAGGGCCAATGTACTATGTAAGCATAAAGTCCAACCGACGATGTATGAAATGTTTGTCGGAAGTTATAGTGCGCGTCTAAGCTGTTTTTGACCCTGGATCAATGACACTTCCTTAAATTGTCCATGACCTGTACTGCATCAATATTTGCCCCCATTATGGATGAAATCCAAGTATGCAATTCAGGTTGCTAGCAATTCAGACCCAAAATAGCCTGTATCTATCGCCGATCTTTAGCAAGCAATGATGATGGATTGACCTCTAAACATCTTGAAACCACGGACCGTTGTAGAAATTGGTTTACTGTTTTCTGCTGCAGTAACAAAGTAACAACCTAACTAAGTTTTACAAAACAAGATTTGAAGAGAAGGATGGGTCGTTGAAGGTTCCAAGCTTGCCAGCTACTAGAACAGTACATGTAAAAGTGCTATTACTATTATCATTTGATCCATGGTCAAGTCATCTAAGTTCAATGTTCTACTTAACCGCCACTAGTATATGTGAAGTGTGCCAATTTGCTGAAGAAACCCACTACCTACATGCTGGCTATGTACTTCATGTGTTTGTATATGGTCCTTTACATGCATAACGTGAAAACTCGACCCTTAATCTCGAAGCTACACCTTTTATTTTGCTAACTTTCCTTTTGAGACATACATCCCCATCTTTAACAAGTAATCTTAGAAACTTACCATAGCGCCTATTCTATAAATCTAGCCATCTCCCTCAACTAGGAGTTGGAGATAGTATACAAAACAAACTGATCAACTAAAACATCATTTTCAACCATTTATTTGTGTTGTTTGTTAAGGATGTCTTCCGAATTATGGCCCACGTGTAAAATCCTTACATTTTCTAAGGATTGTCACGCATCAATAAAAGGCTAAAGGGGGGTTTTAAGACATATAACTTGATTGTCCATTGATGCTGACTAATGAGGTCGATGAAATGATAGCTTGCGCTGACGCTCAGTATTCTACTCCTCTCTACAAGCGGATCGATGGGGCTTCTTTTCTTCTTTGTTCAAGTGGGAAGCGAAGGGATTGGAGCTTCTCTATATAAAATATGAGAGGCGGTGGCGAAACTATTCCCATCGTATTCTTCTTCATCGCTAATCCCCTTTCACGCCATGCCTCTCTCAAGAGAGAAGAAAAACCCATCTTGTATACAACTCTAACTCGAGCTGGACATGAACAGAAAATTATTGAACAATTTGCTCGGTTCGATTCGAAAAAAACGAACTGAACAATCGGTTTGAAAGTAGATCGAACTTGATTTTAGTTGTTCGAAAATATTTCGAACCGTACATGAAAAGACATCTGTTTGATTCAGTTCGGTTCATTTAACTAGTTCGAAGTTTTCTGATTCGAATCGATTCGATTCGGTTCGGAGGAGACATAAATAATTTTTTTTTAATACTTTCACACCACTCGTTTTTCACTCGACTCCAGCCGACCCCAGCCACATTTTCACCTTGCCCAATGAACCACTGAAACCCTAACCATGCTTGCTTGTTTGGCCATCTCGCTAGCCCGTCCGGCCATCCCTCTCCTTCTGCTCGTCCTTCCCACTCCCATTCTTTCACCCCTGCCTGCTGAACTGGCCGAAACCCTAACCCTGCTCGCGATTCCAGCCATCTGTTGGCCACTCTGCTTGCGATTCCGACCATCCTCTGCTCATCCTTCAGTATTGCCGAATGTTCGGCCATCCCTCTGCTTGTTAGTCTTGCTCACCCATTCGATTTCGCCATTCCGATCACCCCTCTGCTCTTCAGTCTGCGTGTGCAACTTCAGCTTGTTATTCGATTTCAGTCATCACTTTGCTCTTCAGTTTGCACTTGCAACTCCTGCTTGTTGTTCGATTTTGGTAATCACTTTGCTCATCAGTCTTCGCGTCCAGCTCCAAAGGTCCGAATGAAACTTCCCTGCTCAGTTGCTCTTTTCTATTTTAAATATTTAATATTCTTAATATCTGATTTGTAAATGCGTGCAACTACTGCTCGTCAGTTTGATTCCATAGTTTCACTTGCTCGTCGTTTGATTCTGTCATCCCTATGCTCATCAGTCTACACGTCCAGCTCCAAAGGTCCGAACGAAACCCACTTGCTTAGTTGCTCTTTTCTATTTTTAAATATTTAATACTCTTAATATGTGATTGTGATGTGATGTGATATGATTAGAGTTTTTTCATTTGAGAAT
The DNA here is from genome assembly GCA_003013855.2 of Liriodendron chinense. Taxonomy (NCBI): domain Eukaryota; kingdom Viridiplantae; phylum Streptophyta; class Magnoliopsida; order Magnoliales; family Magnoliaceae; genus Liriodendron; species Liriodendron chinense. Next base: position 1,996,646 of record ML058590.1, read on the forward strand.
TTTATGTTTTTTTGAATTAGGGTTAGGGCCCTAGGGTTTTGATTTTTTTTTTTTTTAAGATTATAGTAATATTAAAGTACAATTGTTTGATTGGAACGAAATTGGAGATAAATAGTTCATTTGGGCCAGTAATATTTTAATAGATAGGTTGAATCAAGCAATTCATTTATAATTCCATCTTAATCGGACCATTAATCTTTGATATTGGTACAATTGGACCATTTAACTTAATTATGACATAACTGTTGATATTCAATCTTGGTTAGTTATGAACAATTTGATTAGTAAACATTAGTCATTAAGTATATATATAATTCGTGATATGGTTGGTTAAAGACCATATGATTTGTGATTGGTGAATTGCCAATGAAGGCATAAAAATTCTCAAATCGTCCCATTTTGGACAGTTCGAAATTGGTTAGATTGGATTGCTTTCTTTTTTTTTTTTTATTTAAATGTCATGCTTGGTTCTGTAATGTATCTCTCAATTTCTCTCCGGATATGTTTCTTCCATTTATTCTTACTATCAAATATCCACACTTTGTATGTATAATTGACCGAAGAATCAATGTAAGATCAATATATTCTGGAGAGACATGGGAAGATGTTGTCGAAATTTTAGCATGGACATTTAAATAGAAAAACAGAAAGCATTACATGCCATCCAATCTTGCATGGGTAACTGATTTAGTCTAGTAAAGATAGTTAAATATCTAGTACTCAAATTTATATCAAGTTCATTTTAAATTTTAATAGACATGTTTCTCGTCTTTAAATATATGAATGACTAGTGAAGAAGTTCAAATGCCTGGAGTAGGTGTGTCAGGCCACATCTCCTTTAATTGTAGAAGAAGAATCCGTCTAAAAAAATAGCATGGGTCGGCCAACAGGAAAAGGAAAAAGGAGATCGTCTATGTGGAACGATTTTGAGGAAGTCACTGTAAATTAGGAATTAAAGAATAGAAGTAAGCATTGTAAAATTCTTTACAATAAGACTTCAGGGGAGTCCACCACTTTATTGAAAAGACATGTAAATACTTGTTAAATAAAATCTAGACTCCTACCTAAAGGCCAAACGTTGCTTAGCTTCGGCTCATCTCAAGGGGAAGACGGTCAAGATACCATATCAATGTATAAATTTGACAAGGAAAAGATGGAGTAGTTTGCGAGAGTAATGATCGTTGAAGAAAACATTCAGAATGGTAGAAAATAAGGTATTCATGGGATTATGTAAATTCCTTAATCCTAAGTGTGCGAAGGTTTGTCGTACCACTATTAAGAGAGAATGTATGAAGATGTATGGAGTAGAGAAAGCACAGGTAAAACATCTTTTGGCATCAGTCTCTCAAATTAGCTTTATCTCATATTTGTGGATGACATCCAATAAAAAATATATATGTCATTAACTGCTCACTTTGTTGATGCGGAATGAAAATTATGTAAGACAATATTAAACTTCTGCTACATTCCTCCTCCTCATACAGATTCGGTCATTTCAGATTGTATCTACAACTGTCTCGTTGAGTGGGGTATTGAAAATAAAATTTCCTCAATCACGTTGGATAGCGCATCCGCAAATGATAATATCATTACAAAATTATCGGAGCAATTCACAGCAATGGGCCAGCTATATTTTGGGGAAAAAAATATTTCAAGTGAGGTGTTGTGCTCACATTCTCAACTTGATTGTACATAATGGATTGAAAATTATCGACAATATGATAAATAATATACGAGAGAGTGTAAAATTTATAAGAGGGTCACCATCAAGATTAAATATGGAATGAAATCGTTCAGCGTTTGAATATAAAATATTAGAAGACATTGAAGCTAAGTATATGCACACGTTGGAATTCAACTTATGAATTGTTGGACACGGCTTTGTTATTGAAACTTGAATTCCCTTAATATGTTGAACGTGATATAAGCCATCAGTGGTTGTCATCTACTGAAGACTGGGCCAAGGTTGTAGAGGTACATAAATTCCTCAAAAAAATTTATCAAGATATGAAGATTTTTTCAGGGAATAAGTATCCTACAACAAATTTATTTTTTCTAAAAATTTGAAAGATTAAACATACGTTACAAAATATGTATACAATGGTCCACTTTTTTTTCTTCAAATGATGGCATCAAGGATAAAATTGAAGTTTGATAAGTATTGGTCAAAGTGTGGTATATTAATGGCGATTGCAACTGTCCTTGATCCCCATTATAAGATGATATTCGTTCAATACTGCTTCCAGAAGATATATACTTATGATAGAGTTGGTATAAAGACCTTTAAAGTTCGAGATATAGTTGAGGAGCCATACAATTCTTACGTTCTCAGGCTGGTAGTGCCTATGCAGATTATACGGATAATGATTTTATGTCATTTGCAGCAGCACAATAACAAATAAAGGAGAACATAAGTGAATCTACATTGGAATTGTATTTTAATGATCCAATCCTAATGAGTTTGAGTTCAGATTTTCAAGTTTTGAATTGGTAGAAATTGAGGGATATGGAATCAAAATATAGAGTATTACCGATGATGACACTAGATATATTATCTATTCCAATTTCAACTGTGTCATCAGAATCAGCCTTTATAATGGGGAGTAGAGTTGTCAGCAAGTATCAAAGTTTTCTTATACAAAAAATGGTTGAAGCCATGTTATGTGTATAAGATTGATTCCGACCAGTTTGGGGAGGTAGTAGTTTTGAAGGTGATGATGACGATGACGGGGATGATGAAGAGAGTCAAGACGAGACTCTGTAATGATGGATAAGTCAATTTTATCTTGCATTGTTCATTTATATCGTGGACTTCTGTGTTCTTTTTTGTTATGACCATTGTGCTTTATGAATATTAAGTATATATATGATATATGTATGAGTCATAATTTGTGATTTGGTTGGTTAAAAATCTTATGATTTGTGATTTGTAATTTGCGAAAACATACTAAAATAAAAATATTTTTGCACGAAAATAAATAAATTGTTCGAACTAGAAAGATTGTCCAAAATGAAAAATGTTTGAACATGTGTTCGAACAGACTGAACCAAACGCGAACAGGGCCCCATTGTTTGAATGCTTGTTCGAACTCGACCCAGTTAGCAACCGAACCGAACCGAACCAACCTGGCCCATGTTCGACTTGGTTCGGTTCGTTGTCCAGCCCTAACTCTAACCCTTATAGTGGTTTTACTACTTCAGCGGTCCATATGAGCTATACACAATCCATTGTTGTGGGCCTACCTAGTGAGTGTCCAATGATCCAAACCATTCATGGCATTACCCACATCGTTAATGCCATGTGTGGCCCACTAATATCTAACATTTTTCTACTTAGGTCACTTATGACATTAGAATTTATGTAGCGCATTATGTATACATTTGGTCTATACCTTACAGGCTTGAAACTTTACCAGACATTTAATGAGTGCATTGTATGAAAATCTCATGTCAGATTTAACCCGTACATAGACTTTCAAGTAGTCCAAACATCTTTACCGATAGATACGTTTCCTCAGAAATTGACAAACTTTACTATTCATTTTTCCTTATGTATGCAAAACAAATACACTATAATGAATAAAAATCAAAACTTAAATCATCAATTAAACCTTAATTAACTGAAATGCTTATGTGACTGTAATTTCTGTACTCCCACTAACTCTGAGCATATCATGAAAGATTATACAGTTATCAATTGGGGTTTACAAACATTTGACAGCTATAAATTATCTTTTTTTCAAGGAACTTTAGCATATGCTCTTTTGTTTCTATCTTAATTTAGAGGAATGCAATACTGCAACGTCTAATCTTGGCTTCACAATAAACGTTAAAATTTTGTTCCAATGCATGATATCCCAAGCGTTCGCATTATACTCTTTTGCGCAATGATATTTATGCCATGGAATAAAAAATGGACTTCCCATTAATGAGGCAGTTAGTATAATAAAAACTTGTTCATCTGATCAATCTTACCTTATTGGTGTTACTAGACATGAGCTCAATACCCTATCACTTTTTCTATCACCCTTTAATGGATCCTCACTGAAATTTATAATTTCTCCCATATAATTAATTTAGTGATATTTTTGTAAGGCTGAGTGCAGGTCTTAATTGTTATAGCCCTCAAAACCAACTCTTACTAGTCTCTCACTAATCAAGCGATTAAGGGGCATATATGATTTTGGGAGAAGGTTTCAAGTTGCATATATTGCGACTATATAAGATTTGAGACGGATGTCTCTAATATTTTTAAGGGTCAAACTATCATATAGATATTTGATTTTATTTTTCTAAATATCACAATACATACAACGACCCTTAAAAGTAATGTCACTCTTTTGTTTGGACTAGAATTATTTGTGCATCATTGTTTGAGAGGCTGAACTTTTATTGATATTTTTTTACTTTTATTCTTGTCTTTAGATTGTCATCATTTACATCCACGCTTTCAATGCTTTATTAGAATATTGAGGCTTAAATCAATATTTAAATTTAAAACTAGAATATGTATATTATTTTCAAATAATGTAATAGAAAATAAGAAAATGTTTCAATAGATTCAAATGTGAAATAGTTTTTTACCTTAAAAAGAAAACTAAAATAAACTTATAGACTTGATCTTCCACTTTATAGTCATCCCTTTAAATATGTAGTGCTTCACATCATTGAGTCTCTGGCACCTTAGAGTTCAAGATGTGCACTTTAGCTCTTAATTAATCCACAATTAACACTAATGTCCTTTATCTTTATTCTTGAGCCATCGATAATTTTATTTTGATTTTATTTATTTTTAGAATCTCTATTGTTATTCTTAAGATTACTACTATTGGTCCTCGATCGAATCAATGCCTTTGGCATGTGTGGGTGTTTACACGAGCGTGCCAGAACCGATTATGCAGCTTGATTCTAACCGATTTAACTTCAACCCAAACGCCGAAATGGGCAAACACATCATGCTCAATTGTAAATGACCAAAACCTGAATAGGTTGATTGCCTAGTCAACCACTCACTAATAAATTTAAAGCAATTAGGCGATTGACAGAGGGTAGGGCTCGTCTTCTGGAAATGGGTCGTGCCTTGCCTTTCACCAGAAAGGACTTTTCCAGACACGAAACCGATAACAGTGACAGACGGTTGAATAGATTGACCGTCGAACAAACAATTTTATAGAAAGAGAACTCATTTAATTGAGATAGATCATCCAGCGGGCGTGGACCAACAATTACAACTAAGTTTGTCCAGCGAGCGTGTACTAGCGATTACAGCTACTCTTAGATTAAGGATTATGTTAAGATAAGATGAGGAAAGATAAATAGAGTTTTCTTGTTGTTTGGTGTGAGACCCTTTTTCCTGTTGATTTTATCTCCTATTTATAAATCAAGTAGAACCATCTAGATGCCTTCTTTATTTGACCGTTATGACTACTAAATTCTTTAATACCTCTCCTCCTTGTGACGCTTCGAACTCTCCAACGCTTTCTTCGACCACTCACCTTTTGAATGACGTGTTCTAATCACTTACCGCCATCTGTCCTTCCAAAAAATTCGCTTCCCGTGCCTTTCAAATTACACGCGTGTTGTTTTCCCCTTGCAACGCCACATGCCCTTTTCCCATTCGTTCCTCTAAGCCTGGTCAGAAATAGGGTACAACAAGTACTTTCGAAAAGGAGTCCCGGTCTCCTATAAATTGTGCCATATGAACCTTTGTGAGAGACAAGTACTGGGTGGGCCTCACCATAATTTACACATGAAATCCACTCTAACCATTAAGTACATGATAGAAATTTAGCCATAAGGCTTAAAAACTGGGCAGATTTGTGAATTTAGTGGGCCACATAAAGAGAATCAGTGGGAGATGGGATGCCTACCATTGATTTTTATGAGGCCCATCATGATGTTTTTGTGAAATCCACTCTAACCATTAGTTATCATGTAAACCCTTATGCATGGGCACAAACAATTAAGCGCATGGGTAATTTATGTGGTCAATACCAAGTGAAAATATTTGGATGGTGGGCTTCCCCAGCAGTCTTTCCACTCATGTGGCCCACCTTAATTATGGATGTGGCTAATTGTTTAGACCCGTGGCTAAATAGTCACCACACCATATAATTGAAGTGGATTGCACATACACATGTCATGGTGGGGTCTACCCCTAGCCCTCCCCATCTTCGTTTCATCACTGGATCCTGTCTCGTGGGGCACAGATTGTGTAATGAGTAGTTCACAATGCCAGTGAGGTGTGGATTCTCTGTGGGACCCACCATAACATATGTGTTTTATCCACGCCATCAATTCATTTTTACAGCTCATTTTAAGGAATGAGACAAAAATTAAAGCATATCTGAAGCTCAAGAGGACTACACCGCAAAAAATAGTGGAGATAAATGTCCATCATTGAAACCATCCTAGGGCCTACAGTAATGTTTTTTTTTTTTTTGGTCATCTAGGCTTGGATGGAAGGAAAAGATAAATATTATCTTGATCCAAAACTTCTGTGGCCCTCAGCTGTTTTCAATGGTAGGCATGTAATTTCCCCTATTTCCTATAGCACGGTCTAGTTGAGATTTGAAAATACTTCAATTTTGGTCTTATGCCCTAAAATGAGTTGAAAAAAAATAGATGGACAACATGGATAAAATAAATACATCATGTTGGGTCTCACAGAGTCTTCACACCAAGGCAAAGCTTAGTTAGCGCCTCAGTACATAATTCTCGTGAATTAACGTAAGGGGTGGTATAGTTGGAGTGGGCCAATTATTAGGTATTTTAAAAATTCACTCCATCTATTAGGTGAGTAACCCAATTTTAGGCCAAGATAGAAAAAAATCAGCTCCAATTGTGTTTTAGGTGGATCTCATGAGTCATGACTGAAAACAATGAAGGGTGACACTCACCCTTTAAACTATTTTCCTTGGTGTGGCTCACTTGAATCATCAACTGACCTGATTTTTTGGCTCACTAATGCACGGAGTGGAATTCACATACACATCATGGTGGGGCCCACCTAAATTGATCATATCGCTAGAATGTAAATAACCTATTTACGAACTGGTGCGCAGGAGACAACTGCGCCTTCGAAAAGAGTGCGCATTTGGAGCATTCCTTAATCATTTTGGCTTACGTCTCTTTTCTTCTTTCACAAAGTAAATATATTAGTATTGATGATTCTTTACTTGACTTTCGTTAGGAATTCTCGTGTTCTCTTTTTCGAGTATACTTTAAAAAACATACTTGGAACTTAGATCCAATATCCATAATTGTGACAGAAAGGTGCATAGGCCCACAATAAAAAAGAAAATTCCATCAAATTTGAAATATTAATAAAGAGACTTCACTACACTGAACCTTAATCTAATTAACATGGCAGTTGATTAGATTATTTAGGATGACGGGCCCAATCGTTAAATCTTTGTGTGAAACCTAGTGCATCATTAATACCCATTCCTTTAGGCCAAGATCGTAACACACGAATCATTTTTACAACATGAGGCTCATTGAATGCCAACAACACAAGCCCAAATGGTTTAACACCTTTGTGACAAGATGGACTATTCGATCTTGCGTTGGTAACACCATCCACTCCACCCTGTTTATCTCCAGTCAGATGATGAATTCATTCTGATTGAACACCGCCTATTTGGAGATAAATGCTACCTTATTAATCCTTAATGCACGTCGCTTATAACATGCCTTGAATTTAGGCACCAATATGTGTCCTTAGTCACGACCACTTTAGTAGAACGCGCAGCAAAGGGTACTCACTAACTCCTAAAAACTAAAATCTTATCCAATCCATTGCCTCTATAATGGATATTGTCAATGTCACTTTGATAGAGAGTGAGTAAACTAGTTCACATAGGTCACTATTCTGTAGTCTGTTTATACACTGACAAAGCTGGACCTTTAAAGATTAGATGGGTACATCGCCCATAAATTTGTCCATTGTTCTTAGATTAGTCTAGTTAATTTAGGCTTAAGTGATTAATGTCTTATAGACTTAACCAAACTAAAAGTTATTAATGTGCAAACTGTTACTTCAAATTTGATTTGAATAATGAATTAAACACTTTCATTTGTAATTCATAACGATATGATTAGAGCCAATATATCGACTTTGTAATTCAATGCAAAATAAATTATATGCAATTCATGTTGATCAACCAAATTTCATGAATACAATTCATCATAACCTCATACAATTCATAAGAATTAAACCTGAAATTTTGTCCAAGAAGGCCTAGCTGGAAGACACCTAGGCATTTCAACAGCGGGTCTCAGGTTAAAGTGCTAAGGAGACACTAACCCCACTGGTGGGTGGGTGTTTTGTGCAACTAACAAGGTAGGTGCGTTGCATGACTAACAAAAAAAAAATAAAAAAATAAAAAAAAACCAAGCATTTAGCACAAATTTGTGTAACTTAGTTCCATTGATCATGAACCCTTAGGACAAGAAACGAAGTAAATGTGTAGACCACAAACTCGAGCTAGGTAGGCACATGTTTGATATGCATAATATACTAAGTTTTCAGTTTATACAAGTGATGCCCATCTTAAGTTATCTAGACTGTTGATATAACCCGAAATAAGGAATTGACCATGACTTAGAAATCCTTCTTATTAAAAGATCCCGATAATAGATCTTGGGCATTGACCACTCCATATGTTCATTATTCACCATCTAAAGTTTCAGGCCATAAGTTAACAGGTTAGGAATGTCTCAATTGTAACGCCTCGAATTTATCGTAATTATTTTAAAATTTTCTAAAATTTATTTCTATTTTTTTATATTAAATACCGGCCATTGATATTAAAATTCAAATAATGGGATATCCGTAGGAGATCATATGGAGTACCCTTTATTAAAGTTGCTTAGAATAACCTCATTAACAATGTAGAAGAGTTAGATTTAGTTAAACTCGAATATTTGTAAAAATTACGAAAATGCCATTAGTTAAACTTAAGTTAAGATGTCATTTTTTTTTAAGTATTATAGTTTCTGAAGATCACTTTCATGCAAAATCCTGGATTTGAGCTTTTGCACACATATTAATCATACACATCAAATTTCAGCCCTTAAATCATAGTAGAAGTGGTTCAATTGTTAAATCAGCCCTTAATCCTTGATTTTCATGTCCATCGAGTGAGGAAAGTAGATGGTTAGTCGTAGTAGAATATTTCTCTTCATATGAGTGACTTGGATCGTCTTTATCATGGACCAATAGTGTGATTTGATTGCCCCACATTTATAAGCCTCTTTCTTATGTGCGAAGTTATCCCGTTCTAGAAATTAACGAGTTACCAACTCTTCTCAAATTTAAACCTTTCAATTTACCCACTTCTCACCATCAATCGCTTCTCAAATTTGGACCACCAATTATACTCATATGACTACGAGTTTACACAAAATTTGAACCCCGATCTACAATCCTACACCGTTGAACCACAAAGCCAGCCCCTTCCTTTTTTGCCAAAAGTTGGAATTTCAGATCTTGGCATTCCTCACCATCAATCAACCACTAAAATTTGTACAATTGTTTGTCTATCATGACTACATATTTTTCCAAAATTTGGGCCCTGATCGTCAAGCGTAGACCGTTAATTGAGATATAGCCCATTTTAGCACCTGTTAGGCCATTTTTAAGGATCGACCAATCTAGAATGTGGATCATCAAAAAATTTACGTATTCTGACTTTACTCTTCGAGCTTGATAAGATGAACGGATTGGAATTGATCAAAGATCATCCGAATATTAAGATTTGAGAAACCCACCTCGAGAGGTTGTTACACAAGACCTCGCGTGCACATCCCTTTCCATATTTCTACTACGCACCTCCAAACCCTAATTCCAACCTTACCTCTATATATAGGGCCTCTCTTAGCCAAAGGTGACCCCCACCCATGAATTTGAGAGAGGGAGAGAGAAAGAGAGAGAAAGAGAAAGAGAGAGAGAAAGAGAGAGATGGAGGTAAGAGAGAGAAGGAGTACCATCTTGCTATTATTTCATCATCTTATATCTCTAATAAGTCGAAGATCATAAGGTAAGAACTTCTTTAAGATTGGATTAATAATTTCATGTTTTGTAGGTTGATAATTCTTATGTGTTTTTGTTTACACGTGTTTATTTATTCTCTCCTTAGTTAGCTATATATGAATGCTTTTAGATACTTTTTCTATCTCATGGTGATGAGAATATTCATTGGACTTAGAGAACTAGTAAGGAATAGAATTATGTTTGTTGCACACATGAGATTTGTGTAACCATCTTTAAAGGGACCACCATTCTTTCTATACTGTATAAAGAATAGTTGTGATTGTTTAATAGAGATTCTTATATTGCTATATTCCTTTTATATATATATGGATGGACCCTGATCTGTGGTGATGAATATCAGAACACCCGGTTAAGAGGTTGCCCTAACCTGAGACGATGCTTTTAGCTTGTCCGGTTAAGTGGCCACCCTGATCTGTGATGGTGGTATCAAGATCGTCCGATTAAGTGGTTGTTAAATTCATTTATTACTATTATTATTATTATATTTATTATTATTATTATTATTATTCCCAAAGTTGTTAAGGATCTCCATAAGACGATAGTTGAGTATGGTTGTTATGAAGCTTAGTAGTACGGGCCGCCATCCTGGGATGTGATGCGTCGGTTACGACTATTTTGATGAGTGATGAACCATAAGGAAGGATGTGATGGTACCAAAGGTTGGCTAGACGATAAGTGGCTTGGTGTAAATTGGTAATAATAATAAAGAATGACTAATTCATGCATGCACGTGGCTCCATGTGGGTGTATGGAATTGATAATAGGCTAGAGCGTCCTAATTCTTCCATACACTGTCACGTGTAGATTTGGGCTATGAGCGTCCCGTTTCTCACATGGTCGGGCAAAATTATGGGCTTGCGTGTCCCAAAACCCCTGGCGGCATGTCTAAGGATTCCTATGCTGGGTCATGCATTATCATGCATTGCATTAAGAAAGAGTAATGGATATTTTGTTATGATTTTTATGCGATTATTATTTCTAACCTTAAAGTAGTTCTTCACTATGCCACTTTTGACGGTGTTTTGTGGAAATAATTTAGAACATGTAGGTAACGATCCTCAGGAGCCCGAGCCTCAAGGAGACGATTATGATGGCTTGTGGGAGCAGATGGTGGAAGACGAGACCGCATAGTCATTCATAGTTCTAGCATTTATTTAGTATTTGAAATTGTAATAAGTCCCAATGGGAGGACGTAATTATGAATATGGTGTTTGATTGAATGATGGTTACATGGTTTGATGATTTAGTTTAGTTAATGAAATAATATATAAGTTTGGTTTCACCGTCTTGCTCATTGTTTTCCAAATAGTATGAAATGTGCATGTTTGTGTAAAAATTATGTCAGGGGTATAACCCTCACACATTCCAAATAACCTTGGGAATTTGGTCGTCGTGATGTACACGGGAGCCGAAATCTTGGGGTGTTACATCAATCGTTGGTGATTTTTTTTGTTCCAGCAACTCAAAAAGATAGATTGCCCTACATTGATCTAGATAGTCCACATGATGGACCCCTTATGAATGACTCATACCATAGTAATCTCTCAAATAAAAATCGTAATACCATGATCAGTATAAGTGTCAATTATAGGCTATTAGCAGACCATTCATTTGTAGGTCGTTGATCAAGTACAGTTAAGATCATCAACAAAGGAATAACTACATGGAATGACCTATATATATATATATATATATATATATATATATATATATATATATATATATATATATATATATATATATAGCACGAGCTCATGAGCACCTAAATCAGATGGCCTATTAAGATAATTGATTATATCCATCAAAGACAAGTCATTTACATGCAATAGAAAAACTTATCACATACTAGAGCATGGGCTATAGAATAGGTCTAGCTAATGTCTAGGCTAAAAAATTGACAAGCAAGCCCATGGACTGGGGCCCATACTAATCTTCTTATCTAATATATGAGGATTCTACCCAGACACTACCACAATATATCAGAACGTCCTGAAGATGTTGGTATAGCAGCTCAACTTGTTGGATTTTTTTATTGAGGACTTTGTGGATGTGACTATGGAGGGGATTAGAATTGTCATTACAGTACCCCGACTATCGGCGGATACAACTTGCTTAAAGAAGGTGATGAGAAATCTGACATTAAAGGACCTAAAAAATGACCTAAATTGATGCCATGTACGGCTCTAATACCACATGTAAAACCCTTACATGTCCTAAGGATCTTTACACATCAATAAGAGTAAAAAATGAGGTTTTAAAACATATACATTGATCGGGTATTGACTTCAACTGATGAAGTTAATAGAGTAATAGCTTGCGCTGACACTTGTTCTTCTACTTCTCTCTACGAGCGTATCAATGGGGCTTCTTTACTTCTTTACTCAAGTGGGAAGAGAGAAAACCAGAGCTTCTCTATATAGAATGTGAGATGCGATTGATAAATCGTTCCTATTGTTGAATTCTTCTCCACTACCAATCCCCAAGGGAAACTCATCCCATATGTGTAACGACTCGAGATTTTCGACTCTCGTGTATAACACGACGGCCGAATTCCTAAGTAATTTATGGAATAACTAATTTTTTCAAATAATAAAATATAGCATTCAAGCACAATGGCGGAAAGCAATTATCATCTTATTCTATCAAACTTATTACGTCATCATCAATGTTTAAATAAAGGAACCAACCAATATCCATACTGATTAATTAAAATACAAAATCATGTCTTCTCTTGAAGGCTTCTTACAATTCCATAAATGTATCAATTACTCAAAAGAAATATTTAATAAATGATAACATCAATTAAGTTTATCTAACATCGTCATCCGCCATGTGATCGTATGAATCATCAAACTCTTTTCCCTAAAAATCGGGTTCAATACCTGGATCTTTACCTGCATCACCTAAATTGTGTTTGGGATAGCGTTAAACGCTATCATAGTGGGGAATATTTCCTCTAAGACAATCAAGAATAATAATAACGGTACAGAGTAAACGCAAGCAGGATATTATCATTTAATCAAATCAAAACAACCAACTAAAAATCTTTGTTAATGCGATGCATGGAATGCATGCTCTAGCTAAGGCACCCTGGCTAGAATCACAATCCATGAAGTGGGAGACTCCCTGTTACGACTTCATGCTAGCCACTAGTCACCTAGAGGTTCCTGGGACGCACAAGCACATAGTTTTGCCTGACCACGTGAGAAACGGGATGCTCATAGCTCAAATCTACACGTGACAGTGTACGAGAGAAGTAGGACGCTCTAGCCTATTCTTAATTCCGTACACCCACATGGAGCCAAGTGAATGCATGACTTTAGTTTCACCTTTATTTAAGTGTTTTTGCATACAACCGATTTAAATAAAACTCAATGGTCACTATGGGGAGTCGCAAGCAACCCAGCATAGGCCGACAGCACGGGATTAGTGTCCATAGCACCAAACCCGGCTCATGATAATTTGTATACCATTAGTGTCCACTCATTGTCCCGTTTTATGATTTCATCATGTCCCAAAAAGCCAATGTTGTACATCATGACCAAATTCATTAAAATACCCATGTACTGTAAATGGATCAAATCAAGCATCATGTACATGTAAGGATCCATTAACAAACAATCACTTCATTCTCTCAATTAAGTCAAGATATATTCTTCCATTATGGACACCTCTTCCATCTCTCTACATCGAATAATTTTATCAATTTAGGGACAAAGAGTATACAATAATGGGATGTCCATATGATGATCTTATACACATATTTCATATCAAAATATGAAAACCAATGTTACTTGTAACACATGGACTAAGAAAATAAGGGCATAGATTTCATAAAAATAACTAACACAAATACACATGTTTCTTAGTAAAAAATCTAAACAAGGAATCACATCATTATATAATGATATTCATTACAAATCCTACATTAAACTTCATGTTATATAGATCAATAACTCAAAATAAAATAATTTCATATGCCACAAAAGAACTTATGATAATTGTGATATTATTAATGAAAGGCTTGAAGGAAAATCCTCACCTTAGGATGGATTTAAAAGAAGAGGATTGTAGAAGATCCTAGCCGCTGGAAAAACATGAGAAAGAACTCTCTTCTCTTCTCTCTCTCTCTCTCTCTCTCTCTCTCTAGGGCATGGAGGCTAGGGTTAGGAAAAGGATTTGGAGGTGCGTAGTAGAAATATGGAGAGGAATGTGCACGCGAGGTCTTGTGTAACAACTTCTTGAGGTGGGTTTCTCAAATCTCAATATTCGGATGATCTATGATTAATTTCAATTCGTTCATCTTATCAAGCTCGAAGAGTAGAGTCAGAATACGTAAATTTCTTGATGATCCACATTCTAGATTGGCTGATTCTTGAAAATGGCCTAACGAGTGCTAAAATGGGCTAGATCTCAATTAACGGTCTACGCTTGATGATCAGGGCCCAAATTTTGAAAAAATATGTAGTCATGATAGGCAAACAATTGTACAAATTTTAGTAGTTGATTGATGGTGAGAAATGCATAGATCTGAAATTTCAACTTTTGGTAGAAAAGGAAGGGACTGGCTTTGTGGTTCAACGGTGTAGGATTATAAATCGGGGTCCAAACTTTGTGTAAACTCGTAGTCATATGAGTATAATAAGTGGTCCAAATTTGAGAAGCGATTGATGGTGAGAAGTGGGTAAATTGAAAGGTTCAGATCTGAAAAGAGTTGGTAACTCGTTAATTTCTAAAACGGGATAACTTCGCGCATAAGAAAGATGCTTATCAAGGTAGGGCACTCAAATTATATTATTGGTTCATGATAAAGACGATCCAAGTCACTCATATGAAGAGAAATATTTGACTGTGACTAACCATCTACTTTCCTCACTCAATGGACATAAAAATCAAGGGTTAAGGGGCTAAGTTTACAATTGGACCACTTCTACTATGATTTAAGGGCTGAAAATTGACGTGTATGGTTAATATGTGCCCAAAAGCTTAAATCCAAGGTTTTGCGTGAAAGTGATCATTAAAAACTATAATACTTAAAAAATGGCATCTTAACTTAAGTTTAACTAATGGCATTTTCGTAATTATCTGAAAAGTGCGTGATTTTTGAAATCTGCTCTTTCTACGATGCTTATGGGATCATTCTAATCAACTTTTGTAAAGGGTCCCGTATCGGATCTCCTACGGATGTCCCGCTATTCGCAAATCAACGGTAAATGTATGATAATTAATAAAAAAATAAATTAAAAATGAATTTTAAAAATTTTCAAATAAATCTCGAAAATCTGGGGCGTTACAATATGTAACTCCAAGTTACCTCTAAAATCGTTTTAGTACTTCGGCAATTCACATAGGGCTATACATAGCCTATTGTTATGGGCCCCACCTCATAAGTGTTTGATGATCCAAACCGTTTATGGCACCACCTACATTGCTAATGTCACATGTGGCCCACTAATATCTAACACCACGTTCATATATATTCATGTATATGCATGCGAGCATAACCAAATTGGACTTCTAATTTGGAGAACTTTGATTCCAAGTTTTCTAAGTTTCATTTTTCAATCATAAAAGGAAACTTTGAATTAGGACAAGCCAACACATGTAAGGAAAGAAAGTCCATAGAAGATTTTGTTTCTATTATGAAAAGAGGGAATTCAAGCCTATAAATATAGAAGACTTTTGATCATTTTTAACTAAGCGAAAAAAACACGTGAGGCTACCCATCTTTAGGAAAATACCTTAAGAAAAATTAGGCAGAAGGTGAGTTAAGGGCATCTATCGTGCAAGAACGTGTAGAAAGTCGATCAGTCCTATTTATCTTCTGGACCAACCGTATAGAGGATCGTCGTGAATCATTAATTCAGCATATCTCAAGGTATATGGATGATCTGATTTCTTTTCTAATTTATGACTTTCTAGTTAATATTATTGCATATGTATGCATTCTACGATCCTAGTTATGGAATTATGACCATCGATTTGATTTTAGAAAAATTAACACATGGTATCAAAGTATGGTTCAAACCATACATATGCAAAATCATAATCAATGAAAAATATTAAATCAGTCTTATCACTTTAATGTGCTAAGAGTTACATCATGCTTAATCCCTTGTGGGTGTGACACAAGTACTCCATGTCATGGTTGGAACCAATGACACGACAATACTTAATCCCAAGTATATACAGATGCAATTGAATCCATGTCCTCATACATTTGTTGCTTAAAACACATAACATGCTTCTTCTTGATGAGTTGCAAGAAAGAGAGGGCGGTCATATCTTAATGGCTCACTTTATGGAGAAGGGTGGTTAGATTCATCTGTGTATTGTGCGATTGTGGCTAAAGAGAATATTAGATTTGAGGCTATTCAAATTGTGGATGTTAGGCCACAATGTGACGTCAATGACTCACTTTATGGAGAAGGGTGGTTAGATTCTATTCATGTATTATACGATTGTGGTTAAAGAGAATATCAGATATGAGGGCTATTCAAATTGTGGACATCAAGGCGTAAGATCTAAATCATTCACCCAATACACTATGAACAATGATATTCTAGATTTGGATTGTCTAATTTTTGAGTGATAATGTCAGATACGGACCATCCATTCTCTGGATATTAAGGAAAGATCTGAACCTTCCATTAGTTGGGTGATCATTTTCATATTTGAATTGTACATTCTTTGAACATTATGAATCATAATTGTTAGATTTGGACCAACAACTTATGATTAGTATTAGTTAAATTTAAGCGGTTCATGGTATGGACTCAATATATGCTATAATCCCTCATCTTTTGAGACACTAACTCATTATATCATAACCGTCCATATGGGTCATAATAGTTGGGGTCACAACCCGTCTAAAGTCATCGATACCTAATCTAGGGGTATTAAGTTGGATCTATTGCATGTGTACTAATACGAGTGATTAAGAACCTTTTGAAAACATTATGGGACGATGGATGTAAATCTTGTTTAAACTTTTAAATGAAAGATTCTAATTGGTACACACGTGTTCACTTGTTAGACTCTTATAACACCAATCCAATAACATGATAACATCTAAGTTATACAATAGTTTTAAGGAGACATAATCCATTATATAATGTGATTGAATAAGATGAATGCAAACCTTAGTGAGAGTCTAAGTATACCCATGCTTATAGATGTTGAAAAGTGAAGACATGATTGGTTCTTATCACAATTTATGTGATACAAAATATAAGTTTGGTATTAGTGTGGTAGTTACTAAAGTTACATAATTAATATAAAATTAAGGGCTCTATGGACTACATTAAAGTATTCTTAATACTATAATTATATATAGGACAATGATAAATATCAAAATGCTTTCATTTACCTACTATGGAAATTAATGATTGGCCCAAAAATATAGTCGTTATTTTTGGGATAGGTGATTAACATAAAATATTTTAATATGCACCTCAATCTAAACCAACATATGGTTCCAAATGTTCATAATCTAAGTTTTAAAGGTGTACCATTAAGATAACTCTATGAGATAATACGGTCTACCTTCAACTGAATAATTAATGTATCATAATTTTAATTCAAATGAGAATTTATGATGACGCACTGAGTCGTGCTTTAGTTTTTTGCTCTAATTCTCAATATACTAAATCATATGAGTTTTTTTTTTTGTTCATGCTACCTACATTACATCGGTATATGTCGAATGTTTCGGTACTTAAATTTTCTTAAATAGTTCAAGTAAGTTTGATTTGTATTAAGAGTCCCAAATTTAGATCTTATTCTCAGGATTGACCCGCTCGCTACATCGTCTAACATAATATCTACAAAAGACAAAGTATTATATACTCAGTAAGTGACGTAGGGAGGACGTGGTAGGTCGATCACCGTCTCCCCACTTGATAGATATCTTGAATGCACAAGAAGATAAAAAGAAAATAATTCTCAGAAAATTCATAATAATTGATTGACTAATTATAAAATCGTCTCTACAATACTTTAAATAATAAACTAAACTCTAAGAAGAAGTATTAGACTCCAACTACAACCAACCTTCTACATAAACAAAAACTAAGGGCCTGTTTGTTTTCATTTGCCTGAGGTAAATACATGGTAAACTGGTAATAATGATTTACAATATATTTCCCTACACATCTTTCAATATTGACAACGGACGTTTGCATTTTGTACACGAATATCAAGAAGAGTGTGAATTTGTTGTGGTGCCCACTATGATATACATGGATTATCCACTCCGTCAATCCATTTGAGAGGTCATTGTAGTGCACGAACCTAAAATTCAGGCAAATCCAAAACTTAAGTAGACCACGCCACACAAAATAGTGGGTTGAACGCCTACCGTTAAAAACCTTTTACAACTATGATTTCCTATGGTGTTGGCTACTTGAGGTTCGAATTTATCTAATTTTTTTGCTAATAGCCTAGAATGTTTCGATAAAATGGATGGACGGTGTGAATATGTCACAAACATCACAATGGACCTGGTGGTTAATTTGTCACACAAATGCCCCAATCCAACTCTATTTATAGGCCCAAATTGACTCAATTTTCCTGGTGGTTAATTTGTCACACAAATGGCCCTAGGAAGTGTTAGTTTCCTCAGTAGAGGTCTACCGGGACCCACACGAGCCCATCCAAACCATTTGATAGTTATGACTTGACAGGATTTACTTAGGGTCTCATTCTTTCGTAATCTGGATGTAGTAATCGACGGATACGACGATGAGTTTATTCAACGGTCATCGATCGTCGATCGAGCCCACGACTTTGTGATTCTATGTGTGGAATTATTCGAAACTAAGGCTCTAAATTTCATTGAAATCTAACGGCTCGAAAGTCAGAACTTTGCGTAAGTTTGAATGACAACATTCACTTAAGTTTCTAGCAGATTTTAAAGGTATTCACACATCTCATACACTCGTCTTGCGGGCCCAAGTTGAATGATTCGAGACGTGATTTCAACTTGATGTCTCACAATAGACATCAAGCCCATTAAGACAGACGACTTTTCTTAATTTTCAATTTAATGACCCACTAATGATCGGTATAGACTCTATTTAGTATTTTTCAGAGTTTTCAAAAATAAAGTTGATGATGAGATTTCTAGGGTATGTTAAATATTGTCCGATCTACCTACGTCTAAAGTTTTGCTGATTTAAAGTTAACGAAAATAGTATTTTGGCCAAACTTGTTCTTATCCATTGATTTGTAAGTTAGATGAAAAGTTGATTAAGTTGGTTATTGTATAATCTAAGCGGTGATTAGTATTGTTCTCGGTTAGATGTTCATTATGCATCAGTTAGGTCAATTTATTGATGGTGGAGTTTACTAGATCTTAGCTTTAGATTTATGGATCACATGATTAAGCTTAAGCTTTCGACAATCGAGCATAGGTGTTAGCTCCTTAAGCATGTCTAATCAAATTTGTACAGTTCTTGTTGGTATCACTGGTATGTTTTTTAGAATCGAGTATTAGACGTCGTTAAATGATAAAATAAATTAATTGTAGTAAAAAATCTTCCGAGAATTTTGAAATTCAAATTGGCAAAAATCTGGGGCGTTACAATCTACCCCCCTTAAAAATAATTTCGTCTCTGAAATTGTCTAATGTCACCAAGTGAAGATGTTCTTGTTTCACATGCCTAACTTTTCATAGATATCATGTTCATGCACATGCAAGGGAATATATTAACTATGCTAGCCTAGGTTACAACGCTCTACCCCCCTTAAAATAAGTTTACCCTCGAGATTCGAGAACATATATCAAAATTATCAATGTCGCACTAAGTGTTTGGCCTCAAAATTTAGCTAAAGGGTGGCGCATACTTTTTTTACGTTCGGGTTAATACGAAGAACGGTTGTGGTAGGTCTGAATCTGATACATTGATTCTCTGCCTGACTAGGGCGGAGAACTTGTTGTATCCCTTCCTAGTCCTGGTAGATCCTGGTCTTCTGCTCGGTCAAGGCATTGAGTCCATTGGTAATCGCTCAGGATTGAGAATTGGGTCAGACTGCGAATGCTTCGCAGATGTGTGGTTCCGTAAATTCGTGGTTTGATCATTCGAAACATTTAGAAAAATATCACGTGTCATTGGTAAGTTCAAGTTTCACATTTCCAATTGTCCTTTGGGTCAAGTTCCAAGAGTCATCTTGTTTGAATCTTATATGTATTATAGTGGGCACTTGCTTTCCCACATAAACTAAGTTATGTCTCTAAGTTCACATGGTCATCCTAATAATTTTCAAGGGAGCCTAAATTTGTTTTCAAATTCTTATTTTGTTTTGATCTTAGGGAAATGGTATTAATTCTTAATCTGACGTAGGGAAGGGTGTGATGAGGAAGATCATCACTTACCTTAGGTATACAAAACCTTGAATCTACAAGGCTATACTTGAATTTAAAGGAAAAAAAATAAATTTTAAAATAATTTTATTGATGCTTTTCCCCAAGACGGACTTACAATAATAGAACACAACCCTACTTAAGAGCCCTAATTCGACTAAACTAAATCTTATCCAAAATAGAAAAATATGCTAAGATAAAAAAATTAATTTAATTACACAGGATGATTCCTGATATAATAAGAAAAAAATTCTAAGAAGACACCATTTACTAAAGTTCTAAGATGAAAAATATTCGCCGATCCATTGGTAGCTCGTAGTTGTAGAAATTTTATTAGTTTCAATTGGTCTATTACTCATGTTGGTTTTGACAATTTTAGTCACTAAATTATTTTTTAGAATTTTTATGATAATTCATAATTAAGTTTAATATTTTATCGCAAAATTTCAACCCATTTCAAGTTATAGAAACATTATTAAAATTTTCGGAGTACCAGCTGCTTGAAACTGACATTTTCTGGATAGTTTCCAAACCGTCGTAAATTATCATTATTATAATATTTATTTTATATATTTTTATATGAAATTAGATCTTCAATATTCAATATTGCTTTTGAATCACTTCAATTGAAGTTATAACGAAGGAGATATAAATTTTGAAGTTACTCAAAATGCAGGGCTAAATTTTTTTAAAATTTAATACTTTTAACCAAAATAGCCCTAAAGTCATCTGGTTGACTGTATACGAACTCATTCGACCATGTTTCCATCCGGTCGGTTGGATATGGCCTCGGTCAACTGGTTGTTGCTGTCCAGTGACCCCATTTCATCCGGTCGACCGGATATGGCCTTGGTCGACTGATTCTTGCTGTTTAGTGACTACTCTTTTTTTCTTTTCTTTTTTTGTAAATTCTCAACACTTACGAAATTCTTCTCTTTTTCTTTTCAAACCCTCAACACTAATGAAATTTATTTATTTTTAAATCCTCAACACTTATAATTGATTGATTTTTTTTCAAATTCTCAACACATACATAATTTTTTTTCTTGTCAAACCGTCAACACTTATGAGAAAAAATTAACTAAATTTCTCAATTCCTCAATACTTATGAATTCTTTTTCTCTTTTCAATCCTAAACACTTATGAAGATTTTTTTTTTTTTTTCAAATTTCCTTCTTTCTTGCTTTGTCCACCTATCTAAATTATCCTATGATGAATTTACACTCACTAACGCGGTCTTAAGGCTCAAATTTTTAGATTCAAGTTTAAAATCATTGATGAATCGGGAATTCGATCCTAATGTTCAATGTTCCTAAGTTTAATATTTACAATCATCCAACAATAGGGGATTTAATCCTATAGTTTAGTTTGTAAGTTTCAAGTTTCAAAACATAGCAAATTGGAGAATTTGGTTTTAGGACTCGTTGTCTTTATATTACTGGATTTCCTATATTGCAAGATACACATAAACTTAGGGAAATCCCCTCTAAGTCTAAACTTTTAATCTTAAACATCAAAACACATGAACATTGTGGTTTATATATAGGCGCGGTCGTTGGGGTAGCTACATTCACGTCTTCCCTCTGCTTGGTGCAGCGTTCACGGCTTGAACTTGCCTCTCCCGTGGTGTTTCGTCTCTTGGTCATGCTCATCACCACCAATAGAAGCACATGCTATGACAAGGTTAGGGCCAAGAATGACACCATCTTCAAGCAACTACTCTCACCTCACCTTGGGATAGAGGAGAAACCCCCACACAAAGGTTTATGGAGCTCTTAAGGAGATTGTGAGCTCAAAATGGGAAGAAGGGGAGTGAGTGAGGATTGGGGCTTAAGAATCTTGAAGTAGAGGGAGGAAGCTTGGAGGATTTTAGGGATCTGGAAGGTGGGTTTTTGTTGAATGAGTGGAGTAATGAAATAGGGAAAGTGGGGTTTTTTGTTTGTGTTGAGAGAAAGGGAGAGAAAATCCCTTTCTAAAACAAAAAACGGGTCTAATCTGGTTGACCGGTTGACAATCTGGTCAACCGGATTACATTATCTCAACTTTCAAATTTCTTTCCATTTTCCAACTGTTCTCTAGCTGCAACAACCAGTTGACCGATTTGCAATCTGGTTGATAGGATCTTGCTGTGTCATCCAGTCACAAATTCATCCTTAGGGGCTCCTAAAAACCCCATTTCCTCTCTTAATCTCGTCCCCATAACTTAGCTAACTTGGTCACCTCTTCTTGCTCTCAATCGACCCATGACTCGCACAAATAAATTATTTATTGTAAGCATCTAAACACTAAACTCTCTCTATCTGAACTCATAAATCTACATGAGTTTCTACCCCTAGGGGTTCCACTCTCATACTCGAACCTGACCTCAACAAGCTTTTGACCTCAGGTCTCCTCATTGATTTCAAAAGCATTCAAAATCCAGGACCTAAATCAGGGTCCATTGTAACGACCCAAGATTTTCGACTCTCATGTATAATACGACGGCCGAATTCCCAAGTAACTTATGGAACAACTAATTTGTCAAATAATGAAATATAGCATTCAAGCATAATGGCGGAAACAATTATCATCTTATTCTATTAAACTTACATCAATGTTTAAATAATGGAACCAACTAATATCTTCACTAATTAATTAAAATACCAATCTTTGTCTTCTCTTGAAGATTTATTACTATTCCATAAATGTATCAACTACTCAAAAGAAACATTTAATAAATGAAAACATCGACTAAGTTTCTCCAACATCATCATCCGCCATGTGATCGTACGAACCATCGAACTCTTCTTCTTAAAAATTGGGTTCAATACCTGGATCTTCACTTGCATCACCTAAATTGTGTTTGGGATAGCATTAAACGCTATCATAGTGGGGAATATTTCCTCCAAGACAATCAAGAATAATAATAATAATAACGGTACAGAATAAACGCAAGCAGGATTTATCATTTAATCAAATTAAAACAACAAAGTAAAAATCTTTGCTAATACGATGTATGGAATGTATGCTCTGGCTAAGGCACCCTGGCTAAAATCACAATACATGAAGTGAGAGACTCCTTGTTACGACTTCACGCTAGCCACTATTCCTGGGACGCACAAGCCCATAGTTTTGCCCGACCACGTGAGAAACGGGACGCTCATAGCCCAAATCTACACGTGATAGTGTCCGGTAAAAGTAGAACACTCTAGCCTATTCTCAATTCCGTGCACCCACATGGAGCCAAGTGAATGCATGACTTTAGTTTCACCATTATTTAAGTAATTTCACAGACAACCATTCTTAGCAGCTCACTGGACACTATGGGCAGTCGCAAGTGACCCAGCATAGGCCGACAGCTCGGGCTTAGTTTCCACGGCACCAACCCCGGCTCATGAGAATGTATATACCATTAGTGTCCACTCATTGTCCCGTTTTATAATTTCATCATATCTCAAAAAGCCAATGTTGTACATCATGGCTAAATTCATTAAAATACTCATGTAATGTAAATGGATCCAATCAAGCATCATGTACATATAAGGATCCATTGACAAACAATCACTTTATTCTCTCAGTTAAGTCAAGAGATATTCTTCCATCATGGACACCTCTCACGGGTTTCATCTCTCTATATCGAATAATTTTACCAACTTAGGGACAAAAAAGTATATAATAATAGGATGTCTATATGATGATCTTATACACATATTTCATATATATCACAATATGAAAATCAATGTTACTTGTAACACATAGACTAAGAAAATAAGGGCATAGATTTCACAAAGATAAATAGCACAAATACACATGCTTCTTAGTCAAAAATCTAAACAAGGAATCACATCATTATATAATGATATTATTACAAATCCTACATTAAACTTCATGTTATATGGATCAGCAATTCAAAACAAAATAACTTCATATGTCTCAAAAGAAACTTATAATAATCGTGATATTATTAATGAAAGGCTTGAAGGAAAATCCTCACCTCACGGACCGGACGCGATAGAAGGTCGTAGGGGCTAAGCACATCGCTAGAACAACCAAACAAACTCTCTCTCTCTCTCTCTCTCTCTCTCTCTCTCTCTCCCCTCCCTCTTCTCTTCATTCTCTCTCTTCTCTCTCTTTTTCAAATTCGTGCATGAGGGTTATTGTTGCTGGGAGATGCTTCTTTTAGGTTAGGAGGGTCGGATTTTAGGGTTAGAGGAGGGTATGCATGGCTATATGTGCGCGGTTGCTGATAGAAAAGAGTTTAAAGCGAGATTTTAGGCTGGATTTGGAAAGCGTATACACAAAGAATGGAAATGAGGTTTTGGACATGAGCTATGATGGATATGGGACACAAAATGGACGTGATAGATTTTAAAATGGGGTTCATACGCGAATCGAACGGTCGGCATGAAGTTTTAAGGAAAGAGATGTGATGAAAATAGAATTTGCAAACGGACGGTTTATCTATCAATCTGACACCTAGGATGGGTTTAGATTAGTCCATTTACGTAGTTGGGGTCCACAAATCGAAGCTCAACAGCCTTTTGATAGGTATTTTACATATGAGAAGGTTCCAGAGAAAAATCTTCCAAAATTTAGAAAGCTCGGTTTGGAGGGGATTCTTTATGTTGGTTAGCTTGGAGGGATCTTCAGGATCCTCTAGAAGCATCCCTAGCTTCCCATGTGAAGAGGATTCCCGGATTGGAAGTTCTAAGATTTCAACGGTAGATTTGGAAGGAGAGATCAGGCCGAATACGGGATGGAATGAAGAGATTTTTGGTAAGATGGGGTTTTGATGGACTACAAAAAGGATGAACGGTTCAGATCTTCGAAAAGGAGTCCACATGATGGATTGCGGATGGTCCAGCGGTGGCAGCGGACGCACGGTGTGCGCTTGATATAAAAAGCTACCAGGCTTAACGTGGGCCGGTCATGGGTCGGCAAGCCCGGACATGGGGTTTGGCTACGCTGGGTCCCACTGTGATGTATATATGAAATCTACTCCATCCAGCAGGTCAGTCACTTAAAATTAGGCGTTGACACAAAAAATTGGGACAGATCCGAGATCAGGGTGGCCCACTTATGATCCATTTTCTGATTAGGGCATTTGTAAGATGATCGGAGGGCTGAAATTCGACGTGTACGGTTAAAATGTGTCTAAATGCTAAAGTCTGGGGTTTTACGTCTTAATAATTTCTACAAACTAGAATACTTAAAAATGACACCTTAACTTAAGTTTAATTAATGACATTTTCGTAATTATCGTAAATCTTCGAGTTTAGAGGAATCTAACCCTTCTACGTTGTTAATGGGATTATTTTAAATAATTTTAATAAATGGTACCCTATCAGATCTCCTACGGATGGTCCGTTATTCTTGAAACAAGGGTAAATGTATGATAATTTTTTAAAATAAAATAAAAATAAATTTTCAAATAAATCTCGAAAATCTGGGGTGTTACATCCATCCACTCTAAGATTGAGTTTATAGGGATCAAGGATTTGAGAAATTGATTCTAAGGTTCAGGGTCAATAATCTCAGAGTCCTATCTACGTCAGCGTGAAGTTTGTGGTAAGCCCATAACTCACTGCCTAGTTCAATTCTAAACTCGCGCTTTGATACCAACTGTGATGCCCCAGATTTTAGGGGTTAAGTATAACCTCAATCCCCAAAATTTTGGGTGTTCTTTATGCTTTGCGGAAGTATGATTTCTTGTTTAAGATTCATAAGGCATCAAAGCACAAATTCAAAATCAATTTAAGCAGGAAAGTAAAGAAGAAAATTATATTTAAACCTGACCAATATAAAAAAAGGTAGAAGTAGGACAACTTTCCTGTAAAGTCATCGAACTAATCCTGTAAGGCATCCTCCTCTGAGATATCTGCATCCATCACAGGAGAGTCTGGTGGTGTTTTGAAACATTGTCCCAGGAGTGGGAGTGAGTGATCAACTTAGTGAGAATTATAACTCAAAGTTTAACATGTTATTAAACAAAGAAGGTTAGGCATTGATTCCAAACAAAACATTGAAGTTCCTATTCTAGTTCATTAATGCATGAATGACATGAGTTCGCACACCATGTATGTTCCGAATATAACACGAGGAAGACAGAGTGGCACTGGCGCCACATCAAGCAACCAGGCACTCACAGAACCTCCAAATGCAAATGGGTTGGATCATCCTTCGGCATCCTGGCCTTTAACAGTTAGAAAGCTGCCTAGGGGATCCATGACGTGTATGCATGATTTGTTTGGGTTTCGTTAAGTCATTTCTCACTCAGCATATTGGCGAAGCCGGAATACCATTGTCCAATCATTGATCCTGAACGGGACCATCTGGCTCCCAACTGTGCAATGCAAATCATCGCCAGTAGCCCATGCTTCCCTGTCACTTCCACATACCAAAATACAGTTCCCAACATCCTATTATAATGGGGCTGGACAACCTTCTCGGGAATACCGATAGGGTTCGCTGCCCCACCAATCGCTCTAAGGACACTACGGGGAGGTGACTCACCCCAGCGTAGGGCGACGACGCAAACATACCACCATGCTCGGCCCAAGAGACTTTTCAGGGATCGCTTGCACTTATAATTATCATTGGACTTTGCACTCTTTTTAGGATTCGATATTCCGTATTCAGAGGACTATATTGTTATCATCATCAAACACTCTTTCTGCCATATTTTGACAGATTCGATTAAGCCCAGGGGCGTCCGTCTGGATCGGCATCGGCGTAAGCCACCCGCGTAGTCCAACTACTACCGACCTTTCGCATCTCCCCCAGACTAACCGTATGCGTCCAAGATAAACAACACATCTGGCTACCCGTCTCGAAATATTTGGGACACATATTCAATTTCACAAAGCCAAAATTTATTTTGTAGCATGGTTGTAACTTAGGAAAAATCCTAACTCGACGCCATGCATGATAATTCCAACTTATATATACAAGCAATTCTATGTTCGATACATACATAACACACATCATTCCAGTAGTTATCTCGCACAAGCATTTCATCGAACACCCTTACTACAGAAAACTAATATAGCATATATTTTTGCAATAGAACAGAAATCAAACAATTCATAGAGGTAATCATCTCCTAATGACTCAATCAATCCTAATCCATCTAAGGTTGATAAAAGAAAACCTAAAGGTATAATTCCACACTTTAGGGTTTGGAATTTCTCGATCGTCTGAGCGCCTAGGGTGAGGGTTAGCCGGAATCGATGAAGCCTAAGATCAAAGTAAGATTAGGGTGAGATCCCTTTTGCTCAACCCTAGAATGCATCGAAAAGAGAGGTAAGATTCGTGTCTTACCTCCAATCTCAACGGAGTGGACGCACACCCGACACAAGAAGCAAGGGTGGAAGATCAGACTAGAGATGCACCCACAAGCACCATAACACAATCCACCACACCCCTCTCTTCTCCACCTTCCTTCACTCTCTCTCTCAACTTCTCTCTCAATCTAAAATGGCTTGAGAAAAAGATTGGGAGAAATGCCCCAATCCAACTCTATTTATAGGCCCAAATTAACTCAATTGGCCCTGGTTGTTAATTTGTACACAAATGGCTCTAGGAAGTATTAGTTTCCTCAGTAGAAGTCTACTGAGACCCACATGAGCCCATCATAATCATAAGATAGTTATGACTTGACATGATCTACTTAGGGTCCCATTCTTTCGTAATCTGGATGCAGCGATCGATGGATATGACGACAAGTTTGTTCAACGGTCACCGATTGTCTATCGGTCCCAAGGCTTTGTGATTCTATATGTGGAATTATTTGGAACTAGGGCCCTAAATTCCATTGAAATCTAATGGCTCGAAAGCCACAACTTTGCGTAAGTTTGAATGACAACATTCACTTAAGTTCCTAGCAAATTCTAAGGGTATTCACACATCTCATGCACTCATCTTGTGAGCCCAAGTTGAACAATTCGAGACGCGATTTCAACTCGATGTCTCACGATAGACATCAAGCCCACTAAGACAAACGACTTTCCTTAATTTCCAATTTAATAGCCCACTAATGATTGGCCTAGACTCTATTTAGTGTTTTTCAGGATTTTCGATAATAGACGTAGGTGATTCGATCTACCTATGTCTAAAGTTTGATTGACTTAAAGTTAACAGAAATAGTGTTTTGACCTAACTCGCTTTCATCTGTTGATTTGTAAGTTAGACGAAAAGTTGATTAAGTTGGGTTATTGCGTAATCTAAGCGGTGATTAATATTGTTCTCGATTAGATGTTCATTATGCATCGGTTATGTCAACTTATTGATAGTAGAGTTTACTAGATCTTAGCCTTAGATTTATGGATCACATAATTAAGCTTAAGCTTTCGATAATCGGCGTTGGTGTTAGCCCCTTAAGCATGTCTAATCGAATTTGTAAAGTTCTTGTTGGTATCTGTTAATGCACTTTTCTGTGGCATACTAGTGCACCTTGTTTGTCAATCACTTACATCAGTGAGTCTAGTGTCGGTTGAGCCTAATGAAGACGAAGACCAAAGACTCAAGATGGACCGGCTGCATCAAGAAAGAAGAAACAGGTAAAAGTGATGCCTTGGTGTACCTTGCCTTGACCAAAACCTAACTCATAACCTCTTAGATGACTTGCACCACCTAGGTATACCTTTAGTCATCATCATTAGTCTTAGAACTCCATGAAAAACATGATAAATTAGACTAATTAAAGAGGTGGAAGCTGCTGCAATAAAAAAGGCTCAAACAGCAGTTTCCGATAGGACTCCGATCAATCGGACAGGTGCTCCAATAGGACTCCGATCAATCGGACAGAAATTCCGATCAATCGAAAATTGTCCCAGAAAAAATTGAAAACTCACTGGACATATTTTCGATCAATCGGACAGTCTTCCGATCCATCGGAAGGGGCCGTCCGATCAATCGGACAGTGTTCCGATCAATCGGAATTTCTTACATAGACTTCTCTGGATAGATTTCCGATCAATCGGACACTTTTTCCGATCAATCGGAGATGCACGAATCTGCCCTGTTTTTTGACCGTTGGAAGAAAATCTATTTAAAAGGGGATTCGTTTTTTGAGAAAAGAGAGGGAATTTTGAGGAGATAGAAGCCACCATTGCTAGAGATCATTAGAGGCTCTATCCCAAACCTAAAGCAAGTCATTCTCCTTGTGTTTTCATCACAAGCTTGGGCCATTCAATGGCATCTTGAGAATGGACTTGTTCCCTCTTGATTCCTAGGGTTTAGACACCTTGATGATAGTTAAATCCTTTGTCTAGACACTATCTAGGAGTCCATTTAGGTGCATTCCTCTAGGAAACCCATTTCCTACCATTTGTAGAGGTTTCACCATTCCCTAGCACCTTGGGCATCTCCAATGGAGCATCACATGCAAGGTAGCTGATCTTGGAGCTGAAGCCTTGGCAAAAGCAACGGCTGTCAACGATCGGAGGAGCACAAGGGGAGCTGATTCAAGCACGGGAGAGCGAGAAGAAGCAACCCAAGACGGCGCAACAAGGGGCTCAATCCGACAAGTAAGGTTGTCTTGTTAAGAGTCCATCCACTCAATTCCCTGTGGGACTTGAGTGTAGAGTTTGTTTGACAAACTCGCCCCAGGGTCGTTAGCCGATCCTTGGCCTATTAGTTGGGCCTAAAATCTAGGGACGTCAGCCGTTCCTTGGCACGTTAGTCGGGCCTAAAACAAAGTCTCCAAGGGGGAGCCACCAACACGGGTGCAAACGTGTAGGTTGGGAGGAACCTGTAAACTCCCCGGTTGGGTGGATCCGAGTTAAAACACCTTGGTTGGGAGGAACCAGATTTAAACTCCCCAGTGAATGCCGGTGTGCTCAAAGGGGTTGAGTACTTGAACCGAGAGTGGAGTAGACAAGTAGTCGAACTACTATACATCCTTGTGTTTGTGATTGATCTTGAGCACATTTCTCTTTATGCATTGTGTTTAATTGTTAATTATGTATGCTTAGTTAGGAATGTATGCTTAGCACTTGATAGGCACATCCACACTCATAAGATGTACTTTCACTACCTCAAGTAGACTTGAACTTATTGATCCATCCTCATTCAAGTCTATTTGAGTTGGATAGATTAGGTTCTTCATTAGCTTAATCATTTTATTAATTTATGCTTGTTTAGACTAGGTTGTTTATTCTTTATCTTTTGCTAGTCTATTAATTGGACCCACTTAGGCTTGGAAGCCGAAGTGTTTATCGTTTACGTAGTTTAAATTGTTAAATCTGATAAGTAGGCTGAAAAGAATTTGAAAAGGTCCTAATCACCCCCTCCTATAGGTCTAGCCATAATTCTAGTTGCTCTCTAAGCTTCCGCACGTGTATGCATAGGGTGTCGTGTTAGACTACCCGACGCAATTTCAGTATCACTTGTATATTTTTTAGAATCGAGTATTAAACGTCGTTAAATGATAAAATAAATTAATTGTAGTGAAAAATCTTCCGAGAATTTTGAAATTCAAATTGGCAAAAATTTGAGGCGTTACAGTAGGTTTTCTTAAAATCTTATTTTTCTGCTGTAATCGCACGTTATCTAGTGAAACGGACAAACACGACCCCTTTTAGTGAGTCAGTTCACCCTGAAATGAAATTTCAATTAGAATTCATATGTTGTGCATCTCGTAAATCCTCTTGGATAAGAAGTTATGGCCAATTTACGGTTCACCTTCTTTTGATCCATACATGAAAAAATTATCGATTTTGTTGACTTTTCCTTGATCTTTTTCTAGTCCATGTGCGATAGGAATGTGCTTGATCCACACCCTTCATCAGGGGGTTCTTGTCCTACATGTATAAGAATTGTCAAATTGTTTGTGTTTGATGTTCATAAAAATGACCATTGTAAAGAGCATTAATGATGATTTCTTTCGTGTAAAGGTGTACTTGAAAAATATTGAGGAATACTTTCATTTCATTAAGAAATCATTGACAGGCGCTTTATATGGCTCAATTTACCACCATGAAGTATAATAGAACACGTGGTATTTACAATCAAATTTTGAAGATGGCATACCTTGTTGTGAAATTAAAAGTGTTGGATATAAGTGTAAGTGATAAATTCATAGTAATCTCATTGCCTCCATAATTTGGTATTCAAAATCTATTACAATACAGATGAAGATAAATGAACCCTTAATGAGCTGATAAATATGTGTTTGCAAAAGGAGGCTAGATTAAAAGAAGAAGGGTATTTGCATATATGGTAACTAAATGGTCCATGAGGTATAAAAAGGAAAAGGTAAAACTATAAGGAAAAAAAAAAAGGTTTTTCGTATGCTAATGATCCAACTAAAGAAGAAGAAAGGAGAGAAGAAATATAAAGGCCTTAAGGTGCCTCTTCTGTAAAAAAATGGAAGAAATTTTACTTTCATATGTTTCAAAACTAATCTTATCGGTATAACGGCTGACACTTATAGATTGACTTTAATGCTATGGTACATGTTTCTAAACTCATGTAGGAATTTCTTTAAGCTTGAAGTTCAAGGAAAGCTAAGCTAACTATCCAAATGGAAAATCATATTAACATGGAAGTAGGAGTAATATGGATCTACTAATTAGTTTTGAGCATCGAACATCATTTAAATTTAGTTAATACATTTTATATTTTGACCATTTCATTCAATTTAGTTTTCTAAACTTAATCCACAAGGTTTTATTGTTGGATTTGATAATAGTAGATTTAATCTATTTAAATACGACGAATGTGTTGGTTTTGATGATTTATGTTATAGTTTATAGAAGGTGAATTTGGATGCCTAATTTGCTAAAATCCTACTTGCTATGTATGTGAATTATGGAGTAAAATATGGTATGCTAAAAGAGAATTCTTCTATATTGTGGCACATGCCGGGGAAAATATTTGCAAGGAAATGATGGAGAGGTTGGTGAAAAACCAAATCCTTGAGCCTTCGAACTTCACTTTGGCCTGTCTGTGGATTGCATTAAAGAAAAGCTAACCAAACATACAAAGAAATACCATAAAGAGTTTTGGGCTTCTTAAAATAATGTACGCAGATATGTCGTGCTTTCTTTACCTCATGTTATGTTGAGCTAAAAAATATTTCATAACATTCATTGACGATCATTCTTGATATGGGTATGTTTATCGGTTGTGTGAAAATCTAATGCTCTATAAGTCTTTCGAAAGTGTAAGGTTAAATTTGAAAATCAGCTTGAATGGAATATCAAAGTTGTAAGATCGAAAACTGCAGAGTTTTATGATAGATATAATGAGACGGGCCATCATCGATGGTGAATCATTAGTTCCTAGAAAAACATGAACAATGCCTTAAATATCATAACAAACTAGTGTTGGTGGAAAAGCATAATCATACATTAATGAATATGGTTAGAAGCAACAAACTAATGTTGGTGGAAAGGCACAATCATACATTAATGAATATGGTTAGAAGCATGGTTAGTAATTCTACCTTACCATGTATCACCACCTTAACGTTACGTCAGATTACACATGCTCTTCTTTGTATGCGTAACTTATATCTTCTTGTCCTTGGGAGAATAATTGCTTTTGGGTTTCAGTCATGCATACACCTTGATACTATAAAATGTAGACATGACATGCGTCTCCAATGAAGTATCTTTTGGATCCTTATGATTTCTCTCTACAGTTTGTGAGTATCTTTTCCTAACTCGTCTTACGAGTGTACCAACACGTGCAGCACCTTATCCACTGGAGCTAGCCGTGATAGGTCGGGTGTAAATAAATAGTACACCTACACGCTCTAACATGTAGTTTTAGTTTAGCTATGGTTTAGGTCTTCTGTAGAATTGGTTGGGCTTGGATTACCCCATCCAAACTGTAAGTAATTGCGGAAGTGTGGGCCACCAGGATCTGACGGTCTACACGATTAGAACCTTCGCAAAGCCGAGGATGTGTGGTGGATCCAGCGATCTGCCTATTTGCTACAGGAGCAAGTGGGTCTGTTCACCCCTCTGATTCTACGGTTAAGATGGTCCCCGGATCAGATCTATGGCTCAGATCTAATGGATGGACCAGATAAACTCTATATGCCTATCCCTCTCTTTTCTCTCCGTATATCACTTATACGTTTCATCTTCCTTGTGTATTTGATAACGGAAGGAGTCCTCTTATAAATAGAGGAAAAAAGGAGATAAGGGATGAGATGAGATAAGGTTGGTTTAACCTTATCTTATCCCATCTCATCTTCTTCCGAGGTTTAAATTTCTAATTAGAAATTCAAATTCTCGGGAGAAGGAGGATGCGGGAACATCCTTATGGGCCCCACCCACAAGTGGTTGTCCACAAGTGGGCCCCATGGGTCCACAATCAACACAAACCACCCTCGTTGCACTCCTACTCCATAGTCGCCAATTTAACAATGACATAATGTAGGTTCATCATTTATTTTATATTAAAATTTTTAATCGCCATCTATTAGGTCCAATGGATTATTTCTCAATAGTGCCAGCGAATTCATCCATATAATAGCTTTTTTATTTTGGGCCCACATTCAACATAACTAACTCCAAAGCTTGCTTCCATTTTAGATTAGTCTACGTAATTTAAGAGAGTCACCATTAATTTTCAATACCAAACGTCATTAGACCGTGACCAAAGACAGTGCTATTGTACCAACACACATTATCCAGTGTGAATTCTTCTTGCCTTATTCCAATGCAAAACTTGTTTATAGAGCCCATGTGGACCCACCTATGACCATTTACAACCGTCTGATACAATGGGTGCCCCTTCGATTGCTTATGGCCCAAAAATCACCACCATTGGATAATCAGAGCTATCAGATTAATGGCAAGAAAATGAACGGTGAGAGTAAAATCTGTCTTACCCTCCATTTTGTACAAGCTTAATCAGCTAAATCCAATAATCTGATTGGGTTGATTTTTGGTTCATGTGAAATCCATGGTGGACTTCTCTATCCAAGGGTCTATCTTGAGCGTTGATGGGCCTTACAGAGACCCACAACGGCTCATGATAGAAATATCAGAGATTAATTAGAAAATATTTAAGGTTCCTTTAAAACCTCAAAGAAGCATTGAATCTTCAATAGTAGCAAAAACCATTGCATGCATTGAGAGAAGAAATCTACCAACCAAAACAAAAAAGAGGAATGATACACCAAAGTGCAAGCTATGCTGAGTGAGAGATGGTCTAGGGGCCGCCCTGCAGAGATATGGGAGATCCAAGCCATTCATCAGGTGGGGCCCATCGTGAAAATGCTTAATCCAAAAATAGGCTGGCCCAGGTGGGCCATATTTATATGAGAAAACTGACGATTAGACAAGTTGCTGGTGGCGGTCGGTATTTAGCATGCACTCGGTTCCTGCATAACAAATGGGCCATCTAGATTTCAGATGTATTACATGTTCCCTGTTTATGACACCTGATGAACGGACTGGATCTTGCACACACATGCCACGTTGGCAGGTGCGCACACACGATAAACTGCAGTATTAATCTACAAGGTGTATGGCACGTGCAATCACAAGTGCAGAGAGAGAGAGAGAGAGATTGGAATGAGGAGAGTCCGAGGTGGGTACGATCCTGACTGTGGGTCCCACCTTCATATATGTTACTTAAATCCACGCCGTCCAACTGATTTGAAAGTTTATTTGAGAACACGATCCCAAAAATGAAGCAGATCCAAATCTTGGTTGGACCATACCACAGGAAGCAGTGGAGAATGACCATTAAAAACTTCTTGTGAGCTAACAAGTTTTTGGGTCAAGCTGATATTTGTGTGGGACCTTCATCCAGGTCTTTGTGACCTTATCAAAAGGTTGGATGGAAAATAAAAATTTCTTGTGGCCCCCACAAAATTTTCAATGGTGGGTATTCAATCACCACCGTTTCCTGTGGTATGGTCCAAATGAGATTTGGATCTGCTTCATTTTCTTGGATATTTCCCTAAACTGTGCTTTCAAAACGGTTGGGCAGTGTGGATGTAAGGAATATACATCAAGGTGGGCCCCACAGTAAGGGACGCACCTAGGTGGATCCTTGGATCGACCGAAGCAGCGCCCGTTTCTTCCACTAATGTACGGTAAACTACCTAAAAGTGCATGAAATTTACGCCGTTAAATCACACCTTGGTTCCAAAAATCAGCTTTAATTCAACTCTGGCGTTTGCCATCCTATAAAACCTCTACGTGATATGGCCCACCTAAGTCTTGAAATTCTCTGATTTTTGTTAGTTCTTTTATCGGTGTAGGTGCATCACATGATGAATGGATTAGATTGCATGAAAACACATGGTAGGACCAAAACTAATTAAGGACTTTCCTTTCAACTGTTTCCTATGGTGTGACCTAACAGATCTTTAGATGATCATAATCTTTTGGTTCAACGGCCATAATGAGGCAACGTAGCTGATGGACGGTGTGGATGTCGTAGAATTTCTACCCACGTAGCTTATGTTTAGACAAAAATGTCGCTATTGGTGTCATTCTACATAAGATAATTGGAAATTACCGGAGCCCAAAAAAATTGGTGTAAACAATAGAATACCTGTGCTAGTGTGCAAACAGGCGTGAGATCCAAGCCGTCCATCATGTGGGTTCCACCATTTAGATCCCCTGGTCATGAAATCAGGCCGTCCTCTTGTTATGTGGGCCACAATGATGGTAATAGGCGAACGGCTTAGAAAAACATGCCGGAAGTTTTTCATCCGTCCATCTGTTTTGTCAATTGTCTCCCGCATGTTGATTGGCCTGATTTTTGTACTAGAGACAATGGGACCCACCTGATGATCTCATTCACGCAGGACCCGGTGGGGCATTGAGGATAGAGAAAAGGCTGGATTGAACAATCCAAACCATACAACGGAGCACCAAATGGACGGTTCAAGATAAAATGGCTATCCTAGTTCCATAAGGACCCCAATCGGATGGTTCTAGCCATCCAATCAATCGCCGAGGAATGGACCATCAAGATTGTTATGTCCAATAAAAATATGAGTTCTTGAGTTCGTCTTGGTCCCTTTAAAAGCATCGCTTTTATGAGACGATCCAAACCATTTTTGGAAAACGAATGGATGCAACAAAAGAACCGTAACTTATAAATGAAACCAGCCATCCAATTGTCGTGATTCTTTCATGGTATTCCATAAAATGTGTGCATCACCTAATGAACGGCTTGGATCAACCGATTGGACTGTTCAAGTGTCCCAATGCTACTAGCCGTACTACAAGTCACAGTACTCTGGTTGCACTGGATCATTTATCTTTTCCCTTTTACCCTAAACGGTGTTCTAAAAATCACGTTTAAGAGTGGTGGGTCCCACACTAATCCAGCGATTGATTAGTCCTTTTTTTTTTTTTTTTTCGTTTTGATTTTGTCTACACGCCCTTAACTTCACATTTTCCGTCCTTTCTACGCTTCTGACGCCACGTTTTTGCGACCGTTCAAATGATAGAATTAGAAGCAACCTCTTGCGTACGGTCATTGGCCCACCAAAAACCATTCTAAGGATACTCGCGAGTAGGATTATAATCCTACACGCATGAATATCTGCGAACCTGGAAGCCCTATTTGAGATCCGGGCCATTCATCATGAAGCCCCGGATAGCATATGTTTTCCTGGCCAGAAAGCAGACTAGTTCGCTCATCAGTGGGTCGCTCTTTAAAAACATTGAATCCAACGGTCCATATGCAACGAATTCTAAACTAACGAGTCCTTAAACCCATTTTGAGGTAAGGGGTCCCAACAGATGAGTAGCTATTATCTCCCATGGTTCACACGCGCTCCCAAGTAGGATTATGATCCTACTTTCGAGGTTTGATAATTCCACACGCGTGGGAGCCGCACACACATCGTGCAGTCTCACGTGTCATAATTTAACACATGTATGAGATCAGAGCTTTCCACCAGGTGAGCTACACTGTTTCAATCTTATCACAAAAAATCAAGCCATTTCACACAAGGTGGGCCACAGAATATCAAAACAAATGAATGGCTTGTATTTACTTTCACTCTGTGGCCGACCTGAAGAGTAATATTATCTGAGATTTGAACTAAAATATCTAATCATCATTTCCAACAACATCAAAAGCTCAGATCACACATACGCATTCCATATTCACACATATGACTACATGTAGATGCACACAACTCTACACGCGTGTAGAATTAGCAAACTTGGAACCTTTTGTCCTTTAGCTACTCTCAACTTGCGTTGTACGTTTGTTGTCGTTATCAAGCAAGAAGTGCATGAACACATCATTTAAAAGCCCCCCTAAAAGAAAGAGAGATTGAGAGTGCATGAACACATCATTTGAGAGAGAGAGAGAGAGTGCATGAATACATCATTTAAAAGCCTCCCAAAAGAGAGAGATTGAGAGATTTGAGAGATGGACCACTACAACATTCCCTTCTCATGGGAGGTTGCACCAGGCATTTGTAAGGTGAGTTACAAGGAGTGTACAAAAGGGGTAGTAGTACAGACCCTTGAGGTACCACTACCACTACCACTACCACTACCACCTCCACCATACCCATTTCAACCATCTTTGAGATGGCCAACAAACAAGGGCCCCACATCTCAGGACCCCTTTTTGGCTGCATACATCAAGTGTTCCGAAAGTGTAAAAAAAGATCGTGTGTTGTTTGGTAATAAGGACAGTAAGAAGAAAGAGAGGAGTCTGTTTTGGTTCTCTTGCAAGTATTCATGTGGTGTGAAGGAGGATAGCTTGGTGACATTGGCTCATGTAGAGAGAGAAAAAGGAATGAGGGAGTATAGCTTGGGGAGTTTGGCTCAGATAGAAAGAGGGGGAAAGATGCCAACAAGGGCCTAAGAGCTGGAGGTATTGATCCATGAGTGGAGTTTGGCAAGCCAGGTTAAATGGTACTGACTCATTCACTATCCAGCTATCATGCGAGTCCATCAATCCGGACCGTCCAGATTGTGCGCCCCAGTGAGGATAGAGCATAGCCCGAAAATTGCAGTTGAATGTCTTTGTCTTTCCATTTTCTTCTTTGATCATTAATTTTATGGGGTACCAATTTGAAAGTTTAGATTGTTGGTTCGGCGAGATTTTTGAGGTATGCTCTATCCACAGTAAGGTCTGTAATCTGGACGGTTTGGATATGCACGTCTGCCATGTGTACAGGCATTCATTCACCACCCCTAGTACATGTTTATATGGTGGCGAGTCATTTCTTGGAATGTCATGATGAATCGTATCCAAGTTTGTTTTTTAGTTGAATTGTCAAGAGATGTAATTTCTATTGTTTGATAATGAGAGTAAAAGCTAGTTTCCTGCTTCGATTCTGAACTGCATTTATTTCTTTACAGCGCGTTTGGTTGTACCAAATATCATGAAGTTTCATGATATTTTTAGGGCTCTCAATGGAGCGGGTCAGATCCGAGATCCGATTCGCTCTGAATCCTTATAATGTGGATTTGGATCTTAAAATAGGTCCCATTATTTAAATGGACCGGATTTGGATTCACATGAATACATCCGAGTTCAATCCGAATCTGATTAAGATCCAACTCATTGTCACCTTACTGTATATGTTATATTCATGCTCCCCATTCATTTTCCATATTATTTTAGGCCATGTCTCAAAATTGAGACATGCCACTCTTAGGTAGACCATACCACAGAAAATAGTGGGATTTGCATCATGTTTCTATTAAATTAAATATATTATATTATATATTTTTATAGATTTGTAATGGGGGTGAATTCGGACCTAAATCCGACCTGAATCCACTGGTTATATGGATTTTGGATCGGAAATGATTCTAACAATTTATAAATGGATTGGATATGGATATCACCTTTTGGATCCGAGTTGGATCCGAATTCGATCCGAATCCGTCTATAGATATATGGACTTGGAGTCGGATCCAACTAGATCCGACCCATTGAGACACCTAGATATTTTGCACCCTTAATCATGAAATTTCATGATATTTGGTGCAACCAAACGGACCCTTATGTTAAGATCAATGATTTGATCATAATTGGTTAGTGATCAGTAGTATAGCTAATGCCTACTCACAGTTATGCATGTGCTTCGATCCACCAAAGCTAGTGATGGAGCGGTTCGAAGCACACATGCCAACATGGCACACGTGCAACATCAGCACCATTCATCGGTTGGGCATTGTAATGGACATGAACTGGCAAAAAAAAATCAGGTGTTGAGCGTTCGCAGTTTCTTTTCTAGTTCATTTCTTTCATACATATGTGGTGCATCTGTTGAGTGGATGTTTGGGCCGCAGCATGTCTGCAGTGGACCCCACTTGATAAAGGGCCCTGATTTCAAACACAGCACAAATCACCTTTTTAATCTGCCCTCCTTCAGATTGCCCAGTATCCTCTTAGAACATTTGCACAAACCAGAAACATTCCACCTGATAAATGAACTTTTTTTTTTTTTTGGCAAGAGCAAATAGTTGATGAGTTCTCATGAATGGCCAAGATCTTGCAAACGCGCCCACGCACAATGGCACCTACACATGCCAATGCAACAGGGATGTGTGATATTTGGATCATTCAGCACGCAACCCAACTGGGAATCTACAGCCAATAACTTGGCTGATCAGCCCTTCAGGTGAAACACACCTACCAAAAAAAATGGATGATAAAAATGAGAAACAGCCTGCATTCAACAATCATGTATGGCCCACCTAATGCATCAACCAACATAAGTTTTGGGCAAGGGCACATGATCCAAGAGATCTGCTTGTGTTGCATGTCCACTGCAGGTGCATTGCCTCATGTGATTCAGTGTGCTTCCTTCAAGTTAGATTACCCCATTTTCAAAAACCCATATCATCCATCAGCATAACCAACCATCAATCCATGACCATAGATTAAAATCAGCAGAGATATGATATTGGTTTCCTGTATGAATGGACCATGTCATTAATGGAGCACGGATAAAAATAAAATTGATGAAACTATATTAGCCATCGAACTAGAGGCCATTTAAGACATGGTTAATAACACAGCCAGCAGTCCAAAACTCAGCAGCTCAAATCAGATGATTTAGATTCAACCATCAGTGTGTTTCGAGGCCCACAACTTGGACAGTCTCGATTGTCATACATGGCCCAACCAAGGCATCAGGCAAGAGGTAGCCTATAGCATCAGACCAAACCATCAAACTGCATTTCAAGTAACAAGAATAAATCACATTGAAATAACTAACATCGAATCCATAACAAGAGCATTTGTAACTGTTTCCGAACAAGCACGTTCAGATAATGAAAACCCATTTCATGTGTCCATAATGAAAAATTGCACCATTGCAGGCCTTCTCTAGATGAGTGCCTTGCATTTGCATAAATCATCAACCATCATCAACACCCATTTTTGGGTGTCAGAATCAAACCCGATGCTCTCGTATTCTCAATCTTAACCTTACATTCTCTATTGAAAGACAAGAACGAGCTCTGCCGTTGAGCAAAAGCCAATCTTAACCGTGTGATATTCTCATCAAGATTTTTCCTCTTGCGCAGTTCTGCATACAAGTGCTTACATATCTCCTCCTTTTGGGCAGCGATGAGAGTGAGGTTTTCGGTAGATGTCTGTAGAGCTTGCATCAGAGAAGCTCGCTCTTCTCTCAAAGCATTGCATTCTCTTTCCAAGCTTTGGCATCTTTCCTCGGAAGCCTTTAGCAGTTGAATGTTGTGGCTGCACTCTCTTTCCAAGGTTTCTTTACTCTCTTTAATCACATCCAATTCGGCTTTTATCAGAGAAGCTTGCTCTTCTCTCACAGCATTGCATTCTCTTTCCAAGCTTTGGCATCTTTCCTCAGAAGCCTTTAGCAGTTGAATGTTGTGGCTGCACTCTCTTACCAAGGTTTTGTTACTTTCTTTAATCACATCCAATTCGGCTTTCCTTAGAGAAGCTCGCTCTTCTCTCAAAGCATTGCATTCTCTTTCCAAGCTTCGGCATCTTTCCTCGGAAGCCTTTAGCAGTTGAATGTTGTGGCTGCACTCTCTTTCCAAAGTTTCGTTACTCTCTTTAATCACATCTAATTCGGCTTTCATTAGAGAAGCTCGCTCTTCTCTCAAATCATTGCATTCTCTTTCCAAGCTTCGGCATCTTTCCTCGGAAGCCTTTAGCAGTTGAATGTTGTGGCTGCACTCTCTTTCCAAAGTTTCGTTACTCTCTTTAATCACATCTAATTCGGCTTTCATCAGAGAAGCTTGCTCTTCTCTCAAAGCACTGCATTCTCTTTCCAAGCTTTGGCAGCTTTCCTCAGAAGCCTTTAGCAGTTGAATATTGTGGCTGCACTCTCTTTCCAAGGTTCCGTAACTTTCTTTAATCGCATCTAGTTCAGCATTCAAATCATCCTTCCGATTCCGATCTGCATCTTCTTCAACCATAGCCAATCCCTTCATCACACACAGCATTTGCAGCTTAGAACAAATACAAGTAATCTATCCTTTTTCTTTTAATCAAATGATTGGTTTCTAACAAAAGAATGTTGTAAGAAACTCTACAGCCATGATCCACCCAAAGAAACACTAGATATGATAGAGTCTTCTCTCCACCATGCATGTGGCAGGGGTGTATGAATCAGGAAGTCCATCAAGTGGGTCCTAACATGGGTGCTTCATGGTTTAATGCCCATAACAATCAGGCAATCCTAGTCATCACAGTTCTGCACTTCTTCCCATTGAATTTTGACCCTTGACTGATTTTACTTCTACACCATAGGTTTTGAAAGGTAACTGATCAGATAAGCTAGTAGGGCCCACTAGATGGACAATCCCAATTCATACATCCCACTGCCAAATGTACGATGGAGGAGGCTCCATCAAATTCCTGTTCTACCATCTCTTTCATTGCAATAAGCATTAACACATGCAAGCATGTGCAGTCACATGTGCACATACTGACCATTTACCACAGACACATCACTGCTGCCTACAGTCATCAGCAACAAGAAGGAACACACCCATAATAATACTGTCAATTAGATGCCTCTATATTCGACAGAGAAAACAAGATGTTCGGCAGAAAAGATGTACTGCACTAACAAACTGAGCAGCAACAACTCAGACACTGAGACATTTGATCCAATGATACGTCGGAATAGCTTTCAATAAGCCTATACTAGGAATCTTGCCACCTTAATGATAAAAGCAGTAAAGAGGACAGTACTTGGGAAGCTTTTACAATCCAAGAGGACAACACCAATCATCATGGACACCTAATTGAAGGCAACTTTACGTGGAAGACTGCACTATCTTCCCATAAGGGATATCCCTTATAGGCATTAGAAAATTATGGTTGGCAATTGATTATGAGACCAAAGAATAAGACAGTTTACTTTTGTTCTAATGTGAGAGAGGGAGGGAGCCAAGGCGGGAGGGGAGGGGGGGGGGGGGGTTGGTGGGGAAGACCATGCATTTTCACTACAACTGTCTTTTTTACACTAAAGCCACATGAAATCCCTTCTGATTTGATAATGGCAAAGATTTCATAGAAAAGTAGCAATCGTTAAGGGGGGAGAGCACTCCTTTTGCAAAGAACAGCTTTAAGCAAAATCACTATTGGCATAGACATGAGGGAAACTGATTAAATTCTTGGGAATTTAGGCTTCTGCAACCAGTGTTATTAGAATTGTACGATTCACGATATGAATCATACGATTCAGATCGTATCGTATGGCCATACTATTCAAATCGTACAGCCAAATCGTATATACGATCGAATCATATGATTCAATCGTGAATCGTACGATTCAATCGACACAACTCAAAACCGGCAGCAGCCGGTGCAAAAAATGTGGTTTTTCATTTTTTTTTTTTTTTTTAAACCTATTTAGGCGCCACCCAAGGTTAGAAAACCTATTTTTTACAACTTTTGAGAGACTTTGGAGACTTTTGAAGCTTGTGGGCCATAGAAAACCTAGAGAAAAGAAATCAAGATATCTCTTTCATCGTTCAACGGAATCGAACGCCGCTTGTTGCATTCGATTTCTATGTTGAAATAGGTAAGAATACATGTAAAATATTTTATGATTCTTTTTTATTTCATTTATTTCATATATTGGTGAAAATATGGGTTTTTTGGAAAAGAAAAATACAATATTAGTATTTTTTCATTTTTTTTTTCAATTTTTTGTAGTTCTTTTTTAGGGCTTTTGTGTGTAAAAGTTATTTATGCCCCACATACATTATAACATCGCTTATTTTCTTTCTTTAGAGAAATAGTGGTGAGATTTGGTGTTTATATGGGCTTAAATAGTTGTTTTTCAATAGGTTTTTCGTTTATTTCAAATTTAAAAGAGTTTTCACATTTTTAATCAATTTATAATCTTTGTTTGTGTAGGGCCTAAGTTCCTAACATAAATATATTTTTTTTCTTAATGTAGGTTGGCTTGTCACTTATGTAGTTGTGTGTTGCCAAATTGTCGTGTTGATTTGGTTTGAGCACTGGAGATGGGAAAAAAGTCGAAGACGAAAGAGAATGACCCTACATGGGATTATTGTTCAAAGGT
The DNA here is from genome assembly GCA_003013855.2 of Liriodendron chinense. Lineage (NCBI taxonomy): Eukaryota > Viridiplantae > Streptophyta > Magnoliopsida > Magnoliales > Magnoliaceae > Liriodendron > Liriodendron chinense. The sequence goes on from ML058590.1 coordinate 2,040,533, forward strand.
AGATGAGAATAATAATCTCAATTTAAAATGTAATTTTTGTGGAAAGTCTTATTGAGGAGGTGTGTTTCGAATGAAACATCACCTTGCTCGAACCAAGAAGAACGTTGCATTGTGTTCTCAAGTGGGCGATGATGTTGCGAAAAAATTTAAAAAGTTGTTGGAGGGTAATGTGAATGTAAAGAAACAATAAGAAGAACGGGAATACGATGTTGGAAGAGTTCCCATCATCGAAGATGTGGATGAAATGGGTGGAGGAAAAAGGAAAAAGACCATGGATGAATTTATTGGAAGAAATAGTGGGCCGAAAGAAAAGCAACAAGCCACTCTTAATAGGATTTGGAAGAAAGGAGATAGAGAGAGCGTATGTTTTTCCATTTCTAGATTTTTATATGGGAATGCTTTACCATTTAATCTTGTGAAGAATCCCTTCTTCACATCTATGATGGAAGCAGTTGCTGCGTTTGGGCCTGGGTTGAAGCTTCCATCATTTCATGAAGGAACAAATTTTTGAAGCTTGAAGTTGAATCCATAGAAAAGACAATTGAAATTTATAAGAAGGAATGGGCCAAGACTGGATGTACGGTAATGTCGGATGGGTGGACCGATGGAGTGAATAGGCCTATTACAAATTTTTTGGTAGATAGTCCAAGTGGTACAGTTTTTTTAAGATCTGTAGATACGTCCAATATTTCAAAGAATGCGGACAATTTGTTTGGTTTATTTGAGTCAATTATAGATAAGGTGGGTGAAGAAAATGTAGTTCAAGTTGTTACGGATAGCACATCCGCTTATGTCAAAGCAGGTTAAATGTTAATGGAGAAGAGAAAGGTGTTGTTTTGGTCTTCATGTGCGGCCCATTGTATAGATCTTATACTTGCAGACATTGAAAAGTTACAAGTTCATTTTGAAACCTTGGCGAAGGCAAGAGCTATAACGGTCTACATTTATAAGCATTGTTGAGTCTTAAGCTTAATGAGGAAGAATACAAAGGGAGAGTTGACAAGATCGGCGATAACACAATTTACTACTTGTTACTTGACATTGAAAAACATCCATGAGAATAGGATTGGCTTAAGGTCGATGTTCACTTCAAAGGAACAGGAAGATAGCAGTTTCTCGAAGAACGCAAATGGAAACTATGTTGAAAATATAGTGTTGTCGGATGTAGATTTTTTGCCATCGATCAAGTTATGCTTGAAGACCACTCTCCCATTGGTTAAGGTTTTACGGCTAGTTGATTCAGTAATATCTAGAAAACAAGTTCCGCAAAAAGAGAACAAACCATCAGCACCAACCCCAAAAGGTTGACAACACTAGAATATCGAAGTTGAGTTTGCAAAATCTCAACAAAGGCACGTAAAGTGAATGAAGTTTAGGAGGGTTAAACCAATTGAAATAAGGGACATTAGCTGCCTCTCTACAACATCAAGTGCAAAACTTTACCAGCATCAAGAAACATAATCTCATTCTAGGATGTCATGCTAGTTGGCATATTATATTCTCATCTGCAAGAGTAACTGAGACAGATTCCCAACAAAATCTAGTCTAAAGAAGTGCACATGTTGGATGTAGGACCAAGAAAGCAAGATAAGGCCAGCTCTAATGATCTAAAAGAGAAGTGATATCTCCTTCACTCAAATGTAACAATGGTCTAAGTGGTCGAGACCAAACTAGAAAAGCATTTAAGTTGAGTATGGCATTGAATGGTCAGCAAAATGACCTACAGTGATGAGATTGATGAAGGTCCCATATCACTCAAACAAAGAGGGCAAGTCTTTCTACTGAAAAAAGACTGTTAAAATGATGTGCTCGAGAAATAACCCACAAAACACCCTCATCCAAAGAAATACAACACCACAAAACAGATAGAGGCCAATAATCCTTCCTTCTATTTAAATACCTAATATGTGTTGCAAATGATCTTGAGCATTTAGAAAGGAAGACATTGTCAAAACCAAGTAGCAAACCCAAAGAGTCCTACATCGAAATGATGTATTTAATCGAATTGCACAAGAGCTACCATCCAAAATGATTGCAATTAGGATCCAAAACTTCTAAACTACCCAAACCAAGATCTACTAATTCTTAGTGTATTTCCCTCTCAAGATACAACACCTATGGCTTTTGGTTTTGATAATTGGGGCATTTTAAAACAAAAAATAAAAATGTATAAAAAAGATCTACAATGGAAGAAGCCCTCCCCTGGGCACTGATAACAAGAGGAATAAAAGGAAATAGAAAAACCCCCAGTCTTAGCCTCAGTTGGAAATCCATAAAACACATATGGCTATTACTAACAATTCTGCAATGTTGCTTCCCAAGCAAAACCCTATTGAGCTTATTTCATCAAGGGCATTCTTAAGAATTAGTAAACAAAGATGAAAAAACTTACAGTGATGGAAGTGGCAATCCCACTGTATAGTTTAAAACATATCCAAAACAATATTATATTTGATTAGAACAACAACATCATACAGTATAATACTTAGGGGGCGCTTGGTGTCTCTACAAATAAGAGCCTATTGGCTTATTTCTAAAAAAATAAGCTTTTAGACTTGTTTGGTAAAAGTCTAATCAAAGTGTTTATTTGTTTAGAAATTAGCAACTAAGCTCTGATTTTATAAGTTGGGGAGGGGTTACTTTTTGAAACAGAGCTTATTTGGCTTAAGCAGGTAGACCTTTTGGACTAATTTTTGGACAAGTTTGTCCTTAAACTTTCCAAGTAATTCTCATCTTACCCTCGTCTCTTCTCTTTACAATCTCTTTGAGGTAGGCCCACATGATGAACGACCCATATTGAAGGTGGGCCCCACATGATGAATGGTCCACATCAAAGGTGGTCCCACATAATGCATGGTCAAATCAAAGGTGAGCCCCACATGACATGGATGGCCTGCATCAAAGTGTGGCCCCACATGATGGGCGATCCACATCAAGCAGGCCCTACCTGATGTATGGTCCACATCAAAGGTGGGACCCACATGATGGATGGTGGAGATTGAATGTAGGACCACATGATGGAAGGTTGAAATGAAAGGTGGGCCCACATGATGAATGACCCATATTAAAGGTTGGGCCCCACATGATGGACGGTCCACAACAAAGGTGGGACCTACATGATGGACTATCCACATCAAGTGAGCCCCACATGATAGATGGTCCACATCAAATATGGGACCCACATGATGGCATGATCGATGGTGGACATCAAAGGTGGGCCCCACATGATGAACAACTCATATTAAGTGTGGAGCCCAACATCAAGGTGGGCCTACGTAATGAATGGTTCACGTCAAAGGTGGGGCCCACATGATAGATGGCCCACATCAAATTGTGGCCCAGCATGATGGAACATGCACATCAAGTGGGTCCCATTTGATGGGCAGTCCATATCAAAGATGGGACCACATGATGGGTGATGGTGGTTGAAGGTGCACCCACATGATAGTTGGTTGACATCAAAGATGGGCCCACATAATGAACGACCCACATTAAAGGTGGGGCCCCACACAATGAATGGTCCACATTAAGGTGGGCCCACATAATGGACGGAGTGGGCTTCACATGATGGATGGCCCAAATCAAAGTGTGGCCCCTCATCATGGACGGTCTACATCAAGTGGGCCCCACCTAGTGGACGGTCCACATCCAAGGTCTCACATGATGGATGGCCCATATCCAAAGTGGGCCACATGATGGATGATCCACATAGAAGGTGCGCCCCACACGATGAATGGTGGATATAAAAAGTGGGCCCCACATGATGGACAATCCACTTCGAAGGTATGGCCCACACTATGGACACATCAAATGTGAACTCCACGTGATGGGTAGTTGGACATTGAGGGGCCCCACATAAACAACAATTAGCATTGATGGTGGGTCCCACGTGATGGATGACCTACATCAAAGGTGGGCCCCTAATGATGAATGGTCCACATCCAAGACAGGCCTTATGTGATGAACGGCCCACTTTGAAGGTTTGGCTCACACAATGGACGGTCCACATCAAAGGTGGGCTCCATGTGATGGTTGATCCACATCTCATGTACGAGATAATGGATGGCCCAAATGTTTTAAATATGAAGATTCTAGTCATCTATTCTTTTGTCATTTGGGGCATGGTTCATCAATGGTGAGATCCACCAAAATAACCATTTGGATTGCTCTTATAATAGAGTTGTTGTAATCTTTAAAAATGACATCAACTACCCCTTAAAAAAAGCTCTTATTTGAAGGTTTTACCAAATGTGCTTATTTCAAATAAGAGCCTTTTTTTTAACTTGAAAACATGAATTTACCAAACAAGCTTATTTAAAACAAGATCTAGAACAATAAGAGCTTATTGGAATAGCTCTTATTGAAAAAGCTCTCATTGAATTAGAGTAGAGATGCCAACGAGCTCCTGGTTTAAGCACCTTTTAACATGAAATGCCAGTGTCTCCACCATGTTGCTAATCCGTATCAAGTTAATTCAAATTAAAGAAAAATCAAGGATTGTGCCCCTAAGGAAAAAATACCTTTAAAGGGAAAGTGAAGCACATCTTTGATATATATTATCAGTGAATACATTTTACAAGAAGTTAAGATTACTCAACCCACTAAATGCCCCTGACCTTTTTTTTTTTTTTTTTTTTTTTGAGCGATTTAAATGCCCCTGACGTTGCTAGTAGATAGCAACCTAAATACTATAAGCCCAAGGAAAACTAACATTAATACGATAATAGAGAATAACAAAACACTGAAAAAAGTACGTCTCAATAGGCGTGGCAAGACATCTACCTCATAGTTGCTTGGGCACTGCAGCTTGCCCAAATGCTTGACACTAGAATCTACTGCTCGTGAAGATACCAAGGTTGCAATTGCAGCGTTCAACTTCTCAGAAAGTATTCTGGATTGTTCTTGAATTAAAGAACTCTCCCCATTGCTGACTTTGTCACTGCCCATAGCTCTCGAAAAATGGGTTTCTAGAGTCGAGAAAAGCTCCATGCCAATATCCGTTGTGCTAGACAGCAATTTTGAATCAACAGAATTCTCTTCAGCTGCAAAGCTCTAGTCATACGAAAAGAGTAAAATGGTAAATAAAATTGTTGTTGACAAATAATGGTTGAAAGAGCCAAGACATGAATAATTATCACCTGCATAATTGATAAAATATCCTTATAAATGTCCTTGCAAGTGGCCACAGATTCACACATCCTTCGTGGAATTTCTCTAATTAATAATGACTCTTGTTGAAGTTCAGATATCTCCTCTAGCAGTTGATTGTTCAAAGCCATCTGTTTCGCGTTGTTTTTCTACAAACAATATACATGGTGCTTATTAGAGTATGTAGAGGAACCACACACCAATTCAAGGTAACAAGCTTTAATATCAATATGAAGATAGTCACCAGAAGGAATTGAAATGAATTAAATAAGATGCATAGGTTGCAATGTACTTCGAAAGATCAAACGGCCATAAAGAGAAGGAATTGCACAATTACTGCTATTTTTATATATATAAAAAAAAAAAGGATGCAGTTTGTCCATTGCTATTCGTGAAAAATAACTAAATAAATAAAAGCAATACAACGGTTCCAAAACATATATGCAGGAGCAGGTTGTTTTTAATATAATGAGCAACAGCAAAAAACACATACCAAATAAAGATGCTACACTGAGTTGGTCATGCCTAACATGATAGGATGGAACTTCATAATACTAAGACAGGAGGATAGGTCCATAGACTTGGGTTCTCTCCAGATGGTCCTCGGTAACATGCTCTTTCAGTATTTACTCAATATGGTGGAAGATTCATCCATGTAATCAAACTTTATTTCCTTAACAGGGTGTGATTATCATTATGAACTAAAAGGGTGCTATCAACTGTGGTCACTTCCACTGAAGTGAATTGACTGAATTGGAATTTAGTTATTTAACATCCTAACGCACCCTAAGGCACATGACCAACTACTGACAAGTAGTGGAAAGTCATAATCAAGTGAATATGATTGATGAAGGGTCAATAGAGCTGAATGTGCACCTACTTAATTCTCTTGTGACATCGTTTTAGAGTGTTCTGAAATGCCTGCAGTGAATGCAATCAGGCCTCATCCACCAGCAATTAGGACAGTAAGAAACAGAACTACTGGATCTTTCTTGTCAAGGTACTTAATGGTACTCTTCTTTGGGACTGATGTATTATTGTCTCTTAGACCCATTATGGCTCTATCTTGTTAAATAAAATGAATCTTAGTAGTGGTGCAATCTATGCCGAATTTATGTTTTCTACTTATATTGCACATGGTGCCAGAGACACGATGGGCTATATTTGAGCCTAAAAGCAATCAAAAAGTTGCTCTATCATACAAGGGAATGACCATGCAACTAATCCATCAAGATTCATGCTTTCTTCTCCATGTCAACCTTTCCACTGCATTTCTTTTTATTTTCTTATCAACTTCTTAATTCTCTATATTCGAAATAAGTAAATAAAAATTCTCCACTCTATGAAGATATACATCCACACGGACAATCTCCTTTCCTTTTTCCCTTCTCAAACATGTGCAAGATCTCAAATTTGCTTAGAAAACTGTAGCTGCACGAGCATGAGGCACAACGACAGTAGATTTGGGTGCAGAACCAAGGAAGCGTCTTTTTCCAAATGGTTTCAAGTGTAAACAGGCAGTAAGTGTTAGGTTTTTGCGGAAGTGTGGGCCTCTAGGATCCGATGATCTACACGATGAGAACCTTTGCAAAGCCGAGGATGTGCGGTGCGATCCAGCCGTCCACCTAGTTGCTACAGGAACAAATGGGTCTGATCACCCCTCTAATCCTACAGTGAAGATGGTCCCCGGATCAGATCTATGGCTTAGACCCAAAGAATGGGCCAGATGATCTCTCGAAGCCTTTTTCTCTCTTTTCTCTCCGTATTCGTGTGTTTGTATCGGAAGAGAGTTTATGAGGATGCGCATAAACTAGAACGATCCTCATAAACTAGAACACATGCGCCATCAAAGGGATACGTTCTAGTTTATGAGGATCGTGGAGGATGGATTGAGATTGAATCTCAGGACGTCACCTTCGTCAAAGACAGATACCCCAGCCGAAAGAAACAAAAGGTTTCCACAAAACTTTTTAAAATTCCCGATGTATCTCAAGAGAGTGGGAGTTCTACTTCTGAAAATGGAGATACTCCTATAGTTCATCAGGACAGTGGGAGTACATCTCAGCAGGCTCTTGAGTTACGTCGAAGTGAAAGAGGTTTGATTCCCAGAAGATATTTCGATATTGATGTTTAATCTTTCTCTTGTGTTGCGGTTGACGATGATGAACCTGATTCTTATCAGGATACGTTGTTATCTCCGAATTCGGCAGATTGGGTAACTGCCATGGACGAGGAGATTGACTCCATGAAGAAGAACAAAGTCTGAGAACTTGTAGGTCTGCCTTCCAATTGCAAAGCAATTGGTAATAAGTGGATACTTAAGATCAAAATAAAGGCAGATGGTACAGTGGACAAGTACAAAGCAAGATTAGTTGTAAAAGGTTTTTCATAAAAAGAAGGTGTTGATTATGAGGAAACTTCTTCACCTGTTGCAAAATTCTCTTCAATCTGCATGATCTTGTCCATTGTCGCAAGTTTAGACTTAAAGTTATATCAGATGGATGTAAAGACCACTTTCTTAAATGGTGATTTGGATGAAGATATATACATGTAACAACCCATAGGTTATGTGGACAAAAAGTATCCAAAGAAAGTCTGCAAGTTGTTACGATCTATTTATGGGTTGAAGCAATCTTCAAGGCAGTGGTACATGAGGTTCCACTTAGCCATCACCACTTTTGGGTTCACAATGAGTGAAGAAGATCATTGTGTATACGTGAAACGGTCTGGAAGATCCTTTCTAATACTATCTCTATATATAGACGATATCCTATGAGCAGGTAATGACACGCAACTGTTGATGATGTCTAAAGATTAACTTTTCTCAAACTTTGAGGTGAAAGATCTTGGTGAAGCCACTTTATTCTAGGGGTTAAAATCATCAAGAACCGTTCTAGGAGATTCTTAGGTTTGTCACAAGCCACTTACATATAGAATTTCTTAGAGCGATTTAGGATGGAAAATTCAAAAGCTGTTGAAACCCCTATGGATAAATCTACCAAGTTAGACAGGAAATCGTGTCCCCAGACAGAAGCTGAGAAATCGGCAATGTCCTCAGTACCTTATGCGAGCGCAGTAGGCAGCTTAATGCATGCTATGCTTTGCACCAGACCAGATATTAGTTATGCAGGTGGCATTGTCAGCCGTTACCAGAGTAACCCGGTACAGTCTCATTGGCAATCCGTGAAAGGTATATTCCGCTATCTCAGAGCAACCAAGGACCTGATGCTGTGTTATAAAGGCGCCAGTCTCGAGCTCAAAGGATATTCTGATGCCGTCTAGGGTAATGATGTTGACGAGGAAAAGTCTACTTCAGGATATGTCTTCTTGCTCGGAGGGGGAGCTATCTCTTGGTCAAGCAAGAAACATACATCCACAGCACTTTCATCTATGGAGGCCTAGTACATTGCATGTTGTGCTGCAGTTCAGGAGTGTGTATGGGTTCATAGATTCCTACAAGGATTGGGAGTTGTTCCAGGCATACATGAGCCTATATCGTTGAGGATAGACAACACCTCGGCCATTGACTTGGCAAAGGACCCCAAACACCACCAGAAATCCAAACACATTGAGATAAAATATCATTACGTTCATGATCAAGTGAAAGAAAAGAAGGTTATCCTCAGCTACATTCCTACCAAGGAAATGATGGCTGATCCCATGACAAAACTTATAGCTAGAGATCTATTTCAGGTTCACGTCAAGCAGATGGGATTGAGGAAAGCTTGATTAATATGCTTGTATCATGTATCTTTGATCTGTCATGAATAATAAATTCCCTTTTATTCAGTATTGAGCACATGTTAAACTAGGTATGTAGATCATCAGCATTTTCGTTGAGATCAAGGAGGATTTCAACTTGTATCGGCAGGCCGGTCATTCACTCGCACGACCAACCCTAAATGTACAAGAAAGGTACACTTGGGGTGATGTTCATACATTGAAGTATGAACCACCCTTTATTGAAAATAATAACGGATGAGGATGCGAATGAGTTGTATCCGCCTTCAGTCCTAAAAGATTGAAGATGAGACTAATAAAGTCGAATAACACAATCGCACCATTGCCATTCATGCGAATGTTATGGCCTGAATCTCAGCCAAGTCGTGAGGTTATGAGATGAGTCATACCTCATGTGAGACGACTTGCGTATTGTAGACCCGACAAATACCTAGTATTGTCTAATTTACGGCGTGGATTGTAGCCACGTGCTTGAACTTATTATCTACAGATTGCTTCGATTCGATCTAATCATTGCAACATGCGAGTAGCCAGTCCCGTAGGTGACTCCTTATGTCCTCAGCTACCCTCCTCTTGTGTACAGGAGGATGAGATTGAGTGTCGCTACTTTAGTATAAGATAACGAAAGGCCCTTGATTGGTCAGACTCGGTTATGCTAGGAAAGCGGCTTGATTGATTCCCAATCACACATCCGCGTGGGGAAGACCCCGTGACAGCTACACCAAGTTTCTAGAACTATAAATACGCACTTGAAGACTTATCCACCGGCAGTATCGAGTTTTCTTAGAATTTTGCAAACGAAATTCTCTTTCAAAAGTGTGTGTGTGTATATATATATATATATATATATATATATATATATATATATATATATATATATATATATATATATATATATATATATATATATTACTTTAAAAGGAATTCAAATTGATGTTTGTGGAAAACCAAGTATTTCAGTAAAAACTCGATAAGTTGGATAAGTGCGTATGTTGGCCGAGTACTCCAGATTGGGAGTTAACTCTATCAGGTGTGGTCATGCGAACTAGGACAGGCAATACAAAGCTTGGGTTATTGAGTGCTAGTTAGGTGGTCACTTAGTACTCAAACACCTGTGAGAAGATAACGGTGTTCCAGCTGGTCCGACGCCTCTGATTCTTTTGATCGTGATTCTTTGGTTTTGATTGTTAAGTGATGAGCTAGATGAACTCTCGTGATGTGCCTACCCCATAATGTGATTGAGTGGGAGATATTGGTTGTAGGCCCGTTGTGGACCTTTGGGGCCTACTTGTGGATTGGGACCCATAGAAAGTTACCGCATCCAATATCATCATTTTCCTTCCGGGAATTTGATTTTCAAATTCCGGAGGTGGTTAGATGAGATAAGGATAAACTATCCTTATCTCATCTCACCATCTCATCCCTTTTATCCCTTGTATGTATGTTATAAAAGGGAGAACTTGTTAGGTTTTTGCGGAAGTGTGGGCCCCCAGGATCTGACGGTATACACGATAAGAACCTTCGCAAAGCCGAGGATGTGCGATGCGATCCAGTCGTCCACCTAGTTGCTACAGGAACAAATGGGTCTGATCACCCCCCTGATCCTACAGTGAAGATGGTCTCCGGATCAGATCTATGGCTTAGAGCCAAAGAATGGGCCAGAAGATCTCTCGAAGCCTTTTTCTCTTCGTATCTCACTTATTGCTTTTCTTGTGTGTTTGTATCGAAAGAGAGTTCTGTTGGTAGTGGACCTTTGGGGGCCCACTTGTGAATTGGGACCAATAGGAAGTTACCGCATCCACTATCATCCTTTTCCTTCTGGGAATTTGATTTTCAAATTCCGAAGGTGGTTAGATGAGATGAGGATAAACATTATCTCATCTTACCGTCTTATCCCTTTTATCCCTCATATGTATGTTATAAAAGGGAGAACTCTCTTCCGATACAAACACACAAGAAAAGCAATAAGTGAGATACGGAGATAAAAGAGAGAAAAAGGCTTCGAGAGATCATCTGGCCCATTCTTTGGGTCTAAGCCATAGATCTGATCCGAGGACCATCTTCACCGTAGGATCAGAGGGGTGATCAGACTCATTTGTTCCTGTAGCAACTAGGTGGACAGCTGGATCGCACCGCACATCCTCGCCTTTGCGAAGGTTCTCATCGTGTAGACCGTCGGATCCTGGAGGCCCACACTTCCGCAAAAACCTAACAGAGGTATCAGAGAGTTGCACGACGGATCTCCGATTTAAAGAGGAATAAATCGTAATCGAGGTAAGTGGCCTTAATCTAAGTATTTTAAATTATATATTTTATTCTAATAATATGTCGACCATCATATAATCATCACATTATTATTCCTTTTTTTTTGTCCAAATCTCATTTATTTATCTATGAGGTATGGAGATAAATAAAAATGAGACTATTAAATAAATTAATTAGTTTAATTTAAAATAATGGAATTAGTGTTTTACGATTAAGACCAAAAAGCTATTGAGCAAGAGAAGGCCAGATTCATATGGGTGAGGGCCGCCGCCGCAAGTATGTAAGGCAGAAATAGCATTTTAATTTAGTATTCTATACTAATAACTAAGCAGAGATTTTTTGAGTGGTGATGGACGGTGACCAAATCCAAACAGATCCATGTACCTTTCAAATCACTGGACCAAATCCAGATCCAGATGTACCTTTCAAACAGAAACATGGATGAACAATTGGTAACCACCACCATCACCGCCAACAGGATCAAAAAGGCCCTCAAAGGAAAAAGCCAACACCACCAGCAGCGGCCATGAAAAGAGCCGCCGCTGAATGAAATGGCAGCCAAGGTCGCCACCACCACCAGCAGCCATGGCCGCCGCCGCCGTCGGTAGCAGCAGCAACCGCCCATACATCTCTTGCTCTCTCTCTCTCTCTCTCTCTCTCCCGTTTCCCATGGCCACTGCCGCACGCCCGCAGCAGCGCGAGCCGCCATAGCCACCGCAACAGCACCGGTCATCGCCCACCGCCGCGACCAGAAGCACCGGCAGTGCACGGCGTCGCTGGCAGCAGCGGCAACGCCCGTCGACGACAGCTAGCGGCAGTCCATTTCAGTTCCAATTTTTTTTTCAAAAGGGTTTCATGAAACCCTAATATTGAAGAAGAAAGGCCTTTTGTACCTGGCTTGGAATTGGGCCTGGTTTGGAAATTGGAAATGAGCCTTTCCTTTTGGGTCATGACTTGAGGGTATTGGGCCTATAAAATGGCAAATTGGGCTCATTATGTATTACCCATTATTTTTTTAAAATAATAGCTTAGAGTTGATTAAATAATATATCTAGTTTTGATTATTAATTAGTGCTAACTCAAGCCACTAATCACAAATGGGCCCGAATTTGAGTTGATAACCATTAAACATTATCATAACTTTTTTTATAATACCATCGATATCCATAATTTGGGACAAAATTAAGGGACCATTATGAGCTATCCACATGTGATTGGACAACCCATATGGATCCCACTATTATGTCCAAAATAGAGATGAGCCAAATTAAAAGCCCAATCCACTTCCTTCCAAGATTAATTGTATCTTGTAAAAGGGCCTTTAATCGGCTTTTTATGGACTGATTTAGACCAAGTAATGGGAAGTGACTTGGGGTTTTTCGACAAGATCTAACCAATGGTGTGGTCCCTTTTTGTGATTAACGGTCCAGATCTAAAATTACCATGATGATCGATGTATGTATTAAAATGAAAGCATATATAAGAAATTTTGTATTTTATAAATAGTGAATAGTTATTCTGTCTCCACATATCTCATGATTATTTCATGTACATGTGCGTGCATTAATACATGTATGTGTGCATATGAATGAAGTTTTTTTTTCATTATATCCATACGATCACTATTGATCATGGGTCCACAAGTGAACGGAACCATCATCAACCATAATGATCAACATTGATGAGAGGATCCATCATCAATGGTGAACATTAATGGTGATGATAAGATCCATCATGAATGGACACGATCAATGTGGTGATTGTATTTTCCTTTAATTATAGAACTTCTTTTCTTTGTTCAATGGTTATGATTGTTTTATTTCATTTTGGATTTAATCTTCATATGATTAAAATTAAGCCGTCCTTTCATTAGAATATAGATCTCATATCCCAAGGTTGTGCATAACCTAAGTGGGAGTTTAATTACTTCCCTAAATGATGCATAAACCCATAATGGTGGGTTGTAGGTTAAACAAATAAATAATCATAAAAGCAACAATTTCATCTTATATAGAGAACTTGATTGATTTGCACCGCCCATACAGGTATGTAGGTTTCAGATCTCTTATAAGATGGATTTGATACTTTTATAAACTTGAAAGTTTGTATAACCAGAAGAACTTCTGGTGATTAGTGCCAATACTTTAGATCATAGCTAAGTAGTGATACATGATGCGATGTAGAGATGGCCTCTAAAGCATTGATTGCCGATCAACTCAAAGGACAACATTTCAACGGCAACAACTACGAAGACTGGTCTCGCGCAGTGCAAAGCCTTTTGGACGAGGATGACATTTCGCACACTCTGGATGGGGTTCAAGAGGAACCCATATTGGCTGAAAATGGAAATCTAGGTGAACATAGGGCCGCGATGAATCGCTACAATAAGTGGCGTAAACAAAATCGCTCCGCCCGAAATGTTTTGATTAACGCAATGCACAAAGAACTCATACCCACGTATGAAGTGTATGAAACCGCTAAGGGGATCTGGGATGCACTGGCTAATGCCTATAAGCAGAAGTCAGATGCAAAGGTTCGGGCTATGGAATTAGAGTTCCAAGAATACAGGATGCCAGTAGGTTGCCCCATCAAGAATCATATCCATAAGATGGAGCAGATGATAGGCGCCCTGAGGAATGTAGGGTGCAAACTAACTAAAAATCAAAATATTAGAGCAATGCACCGTTCCTTATCTGAATCTTGGGCCCAAATCAAAACGATTCTGAACCATACTGATTCTATCACAACGTTCAGAGACTTTTGTGGCCATCTGGTACGAGAGGTTGAAATAAATGCAATTCAACTAAGTTCGGCCAAGGCCTTTGCAGTAGAAACCCACAAGCGTAAAGCTAACAAGAAAAAGTTCAAAGCTCGCAAGAAGGTGAAGAAGAACAATCAAGAACAGAAGACCGCAACGCCTCCTCCAAATCCCAAGAAGGGGAAAGGAAAGAGGAAACCTAAAAAGACAAACATAACCTATTTCGTATGCGGAAATCTCGGCCATTATGCTCGTCAGTGCGCCCATAAAAAGACAGTAATTCCTTTGTCACTAAACACTTTGTTTGTAGGCGTTTGTTCTGAGATCCTTTCCTTTGATATCCTATCTAACGAGTGGATTTTGGATTCAGGCGCAACAAAGCACGTGACATGAGATCGTCGAGGACTCGAGGAATTTCGACCTGTAGCCACAGGGAGCTACAGGGTGTACATGGGGAATAACGCTGCTGAAGACGTGCAAGAGATTGATGTTTATCATTTCCGTATGCGCGTAGGGCACACAATAATCCTCTATGATACTCTTTATGCACCGGGCATGCGCCCGAATTTAATTTCTGTTGGTAGGTTGTTAGTTGATGGTTTTGACATTCGTTTTTCCGAGACAAGAGTTTCTTTAAGACTCAATAACCTCATCTTTGCATGGGGAAACTTGATTTTAGATTTATTTATTGTAGATATAGATAATGATAATGCACCTCTTACTTTGTCTGCTACGTCGAATGAACATGTAGTATCTGAATATTTAAAATGGCACGCAAGGTTACATCACATTGGAAAGGACCGTATGACAAGACTAGCAAGATCTGGTCTGTTAGGTTCATTATCCAAAGTTGATTTGCCATTTTGTGAACATTGTGTGTCCATCATCTCCTTGGTAGGAATGTAGCTGAGGATAACCTTCTTTTCTTTCACTTGATCTGTCATGAATAATAAATTCCCTTTTATTTAGTATTGAGCACATGTTAAACTAGGTATGTAGATCATCAGCATTTTCTTTGAGATCAAGTAGGATTTCAACTTTTATCGACAGGTTGGTCACCTACTCGCACGGGATGACCAACCCTAAATATATATAAGAAAGGTACACTTGGGGTGATGTTCATACACTGAGGTATGAACCACCCTTTATTGAAAATAATAACGGATGAGGATGCGAATGAGTTGTATCCGCCTTCAGTCCTAAAAGATTGAAGATGAGACTAATAAAGTCGAATAACATAATTGCACCATTGCTATTCATGCGAATGTTATGGCCTGAATCTCAGCCAAGTCGTGAGGTTATGAGATGAGTCATACCTCATGTGAGACGACTTGCGTACTGTAGACCCGACAAATACCTAGTATTGTCTACTTTACGGCGTGGATTGTAGCCACGTGCTTGAACCTATTACCTACAGATTGCTTTGATTCGATCTAATCATTGCAACATGCGAGTAGCCAGTCCCGTAGGTGACTCCTTGTGTCCTCAGCTACCCTCCTCTTGTGTACAGGAGGATGAGATTGAGTGTTGCTACTTTAGTATACGATGACGAAAGGCCCTTGATTGGTCAGACTCGGTTATGCTAGGAAAGCGGCTTGATTGATTCCCAATCACACATCCGCGTGGGGAAGATCCCGTGACAGCTACACCAAGTTTCTAGAACTATAAATACGCACTTGAAGACTTATCCACCGGCAGTATCGAGTTTTCTTAGAATTTTGCAAACGAAATTCTCTTTCAAAAGTGTATATATATATATATATATATATATATATATATATATATATATATATATATATATATATATATATATTACTTTAAAAGGAATTCAAATTGATGTTTGTGGAAAACCAAGTTTTTCAGTAAAAACTCGATAAGTTGGATAAGTGCGTATGTTGGCCGAGTACTCCAGATTGGGAGTTAACTCTATCAGGTGTGGTCATGCGAACTAGGACAGGCAATACAAAGCTTGAGTTATTGAGTGCTAGTTAGGTGGTCACTTAGTACTCAAACACCTGTGAGAAGATAACGGTGTTCCAGCTGGTCCCACGCCTCTGATTCTTTTGATCGTGATTCTTTGGTTTTGATTGTTAAGTGATGAGCTAGATGAACTCTCGTGATGTGCCTACCCCACAATGTGATTGAGTGGGAGATGTTGGTTGTGGGCTCGTTCTGGACCTTTGGGGCCCACTTATGGATTGGGACCATAGGAAGTTACCGCATCCACTATCATCATTTTCCTTCCGGGAATTTGATTTTCAAATTCCGGAGGTGGTTAGATGAGATAAAGATAAACTATCCTTATCTCATCTCACCATCTCATCCCTTTTATCCCTCATATGTATGTTATAAAAGGGAGAACTCTCTTCCGATACAAGCACATAAGAAAAACAATAAGTGAGATACGGAGAGAAAAGAGAGAAAAAGGCTTCGAGAGATCATCTAGCCCATTCTTTGGGTCTAAGCCATAGATCTGATCCGGGGACCATCTTCACCGTAGGATCAAAGGGGTGATCAGACCCATTTGTTTCTGTAGCAACTAGGTGGATGGCTGGATCGCACCATACACCCTCGGCTTTGCGAAGGTTCTCATCGTGTAGATCATTGGATCCTAGAGGCCCACACTTCCGCAAAAACTTAACAGTCGAAATGTATACTCGCCACCTCTATCAGATCTAAGAATTTTAATTTTTTTCTCAAGCTGATTTTCTATTTTAACTTTGAATTTGAGAAAACAATCAAAAGCCTCAGATTTATGTGAGATGAGATACACATATCCATAACGCGAGTAATCGTCAATAAATGTGACGAAGTATTAGCATCTATTTCTAGCACGTACATTTAAGGATCCACAAATATCCGTATGGATTATCTCTAATAAACCCTTTGACCTAGTCCCTTTAGGGAATGGTTTCTTAGAAGTCTTCTCGGACACACAATGATCACAAAATGGCAAATCAACTTTAGATAATGAACCTAACAGACCAGATCTTGCTAATCTTGTCATACGGTCCTTTCCAATGTGACGTAACCTCGCGTGCCATTTTAAATATTCAGATACTACATGTTCATTCAACGTAGCGGACAAAGCAAGAGGTGCATTATCATTATCTACATCTATAATAAATAAATCTGAAATTAAGTTTCCCCATGCAAAGATGAGGTTATTGAGTCTTAAAGAAACTCTTGTCCCGAAAAAAAGAATGTCAAAACCATCAACTAACAACCTACAAACAGAAATTAAATTCCGGCGCATGCCCGGTGCATAAAGAGTATCATGGTGGGTTATTGTGTGCCCTACACGCATACGGAAATGATAAACATCAATCCTAGCACGTCTTCAGCAGCGTTATTCCCCATGTACACCCTGTAGCTCCCTGTGGCTACAGGCCGAAATTCCTCTAGTCCTCGACGATCTCATGTCACGTGCTTTGTTATGCCTGAAGCCAAAATCCACTCGTTAAATAGGATATCAACGGAAAGGATCTCAGAACAAACGCTTACAAACAAAGTGTCTAGTGACAAAGGAATTACCGTCTTTTTATGGGCGCACTGACGAGCATAATGGCCGGGATTTCCGCAGACGAAATACGTTATGTTTGTCTTTTTAGGTTTCCTCTTTCCTTTCCCCTTCTTGGGATTTGGAGGAGGCGTTGCGGTCTTTTGTTCTTGATTGTTCTTCTTCGCCTTCTTGCGAGCTTTGAACTTTTTCTTGTTAGCTTTACGCTTGTGGGTTTCTACTACAAAGGCCTTGGCCGAACTTGGCTGAATTGCATTTATTTCAACCTCTCGTACCAGATGGCCACAAAAGTCTCTGAACATTGTGATAAAATCAGTATGGTCCAGAATCGTTTTGATTTGAGCCCAAGATTCAGGTAAGGAACGGTGCATTGCTCTAATCTTTTGAATTTTAGTTAGTTTGCACCCTACATTCCTCAGGACGCCTATCATCTGCTCCATCTTACGGATATGATCCTTGATGGGGCAACCTACTGGCATCCTGTATTCTTGGAACTCTAATTCCATAGCCCGAACCTTTGCATCTGACTTCTGCTTATAGGCATTAGCCAGTGCATCCCAGATCCCCTTAGCGGTTTCATGCACTTCATACGTGGGTATGAGTTCTTTGTGCATTGCGTTAATCAAAACATTTCGGGCGGAGCGATTTTGTTTACGCCACTTATTGTAGCGATTCATCGCGGCCCTATGTTCACCTAGATTTCCATTTTCAGCCAATATGGGTTCCTCTTGAACCCCATCCAGAGTGTGCGAAATGTTATCCTCGTCCAGAAGGCTTCGCACTGTGCGGGACCAGTCTTCGTAGTTGTTGCCGTTGAAATGTTGTCCTTTGAGTTGATCGGCAATCAATGCTTTAGAGGCCATCTCTACATCGCATCATGTATCACTACTTATCTATGATCTAAATTATTGGCACTAATCACCAGAATTTCTACCGGTTATACAAACTTTCAAGTTTATAAAAGTATCCAATCCATCTTATAAGAGATCTGAAAGCCTACATACCTGTATGGGCGGTGCAGATCAATCAAGTTCTCTATATAAGATGAAATTGATGCTTTTACAATTATTTATTTGTTTAACCTAGAACCCACCATTATGGGTTTATGCATCATTTAGGGAAGTAATTAAACTCCCACTTAGGTTATGCACAACCTTGGGATATGAGATCTATATTCTAATGAAAGGACGGCTTAATTTTAATCATATGAAGATTAAATCCAAAATGAAATAAAACAATCATAACCATTGAACAAAGAAAAGAAGTTCTATAATTAAAGGAAAATACAATCACCACATCGATCGTGTCCATTCATGATGGATCTTATCATCACCATTAATGTTCACCATCGATGATGGATCCTCTCATCAATGTTGATCATCATGGTTGATGATGGTTCCGTTCACTTGTGGACCCGTGATCAATAGTGATCGTATGGATATAATGAAAAAAAAAACTTCATTCATATGCACACATACATGTATTAATGCACGCACATGTACATGAAATAATCATGAGATATGTGGAGACAGAATAATTATTCACTATTTATAAAATCCAAAATTTCTTATATATGCTTTCATTTTAATACATACATTGATCATCATGGTAATTTTAGATCTGGACCGTTAATCACAAAAAGGGACCACACCATTGGTTAGATCTTGCCGAAAAACCCTAAGTCACTTCCCATTACTTGGTCTAAATCAGTCCATAAAAGGCCGATTAAAGGCCCTTTTATAAGATACACTTAATCTTGGAAGGAAGTGAATTGGGCTTTTAATTTGGCTCATCTCTATTTTGGACATAATAGTGGGATCCATATGGGTTGTCCAATCACATGTGGATAGCTCATAATGGTCCCTTAATTTTGTCCCAAATTATGGATATTGATGGTATTATAAAAAAGTTATGATAATGTTTAATGGTTATCAACTCAAATTCGGGCACATTTGTGATTAGTGGCTTGAGTTAGCACTAATTAATAATCAAAACTAGATATATTATTTAATCAACTCTAAGCTATTATTTTTAAAAAAAAAAGGTTTAAAAAATGGGTAATACATAATGAGCCCAATTTGCCAATTTATAGGCCCATATCTTAGGCCCAATACCCTCAAGCCATGACCCAAAAGGAAAGGCTCATTTCCAATTTCCAAACCAGGCCCAAAAGGCCCAATTCCAAGTCAGGTACAAAAGGCCTTTCTTCTTCAATATTAGGGTTTCATGAAACCCTTTTGAAAAAAAAATTGGAACTGAAATGGACTGTCGCTAGCTGTCGTCAACGGGCATTGCTGTTGCTGCCGGCAACGGCGGTGGCGTGCACTGCCGCTACTTCTAGTCGCGACGATGGGCGATGACCGGCACTGCTACGGCAGCGGCGGGTGTGCGGCTGTTGCGGCTGTGGCCATGGGAAAACGGGAGAGAGAGAGAGAGAGAGAGAGAGAGAGAGATGTATGGGCGGCTGCTGCTGCTATCGGCGGCGGCGGTGGCCATGGCTGCCGTTGCTGCTGGTGGTGGTGGCAGCCTTGGTTGCCATTTCATTCAGCGGTGACTCTTTTCATGGCCGCTACTGGTGGTGTTGGCGTTTTCCTTTGACGACCTTTTTTATCCGGTTGGCAGTGATGGTGGTGGTTACCAATTGTTCATCCATGTTTCTGTTTGAAAGGTACATCTGGATCTGGTCCAGTGATTTGAAAGGTACATGGATCTGTTTGGATTTGGTCACCGTCCATCACCACTCAAAAAATCTCTGCTTAGTTATTAGTATAGAATACTAAATTAAAATGCTATTTCTGCCTTGCATACTTGTGGCGGCGGCCTGGCCCATATGAATCTGGCCTTCTCTTGCTCAATAGCTTTTTGGTCTTAATCACAAAACTCTAATTCTTTTATTTTAAATTAAACTAATTAATTTATTTAATAATCTCATTTTTATTAATCTCCATACCTCATAGATAAATAAAATGAGATTTGGACAAAAAAAGGAATAATAATGTGATGATTATATGATGATCGACATATTATTAGAATAAAATATATAATTTAAAATACTTAGATTAAGGCCACTTAAGTCTTACCTTGATTACGATTTATTCCTCTTTAAATCGGAGATTCGTCGTGCAACTCTCTGATACCACTGTTAGGTTTTTGCAGTAAGTGTGGGCCTCTAGGATCCGACGGTCTACACGATGAGAACCTTCGCAAAGCCAAGGATGTGCGGTGCGATCCAGCCGTCCACCTAGTTGCTAGAGGAACAAATGGGTCTGATCACCCCTTTGATCCTACGGTGAAGATGGTCCCCGGATCAGATCTATGGCTTAGACCCAAAGAATGGGCCAGATGATCTCTCGAACCCTTTTTCTCTATTTTCTCTCCGTATCTCACTTATTGCTTTTCTTGTGTGTTTGTATCGGAAGAGAGTTCTCCCTTTTATAACATACATACGAGGGATAAAAGGGATAAGATGGTGAGATAAGATAAGGTTTATCCTTATCTCATCTAACCACCTCCGGAATTTGAAAATCAAATTCCCGAAAGGAAAAGGATGATAGTGGATGCGGTAACTTCCTATGGGTCCCAATCCACAAGTGGTTGCTCACAAGTGAGCCCCCAAAGGTCCACAACCAACAGTAAGTGGGAGCTGGTGCACAAGTCCGAAGCGTGATTCGAAGCGGGAGCATGACCTAGTTAGAAGGATCATGCAACTAAGTGGAACACTCTAATATATCGAAATTCTATATATTGCTTGTCAAATTTTCATCAGGTGTTTGGCACTGAAATCTGGGAGTAGAATTGTTAACTGTGCTGGGGCTTGAAATATTTAATTGTGCAGTAAGTTACGAAAGATTGGAAAGTGGGGCTTTGGGATTGACTTGTTACTAAAATATGATTCCTCATCATCTTTGTTTGTGATCTTGGTTTTTTTAGACTGTCTTGTCTCTCTTTTAATAATATCTTAGTCATCTTTCAAAAGAAAGAAAAAAGAACAAGAACAAGAAGTGTGTTAAGAAAGCATGAAGCACATACCCAAAGATACCTCGACTTTGCAATCTTGATTCCATCTTTCATGCAAGTACTTACTTTCCACCAGTGTTTTAAATAGCGAATAGCATGTAGCATTACCTTCAACCCTCTGAAGCCTGAGACTTAAGCCATATGCTACTTAAAATTTTTAATTAGGGCCGTGCTTGGTTTCGCCAAATATCATGAAATTTTAAGATATTTAGTGCTAGATTAGTCTGATTAATAATGAAATTTAATGACATTTCCATATCCTAAAATAAACAGGCAAAGATTAGGTATGAAGCTAGAGAAAAAGTAACCTAATTGATTTAATACTATTACTTATATTATTTTACTAAAATCATTGAAAAAATTAACTAATTTTTATTAAAAAATGAAAAATGTAACAAACTATTGAAAACACTAAATGATTTAATGTTTTAGTGAAAAATAACATGTAGTGTAAGCTATGTAGCTTGTACAATATGCTATGTAGCATTTAGTGTATGCAAAATTAGCATGCAGCATAGACTGAAAGAATGTCGCAGTTGTAGACAATTTGGACCATTGATTAACGCTGTCAAGGAGGAGGGGAGTGTTATGGGACTAGTGATCGCTTAGAAGCTGCTCATCCAAACCATGTTCTCATAAATCTGTATTTTTCTTGTTATTTACATATGGGGTGGATACCCCTTTATATAGCCACCGATCCAACAATCCAAACAGCCGGATCTTCAATACCCCTAAGAGAAATGGCCCCTCATCCAGTGGTAATGTTAATCACCATTAATATTGAAATCCAAAGGTTAAAAATGGATAACAAAATAAATACTAATTATATCCTATAGTAAAATGCAATTAATGACTCGATTAACCAACCATTGTGGGGATTACCCGGTTCTCCACCACGAACAGTCAAGATCAAGAGGGCCACATGGCCATTGATCAAACATAGTCCCACTTGGCCATGAGGGTCGAATATGTCATAAGGTTTAACAACCACTTTTGGAATATTTACCCTTTATGTACATATTCCTGTCATGAGGTTTATTACACTCCAATGTATATGCTACTCATGACTTCTCTTTTCAAATGCTTTCATGTATTCACTGAGTTAGGCGTCAGTAAGTTCCATTAGGCCTACATGTTGTGCAAACAACTCCGCACTTACACCTTTAATTAATGGATCAGCAATCATATCACATGAAGGTAAGTAACTTACAGTTACCTCTCCCTCCTCAACAATATCCTGTCTATAATGATATTGTATCCACCAACTTTAGGATTTGTTTGAGAAAAACCCCCTCCTATGCCATCTTCATACAATTAAAGTTTTATCATGTGAACATCAAGGGAGATTATCAATCTATTTTAGCAAAGATAATGTTAGAAATGTACATTGTAAAAGACATGCGTCCTCTGCTTGTAACATGACATATCTCCTTGTATTGTGTATATATTAGGTTCTTTGACCAAAATATATACAAAGATGATGTACAAAATGTAAAATCTAAAGATGAGTTGAAAGTACAATTCCGTCTTGGAGAGTTTCTATAGCCTCAAGAAAAATATATGATTTATTGAAGGTGCTTAGCATTTTGAGAGACTGACTTAATAGCCCCGAATTAGAAAATGTTTGGTTGAGCTTTTGAATCCTGTTCAGGAATAAGGTGTTCAACAAAATCTGCCACGCCGCATATGTAATCAGGTTTGGTTTTAAGATATGCGGCGTGGCAGATTTTGGATTTCTACAAAATCTGCCACACTGCATATGTAATCCGAGTTTATTAGAGAAAGAACAAACAATCAGATCCAAAATAACAAGAAGAATAATTTAGTTATTGAACTTCAACCATGACCACTTTTTCTCAAGAATTATTCATATCTGCCAAATGATTAGAGTATGGGATATTTTTCAACACGTCAAAGAATTCCAAATGAAAACAATACTACCCACTCACCTCAAGTTCATTTTTCTCTTCAATAGCATGTTCCAGTTGTTTCCTAAGATTTCGGACCTCCTCTTTGTAGTACTCAGTTGGATCACCCTGCACTTTCTAAATGAGTATGAGAAAGTAATATAAAACATTCAAAACATTGTTAGCCACCTCAATTACTAAATTTGAAGTCATAGCCATAGTCATCCACCATACTTTACCAAGTTAAATACATGGAAAATTGTCCTAATTAACCAACAACAGAACCAACCACCACCACCATTGTCAGGTCCAACTAGTGGGACCTTCGGTGATCCAAACAGTTGACCAATGAGCCCTTCCATGATGGACTATACCACAAAATTTCCCAAAACCACTGATCCTAGTTCCTATTCAATTGGTTTAGCACTATATTCCTTTCTTAACTGACCACCAATCGAAGATTAGGACCATCCTATGGGGGATATTTTTTTAGGATGGTCCATCACTCATGGGTCCCATCAAGCCAACAATATAGAACACCAAACAGTGGGTCCTACTCTTTGAAAGGGAGTTGATTAGGAGTGGCCCTGACGTGGGGCCCACCTTGATGTATGTATTGCATATCCACGCCATCCATCTGTTTTTTCCAGATCATTTTAGAGTATGAGCCCAAAAATGAAGTAGATCCAAATCTCATGCGGACCACATCATAAGAAACAATGGTGATTGACCGTTAAAAACTTCTTATGGGCCACAAAAGTTTTGGATCAAGCTGATATTAGCTTTTTTCCCTTCATCCAGGTTTATGTGACCTTATGAACAAGTTGGATGGCAAATAAACATTAAGGAAACATTACGGTGGGCCCTAGGAAGTTTTTGATGGTGGGCGTTCAATCACCATTGTTTCTTATGGGATGGTCCACCAGAGATTTGGAGCTGCTTCGTTTTTGGGCTCCTACCCTAAAATGATCTGGAAAAATGGATGGATGGCATTGATATACAATATATATACATCAAAGCGGGCCCCACGGTTAGGGCCGCACTGTCTTGGGTGAGGCCGGTGCCACACCTAATCCACTCCCTCTTTGGAACTCGGGACCCAATGATAATCTATTTCTCAAGCCAAGGATCAAAAATTTTGTCATTCCTAATTCACCTGAAGAATTAGAAAAGGAATATAGGAGATTTGACACATAGCCCTTTTTTTGCTTAATTTCCCTTTCAAGTATTCATAAATAAACCCCCTGGATACATGAGGGAGGTAGAAAATTCATAAAAGAAATTGTGAGACATAATCTCATAGGTACAAAGAGTAAATAAAAGTATATGATGCTTGATCAAAAGAAATGTCCCAGCAACAACAAGATTGAGCCAACCTATCAGCAACATGATATTCAAAAAATGTTTAACATAATGGCATAGTGGCCATTCCGTAATGGTAACGGTGTAAACAATTATGCGTTATGCAGCCTTCACAGCCATTACAAAAAAAAAAAAAAAAAAAAAAGGCCATAATGGTTCGTTACAGGCAATATGTCAAATGGCATAAGCAATCCTGTGCGATCACTTATGCCTAATCGCTTATGCGATCGCACAACTTTTCTTTTTTTGAAAAAAATTTTAAAAAAATGAAAAAAATGAAAAGTATGCGATGGCATATGTAATTATGTGATCGCTTTATGCGATATGCGATGGTATGACATCCATTTTTCATATGTGATGGTCGCATATGCCATATGGATGGCATTATGCGATTATGCGATCGCTTTTGACAACATTGGTTACAGGGCCAATACAAGTTTTTCAAAAAACAAACCGTAATAGTAATGGTGGTGGACTTTACGACCACCGTTACCATTATTGAATACCTTGAATAACAACCTCAGCAGTTGAGTTGGTGTGCTCCATCATGAGAAAAACCATGCCATCTCCCATTGAACAACCCTACCCATCCCATGAACATAAGGAATTAAGATTTGTTGTCCACATCCAACTAGGGACTGACTTGATACCGACTTGATTGGATCAAATCAGCAACATGCATAGTGGAGACCGACAGCACGCAAAGGACACCAAGCAGAGACACACGAGGGGCTTGGAGATGGTCCAAACAAAGGGACCCACAAGAATATCAAGGTTGAAACCTCTCTCACGCTTACACAAGAGCTAAGAGAGAAAAATTCAGATTTTTTTTTTTCCAAAAACCAATGCTTATGGCTCTCTGTGGGAACCCTATTTATTAGTAAATCATAAGACTTTCTTCCTACATAACCTACTCTGAGATAAGGAGAAGACCCTCTCTCTCCACCAATCAAAACACTTGTAACCGATTGACCAATAAGAAAAGAGGTAAAAACAACTTTTGGGCCTATTTGGAACGTGGAATTAAATGGTATTGAATTGCATAAGGTGGAATTAACACCATTATTACATAATAATTATGTGTCTAGAAATACCATGGTATTTTGACCTGTCTAGTCCCACATTTGGGATCAAATTCTTCCTTTAGGGAAAACATTTTATTAAGTGAAAAATGCATTTGGTGGACCATGGAAGTGTTATCAATGAACTAAATTTCACAACTGATGCTAGTCACCTGTATACATATGCAACTCGATTGTCATGTGAAAAGTGTGCAACTGGATGTACGACATGGATAAAACATATGCATCAACATGAGGCCCACAGCTGTAGTGGATTTCGAAATCCACCAAAAATCCTATCGTATCTCCTGCTTAGACTGGATGATATGATACGTGGATTAATCCAATCCTTCCCATCATTTCCAAACACTTGATGGAATTTACATTGGACCAAATGCAATTCCATACCACCTAATCCCTCGTTCTAAGCAGGCCCTTAAAAAACTAAAGCATAAGCCATAGGGGAAGGAAAATTGCTTTAGGAGTTGTCCGTTGGTCAATGCTCGATTGGAGAGAAACTTCAAGCAGCAAGTGGTGTGGATAAGTGGAACCACCTTTTGATGTGCGGACATGCCAATCTCCAACTTTATGACCACTAAGCATGGAAAACGTATTTCCAAGGGCGCGGAAAAAAAAGTATTTCTGTATTCCAACAAGGTATTCATCCTATGAGGAGGGCCTTCTTTTGGGCTTGTGCGATCTTTGCCTATCTTAGGCTCAGGTCCGTTAGTTGGCTTATACTCCTCCACCGGGTTTTCCAGTTGTCCCATCCTGATGATCTAATAGAGAAATGTGGGCCATAGGTTGACCTTGTCTATTGCTGACTCTTGGCCATAGATTAGTTATGCCAACTAGACGCTCCCTAATCAAAATGGCCTAGCTTGTCTTAGATGGCTAGGATGCAAGGTGTTCTGTATCCATTACGATATGGTCGTAAAAGCCGATACATATAGGTAACGACCACGACCGTTACGCGATACGGGGGTGAAACGGGGCAATTGGTTTTTTTGGACCATATCGGCCATTACGGGGCATAACAACCGTTACCCCTGTAACGGTTGAAAAACGACCACGTTTTTCTATTTAAATCCATTTTTCTCCTCTCTTTTTTTTTTTTTTTTTTACTTTTCTCATTCTAATAACTTTCCTAAATTATCCTACAAAAAATTTCGACCACTATTGCGATAGTTTTAAGGATTAAAACCATGGATTGAAGCGATTTAAGCGAATAGAAGCTTGAGGGTCACTTTTTCAAACAATCGAAAAAGTGGTATTTATGCCTTTTTTTCTCAATTTCTAGTTCTAATGCTTGATTGTGATGTGTAAATATTAGAGACACATAACCACGTTCATAAATTCACCAGACAACCAGATACAACACTCTCACCAAAGAGTGGACCATTACGCTACCATAAACATGTTCAAAACAAAAAAATGAATGTGTTTGGAATATTTACATTATTTTGGATTTTCTAAATATTTCTCCAGAATTTTTTGGGCAAAACAAAATTTTTAACTGTTACGCCCTCATATAGGCCGATACCAGTATCAGTAACGATGGTGACCGTTACGGCCACCATTACCGATACAGAATACCTTGCTAGGATGACCCCACCATGATTAGAGTCATTAGACAATAACCCAAACTTTGAGATTTTTTTCCCATTTAAATGACTACATGAAATAGTGGATTAGTTCAAATACTAAAATAAAATGTAGAAAGTCTCATTCCCCACCAAAGGCTCTTATTTTCCCCAGTCTCATAAACAAGCGGGGGGGGGCATAACTAATCTCACTTTTGCCTAGCAAGAAGGGCTTCAGTAGCAATTACTAGCTTTATGCCATTGAAATGAGAAACAACTCCTTATTAATAGAAATATTTGCATTTGATAACAATTGATTAAATTCAACAAATTAGAAGGTGGACCCCTTTTTTGTCTAATAGTGTTTGTTGAAAGAAATGCAAATAATGGCATTTGATATTGATTCAACCAAGTGAGAACTACAGCAACAATTGGCTATTATCAATTCATAACAAGGGTATCTCACAAGCATCGATTCATGATTATCAAGAAACTAAAGAAAAGTCCCTTGAGAAGAATAAAGTGAATTTTGTTGGAGATATTATCATTGTTAATAATATAGGCTAAGTGACCAATAGTAAGGTAATTTAGGCAACAATTGGCTGTAATCAATCCACAACAATAAAATCTCGCAAGCAATGATCCATGATTATTTTTTGAAGATGATTGCACCAACTCCTCGAACCTTTGACTTAGAGGTTAAGTAACCATTACATGGACCAGCCTTGCAAAGAAGAGCAATGATCCACAATTATTAAGAAACTAACAGAAAAATCCCTTTAAAAAGAATAAAGTGAATTTTGTTGGAGATGTTATCATTGATAATACAGGCTAAGTAATCAATAGTAAGGCAATTTAGACATCGTTTTGTTATTTTGCCTGCCCTCAAGAAGCATAATGCTTGATACACTGGCACAAAAAAATTGTTCATCTAGCATATTAACTCAAATTAAATAGACCATATTGTGGAATCCACTATTGCTTAGTCCCAAAATTGGATTGGTTGAACTCTAACCACTTATTTGTGGACAATTGTTTGCTGAAATAAGACCATCAGTTATTTTTTATTTTTAATCATGCAATAAATGTCCAGCAATCCAATAGTCAGAAAATCAAATAAGTGTAACTTTTGGTTCATAATAAATCTAAACTAGGACTCATAATTTGGATAGTCTACTTTGAATTACTTGTGTGCCCCACATTCAGTTTCCAAGTAATTTCCAAGTGCCTGCATATCACCCATCCATCACACTCCACCGGAGAGTATCAAAGTTTCTCCTCGCAAATATACACGTCAGTGATTGAAGAAAAGAACTTTCTCCCTCCAAATATCATCCCTTCCTTTCCTTGTGGCATTAGAGTCTATATATGTAGCCTTGTGATCAAGGTGGTATTCAATAATGGTAATGATGGCTGTAACGGCCAATCTTACGGCCGTTACGATATAGGTCGTCACGGCTGCTGCAGGCTGCAGCTGTGTAATGTTTAAAAAACAAAATTTAAGGAAAAAATGTATCAGCTCATTACTGACCATATTTTTCAAATAGGGTATTACGGCCCCATATCAAGTAATGGGCACCATGATTACTGTTACATAACAGCCGTTATGGCCCTAACGTAACCATTTTTTTTATACAAGCTTGTTATTGATGGTTTCATCATAGTAAAAGCACTCTTTGTAAGTAGTAATTAACTTTCCCCTCCAAATATTCTTCCTTTTTCTCTTATGGAAGTAGCTTAACACATATCCATTCCCATACCACATAGCAAAGCGATCCTTGATCCACGTAACCTTGGTTCGTTCAAACTTCATAGTTTATTGAATTTGCAGTTGTCGCTTCACAAATGGTTAGTTTAGTTCCAAGTGATATGGATAAAGTTTTACATAATTTACATTGTCACCGATTCGTAGTGTGTAGTTTTATTATTTTACAATGACTTTATAAGGTAGAAATCACATAAAAGCTATAAGTTTGGATATTCCAAATTTCCCAACTAAGTATCACTATGGCCAAAATAGTTCCAAGAAAAAATGCCCCTAAAAGTTCCTAAGCATGCACCTGCAGACTTGGGCAACCAGAAGGTATTTCACCTTACGATTACCTAGTGATGCAATCCCCAATTACCAAATTAGTGAGATTTTGATACCCATTTCGCTAGAATGGACTAAGAACACACACCAGACAAGATCAATTAATAAAGGGATTAGAAATTATTGAAACTAAAACTTCTTCACTAGTTACAAGTAAACTACACAAAATTAAGAAAATATGAAGTGCCTTCAACGTTCTTGTGAATCTTCAATTAGGATTTTTTCAACTCTTAGATTTATTATAAATCAATATAATAAGATGCTAAATAGCAACAATAATGACATAAAAATAGCAACTCCAGCATATCATCCCCAAAATCTTCAGAGGATCTTAAAAAATCAGCAACCACAATCATCAAAGTCAACTACTATAATCATCCAAAGATAGTAAAGGTAGTCTCTGAAATTTAGCCTCCAAAACTAGCAGCAAACAACCCAAAATTCATTATATGTTGGGCCTTGGACCTGCATTATCCCAACAGGTCGGCAAATATTTCACCAAAAGAGCACCTAGCACGTGTCAGCACTAGTTTTAAATTTTTACCCAGTTTTTCATATTTTGAAGCAGGTGAAATATCCATCTTCTCTCATAACTCTATAAAATTTTACCTGATTAAAATCTTATTCATATTATTTGCTTTCTTTTGCTTTCTTATTCATATTATTCATTCACCAGCAAGCTTTCTTTTGCTTCAATTATTTGACCTGATTAAAATCTTATTCATATTTTAACCCATATCCTTGACGTGAGGTTTCAAAAGAATTTGGATGGGCTATGCAATGATCCAAAAATAAATATATGAATAAAGCAATCCATTGCATCCATATGAATTGGCAGCATATGACCCCTCGCTCTGAGTTAAAATGGGAATGATCCAAATAAACAACCAATGAGGCAATGCAGTTCAGAAGGAATTCAGAAAGATGTTTTCATAATTTCTTGAAAATAAGAACCACCACCGGTGTACTCATTTGCAAGGAATTCACAAGGATATGGTCATAACTAAAAAATATAAGATATCTAGTATATTCTATGACATCAAGAACAAAATGTATGAAAGGCACTATAAATTATGCATGCATGCACGCCCACATGAATATGCTAAGTCATGTAACACGCATACACATGAATATGCTAAAGCCATGCTAAACAATTGCAAGGAAAAAACTCACAGGAGTACTATCAACATATGGCAAGGATTCGTATTTTCCTTCAGGAGTCATATGAAGTGTATCAAGGTCAGTAGTCTGCCCTTTGTTCATTCTCAACCACATATCTTCATCAGCTACATTGGCAAAATTATCTGGAAGTGGACTAGAATCAGGGAGTCTTGAATAATTTGAACGCTTCATAACAAAAGAGTTTGATATTGCTTTAAAACATGGAGTTCCAAAAGAATCTTCTTGTAACATGTCATGGTTATCATTGCATTCTTCGATATTGTTTTGTCGTCTAGAAACCTGCCCCTGCATACACATAGCTAGTTCAATCATAATGAACAACCACCAAGTCGTCATCATTATCAACATCATCAGCCTTGACCCAACTATTGAGGGTAGGATTTATGCATTCAGCAAGTTAATTGTTGAGAGAGAGAGAGAGAGAGAGAGAGAGAGAGAGAGTCTGAAACAAGTAAACAATAAATGGGTATATTGAAAAGATTTATTTTTTACATATGCAAAGGATGAGAACATATCAGTTTTAAATAGGTTCACAAAAACATTTTAAGTCCTCCTAAGATGACATAAAGCAAGGAGAGCTTTGTTGTCTTATCAAAGAAGGAAATGATAACAGATATCCTCAAAAGAGGCTGGAGAATATATGTTTAAGCACGAATAATATGAGACTCTAATGTTTGGAAATTTTGGGGTTTGATCCAGCTGGGAAGTGTAGGAACTTGTGGCCTGCAAAAGCAATATGTTGCCTGCTATGTGCTTAGATGGCCATGTGGGCTTTGTATTGTTGATATCCATATTCTGATGGAGACAATTATAATTCCCTAAACAGTAGGAGATTTCATTCACATGCAAATACAGCTACGTATAGTTCCTGATTAGCTATCCATTACATTCACGTTAAGATGTTACGATATTGATCTTTGAAGAAAATAATGGTTTAACCATAAAATTTCAGAATTTCAAGACACGCACATGCACATATGCATACACGTGACACACACGCGCGCGCGTGCGCGCGCACGCACTCACACACACACACACACACACACACACACACACACACACACACACACATATAGAGGCCTCGCTTCTATTGGAGCATAGATGAAAGAATGAACTGCTAAGGAGCTTGTAATAATATATTCTGATACAAGAATTGCTTGATATTGTCAAGATTCATGATGAAAGTTATGGCAGAAGTTTTAAGCCAGCTGCCAACATGACACAACCCTGCTCCTTTATGGCCCTTGATAGAGTGGAATGGCAGAACACAATTCATGTAGCTGAGCCCAATTAGTTGGGATAAGGCTTGGATGATGATGATGATGATGATGATATACAGAATTATGTAAATGGATGCATCCATGTCAATGAATTGATTATAAAGTTTCAATTAAGATTTACCAAACACATGTAATCTGGTTTGCAACTGATTGTACTAAGGATCATAGACAAATAGATCAACAAAACGATAACAAAAGAGATAAATAAGTTATTTACCTTATCAAAGGAGTCCAAGCTATTTGGGGGAAATGAGCATTCACCGCTGCACAACTAAGCAAAAAATAAAAATAAATAAATAAAATAGTGACCAATAAGAGAACGATGAAGTATTTGGAAAGTGCTCTAACAATTATAATGTTAAGAACAATCATAATAAAAGACTTCAAGATTCTATTCGCATCCTTTGCAGATATCAAACCTGGGAAGAGTTCCTATCATGGTCTGAATAAGTAACAAGACTACTAAGATTGTCTATTTTCATTTGTTGCTCCTTAATACGCAGATCCCGTTCCATATGTGATTTTCTCTCTTCCTCAAGCTCCATGGCAAGCTTTTCGCGTTCTAGTTCATACTAATAATCAAAATAAGGGAAAGTAAACACATGGAAACCATAAAATACATATAAATAAATAAATAAACAATTCAAAGTGTACATGGTAACCAGTTTCAGACAAGAACTGATATTACTTTTAGCATGTCCTTCCGCAGTTTCAAGATCTCCTGCTCCAGAACCTCTGAATGAGAGCCCTGCACCCAAAAATTCTCACGTACATTAAGGGTGGAGCTACTAGCAGGTTACATAAAAAGTAGATGCAGAATCACCTGAAGTTTTCCACGCAGTTCTTCTATCTCTAACTTTTGCCGCTTCAGTAGCGCTGCATCCGACAAAATCTATGGAATAAAAATATCCAGAGTTAGAAGAACATGAAAAAAAAGATATAATTAAAAAGTAAAGATACAAGGAACTAAATTCAACTGATCAATTCAGAGAAAACTACAAAGGGTTTGTTTAACCATAAGAAGACAATAGTAAGTTGTTAATGCAATGAGAAATCAAAACAGGTTCTTTTTAAATAAGGTATAAGGTCAGTAATGAAGGGCTTTTCAGATATATCTCAAAATGCAGACATCATTTCTGCTTCCATAAATGCATTTTTGGGGAAGTGGGGGCCACATCCATAAAAATGTGGATGGAGTGATGCACACCCATCAGCAAAAAAAGCATCTCATAATGAGGACTAAATGGAAACGGCTCAAACCCGTTATCATCTCATTGTCATTTGGGGGTGGACAGGCCTGAGCGAAAGTTTCATTCGACTCATTTAAAATATACTATCATCCAACCATTGTCGAATATATCCAATGATTTACCTATTTAATTTCTACCGCTCCTCATCCAACATTTCATTTGGTTTGGTTTCATCACCTTCAACTAATGCATACAAATCTTTGCAATATAAAATATCCTCCATTTTGGCCTTCCAAATTATCCAATTATAGCCATAAAGGCTAACCATTCTGTTTGAGGTGCTTGCCTCCATCAATCCACACACGACAAACAACGAGCCCCACAAACAACCACACTTCCAACCAAAGCTCTGATACCACTATTGGGAACCGACTCACTCCCCATCTATGTATGAAAAAAATGAAAATATGAAATCCACACATGGCTATCACAAATCCAAAACAAAGCCACAAAATAGGAAAGAACCAAACCACAAAATCAAAACCACAAAGCAAGATTTACGTAAAAAACCTTCTAGGTGAAGAAAAAACCACTGGGCAAATCCAAGAGAAATCCACTATGAAATAGGAAAGTACAATGTTCTTCTCAAGTCTTTTGTCCAAAACTTGAGAAAATCAAGAGAAAACCCAATACAAATTACCTCTTTGATGCTTCAAACAACCCAACGTTCTCACCACAAGAAACTCTTTTCAATGGAAGAAAACCAACCTCAAACAGACACCAGCCTGCTGTGAGGATAAAAACGTGGAGAGAACAAAAAAAACCTTCAGAATCAGCTCATGAACTCTAGCCTTGGCCACCAAGAAACCTACCTTTCTCTCCTCTTTTCCCCTTTTTTCTCTCTTCAAATGTGTTCTACAAGCCCCGTTTTCGTTTTCTTCCTCTTTTTCTTATTTTCATCCCACCAATAAATGGGGCCCACCACTCATGGGGCTGGACCACCCATGGCACACATGCCACAATAAAATGCCCTTAACAAGAAGATTAACCTCAACTCAACACAATACAATTTCCTAATGAAAAAAATTCAACCAAATGTTGGAGAGAAAATTGCAAAATAGGAGAAAAGAATAGGATTATGAAGACAACAAAATCTACGATTATCTAGCATCATTAGTGTCTTGAAGCAACTACACGATATATATATATATATATATATATATATATATATATATATATATATATATATATATATATATATATATATATATATATATATATATATATATATCAAGAAACACATATTGTTTTAGTTTTTCCTTTTAAACTTCCTATGTGTCCAATGTTGCTTTCTGCTTTCATATATTAAACCTTCAATGTTTTGTGTTTACCTTTTATTCTTCTTATTTCATATTCCAGAGGGTCCCTTTCTTTCCCTTCTCACAGAATAAACTTGTATACATTCCGAACATTAGAAAAATGGACTTCTAAAAAACCACAATTTTTTCAATTATAGAGGTACTACCATCCATTATTAAGATCTCTACCATTTACCAATCTGAAAATACAATATCTTGAAAAACGAAAGCAGTCGATATTGGATGGCATACCTAAAATAAAATAATGAAGCAACAGCATTGTCTAAAATGATGTTTTGGACATGTCAAGATTCAAATTCTTACTCAGAAAAGAGAGACTAAAATGAAATCAAGAGAGTAAAAGAAATAACCTCATTCACTTGAACACAGTTGGTAATACGCTTAGCTCTGCTCGCAAACTGGAGGGTACCCCGTGTTTCCTCTATGTGAACCTAAACACAATTAACAGCATAACATAACCAGACCTCTTGCCTGGTTTGCTCCGTATAAAGTGTCAAAAAGATACATGAAATGAATAGAAGGATACCTCTTCGGGTGCGACTGTACAAATAATAGATGTTTTGGCATTACCGCCAAGAGCAGGTTGGAGTATGCGAGTGAGCTTGCTATCACGATATGGAATATGTCCCCTGCATCAGCATTCCACTCTTTTCAATATACCAGTTTCCCAGAAAAATGAACCAACTGATTCACATATGTATAACAAACCTTTGTTTCCCGCCATCACTAAGTTTATTAATTACATTGCCGAGAATCATCAAGCTCTTGTTGATGTGTTTCCCTTCCTTCAAACGTACTCCTCCAGCTCCAGTCTTAGCAATTCGCTCTGACCCAGCTAAATCTACCAGATTCTGATGGCATGCCAAAGGGTTATAGAATAAATAGGCATGTAATAAAATAAGATGTGGGACTAAAGAAATATTGAATAAATCTGACACTGACGAAGGCTATGTTTGAATATTCATGGTCCAAGGCCAAAGTGATAGGCTAGCACCAAATGAAGTGAGATGTGTTTGGAACCTTCCCCTACATCTCTCTCTTGGAAGTTGGAGTGGAAAGGCAGGAAAATGAAAGCCTGCAGCAGGCCTAGTATGGCTTTCCCTAGCAATTTGGAATTCCAAGGAATCGTGACTTGGAAGCACACCTAAACACATGTTATAACTGGAGACTGATCCAGAATAAAATGGAAACAGTTTTAGACAACTAACTTACAGAGGATATTGCAAAGAAAAAGAATACAAACCAAGACAGACACACGAATGGCATCGGTAATAGAAATATCACCAGAACATGAATCCTTGCCCCTGCTTTCAATAACCTAATTAAGATATCACAAGGCCTAGTATCAATAACAAGTATCAAGGATAAGAGCCGAAGAGAAGACCCAGTGAAGCTCCAATTTTCTGACAGAACATACCATCCTAAATATGGTGTGGGATCTGCTACTTCTAATGTTCATGTTTGTCTGCCCAAAATGCCGATTAACTACAAGAAAAAATATTATCAATAAAGAAAATAGATGCACATTCACTTCAAAGAAAAGTAAAAGCAACAAATCAAAGATAGAAGCCCAATGAATAATACAATTATGCTGATGGATATGATCTGTTCAAACCTTCCCCTAGTTCAATGAGCCTGAGCACTTGCTCAGCATTATTCACAATTTCCTCTCGAAGGCCTGCAACAAAGATGCCACGCTAGAAAAATAATAAAAATAAGCAATACAATCCAGTGCTCTAAACTTCAAAATGAGCATGAAAACCTTCTTATGTCTTACCTCTAAACTTTCATGGATTTGAAGTTTATGATTCTCTGGAGCAAAAAGATCATTGATCTCTTCATTGTAGATTTCCATGTAGGAAACACGAATCAAAAATTCACGATCGGCCGTCTGAGAATGTTAAGATGTTAAAATAGTTTAGTGCTCCCAAAATTCAACTAATGTGTGAGGCAACTTAAAGAAATGTCTAACAAACTAATGTTGATACCATCTGTATATTTTGGAAAATATCTCTGATTGCTAGGAGAATAATTCCAGGATCACTTTCAGAACCATTCATGGTGAAAGTTTTGCCACTGCTGGTTTGTCCATATGCAAATGCAGTTCCTGTAAATATCACCAGAGGCAGCAAGTGGATGTAAGTTGCAAATCAAACATATGCTTCTGGAAAATCCAAGTATGCAAAATAGGAAGAATGGCCTGTTATTTAAGCAGCAGCATTAACATCCATTATTGCCAGCATAAGCTCAAAATATCGATTTCCATCATGGCTCTTTGAACATGAAAACATAGGTGGAAACATTAGAAACATGGAGATCCTTGAATAATATAAGAATGCATATGAAATTTAACAGACAAAGGTTGTCAAACTTAGAACTTAGGCTTGACTTGGTCCACCTATAAAATTTGACTCGAGCAGGCCAACACGGAGACTTACAAAATTTGTGATTCTTGTTTAGAATTTACATGCGACTTTTTAAATTTTTTATTGATAAGCTGGGCTTGAACCTGTTGGAGGCATTAGCAAACCCCCTGATATACATTGTTCTGTCGTTCCCTAACAGCTCAAGCTTTTAGCGCAATTGGTCAGTAACATGGTATCAAAGCAGGACGTCCGGTGTTCAAGTCCTGGGGAATGCAAAATTCGGTATTATAGGGCATCCGGTATTGTATCAGCCCAGAGTATCACGTGCGGGGCCAGTATACTGCCCACACGTGAGGGGAGGTGTTGGAGGCGTCAGCAAACCTCCTGATATATATTGTTCTGTCATTCCCTAACAACTCGAGCTTTTAGCGCAACCGGTCAGTAACAGAACCCAAGACCTCGATGTGGAAACACCCTCTAGAATTTACATGTGATTTAAGCCTTACAAGAATAAACACGATGACTTCTATAAGAATGGATCATAAATAGTAGAGCGCCCCATGCATGCCTATGTACACCATATCTATGACATTTATCAAACGGGTCCCTTGTGAACATCCTAAAAACTAATTGAGTCTACAATCACTCATAATTCAACGAGTCTATGTTCACTCACTTTTCCTCATTCAATCGCCAGAGAGAGAGAGAGAGAGAGCGCTAAAAGAAGCTGTTATCTCATGTTACAATAATATATTATGATACCTTATCTAAATAGTGATAGCATAATACTCATACATGTTATGGAACTTTCAACATGCAATTGGGGGTTTCTTCTTCTTCTTCTTTTCCGGCTGAGACATCGAAACTTTGGGGAAAATCCCTGGCGAAACTCACCAAGTCATGTTGCTTTTGTGCCCTCAGAAAATTCATACCTTTTTTTTTATACTTGGTGTGGCATAGTATTAGGGTACACAGGCAAGTCCCTGATTAACTCAGCCAAGTTGAGAGAGAGAGACTTTGATACTCAAGCAGAGTGTGATGGATGATACGCAGGCTCATGAAAATTATTTGGAAATTGCATACACAGCGTACAATCAAATTCAAATTGGATCCCAAGTTACATGTATAATGAGCTAAAAATTGCATTTATTTGATTTATTTGATTACCTAACTGGCGGATTGGTGGAAATATATTGGACGGTAAAAAAATCCGTTGCTTCTATTTCAGCAAACAAGTGTCGATGAATCAGAGTTTAGCATTGCTCAACCAATTTACTCAGATTTCCTTGAGTACTAGAGTTAGTGTAATGTGTATGACATATGTACAATTCTCAGTGCCTGCATATCAAGCTTTATACTCTGTCAGAGTATCAATTACAACCCCCCTAAAACCCTCTTTTTTAAATAAATACACATCCATTTATTCTACATTTCAGCACACAATCTACAGAATTGTACCATTCTATTTCCCAAAGTATCAAAAAAAAAAAAAAAAAAAAGAACATATTTGTCTAAAAATGGTGGGCATAAAAATCAAATTCCGACTCTGAAGATCGGAACGAAAGAAATTAAGGTACTTGGAAGGAGTTACCGTTGAATCCGTCGATGGCAGCACGAATGATGTCTTTGGCGAGAAGGTCATAAACCTTCGCATTCGTGCAGTTTTGGTCGAAAACATGATCTGAGAAAAAGAAGCAGACATTGGTAAGGTTACAATCTGATAATAAAAAAGAAAGGGAAAAGATGGAGAGTGAGAGAGAGAACCGAAAGCAAAGGAGAGGCCGGAGATTGGGGTTCCAAGAGCCCTGTGCAGGGAAATGCGGTTGTCTTCGACCTTCCAGTGCGTCGCGTTGGGCGGTTCTTGGCTGACCGGAGGGCGGACGCGGACTGCGACGCAGATCTTCTCCATTAGAGAGAGGGCGAGCGAGCGAGCGAGAGAGAGAGAGAGAGAGAGAGAGAGAGAGAGAGAGAGTTTGAACTGAGAAAGGTAGGGAGCGAGCGGGCTTTTGAAGCTTGAAAACTCAAAAAATTTGGACGCGAATTGGCTACAACCCTTGTTGCAGAGGATTCTTGTAACCCCAAGAATTGTAGAGACCACCGATATGTTTGTGTTATATCCACTCCGTTCATCAATTTCGCCAGATCATTTTAGGTCATCAACCCAAAAACGAACGAGATTCAAAAATCAAGTGGGCCACAATATTGGAAGCATCCAGGACCGTTGAAACCTTGCTGGGCCCAGACGTTATGCTTCTATGCCATCCAACGTGTTCGTGACGTGATTACCAGCTAGATGAATAGAAAAAACACAAATATCAGCGTGGGATGCAGATTGTGCACTGAGATACTCACTCTGTGGGCCCACACGTGATGTGTCTCATCCACGTTGTACATCCGTCTTTCCAAATCATGTTAGGGCATGAGCCCAAATTTGAAACATATCCAAAGCTCAAGTGGACCACACCACAGGAAAGTGGGGATAGTGGCATCCACCATTGAAACCTTCACAGGGCCCACGGTGATGTTTATTTCTCATACAACCTCCATTCGAAAAAAAAAAGGTGGGTGCTTTAGAAACCTTCCAACAAGTTTTCCAGATCCGTACTTTACTTTGAAAACTGGGGCCCACCTGATGAGTGGATCAAGCTGACTTTTGGATTAACGCATCAATGTAGGGGGTTACCCCTGCCGTGTTGCCCACATAGGGGATATTTTGTATATCCACGCCGTCCATCCGTTTCTCCAGCCCATTTTAATACGGGTTCCAAAATATTTATGCAGATCCAAATCTCAGGTAGACCATACCACTGGAAACAGTGGTAATTGAGTGCCCTACCCTTAAAAATTCTAAAAAGCCCATTGTAAGGTTTTAGTAATGTTTATTTGCAATCCAACGTGTTGATAATGTCAAGAAGATCTAGATGAAGGGAAAACATAAAGATCAGATTGATCCAAAAATTTTGTGACCCACAAAAAGTTTTAATGATAGTTCATCATTGTTTTTAGTAGTATGGTTCACTTGAGATTTGGATCTTCTTAGGATTTGGTATAATGTCCTATAATGAGATGGAAAAACAGGTGGACGGTGTAGATATATACAAAATATATCAAGATGGCCCCCACAAGGTTGGGGTAACACCCACTAAGCTGTTTACTCTCGACCTCGTCAAGATGGTTCGGAGGAAGCGGATTGGATTGCGTGGAGTGTTGACATCACTAAATTCCAAATGTTCCCTACATTTTTTGTAGATTATTTTGAGGCACGGGCTAAAAAATGAGGAGATATAAATCTCAAGTGAACCACACTACTAAAATGAGTGCGACAATGACACCTACTATAGAAATCTTCCTTAACCCACATGATGTTTGTGTGCCATCTAACCTGTTCATAAGGTCACATGGACCTGGATGAAGGGAAAATATAAATATCAGCTTGATCCAAAACTTCCGTCCTACCCACTAAGCTTTTAGTGGTAGGCGTTCAATCCTCACTAGATTGTGGTGTGGTCCACATGAGCTTTCCCATCTGCCTTGGTTTTTTCCCATGCTCTAAAATGATCTCTCAAGATGGATGGACGGTGTGGATATAATACATACATCATTGTGGAACCCACAGAACTTGCGGACGTAAGAGGTCGGTGGTGTGTGGCACACCACGCAATCCGTAGTAACTCCCCACGCTAAGCGTGCGGAGTAAACTCTGTGGGGTCCACCGTGATTTAAGTATTTTATCCACTCCGTCCATCCATCTTAACGGAAAATTTTAAATATGGTGCCAAAAAATGAAGCATATCAAAATCTAAAGTGGACCACACCACAGGAAAAGTGTGAACTGAATCTCTACCATTGAAAAATTCTCGGAGGAGACAGAAGTTTTGGATCAAGCTGATATTTGTGTTTTCTCTTCATCCATATTCATGTGATCTTATGAACAAGTTGGATGACAAATAAACATCACTGCAGGGCCTGGGAAGGTTTCAACGGTGGAAATCATTATTCCCACTGTTTCCCGTGGCATGGTCCACTTGAGATTTGGATATGCTTAAATTTTGGGCTCAACCCCTAAAATGAGGTGGAAAAACATATGGACGGAATAGATAAAGCACATACATTCTAGGTGGGCCCAAAAGAGTTTACTCCGCACGATAAGAGCGTGCGGAGCTTCGGGAGTTATTTGATACTCTGGCATCTTAGGACGCTTGATGCGCCGGCACAGAGAAACTGAACAGCTGTCAATCTGCATAAACAGCGGAAACGACTTTAACGAAGTCCCAAACACAAAATCAGATTCGTTAAAAAAAATCCTCACTTCGAGCAATTGTCTTTGATACACTGGCAGAGTATGATGAATGATACACCGGAGCTTAAAAATTGCACACGTGGCATAAAAGTAATTGAAACTAAGCCGTTCGAATTATAGGTTCCAGTTTAGATGCATCGTTGACGAAAAATTAACCTCATTTGGTTATCTGACCATCAGATTAGTGGACATTTATTGGACGGTTATAAATGAAAAAGAAAAGAAAAAAAGATCTAATGGTCAGTTTTTTATGACAAGGGTCCATGAACTAGAAGTTAGGCATGTTGGTCAATTTGGTTTTCAGATGCTGACCTGGCAACAGTGGGCTTAACAATTTGGTTGGTTTAATGGTAGTTTACTATGCATGTGTACAGCTCCTGAATGCATGCGTATAGAGCAACATACTCTGCCGAGTATCAACCATCACACCCTGCAAGAGTATCGAAGTTTTCCTCAAGCACTGACGTCAGTAGCCAAATCGCCACTGGAGTGACGTCACCAAGTTCTGTGGCCCCTCCATGATGAATGTGTTGTATCCACTGTCCATCCATTTGGAGAAATCATTTTAAGACATGAGCCAAAAAAAACCTTGGCAGATCCAAAGCTCAAGAGAACCCACCACAAAAAAGTGGAGATTAAATGCCTGCCATTAAAAAATTCTTTGGGCCACATAAGTTTTCGATCAAGCTGATATTTGTGTTTTCTTTCGTCCGTGTCTGTGTTAACTTATGAATAGGTTGGATTTCAAAATAAACATCATGATGGGCCAGGAAGGTTTCAACGGTGGGTGTCTGTCCCCACTGTTTCTTTGGTGGGGTCCACTTGAGCTTTGGATCATGCTTTAAAATGATCTCTCCAAATGGATGGATGGTGTGGATACAACACATACATTACGGTGGGGCCGACAGAACTTGGTGATGTCACTTCAGCGGCGAATTTGGTCAGTAGCTAATCGGAGTCCCTGCAACGTTTATAGGAAGCAGATTGCGTACTGAGTAACACTGTGGGGCCCATCATGATTTATTCCATTTCACTAGCTAATTTTAGGGCTTGAGCCCAAAAATAAAGCGTATACAAAGCTCAAGTAGACCACACCACAGGAAACAACGGTATGAATTCTAATAATTGATGAGATACCAATTACAAGGATTAGCCAGATTTCTAATAATACAAATTCAAATTTTGAATTGATTAAGAGATCTAGTCAATTATAAAAAAAATCCAAAATGCCCCTAAAGTTGGAGCATAGATTTTAAGCATACTCAACTTCTCAATTAGAAATGGAAATGATTCCTTTCCAATGCTTCAGTACAAGGTCTGCAAGGTAGGAAGTGCAAAGGTAAGCAATTTTGATCAGTCTGGATTGTATCTTTTCACAAACTAGATAACAATCTAATTCGATATGCTTTGTGCGTTAGTTAGTAGACTATAGGATTAACAACAATATGTAATGCTGCTTGGTTGTCATAGAAAAAAGTGATTGACTGGGTATGTGCAACACCACGATCTGAGAGAAGATACTTTATCCAAGTGAGTTCACAACTTAGTTGTGACATGGCACAATATTCAACTTTGACAGATAAATGAGATATTGTGGTGTGGTTTCTTAGTTTTCCAAGAGATGGGGCTCAAGCCTAGCATTGTGTAGTAACCGGTGGTAGATTTCCAAGTCATAGGACAACGTCGCCTAGTTTAAGTCACAAAACCCAAATAATTCTAGAGTCCTTGATGATA
Source organism: Liriodendron chinense (assembly GCA_003013855.2). Lineage (NCBI taxonomy): Eukaryota > Viridiplantae > Streptophyta > Magnoliopsida > Magnoliales > Magnoliaceae > Liriodendron > Liriodendron chinense. The sequence goes on from ML058590.1 coordinate 2,083,418, forward strand.
AAAGCAAGATATCATGTCCTGTAGTACTTTTAAAATACGGTAGTAGACAAAGAGCAACATCAATGTGAGGTTGAAGAGTGTTTTGCATAAACTACTTAAGATATGAATTGGGTACACAATGTCAGAATGACTAATTGTTAGATAGTTAAGTCGTCTAACCAATCGTCTATATGACGAGGCATCTTCTAAGGTAACATCTTCAATGGATGATAACTTGAGATATTGTTCCATTGAGAAGCTGGTCTTACACCCAAAAGACCGGTTATCTTATAACATTTTTAGAGTGTGTGACATATATATATATATATATATATATATATATATATATATATATATATATATATATATATATATATATATATATATATATATATATATATACACCTTTCACAAAACTAGCAATTTCTATCTTAAGAAAATATTTGAGTTAACTTAGATCCTTGATGTAAAATTGACTATAGGGGAAAATCTTTAAGTGGGAAACCATAACAGAGTTTTCCCGTGATGAAGATGTTGTTAACATAAATCAATATGTATACACAAAGATGTCTAGAGATTTTGGGAAAAAAGAAGAGAATAGTCTACTTTTAACTGAATAAAGCCAATGGCTATTAAGGAGGGGAAAAGCATAGAAAACCAATTTCTTAAAGCTTGTTTTAAGCTATAAAATGACTTATGAAGCCAGCAAACATAAATTTCTTTTTTCTTTAGCAGAGTTGGGGAGAAACTTCATGTAGAGCTTCTCTTTCAAATCACCATATAGGAAAGCATTGTTGATATTTAGTTAAGATATTGGCTACTTTTGAAATGAGGCTATATCAAGAAGGCAAAGTACGATTATCAATTTTGCCATGAGGGTAAAAGGTTTCATGATAATTAAATCCTTATGTTTATGTACAACTTTTTACGACAAGTCATGTCTTATAGCACTCAATGGACCCACTAGGTTTGTGTTTGATCTTGTAAACTAATTTACAACCTATAGGCTTCTTTTTTTCAAAGTGTAATAAAATTAGAGACCAAGTTTTGTTATCTTCAAGAGCACATATCTCAACAGCCATAGCATCCCATCGAATTAACTTCCCAGCAATGGTAAAGGAGGTAGGGAATGACAACCAATAGTTACAACAAATTACCATGATGGAATGATAATTGATTATAAGCTAAAGAACTAGACAAGAGAAGAGTACCAGTACCTATCTTTAAGAGAAAAGATGGAATAGTAGGTGTAGTGGTGGTGAGGCAATGATAGTCTATTAGGTAGGAAGGTGGTTGAGAGATGCAGGGGGTAGGGGTTTGGTTTTCATGGGATGGTGGAGGAGAGATAAAAGTTGGTGGGGAAGTAGCGTTAGGAAGTGCAGTTGAAGGTGAGAGTGAAGGAGTATGCATGTTAGAGGGTTGGGTAAGAGGGGTAGGGTGAGGAAACTTACGATTAGGTGAGGGTAAAGGGACTATCAGGTAGAGTGGAAGAGGGTTTAGGTGCCACATCTTTATAAGGAAGAATATTTTCATGAAAACATAGATGTTTTTAGTCATAAATTAAATATCCTTTTTGGCCAAAGGGATGACCAATGAAGGGTCGTGCTCACTGATCAAATTTGTGACGAACATGGGAGTTATGAGCATAAGATAAACAACCGAAGATGCATAAGTATTTATAATTAGGTGTGATAAACTGATACTATGTGAAATTTTGAATTTAAAATGTTCTCTGTGCATTTTTTTTCATTTACTGTAAACGTCTATAAATACACAATATAGGAGGATAACAAGTAATTGCATGATTGATGAGATACTAATTATAAAGATTAATTGAAATTTCACTGATACAAATTTAAAATTTGAATGGACCATGAAATAGAAAATCCAATACCTATGTTGAAGAACTGATTTGACGATGATGAGACCACCTCTCAGATGATGTGAGAGCATGCCTTGTCATTCACATCAGTCTCTTGCTGCCTAAGCAATAACTCAAAGAAGACTAGCTCAGGAGGAACATTTCCCACTCTGCATGCATAATCAGTGGGAAAGTGTGTAAAGTTATGGTAGACAGCAGAAGCTACAAAAACGTATTCTCAGAAAAGGCATTTGACAAGCTTACTCTCAAGGCAGAGAGCATCTCTAGCCATACAAATTGACCTTGCTTAATTAGGAAAATAAGGTAAGTATAATAAAGTGATGCCTTATTTCTTTCTTCATTAAAAAAACACTTTGATAATAAGTGATGTAATGACATCGAAATGTGTTGGAATAGGTGACTCAAATCTATTTTGGATAGGGCCTTCAGGCAACTGATCGGGTGGTTGGGTGTCCGACCATGGCCAGATTTTGGTAGTGAACTCTGGACGATTTTAAGAGGGTTCAAGCGCCCAACCATGGCCGGATTTTGGCAGTGAACTCTTTGTACGATTTTTAGAGGGTTCGAGCGACCGATTGTGTCGGTGGTTTTACGTGATTTTGCGTAAGATGTTTTTAATTCGGTTTTTTCTTCTATTTAAATGGGTTGTAATCGAGATTAGGGTGTATCCTTGATGGAGTTTTCCTCCTCACGTGACAGAGGAGAGAGAGAGTGTGGACTGGGAGTGGCCGGGCGACCGGAATTCAAGTTTTCTGGGCAGCTAGGCTGCTGGACTGTTTTGTCCATTTCCGGGCGCCCCACAGTTTTGGTGACCGGGCACCCCATGACCCGGCCGGGCGCCAGACCATGTTTGGTCCGGGCGCCCGAAATTCAGATTTTCTCTTGATTTTTCTCGCTGGACTAACTTTGAGTTGGCCAGGCGCCCGACGGTCTGGTGACCGGGCGCCCGACCCGGCGCGGACTGCTTGTACACAGTTTCCTAATATGGCTCTAATTCTTCCGTTTTTGGTACTTAAGCGCTCCAAAACGGGATTAGGGCATCCCATTGTGTGGCTAACACGTCCAAGGTGAGAAAGAGAGAAAAAGAGGAAGAGAGAAAGAGAAGAGAGAGAAAGAGGAAGCTTGTAGAAGGGAGAAGTTGCTTGAAGAAGGATTCTTCTGCGCAACGGTCGTCTCAGCGCTTCTACGTCCTCGGGATCGGTGAGATCACTCCTCTTTTACTATTCTCTTGTTGTTTATCCATCCCTGCGTGGGTGAAGAAGTTTGATCCAAGCGGTGTGTGCTTGTGATCGGTTGTAACAGTTCCTTGAGATAGTGGATTGTTGATCTGGACTAGGTCCCGTGGTTTTTACCTCTTTTGAGGGTTTTCCACGTAAAAACTCTTTGTGTTCGTGTGGTTGATGTTTATTCTTGATTATTGCATTAGCATAGTCCATAATTCTAGTGTATTGGGGGGCGAGATCAGAAGGTTAGTGTGAAACGCACCCAACAAAGTGGTATCAGAGCGTTCAGGTTGTTTGAACGGTGTGGGATCGGTTCTGAATTATGGAAGGTGGCTCATCAAGGATGATCAGCCTCAATGGTTCCAACTGGACCATATGGAAGGCTAAGATGGAGGACTTGCTCTATTGCAAGGACCTATATGCTCCAATTCTAGGCATATCGGCGAAGACAGAGGATATGTCAGATGATGATTGGAAGAAAGTGGACCGGAAGGCGGTGGGGTTCATTAGACAATGGTTGGATGATTCGGTTTTCCACCATGTGTCTACAGAGACCTCAGCCGCTAGCCTATGGCTGAAATTGCAAGGGCTGTATGAGAGGAAGACAGCCGGCAATAAGATATTCCTGATAAGACGACTTGTGAATCTCAAGTTCAAAGATGGTGGTTCTGTGGCTGAACACATGAATGAGGTCAGCAACATTGTGAACCAACTCTCCGCCATGAAGATGGTCCTGGATGATGAACTTCAGGCTTTGCTACTGCTTAGCTCATTGCCTGACAGTTGGGAGACATTGGTGGTGTCTCTAAGTAACTCCGCGCCAGACGGAAAGGTATCCATGGATCAGGTAACAAGCTATCTCTTCAATGAGGAGACAAGGAGGAAGTCCCTAGGGCCTGCTCAACAAGAGGCCCTTGTGACACAAGATAGGGGGAGAGGAAAGAACAGAAAGGGTGGAAAGGCCCGAGATAAATCAAGAGGCAAGTCAGTTGCCAGGAAAGATGTTGAATGCTGGAATTGTGGCAAGAAGGGCCACTACAAGCATGAATGTCACAAGAAGAAGAGTGACAAGAAGGGTAAAGGAAAGGAGAAGGAAGATGAATCATATTCTACTGCGGTCGCCTCAGATGGTGACGTAGTTGTTATTCTTTCGGCAAATCACGATACTTGTCTCACGGCTTCGAGTCAGGACACCGACTGGGTGATAGACTCGGGAGCCTCGTTTCATGCGACTCCACGCAGAGATTTCTTCACAAGCTACAAGTCAGGTGACTATGGGACAGTGAAGATGGGAAATTCTGGTGTTTCGAAGATCGTAGGGGTCGGTGATATTTGTTTAAAGACCGATGTGGGCTGCATATTAGTTCTCAGGGATGTGAGACACATTCCAGACCTTCGCCTCAACTTGATGTCGACGGGAAGGCTGGATGATGATGGTTATGAAAGCCGGTTTGCTGGTGGGCGCTGGAAGCTCATCAAGGGTTCGTTAATCGCTGCCAGAGGAAAGAAGTGTTGCACTCTTTACAAGGCAAGTGTCAGTGTATGCAAGAGTGGATTGAACGCAGCAGAGGATTCAGCTACTGACGTGTGGCACAGGCGTCTAGGCCACATGAGTGAAAAAGGGCTTCAGCTACTAGCGAAGAAGCAGCTCCTTCCAGACGTGACAGGTATACCTCTCAAAACCTGTATTGACTGCTTATCTGGGAAACAGCATAGAGTTTCTTTTGTTAAAACTGCTTCTCATACTAATAAAGTACATGCATTAGATTTGGTTTATTCTGATGTTTGTGGTCCTATGAGGACAAAAACCTTGGGTGGGGCATTGTATTTTGTTACATTTATAGATGATGCATCTAGGAGGGTTTGGGTGTATGCTTTGAAATCCAAGGACGAGGTCTTTGGTGTGTTTAAACTGTTTCATGCTATGGTCGAGAGGGAGACAGGCAGATCATTGAAGTGCATCCGCACTGATAATGGTGCTGAATACATAGGTGACTTCCACGGGTATTGCAAGTCACTGGGTATACGGCATGAACAATCAGTTCCCAAGACCCTCCAGCATAATGGTGTGGCTGAGAGAATGAATCGCACCATAGTAGAGAGAATCAGATGCATGTTATCTCATGCAAAGTTGCCCAAGATGTTCTGGGGAGAAGCAATGCACACAGCGGTGTATTTGATAAACAGGTCTCCATTAGCCCCGTTGAATGGAGAAGTACCTGAGAAGGTGTGGACTGGACGTGATCCATCGTACAGTCATCTCAGGGTGTTTGGATGCAGGGCATCTGTTCACATACCAAAGGACGAGAGGTCCAAGCTCGATATGAAGATCAGGCAGTGTGTGTTCTTAGGGTATGGTGATGAAAAGTTCGGTTACAGGTTGTGGGATCCGACCGAGAAGAAGCTCGTCAGGAGCAGAGATGTGGTTTTCATTGAAGATCAGTGTAGAGAAGACATTGAAAAGCCAGAGAAGACCCAACCCAGTTCAGGTGAACTGGAAGACATGGATCCAGTTACTCCTCCCGTGATGCCTGATGACGGGGGAGTACAGCAAGGTGCAGAGGATGACGGAGTCCCTACAGAAGATGGACAGGGGGAGCAGCCCCAACTTGATCCACCTGTTGAGCCACAGGTGAGGAGGACATCAAGGGACAGACATCCATCCAAGAAGTACTCGCCGCATGAGTACATTATGCTCACAGATGGGGGAGAGCCAGAAGACTATTCTGAGGCCCTAGCCGACGAGCATAAGGGGGAGTGGTTGAAAGCTATGCAAGAGGAGATGGAATCCTTGCATAAGAACCACACTTATGATATGGTGAAATTGCCTAAGGGCAAGAAAGCTCTGAGCAACAAGTGGGTGTTCAGAAAGAAGAATGAGCAGAAGAATTCACAGACAAGGTACAAGGCCAGACTTGTGGTGAAAGGGTTTGGTCAGAGAAAAGGAATAGACTTCGAGGAGATATTCTCACCAGTGGTGAAGATGACATCCATTCGGGTGTTACTTGGGTTGGCGGCTAGCATGGATCTGGAGATAGAGCAGTTAGATGTCAAAACTGCCTTCCTCCATGGTGACCTGGAAGAAGAGATCTACATGAGCCAACCAGAAGGGTTCGAAGTCAAGGGCAAAGAGCATATGGTGTGCAGGCTTAGGAAGAGCTTGTATGGGCTGAAGCAAGCTCCTAGGCAATGGTACAAGAAGTTTGAATCGTTCATGTTAAAGCATGGATATGACAGAACGGAGTCGGACCACTGTGTGTTCACTCGCAGGTTCTCAGATGGTGATTTCTTAGTTCTGCTATTGTATGTTGATGACATGCTCATCATGGGAAAAGACATCAAGAAGATTGACAGGCTAAAACAGGAGTTGGGCAAGTCTTTTGCGATGAAAGACTTGGGCCCTGCAAAACAGATCCTAGGAATGGAGATAACCCGTGACAGAAGCAGCAGGAAGCTTTGGTTGTCACAAGAGCGGTATATTGAGAAAGTTCTAGAGCAGTTCAACATGAATGCAGCGAAGCCGGTCAGTACTCCACTGGATGGTCACTTCAAATTGAGCGACAAGCAGTGTCCCAAGACGAAGGCAGAAGTGGAAGAGATGCGGAAGATACCCTACGCGTCAGCGGTAGGAAGTTTGATGTATGCTATGGTGTGTACGCGCCCAGACATAGCATATGCGGTTGGTGTTGTCAGCCGGTATCTTGCCAATCCTGGCAAGGAACATTGGGCAGTGGTGAAGTGGATACTACGGTATCTGAGAGGCTCATCCAGGTTGAGCCTATGCTATGGTGACGGAAAACCTGTGTTAAAAGGCTACACAGATGCAGATATGGCAGGTGACATAGACTCCAGGAAGTCTACATCGGGGTTCATGTTCACGTTTGCAGGGGGAGCGGTCTCTTGGCAGAGCAAGCTACAGAAGGTCGTAGCATTGTCGACGACAGAGGCCGAGTACATTGCAGTCACAGAAGCATGCAAAGAGATGCTTTGGATGAAGAGGTTCCTACAAGAACTTAGCCTGAAGCAGGAGGAGCACGTGGTCTATTGCGATAGCCAAAGTGCTATACACTTGAGCAAGAATCCAAGTCAGCATTCCAAGTCGAAGCACATAGAGATTCGGTATCACTGGATCAGGGATACTTTGGAACAGAAGGTGTTACAGCTTGAGAAGGTCCATACGGACGATAACGGGTCAGACATGATGACCAAGGCTTTGCTCAAGGGCAAGTTTGAGGTTTGCAGAAACCTGGCTGGCTTGAAGAAGGTGAATTTCCCCTGAGTCGGAAAGAGGGAGATTTGATGGAGTTTTCCTCCTCACGTGACAGAGGAGAGAGAGAGTGTGGACTGGGAGTGGCCGGGCGCCCGGGCCTCATTGTGGCCGGGCGATCGGAATTCAAGTTTTCTGGGCAGCTAGGCTGCTGGACTGTTTTGTCCATTTCCGGGCGCCGCACAGTTTTGGTGACCGGGCACCCCATGACCCGGCCGGGCGCCCGACCATGTTTGGTCCGGGCGCCCGAAATTCAGATTTTCTCTTGATTTTTCTCGCTGGACTAACTTTGAGTTGGCCGGGCGCCCGACGGTCTGGTGACCGGGCGCCCGACCCGGCGCGGACTGCTTGTATGCAGTTTCCTAATATGGCTCTAATTCTTCCGTTTTTGGTACTTAAGCGCTCCAAAACGGGATTAGGGCATCCCATTGTGTGGCTAACACGTCCAAGGTGAGAAAGAGAGAAAAAGAGGAAGAGAGAAAGAGAAGAGAGAGAAAGAGGAAGCTTGTAGAAGGGAGAAGTTGCTTGAAGAAGGATTCTTCTGCGCAACGGTCGTCTCAGCGCTTCTACGTCTTCGGGATCGGTGAGATCACTCCTCTTTTACTATTCTCTTGTTGTTTATCCATCCCTGCGTGGGTGAAGAAGTTTGATCCAAGCGGTGTGTGCTTGTGATCGGTTGTAACAGTTCCTTGAGATAGTGGATTGTTGATCTGGACTAGGTCCCGTGGTTTTTACCTCTTTTGAGGGTTTTCCACGTAAAAACTCTTTGTGTTCGTGTGGTTGATGTTTATTCTTGATTATTGCATTAGCATAGTCCATAATTCTAGTGTATTGGGGGGCGAGATCCGAAGGTTTGTGTGAAACGCACCCAACAATCCTAAGACGTCTAAGGTTTCCTAATTGTATTAGGGTAAGGAGAGAGTATTTTGTGAGAGAGAGAACTTGGGTTTTCTCTTAGGTTTCCTTGCTTATGGGTTGTTCATCTTTGCAATCTTTTGATATTCATAAAAGACCGCTTTGTGTTGTGGATTTTTACCTGCTGAGGGGGTTTTCAATGTAAAATCGAATTGTCTTTGTGTGGTTGATTGTATGTAGGTGTGATTGCATTGTGTTACTTGTTTGAATCCATATTCTGTGTGTTTGGTTTGCTTCTGTTGCAGGCCGGTTTCCCCAACAAAATGGACACTCATCATCATCTATTGGGCCAGGTCATGGCAATACAATTGATAGACCATACATGACGGGTGGATGAACACGTACACTTTTTAAAAGGATGAATGTACAGTGATAATGCATGCAAAATGATTCTCCAATCAAACCCTAAAAGGCAGCTAGCGACTCCCTTTTGCATTGGGATATGTTTTCTCAAGAGGCCTTAAGAGATGAGCCACATGCACATGTTACTAAAAAAGAGCTCCAAGTGTCTATTGAAGTGTTAAGAGAAGTTCAACCATTGACTATTAATATGTGGACATTATTCCTAAAGAACTACCCCCAAGGCTCTCTCCCATGAGGGACATTCAGCACCACATCGACATAGCCGTAGAAAGCATACTAAGATAGATAATGGCGCACGTGTATATATGGTTGGGCCATAAACAAAATGCTATCAAAGAGAAATAATTGGAGGCATATTTGTGCTGCCCCCAAGATTTGAACACTTGACTTTCTTCTCTGCTGCCATGTTAGGCAACAACTTTTTCTAAAAGCTTGAGTCATTAAGAGGATAGCATATCAATGTATATCAATGGATTTTGAGAGTTTGACACAAACAATCATGAAACCCTTCCAAAACTGTCTACGAACGGAACCGATAATGTGCTTAATCTTATAGCCATCCCACACAAGCAAGTGCAGAATTGAGGATTGCACTGAGCAACTCAAAACTTTTGCATGAAAAGGTAAAGAAGAAAATTGAAGCTAATAATACAAAGGACAAGACCGATGTTGATCTCTAATATCTTACTAACCAAGCAATCTAATCCATCCATTTAAGCGGCAATCTTAGAAGTAAAATAGGGAGTTATCTAAATTCCAAGGGCAAAACCAGATGGATACCATCATATTCTCAGTGTAATTTTTGGGTTATACTCCAATGGTTGGTCCAACGATTTGGGCGGTCTGGATTGCCCCATAAACATACCATATCCAGAGTTGAAGAGTTACCATCATTTTTAAAACTGCAGTAAAACATAATAGGAAATTGCATTTCCATTCAATGATAGTTCCTGAATGATCATCCAAACGACTCCTGAATATTTCAAATTGCATTAAGATTCCCGCCCACCATCTTTGGGTGGTTGAAAATGAGCACACTAAGCACACACAGTATTTAATAATAAAAAAATATATGTGATCATATCCGACCGATGTTTTATTTATCATGGCTGTCCACTGTGCGGTCCACCCAATACACGGTCAAGATTCACCAAACTTACAGCCACGTGTAAAGTAGGAATCACATTCAACCAAGAGTGTGAATGGGCAGTGCTGGCCCAGGAATGTCCAAGCCCATCTTGTGAGCTAGCCTAGATCAATAACCAAGGTCTAGTTCAAGTCTAACCAATGGTCTTTTGGGTTTAGCCCAGATGAAGCCAAGGTGGGCCTCTCAAACATAATGGACATGAAATCTCATTCGCCGTATAACTTGGATTGGAAAGCTAGGACTGCCATGGCTGCTAGATCAACAGAACAGATTACATGATGTATAGCCACGTGTCAATTGGTGAGCCGCAGTGAACCGAGAAGGGTCCATCGTGACTAATTAAAGACGTCTACTAAGCCCAGCTCATTGAAAATTGGGCCTGAAATGTAGGACCGATATGGACCATGGGCCCGAAAGTTAGGTCAGATCACAGCCCATGGAAGATGTAAATGGGCCTAGATATGGTCTTGGGCCTGGCCACTTTACTATTACCACCTAGGATTGTCAATGGATTGGGTTAGGGTTGGGTCCTACAGTACCTCTATGGGGCTAACTAGGTTCTGGTCTTGTTGGGTCCAGGTCCTTTCAAGTAAGAGACTAGTTCTTGAAGAAACGAACCCGGATCCAATTGGGTTTGGATACCCATTGGATCTTTGGATCTAGGTTTTGAGTTGGCTTTGGGACAAATAAAAGTGTTTACATGGTTGGGCTGGCCTGATGGACGTATTATATAGAACACACATGGCCCAACTCTAACAAGGTTGAACACGTGGACCCGAGCCGAACATGACTTGACCCACTTTTTAAACCCAGGTCCAAATGCTGAGACCCAAAGGCGGCGACCCAAGTTCTTAATGGGTCCAATAAATCAGAACCAGACCCATTAACAAATCGGCTCAGGTCCATCGGCACCTGTGGGTCCGGGTACCCATTGACAGTCCTATTAAGACCTTAAAATCAGGCATGGGTGTAGCCTACCATCCTAAAAGTTAAACCCAAGCCCACCTCGGGCTGGGCCCCAGGGGGCTGGCGTCCTACTCTAGTCCATTGACAGACTTCATACTCTGGCAGTGTGATGCTTATCATACATGCACTAAGAAATTGTACTGGTGACATACATGCTACTGATCAACTTAGCTGTCCAAGTTTTGGGGCACTTCAGATGGTTCGATTAACCAAAAATGAAGATGGACTGGCATTTCCAACGGGCAATTGGTTGATATCTAATGAACGGATAAGATTAAAAGTAGTCAACTGTCCTAATTTAGCAAACAACTGTCCATTAATCAGAGGCTAGGATTGATCCATCAATCTCATCCCGGGGTTATGACCTGCCCACATAGCATGGTTTGGCGACTCCTTCGAGTCTCATGCAACTCAGAAGACTCGACTGGGAGCTGGCCGAGGCGAATGCAGTTTGGTACCATGACTCTCATACCATAGGCTGACTCGGCCCGACTCGGATAATTCAGTTGAGTTAAGCCCGAGTCAACCCATGCATTTGAAGCGTATGGCATGCATGGGCGGCACCTGCACGTATTTTGACGCAAGGAGGACGTGGTAAGTCGATCACCGTCTCCCTAACCGATAGTTTCTCGAATCCACGAGAAGAAATAAAAGATAAAAAGAGGAAATAAATTCTGAATAATTGATTTATTGATAATTGAATGAATAAAAACGAAATTACAATGCATATAAATAGGAAACTAGACCCTAGGTGAAGTATCAGAATCCAACTCCAACTAAAACTCCTAGAAAACGCAGCTTACTATAAATAGTAAACTTACTATTTATAGAAGTCGTTCAATCCTACTAGAACTCTTGGTTTTCGGCTAAAAATAGAAAGTTATCAAACGGCCTCAACCACGTGGTTCTACTAGATATTCTAAGCCTTTTTCATATTGGACACTAACTCTAAAGCCCTACAGATGCAAAGTTATGACCGAATTAAAACTTACTATAAATAGTAAAACTGAAAATAAACTAGCCTAATGACCGTTGATACGGTCGATTCTCGCGATTCTAACTTGGGCAACCCGGCGTAGCGGGGTTGGTTGGCTAAAGTAGCTCAAGCTACCCCAAATTGATATATTATACGTCCCGTAACTCATTCCGGTTTGTGAGATACGACCGATTTATGGTCCTGACGGTCCGGATCACTTTCGACCCCGACCGGTCTTCTTTTGCTCCATCTGGGCCATGAAATAATCAGCGACCCATTCTACATCATATTTAGTTCTGGAAAGTGGGATCATGTTGGGCAATCCACACCATTGATATGTCATGGACCGCTGTGGATGGACCACGCTGTAAACTGGTGGCATATAGATACTCAGATATATGGTTAAGAAAAGAGAAATAACAGCAGTACACGTTCATCTAAAAAAATGTGCTGCTGGATTGTTCCAAGTTCAAAATTTACCGGGGCACCGGTTCATCCAAGATGAGAATTAACGGACGGATGATCTAGATTATGAACCACAGGTGTGCAAAGGTGCAAAGGTGAGCATCTCTATATATAATATAGGTAGGGAAAACTTCCCATGAGTTCGAGCTGTGTGGGCCCACTGTGATGTGTATCGGGCATCAATCCCATCAGTCAGATGCACCATTCCATGTTGGGTAAGAGCCTAAAAATCAGGTCAATACATGAGTTAGGTAGGCCACACCACCGACAACAGTTTAGAGTGGTTACACCGCCCATTGAAAATATCATGATCTTTTATAGGGCCCATTGATATGTGGTTCCGAAATCCAGACCATTCATTGTTTGTGTCCCACTTGGATGAGTGATCACACCAAGTTTCAGCAGCATCCAAAACTTAGGTAGGCCCCAACAAGTGATTCTAGATGTTTTGGGCATGATTTCACACTGTTTATGGTATGGCCCACTTGAGTTTTGGATATGGTTGATTTTTGGGATATCCCATAAACTAGATGGGACCCACCAAATTCACAGTTTGGATTTTCTATACACATCACAATGGGGCCCACACAGCTCAACCTCATGGGAAGTTCCCATGAGGTCGACCTCATAGTACCATTTCACACTGTTTATGGTATGGCCCACTTGAGTTTTGGATATGGTTGATTTTTGGGATATCCCATAAACTAGATGGGACCCACCAAATTCACAGTTTGGATTTTCTATACACATCACAGTGGGGCCCACACAGCTCAACCTCATGGGAAGTTCCCATGAGGTCGACCTCATAGTACCATTTCACACTGTTTATGGTATGGCCCACTTGAGTTTTGGATATGGTTGATTTTTGGGATATCCCATAAACTAGATGGGACCCACCAAATTCACAGTTTGGATTTTCTATACACATCACAGTGGGGCCCACACAGCTCAACCTCATGGGAAGTTCCCATGAGGTCGACCTCATAGTACCATTTCACACTGTTTATGGTATGGCCCACTTGAGTTTTGGATATGGTTGATTTTTGGGATATCCCATAAACTAGATGGGACCCACCAAATTCACAGTTTGGATTTCCTATACACATCTCAGTGGGGCCCGCACAGCTCAACCTCATGGGAAGTTCCCATGAGGTTGACCTCATAGTACCATTTCACACTGTTTATGGTATGGCCCACTTGAGTAATGGATATGGTTGATTTTTGGGATATCCCATAAACTAGAGGGGACCCACCAAATTCACAGTTTGGATTTCCTATACACATCACAATGGGGCCCACACAGCTCAACCTCATAGGAAGTCGACCTCATAGTACCATTTCCATATATATATATATATATATATATATATATATATATATATATATATATTGAAATTGCGTCGGGTAGCCTAACACGACACCCTACGCATACGCGTGCGGAAGCTTGAGGAGCAACTAGAATTATGGCTAAACCTATAGGAGGGGGTGATTGGGACCTTTTCAAATTCTTTTCGCCTACTTATCAGATTTAACAAATTAAACTACGTAAGCGATAAACACTTCAGCTTCCAAGCCTAAGTGGGTCCAATTAATAGACTAGCAAAAGATAAAGCAACAATCAACCGAGTCAAATCAACTCATGTGGACTAGAGAGGATGGATCAAGAAATGCTCAAGTCAACATGAGATAGTGAAAGTACATCTTGTGAGTGTGGATGTGCCTATCAAGTGCCTAGCATACATTCCTAACTAAGCATTCATAATTAACCAATTAAATGCAATGCATTAAAGAGAAATGTGCTCCAATACAATCACAAACACAAGGATGTATAGTGGTTCGACTACTTGTCTACTCCACTCCCGGTTCAAGTACTCAACCCCTTTGAGCACACCGGCATTCACTGGGGAGTTTAAATCTGGTTCCTCCCAACCAAGGTGTTTTAACTCGGATCCACCCAACCGGAGAGTTTACAGGTTCCTCCCAACCCACACGTTTGCACCCGTGTTGGTGGCTCCCCCTTGGAGACTTTGTTTTAGGCCCGACTAACGTGCCAAGGAACGGCTGACGTCCCTAGATTTTAGGCCCAACTAATAGGCCAAGGATCGGCTAACGACCCTGGCTACACTCAACTCCCACAGGGAATTGAGTGGATGGACTCTTAACAAGACAACCTTACTTGTCGGATTGAGCCCCTTGTTGCGCCGTCTTGGGTTGCTTCTTCTCGCTCTCCCGTGCTTAAATCAGCTCCCCTTGTGCTCCCCCGATCGTTGACGCCGTTGCTTTGCTAAGGCTTCAGCTCCAAGATCAGCTACCTTGCATGTGATGCTCCATTGGAGATGCCCAAGGTGCTAGGGAATGGTGAAACCTCTACAAACTGGTAGGAAATGGGTTTCCTAGAGGAATGCACCTAAATGGACTCCTAGGTAGTGTTTAGACAAAGGATTTAACTATCATCAAGGTGTCTAAACCCTAGGAATCAAGAGGGAACAAGTTCATTCTCAAGATGCCATTGAATGGCCCAAGCTTGTGATGAAACCACAAGGAGAATGACTTGCTTTAGGTTTGGGATATAGCCTCTAATGATCTCCAGCAATGGTGGCTTCTATCTCCTCAAAATCCCCTCTCTTAGCTCAAAAAATGAATCCCCCTTTTAAATAGATTTTCTTCCAACGGTAAAAAAACGGGCAGATTCGTGCATCTCCGATTGATCAGAAAAAGTGTCCGATTGATCGGAGCCCAGTCCGATTGATCGGAGACGAGTCCGATTGATCGGAAATCTATCCAGAGAAGTCCCTGGAAGAAATTCCGATTGATCGGAACACTGTCTGATTGATCGGACGGCCCCTTCCGATGAATCGGAAGACTGTCCGATTGATCGAAAATATGTCCAGTGAGTTTTCAATTTTTTCTGGGACAATTTTCGATTGATCGGAATTTCTATTGATCGATCGGAGTCCTATCGGAGCACCTGTCCGATTGATCGGAGTCTTATCGGAAACTGCTGTTTGAGCCTTTTTTATTGCAGCAGCTTCCACCTCTTTAATTAGTCTAATTTATCATGTTTTTCATGGAGTTCTAAGACTAATGATGATGACTAAAGGTATACCTAGGTGATGCAAGTCATCTAAGAGGTTATGGGTTAGGTTTTGGTCAAGGCAAGGCACACCAAGGCATCATATTTACCTGTTTCTTCTTTCTTGATGCAGCCGGGCCACTTGAGTCTTCGGTCTTCGTCTTCATTAAGCTCAACCGACACTAGACCTACTGACCTAAGTAATTGACAAACAAGGTGCACTAGTATACCATAGAAAAGTACACTAACAATCTCCCCCTTTGTCAATTACTTACAAAAACCTAACCTACCAAAACAAATACATGTACAAGAGATTACATTGATATAAAATGAAATACAGGACTCTTGACATGCCTAATCTAAGCAGCTCCTCTTCAGTTTGCTCCCCTATAACCTGTCAATCCCTGCATCACAAAACATAGCAAACTAGTTTTGGTGGGACTTGATCTTTCTCCCCCTTTTTGTTAGCAATTGACAAGCTATTCTCTCCCCCTTAATGATGCAACAATTAAGGTCAAGGTAAGAGAAGATAAATAAATACATAAATAACTATAAACACATGCTAACAAGGAGAGTATAGGGTGCATGATACATAAATACATGGAGCATGCTAAGGAACATGATTAATAAGAAATGTATGTATCTAAGCATAGTTAATCATGCATAATTAGTCATCTATGATATACATTAAGCATTAAAGCTCAAGGGCTTATAGCCCAATCAACCAACCTCCCCTATTGGTATATCAAGACCAATACTAAGCAAAGATTAGCATATAATGAAGCATAAAACTCAAGATGATTAGCTAATCTAAGCATGGTGATAATCTAGCAAGCAAATATATTAATTAAAAGCAAGGCTAAATTATCAAAAATTGGGCTAATGAGGCTTGAATCCTCTGATTTGCCCATACACACAGAAATGAGGCTGAAATCCTCAGATTTACCTATATAAGCATTTTTAGCTACCCTCACTAACTATGTTTAGTTTGATAAGCCTAAGGGTAACTAATTTCCTCAACACCCTCATAAAATGTAGCATGAGGTGAGGGGTTGGGAACTCCTTCTACTCCTAGAAGGGATAGCGGTTGGGATCCCCTCTTAGATAAGCGGGAAGAGGGGTAGTGGTGGAAGCCGAGAGAGCTAGATCATTATGTTGGCTCCCATCACTAGCAGAGTCATCGGATTTGGAGTCCGACTCCTCCGTATTATCCCACGTGGCAGCCATCGCCTTTTTGCCCTTCGGTTTAGGCGTTTTCGGACAGTCCGGGGCAATATGGCCACGTTGACCGCAACCGTAACATCGGACGGATGAAGGTTTGGATGATTTCCCTTTATGTTTATCACCCTTCTTGTCCTTCTTGTCATGGCTATTCCCTCTATCAAATTTGAGGAATCTCTTGAATTTTTTGTTTAATTTTTCTTCCTCATCATCCTCATCATCCCTATCTTCCTCCGACTCATTCTTAATTTTCTTATGTTTGTGAGAGGATTTTAGGGCGATGTTTTTCTTTCTAAAGGGGGCCTTAAAGTGTAGTTCAAAAGTTTGTAGGGAACCTATGAGTTCTTCTACTTTCATGTTATCTATGTCTCTACACTCCTCTAAGGCAACTATCTTGGAGTCAAATCTTTCTGGGAGGGACCTAAGTATTTTTCTACAAATCCTTCCTTCCGGAACCCGATCCCCCAAGACAAACATGGACTTGCAAATATCTGACAATTTAGTATAAAACTCCATGAAAGTTTCAGTCTCTTCCATCCTAATGTTTTCAAATTTGGTGGTTAAGAGCTGAAGCTTCGAGCGTCTTACTGTGCTAGTTCCCTCGTGGGTAACCTCAAGTATATCCCACGCTTCTGTTAATGCACTTCTCCGTGGCATACTAGTGCACCTTGTTTGTCAATCACTTACGTCTGTGAGTCTAGTGTCGTTTGAGCCCAATGAAGACGAAGACCGAAGACTCAAGACGGCCAGCTGCATCAAGGAAGAAGATTCAGGTAAAAGTGATGCCTTGGTGCCTTAACCTTGACCAAAACCCAACCCCTTTGTATCTTTGATGACCTTGACCATCTTAGGAATCCTTTAGGCATCATAGATAGGCCCTAGGTGTCCCATTTGATCACCCTAACCTTGGCCTAAATCCACAAGCTAAAGAAAGTGGAGATTCAGAAATTGCATAGGGGAACCGGGCTGGTCCGACCGGTCAAGACCGGTCGGCCAGCAGCCTTGTTGCCGTTTGAAATGGGCAGCCGACCGGTCATGACCGGTCGGCCTTATCAACAGGTTGGATTCAGCAAGATGGGCCGACCGGTCATGACCGGTCGGCCAGTTTGGTTTTCCTCTAGATCTTCAGCTGTCCAGCAGAGGGGTCCGACCGGTCATGACCGGTCGGCCTGGACTGATGTGCTTGTCCAGCAAGGGGGTCCGACCGGTCATGACCGGTCGGCCTGTGCATTGATGTCTCCCTTCAGCAGGGGAGTCCGACCGGTCATGACCGGTCGGGACAGGTCGGCTTATAGCCGTTTTATGCCCGTTTTCTGACCGTTGGGGCTCTCTTTTCCTACATATAGAGCTCCGTATTTGGGCATTGTGAGAGGAATTTTTGAGGGAGTAAAGCCACCATTGAAGGAGGTCTTTTGAGGCTCAATCCTTGACCTATGCAAGTCATCTTCCTTGTGCTTTAACACAAGATTAGAGCATTCCAAGCTCATGAAGAAGATAACCTTCATCCCCTCTTGATCTCTAGAGTTTGGAAGCTTCTTGATTGGCAAATCCTTGTCCAAAACTCGAAGATGAGATCGTTGTAGGTAAGAGACTCTAGGCAACCCATTCCCACTAAGTTGTAGAGTTCTCAAACCCATCCTCCTAGCACCTTGGGCATCTCAAAGGCATCGCATGCAAGGTGTTTGATCAAATGTGGCTGAGGCAGTGGAGACGCAACGGCGACACGATCGAAGGAACAAGGGAAGCTGATTGAAGCACGGGAGAGCGGAAATCAAGCTACCCAATCCGGCGCTAAACAAGGGGCTCATCCGACAAGTAGGTTGTCTTATTTGAGAGTCCATTTTAGAGTTTGTTTTTCGAACTCGACCTAGGGACGTTAATCGTTCCTTGGTCCGTCAGCCGGGCCTAAACTAAGTCTCCAAGGGGGAGCCTCCAACACGAGAGTAAACGTGCGATTAGGTTGAGAGTTAGCCTATGTCTAAAACTCCGGATACAGTTGAGAGGTGAACCGATAAAACCTCCGTGTAAAGGTTGAGAGGTGAACCTCATTTAAAACCTCCTATAGTGAATGTCGGTGTGCTCAAAGGGGTTGAGTACTTGAACCGGGAGTGGAGTAGACACGTAGTCGAACCACTATACATCCGTGTGTTTGTGATTGTTCTTGAGCACATTATATCGTTGCATTGTTAGTTAAATTGCTTAATTATGAATGCTTGATAGGAATGCATGCTAGGCACTTTTTAGGCATCCTCACACAAGATGTACCTTCACTACTTGTGTAGACTTGAGCTCATTGATCCACTCTCATAAGTCTACACAAGATGCATAGGCTAGGAGCTTGATTAGTTGAATATTTTCTTTACCTATGCATGCTTAGACTAGGATTATTTATTGCTTATTCTTTTGCTAGTCTTGTGATTGGACCCACCTAGGCTTGGTAGCCTAAGTGTTCTTGCTTACTTTGTTATATTTGTTGAATTGTGCAAGTAGGCGAAAAGAATTTCAAAAAAGTCCATATCACCTCCTCTAGGTCCTTAGACATATCTCCGAGTATCTCTACAAGCGGTAAAACCGCAATTTCAGCTTCTTTTGCAGTTGCGCATGTGAGAATGCGCTGAAATTCTTCCGGGGAAACCGCACAGCAAATCGCATTGAGAGCTTTGGCATTTGCCATGTATTGAGCTCTCTCTATGTCATCCCATTCGGAATCATATTTGGGAATGACAATATTTTTCCCATCAACCTCCACTTGCTCGGTGGGCAAGGTATATCCAGTTTGTGTGCTAAGCCACACCGGACGGTCCATGGATTGGAGAAAAATTCTCATTCTCGCCTTCCAATAAGCATAGTTGGACCCGTCAAAGAAAGGTGGACGGTTGGTGGTACTCCCATCTCGGTTAGACATGATGCTAGTGCTCCGATATCAGATCTTACTCTAGATGGTTACGTCCTTGAAGAGCAACCCTCTCTGATACCAATTGAAATTGCGTCGGGTAGCCTAACACGACACCCTACGCATACGCGTGCGGAAGCTTGAGGAGCAACTAGAATTATGGCTAACCTATAGGAGGGGGTGATTAGGATCTTTTCAAATTCTTTTCACCTACTTATCAGATTTAACAAATTAAACTACGTAAGTGATAAACACTTCGGCTTCCAAGCCTAAGTTGGTCCAATTAATAGACTAGCAAAAGATAAAGCAACAATCAACCTAGTCAAATCAACTCATGTGGACTAGAGATGATGGATCAAGAAATGCTCAAGTCAACATGAGATAGTGAAAGTACATCTTGTGAGTGTGGATGTGCCTATCAAGTGCCTAGCATACATTCCTAACTAAGCATTCATAATTAACCAATTAAATGCAATGCATTAAAGAGAAATGTGCTCCAATACAATCACAAACACAAGGATGTATAGTGGTTCGACTAATTGTCTACTCCACTCCCGGTTCAAGTACTCAACCCCTTTGAGCACACCGGCATTCACTGGGGAGTTTAAATCTGGTTCCTCTCAACCAAGGTGTTTTAACTCGGATCCACCCAACCGGGGAGTTTACAGGTTCCTCCCAACCCACACGTTTGCACCCGTGTTGGTGGCTCCCCCTTGGAGACTTTTTTTTAGGCCCGACTAAGGTGCCAAGGAACGGCTGACGTCCCTAGATTTTAGGCCCAACTAATAGGCCAAGGATCGGCTAACGACCCTGGGGCGAGTTTGTCAAACAAACTCTACACTCAACTCCCACAGGGAATTGAGTGGATGGACTCTTAACAAGACAACCTTACTTGTCGGATTGAGCCCCTTGTTGCGCCGTCTTGGGTTGCTTCTTCTCGCTCTCCCGTGCTTGAATCAGCTCCCCTTGTGCTCCCCCGATCGTTGACGCCGTTGCTTTGCCAAGGCTTCAGCTCCAAGATCAGCTAGCTTGCATGTGATGCTCCATTGGAGATGCCCAAGGTGCTAGGGAATGGTGAAACCTCTATAAATGGTAGGAAATGGATTTCCTAGAGGAATGCACCTAAATGGACTCCTAGGTAGTGTTTAGACAAAGGATTTAACTATCATCAAGGTGTTTAAACCCTAGGAATCAAGAGAGAACAAGTCCATTCTCAAGATGCCATTGAATGGCCCAAGCTTGTGATGAAACCACAAGGAGAATGACTTGCTTTAGGTTTGGGATAGAGCCTCTAATGATCTCTAGCAATGGTGGCTTCTATCTCCTCAAAATCCCCTCTCTTAGCTCAAAAAACGAATCCCCCTTTTAAATAGATTTTCTTCCAACGGTCAAAAAACGGACAGATTCGTGCATCTCCGATTGATCGAAAAAAGTGTCCGATTGATCGGAGACGAGTCCGATTGATCGGAAATCTATCCAGAGAAGTCCCTGGAAGAAATTCCGATTGATCGGAACACTGTCCGATTGATCGGACGGCCCCTTCCGATGAATCGGAAGACTGTCCGATTGATCGGAAATATGTCCAGTGAGTTTTCAATTTTTTCTGGCACAATTTTCAATTGATCGAAATTTCTGTCCGATCGATCGGAGTCCTATCGGAGCACCTGTCCGATTGATCGGAGTCTTATCGGAAACTGCTGTTTGAGCCTTTTTTATTGCAGCAGCTTCCACCTCTTTAATTAGTCTAATTTATCATGTTTTTCATGGAGTTCTAAGACTAATGATGATGACTAAAGGTATACCTAGGTGGTGCAAGTCATCTAAGAGGTTATGGGTTAGGTTTTGGTCAAGGCAAGGCACACCAAGGCATCATATTTACCTGTTTCTTCTTTCTTGATGCAGTCGGGCCACTTGAGTCTTCGGTCTTCGTCTTCATTAAGCTCAACCGACACTAGACCTACTGACCTAAGTAATTGACAAACAAGGTGCACTAGTATACCATAGAAAAGTGCACTAACATATATATATATATATATATATATATATATATATATATATATATATATATATATATATATATATATTAAAGTTTTTTTATTCTTAGTGAATGGAGTAGGACAAATTCGTCATGAAATATATTATAAAGCCTAACTTGTTTAATTTTTATAAATTTAAAATATTTTCATAGCCAACAGATAATCAAGATAGCTTAAAAACTTAATTCATAGGACGTTATACATGTGTGATTGTTGTATGTTTGGTAAGTCTGTGCCCTGGGACAGTACTATCTCCACACATGTAGTTGCATGCATGCAGATGAATGCATTAATTAGCATTAATTAGAATTAATTAGTTGTAAGAAGCCAAGCTGGATTTTAACGACCCTGGTTAGCTTAAACTTTCTATGGTTGTTATACTTGAGAAGAACTAAGGTCTTATTGGGTATTTGATTGGTTACTTTAATTCATCAATATATGAACTTTTTTTAAGTGCATCTTGGTAAGTTGGGTGTTTGATCATATTTTTTGTAGGTATTAAGATTCTCAATAAAGGATCTATAACCCTATTTGAGTTTAGTCTTACATCAGGAATTATAATATGGCTAACCAACATGCCAGTCAGACTGGTTTTATAAATTGTTTTCAAAATCATCATATACATATACAATGTTTTGTACAATCAACAGTTTAGATATGTTTTTAGATGATCACTCATGGATAAGATATGGTGGGCCTAGGACATTGAGCCTTAAGAAGATTCATAGAAGGATATATACACAATAGCATGAGGCATGATGATCACATACATCCATGCGATATACACGTGGAGATGTCCAAACTTGAATGCGATTTACTTGGTTAAATCTCTCATGTTGTTAGGTAAATATATTATAAGTCTTGCTTGTGGTTCAAGGAATATATAAAGATTGAGCTAAAGATATATATGCCTTTTTTACTAATGAAAGCTGGGTTACAAAAGTTTGCAAGTCTATTGATTCATAAGAACAACTTAGGGAAGTCCCACTGAATTTTACATCATATGAAACCGTCCTTGATCTAGAGAGTGAAAACCCTAAAGTGACCTATTTGAAAGAAAAATGTGAGAGAAAAAGCAGCATCGACCATCTTCTATTCTTTTTAGAATGTATGGTTGATTTTAAGTCTGTGTTATTCCATGCATGTCTAAAAGCATATCTAATGTATGGTTGATTTTAAGTTTGTGTTATTCCATGCATGTCTACAAGCATATCTAATTTGACTCTTTTTTTTTTTCTTTTTTTTTTTTCATTCGGTTAGTCATGCAACGTACACAACCTGTTAGACCAACGCACCCACCCGGTCAGTCACAAGATTCTCCCACCCACTAGTGGAGTTAGTGGGTTTCGAACCCGAGACTAGCAGTTGAAATACCCATGCATCTACCTATTGGGCTAGCGGGAGATCCCCTATGTAATTTGACTTATTTTGCTTCTGCTATGTGCATCTACTTTTAATACCAAAAAGTAATTTAAGAAGAAATCTAATGAGGGCAACTTCTCTTAAAGGTGAATCCTATCTATATTGCTTTTGGAATGTGGGCTCGGGAAAAGGATGGCCATTAAAAAAGAGGAATTATCCATATTTCATATACATGCAACCACACTACACTTAGTGGGGTTCTTACTCATACCTGAGTAACACATTAGTGAGTGTTACGCTGTGTGGGGCCCACCTTGATGTATTTGTTGTATGTCCACACTATTCATTTGTTTTTTCATCTCATTTTAGAATGTGAAACAAACCTAAAGAGAATGTGTCTTGCCTGCTAGCCCAGCTGGAAGATGTCTAGGCGTTTCAACAGCAGGCCAGCTTACAAGGTGGGTGTGTTGCATGACAAAAAAAAAAAACCTCAAAAGACACAAATCTCAAGCAGAACACACAACCAAAAACTGTGATGAATGACCATTAAAAACTCTTTGTGGGCCACAAAAGGTTTGGATCAAGCTGATCAAGCTTATGCTCCCAACATGAAGATGTAATTTAGGAAGAACTCTAATAAGGGCAGCTTCACTTGAAGGTGGATCCGATCTCTATTACTTTTGGAAGGTGGGCCAAAGGTAAAAAGATGGCCATTGAAAAAGAGGAATTATATCATGGTTGGCCTTATTATGGCATTTCATTATTCATACTTCATTTACACGCAAGCACACTACACTTAGCAAGCATGTAACTCTATCAAATCCATCATAACCATCTAATTTCTCATAGTGAATGCGACCTATCCTGAAAGTCATACTGAAAATTTGATCTGAACCATCTGTTGGATGGCCTTGCCTTCAATAGTATGGTTGAAAACATAAGTGTCATTGGTTCAAGCTCAGCTAGTAAATACCCAATACTCGGGTTGTGATGATATTCCAGAGATATTACTATGTGGATGTACCCTATCCACAGTGGGGCCTAAGATTTTGATGGTTTGGATTGAGGTATAGGCTGTGACTGTGTACTACATGGCATACTCCAGCAGAGTACAGTATAATTCATCATTAAATGGCCAGGCTCACCTGGAAATCGGATTGCGTACTGAGTAACTCAGCGCGCTTTAGGCCCACTATGAATTCATGTGGTTTATTCACGCCGTCCATCCGTTTTTCCAGCTTATTTTATGGGTTGATCCCAAAGTTAAAGCATATCCAAATCTCAAGGGGACCATACCACATGAAACAGTGGGGATAATGATTTCCACCGTCGAAACCTTCCTAGGCCCACCGTGATATTTATTTGTCATCCAACCTGTTCATAATATCACATAGTCATGGATGAAGGGAAAGTAAAAATACCAGCTTGATCCAAAACTTTCGTGGCCCTTAAGAAGTTTTCAACGGTAGATGTTTAATTCACACTGTTTTATGTGGTAGGGTCCACTTGAGAATGGGTAAAAAACCATGGTACAAAGTGATCCATTATGATAAACATAAGATTATAGAGATTGACAGCCCACAAGCAAGGAAAACAGAGAAAAACCTAAGTTCTCTCTACCACAAATACCTCCCCCCTATTCCTAATGTAATTAGGAAACCTCGAACACCTCAGGATCATTGCTAAATACGTTTACAACCCATTTAGATAGGTAGAAAATTGAAAATAGCAACCTCTTTTGTAATCCGCGTGTTGTGCAAGAAACTCGTGTGGGCGCTTAACCGGTCGGCCGATCGGTCACCCAAATGATAAAACAGTCCAGGGAGAAATTCCACCATCGTTCCCTCAAAGCAGAAATTTTCCAGCGTCTTCACTGTGTAACAGGGCCAAGCCGTCAGACTGGTCGCCCGACCGGTCTGAGCACCCAATCAGGCACAACTTTAAAGACTCTCCAACAATTCCGAAATTTCGACCCAACCAAACCAAGCCAGCTCGAAAGTAACCCATGTACAACTCAAACCAAAACTGAACTAATCTCAGGTAGGTAGACCATCCAACCTGTAGATAACGTCCCAAAAACGGGATGAAGGGAGAAAAACAAATTTTCCTTGAGCTGGGTATTCATTTGATACTTTTGCTGCATATGTCGCTTGATATGAAGCACGGGTATTCATTTGATACTCCAAATGTAGCTTGATATGAAGCACGGAATCTATACTTGGAGCCTTTTTCATTGGTCATAGTCATACCATTACATAGGTGTGCAACCCTATCATTTACTCAACTCCAACAAAATTGAATAAATTATCCAATTAACTTCGCTAATACACTCCCAAAACTAGATTCGTTGAGCAGTGCTAACCGCAGATTCGTGGACACTTATTTGTTGAAATAGGGCCGTTGGATATCTTTTATTTAAACCGTACAATAATTGTCCACCAATCTGAGATTCGTAAATGTAGTTTTTGGACCATGATATACTGAAACTTGGATCCTTGTTTTGGACAGTTTAATTTAAATTACCTACATCTCAGCTGTTAAATTTCTAAGTGCATGTGTATCATCCGTCTTATTCTGCCAGAGTATCCAAATATCTCTTTACTGAAAACCCAGCCATTTTTACTTTTGGTAATAAAACAGTACAAATTTGTATGTATTTGTCGATCAGAGCGGCGTTGATATCACATTCCTGTAAGTAAAAAAGAAAAACGATACGCTGCGCGTATCCTTGCACCATATACGTGCGTTTACAATTCTGGAAATCTCTTGTATTAGAAGATCCTGAGGAATAATTTAGAAATTCATTTGAATTTTATATTTTCTTATATACAACTTTTTAATCAATCTGTAGGGAATAATCGAACGGTTAAAATTGAAATTAGAAATTAGATACAAATTCATTGTCCATCGAAGATGGAGAGAGAAGATTTAGTGGTCTGGATTAGCAAAAAATGGGCCCCACTTTTCATAATTAAAACAAGCGTATATAGCACAAAGATTCGAGTCACTTTATTATGAAATTAAAAAGCAAATATTTTAACCAGCACTTTCCTCAAAAGGAGCTTACCCCAAAAGCTTTTAGATGCTTTGCATACTCCACGCGTGTGAGGTGGGACACGCACTAACACGTACCAATAGTGAAACACGTGTGCAATTTTGGACATTTATGTAACATAGGATATAAGTTTTAGATCCTATAGTAAAAAATAAGGCCATTTGAGATCTGAGATGAGCCACCGCATTATAAACAAATGGACGGCTAGAAAAAATTGTTTTAACCGTCATTTTAGTTTGAATTTTCTGACCCAAAAGAGAATATAAAGATCTATATTATGAAATAGGAGATCTGAGAATTATTTGGAACCAGATGGAAGGTCCAGATCTCGCATGGTTGTATCATTTTAGTATGCGATCGCGCGTGTGGATGGGCAGCGCGTGTGGATGGAGCGCAGTTTCAGGCATGTGGGGTATCGTATGATGATGCGCACTTTCACCTTTGAGTCTAATCATGTCGCATCATCAACTTCTATATCATGATTTCGGTTCTCACCCATTCTACTATGGATGCGGATTGTGGATGCGGATTGCATCATATAGATGGGGGCTCTGTTGGCCCACCATGATGTATTTGTTTTATCTACACTGTCCATTCATTTTTTCAGATCATTTTAGGGTATAAGTAAAAAAAAATAGGTAGAACCAAGTATCAGGTGGACCACACCACAGGAAAAGGTGTTGGTTGAATGCCCACCATTAAAAGATTCTTGGGGGCCACAAAATTTTTGGATCAAGCTGATATTAGTGTTTCCTTCATCCAGGTCTGTATGGCCTGATCAACAGGTTGGATGGCAAATAAACAATACTGTGGACCCTAGGAAGTTTTTAATGGTGGGCGTGCAATCACCAATGTTTTCCGGTGGTGTGGTCCACCTGATATTTGGATCTAATTCATTTTTTGGACTCATGCCCTAAACGAATGGTGCGAAATGGATGGACGGGTTGGAGAAAACAAATACATCTGGTAGGGTCCACAGAGCACCGTCCGGTAGCGACGTGGCAGCTGGCAGTGTCCGCATGCAATCCACGTTCTTCTGGAATGGCCTTTACCATTTTTGTGTGGGTCCACCGTGATTTTTTATTCATCCACTCCGTCCATCATGCGAGCCCATTTGGAGCAAAATTTCATGCAGGTTCAAAACTTTGGTGGGCCACACCATATACCCTTTTAAAACCTCTATACTCAGGTCTTCTTTACCACCTGAGTTTTGGGACGGACTCAAGTTTTAGGGTGCCTATTCATACTGGTGGGACCATCTAATCAATGGATTCGATGGCAAGACAAACAATCTGGATCAGGACGCAGATTCCTCAGTCCATGCTGATCTATGGAGGGGCCCACCGTGATGTATCTGTTTATCCATACCGTTAATTCTTTTCTAAGATCATTTTAAAGTATTATACTAAGAATAAGGTAGATCCAACGCTCATGTAGACCACACCAGAGATGACTTTTGCATCAACCAAGCTCACTATTTAGTGTGGTCCACGTGAGCGTTTGATCTTCCTCATTCTTTGCGCCATGCCTTAAAATGGTCTTAGAAAAGGGATGGACAGCATGGATAAACAGATACATCAAGGTGTGCCCCTCGTCAGACCTTTGCGTCCATGCTGAGGAAGGACGCAATCCGCGTCCTCTAGATCATTGTTATTATTATTTTTTACATGGTGGGATCCTCCACCGCAACTCTTTCCTTTGGTGTGATCCACTTGCGGTTTAAATCCGTCAGATTTTTGGGATCCTGGTTGAACATGAACGGGTGAATGTTATGAAAAGGTTGGATGACAAATAAACATCACTGTGGGCCGTAGGAATGTTTCAACGGTGGAAGCCATTATCCCCACGGTTTCATCTGGTGTGGTCCACTTGAGCTCCAGATATGCTTCGATTTTGGGCTCATGAGGTAAAATCAGTCGGAAAAACGGATGGACGGCGTGGATAAAACAAATACATCACGGTGAGATCCACAGAGTCCAGGTCGCGAATTAGGTGTTACCCCGGAACAGCTTAGTGGGTGTTACCCTAACCGTGTGAGGCCCATATTGATAAAAATTTTATATATCTACACCGTCTATCTGTTTTCCCATATCATTTTCGGATGTTATCCAAAAACCTAAGAAAATCCAAATCTCAGGTGGACCATACCACTAGAAACGGTGATGAATAATCATTAAAAACGCTTTGTGGGCCACAAAAGTTTAGGATCAATCTTATATTTCTATTTTCCCTTCATCAAGACCTCATTGACATTATCAAGATCTTGGATTGCAAATAAACACTACTAAAACTTTAAGATGGGAACTTTGAAATTGTTAATAGTGGGGCAATCAATTATACTGTTTCTAGTGCTATGGTCCACTTGAGATTTGGATCTTCACAATTTTTGAAACCTCATCCTAAAATGGACGGTAGAAATGGATGGACAGAGTGGATATACAAAATATCATACATGTGGGCCATACGGTAGGGGTAACACCCACTAAGCTGTTCCGAGGGTAACACCTAATTCGCGCCCCAGAGTCCTGCCAACACAGAACCACGCAATTCGCATCCCATCATTACATGCTATCCTACGTAATTATTGCGTGAGTTAAAAAATTCATTTAATAGTAACGGTTAGATGTTAATGTCACGCGTCATTATTCCCAACTATTAAAGAAAACTACCAACTTGCCACTGGTTTTCTCTCTCCTCTTTTTCTTCTCCATTATGAACGTGGGTTCCACCATGATGTACGTTCCTTATATCCAGTCCATGCATCTATTTTCAAAACTAATTTTAGGGCATTATAACATAAATGAACCAGATCCAAATCTCAGGTGGACCATAATATAGGAAACAGTGGTAATTCAACATTAAAAACTTCTGGTCGGACCCAAAAGCTTTGGATCAACATGATATTTGGCCGACCTCTTCATCCACGTCTTTGTGACCTTATCAACGGGTTGGATGGAAAATAAACATTCCAGTGGCCACCGTAAATTTTTTAATGGTGAGGATTCAATTAAGACTGTTTCCTGTGGTATGGTCTCCTAAGTTTTGGATCTGCTTCATTTTTGGGTCATACTCTCAAAATAATCTGTAAAAATGAATGGATGGTGTGGATGTAAAGATCATACATTACAGAGTGCGCCACAGTTAGGGAACCACCCAAACCGCTTCCCCCTCAAACTGTATTTTTGGTGGGCCCCACCCTCACTGGGCCACACTCATTACTCGCATGTAGAGTCAAGTCACAGGTGTGTAAGATCTGACGAGGTCCTGACTTTCTTTAGGTGGGCCCCACGTACACAGTTTTGGGCCATTCATTTATATCGTACGGGCATGGCCCACCTGTTGATCGTATATTCCTCGATTTTAGATATCCATCTGTGTTTCTAGGAGCGGCTTTGATCTGGCCCACATGTCCCTGGATTTCAAAAAAAATGTGTTGCTAGTGCATTTTCAAAGTGTACTCGAGCAGTGTAATGAGCAATGGTCCACATTCAAGTTCTTTGATCGGACGGTTGAGATAGCTCAATCAGTTCAATTTTTAGCGTATATATCATCTCCACTATGTGGTCCACCAGATGTAACGTCCTGATTTGTTCCCTCATGATATGATCTGCCTCAATCAAGGTGTGTATCACGCGTTCCACATGGATGGGCATCTCACAGTCTTAATTTTCAGTTTCAGGGCAATGTGGTGCACGTTTACCACAATTTACTAACGAAAAGACAAAAAAACGTCAACCGTCTAAATTCAATGAGCAACATGAGGTGGTAGACATGGATGGGCATCTCACAGTCTTGGATCCGGTTCATTTTTGTTGTCGTGTCCTAAAATGAGCTTCCAAAACGGATGGACGGGATGGATTTATCAGAAAACATCACTATGGGCCCCACCTAGGTTTCCAGCGCAGGAACTTCCTGCGCAAGGCTTTTGCAGGAAATCCGCGTCCCAATTATCGCATCTGCCACTTCATTATAATACAAACGGAGTAATTATACAGCGTGTGCTAATTCGTCTGGTTGGCAATATTGGGTCATTGGTTCGGTGATCAGAACCGTTGATCTCATAGGCCACCCACAATGCACGCTGGACACTTCTAAAAAACCCCAAGCCATAATATCCCACTCATCCAATATCTTTCCGTTTTCCTCAGCTATTACTGTATCTAACCCATCAAACCAACGGTTTAGATTTCCTAAAAGTGGGCCCCACTTACACAAAATAGCATATCCAGATACCATTAACTTCCCGACAAATCTCGACCATACATCTTTTTGGCTCTAAACAAAACCTTATGTAGCCTACCTACTCTCACCTACCCAAAAGCATGTAAATCACAAACATAAGTCACAGTCTCCCAACCTCCACAAGTTAGTATCTTTCTAGTGCTATACGAGCCGTTAGATTGTCATTTTCCCTACCAGGGGCATGATCGTAATTATCAGCAACTAAGTATACCAGATTTTAAAACCACCCTTGTAACTATAACAACCCATTTGAAATAATAAAACTCCATGAAAGCCATTTGAAGTTTCCCTACAATTCCTTGTATCAGATTTAGACCACTGAATTCAATGGCTTCTGCAACTTCAAGTTGCACCACATTCTTCAATCTAAGGTGCACCCAGGTCGAGCCCCAGGCTCAGCGGTCGGCGGGCCACGGCTCGATTGGGTGCGGCAAGCTCGATCGGGTGGCTACGTGGGTCGGAAATGGCGTCGCGACGGCTTTTTTCGCGTCGTTGGAGCGATGTTCTTGCATCAATATATCGACGGAGGATTTCGAGATCGAAGACGCTAATGATCGACCGTTGATTTGCAAAGATGGCGCGTCGGGAAGCCGGCGAAGGGCCGGTAAGGGGAAGAAGAGAGGCGGGCCAGCTGAGGAGTACATGGATGATAAGTAGAAACTGCTTACCATGATATATGTGATTTCTTTTTAATTTGGATGTGTTTTGTGTTTGGCTGGCTTTCTATGGTTCTAAAATGAATATGGTGTTATGGAGAGAAAATGAGATGAGTTTTAATCCATATGTGGACACATATGGGTCTTTTACACTATATATGTTTATATAGGATTTTTGATAATCTTGATATGAAATAAAAATATATGATCACTTAAATCTATAACTTATAGATTTGGGTACGTTTGCTTGCTACCGACTTTCATGAAATATCGTGAAATTTTGGACATTTAGATTGATTAATCACAAAATATCATGACAATTGGTTCAACCAAACACACCCACTATGGGTTTTTTTTTTTTTTTTTCCATTTCCAAAGGTTTGTTTTTATTTCTATTTATTTTTATTAAGACTAGATATATTTGGAATTAGAATTGCCAATGTCAATATAGGAAACTGAGATGTAGTCATTTAGAGTAGAAAGCCTCATCTTTACTCTCTAGAAAGCAAGATGATGATCAGGGAAAGCTCAACCTACGGTTCGAACTGTGTGGGGCCCACCATGAAGTGTATGTAGAATCAAAACCGTGAATATGGTGCGTCTCCTCATTGGCACTGTACAGTTTCAAGAACGTTCCCTATCAAAGATTCAGGTGGGATACACCACAGGGAGAAATGTACAGTGACGCCTGAAACTTGCAGATTCAACTGTTGTGGCCTACATAAGTTTTGAAGTGGCTTGAGTTTCAGTTTGGTCTCTTCATCCTGATGGGGCGCACCTGATGAACGGGTTGGATGGCATACACAATTCAGTAGACCCACATTCCGTCTAGAAGATTTTTTTCTTTAGGTGTGGCCCACCTTAGCTATGGATAAGGCCTGGATTTCGGAATTTAAGCCGAACATTAGGGGGCGCATGTGATGGATAGGTTGGATGGCAGTCACAAATCTTGGGCCCCACATTGCTGGAACGTATGGTGATTACCATACGTTTAGACGTATGTAATCATTTCCCTATTGGGAGAGAATTTGTACACTGTGGGACCCATGATTTGTTGATCCAGACCATTGATTTGATAGCGTCCGTCGTTGATTTACTATGCTCCAAAGAGTGTCCGACGTTTCTATTATTTGGTCCTACAAATTGATGTTTGACAAAACGTACACCAGGAGCCCACATTCAATGGAACAAAGGCCAAAAACCAGTTGTGTAGGATCTGTTGGGAGATTTCTGGGGCATCGTCAATCCATGATGAGGCTATCAAATCAATGGAGTAGATTTCCGAAGCATGGGTTCAGATTCAATTGAAAATGACTCGGTGAGTCAACTCAGCATTTGTTGCAAATGGTCCACATGTGATTAGACGATCAAGATGATTTTGGGTTAATATGCGATTAAACTGTTGATATTCCTATCCAATGGCTCACCATAACCGTAGCGGGCCCACCTAGGTCGAGAAAAATTTTGCTACACCCACGAGTTAGCTACGCTACCTACACCGGGTGTAGCTGATGATCCACCATGATGTATGTGTTGTATCCACGCCGTCCATTCATTTTTTGAGATCATTTTAGGGCATGACACAAAAAATGAAGCAGATCAAAAGCTCAAGCGGGCCCAGCAAAGAAAATAGTGGGGATTGAACGCCAACCATTAAAAACTTATTGAGGGCCACTTGAGGTTCAGATCTGCCTCATTTTTGGTTCATGCCCTAAAATGATGTCTTCAAATGGGTGGACGGCGTGGATCCAACACATGCATCATGGTCCGGTCATCGCTACACCCGTTGTAGCTAGCGTAGCTAACTCGTGGGTGTAGCAAAGTTTTCCTCACCTAGGTGGCTAGGTCCCACAGGAATTTGCAAGGTAGAGAGCAAGAGTACTGATATCTACGTGATGAATTCCTGAGGTATTTCATTTTGTATAAAAGTGGGGCCCAAGATCTGGTGATCCAAAATGTTCATATGATGGGACTCACCTTAGATGGCCCATGTACCTAAGGGTGGCAATGGGTTGGGTAGGCCCTGTGGACCCCTCATCCTGACTCGACATGGGCCAGGAATGGGGCGTGGCTTGGGGGATCCCCGGATCCACCAAGGTAGGTGGGATCCTTGACTGTTGGGCCCATCTTGATGTATTTTATTTACATCCACGCCGTCCAACCGTTTTGAAAGCTCATTTTAGGCAAGATTTTAAAAAAATGAAGCAGATCCAAATCTCAGTTGGACCACACGACACAAAAACGGTGGTGATTGAACCCCACCATTAAAAATTCTTAGGCGACACTGAAATGTTTATTTGCCATCCAACCTTTTGATAAGTTCACAAAGACCTGGATGAAGGGCCCACACAAATATCAGCTTGATCCAAAACTTTTGTGGCCTACAAGAAGCTTTTAATGGTCAATCACCACTATTTCAAGAGCCATGGTCCAATATTGAGATTTGGATCTGCTTCATTTTTGGCCTCTTGCCCTAAATGAGCTGTCAAAACAGTTGAGCAGTGTGGATGTAAAGAACATACATCACGGTGGGCCCCACAGTCACCCGGGAATGGATGTAGACAAATGGGTGTGGATGCAATACTTTATATTAATTTGAGCCCCACTAATTAAATTACATATTTTATAATTATATATGTGAAATACTCCAATTAATTTAGAGTTAAAGATTACTGATTAATAATAATAATTTAGTACTTTTTTAATTCAGGAAATTATAAAAAGAGTTTGATTCTTTCCAACCGTTGCATGCATGTGGGGCCATGTGTTGTGCAGTGGGTATACCATCCAACCTGTCGATTGGTGTGTGCAGTGTGTATGCCATCTAACCAGCTCCCACAAGGCCAATTCATCATGAAAGCAAGACTACCATCATGGGATAGATGTCATTTCCAGCTTTGAAAAAAACGAAAAAAAAAAACACCTATCATTGTGTTAGGAAAATAATTCAGTGCAATGTGGTGCAAATTGTTGTTGTAGGCCCCACCATCATGGGCTCAAAAATTAAGCTAGTCCTTGATTTTGGTTGGTCTCCACCCAAATCTTAGAATGGCCTGATTTTTTAGGTGAGTTATTGTTTGGGACAGATGCTTCATATCAATGGATTAGATAGATAGCGTACGTACAATATATATGATGGGCCGCTCCACAAGAATCAAGGGTGGGCATTCACTCAAATTTTCTTGATGTTTCATATTAATAGATTAGATGGCATATGCACAACATAGTGACTGCTCTATGAAAACCACGGGTGGAATGTCCACTCTGAAGTCGGGTGCACCTTTACACCCGGTTTGGCACCCTAGATTTGGTGGTAAATAAGTGTATTTTAAATCCAAATGGTGATGAGATTATGATGTGATTCAAGAGAAATGCCCCCTTTTTCTTCTTTCTTTCTGTATTTTTTTTTCCTCAAAGATAAGAGAGTTGCACAAATAACAATGGTGTCTTTAGGCTGCTAATCCATTGAACACATGGTAGGTTGAGGAAACCCTAAAACAATCCAATTATGGCTGCAACACTAAAATTATATCAATAGAATGATCTAAACCATTCAAACCTTGGATATTTAAATAGATCGTTGAAAAATGCTGATGATTCACCTATTAGTGATCCTTGCATTTGTGGCCGACCCAAGGCTTAGAAGTTCCTCTGTTTTTACTAAAGTATATATTTTAATGGGCTTATTATAATCATTCTATCAAGCTTGTTTGTGATCCTTGCATTCTGGGCTCCTATCTAAGTAGGCTGCAAGCTCTTGGGCTGCAATATGCTCAGCTCCAAGCTCTGGGGGTACCACTCGGTGGGCTTCTTGCCAGGCCCCTCTCTCCTGTACCATCAAAAGCAGGGGTCCAAGCAACTGGACCACTTTCGTGCAGCAAGCAGCCTCTTTGGCTGGGTGTCACTCAAACAGTGGCCCATCTCCTGGAACAACTGTTGCTAGCGCTGCTCCCATTTCTGGTCTTGCTGAGGCGGTTAGTGAATCGAATGTATTTGCTACTGGGAATCATACAACGGCTCCTCTTGATCCCCGGTATTCTAGCCAAGCTGCAGGGCCAGATGGAAACCTAACATCTTCCACTGCCCAGCTAGCTGTATCTGGACACGCTGGCGGAGGTGTGCCCTGCTCTAACACCTCTACTGCTCTACATAGCAAAGGAGCCTCGAACCCTCAAGTTGATCAACCCCGAACGAGGGGTACCTCTAGGGGATGAGCAAACCTCTTCAAAGCGGATCCCAATCCAGCCCTCAATCTTGTTGTGTCACACATCCAAAAGGCTAACCTTTCAGGGCGTGTTTGATTTTGGGAAATGGTGGTAAATGTGGGTTAAGGTAGTCATTATTACTTACCGGGTGAAATAACTTGAAATGTGGCATCCTACACCGTGCAATTTCCTCCATTTGTTTTCTACCGTAGTGAGGGGGGTGGTAATCATTACTTTCTCTGCTTGTTCGTTTCACAAGTGATCCATATTATAACACTATGGAATGAGGCAAAAGGAGTTGCGCAAAAAGTACTGTGCTCGGAATCTATGTGGGGCCCACCATGATGTGAGTGAGAAATCTAAGCTGTCCAATCATTTTGTGAGATCATTTTAGTGGTTGCGACCAAAAAATGAACACAATCCACACGACAAATGGGTTGAAAATGCCGAAAAGGTGCTGACAAGTCTTCCACAGTTGAAATATACGTGGGGCCACAGGAGTACCCAACAGCTTAATTTTGGTATTTTTTGTTTATCACAGTGTGACCTGACATTATCTGTGATTTAGATGGAATATAAACACCACTGTGGACACCAAAGTGGTTTCAACGATAGGAATTATGTAACTACTTTTTGCTTTATTACGGCCCACTACTCTCTTGGATCCCATTTAGAATCATCAGGTTGGGTTGAACTCCATCTCACAAAATGGTTAGACGGCGTAGATTTCTCACAAACATCACGGTGGGCCCCACATAGACTCCTACCAATGTCAGTTGTGCACAACTCTTTCTGCTTCATGGTGATGTCTCAGTTGGGAGCGGTTTGCATGTGACCCCGGCCAGAGGGAAAACCCTGTGGCCATTACTGTGTGGGATCCACAGGGTTGTCCATGACAAATCCACTACGTCCATTAGTTTTGGATGACCATGTTAGGAAAGGATTTCTAAAAGGATGCAGATCCAAAATTCAAATGAGACATACCACACGAAATCAGTGTGTATTGAACAATTAGTGGTGATAAAGGTGGGCCTTAAGATGATACGTTTTCTTACAGTTTATTTAAGTGTTAGTAATTCATCAAACAACTTAGATGGCACATAAACATGATGGTCAACAGTAGGAAGGTTTCAAAAGTAGACGTTTGTGTTCCCACTGTTTTGAGGTAGTGGCCCACTTGAGTATTGACTCTACCTCTTTTTTAGAATCCTCTCCTATTTTTTTTCTTTAAAAACATAAGGACGTAGTGGATTTGTCACAGTCTTCACTGTGGATCCCACACAGCCCCGGCCAAAGGAATATCCCACCTGGACGGTGTCACTTGCAATCCAATCCGGGCCTAATTACCCCAACCATACGGTACTGTGACCGATCTTCTTTGGGGTACTACAACACATGCCTTTTTTACCCACCGTCCACCACCACATTGATAAGTACTACTTAAGATGATGGTCCATGCTACAGCTACACACGCATGTTCACTAGGATGAAATAAACATATTTATACATAAGTAACACTAACCCTCATTTCCATATCTATAATAAAAAAAAGTCTGGTAATTAGTACGTTAGTAGCGGGGACTGTCACCATTCAACCCCAACCCCCAAAAATAAAAAAGAACTATACTAAACTTGTGCATCAGTCATAAATCCTAGTATAAGACAACAACATTGTCACGATTGTCATAGAGATGTTCTCAACTTTACTAGGAAAATGTTATGATAGTTGTTTAATTCCTACCCCTTTCAAAGCTGAGACTATCTCCATCTCCCATCTTTTATTTGCTAATGACTTAATAATTTTTCCTAGTGTGAATCCTCACTCTGCTTATAATTTACGAAACTTCTTTAATAACTTTTTTGAAAACACTAGGCTTCAAGTTAATATCCAGAAAAGTGTGCTTATTATCTTTGGCTCTTATACCTATAAGCATGAAATTAAATCTATCTTTGGTATGGACGAAGGCAAACTCTCTATCAGATACTTGGGAGTCCTTTTGTTCTCCACTAGGCTCTATATTTTGAATTGTCAACCATTAATTGATAGGCTTAATAGAAAGCTTGGTGGATGGATTGCGTCCCTCCTATCCTTTGCAATAAGACTGGAACTAATCAATTCCACTCTATTCGGTCTTCATATTTTTTTATCACATGCGTTTCCGCTTCTAAAAACTTGCTTCAATATTATCTCGTAACACATAAGGGATTTCCTATGGGGCTCCTCCCCATTTCATACTATCAGTTGGGAGTAGATCTGCAAGCCCAAAAATGAAGGTGTCCTTGGTATATATAACTCCTTTGGAAGTTTCAGCTACAGCTTGTCTCCTTAACTAATTTTGAAAAATCACGTGTAAAGAGAATAACCTTTGGGTTAAATGGGTCCATGCAAAATATATTGGATAAAAAAATATATGGAATGCCCAATTGCCCCTCAATGCCTCCTGGTCCTAGTGTAGTATTCTTGGAGTTTATGACATTGTTAAAGCTTACACCAGGTTTCTGGTAGGAAATGGGCAATCTACAGATTTCTGGTTTGACCCCTGGATGGGGGACACTAGCCTTTTCGATCTCTTAGGTAGCGCTGCCATTCAAGATCTAGGGTTAGGAACTAACTTTTCGGTTAGTCTCCTAATCTATGATATTGAGTAGCAATTCCCCTACCCTAATACTCCTACTCTGAAAAATCTTTTTCGAAAAATTAAATCTCATCAGATTGTTCTAGTGCAAGATGAAATTGTTTAGACCCTTTCCTCCAATGGTGCCCTCACTTTTGCGGCTACTTTAGGTGCATGTAGATCTATTAACCCAACCCCGCCTTGGAGTGATCTTATTTGGTCCAATGGCCTTATCCCTAAACACTCTATTACGGCTTAGATAGCTTTTCTTGGGAAGCTTAAGATGAAAGACTTGATTTACTCTTTCGAAATAATTGATGATACCGCTTGTGTGTTTTGTCATAATAGTTTAGAATCCATTGATCACTTATTCTTCTCTTATAGGTACATTTGTTGAATATGGAGTAATCTTCACTATAAACTCTTTATCTCTTTTATTTACCACCCTACCATTATTCATGTTATTGCATATCTTGTGGATAATGCAACTGATCCTATTTCTGTTTTGCTTTGCAAACTCTCTTTCTCGGCCCTTGTGTGACATACTTAGAGAGAAAGGAATAACCGCGTATTTAATAACAAATATTCTTCAAAAGAAGTTATATTCAGAAATATTACTTGGGAGCTGAGAGCCAGAGCTCTTTTTCTTTTTTGCCTATTGATTGCAGTAAAAGGCTCCCAGCATTATTTCTTCTCCTTGGGATTTTCCCACTGCCTTCTCTGTGGGATATCTCCCACTTGCTTGCCTACTTATTAGCTTAGACTTGCTCCCACCGGGACCCTAGCTTACGCCAAGATCTCTGCAACTAGGGATGACCTTCTATGTTGTACTCCCAATGCTACTTCTATCTGGGGAATTGTCTCTAAGTATACTGCGCAAGTTATGATCGACAAATGTTTGCAAATCCTTTCATTTGCCTTACCTATTTTTTGCTCTGATCAATCTGCAGGGCCTTGCATTCTAGTGGACAATCAATATAGTCTTACAACTATTAAAGATTCAACGGCTTCCTCCTGGGAGATGCGCCTATTTGCTATAAGACTTCACTCTCTTGTGTCCTATTCTACCAGTCATGTTGGGATTATATCTGACCACCTGCGAACCATTCTTTCTAGGCTAGCAGGCACTCACATGCGCTCCCCATGCATCCAGATTCATCACTGAGGCTGAGTTAGTTGACCTTATTTGATGCCTAGCTCGGGTTGTGGGTCTTTCCTCATTTACTGGTTCTCTTCCTCGTTCCCCCCTTTTCTTTTCTTTTTTCTTTTTAGTTTTCTTTTTCTCCCTTGCGCCCAGGGTGTGGGTTGTTTTTTTTTTTTTTTTTTTTTCCTCTTTTCTTCTTTTTTGTTGGGGCCCACCTCATCTGTTGTTTCCTTTCAGGCTTTTCCCTTGGTAAGTAATAAGAGAGTATTGCTCGCTTACTTTCCAAACACACACACACACACACACACACACACACACACACACACACACACATGCAAATTTAAGATGTGAAATTTGATTTAATTAATCAAGTCTAAGTCCTGTGAATATATTGAAGAATTTTAATATCCTCCAAATACTAACTCTTAAATAGAAGATTTGGATTCCAATGCATTTCAACCAAACACAGATGAGTGATTTGGATCACCCTTACAGAAGCAGCACGTGGATGGAAGGAAAAGATTCTAAATATGTATAAGTTTTTAGATGCGAATTTCCTATGGGTTTCGAACCCAAGACCTCTTGTTGAAACTCTAGAGAGTCTACCAACGAAGCAAAGACTCGAACCCCCCATGAATATTTCAATTGTGTAAGTTCAATCCTCACGTTTTCGGCCCACTTGAGTCTTGGATCCTGCTCAATTTTGGTGTAGTGTCCTAAAATGAGCTCACAAGACAGATGGACATGATGGATTTCTCATAAATATTACAATGGGCCCACTTAGGTTCCCAGAGCACTAGGAAATGCATACATAATAGTTAAAAGTAAGAGTTTGAAACCCATCACAACTTTCTCCTTCAAGCTCCACACCACTTTAGCATTTCAATATATTAAGGAGACTATTTCAAGCATACCACTCCTAAGAAAATTTAAGATTGATCGCAACTATTATGGTACCACCAATATGCTCAATCACAACATTTAACCTTTAAAAAGATCTAGGCCATTGATAAATTAGTCCCACTTTAGAACTCTCACAATAAATTGACCTGATATTTTGGAGGTTGACCAACTAGGAAAGGCATGTCTGATGGTCGGAACGGATTTCGTCAACACATGACAGTGGGGCCATAACAAACCATATGAACCATCTTGTGGTGAAAACGTTTGCACCCAATAATTTCATATTATTTTTATGTTTTCGAAGAAGCTTACAATTTAATATTTTTAATTTTACTACACAGTGCGCCCAAGATGATGGGGCCCACTTATTCAAACTTAAAAACGGATCAGCACTGTACATCTCGACTTTTGTAGGATACCTCCAAATATAAAGGGGTGGATTCCACTTATATTGAATTACGAGCCTTGCTAAGGCCAGACGCGTGTGCAATAATGCTCATGCACACACCACAAATGTGCCAGCATGGCAGGATTGGTCATAGATCCAATCCATCCATCAGGACAGAACCACTACATTGATTCCCTACAGTAATAATCCGGTCGATCCACTGGTCAAGTGGTCTATAATTTGTAAAAAAAAAAATGGACGGCTCTGAAAAAACTTAGCTGAAGTTTACTGACTACGATTTGCTAAGCCACACGCGTGTTCAACAAAGCTCATGTACACGCCGTACATGTGATATTTTTGCATGATATGTCTGAGATCCAATCCATCCATCAGAAAGGAAAAACTATATTTATGCTCTAGTTCAATAATTAGGTTGATCCATAGATTAGGTGGGTCACATTTTTAAAAGGAAGTAAGCTTATTAAAACTTGGCTGAAGTTTTCTAACCCATTTACCTGTTTCCAATATTGGGGCCCATATGCTGAGTGAATCATAATTATTTTTGGCCCATAATTATTTTCTAACCTGATGGATGGATGGGATCTCGCACATTTATTGCACACGCACACAAGCTTAGCAAAGCTCAGTT
Source organism: Liriodendron chinense (assembly GCA_003013855.2). Taxonomy (NCBI): domain Eukaryota; kingdom Viridiplantae; phylum Streptophyta; class Magnoliopsida; order Magnoliales; family Magnoliaceae; genus Liriodendron; species Liriodendron chinense. The sequence goes on from ML058590.1 coordinate 2,124,043, forward strand.
TTAAGTTGGTGAGCAGATTAGTTTAAAGAAGAATTATATAGCATACTGCTGCATCAAGATTTGCATGTGGGGCCCAATGGTTTGTAAATCAAGAACATTGATCTGATAGTCCCCAAAATGGATGGACGGTTTCTAAAACATCTCATAGATAAAACGTTCATAGCCCTTAGATCGGTGGCCTAAAAGTAGACGGTTAAGAAAAGAAGAAGAAAAAAATACCAGCCATAGGTTTGCGTTTGAGGTCACCATGGTCTTTATCTTTCATCAAAGCCGTTAATCAGGTGTAACTCAGCAAGATGAAGTGAAGATGAAAAAATAAGCCCGATCCATTTTCAAGCCGCTTACACCGTGGGGATTCAGAGGTTCTGGGAGAATTTTACATCGTTCCCGTTGGTGTGGTCCATGTGAAATTTATAACTAAACGATATTTTATATGTACAGTTCAAATAAGGGTATTCACCTGATGGACGGAGTGGATTTGCATATACAAGATGATGGGTTGTGGAGGATTCTAACACGTTATGAGCATCTGGATTGAAAAATGAAAACTGCTTTCTATGGAAATGGCTCCTACTCGTGATCCCTATAAATTCCAATGGGATGATCCCAGCCATCCAATCTCTTTCCTTTTATCCAGACCATCAGTATGTTTTTCTTAATGGTCTATTTCTAGTCTACTGATGGAGGGGTTAGGACATTCCATTCTCGGCACGCCTGGGACATTCATCTAAGGTGGGGCACATCAGATCAATGCTCTAAATCACCAAATCATGGGCCCACCTTGCACTGACTAGGCGAATCAGGATTTTGCCATTTGATTTCTGGGACCTCACAAGGTGGGGCACACACTTCTACCTGTGGCTGGTCCGTTCGTGCGACATCCGTGGCCACCAGCATCAGGTGGGGGCGTGTCAACGGCTGGTTAAGGCCGGGCTAAGTTCTGTCTAAGCCTGGCACACAAACACCGAAAATAAAGGGCCCGTTTGGATTGTAAGTTACTTAAGATAAGCTACTTATCAGATAAGTTACTTATCTTGGTTTTTTCTTATTAAGCAGATAAGTATGTTTGGTAATAACACATTGATATGTAATCTTTGCAAAGGAAATTTCAAATCTACATATAATAAATAACATATTGACATGAAAAGAAAAAGCTAAGCGTGGAGGCAGCTTTCCTAACAGAATCAGCTTTTCTAATCCTCGTGTATTTGCCATGCATATGCTAGCATAGCACGATTGGTCCGAGATACATTCTATCCATCAGAATGGGACCACTATATGGATGTCCTAGCACAAGAATCAGGTTGATCGACAGGTCAGGTGGGCCACAGTCTGCAAAACAAATGTATGGCTCTGGAAGACATGGCTGAAGTTTTCTAACCCATTCACTTGTTTCCAATAGTCGGTCCACATGGTGAGTGGACTAAAACCATGTTTGGAAAAGATGTAGTAGATCAGATCAACTTAATTGGTGGATTGGATCTTGCACCAATTAATGGAGGGCCCATCTTTGATGTGGGCCGTCCACTGTGTGAGCCCCACCTTTGATGGGACAGTCCATCATGTGGGGCCTCCTTTTATATGGACAGTATGAGAGAGCAGTAATTGAGTGAACCATGAGAGAGAACTTTGATATGTAGCATGACAGGAGAGAGAGAAGTAGAAAAGCCAAATTGGAGGGTGGTTAATTAACATTGGAAGGTGACTAATAGTGTGGGTGTATGCTAAAACACACACACACACACACACACACAAGGAAAAAAAAAAGAAGAAGAAGCAAAAGCTAGACATGAGAGAGATAAGTAGAAAAGTCAAAAGTCGAAAAACTAAAAAAAAATATACTTATTAAGATAAGTAATTTTTAAGAGATAAGTTACTTTTCAATTATACTTACCAAATGAACTTAAGTGCCCAAAGTAACTTAACGACTTGAGTTCAGACGAAAAGTAACTTATTTGGTAGTATCCGAATGGGCCCTAAGTGGTAAACAAACAGCCCCTAAAGCTCGGCCTGGGCCTGTGTGGGCTTAGTGTCAGAGTCCCTTGGTATACATTGATATACAATCATCAGCTCGAACTTTTAGAGAAAGTGGTTATTTGACATGGTATTGGTAATATATTACTTAGGCAAGGGGCCAAAAATCAAGCCCATCTGTTAATCAGGTGGGCCGTACCAATGGAAAGAGTTCAGAGGGTGAGACTTGCTTTGTTTCGAAATTGTGTGATCCACTTGAATTACAAATGGGGGCTAATTTTTTGGACTATAAGAATAATATGATTTGGCACACTTGATAGTGGGTGAGACCGTACAGTACGGCCTACTTCGATGTATTTGTTGTATATCCACCCCGTCCATCCATTTTGTCAGCTCATTTTAGATCATAGTGCAAAAAACGAGGAAGGTCCAAATATCAGGTGGACCACACAGTAGGGATTGAATTCCCACTATTAAAATATTCTCAGGTGCAACAAAAGTTTTGGATCAAGCTGCTATTTGTGTTTTCCCTTCATCCAGGTCTGTATGACCTTATCATCAGGTTGGATGGCAAATAAACATTACAATGTGCCCTTAAAAAGTTTTGAATGGTGGACGTCAATCACGACTATGTTCCTCTTGTGTGGCCCACCTAAGATTTGGATCTGCATCTTTTTTTTTTGGGACCGTTCCTAAAAGGAGCTGGCGAAACAGATGGGCGGCGTTGATATATAACACATAATCGAGGTGGGCCCCTGCCGTGCATAATCCCGTCTTTGGAGTAAACCCTAACGGGCCCAAGCCACGCCAAGGGCCTTTTGGAGTTCTTAGTCCAAGTCCGGCCCATTTATAAACGGCTTGAAATTTAAACACGAACCTGGCCCTTGGGCCTGATACTCTAGTCCAAAATCGGATCGAGGCGGGCCAGGTACAGAAGCTTGAAAGGCCAACCCGGCTCGTTGACACCCCTAGACTGGTCCACACCATGCACACAACATAGCAAAAAACTAGGCTACTCATCTCATCCTTTGGGCCTTGTATGTATACAAACAATGGATGGTTAATCTTTGACAAAATGTTTACTTAAATGTGGACCGTTTAGATCCTGGGCTGGGCTCAAGCCCTGCAAACGTCAGATGAGCCCAACGGGCCATTCAGCTTAGGACGGGCATGCACCCAGTGACCTAATCAGCCAGTCTGGGGAAGACATCTAAGGGCTTTTTAGGTAAGATGCAAATCCAGCACCACACAACTACTTATCAAGCTTGAAAGAATGGCCTGGGCTCAATCCGTGGGAGTCTCGGTTCTGCCCAAAAATCAGCCATTAGAAGGTGGGCCCCGATCGGTCCACCCAATTTGCAACCGTTGATAATGACTGGGCCAGCTTGTAGGGTCTGCTGAATCAGTAAATGGTCCAGGCTTGAATCAGGAACACTGGTCTGTTGCACACATGCAAACTGAATAATGGGTAGGGCTTGAATTTCACAAACCTTTTAAGTGGGTGGGACTTTGTGAGGCCTGTGTCATTGGTCTGGGCCTAGGGTTGTCTTCAGCCCAGATTTTGAACCGTTCATGTCGCCCACCTAGCCCATCCTTATTTCTGTTCATAAGGACCGCTTGATGCACTGATAAAGGAGTGGCCGGAGACATCATGTGTCCACAATACCCAAGCCGTTCATCATTGGTTCTGATTGTATGATGTTCTCACCCAAAAACCAAGATGGTCCACATATCGTAGGACTATAAACAAAAGCATGGTCCATAATTTTTAAAATTTGAATGTTTCAATTTGCAATATGAAGCCAATGTGGATCTTAAATTAGAGATGTAAAGCAAAAAAAATAAAGGGAGAGATGTTAATTCTCTATGACCAAAAAAACATTCACATGACTTGTATTTATAATACAGTTTGGTGGGAACTAACAAGCATTTCAACATTTGAATTTCAATAGCTTATGATTGATGGGTGAGATTCAAAGAACTGGGGTGTGACATTTTCTCTTTTATATTCTTAACGTGGTTTAAAAATCAGTTTTGGTGCGCCGTATCATTCAACGTTAATAAAAACTCATTTTACTTATATTGGGTTGCTTTGGATGGATATGGGTCATTCCACACACAACTCTAGAAGGACAAAAGTAAGGCCTAAAAGAATATGGATAAAGGTAGTAAGAAAAGATTTGATGTCCTCTAAGTAGGGCTGTCAACGGCATGGATCATTATCCATATCTGATCCAGATCCGCTCCGATTTAATCGGATTCGGATCAATAATCGGATCATCGGGTCGGATACGGATACCCAAAGATGATCCGTTTAATATTCGGGTCAGATTCGGATCAACCTTGATCTAGCCCGTTAACGACCCGACCCGATTAAAAAAAAAAAAAAAAACAGCCATCTCCTTCGTCTCTACTCTCCATGCACGAGCATCTCTCTCTCTCTCTCTCTCTCTCTCTCTCTCTCTCGGATATCAAGTCGGATCATAATCGGATCGGAAACGGATTTCAAAAAATTTAAACGGATTGTGTTCGGATCATATATTTGTGATCCGAATTGGATTCGGGTTGGATATATCCTTAATCGGGTCAGATACGGATCATCACTGATCCGGCCCGTATCCAACCCGTTGACAGCCCTACCTCTAAGGGGTGTTTGGATCATAAGTTACTTTTTGGCTTATAAGTATGTTGTCTACCAAAGTTTGTTTGGTGGGCTCTGTGTGATGGACACCCTCAAGTCTGTTTGGTTCCCCTCAGATCCGTTGTCCATCATGTGGGGCCAACCTTTGATCGTTCATTGTGTGGGCCCCACCTTTGATATGGGTATCCATCATGTGGGGCCCATCTTGGATGTGGGCCATTCATCATTAGGTGCCGACCTTTAATGTGCACTATCCATTATGTGGGGCCCACCTCTGATGTTGGTCATCTATCATGTGGGGCCCACCATCAATGTTATTATCCATCATGTGGGGCCTACCTTCAATATCCACCGCCCATCATGTTGAGCCCATCTTTGATGTGAATGGTGTGTCATGTGGACCCCACCTCCAATGTGGGCCATCCATCATGTGTGGCCCGCCTTGGATATGAGCCACTCATCATTAGGGCTGACCATTCATGTGGACCAGTCCATCATGTGGGACTCACCTTGACAAGGATCATCCATCATGTGGGGTCTGCCATTATTAATTCCCCCTCCCTCATATGGATCCCACCTTTGATTGGACTGTCCATCACCTGGCCTCACCTGGCCTGCATTCAATTTTGGGCTGATTGGACAAGTGATTAATGATTAACCTTTGGATATTGTACCTCAGTTGATAGAAATCTAATTACTTAAAAGAGCAAGAAACAAATTGTTGTTACTATTTCTAGGTACGGAGTATCAATCTACCGGTTAGGTCACATGTGAGGTTCTCAGTAGGGCTGTCAATGGCACGAATCAAGATCCGTATTCGATCCGTATCCGATCCGATTTAATCGGATTCGGATCAATAATCGGATAATCGGGTCGGATACGGATATCCAAATATGATCCGTTTAATATTCGGGTCGGATTCGGATCAACCTTGATCCGGCCCGTTAACGATCCGACCCGATAAAAAAAATAAATAAAATAAAATAAAATAAAATAAAATAAAAACATACGAGAATCTCTCTTTCTCTCTCTCTCTTTCTCTCTCTCCTCTCTCGGATATCCGGTCGGATATCGGGTCGGATCATAATCGGATCGGAAACGGATTTCGAAAAATTTAATCGGGTCGGGTTCGGATCATATACTTGTGATCCGAATCGGATTCGGGTCGGATTCGGGTCGGATATATTCTTAATTGGGTCGGATTCGGATCATCACTGATCCGGCCCGTATCCGACCCGTTGACAGCCCTAGTTCTCAGTAGGGTTGAAAGTTGGGCGGGTTCAACTCGACCGACCTGTGACCGACTCGACATTGGGTTGAGCTTGGGCAGGAAGTATGTTCACTCCCCAAGTGTAGGGTTGCGAAGTAGTAATAATTCGGAAAGACCGAGTATCGTTCCCACAGAGATTTATGAATGGGTATCCTCAGAATTTGTCTAAAACAACTAGTAATTAAGATCCTATTAAGAGCTAAAACTGGAAAATAGCGATTTGGGTTTAAACAGTGAATGGGTAAGGTAAATTCAATCTAAAAAGGGTACTAGGACTCCAAGGATCCACTTTTGATAAGTTTCAATGCATCAACACAACTAGGTTTCTCATAACTCAATCGGAATCGAATTCCTTCCTCTATCCGATTGGAATATAGAGCGGTTAAATCAACAATTATCCAAAATAAGTGCTTATTCATTGATTTGATTCCCACAACCATGCTCAGGCCTTGGGCACACTCAATTGTATAGGCCAAGCCTCTTTCCAATCTAGTTGGGATTCACAACCATAGTTTTCACCAAATCCTGTCACTAGACCTGATTACAACTCATGATTAGAACTCTAATTAAATCAAAATCAATCAATAAACAACTATTCCAGATTACTACAAAAGATAAGAATTATAGTTGCATGAGTTCCCACATGAAAATCAGGCCATTGCATACAAGGCAATCAAAGCGTCTACCATGCCCGGAGTCGATGGTAGATCAGTGAACTACACAAGCATAAACAATGCTCAAAAGCTAAAATACTAAGCTTAGAATCACTAAGAATCACATGAGCCCGAAGTCATCAAGAGATCAAAGTAAAAGCAACTTAGGTACTTGATTCAAACTCATATAGAACTAAAATTCATCGATTAAAGCACAAAAGGAAACCTAGGTTGCATTAATCCATCAAAAACGAATCAAAAGCTTCACCTCTTAGCCCTAGCTAAGAGGTTTTAGTTCATCTCTAACATCCTTGAACTAGAAGCCTCTAAAAACATAAAAACTAACTAAAACAAGAAGAAAACTAGAAATCCGAAAGTAGAATCCGTCTCCTGAGCAATCCCCACGTTCTAGCCTCCTTTGGTATGAAGGGAAGACATCTTTTTATAGCTTGGAGGTGTCCTTTTCGCAAGAGAACTCCAGATTTCGCGCAAACTATGCAATTGCGCAGAAAAATCCGAAATCCAGAATTAGAAATAGCCTTTGATGCATGGCCGATCGGTCATGACCGGTCGGACTTCACTTGCAACAGTCCAGAGAGCACAGCCGACCGGTCATGACCGGTCGGCCTCAATGTATTGTCACTCCAGCAGCTATGGCCGACAGGTCATGACCGGTCGGCCTGGGCAGTCCATCAGCCAGCAGCTATGCCCTGACCGGTCATGACCGGTCGGACTGGCTGTCCAGTGAATTCAAAGGTGTAGCCGACCAGTCTTGACCGGTCGGGCGTCTTTGGCTGACTGGTCAGCCGACCGGTCATGCCCTGTTTCTTCTTGCCGTTTCTTCTTTATTTCTTCTTTTTCTTTCTTTTCTTTTCTTTCCTTGCTTTCTTCTCTCTTTATGCTTGATCCAATAGTCTTCAATACTCATCAAGAGATCTATTTAGCCTTCAATTTGTGCAATCTCCCTCTTGTTCCTACAATCACAATTTATGCATTAGATTAATTCCTCTAAACATGTAAAACGTGCATAATGAGTGATGAATTGGGGTTAGAATATGCACAATTAAGAGCTCAACAAAGTATCAAACCCGATTTCAAGCTTGGGCTATGAAAACACCAACCCGATGAAGTTTGGGTCGGGCTTGGGTTAAGGTCTCGGGTTGCCCGACCCAACCCGAACCCAATCTATATACAAGTTACTTATAATTTTATTATCCTTTAGTTAAGTAAACTTATTAGTTTATATTACTTTAGTAAGTAAACTTATAATGTTTGAATTTTGATATGCTTGAATGTTAAAGGAGTAGTTATCCTATATTTTAACTCATTTGTTTAGAAAAAGTGAAAGTTCTTTGGACAAATAACTACATATAAAATTAATAAAGCCATGAGTACAAAAAAATAAGGTGTGTATTGAAACATAGTAGACTAATGTAATAACAAAAATATTAGCATGTATCAACCCGACCAACTCGATCAACCCGACCGAGCCTGCCTGGGTTGGGCTTGGGTTGAGAATCTCCAACCCGAGGTTGGGTTGGGTTAGATTAGGGTTGAGGTATAGGAACCTTGGGCTGGATTAGGGTTGAGCACCAACTCGACCCAACCTGCCCGACTTTCAACCCTAGTTCTTAGCTTCTATCTCTTCTTTTGGATCTTTGTATTGAAGTTTCTACTCTAAGTGGGCGATTGGCATCTCTATAAATAAGAGTTTATTGGCTTATTTCTAACAAAATAAGCTCTTAGACTGTTTGGTAGAAGTCCAATTAGGGGGCTTTTTTGTTTAGAAAGTAGTAAATAAGTTCGATTTTATAAGTTGACAAGGGGTTACTTTTTAAAAAAGAGTTTATTTTGCTTAAACAGGCAGACATTTTTTACTAATATTTTGACAAATTTATTTGTAAACTTTTGGAATAATTTTCATCTTGCCCTCTCTTTGTTTACAATCTTTTCGACGTAGGCTCACATGATGAATGGCCTATAATGAAGGTGGGGCCCCACATGATGAATGGACCACATCAAAGGTGGGCCCACATAATGCATGGTCACATCAAATGTGGGCCCTACATGATGGATGGCCTACAACAACGTGTGACCCCACATGATGGACGATCCACATCAAGCAGGCCCTACCTAGCTAATGGATGGTCCACATCAAAGTTGGGACCCACATGATGGATGGTGGACATTGAATGTGGGACCACATGATGGAAGATTAACATTAAAGGTGGGTCCACATGATGAATGACCCATATTGAAAGTTGGGCCCCACATGATGGACGATGCACAACAAAGATGGGACCTACATGATGGATGGTGGACATCAAAGATGGGTCCTACATGATGGATGGCTCGGATCAAAATGTGGCATCGCATGATGGACTATCTACATCAAGTGGGCCCCACATGATAGATGGTCTACAACAAAGGTGGGACCCAGATGATGGATGGTGGACATTAAATGTGGGCCCCTCATGATGAACGACCCATATTGAATGTGGGGCCCCATATGATGAATGGTTCACATCAAAGGTGGGCCCCCATATGATGGATGACCTTCATCAAAGTGTGGCTCGTTTGACGGAACATCCACATCAAGTGGGCCCCATATGATGGGTGGTCCACATCAAAGATGGGACCCACGTGATGGATGATGGTCATTGAAGGTGGTCCCACATGATGAACGACCAATATTGAAGGTGGGGCCCCACACAATGAATGGTCCACATTAAGGTGGGCCCACATAATGGATGAAGTGGGCTTCACATGACAGATGCCCACGTTAAAGTTTGGCTTCTCATAATGGACGATCCACATTAAGTGGGCCCCACCTAATGAGCGGTCCACATCCAAGGTCTTGCATGATGGATGGCCCATATCAAAAGTGGACCACATGATGGATGATCCACATAGAAGTTGCGCCCCACACAATGAATGGTGGATATCAAAAGTGAGCCCCATATGATGGATAATCTACTTCAAAGGTAGGGTCCACACTATGGACACATCAAATGTGGACTCTACGTGATGGGTGATGGTTAGTGGATGTTGAGGGGCCCCACATAAAGGACAATTAGTGATGGTTAGTGGATGTTGAGGGGCCCCACATAAAGGACAATTAGTATTGATGGTCAGACTCACATGATGGATGACCTACATCAAGGTGAGGCCCCTAATGATGAATGGTCCACATCCAAAACAAGCCTTGCATGATGGACGACCCACTTTGAATGTTTGGCTCATATGATGGATGATCCATATAAAAAATTGGCTCCATATGATGATTGATCCACATCTAATCTACGACATAATGGATGGCCCAAATGTTTTAAAATTTGAAGATTGTAGCCATCCATTCTTTTGTCATTTGGGGCATAGTCCATATATGGTGAGATCCACCAAAACAACCATATGGATTGCTCTTGTAATATAGTTGTTGTAATCTTTAAAAATGATGTCAAGTACCCCTAAAAAAACTCTTATTTGAAGGTTTTACCAAACGTGTTTATTTCTAATAAGAGCTTTTTTTTTTTAAACTTGAAAAAGTGATCTTACCCTATGAACTTATTTAAAACAAGAGCTAGAATAAAGAGCTTATTGGAGTAACTCTTATTGAAAAAGCTCATAATGAATTAGAGTAGAGACACCAAACAAGCCATAATTCTTCTTTTTTGTGATAATGAAGGCATAAGCCACATTTCTTTCAACATAATATGTTATGAGCTACCAAACATATTAAGGTAGATTGCCATTTCATTTGGAAGAAGTTAGTTAGTGGTCTCTTTCTCTATCTTATGTTCCTATGAATGTATTTAGTAAGACAATGTTGTCCTTTCATTTAGTTGACACTTTATTCAAGTTGAGCATGTGTGATATCTATACTCCAGTTTAAGGGAGAGTATGTTAGAATTATTCCATGAGAAAACAATGTTTATATTCTTTTATACATTGCTTCTTAGGAACACAATTCATTCATTAGTCTTATTAATGTGTGTGGAACATTGAGATTGTACTACATGAATGGATTTATGAGAGAAATTTCTCTAATTGTCTTTAGAAACTTGAGATTGAACATAACAACTTCTGACCAAGGGAGAGTAATATCCTGCTAGCTATGATCATTTAGTATGTCATAGGAAAAACTTATGGTTATTCTTGTTTTGGTTGTCTTATGAGGGACTAATGACGAGTCATGATGAAAAATCCCCACCATCTAGCATAGTGCCCAATCAGTATGCCTTGGCCTTATCGCACATAGCAGTGTGGGTATGATGCAGGCTCAATTTAAGGGAAAAGCCTAACCCATCAATCGGACCCAAGCCTTAGTATTCAACCTATTAATTCTAGCTCAAGTGAATTCATTATACATGGCTTTCAGACTAAGTTACATGTATAGAAAAGAAAAGAGTTTGAAATTAAAGTATGTTTTGGAAATGTCTTTAGTATGATTTTGAAAGTTGTATTTTGTTTTTAGGAATTTATAGTATGTATTAGGATTTATGGTTGTTCTTAAATGAAGTTAAGAGGGGTTGGTGTAATAATTGATCTATATAAGGACCTATTTTGCAATAAAAAATGGTTCCATGTTTTGAGTTATTAAAAAATATTATCTCCTACAAATCTCCTGCAGAAGAAAGAGTTAAGTGATTCCTATTTGGTTGAGTTATTTTAACCCATACTGGTTGAGTGATTCATTGTTCATTAGTAACTTGTCCAATCCATAGTAAACTCATGGTTGTAGAAATTTTTAGTTCTAACAGGTTTGTTGCTTGTAACATTTTTGAAACTTTTAATTAGTAAATTATTTTTGTGTTTTTTTTAATAATTTATCATCAAGTCTAATTTCATTTTATAAAATTTCATTACATTCTGAGTTTCCAAAAAATTGTTAAAATTACAGAAGTACCAGCTGCCCCAAATTGACGATTTTCTAGACAATTCCAAAATGCCCTAAAATAGCCTCATTTATGTGTTTGGGTTTTTTTTTTTTTTATTTTTTATTCCTAAAACTAGACTCGTCAAGCCTCGTTTTGGCTTTTGAATCACTTTAATCAGAGTTATATAAAAAACGATACATATTTTTTAAATCAGCATATTTATGTTATCCGTTGTTGTCTATTGTGACCGTATCGGGTTGCATCAAAGTGTGCCATGGATATAGATTTCTGGGTTGGATCTATTAAATACTTATATCAACAAGATCAAGTATACATCTTTAACTGAGAGACGTATTATACCTAGACTTGATCGACTTATAAATATACTAGCTTTGAGTAACCCTGAGACCAGAGGATGTGTGAGGCGAAAGGTTTTGTATTATGTGCTTTAGGTTACTTGACAATGTCATCTTATGACCCACAAAAGTGAGTATAGTTGGGTGAATACATTAAGGTTCATTGAGATTCATATGATTCAATAGGAGCCACTTGTACTCAAGATATCACTTATGAGTTGATCTTATGGTTGAATAATTATTCAAGTATTTTCAAAGTTGTCCATTGCATCGAACCTTTTTTATTGGTTAATTGAGGATTTTTAACCATTAATATTTAGTTTTAACCGTTGATTAATTGAACTTAATGAACATTCAATGATTATAATATGGTGATCCATACTTTAGGTCAGAATGGCTAAGGATAATGGCCATGGCGAGTAAAGGAATTTGGTCGATCTCAAACTTTTGATGTAATAGAATATTTGCTATGTTTGTAGGGTGATAGAGTATCATAATCAACGTCTTCCTATTAACCCTCTCTCTCTCTCTCTCTCTCTCTCTCTCTCTCTCTCTCTCTCTCTATATATATATATATATATATATATATATATATATATATATATATATATAATCCTAAATGAGGAGGACTGAGAACAGAACATTGGATGTCCCAAGCCTTTTGAGATGTCACTTTAAGAGAGAGAGAGAGATAGGAAGAAGAAGAAATATAAACTAGAGAGGAGAGAGATTCCTATCTCATTCCCTCATTCCTTTCATACTTGCGAGATGTGTGGGGTCCATAATTGGATGTCCCTTGTCCTAATCCTACTTTAAGGTTGACGTGTGGGTTTCCTCTCATTCTTTATTTAGGATAGATTGGGGAGAGACCTTTTCAAGTGAGAGATTGACATCAACATTTTGTTAATTGAGTGCCTTTAATCATAATGCAGAGAAGCCAATTTTTATTCGACCGAAGCCTTTGCCGGTTAGATTGAAAATTCTCAAATTCGTCTCTTTACTCACTGTGATGTTTTGCACATTTTTGGTTCGACTGGAGGAAGTCGATTTTGTTTCCGACTGAAGGTCCAATTGGTTTGACTGGACAGAAACACGTAAGTTTTAGAAAGTGCGGATTTTGTTTCCTGATCTTGTACGTGAGTATATACATATCTCTTTAATTACGTTTATGGTTAGCATATCATGGTATGATGAAGAGAGCCTAACATGAATTTTTTAGGGTTTTGAAGGGAAAAGCTAGGGTTTCTACTATAAGTTATTCCATCTCTTATAACTTTCTAATTATAGTGGATTGATCGTCGCTTTGTGCTATAGTTTTTCCTACAAGGGCTTTCCACGTAAAATCTCGTATGTTCTCTGTATTTGCTTGAGTTTTTCGTTCTCCATTTCTTGTTTGATTCAATCTAAGATTGTTTCCACTCCTAACAAGTGGTATCAAAGCATCGTTGGGGTATTAGTTTGAATATAAAAACATGACATCGAGGGGATCGAATGTGAAGTTTGAGATAGAAGTTCATAGGTAAAAACAACTTTGAACTATGGAGGTTGAAGATGAAAGTCCTCCTGGTTCAACAAGGGCTTCAACATACACTCATTGAGAAAGCGCATCGTCTGGAATCTATGAAGGAAGAGGATTGGTATGAACTTGATCAGAGGGTGATTAACACAATCCAATTGTGTTTGGCCAATAAAGTCCTTTATAATGTCATTAATGAGACGACTACCACAGGCTTATGGACGAAGATGGAGAGCATCTACATGACGAAGTCGCTCAACAGTGGTATATATCTAAAGACACATTTTTATGCTCTAAACATGGCGAAATTACTGGATTTATCTGAGTACATTAATGTCTTCAACAAGTTGGTTTGTAAGTTGACAAGCGTGGTAGCAAATGGTTTTGCTCAGAAGGAGGGTGTCGACTTCAGTTAGATATTCGCATCAGTGGTAAAGCAAATATTTATCAGATTTGTATTAGGTTTCGTTGCCTAATATAATATGGAACTAGAACAATTAGATGTGAAGAATGCGTTTCTATATGAGGAACTAGAAGAGCAGATCTACATGAAGAAATTTGAAGAGTTTGAGGTGCAGGGAAATGAGAATTCAGTTTACAAATTAAAGAGGTCATTCTATAGCCTGAAACAGTCACCTACGCAGTGGTAGAAGAAATTTGATTATTTCATGTTAAGGCAGCGGTTTATCAGAAGTGAATTCGATCATTATGTCTATTTTAGAGCATTGAGTGATAGAAAATTCATTATTCTGGTGTTGTATGTTCATGATATACTTATCGCCAGCCATAACATGACTGAAATCAACATATTGAGGGCTTAGTTATCTAGAACATTTGAGATGAAAGATCCGGAGGTTGCAACGAAGATTCTTGACATCGATATACATAGAGAGAGTGAAATGAGCAGATTATGGTTGTCTTATGAAGAATATCTTGAGAAAGTCTTAGTCAAATTTATAATAGAAAAGGTAAAATCGATTAGCACTCCCTATGCTGCACTTTTAGCTTTCTTTGAAGATATGTCATATGTCAGATGAAAAAAATCAGTATATGTTTCATGTGCCCTGCTCGAGTGCAATTGGTAGTCTTATGTATGTCATGGTTTATATTAGACTGAATATTTTATATGCAGTTGGTGTTATGAGCAGATACATGTCAAACCCCGGTAAGCAACATTGAGAAGTAGTGAAATGGTTACTTCGGTACATACAAGGTACAACCGACTATCTCGTAGTTTTAAAATATTATAAGGAAAACTTGTAGGCTATATGAATGCAGGTTATGCAGGAAATGTGGATAATAAAATGTCGACTTCTGGTTATTTGTTTGTGTTAGCAGGTGGAGCTATCAGCTGGATGTCGAAGTTTAGCCCTGGTTGCACTTTTCAATCTGAAAGAAGCATTCAAGGAAGTTGCTTGATTGAAAGAGATGATGAATGAGTTGGGGCTTCATCACGAAACTGTGCCCATGAATTATGATAGTAAGAGCGCAATCAATTTGGCAAATAACTCGGTGTATCACTCCCGGACTAAACACATTGATATTCGTCATTGCTTTATCCGGCATATGCCAGAGGAATGAAATGTCACACTTGAGAAGATTCATACTAACATGAATCTGACAGATATACTTACGAAGGTTGTTTCTACAGAGAAGTTCAAGTTTTGCTCGACTTCTCTCGGCTTGCCAAAGAAGAAATGAAGATGGAATGTGCACAAAACGATGATGGTGTTATGTTGAAGATAATTAGAGATGGAGCATCTTAAAGCAGTGGAGTTAGAGGAAGAAAGTTGTGGTAGAAATTGTTGATCGAGTGTCTTTAATCATAATGCAAATAAGGCAATTTTCGGTTCGACAAGCTTTCGTTGGTTTGATAAAAAATTCTCAAATTTGATCATTTATTTGTTGTAATGTTTTGCACGTTTTCAATTCGACATTCGGTTCGACTGGAGGATGTCGGTTTTGTTTGATCCAGCTGAATGTCCAATCGGTTCAACCGAGCGGAAACACGTTAAGTTTTAGAAAGTGCAAGTTTTGTTTCCTAATCTTGTATGGGAGTATATAAGTATCTCTCTAATTACAATTAGGGTTAGCATAACATGATATGGTGAAGAGAGCGTAGAAAAAAAAATCTAGGGTTTGAAGGAAAAAGATAGGATTTCTAATACAAGTTGTTTCATCTCTTGTAACTTTTTTATTACAGTAAATTGATCGTTGCTTTATGCTGTAACTTTTTTCCGCAAGCATTTTCCATGTAAAATCTCGTGTGTTCTGTGTATTTGTTTGAATTTTTCATTTTCTATTGCTTGTTTGATTCGATTTGAGATTGCTTCCGCTGCCAACACATTCTTCACTTATCAGCAACATTGATCGAGATAATTCTAGCTCTAGAGTTTAGGTTTTTGTATCAAAGAAGCTTGATGATAGTTAAAAGGATATCCTCCAGTTAATTAAGATTAAATCTGGACTTTTAAAACTTTTATTTTACGTTGGGTTTTAAAAAGTCAAACACAATATTGATAGGCAAGACTAGCCATAGAGGGACCACTTTTATTAGGCAATCCTAACCATTCCATCCGTGCTTAACAAATGGATGGCTATAAAAAAAGAAAAAGAAAAAAAGAAAAAAAAAAAAAAGCCAACTTAGTTATGTATAGATTGACTTGTCAAATCACTGTAAATTGTAATGTTTGCTACCTTATATATAGATTGGATAGCCATGTGACTATAATGTTTCAATTTAAGCTGCCTTGGATTTAGAAGAAAAAGCTAGCGCATTTCAAGGGATATGCGGCCCCGCCAATTGAGGTACAGGCTCCCGAGCGCCGCTCAAGTACCCCACCTTCCAGATTGGTTGATTGGACTGTCTATGTATCTGGATGCAATTAGAAGCGCGATTAGCTCCAAGAGAACTTCATCATTTCTCCAAAGAAAATTGTCATTCTCCTTCTTCTTACTCTACCAACTTCAAAGTGTAGGATAAACAGAAGGTCCTGATCTGATCAGGAGGTATAGATACCAACGTTTACTTCGTCAACTCCATACAAGTGGGCCACACTGTGCAGCGATTTGTATATATAGTTGATCTTATGGATCCAACGTAGACAAGGGATGCTCTAAAATTGTCAGTTTGAAAACTCTCTGCCATCCAATTCATCCATTCTAAAAGTCTCTTGGGGTATCGTCATCCTCAATCAGCAAACAGATCAACGGTCTGGATCAGTCAACCAATTGTAAGAACTCTCGGTGCAGGATGTCTGACCCAACGGTGCGTACGTTGGAGTGACCCAATCATGAGTTCACAAGAGAAGGTTCTAAGCCATTCTATTCTAATTCCAATTCTATATGGGTGTGAACATTTTCACTAGTCTTTGATTATTTGCATGACTGAAAAGTACGAGATATGACTTCGAACGGAGAGATCTCAAGTCCAACCGATTGGACCATAGGTTAGCGTCCACTTAGTGGATAATTTCCAACATCTTAAGTGCATGTGAAATCCAACCCTTCCAATAGGTTTTTCTTATTACGAATATCATCATGTAGAAATAAGCCCCATCTAATTGTCATGTGGGCCACACCATAAAAAACAATGTCTAGCCATTAATAATAACAAAATATAAGTGTGGTACACTTAGTAGGTCGATATGGTTGATTTTTTTCGTAAGATGATCTTTATGGTGGGTCCAACCTATTGGACGGAATGGATTTTACATACACATGAAGTGTTAGAAGTTATCCACTGGGTTGAACTGTAACTACTGCCCAACTGGTTGGACTCAGGACTTTCTTGACTTTAAAGATATTGGAGCGAAAGGAATTGAGAAAAGGATGGCCAAACGGCTGGCAGAAGGTCTCTGACTACAAACAGCTGCAAAGTGACCGAATTGCAAAATATCAAAAGAGAAGCTTCTTTGATTCTCTGTCTTTATCTTTTATCTTTATCTTTATTAAAGTAAAACATCAAGGAAGAGAAATGCTTAGATTCGATTAGTGAAACATGTGTGGCACGTGTGCATGATATGGGCAATTCAAAAAGTGGGTCCCACATTGAATGCTTACTAGTCTAATAATCAGAATAGTCCCCTCAAGTGGGCCACGAAATACAACATTGAATGTAGACAGTTACTTGCCTCTATTAGCCATCTAATTTTCTCACTTCAACTTGTGGCATACATGATTAGGGGACCCACCTGATTTTTAGGCTAGGTCATGACAACAGTGGGCTCCACTTAATTAATGGAAAGGATGTGGAACACGTATGCCCACGTGAGCCACATGAGCCCGTGAATCACATCTTCAATCTCTACTCTCGCAAATAGCCTTTTCAAGTATCCCAAACGTGGAGATACGTGTACTGGTAAGGTATGATCGAAGTCTCCGCGTTTACATATCATTTCCTGCAATTGTTATTTGAAGTTTACTTAGGCCTGTTTGACAATAATAAAATGATTGTGATTTTTTCATTTTTTATTTTCCTTCTCAAAATCACCTCTTCAACCATTGTATCTGTTTGGTTAGCTATCATGATAGGGATAATCTTTCAATGCATGGAATCCACCCCGCTCATCAGGTCTACCAGTGTATTTTTCACTATAATAAAACAAATCATGCCCATCCAAAACTCAGGTGGGCCACTCCAAAGGGATCAATGTCAAGTAATGCCTAAGAGGCTAAGACCTTTAAATTCACGTGGCCTATCATGTTTCCTGTCATCTTAACGAGCTGTTTCAGATGAATGGATTGTATGACATATAAACATCATGGTGGGTCCCACACATAACTAATGGTGGGTTCCTCATCCTTACTGTTCCCTATGGGGTGGCCTACCTGAGCTTCTTATTGGCCTAACTTTTGGGTTCTGGAGTGAACATGAGGTGGCATAGCTGATGGATGGAATGGATCTCATGCATCTCCCTATCCATGGGGGTACTCGACTAGCAGTGGTGTATGTCCATACGAGTTTTAGTCTAGCTTTATGGCATGGTCATAGAGATCGTGATGCAATGCTGAGATCATAGGATCGAGTGCCCATGTAGTGTAAGCGTGCACAAGCATACGTGCGAAAAAGAAAATAAAATGCCCATGTGAGTTT
The DNA here is from genome assembly GCA_003013855.2 of Liriodendron chinense. Lineage (NCBI taxonomy): Eukaryota > Viridiplantae > Streptophyta > Magnoliopsida > Magnoliales > Magnoliaceae > Liriodendron > Liriodendron chinense. The sequence goes on from ML058590.1 coordinate 2,142,425, forward strand.
TGCTGGCGTGGTTCTTAAAAAATCTCTCAAAATCTCTCAGTGTAAACGGTATTAGTTTCGTTTCAATCTTTGCAAATTGCGATTCTATATTAGCCCTTTAAGTTTTTTAGGTGGGACATTGACAAGTACTATATCATAGCACCATTTCATTTGACCAGTTAAACACTCAAGTGATTGGACGGTCTGATTCTTGTGCCAAGTGATATTCATGGTGGGGCCTACTACTTCAATAGTACAGATGTCACCCACGAGTGACATGTCACGATCTTTTCATCCATGTTTTGTTCACATTAGCATGGAACTAAGAAGGTACACTTGGTATATCGTACTCCATTCCTGCAGCGGTGGCAATGGGACGCATGGATTGGCCGATGCCACTCTTCTGAGTTGGATTTATCAAGTCCCATTCATATTGGCACCATGTGTCACTGGTACAACTAAGGTGAGTCATCCATGATATGGCTAAGTCACAACTGTAAGTTTTCTATATAGTGGGCTGACTGATCAATGGTCCAGATTTAACTACAGATGCAGATTCTTGTGTGGACTGATCAATGGATCCCACTATAGTCGTGATCCATAGAATTAAGAGGGGTTGCATGTCTACACTGCTTGTGGCAATATTGTAGTTGAACATGGATTCTTGTTAGCCAAATTCGTGTGAGCAAGGGTGGCAGTATTTTGGTAGGTTTCAAACACTGCCACACCCACTACAAACCCTATTTAAAGGGTGTTGGGTCCCCAATCCGGGATTACACTGAAAACAATTCACATCTAAGGTTTTCTCTACAGCAATCCCAGGAGAGGAAGATCCAAATCTCAGACAGGAGATAGCTCACCAAATAGGTATATCTTTATTCTAGTTATCTGATCTCCATATTTCTGATGCACAGTAAGGTTCTATGTATTCCGCAATATAGAGAATCTTACAGTTTGTATTAGAGACGGTTGTGCATCAGTGTGGTAGATTTTTAGACTATTGAATCCATTGTAGAAACCTTATGGGCCAGATTCATGAACATCTAGTTTCGAATCTGGGCCACGAGTTTTCCAAACCCTTGATAGGGAAGTAAATAGACAAACCTATGGCTATGCTCTCTGTTGCTTAATCGTGACTGCAATTGAAGTAGCCATAGATTCTGGTGGCAATGGTTAATGGTCACGGCAAGTGGAGATTTTGACGACAGTGGCGTAACAGAGGAGCCATGGATTTCGGCAAAATGTCCCCTTCAGATTCAAAACAAAAATAATAATAATAATAATAATCTAAATAGGCCATTTTGAGGGCCCATTACCCATTTTTTTTAGAAATTGGCATGGACTATTGGAATGGGAAGTGAAACTTGACCGTTTGTTTCACCTTAAGGTTTTCTCATCCTTTAACTATTAATGTCAGCTTTCATTGGGCCAAATTGAGCTACTTTAGATTAATCCATTGAGGGTAGGATTAACTCGTAATCCTAAGTCTAAATTTTGTGGGATTGGATCTGATTGTGTTAGCCACCACAGTGACCTCAATTAGTGAAGATTTAAACAATGCTAGATTTATAATATTGGGTTTAGGTAAAGAATTGCATACAGTCGCGTTTGTTTCCCATGCAGATGATGACGAAAACACAGGCGTTCACCATTTTAGTAAGGATATGAACACATGATTGCAGTCCTGAGTCGACATAAATGGAGTTAGATCTGGTAGTGTTAGCCACCACAGTGACCACTATTAGTGAAGATTTGCACGAATTCAGACTTCTAATTTTGAGATTAAGTTAAAGGATTGCATACAGTTGCGTTCACGTCCAATATAGACGGTGACGAAAACACAAACGATCACCACTTTAGTAAGGACATGAACATATGCAGACGGTGACGAAAACACAAACGATCACCGTTAGATTCAAGTTCAAAAGAACCATCTGCATGTTATGACTACCACCCACAGGTGGAGTCATGATGATGTGGCTGATTCTCACCAGGATTGATTATTTAAGACCACCTTCATCCTGGATAATTTAATTGAAAGCCCTCAATTAATTGAATGTTTATTCGCCTGAAACTTCATAATATAAAGTCTAATGTGAGTTTATTTTTCAGTTAACATTCCAAACAGCTACAATATAATACCCCTTTTGACCGGCTCCAACCCACATGGAAGGAGTTCATTGAGATTGTCCTGGAGTATATAAAGTTGGACATTGCCCTGAGAGAGCCAGAACCTCCTAAGCCTTCATCCGAAAGCAAAAAAGAGGAAAAATCTCACTATAAGGCCTGGACAGAGTCCAATATAATGTGCCTCAAAATCATGAAGTACGCGATTTCAGAGGCCATGAAGGGTGCCATGCCTAATACTGATAAGGTCAAAGACTTCCTAACCGAGATAGGCAAGCGCTTCACGAAATCAAAAAAGGCTGAACTATGTTCATTACTCAGCAAACTGATCCGTGCAACCTATAATGGTAAAGGAAATATAAGGGAATTCATTATAGAACAGATCTAAATAGTATCCAAGATACGCAACTTAGGACTGAAATTTGATGATGATCAGCTTGTCTATCTGATCATGATTTCCCTGCCTCCTCAATACAGTACGTTCCAGGTGAATTTCATTAATACTATTAAGGACAAATGGACGTTGGACGAATTGATTTCTCAGTGTGTCCAAGAGGAGGAAAGGTTGGCTAAGCAAGACATCGTACATAATGTAAATTTCATAACCCCAGGACAAGGGAGAAAATGGAAGAACAAGAAAAGGAAACAAAATTCAGGAAAAGGTTTTTTGAATCCTACAGATGGCAATCAGCCACAAGCTAAAGGCAAAGAAAAGAAGAAAAGACGAGGTCCTGATGATGGATGCTTCTTCTGCAATAACCCACGACATCAAAAAAAGGACTGCGAAGGCTTTAAAGCATGATTAGTAAAGAAAGGTAATCATCGTGATCTTGTTTGTTTTGAAAGCAATCTGACTGAAGTATCTACAGATTCCTGATGAATAGATTATAGCACTTCTATTCACATATGCACTTCCATGCAAGATATACTACAGAGCCGAATGCCAACTGACACGGAATAATCAGTGTGCATTGGCAATAGGCGTAAAAGTAAACGTTGCAGCAGTAGGAGTTTACAAACTTAGATTAGCAAATGGCCATTATTAGACCTAGTAGATATTTTTTATGTACCTTTTATAAGGCGAAATTTAAATTTTGATTTCTCTTTTCAGTTAAATGTGGATGCATTTTTAAATTTGATAATGAAAGTTTAAGTATTTACTTTGGTTTGAATTTAGTTTGCCATAATTTTTGTGAATGAGCTATATCAGTTGAACTTACATACCGCAAACATTCTAAACATACATGCAGTATAATAGAGCAGGAATAAAGAGAAGAAAGGGGAATGAAGTTTTCTCCATCTTGTGACATAAGCAATTAGGCCATATGTCTTATGAGATAATGGAAAGGCTTGTGTGGGATGGAATACTTCAATCATTAGACTTCTTTAATTTTAAAGATTGTACAGATTGCATTAAGGGAAAACAGACTAGAATCAGGAAAAATGAACCAACAAGAAATGTAGGACTACTAGAAGCAATATATACAGATATTTGTAGTCCATTCCCTATAGCCTCATGGAGTGGACACAAATAATTTATCACTTTCATAACGACTACTTTCGCTACAGATTCATGAACCTAATAAATGAGAAATCAAATTCTTCCTTTTGTGATACTTTCTTTGTCATAGGCATCAAGATTCATAGGAATAGATCTCGAGGACTGCTTGATTTGTCACAAAGATCCTACATTGGTAAGATACTCAAGCGATTCGGCATGTAAAAATTATTTTTATGCTTGATGACCTATAGTTAAAGGTGACAAGTTTAGAATTTTTTTCAGTGCCTCAAGAATGATTTAAAAAAAGGATTGCATAAAGTAAATTCCGTACACATCAACAGTGGGAATATAATGTATGCTCAGTTCTGTACGCGCCCGGATATTACTTTTATGGTTGGAATATTGGGCAGGTAATTGTAGAAAGCGTTGCGTTACCTGCAATGGACGAAAGATTTTGAACTCACTTACAGAAAAGCCGACCATCTGGATTTGGTCGATTATTCAGACGCAGATTATGCTAACTGCGTCAACACAAGAAAGTCCACATCCGGTTACATTTCTTTCTTATGAGTGGAGGAACTGTGTCTTGAAAAAATGGAAAATAATCCACCACAGCTTCATCCACTTTAAAGGCAGAATTTGTCGCATATCACGAAGCTACAAATCAGGCGGTGTGGCTACAGGGTTTTCTCATTGGTTTATGGGTCTTGGAGCATATCCCAAAACCTATGAGAATGTTTTTTTTTTTTTGTGACAGTTCAGTTGCGATACATTTCTCGTAAAACAGCGAGCACTCATGAAGGTCGAGGCATATCGACGTAAAGTATCATATTGTAAATCATAGAGTGTGGGATCATCAAGTGTCTATTAAACTTTATCGGTACTAAAGAGATCATAACTGATCATTTCACTAAAGGGCTTCATGTGGCGCCATTTCAGGAGTATGTAGTGTCTATGGGAGTCATGACCTCGTAGATACATTCAGTTAGTGGGAGTTTTCAGATTCAGTATAGATCTATTTTGTTCAGACACTCATGGAGATCTCATATACTTTGATGATTCTATTATACTATTTCTCTCATTTAGTATACACAATATGTTTTGAGAATAGTAAAATTTCGGTATTGTCTCATTGGAGACATCTTAAGAAAGCTCCTAGGACCTCTTGAAGGTAGGCACTTTCAATCACACTTGAGTGTAACTTTCATACCACACGACCATATTCACAATCTACGTCATTAAGATTGATGACACTAGTGACCGTGATTCGTCTCACTTCGCCTCAATTAATGTTGTGTGGACTACCACGATCCAGTATTAGTAGTCTTGATGGACTAAGATTGGAAAAGACGTTGTCCACATAATCTGACATATCGGTTGACCACTTCAGTAGAATTAAAATCCGTGACATTGAACAGTATGACCCAAGTGGAAGAATGTAAGTTTTCTATGTAGTGGGCCGACTGATCAATGGTCCAGATTTAACTACAGATGCAGATTCTTGTGTGGACTGATCAGTGGACCCTATTACAGTCGTGATCCATAAAATTAAGAGGGGTTGCACGTCTACACTGCTTGTGGCAGTATTGTAGTTGAACATGTATTCTTGTTAACCAAATTCGTGTGGAGCAAGGGTGGCAGTGTTTTGGTGGGTTTCAAATACTATCACACCCACTACAAACCCTATTTAAAGGGTACTGGGTCCCCAATCTGGGATTACATTGAAAACAACCCCCATCTAAGGTTTTCTCTACAGCAATCCTAGGAGAGGAAGATCCAGATCTCAGACAGGAGATGGCTCACCAAACAGGTTTGTCTTTATTCTAGTTATCTGATCTCCATATTTCTGATGCACAGCAAGGTCCTATGTATATTCCGCAATATTGAGAATCTTACAACAACTCGACATGATACCAGACGGGTTGGTCTAAGTTACCAAGTCTTCAACTCATGACTGGATGTGCATGGACCAGGCCAAGGTTGACCATGTCCTAGCCTTCTGGGCATAATTGGGTTGCCCAATCAAGGTCTGGCCTAAAAAAAAAAAAAAAAAAAAAAAAGAGCTAAATAATCAATGCAAGTTTTTTTTTTTTTTTTTTTTTTTTTTTTTTTTTTTTTTTTTTTGGTATATATACTTGATTCAATGTTAATTTAGCTGAAAAGATGCAAATGGTTGGGATCATTGAAGCATGACTGCAGTCCAATAAGTATTTTTAAACTAGAAGTTTATTGCAAATGGAAAATAACTAACTAATGTCCTTAAATAGTCTGTTCTTTCAGTGATGCTGGCCCACTTAGTTACTGGACTAAGGAAGACGATTGAGCGTCCTGCTCCCACCTAGATGGAACTGATCCATTCTAGGGCTCTATGCAGCCCACTGTGATGTAAGTGTTTTATCCATATTGTTTATCCATTTTTTTCATATCATTTTAAGGTATGAGACAAAAAATGAGGCAAATTCAAAGCTCAAGTGGACCCACAGATTGGTGATTGAACTCCCACCATCGATAACTTCTTGGAGGCTACAAAAGTTTTGGATCAAGCTCATGACATTTGTATTTTCTCTTCATCCTGGTCTATGTGACCTTATGAGCGTGTTAGATGGTAAATGAACACCACAGCAGCCCTAGGCACTTTCAATTGTGAGCATCATTATCACCACTGCTTCTTATGGTGTGGTCCACTTGAGCTTTGGATCTGCCTCATTTTTGAGCTCATACTCTAAAATAATTTGAAAAAAATGAATGAATAACGTGGATAAAACCCATACATAATGGTGGGCCCCACATAGGCCCTAGCTAAACCAATTTCCATCCAAGCAGGGGCAGGACACAACCAATTCCACGGACCATGCCAACGAAGGCTGAGCCATTCATCATTGAACCCCATGTTTTAGGTTCGTTGCTATTCTATGATTACTTGGATCCAACGGCAATGCTCTATGTAGTGGGCCCTTGTTAGCGTGTTATCTTTTGTTAGTGAGCCCCAAGACTACCATAAATTTTCTATTTCTATAACTAAAGCAGGTAGAGAGGGGCTAACCCTAACCCTAATCAATCCAACAATGGGCCCATCACAAGAAATCCACACTATGGAATTTGTAGATTATTGACCTTTCTCTCTTCACACCACCCAATTTAAGGGATTGACTAGAACCGGATAATGTGTGGTTTTTTCTGCCAAAGGTCATCCACAGTAGGGCCCACAATTTGGACTGTTTGGATCCTCACTGTCTAGTTCATTGTTCAATGGACAGCTACAATACAGCACCATCTGGGTGTCCTTTTCTATGGTGCCGTTCAAAGGACGCCACAGTCTGTAGCCATGCAGGTGGGGCCCATGGTTCTAGAATGCTCCCCCATACAAGGGTAAGAAATCAATTTGACTATTCAACTTGATAGCAATCGGCACGTGCGATGCACGTGTGACGCAAGCGAGATTGTTTCCCATATTTACAGGTAGAAGCAATGCTCCGGTGCTGGTAGAGCATTATAAGATAAAAGGGCTCCTAGATGCATTTGGACACTTGACAATCCAATCCATTGATCTGAACCGTTCATTATGTTTAGAGCACATTTTATGGGCTGCCTTGTAAGCATTGCTCTTTTTGACAAATTTAAACCATTTGATCAAAGGTCTTTAATACGGACAGTCCAAATAATTTACACAAAAGTAGGTTCAATCAACAATTTGGTCCATCTACTCGTTAGGGCTTGGGATGGATTGCTTATGATTCTACAGAATTGCTATCTTTAGGCAATTGTAACCATTCTAAGGTTACTCCTTGCTTAGTGGTAGACTCACAAGAGTTTCATGGGTTCAAGTACCCCTCTCTCTCTCTCTCTCTCTCTCTCTCTCTCTCTCTCTATATATATATATATATATATATATATATATATATATAATGGTTCTATGAGGTCGACCTCATGGGAACTTCCCATGAGGTCGAGCTGTGTGGGCCCCACCGTGATGTGGATCGGACATCTACTCCATCGGTCAGATGCACCATTCTGTGGTGGGCCAAGGTCTTAAAAATCAAGTCAATCCATGACTTAGGTGGGCCACACCACAGACAACAGTTGGGAGGGGTTATTCGCCCATTAAAACATTCATGATCTTTGATTGGGCCCACCGAGATGTAATTCACAAATCCAGACCATCTATTATGTGTGTTCCACTTGTACCAGGAATCATACCATGTTTCAGGCACGTCAAAAAGTCAGGTGGGCCCCACTAAGTGATTTTATATATTTTAGGCATGTCTTCACATGATTTTAGATGTTATGGCCCACATGAGTTTCCTATACGGCTGATTTTTGGGTATCCTATAACCTCAAGGGGACCCATCAAATGCACGGAGTAGATGTTCGAAACACATCAAGGTGGGGCCCACACAGCTCGACCTCATACCTACGAATCATCTTCCACGAGAACTCGTGAGAGATTTTTGAGGATTTATCACACGTGATGTATTTCCAAAATCTGAGCTGTCCACGTGATGCAGCACTCCGAAAAACCCACAAGGCCCAACTTTCAACTTGATTTACAAATCTAGTAGGGTATAGAAAAAGGAAACAGTTTCCTCCTTTGATTTGCCTCTCTCTCTCTCTCTCTCTCTCTCTCTCTCTCTCTTCTATGGCCCACCAAAGTTCTGGATCAAGTTGAAAGTTGACGGCTGCATCATGTGGACGGCTCAGATTTGAGGGACACATGACGTGTGATGAGTCCTCAAAAATCTCTCACGAGTTCTTGTGAGAGATGATTCACAAGTGAGCATTCCTCTATATATATATATATATATAAAGTCGAAATATGGTCGAAATATGGTTAGAGCACTTATGTGTCTTAAACTTATACTGAATGCAATTAATCTAAATCTCATAACATTTTCTAATTTATTTGACAGTCGCCAATTAAAAGGAAATATTTTCGCGATGAGAATAGGGTATCTTATGGTTATAGTTGATTAATACATGATGTGTAAAAGGGGCAGTTCCTTCTTAACCGTAAAATTCCTTCACAAATAGCTATATTAAATAGGAATTGTCTTTACATGATTTCCAATGAGATCATCAAATAAGAACATTAGAAGGAATTTATTGAAATAATTTAAACAAAGTTCCTTGATCAAGAACAACCTTGGGAAGGTTGAGTAGACATTAATATGATAAAATAAGTAGATGGAATGAACGAACACGTTTCCAAAAAAAAAAAAAAAATTGATTTCTTCTTATCCCATTCTTTTCTTTTTTATTCTATTACAACACAATAATCAAATCTCTCAGACTTTTTTAAACAAAACATTAATCAATTTGATTTTAAATTTCAATTAGAGTTCTTGTGATTCAATTGGGGTAGTGAGCTTATTTATTTTTTATTCTAAAACCAGTAGTTATAGGGATCGACTCCGTTTTCTCAAATTGTTTTGAATTTTTGACAAATGTAATTTATTCAGTCAATGTAAGCCTATTTCAAAATATTCAGTGTCTCTTTTATATGGGTCTATTTATTCATCTTTTCAAAATTTAGACTTAATTAATTAATTTGTTAAAATATGTCTTTTCAAAATTTAGACTTAATTAATTAATTTGTTAAAATATGTCCTAAGAGACTTTTCTTAAACCGAATAATAAATGTAATATAAGATTGGCCATATAATCATAGTTACATAGATGTTTTTTTATGCAACATTTTTAACTAAGGGTATAAGAGGATTAGCCGAACTAACTCATTTTTTTTTTCCATAGACAAGTAATTGATGGAATTACGAATGGTGTTGTTATTGAAGTTTCTTTGTAAGAAAATGTATCAAATAGGAGGAGTGGATGAGTTTCTTCTTATCTTTTTGTATATTTATGTTACATATCAATCTGTTTATTAATTGACTATTTACATTATTTGCATGGATAAGAATTGAATAGATCCTTGGGTTTTTTTTTTTAATCAAACAAAGGCTTATTTCTCTCTGACTGTAGGTCCACTTTCGTATATGTATTGTATCATTTCTATCCATCTGTTTTGCCACCTCAATTTATGACATGAGCCCAAAAATGAAGTAAATCTAAATGTCAGGTGGACTACATCATACAAATAGTTGCACGCACCTAATCCACACTCACCCTCTCTCTCTCTCTCTCTCTCTAGCTTATAAAAATGTATAGCTGTGAAAATAAGGCCAAATCAAAGATGGATTGAATCATTCCACCTTTAAGATTTTTGCATGGTAGCCTATGAAATGTGCTCTAAACTTTAATGGATAGTTCAGGTAAATCAAATGGACCGTTAAAATTAACCATTTATGATAGGCCCTAAAATTGTTGACTAGACTGTGACTCGATCAGCACAGAGAGTTTCTTGTGCCCGGGGCTGTGTGGGGTCCAAAGAGATGTCCAAAGAGATGTCTTTTATAAATCCACTGCATCCATCTGTTTTGAAAGACTACAATAGGACAGGGTTCAAAATCAGGATGATATTTGTTCCTACCGTTTATCTGAGTGGTAATAACCCCATGAACAGTTTGGATGGTATATAAACATCCTGGTTAGCTCCAGCAAGGTTTCAGCGGTGGACATTTTCTTATCCCACTGTTTCATTGGTGTGGGCCACCTGAGTTTTGGATCTAACTAATTTTAAAAACACTGTCCTATTGTGGTCTTTCAAAACAGATGGACGAAGTGGATTTCACACAGACACCTCTGTGGGGCCCAAACAACCCCCGGCACATAGATATCTCCACAGTGCAGGCAATCCGCTTCCCTCTCCCACATATGGGTTGGAAAAGGATGGCTACATGAGAATAAGGCCAAACGAAGGAGGATTCAATTGTTGCATGGTAGCACTTGAAATGAGCTCTGGAATATATGGACGGTTCAGATTGATAACTTGAACTGTCCACGTTACCTAGAGCTCTGAAGGCATGGGAGCTTCTATCCAAACAATATTAGAAAAAAATAGGAACGCCGTTTGGCTGCCAGGTAGCTAGTTTCAAAGATCTGTGGACCCCACAATGATGTATGTGTTTTATCCACACCATCCATCCATCTTGCCTGCTTATTTTAGGGCATGACCTCAAAAATGAGACAGACCCAAATCTCAAGTGGGCCACAATACAGGAAACAGTGGGGTGAAAACTTCTTGGGGCCATACCTAAAAGTTTTGGATCAACCTCGTGTTTTCCAGGATCATGTAATATTGAGGTGGATCCCAAGAACTTTTGGACGGTAAGCGTTCAATTCCCGTTGTTTCCTATGGTGTGGTCCACTTTAGCTTTGGATCTGCCTACTTTTGGACTGATAAATGAATGGATGGCCTGGATAACATTAAATTTATGAAATAAAGTTTTCAAAATATACTAATTACAGAAATTTGAATTAAATAAATATTTCAGGAGTGGCAACTAAACAGGTACTAATCATTTTCCTAATGAGAATTACACGTCAGAGACAACCAAACAAAAAACCCCCAAAAAAAATGCAAAGAAAATCCAAATCCTTTCTGTTGAGGAACGCGTCATTGATAACGTACAACGTATCTTAAACAATCTTTAAAATGTTCCAACCGTTATTGGTTCCGTACATCGGCATGGACTGCCGCGTTTTCGTTGCCTCCATGTAATTCACAACGTAAAAATGGATGAGATCTAAACCGTCAATCCGGTATTTTCAGTACTGAATGGGCCATGTTACAAAAAGCACAATGTTTGGACGGTTCTTACGCTCTAATTGATCATACACAAATAGGCACTTAAAAGATGAGAAATGCAGTAGGTGAATCCGTGACTGTGGGGCCCACTTTAATGTGTGTATTTTATATCCACGCCGTCCTTCTGTTTTTCCATGTCATTTTAGAGCATGAGTGCAAAAATAAAGCAGATCGAAGTCTCTGGTGAACCACATCACAGGAAACAATGGTGTGTGCTGGAAAAAATCTGTGGGCGGCACCGTAATTATGTGTTTTATTCACGCAGTCTATCCATTTTTCAGCTCATTAGAGCATGAAGCAGATCCAAATCTCATATGAGCCACACCACAAGAAACAGTAGTGATTGAACGCCCACTGTTAAAAACTTCATAAGGCCATAATAATGTTTATTTGATATCCAACATGGCTGACCAGGTCACGCATACTTGGACAAAGGGAAAAGCATAAACATAAGCTTGATCCAAAACTTTTGTGGCCTTTAAAAAGTTTTTAACAGTTGGTGTTCAATTACCTTTTCTTTCTTTGGTATGGTCACCCTTAGATTTGTATCTGCCTCATTTTTTTTTCTGTATAATATCAAAAAATAAGCTGGAAAAATAGATAGACAGTCTGGATAAAACACATACATCATGGTGGGGCTCACAGAGATTTTCCCGTAGGGTCACTACCGAATCCGAGTCCGACAAAATGGATGGACGGCGTGAATATAAAACACATGCATCAAGGTGGGGCCCACAGTCACGGATCCACCGACCACAGTGGTTTCCAATCCATCCAATCCACATCGTCCCACATCAAAACCAATATGTAACATATGTTGGATATCTGAACCGTTCAGATAGTCTGTCTCATCGTGAATAACACTTTAGTTCAAAATCAGGCTGACCTAAGCATCAGGTGGGTCACACCACCCAAATCAACGAAGGGCAGAACAGCTGAAGATGTGGCAAACATACAGTTTTGGGCAAAATCTTCGCCATGGGAGCACTTGTTAAACGATCCAACCGACTTAAAACCGGAGCAATCCACTCATTCGGTGGTTCACGAATCACAACCGTTCGATGTATTAAACCATCGGCTGTCTATTGATTTCAATGGTTTAGACTGCCTGATGAGTCGACCATCCTGGTTTTCTCCCTGGGCCATTTATAGTGATGGGTTAATCTTTTCTACGGTTCAGATGCTCTAAGAAATTGACACGTTGATGGGAAGAATGAGGTGTATGTGAAATTTTCACATACACCATGTTGTATGTGAACATTACTCTTTTTTTTTTACCAATTTTACCCTCGAGTCGCTGAACCAATCAACGAAGCTTCTGTGCTGAGCCGGCAACGTGAACGTGCAACGATGCTCTGTCGACGTAAACAACGAAGTGGTTTGATCAAATACATCCACACGTATTGCAATAAGATACTTCGGGATTCTATCCGTTGAATATGAGACTTTTTTATTGATATGAACCGTTAATTTGACAGGGCTCTACTTGGATGGTGTATGACCAAAACACCTCTTAGATTGATTATTTCAGACCTTTGATTATAAAAAGGTTATGATTGATCATTAATTTCAAAGAAAAAGTGAGACTTGTGATATAAACGGTTTGGATCATTGGAAGATGACCCAGATTCAAAGGCCAATGTCCCAACGTATCCTATTTCAATACGTCGTGATGTATTCAAGCAAACCTCAGCCTGGAATCCTCATCTGGAGTATTTGGTACTCCGTTGGAGTATGAATGGCCGTAGGCATGCGTTCTATCAAATGGCCACGTGGCTTGTACATGACCAACTTCAGACGGTACAAATAATTTAAATAGATTTATATAATATATTTCCAAAAACCCAAATTGATTGGACCATTCTACCCTCTGATCTATGACCACTTTTAGATTCATCCTAACCATTGAATAATTATCATTTCAAACATCCATATTTAAGATCAACCCTTCAGTGAGATTTTTAGCTTATGAACCATCTACCGTTGGGCTCATGATTAGAATCATTTGGATGGAGGTAAATATGCCACGTGTACAACAGTATCTGTTGGCGTGTAGAAAATGTAATACATGAAAAATCTATGGTCTCCTTCGCCAGCTGATTTACGAGAAGCTGATTGCGTCCTACCCCGCCTGTCTCCAAATAGGAACGCGCAGGGGCTCTGAGGGCCATCGTGATGTAAGGGATTTATCCACACCGTCCATCCATTTTTAAATATCATTTTAGTACATAATCACAAAAAATAAGAAGAAAAAAAAGTCTCGAGTGGACCACACAGTGAGGATTAAATTCCTACCGTTGAAAATTCTCAGAACCTGCGGAAGTTTTGGATCGAGCTGATCTTTGTTTTGTACATTCATCCGAATGTATGTGAACTCCTCAACAGGTTGGATGTTACTTAAAAATCATGGTAGGCCCTAGAAAGGTTTCAACGGTTGGTGTCATTATCACTGCTACTTCCTCTGGTGTGGTCCACTTGAGCCTTGTATATGCCTCATTTTTGTGCTTCTACCCTAAAACGATATGAAAAAATGGATGGACGGTGTGGATAAATCACATACCTCACGGTGACACCTCAGAGCCCCTGTCCGTTCCGATGTGGAGATGGGCGGGGTAGGACGCAATCCATGCTTGATTTACGATACTCCCAGCGATTTATCTGTTGGCTCCACTCCCAAAAGAACTGATTCCGTATGGGCTTTCCCCATGTCGGCCTTGCGTTTAGGGTTATTAGCAGAAAAATGCTCACTTTCAAAATATTTAAAGCAATCCCCTGAGCTTTTCACTATTAGACATCTCGCCTGCCGTTACATACGGCTTTAGAAAGTAAAACGCCAAAATGGCCTTCGTTTAAAACCTATCTAGCAGATAAGAGGGGCAATGATCCCAAGCTAGGTGAAGCCACCAAGGTGTTTGTGACAAATCCACACCGTGGGAATGTTTTGCTAGCTCATTTTATAGCATGAGGCTTAAAATGAGGCCGATCTTAAGCTCAAGGAGGCTACATGAATGAAAACAGTGAGGATTGTATGCCCATGGTTGAAATATTCTTTAGCCATGGAAGCTTTGTATCAGGATCATATTTTTATTCTTTTGGTACACTTGAGAAAATGACGGTATGAACGGTTGGGTCAAGTTATGAACGATGAGCCCAAATAGGTTGAACGATAGGTGGTGTAACACCTCATTTTCGTCGCTCTTAGTATAACACTCTCTTGATGGAAACCCTAGTGTCGCACTATGAAGCATCGTGCGTGTGTATAGCTCCCCCACTTCCACGGTCAAATTCACATTCCCATAAATTGGAGTAGTGTGAATCCAATTAGTGGGTATCAAAGATAAACGGAACGATTATGCAGGAAAATATTGAGGCTAGCATCCAAAATAATGTCTATAGTTAGGCCTGTACAATCCACAAATGTCTAAATATATAAAGAGGTGAAAATTGTACAAAAGAGAGGAATTAGCAGTCTATTGATTGAGCTCATAAAGCTTTGCCAAACTAACAAACTACTCCTCATTTGCCAATTCCTCATCGCTCTCCACTAGGATATTTTTAATTGAAGGATGAATGGCTAATTCAATGAGAAATGTTCTCAAGATTTGGCAATCGACATATTGAAGATAACCTATTTTCAACACTGAGGTCTTAGTATGATTCCCAGCATGGGGTGGCTAACACTGAAGTGTGTCCTAACAATAGGATGTGTGTACTAACCCACAAAAAAGAAGAAGAAGAAAAAAGCATAGGTTCAAGGTATACGTATCATATAAATACAATCCATTATAATACGATCTTATTTAAATGCATTGATGTTTAAATGTACATCAGTATTGGAAAACAATGATTGGCCATTACAAACTCTTCATGGGTCATCTAAGTTGGTGTGATCTTATCAATAAGTTAGATTGCAAATAAACATTACAATGAGCCCAGGCAAGTTTTTAATGTTGGGCATTACCACTGTTTATTATGGTGTGGCTCACATGAGATTTGGATCTACATATTTTTTAGGCTCATGTTCTAAAATGAGCTAGAAAAATGGATGGACATTGTGGATATACAATACATACATCAAGGTGGTCTCCATTGTAAGGGCCACATCATATTGGTCAGGCCAGTTAATCCACTTCCCACTAGATGGCCTTTTTGGTCTTGGGGTTTGAAGCTAAAGTGGGGGCGACCATGCATGGTGTTTGTGAAAAATCAACACAGTTCATCCATTTTGTCAGATCATTTTATGACTCAACCCAAAAAATAGGTATATCTGACACTCAAGTAGACACCACCAGGCAGATCCATTTTACATATGGATGGGCCACATGATCACACACATACATAAAGTGGGTAAAGTGGACCCCTTCGAATCTTCTGTGCACCGAAATCCCTTTCTATGGGTATTACCATAAAAGTAAAAGGGTAAGGAGAAAATATGACTTTTTTTTCCGTATATGCAAACGTGAGGCAGGTTGCTATAAATAGTTTGAAAGCAAGTGTTTTTTCTGTCGATATTCTTAAATACAGGCGGTTATATAAAAAAACAACACTTAAAATGGGATAGTGGTGCATGCATTAAAATGACAGGTTGAAAATGTCAATTTCCTTTAATCTCTGCTCTGTCAACATAAGCATCTATTCAAAGCTCCCGGCATATCTTCGTTTTCACACGAGCCTTGCTGTATCTCCAGGGTATACGGTGGCATGTGTCCCAGTATACTGGTTTACACCTCCGGATTGCATCCTGAAATTGATCTAAACCGTTCATAATCATTATTCTTTTCCATACCGGCTATGCTTAAAATGAAATTTGTTGAATGGGTGATTTTGCATTAAGAAGAATATTTAATAGATCATATTCAAATTCAATATTCAAAGGTTAAGATCATTGATGTAATGGTAATTATAAAAATTAAAGCTTCTACATGGTGATATTTAAAAAAAAATAAACGGTTCAGATCAACCTATGGATACAATACAAGGATAAAATCACGCCAGCGTACCATACTTTGGTAGGAGGCACTGTACCATATCAAAACACATCCCCTACTGGGAGCTGATTAGGTGAGACCCCGGCCTCACCCAAGACGGTGCGGCGCTTACGGTGGGGCCCACCTTGATGTATCTATTCTATATCCACGCCGTCCATCTGTTTTTTCCAGATAATTTTATAAGATAATCCAAAAAATGAAAATATCAAAAACTCAGGTGTACCATCATACAATACGAAACAGTGGTGATTCAACATCCTACCACTAAAAAATTCCTGGGGCCCACCATAAGGTTTCCGTAATATTTATTTTCTATCCGAACTGTTGATAAGGTCACATAAATCTGGATGAAGGGATCAAAGAAATATCAGCTTGACCCAAAACTTTTGTGACCCATTAATGGTCAATCACCAATGTTTCCTATGGTGTGGTCCATCTGAGAATTAGATTCTATTCATTTTTTGTATCATTTCTTAAAATGATCTTTAAAAACGTATGGACGGTGTAGATATAGAATATATACATCAAGGTGGGCCCCATGGTAAGAGCCGCAGTGGATTGACTGAGGACAGGGCCGCATCTAATACGCTCTTTCTATAAATTCTGAGGTCTTTCTAATCCTCTCTCTCATTCATTCTTCATTTTTTCCAGAAACAATGTCGAGGAAAACTCTTTTAGCTGTGGCTGCTCTTCTCCTCCTCTTCTCGCTAACTTACGCATCACGCCCGGTGCCGGCGCATCTTAGCGACTCTTCGCACGAAACCCAACAAGGGGTACGTGTGATATCTTCAATATTTGATGTTGTTGGTTTTTTTTTTTTTTTTTTAATTAACTGTAACGGTACGCTTTTGTACCGTTTCAATTCAAAAAATTTGAAAAATGAGTGCGTGAAAGCTATCTCACATGGCAGGGTGATGGATCAATCAGAGCCGTCCATCTTGTGTTACTCATCATGGATGGAGTATATGTCACAATCACTCGAATTAGACAAATTTATTCATCATCTCTCTGTACTAAATATTGACCGTTGACTACCGTAGATTTGAAGGACACAGATCAGATGGATAGGATATCTGATGGATGTGCATGTTAAACCATTTTCCATCCACAGTATGGGTAGCTAGATGGACGGTCCGATTGATACAACACCTTGCCACGTATGCTATGGAGAATTTGGATTTTTTGTCGGTTTGTTTTTGGAAGAAGTGCTGTTTTGCATACACCCATTTTACGTTTTTGGAATTGAAACAGTCCATTTTTGTAGTGTTTGCATTCCAAAAATGGGAGATGGTTGTATGCAAGCCGGTTCTTCTACATCTGTTGTAGAATAAGCTTATTCTACAATGTTGTGTGTGAGGCCCACCATGATGCATGCCCCTCATCCACTCGGTCCATAAGGTGCAGCCCAACAAGTTCACCCTATAGCCTAAAAGCTAGGTCGATCCAAAACTCAGGTGGGTCACATCGCAGGCAACTGTTGTATGGGGACTCACACCAGTAAAACCTTCCAGATTGTACGTTGGGCCCATCGTGTATTTTATATACTATCCAATACATTCATAAGATGTGCCACGTCAGGATGAATGGACATCCCAAAATTCATCCCATTCCAAAAGCCAGGTGGGCCACACCACGTTATTTTAGAGGTTGTTGGCATGGTGGTTGGCCCACCTGAATTTTGACCGGCCTGATTATTGGTCTCAGAAAAGAACATAAGAGGCAGGCATGACGGAGGGAGTGGTTGTCATGCACACATCATGATGGGGCCCACACGCAATTCTGTTAAATAGGTTTTGTAGACTTGAGTTGTGGTTTTGTTCGGGTGATCTGATCACCTACAGGCAACCGTACCGCAACCTTTGGATCCGTACCATATTTCCCACCAACATGCCACTCGTGTAGAAAATCAGAACCGTGAAAACAATAGGCCCCACCTTAATGATCACCATTGTCGAAAACCAGGCCAATCTACTCATTCAGTGAGTGAGTCAGACCGTTCGTTGTCTATTGATTTCAACGGTGTGGCCACATGATGAGTGAACCTGCCTGACTATTCGTGCTAGGTGATCTTCATTGAGGGGTCTACTGATGTCCTACACAAGGGGCATGTTGGTGAAAGAGATTGTAAGTTTTCTTTGGACGTGGTGAGTTATGGGTTTTATCCACACCGTCCATCCATTTTGCCACGTCATTTTAGGGCACGATAAAAAAAAATGAAGCAATTCCAAGGCCCAAGTGGACCACACAGTGATGACTAAACACCCATCAATGAAAAAATTTTGGGGGCCACAGAAGTATTGGATCAAGCTGATATTTGTGTTTCCCTTCATCCAGGTCCATGTGACCTTATGAAAAGGCTTATGAACAGGTTGGATGCAATTAACCATCACGGTGGGCCCTAGCTGGGAAGGTTTCAATAGTGGGTGCCATCATCACTGCTGCTTCCTGTGGTGTGGTTCACGTGAGCCTTGGGTTTGCCTCATTTTTTGGATTGTACCCAAACATGATATGGAAAAATGGATGGACGGTGTGGATAAAACCCATACATCACAGTGGCCCCGCAGAGCCCCCCATCCACTCCTAGCTGGGACCATCTGTTTTCTTTTTCCATGAGCTGGCCATTTTCTATTTTTGAATTGGGTCATGAATTGTCCGTTCAAAATGAGAAAAGGAAAATATAGTACATGCAATAAGGGTGGCGTGAATTTCTGAAACAAACTCATTTTGTAGACTTGAATTTTGAACGTACCCACTTTCCAATCTTTGTTACTAAAATTAGAAAATGGGTCCATGCAGCAAGGGTCATGTGAACTTCTTGAATAAATGGGTAATGTAGACTTGAATCCTGTAAACACCCATTTTCCAGTTTTGGTTCCAAACAATCAGAAATGGTTGTATGCATGCAACGCTAGTCATCTTGATGTATTGCAATAAGATACACCATGACTCTAGCTGCTTGTTTTGGGTTTTTTTTTTTTCATGATCCAAACTGTTTATATGATGGGGCATTGCTTGGATGGAAGATTTCCAAAAAATCTCTCTAATCGAATGTTTTCAACCCTTTAATTATACAAAGTTTATGGTGACCGTCCATCTTCAAAGCAAAAGAGCCAAGTTACTAAAGGATTGGCATAATTCAAATGAAGGTTTTTATTGGTTATCTATTCATCATACAAAGTGAGACTCATATAAACGGTTTAGATCATTGGAAGATGACCCAAATTCAAAGACTAAAGTTCTGATGGGTCCGGATGTATTCTAGCAAACTTCTATGTTTATTTCTTGAATAAATGGGTTTTGTAGATTTTGAATACACCAATTTTCCAGTTTGGGTTTCAAAAATGGAAAGTAGGTACATGCAAATATTCAGGCTTGGTGAAAATATCAATTCCTCAGTTCCATTCTTTCAATTTCGAAAAAAAAAAAAAAAAACTTTGATACTCTGGCATCATGTGACGGATGATACATAGGCATTTATAAATTACTTACAAAACTAAGTGTATTTAATTATCTAATTATCAAATAAGGACATTTATCGGATGGTTCAAAATGAAAAAATAAAAATAAAAATCCAATGGTCTAATTTCAACAAAGTCCGAATAACTAATGTGATTTTTGGACTGTGACATGGCGATGATGGATTCCCCTATTTAGTGGGTTTTATTTTGCGATAATGTATGATATGTGTACCATCTTGAAATGCCCACGTATCAAGCATCATATGCAGCCCGAGTATCAAATAACTTTCCTTTCAATTTCATTGCTTCTTATATGTTTTATTTTTTCTTTTTTCCTTCCCCAAAGATCTTTGATGAAGAGAGCATGGATGGGAATGAAGGGTGTGATGGAGTTGGAGATGAGGAGTGCTTGATGAGAAGGACGCTTGTTGCCCACACAGATTACATCTATACACAGTCGAAGAAACCTTGAATCTGTGACTTTTTCTTCTTATTTATCTAAATTAGCATATTATTATTATTATTATTATTATTATTATTATCAGTATTTAATTACTAGTACTTGGTCGTGCATGGATTTGGTTTCTTGTTTTTGGGTTTGGTTTGGCAAGGGTGTCAATGTGTTAGTGTTGGTGTATGGGGAGATGGTGGGGAGGAAAATCGACGGTTGATATGTGATGATAAGACAGTGAAATGTTAAGGGTTTCTTTTATGTTCATTGCCATGTAAGGACTTCGGAAGGTTTATGACCAAGTGCACCCTTTTACATCATATACATATATAGATAGTGTATGCCATAGGTTTCAAGCTATTAGATTGTACTTAAAAGTGTGTTTTTGACGTGCGCTTTCTAATTGAATATTACACATCATCTAAGGGTGTGTTTGGATCATGGTTTTAGATCTGAGTAGCGGGAAGTTAGATACCTTAATCTAATTTAATATACTCTAATAAAGATACTACAAATGTTGGTTTGGATACTCAATGATGATTCTCAAGGCTATTCAAACATGGGTTCCCATAAACTTCATTTTAGACGTGTTCTTTGAGTATCAAATGAAAACTCTAAGTGAATATTTCACTTTTGTGAGATTACTCACTTTGCATCGTATGCTAAAGAAATTGACTTTAGAAAAGTATAATGAGTGCCATGTGGAATGTAGGGCCGTTGAGGAAGTAATTATCGAGTAGAATCAAACAAGTGATGAACTAACACAACAAAGCAAATAAGAGAACACAATTTTTATGTGGAAAAACCCTTGCAAGGAAAAATCACGCCACAAAGCGACAACAATTTACTATGAAATAGAATCAACTTACACATGTGAAAAACCTCTAACATCCTCCTTTGCAAAACCCTAGAAACACGTCACTCTTGCCTATCATAATCTCGCATTACACCCATATATATAGTGTTACATCCAAAATAGGAAATAAAATCGCATGCTTACATAAAATTGCGTGAACCGTTGATTAATCGGTCGATCGATCGACACTGATCGACGACTGCATGTTGCCCAAAACTGTCCAGAGAGTTTGCAACATAAACAGACTACTATCAAAGATGGGCCTGGACAGGTATGTACTCGATCATACAACTTTTTTTTGCATGGGCCCCATCTCAATTTGTGGCTTGCCATTCTATCAAATCCCACCACACCAAGGGTAGAGGGAGCTTGGTCCAAGTGGGTTATCTACCGCTTATTGTTTATATCCAAACATAGGACATTCCATCTTAGGAACAAGAAAAAGTGCTCAACTTTATTTTTCCATTCTTTTGGTGCAAATCAAGGGTAGTTTGTGTGCCACATAAAAATGAGTTCATCTCATTTTATTTAACCCTACTTATTTCCTTAGAGATCAATACTTTTTACTCAGATTTAAGGAAAAAAATAAATGTAACCAACAATTTATCAAAGGGTGTGTTTGGTTGCCCCAAATCTCAGGAAATATCATGATATCTTACAAAATGATTCATCATGAAATGTCATGACTTTTCATGGTATTTGGCGCAACCAAACGGATCCTATTGACATCAACTAAAATGAGAAAAACTCTTCTTTTTTTTTCTTTTTCTTTTTTTTTAGGGGGCAACGAAAACATGCTCTTATGACAACCAAAATTGAAGTGGTTAGTAGCTTTAGATGATGGACCACTTCACAATATATAACCAGCATTTTAAAAATGGAATCTAAAGCTACTAATTAACCACTTGATATTAAAAATGGCTTTCAGATATTTACAAGTGGGCCAGCCAATTGAAAGATAGCTACCATCAAATGACTTCACTTTTGGGCGGCAGTTATCCATCCACGTAATTGTCCACAAAATCAATGGTCTTGCTACCATACGTTTGCCATTTATGCAACAGAAAAGGGGTTAGTAAACTGAAGCAGGTGTACACTAATCTCTCACCATCCATCTTTCCCATTAACATTTCACATGTAAGGCATCCGTACCATGAAAACCATATGCCCCACCATGATAATCAACCCTCCCAAAAATCAGGCTGACCCACTCAGCAAGTGGGCCACTCCTGTCTTTGGAGTCACAACGACGGTTTTCCATTGTTTCCAACTCTGTGGCCCATCTGATGATCAGATTGGTCCGATTCTGAGGACTGCCGTTTTTATTGCAGGAAAGTCTAATTCAAGTGGCATTTTGGTGGGTGATCTGAAATGCGTGGGCCCACTCCAGCCAGGTTTGAGCTGGATTAAGATGAGACTTGCAGGCCTATGCCATGGGCCCTTGAAACGGTTTGCAAGCCCAGTAACCAATTCATCAGGGCATAAAGTGATCAGATCAGAGTTTTTTAATACTTGATCTGGGCCCTTCTTTAGTAGGCTCGGGTGGGCATGAGCCAGAATCCTTCGACTTGCTGGCAGCGGTGAGCCGCATACATGGACAGGCCAGGCTTGAAAGATCTACAACATGGCCTATGTACACCTCTGATCGCAATACTGAGTAATTGGGGCCTGTTTGGATTCATAGAAAGGAAAGTAACACCATTTCCTATGAAATTTATTTTCCTCCATTTGTGAAATTCTTAAATTGTGGGAATTTGCGAACAACACAATTTCCTACTTACTTTTTTTTCTTAGAAATTTATTAAATTAATTTTCTTGCCTCCACCCATAAAATAAAATAAAAAATTAAAAAAAAACATTTTCCACGAGTAAAAACCCAAATGTGCCATTATCCGCCCTTAATAGTCTCACATGTGCCACATGTGGCCACATGTGCAATATAACCCTGATGTGATATGGTCCACGGTCCATGTGACTTGGACAATGCCATTACCACGTCACATGCACCAGCTTGCCATTTGGTCCCTATAACCCCTATGTTTGGCAATCCTTGTAATGGCGTGAATATGGACATTGACATTAAAAGTCATGTGATATGGGCAATGCCATTACAACGTCATATGCACCAACGTGCTATTTTTGTCATTTTAACCTGATTGCCATTGTAGCATCACATAAGTCTACGTAGCATTTGGCACTCCTTGTAATGGCACGAAAATGGAAATTGATATAACAAATTTCGTGATCTGGACAATGCCATTCAAACATCACATGAGCCAACGTGCCATTTTGGTCCGTATAACCTTCACGTTTGGCAATCCTTGCAATGACACAAAGATGGACAATGCCATTACAAGTAATGTGATTTGAACAATGCCATTACAATATCATGTGCACACACATCAAATACGAGCCCAGAGCCCACAATATAAAAGACGACAACATCATTTCACACAAGGAATCTTTGCTTTTCACTAAAGACCCTACATCTAATACATAGCATCTATATATACCATTTGTACTAATGTGCCAATGTACACAAATGCTACCCTCTAGCTTTAAGTGCCCACATGACAAATATGCCATGTGTCTCTTATGCCACATGTGCGACCATATAGCTTAAGCACCTCATATGTGCTGCATGTGGCACAATTCAACTTCAAGTGCCTCACATATCTTATGGATGCCACATGTACAACTTGTTCATTTTCTAGTGTCCCATACATGCTAATGTGTTAATTTGACATATTGCAATAGCCATTAGGATTTTTTTATTTTTTTTTTTAAATTAAGAAGAACTCTCTTTTGCCAAACAAACGAATTTGAAATAAGTTCAATTTTTCTTGGGAAATCTTGTGAAAACAAACTAGAATACTATATTTCATTTCTCACAGTAATTGGAAATAAGGTTTCCTGATAAACACTACTTCCTCTACCATTTTTTTACAAATCCAAATGCATGGCGATCTAATGATTGGAATTGGGTCACATTGCAATGATCCAAACGGTTTTTTAAGAGATAAAAAATCATTAGGCAGTCCATCTTCAAAGGAAAACAGTTAAATGATGCTAAGATAACATCCTTCGAGTAGGTAAGGCCCATCATTATAAAAAGAATCTTCGATCATGGCAACATGAACCAATATCCAACAGCTACAGTCCAACCATAAAAACAGCAATCCATCCGGATGAACAGTAGCAAAACCTCATCTGATGTTGCTGCCATAACACAACAAGTTTTTTTACTCTCGCATCATACAGATTGGAAGTGGGTATCTAGAATTGTGGACCACAATCAGAAATATATGATCATGCTCCGTCGCTGATATCTCATCCTTGGAATCAAACCAGCCAGAGGATTGCTTTGAAAAAAGAAACTGACTTTCTATGGTTATCTACTTCTGTGGTCATATGTTTCAATTTCCAACTACCAACGTTTTATTCAAACAACACAGACCTCTATTTTTTTCCAAAATGATTTCCAATGTCAGGAGAGAGAGAGAGAGAGAGAGAGAGAGAGAGAGAGAGAGAGAGAGAGCATCCTGTCATGTGAACTTCTTTTTCAACCATGTGACCGTTGACCTTTTAATATTTTCATGGAAAAAGTGCAATACAATCCAAACAATAGAATTACTATTGTTTTCCATATCAATGTTGTGGACTCTCTCAATCCTACGAGGTAAGTAGATGCCTACTTAAAGGTTGCATTTGGACCCTGTATTTACATTGACCTCACTTGAGAAAAACTGCTGGTTCACCCATGTAGGAATCCAACTAGACGAGGAATTCCAGTCTCATACAAGCACTGGAAATGAGGTACTAGATCCAAATCTGATCAGATTCATGTATTGTCTCCAGTTTCAAGCATGAATTAGGCTTCGAGATGTGGATGTGATTTGTATCCATAACTACAAAAAAGAAGGTATTTTATAAGGTTCTTAAGCAGCAAGTATGATTAAATAAGAGTAATGCTCACACGCAACTAGTTGTATGTCCAACTAGTTGGCGTGTGGGGCTCACCATGGTATTTGCAAGACATTTTGCCCATCCATTAAGATTGTCCCATCATGAAAATGCGATGCCCCAAAAACTAGGTTGATCCAACTACTGGATGGGGTACACCATAGAAAATCATAAAACAATGCTTAAAAACTATACATTCACATGGAGCTTCCCATTTTCATGGTTGGATATCCCTGATTTTGGGAGCATCCAATTTGTATAGTGGGACAACCTTACTAAATGGGCAAGATGTCATACAAACACTATGGTGGCCCCCACATGCCAACTAGTTGGACGTACAACTAGTTGTAGGTGAGCATCTCTCATTAAATAAAGGATAAAACTATATATATATATATATATATATATATATATATATATATATATATATATATATATATATATATATATTGGGGACAAAGCAGAACCCTAATTGGATCCAAACTTTTGCAGCCGAATCTGACCTAGCACAAACTGTGGACCCAGATCCAATAGGGCAGATCCTAAGCATACATTGACAGACCTGGGCTTTCCCAATGAGCAGATTTCAAACGTGCTTCCGCACTCAGAAAAAAAATTCCAACCATATGCAGGTGCACCATGCGAGCAGTACCAAATACAAATAAACATTTGGTGTCACATGGTGGAAGAAGATAAGTGTTATTTTTGTTTCAAGGGTTTTTCCAAGTCACTCCACGAGAGCAAACTATACTTTAGTTCACTTGACAAAAATCTGTGAGCATGCTTGCTCATCTAGACTGTTCGATAGATGGACACATCTTCAATAGTCCATGGCCCAAGAATCTCACTGAACTGATGATCCTAACAAACCAATATGCTGAATAATCTTTTATCATTATTAATAGTTAACATTGTTTTTATATAGATTTTGGGAACTAGATCACCAGCCTGATTGCACCTGTACCTGCAACTGTTAGAAAGGGTGTCTAATCTACAGTCTAAAGAAACAGAGAAATCTAGGGCACTGTAATAAGATAAGACTATCACCATTAACCCTCAAGTACAACAGTATTGTATGTGACTTGCATGGGAGAGACAAACACATAATAATGATAAGCATGACCATATTACCCATGAGTTGCTTTACAGGTAACCATTCCTAAATCATGGTTGGCAAGGCCTTCAAACCCAACTGACCACAATAGGTGTTTGGGGCAGTTCAGAAAAGGCAACACACAGTGTGCGGGCAAGCATTTTCGTGCTTTTTCCGCCACAAGACAAGGTTGAGATGAGGACGGTGATTAGCCGCTCTCAAATAGCAAACTCCCAGGCCTATGTTTCATGTTTCAAATAGCAAATTGGAATGAACTTCCGTTTGGAAGAGATAAGAGCACGACTATACTATTAGACGGAGATGGAAGAACTATCCTCAATTCCGAGGAGAAGTACCCAAATGCCCTCAGATAGTTCATTTCAATCACCACTAGCACTTCCTAAGGGTATTAGCATCAGAATAATTGGTGGATATTCAACCCACACCAAAGTCAGAACCAGAGCTCCTGGGCCAAAGAGTGTATGAGTTACTAGAAGACAGAAGTGCAATGATCACTGTGTCCCAGGCAGTCCCTACTCATCTAGGAGAATGGACAGCTGCATCCAAGTTTCAAATTAAAATAAAAATTAAAATAAATAAAAAAAAAAAGAAGAAGTCACAGCAACCATTGTAATAGTAATGTTCACCCCCATGTTGTGTCATGTTAAAATGCCTGTCAAATAACGCCACTTGTTTTCAAAACAACAGCAGGCATTATAGAATGGAAACTGCCATTATGTAGGAAATATTTCAAAACCATATCAGCATTACATTATTAGAGATTTAAATGCCATTTACTGTTCTAAAAAACAAACCAGCAATACCAGTGGGCTGTTACAGTGGCAGCAGTCGGCACCATTAAAAAATAAATAATAATAATAATAAAATAAAACACCTTCGTTCCATCTAGACCTTAGTAGCTTTGCCATCTCCAAAAAAGGGCGAGCCCTAACTAACATCCTACTCAGAAGAAAAATGTTATCTGACTTGGATATAGCAGTTATGGTTTTACGGACGTGTTGCATAATGTCTCTTCTGCTGCTCTGCTGGAACCAATCATAGATTGCTATGAAATGTTTAAGATCTTCCAAAGAATTGGAATGCAATGTGGTATGGTGAATGCAAGTCACTTAGCAAAAATCTGGATTTGATGGAATGATTCAATCACAATTAAAAAAGTGGCACTCAGATTGGTTTTCAACAGTGGGCATTAGTCCTCAAAATCAGGTAGATGGGGTGATTGATAACAGTAGTGTATCCCAGATATAGTGTGCTTAAGAGGACCATTTTATGGGCAGACACTTGCAATTACTCATCTTCAGTCTCAAAGCCATGGATGATGGGAGATTTCAATGTGGTGATGTCTGCAGGTGAGAAGCTGGTGGAAGACCCCAGGAAAATGGAGCAATATCAGATTTTAGAGACCATTCGTCACTGATGTCTGATTGATGCAGGCTATGTAGGAAGTAAATATGATTGCCAACAGTCTACAGGGAGTGGGATGCATATGGGCTCGATTAGAACGCCTTTTATATAATGTTGCTCAATTTGAAAATTTTGTAACCATGCAGATGTCTCACTGGAATAATTCAGATCATGCACCTATTTTTATTGCTGTAGACAGCTTGATTCAGTGATCTGAAGACCTTTAAATTTCAAGACATGCAGATTAGTCGCTCGAGACTTTTTGTTAGCAGTGGAAGAAAATTGGAATCGTCCTATATATGGTTCTTCTTCTGCTGTGTTTTGCCTTAAGTTGAAAAGATTGAAATCGAGGCTGAAAGTCAGTAATAAGGAAGCTTTTGGAAAAATATTTCCAAAAGTTAAAGAAGAAGGGGATAAAAGTTTTGGAAGCAGAAACGAAGTGTGAGATTCGCAATTTCCCATATTCTTGTTTAGCTCTTCTTGAAGCGAGGAAAACTTTGAATTAAACTTTCTTCCAGATGAAATTTTTGGGAATCCAAGAGCCTGCTTCAAGTGGCTGTAACAGGTGACAAATATACTAGATTTTTCAATTGTTGATTATAGCTACTAGAAAAAAAAAAAAGGTCTCAATTCAGCAAATTAAACAGCAAGGTAATTTTATAGAAGACTCAGAAGGTATTAAAAGGGAAGCAGTTCCCTTTTTTTGAAATCTCTTGTCAAAATGGGTTATCAAAGATAAGGATCTTTTGCAGCTTTTTCCAGATAATTTCCTGAAGGCAATAACAATAAGCTCATGGCCATGCCGTCGGAAGAATAGATTTATCAGTCCACATCCTCAGCCTGGACATCAATTGCAACCCTGGCCCAGATGTTTCAGGAAGCTCCTATGTGCATTGTCGAACATCATCAAACAGATGCCTGTGGATTTGTTTCTGAATTCTACAGGAAAGTTAACCTCCCCTGGGACTTCACATCTTTTATTGCACTAATCTCCATGTGTGAAAGCCTTGTGGATTTCAAAGATTTCCACCCAATCAGCCTGTGCCATTACGCCTGCAAGGTAATATCTAGAATTGCCACCTCCCGTCTTTTCATTATCCTTCCAAATATTATCTCAGAAGAACAGGATTTGTTTATGAAGGTGTGTAAATTATAGAAAATATTATACTACTCTAGCTCAGGAAATGGTGCAATGGCTGGACAGGAAGGTGCGAGGGGTAATGTTATGGTGAAACTGGAAAAGGCTAAGGTATATGACTGGATTGAATGGAAATTCATTCTCTTGGTGGCTTTTGTGATCAGTGGATAAGCATGATTTCAAAATTTTTACGAAGTTGTTTGTTTACATTGATTGTTAATGGAGAAGCTTTGTGGATATTTTCAGTCTTCTAGAGGTGTTCAACGTCATCCTCTTTTTCAATTGTTTTTCATTCTGGCAGAGGGAGTTTTAAATTGAGAGCCAAGGAATGTTTTTAGTGAAGGTCAAATGGAGTGGTACTACAAAGACTATGGTTGTGTTCTACTTTCACACTATTGTTTGCAGATCATGCTGTGATATTCCTGCGAGGAAATCGAAAATCTTTATCAGGATTTGATGAGATACCTACCAAGACAAGGTGGAAAAAAAGAAGAAAAAAGGAAGAAGCTCGGGTCAGTTAATCAACAAAGAGAAGAGATGCCTCATGGTGTTACCTAAGATGCTGTCAGCTCAGATTCAAATCATTCATTCAATCTTGCATGGATTTCCATTTAAAAAAAGGCTGCTGTTGAAATACTTGGGTGTCTCTCTAGAGGGGTCATATTCCAAGGCAATTCTGTAGGCTGATTGAGAAAATCAATAATCAAACTGCAGGTTGGAAGGGGGGTAAAATGATCCTCACTAATCATGTTCTCAGTCGTATGCCCATCCATCTGCTTTCGGCTATGAAGGCCCCTCCATCAGTTATTAAAGATACAGAAAGAATGATCATGAATTTCCTTTGGGGCAAATCTGATTCAGTAATAAGCTCCATTGGAGCTCATGTGAGCGAATTTGTAAACCTCTTGAAGGGTGGTTTGGCATTTCACCTTCTATCTGAAATCCAGAAAAGCCTCCAGCTGCGTCTGGCATGAAAGTTTGTGCTGAAGATGGATAGTGTTCTAGTCTTCTAGATTCCTGAAATCTAGGTATCTCAAGAAGTGGCTGGTCAGTAAAGGAGAGGTTAAATTCTGGTTCAACATACAGTGGAAAGATCGTCCAATGGCTGACAAGGTGCAAGTAGGGCTGTCAACGGGTCGGATACGGGCCGGATCAGTGATGATCCGAATCCGACCCGATTAAGAATATATCCGACCCGAATCCGATTCGGATCACAAGTATATGATCCGAACCCGACCCGATTAAATTTTTCAAAATCCGTTTCCGATCCGATTATGATCCGACCCGATATCCGACCGGATATCCGAGAGAGAGAGAGAGAGAGAGAGAGAGAGAGAGAGAGAGAGAGAGAGAGAGAGATTATCATATGTTTTTATTTTATTTATTTTTTTATTTATTTATTTTTTTTATCGGGTCGGATCGTTAACGGGCCGGATCAAGGTTGATCCGAATCCGACCCGAATATTAAACGGATCATTGTTGGATATCCGTATCCGATCCGATTATCCGATTATTGATCCGAATCCGATTAAATCGGATCAGATACGGATCGGATACGGATCTTGATCCGTGCCATTGACAGCCCTAGGTGCAAGGTGGAACTTCTTTAGATCAAAATCTCGGACTCTCAGAAGTGTTATGGCAGGATGGTTCCTGGATCTTCTCACCAGTGGATGACATCTGTCTGAATATCAGAAAAATGAACCATGCAGTAGCTTGCTGAATCTGAGTGAAGACGATGACTATCTAACCTGGAAACCTACAGCTAGTGGCATTTTCTATGTGAAAATCATTGTGGCATTGTATTCAGACAAGGCAAAAATCCTAGATTTTTTAGATGAATCAGACAAAGCTTACTAGATACTATCAGTGCATATGGCACAAACAAATAGCACTGAAGATGGGATATATATATATATATATATATATATATATATATATATATATATAGAAATGTGCATGGAATTGGTGTTTTGGTTGGTGATCAAGTCCAAGTAGAGGTGTGCAGCCAGGGAACAGATGATCAACTATCTCGGCATCTTGGAGGCACAACAAACACACATTTGTCAGGGACAACCATAAGCACCCGGTTCTTCCTTACCAGCCACGTGAAAGCAACAATTACAAGAGGCGCTCCATAGAACAAAACAGCTCCCGAATGGCAACGTCTCACTAAATAGGCCGGAGAAGCAAGGGACCCATAGAAGAACCGCACTGATCAAGAACCCGAACTAGCTTAGACTCTGAACCTAAGAATCTTCCGAATCCGAAGAAGGAATAAAACTCTACAAACAAGATAGATAAGCCATAAGGTGTCACCCCCCCCAAAATCCGGACTCAGAGTGTGCACCCTCCGGCCCAGTTTATAGGGTATAACTGGTGCACTAAATGCATTTATAACGTTAAACAATTTTAAAAGGCATAAAATAATGAAATACTAAGTTACCATTTATTCATGAAATATTCAGCTATAAACTAAGTCCACCCATTTGGGACTTTATTAGATGTCTACTAATTATTGAAAATAACAAAATAAAACAAAAATAGTCTAAACGTCTTGGTTTAGGGCTGCCACTTCTTCCTCGGTTAAATTAGGCCAATACTCCTGCGGTTCCTCTAGTGGTCCCATTTCATTATCAAGGGCATTCACTGAAGGTTCAACATCAACATCATCTGTATATTTTTAATCCACAACGTTAGCTGAAAAGTCCAGTGAGTAACCCAATACGGTTCACATGCATTTCAACTAAGCAGGATAAACACATGCCATCAAATACATGTAATACATAATTAATGCAAAAATGAGTTTAATATGAAATGATACATCAAATGGGCATATATTCAGTCTTCCACTTTCTTCGATTGGATCCCATCAATCGGCTCCCCCTTCATTGTAGGGCGGACTTCCACATATTAGTGGGCTTCCAAGATGGTCCCTGGGTAACCGGGTACTTAAGTACATACCGGTCTTCCAGAGTCAAACTTCAGGCACAATAACTCATGAATGCATGCAATAATTCACATCCATACAATAATTCACATCCGTACATACCATCTCTCCTTTTGAGAGGCAACATTTCATGACATTTATTATAAATGATATTATTTAAATAATATTTAACCAAGCATGAATCAATCAATATCACATATTATTGTCCATCACACAACTTAATTAAAATGACTAGGAAACGTGTTGGGATGTACTCACCTGTTAATAGTGGCGATTACCTTGTTGATTTTGTCACATCCTGAGTAGAATTGTTCCTGAATCTACAATAAATGTAATTTATATTTATTCATCACCAATCTATCCTTAAATATACTTATTTTCAATTTGAATTATACTTTATTGAGGTTTGGTTCCCTAATGGACGGTCCAGATTCGATTATTGTGACCCACTTTTCCAAAAGGAATGGCCCTTTTACTATTTTTCTGATGGTACGGCCCACTTGACTGGTGGATCATCCTATTATTGGTCACAAGTTCCCCAATGGTACACTACCAAAGATGGTTAATTACATTTTGCAAAGATTTTGTCGTGGGATATCCTAAAATAATCCATTTATGAGAATCCATACCGTACCTTCCCACTATTTCACTTGGCATGGCCCGCTTGGAACTCTGATTGGACTGATTTTTTGTCACAAAACTAATAACTCATTACTCAAGAGATTGAGTAGATCAGATTTTCCAAAGACTACACAGTGGGGCCCACAAGTTCCCAACCAGTGGACAGGTGTTGTCCCCACTGTTTGTCTTGGTATGGCCCACTGGAATATCCTATACGGGCCATTTTTTGTCCTCAACCAGAAAACTTGTTTATTAAGATATTGGACGGATTAGATTTCTCAAAATGTCTCCAAATGGGTCCCAAAAGTGGACAGCAATCCAAAATCGGACTGCCTCAACCATGTGTGTTGTGATCATTACTGTTTTAAGTGGTGTGGGCCACCTGAGATTCAAATTTACCTGATTTTTGGACCCAAGCTGTATAACATCATAATACAAATATGGTCAGCTTAGATCTACTGATTTCATCACAATAGGGTCCACGCCCAGAATTTCTATCTTTTTGTTTTCATTTTTATTTTATAATTTTTTCACCATTAATTTGTTTTGGGTGGTGTGGCCCACTCGGACCTCAGTTTGGGTCCAAATTTGGACACGAGTCCTAAAATGTGTTGGAGAAATAAATGGACGGAGTGGATATACTAAATCCATCAAGGTGGGTCGCATGAGTGGGGCCCCACTGGACGTTCCAGCGTCTCTGACGCTAGATGTCCAACAAACTTTTTTTATTATTATTATTATTTTAGGCTATATATGGGGTGGTTTACAAGAGATCTGGTTCGACCATTGGGTCGGCCACCTCATTGTGGGCCCAATTATATTTTGGAATAAAATAAATTTATCACACTTGATTTAATAATGAAATAAAACAATAATAAAAGAATTTTAAAGGCTAACATTCATCCAATCGATGTGGCCCATCCGTAGGTCCAATCGATCTGAATTTCGTGGCCCATGTACATTTTGGCCTTATGGTCATTATGACTCATCCAGATCGATTCAGGCCCACCCAAATGGTCCCCACCAATCAAGATCTTATATTCAAAGGTTAAGGTAAAAATAGGGTCCCTAGATCCATACAATAAACGGACGGACGATCCGACCCGTTCATTGGTTGGATCTGGCCTACTTAAATGAAATAAAAGGAACACCTACTTGATTTAGCCACAAGATCCCTCCGTTCCTCCTTCTTCTCTTATTTTCTCCCTTTCTTTTCTTTCCTTTCTTTTACGATGAATAACCCTCTCGTTCTCTCTCTTTTTAAAGAGGGAGTTTGTTGGGGATAAGATGGGTTGGTTGAGATAAGATAAGATGAGTTTGAATTTCAAAATTCGTATTTAGAGCAAAAAGAAAAATTATATTCTTGTCAGTGATAAGACTTGATCCCTAGTCTTACCTCTCACTTAAAAGAGCTTAACCAATTAGTCCATGCTTTTCTTTTATAGGAAATTTTTCTTTTAGAAACAATAATGGATTTAAGTAAATAAATTTAAGATAATAAACAAAAGAAAAGCATGGACTAATTGGTTAAGCTCTCTTAAGTGAGAAGTAAGACTAGGGATCAAGTCTTATCACTGACAACGAGAGAGTTATTCATCGTAAAAGATCTTAATTGGTGGGGATCATTTGGGTGGGCCGGAATCGATCTGGACGAGTCATAATGACCATAAGGCCAAAATGTACATGGGTCAAGAAATTCAGATCGATTGGACCTACAGATGAGCCACATCAATTTGATGAATGATAGCCTTTAAAATTCTTTTATTATTGTTTTATTTCATTATTAAATCAAGTGTGATAAATTTATTTTATTCCAAAATATTATTGGGCCCACAATGAGGTGGCCGACCCAATGGTCGGACCAAATCTCTTGTAAACCACCCCACATATAGCCTAAAATAATAATATTAATAATATTAATAATAAAAAAAAGTTTGCTGGACGTCCAGCGTCAACGTCCAGCGTTGGAGCTTTTTGAAAGTAACGTGGGGGCCCCACTCATGCGACCCACCTTAATGGATTTAGTATATCCACTCCGTCCATTTATTTCTCCAACACATTTTGGGACTGGTGTCCAAATTTGGACCCAAACTGAGGTCCGAGTGGGCCACACCACCCGGAACAAATTAATAGTGAAAAAATTATAAAATAAAAATAAAAATAAAAAGATAGAAATTCTGGGCGTGGACCCTATTGTGATGAAATCAGTAGATCTAAGCTGACTATATGTTGCATTATGATGTTATACAGCTTGGGTCCAAAAATCAGGTAAATCTGAATCTCAGGTGGCCCACACTACTTAAAACAGTAATGATAACAACACACATGGTTGAGGCAGTCCGATTTTGGATTGCTGTCCACTTTTGAGACCCATTTGGAGACATTTTGAGAAATCTAATCAGTCCAATATCTTAATAAACAAGTTTTCTGATTGATGACCAAAAATGGCCCGTATAAGATATTCCAGTGGGCCATACCCAAGACGAATAGTGGGGACAACACCTGTCTACTGGTTTGGAGCTTGTGGGCCCCACTGTGTAGTATTTGGAAAATCTGATCCACCTAATCTCTTGAGTAATGAGTTATTAGTTTTGTGAAAAAAAATCAGCCTAATCAGAGTTCCAAGCGGGCCATACCAAGTGAAATAGTGGGGAGGTACGGTATGGATTCTCATAAATGGATCATTTTAGGATATCCCACGACAAGATCTTTGCAAAATGTACTTAACCATCTTTGGTATTGTACCATTGGGGAACTTGTGACCAATAATAGGATGATCCACCAGTCAAGTGGGCCGTACCATCAGAAAAATAGTAAAAGGATCATTCCTTTTGGAAAAATGGGTCACAATAATTGAATCTGGACCGTCCATTAGGGAACCTAACCTCAATAAAGTATAATTCAAATTGAAAATAAGTATATTTAAGGCTAGATTAGTGATGAATAAATATAAATTACATTTATTGTAAATTCAGGACCAATTTTACTCAGGACATGAGAAAATTAACAAAGTAATCGCCACTATCAACAGGTGAGTATATCCCAACACGTTCCCTAGTCATTTTAATTAAGTTGTGTGGTGGACAATAATATGTGATATTGATTGATTCATGCTTGGTTAAATATTATTTAAATAATATCCATTTATAATAAATATCATGAAATGTTGTCTCTTAAAAGGAGAGATGGAATGTACAGATGTGAATTATTGTATGGATGTGAATTATTGCATGCATTCATGAGTTATTGTGCCTGGAGTTCGACTCTGGAAGACCGGTAGGTACTTAAGTACCCGGTTACCCAGGGACCATCCTGGAAGCCCACTAATATGTGGAAGTCCACCCTACAAGGAAGGGGGAGCCGATTGATGGGATCCAACCGAAGCAATTGGAAGACTGAATATATGCCCACTTGATGCATCATTTCATATTAAACCCATTCTTGCATTAATTATGTATTACATGTATTTAATGGCATGTGTTTATCCTGCTTAGTTGAAATGCATGTGAACCGTATTGGGTTACTCACTGGACTTTTCAGCTAACGTTGTGGATTAAAAATATACAGATGATGTGGACGTTGAACCTTCAAAGAATGCCCCTGATAATGAAATGGGACCACTAGAGGAACCGCAGGACTATTGGCCTAATTTAACCGAGGAAGAAAGTGCTGGCCCTAAACCATGACGTTTAGACTATTTTTGTTTTATTTTGTTATTTTCAATAATTAGTAGACATTTAATAAAGTTCCAAATGGGTGGACTTAGTTTATAGTTGAATATTTCATGAATAAATGGTAACTTAGTATTTCATTATTTTATGCATCTTAAAGTGGTTTAACATTATAAATGCATTTAGTGCACCAGTTATACCCTGTACACTTGGCCAGAGGGTGCACACTCTGAGTCCGGATTTCAGGAGCGTGACATAAGGTCCTGAATCTCAGGGTTGGAGAGGTTTCCCCTAAATAGAGGAAGCCAAACTCCACCCCACCCTCGCCCTCTCCGGAGAAACACTCAGCCATAGAAATGTCCTGGAAGGGACAAATAGCAGCCATAGCATGAAAGGCTAAAGAGAGGGAGGGGCTACCTCACAAACCTTATTCTCGTTCCATCACCCAAAGCAAAGCCTACATCTTCAAAAACTAGCCTTGGGGGGTCAATCCATATTTAGCAGAAATGACCAACTTCCAAAGGCTCTCCTCCCGATCGCACCTCCATGCCCATTTACCCAATAGGGCCTCATTGACCAAATCCAGCCTCTTGATTCCCGCTCCTCCTTCAAAGAATGGAGAGCAAACCTCCTTCCAATTTATAAGCGAAAAATTCCTAAAGGAAGAACCCCCTTGCCAAAGGAATTCTCTATAGAGTTTATCAATCTGAAGGAGGACCAATTTGGACAATGAAACAAAGACATAATAAACGGCAGATTAGACAGAGAGGCCTTAATCAGGGTTATTCTGCCCCCCCCAAAGAAATAAATTGAATCTTCCACAGGATAATTTTCTTTCCATCTGCTCAATGATTTTATCCCACAAATGCAACGTTGGTTTTCCAATATATAGAGGAAGGCCGAGATATGTTGCAGGCAAAGACCCCACACCACACCCAAAAGACTATCAGGCAAGCTATTACCTCTAGAGATAGATTACCCCCAACCCAAAAAAAAAAAAAAAAACTCACTTTTGGACAGATTCACCCACCTCTAGCCTGAAACCACTTTCAAACCAACATATTGTCATGGTAAAAAAATCCACCATAGAATCATTAGCTTCATAAAATAGCAAGGTATCATCAACAAATTGGAGATGACAAATAGGTTGAGGGTAGGTTTCTCCCAAAACCCCGTAAAAAGGCCCACCTCCTGACTCCTGGAAAGCATATGACTAAGCGCTTACAAATACAATACCAAAAAGAAAAGAGAAAAACAGATATCCCTGATGGATACCTCGAGAAGCCCTAAAGAAACCAAAGGGCGATCCGTTAGTAAGGATAAAGAACCAAGCTGAGGAAACACAAGAATGGATCCAAGCCCTCCATTTATTCCCAAAACTCATTATAAGTGGCAGATAATCCAAGAAGGACAAGTCAACATCATCATAGGCCTTTTCAAGATCAAGCTTACAAAGAACTTCTAGCCTACCCAACCTATAACAAGGGTCAAGAAATTCATGAGCTGTAAGGACACTTTCACGAATCTGTCTCCCATGCGCAAATGCACTCTGGAAGGGAGAGATGATCTTAGAAATCACTAATCTCAATCTCTGACAAAGGACCTTAGCTAATATTTTATAGGGATTGCCAACTAGGTTGATAGGCCGAAAACCCTCTCATAGAAGAGGTCGCTCGATTGTCATGGTTTTTCATGAATAAACTGAACGACATTGAAATCACCTCCAATGCAACAAGGTTAAAGCCATTTCGAATGGAGTTTTGGGAATTGAATGTCGAATGGAGCTTGAAAAAGGAAGCCCCGGAAATGCTTGTGGTGGAGTCCTTAGGGATAGCTTTGGGAAGTTTATATTTACTTTCTCTCATTCATATAGTACTTGTTCACATACAATTGTTGAATCCGTGCAATAATAGATGTACTTTGATATTGTCTTCAATTGAATGTCCGCCACATCCTTGTTGAAAGTGACTTGAGAAAAGCTTTGACAGACATGATGACCTTCTCTTCGTATTTGGAACATTTGGCATTGGTGGTCTCTTCTTAGGAGTGTCACTATTACTTTGATCTTAGAAGGAAGTAGTTCTCTTGTTACTAGTTTGGAGGGGTAAGGCTCCACATCCTCCTCTTTTGATGTAATCATCTCTTGATTACTAATTAAAAAGAATAAATATATACCCTTCATTAAAGGTCCCTATGAAGAAAGATATATAGATTGGTTGGATTGAATTGATCCTCAGTGCACTGCTGATCAGCACTTTTCTCCAAATTGAGGAATCGAGTTACCATGTTCTCTACTAGTTCATTAAAGTTTGTTGTTTTTTAGCACTCCCAATCCTAACAACTCCCAAATTTTTCACTAGTCACTTCGGAGCTTGCATGACTCGATTTGAAGATCAGTTGAAAGTTGGGTTGATATGACTTGAAAACAGGATATTTACTGATTTCAGGGCTTTTTTTTTAAACTAAAGCAATTCAAGAATTGAATAGATTGAGTTTGCATGACTTCGGAGCTTGCATGACTCGATTTGAAGATCAGTTGAAAGTTGGGTTGATATGACTTGAAAACAGGATATTTACTAATTTCAGGGCTTTTTTTTTAAACTAAAGCAATTCAAGAATTGAATAGATTGAGTCAAAGAACTTAGCATATCGACGCCAAGAATCCGAGAACAGACCCCTTGACACAGCCAGAAAATGGGGCTTTATTAACTCCATGTGTTTGTTCTTGAAAATTCTTTTAGCTCTGGATCTGCTGCATAAACATTCCAGACTCAACCTGGTCATTTTCCTGCTGCATCACCTCCGTGATTTCATATGATCGTATCATATTATAATCAATAGTTTTTGGAATTCACTAAACAAGATTTTTCATCATCATGCTTTTATTAGGAATGTATTATTCATGAGGAGGCTCTGTAACAAAAAAAAAAAAAACCGTACATCATGGGATGGACTCAAACCTACCATAGCTATTAAACAGGACCTATTTTTTAGGCAGACTGGATTGGTGAACCCACTGTCAACAAGTCATAAGCCTAAGATCAGATTGGTTGAACAATCCTAACATCTGATTTGTGGACACTTTTTTTGTAGAGATAGGGCCCTTCGATATTTTTCATTTTAACCAGTCAATAAGTGTCCACTAACCTGATAGCCAGATAATCAAATCAGCTCAATTTTTTATTCATGACACATCTACAGATTCTGCACCGGTTATCATTATGCCACGTGCAATTTCTAAATAATTTCTACGTGCACGTGTATCATCCATCACACACCGCCATAGTATCAAAGCTTTTCTCAAAGAATAACAATATCATCACCACTTATCATCGCTTTATTAAAGTTAACGAATTGATTGAAGGTCTTGAAACCATCCTACAATGTACCTTATGAAGCAAACTGCAAGAGAAATCACATGGCCGGTCTACTTTAAAACTTCTTAAGCATAGTTTAAACAACTTATAGTGCCAGAAAATAGATCTCAAAGCTCTGAAAAAATTGGAAGCATCACTAACAGTCCATCACAGAACCAGATCCTGATAAGTATACTGACTGTAATAGAATATGAATAATTGTTAAATCTATTTAGACATGAAGTTTTCGTACATAAGGATTTATCAGGATTTAACAAAAAATAGCAGGCAGAAAGAATATTATGGTGAAATGTGCCGTCCATTCTACAGAAAATTTGGGGCAGAGTAGAAAAGTGGAACTGAATGAGACATCGTAGAGTATCTCAACCTTTTCCATCTAAAACCAAAAACTGTTGTATTAACAGGCCTATCGAATTGACAACAGGCTGTATTGGGTGGAAAAGATCCTAGCATCAAAAGTACCCTAAATTGCCGAAGCATAAGGGACACAACTGTAATCATGCATCTCTTCAGAAGATGAAGCACGAATCTTATAACACCCAATCAACATTTAGAGCAATTACTAGATATTAAATAATTTGAAAAGTCAATACAGTTGATGGTTGCAGTCCTTCCACATGCATCTACAAACCCTTGCCATCTTTTTTCTTTTTTTTTCCCCCTTTAGAAGGATAACAATGATACAAGAAGCAAAAACCAAGCAGAGGAGATGACAGCAGCCACGAGGCCAAGAATACCCAATACAAGGAATAATTCTACTTTCCTCTGTGTAGCCACACCTCTACCATATCAGTCACATTTCATGGGCATCTTCCTGTTGAGACCCACCCTATCATTCCCGCACACAGGAAGAGATGCAAAAGATGTGGCAGACGCTCAGCAAGAAGCACAGGGACAGGCATTAACAGTGTTTGATGACAGACATGTTTAGACACTGGTACCGTGGATTTTTTCATGTTTGAGCTCCATGCATTTGTTGGTCCTGGCCTTGATTTGCATGGCAGGATCTAGCCCCAAGTTATACTCTACTCTTATTTTCCTTAATAAAAACTTGACTTTTTATTTATTTATTTTCGGAAGGCAGAACCTATGATTACTAGGCAAACCAGCTATAGACGCCCATCGCAATGTGGTCCACAAGTTTATGTTGTTTAGATGGAATCATAATTCCACATTGCAGTCTTAATAAAAAGCTTGATTACCCTTCAAAAGAAGAAGAGGAAGAAGAAGAAATTCTGGAAAATCTCTCCTGGGCTAGCAAATTCACAATGTCGTTATATTCTCCCCACACATTTAAACGAAGGCTTAAACAAAAGATTTATCAGATATCATTGAAAATGAAAGAGCATTTCACGGCTCCACAGCTCTGAAAAGTTTTTAAAAACACATCTAATCATGTTCTTCAACCTCGCTTACAAATAATCCTACCAGGAGAGTAGTAGTAGAGGATAATCAGTCCTCCCTAGGAGCTTTAGCTTCCGCCATATTAGATGAATCCTCACCGTTCATTAATTTTTCTTTTTTTTTCTTTTTTGTAAATAGAGGTTCATATTCATTCTAGCTTTTTACTGCAAGTCATTGTCGCTGTCGTCATCTATACCTTACCCCAACTAATTGGGGTCAGCTACAGGATTTATTATAAATGTTGTAGCAAAGTGTCACACCGGCTACCAACCTAACACAACCCTTCTTTTGTTCCAGCTTGGGACCAGCAACAAGAACACAAAACTGCAACAGGCATTATTTTTTTCTTATCCAGGTATACTGCTTAAATACATCCCCATTGCAATACAGTCTTCTATATGGGTGTTAAGAACCCGAAATGATAAAAGAACACAGCCAAAGACTACTAATTTACAAGCTCAAATGGCTAGATTCATGCCCGATGGATAAAAGTATTTGCTGATGGACAAGAATAGCCTGTTCATTTATAAATTTTAATCAGTAGTGAAACGAAAAAACAGGTATGTAAAGGGTAAGAATTCTTACGCATTTCAGGAGAGCATTAACCCGATCCACAACAAAGACCATAACATTTCAAGCGGGCATCAAGAATCACGTGCCAAGACCCGTGTGCCGAGCAAAAGATGCAAGCACAATGCGATGCATATTGTAGCAATAACTACCGATTTTGCCCCGATATATCTCACGACCTCAAGGCCCCTCCCCGCCGCCTCCCCATGAATGGCATTCACACTCCTCTTCAAACCATCCGACATCTTCCACATCATGAAATCAAGAAAGGATCTAACTGTCTCAAATGTCACTCTCCCAGTCACATCCAGAAGGAACCTCCGGTTGCTCGGGACTGCTAACGTGGTCGATACCTTACTAACCCATCCGCTGTCCTTAGCTTCATCGAATGAATACTTATCCCTACAACCTACCAACAAACCCGACAATTCTTCGCTGCCACCTTTGCCATTGGTGACCATAGCAGAAGACGAATTCGAATCGGGATTCGTTATGACTTGATGGGAAGTCTTGACAAGCGTCTCCACGGCACCGTTGCAGACTGAAACCAGTACATCCTTCACTTTCGTTTCATGCTTCGGATTTGTTAGGCCTGCGAAGATCTCATCATAGGTGTTTATATTCATCGTCTTGTCGAGGTAGAC
This sequence comes from Liriodendron chinense, assembly GCA_003013855.2. Taxonomy (NCBI): domain Eukaryota; kingdom Viridiplantae; phylum Streptophyta; class Magnoliopsida; order Magnoliales; family Magnoliaceae; genus Liriodendron; species Liriodendron chinense. The sequence continues at coordinate 2,184,343 of ML058590.1, forward strand.
CGCAACGGTTGTGCTCACAAACAGCTGTATGCAGTCAGCAATAAGTTCTCTGCACTTCTCACCGCAGACAATGTTCACCCATCTGGGCGTGGCGTCCAATCCGAGCCGCTCAATCATTGGCGAATTCCCGGCGGTCGGATCCTCCGAGTAGAACGCAGTCACCAAGCTCCTTGCGAAACTGCCAACAACAACCGAAGCAAAGCCGGACCCCGCTGGGGAGAAGACCTTATCAAGAATTCGATCAGAGAAGCTTGAATTCATCCCTGGCGACTGCTCATCGCTGCCGTCGACCTTCGTCTCCGAATTGTAGCCACGCAAGATCCCTGCCGTTAAAGCTTCAGTGATCTTGATCACTGATGCCGAGAACTCCTCCGATCGTGCAATCTTCGACATCTGCTTGATGCTGGTGGGGATCTCATCGGAATCGGACCGAAGGAAATCCGTCAGGTGTCGGGAGACGATTGAGATTGACTCGGCCGAGTTGGACACCGATTCGGCGATCGAAACTAGGGCTCCAAGGAGCTTGAAGAGGCGCCTCCGCTTCTTTGCAACGGAAGGGATGTGGTAGAGCTTATAACAGCCGTAGGCGGAGAAACCGACGGCTGATATGAGGAGGATCGATTTCTTCCTTCGACGGGTGAAATCGAGACACGTGTCGAACAGGGAGAGATCCATGGTAGAAGGTTTAGAGAATGGAGAAGAGCAGGTCTTGGATTTCTAGGGTTTTGGGCATGGAAGAAAGGAGGCAGAGAAAATCCTTAAAAGGGCAGGGTTGGGCTTTTCGAGATTTCTTTTTTGAAAAGAGAAGGGTATTTATGGGAAATGGATAAGAACGGAAGAGAATGACGTTAGAGCAGTTGCAGAGCAGATGGGAAGGTTTTTGGAGAGGGAGAGAGAGACAGAGGAGGGTAGAATTTCAGTTTGCGCGGGGTGCGTATTGCGCACGGACGCGGATTTAGTACGGAAGGCTTTCGCATGAACTTCGTGCGCTAGGAAGCTAGGTGGGGCCCACCCTGATGTTTTTGAGAAATCCACCCCGTCCATCCGTTTTCTGAGATTATTTTATGACATTCTACAAAAAAAAAATCAGGTGGATCCACAACTAAAGAAGGACATGAGAGAGGGAAAACTGAGGAAAGAAATGTTTACGGTTGAAACCTTTCTGGGCTCCACCTTGATGTTTATATGCCATCCAAACCGTTTATAAATCCATTCACATTGGGATGAACTGGAAACACAGAAAAAAATTAGCTGATACAAAACTTTTGTGGCCATGCGATTGTTTCAACAGTGGTCGTTCAATCCCCACTTTTTCCTCTCGTATGGCCCACTTTAAGTTTGGATCGGCCTGAATTTTGGTCACCTGTCCTAAAATGATCTCAAAAAACGGATGGACGGAATGGATTTCTGAAAAAGGTCACTGTGGGACCCACCTAGCTTCCGAGCGCAGAAACTGAAGTCTGCCCCCCGCATCGCTGGCGTTACTGTACCACGTCAGCGGGAAGGGTTGGGTTTCGGGCCATGGTGGGTCCCGTACCGTTGTCTAATCTGTACATTTGGAGATGGCGGCGAACCTCAGCCACCAGTGGAGCTAGCGGTGGGCGTCAACGGATCGTAAAAGCGATAAGGCGATTCGCGCGGGAGAAACTGAAGTGGCGATTCTCCGTACACGTGCTGCCCTGGGCACGTGTGAGATCTCGGCGGTTCAATTGGTGGGACAGACTTTGAACATGCCCTGGCTAGAAACTCAGTAGGTGGGCTGCATGTTTGTGAAAATAATCAACGGCTGAAAAATATGATGAGATTGTATACGTGTGGCACCCTAGATTACGGGCCCACTTGGATATTCGACCACCATTGAAAACTCATCGAAAGAAAATATGAGAATGAAGATAAGGACATCAGAGAGAGGTAAGAAATTTCCCTCTTGACGTATTTCTATTGTATTGATCCAGTATTTATAAATAGGTTAATTAATTTTAAAAGATCATGATAAATTAATTCTCAATTTAATTGAATTTTTCCAACTGTATAATATTTTAATCAAATCTACCATATATAGCAATTATAACAACAGCCATCTTTGACCCTCGATAGATGAATTGTTCGTATCATTAGTGCTTTTAACATTGTCCCTTCCGTTGGGGTAAAGATGTCAATGAAGCCCAACTTGCATAGTAAATTTTGGGGCTTTAATTTTTCAATAACTTTTGTAAAATAAGTAGTTAGTTGTTCCTCCATTTAAACAAATGAAATAGAAATCATGGGCTATAGCTAGAGCTGGAGATGAATCAAGTTTGATCGACTCGGTAGAACTTTGTTTGAACAGAAAGTCTTTGTTTGTTCAAACATATGGGTTTGCTTCGAAAAAAATTCAAGTCGGTTTTAATCACAGGCCCTATTCGACTCGACTCAAACTCGAACTTGACTCAAATATTGATCGACTTGACTCGACTCGTTCGTCCGACTCGATTATATATATATATATATATATATATATATATATATATATATATATATATATATATATATATAGATATAGAGAGAGAGAGAGAGAGAGAGAGAGAGAGAACAAGTTGGATGACAAATAAACATGACTGTGGGCCCTAGGAATGTTTTAAGTGGTGGACATCATTCTCCTCACTGTTTTTTATGGTGTGGTCCAAGTTGAGCTTTGTATCTACCTCATTTTTTATTTAATGCCTCAAAATGAGTTGTACAAATTGATGGATGGAGTAGATAAAACAAATACATCATGGTGGGACCTACAGAGCTTTGACACCAACTTGCTAGCTGGTGTTCACGTCACCAGCCAACTCACGTTCATGGATTGGGTACTACCAGTCTACTCCACCAGGACCTATCTAGAGGCGGATGGTCCTGTTAGTGCTTTGTGGGGCCCACAGTGATATATTTGCTTATTCAAGCCGCACGTCCATTTTTTAAAGATCATTTTTGGTATTATAAAAAAAAATGAAGTGGATAGAAGGCTCGAGTGGACCACACCACAGGAAATAGTGGGGATGTTAACTATCTATGTTATGGTCTTTTATTTAGTTAATTAAACATTTAAACCTTGTGATTTGTCATTTGTGATATGTAATTTGTGAACAAATCGATATTCACTATTCAGTTGTAGAAAAAATATTTTCAAGCGAAAAAAGTGAAATTGTTCGAACTTATTCGAACTCGTAAAAATTGTCTGAAATCCATACGTTCGAACATGTTCGAACATGGCTGGGCCAGAAGAAATTGAGTTTGAACAGAGCCACCCTGTTCGAATGTTTGTTCAAACATTGTTCGAACACACTCACCCTAAGCAGCCGAACAATCTGATCTGATCTGATCCATGTTCGACTCGAATCAAATCGTTGCCCACCTTTATCTATAACTCATAACCATTCCCCAAATTTATGATGTAATAGGGAGAAACATCAAGAGTTTGTTTAAGAAAATAGAAGTGAATATTTGTATAATTGGTAAAAAAAAATATCAATAAGTTATATAGCACTAGAGAAATATAAAATTGTAATAGTCTCTTTGATTAAGATGGTGTCCAACAAAATGATAGCCGATGACAATAGTTCAATCACGAAAAAACTGACTTGTGGGCAATTTGAATTGTACTTCAATTATTGAATAACATAGGAATGGTGAGAAGAAAAATGGACACTCATGTTTTATAAGAACTAATATAACCGCATAATCTTTGTCGTGGTAAAGGTCATGACATGATCTTCCACCTTCATAATAAAATGTACCATCATACTTTATTTCTTAGTTGTCCAAGAGATAAATGAATTACCAAGAAAAATATAAAATTCAGTTGTTGATAATTTGTTAGAGACATCATTGACCTAATCTATATCAAAATATGTCTAAAATTGCAACTAAGAAAAAGATGAAAGCAAACTCTTATAAAAAGTCCTATAAAGATGATATAAAATGCAAACAAAAGTTGCTTAATGAATAGATTGTGGTACAAAAACCAATTAATACTATTGTTAGAATTGGACGCCTCAAATCTTCATCAACAGAGGTCACCGACCAATCGTGGTTGGCGACCGACTTGTCGGTCGTGGTGAATTTTCAAACAACAACTCTTTAAATTGTTCTTAAGCATTGAGGATCGGTTGGACGACCAGTCGGCAGGTTTCCTAATTCAAGTTGGTCTCTTGCGTGGTTTTGCGCAAGGTGTTTCTAATTCGGATTTTCTCCTATTTAAGGAGTGTAAAAAAGAGATTATGGGTTAAGGCCAAAAGGGGCCGGGTTTCCTAGAGAGATTAAGAGAGTTCTAGGGCAAGAGAAAAAAGCTAAGGGAAAGCTTGGAGATTTCTGGGATGAGGAAAATGATTATGCTTGTCCTTCTCATGTGAGAAAAGCTTTGAGTTAGCTTTGGGATTTCTCTTGTGAGCTGAGATCTGGGTTTTGTTTTTTCATTCTCTTGTAACTTCTAGGATCATTGTGGAAATCGCTTTGTGCCGTGATTTTTTACCCGTTAGGGGGTTTTTCCAAGTAAAAATCGAATTGCCTTCTTATGCATGCTAATTGTTGTTTTGTGATTGCCATTGTGGTTGCTTATTTGATTCGATTTCGCTGTCAGTCTTGTCCTAACAAGTGGTATTAGAGCAAACGTTGGGAGGTAGATTGAAATCTAAGTTGAGGTATCAATGGCATGAAGCATGAGGTTCAACGTAAAGAATGATTCCATAAAAGAAAATTTTGAAAAGCGATCGGCAACTATAAAAGAAGTAGAGTGAAAGAAGGTGGATTGGTACACTAATATCTCAATCAGGTTCATCGGCTGTGATCGGGTTTAATCAGGAGCACCTCTCATGGTGGAGCTACAATGGCTGTAGCTGGATCCATGGCTGCTCGTATGTGGCAAGAGCCAAAGGACCACATGAGAAGAGCAAGGAGCATGACGATGCAAGTATAAAGTCGATGAGGCACGAGAAGTGGTGGAGTTATGATGATGACAGAGTAGAGATTGAAAATGGTGTGTGGCAATATGTTGCATGAAGATTTGGGTTGTGGTGGAGATTGTTGGAATCAGACACCTCAAATCTTCATCAACAGGGGCCACCGACTAGTCATGGTTGGCGACCAACCAGTCGGTCGTGACGGATTTTTAGACAGCAACTCTCTGGATTGTTTTTGGGCATTGAGGACCGGTTGGCAGGGGCTCGCGACCGGTCGTCTGCAGGTTTCCTAATTCAAATTGATCTCTTGCGCGGTTTTGCGTAAGGTGTTTCTAATTCAAGTTTTCTCCTATTTAAGGAGTGTAAAAACATGATTAAGGGTTAAGGCCAAAATGGACCGTGTTTTGTAGAAGGACTGAGAGAGTTCTAAGGCAAGAGAAAAAGCTTGGAGTCTTTAAGATGAGGAAAAGGGTTGTGTTTGTCCTTCTCATGTGAGAAAAGCTTTGGGTTAGCTTTGAGATTTCTCTTGTGGGTTGAGATCCAGATTTTTTTTCTTCATTCTCTTGTAATTTCTAAGATCATAGTAGAAATTACTTTGTGCCGTAGTTTTTACCCATGAGGGGGTTTTCCACGTAAAAATCAGATTGCCTTCTTGTGCATGTTGACTGTTGTTTTGTGATTGCCATTGTGGTTGCTTGTTTGATTCACTTTCATTGCCAGTATTGTCTCAACAACTATGAATTGATAAATTGCAAAATCGTTGTTCGTGCAGAAAATCAAAAGGAATAAAACAAATAGTAAAGTAAAGAGCAAATGTGTATTGACCATGGGCAGATTAAGCAGGATAGGAAACAAGCATAACATAGTAGTTATGGATTAATAGTTTAGGGTCTTAAACTCAATTTACTACTTTGATTCATTGATATAATTTATTCACATAAGTGTCAATTTTTAGTCACTGATATGATTTTTATACCTTATAATTAGACTACTATATACATTTTTTTTTATCCTATATGTGATTCATGATAATAATATGTTGTGATTAATTAATATGATTCTTTGAAGAATCTCGCGTTAAGGATTAGGTATAGAATACCATTTATAAACCTTAGAAAGATATTGCGTATCTAACACACAAGATTCATTTATCAGTGTCGATGATCCAAATGTACTCTTGTACTAGTGCCTCAATGGGTAAAATTAGTAAAATATAAAAAAAATATATCATAAAATATAGGATTCTCAATGGTTTCGATATTTTACCTTCTGATCCAAATGATATTTTATGTGGAAGAGGCAAGATTTTTCCATGGTATTGATATTTTACCTTTTAATCCAAATGTACTCTTGTACTAGTGCCTCAATGGGATGTGTAGTAAAATGGACTCATATGTACGCATAGTATGTTGGTATTTAACGAATCATATGTCCCAACCCTCGAAAGGGATGATGGTCACTACTCATGTGCTTAATAGTGGTGATAAGAATACAAGCTCTAGTCGCGTCTTTATGATACACAATGAACCACTAGTTTTTTACCGGACCCACAGTTGCAATGTTGATGATAAGATGAATGACATGTTAATCTTGCCATGTTCGTGAGCACTAAGAACAAGATATTTATCATATTTTTGTAATGTAAGCTTAGTACTTATATGACAATTTTCCTACCATAGATATGGTTTAATCTAAGTCATTACTTAGATTTTACCAACTTAGGTGTGTCATAATTAAAAGATTAATTTACCTCCAAGAGGCATGTAAACTGCTTACTAAAATCTCACAATACACTGGTGCGCACGTTATTAGACTTATAGTGAAAGGTCTTAGTCAATAGGAGAAAAATGAGACACTGTCATAAGCCTAGCTTGTCCTAAAATAAGTTTGTGCTGGAATAAGCTTCAAGTGGACGTGTTACTTCTCGTGAGGACATGATATGATACTGGACTTTCACTTGTATGGTGACTGTGGCTTAGCATATGACATGCTTAGAGTTCTGGATAACCACATGTATGAGATGAACATGTTTACTCTCTTTAGTAGATCACAAAGTTCTTATGTGAACTTAGAGTTGTCGGGTGATCGGATTTAGATCATAAAGTTTAAAAGACAAGTCTTGTATGATAACAGTGAAACTATTGGAATACACAATCATTTATATTAGATAATGGAAGTTACCAATAGAGAAATTGCACTAAACTATTAGAGGACTATTATGAATCATTAATCCTTTTGTTTTTTAAGTCTTTAGTCAACATGTGTGCTTAAGGGATTTGAGCACGTATTAGTTTTAGAGCAAGTGAGAGATTGTTGGATCCGGTGCTTTGAAAAACCAATGCGAGTCCTAATCAATTAGTTATGTATATGTGACTAGGGAGATCTCAATCATATATCATGATGACCAGTGAGTCCTTGGTGGACATCCTATTGATCTTCAATGTGTAGTGCTACTATAAATTTATATTATGAGTTTGTTGAGAATGATGCATCTAATAATTTTCGGAAACATGAGATTGGACCCGACGGTCATTGACTTGGTAGAGTCATGCTCCATGAATCTAATTACCATGTCAAACTATGACTTTCACATGTGCGTAGGATACACCTGTGAGCATCAGTTCATGATATGTATGATCATCTTATATGAGGGGAGTGACTTAAGTTAAGATGGATGGTCTCTACCACCACGAGTTAACTTTGGTGTTGGTTTATGCTTTTTTTTTTTACCCTCCATAGGAATGTAAGTGTGCCATGAATAAAATATCTGGGATCGAACCTTCTAGTTACATTGGTGAATCGAGATCAAGTCAATACTTTGGGGACCCATTAGCTTAGACTATGATTATGAGATTATGACTTAATAATGCATAAAAGATGATTAATCCTTAGAACCGAGAGTCATGATTTTGATTGGTTGGCTTTGATTCTTCTTAGGGATTCATCAAGTGACTTTTCTATTAGGCTTAACACTTGAAGTGTTTTAAACGTGTTTTCGACCGTTAAAGTTTTTTTTAATCATTAAAATTGTTTGATCACACATGATGATAACCTGATGATCAGATCTAATGGTCCACTTTTAATTTGCATGAGATATGATAATTAATGGATACGTTGTGGCAGTGAAAAGATTGGATCATGAGGATATGCATGGATGAGGCGGATTGACATATTTCCTTTACAGTAGGTTACAAAGAAGTGCATAGGGTGGCGAATCACTATCCTAGATACACATCTGAAACTCTGAATTCTTCAATTATATTATATCCTACCTCAGAGGAGAGGGTAGGAGGGCCTTAGACATCCTTCCCCCGAATTTTTTAGGAGAGAAAAGATGGGAAATTGATAAAGAGCATAGAGAAAGTGAGTGGATTGCTTCTATTGTATCTTTTTTTTCTTCTCTTTCCTCGCTTAGGTGTGTGGTCCATTTAGGTGGACAGTGTGATTCTCTCTTAACACCCACCGAAGAAAGAAGTTAGCCTCTCTAAACTCTCTGTGACTAAAATAGATCATGGGACCTTTCTTGGTTAAGAGATCATCTTCAGCATTAGACGGTATGTGATAGCGATCGGTCACTCTCGAAGATTTCTCTAAACCATCCTTAGGGTTAATTCTATATATCTGACATAATTATCTCGGGGGCCCTTAAAATTGGTACATGATTTTTTTTTTTTTTTGAAACTTTTCTTTTCTATTGCATTTTGTCATCCTAAATCATTAGGTGGGTTCCACTGTAAGGGCCCGTCCTACATCACTAGATTTGGAGTCAGCAACAAAGTCTCATTAGACCAGATTCAATAGTGACCCCTCCAGTGCTTAGATCTCAGTACCAATCGGTGCTCTATGGGCACCACCATGATGTATGACTTTAATCCACGTCATCCGTCCATCCAAGTCTCATCCCACCAGCCTATATCATCGGAATGGAATCCATATAGTGGGGGCCATGTTCCACGTCCGGACGAAAAGTGCATTTAACCTATGTACATAAGCCTGCACACGGGTCGGGTTGCACCCAACCCTTGACCGAACCTAAACATATTTTAAAGGTTCAGGTTTCGGTCCGGGTTGTGAGCGGGTTGGGTTGACCCAATCATAACCCTACCCTACTTGCAAAAGGGTCAATCCTAACCCTAACCCGATCCTATATGTTGAATCCGGTTGGGTTAGGACTAAGTTCTGCTTATTCACATGGATATTTCAATTGTCGACGTTCAATCCTCACGTTTTTTTACCACTAGGGTCTTGGATCCAGCTCGTTTTTGGTCTCATGATCCAAAATGATCTCACAAAACATATGCACAGAGTGGATTTCTTAAAAACATCATGATGTGACTGATGGACGGCCTAAGTTTTAGGCACGTTAAGAGGTTTCCCATACGAGATAAAGTTACTCCACTACGTACTTGGAAGTTACCATCCAAAGTTCCAATTTCCCAGGTGATTCGGGTCGGGCGGAACGGGTCAGGTATACACTGGTTGGGGTACAGATCTGGTTGGTCAGGTTTGGCATATACCCTAAACCGTACCTAAATTTAAAATGGTCCGGCCTGCATTCACCCGGACCGGACCATTTACTCGGCTGGGTTGGGACGAATCAAGTTTCTGCTGGGTTGGATTGGGCTGCTTAACCCGGCGTATGTGCAGCCTATATGTACATTGTGAGGTCCGCGGGCGCGTGAAGCTCGCTACGCATGTTTCATGGACGCGGATCGCTTGTGCGCTCTGGCTCCAGGAAGTTCCTGTACTCGGAAGTTATGTGGGGCCCAGAGAGAAAACCACTCTGTCCAATAGTTTATTAACCTAGCAATCAGACAGGACAATAATCTAGTAGATTCAAACTCATGTAGCTACACGATAAGAAACGGCGTGGATTGAACGCCTACCATTGGAAACTTTGTGTGGGCCATCCAAGTTTTAAATCAGGATGATATTTGTGCATACAGTTTATCCCAGTGTTAATAACATTATGAACGGTTTGGATGGAATATAAGCATCATGGTGGGCACCAGGAATTTTCAACGGTTTAGATTTCCGTTATCATTGTTTCCTTTTGTGTGGCCCACCTTAGTTTTTAATATGCTTGATTTTTGGAGTGATATCCTAGTGTGAGTTTGAAAAACTAATGGACGGAGTGGATTTTTCACGGGAATCTCTGTGGGCTCCACATAGCTTCCTACCACAAGCCCTTTCCATGGCCGGGGGAAACAGGCAATCCGCGTCCGTTTCACGTGTGAATGAATGTTCTGACTTCAAACGCCAAAAGCAAGGACGCGGCTTTGGCAGACCCCTGACCATGGGGCCCACCGTTATTTATGTGTCTTATATCCATGCCGTCCATCCGTTTCTTCAGATCATTTTAGGCCATGAGCCTACAAACGTAAATCCAAATCTCAGGTGAACCACGCCACAAGAAACAGTGGTGATTAACCTTTAAAAACTTCCCGGGGGCCACAAAATTTTTGGATCAAGGTGATAGTCATTTGGTTCTTTCATCCAGGTCTTTGTGACCTTATCAACAGGTTGGATGGAAAAAAAACTTTCCAGTGGGCCCCATGAAGTTTTTAATGGTGAAGGTCCAATCACCACTGTTTATTATGGTGTGGTCCACTTGAAATTTTAATCTTCTGCGTTTTTGGGCCCGTACTCTACAATTATCTGCCAAAATGGATGGACGGCGTGGATATGAGAAAAATACATCATGGTGGGCCCCATAGTCAGGGATCCGCCAATGACACCTATGGGATCCGAGATGTAAATACAGTGGTCGGACCGACCACTGTAACTCCGTGAATGTATGTGGTTTATCCACGCCTACCATCCATTTTTCCGGCCTATTTTATGGGTTCGAGCCCAAAATTGAAGCATGTCCAAAGCTCAAGTGTACAATTGCACAACAGTGGGAATAAAGATTTCTACCGTTGAAACCTTCTTGGAGCCCACAGTGATGTTTATTTGTCATCCAACCAGTTCATAAGATCACAGAGACACAGATGGAAGGAAAAAACAAATATTAGCTTGATCCAAAACTTTTGTGACCCCCGAGAAATTTTCAACTGTAGAAGTTCAATTCACACCTTTTCCTGCGGTGTGGTCCACTTAAAGATTTGGATATGCTTCCTTTGTTTTTTTTTTTTTGGATCAAGCCTAAACTTATCTGATCAAATGGATTGACAGAGTGGATAAAATACATAAATCACGGTAGGCCCCAAATATCCACATAAATCAAGGATTTTAATGGACAGTCACATTTAGCTGAGCAACACACATGCACTTGTAACATGAACGGTTGGATATCATTTTCCCCAGCGTCCATTTCAGAAGTCAATGTGTGGCCCACCTGTAAATGAATTGGCTTGATATGTGGGCTCACGCGTGGGCTTAACCTTCCGGATGTCCGAAATTCTGTAACCCACGATGTGGTTTCTGTGTGGTACTTAAACATCAACGGCCCGTTTGGATACCACAATAAGTTGTTTTTCTTGGTGAGGGCAGCAGTTAAGTAACTTACCTAGATAAGTTAGTTTAGTTAATAAATAATCATCATTACTTATTTGCTGAAAATCAGTCTGAGTATTTCACCTTTTTTATTTTGCTTTTCTACTTTTTCACAACTGACTAAAACAAAAGGTGCTCATTCATAGCTGTAAAAGTACTGGCTTATGTGGCAACCGCCTCGCCCATGTTGACCATCTAGCTTGCTAGGCCCACTGTGATATATTTGATCTGCACCGTCCATCTAATTTGGATGTGACTGGGGCTAGCATGTGAGGCAGATCTAAACCTCAGGTGGACCCCACATCAGGAAGCAACAGTGATGATGACACCGTTGAAAGCTCCCTAGGCTCAACATGATGTGTTTTACTCGTGCCATTCATTTGTTTTCCAACTAGTTTTGAGTGGCCCACAGGGTAGTAGGGCCACATGCTACGCACATGAAATCCACATCGTCCACCCTTAGTTGGTGCATCCCAAAAAGGAAACAGAATCCAATCTCAAATAGATCGCACGGCAGGAAATAGTGCTCATTGATGCCCAACATTGGTCGGCCTAATGATGGGTGATCCATATCCAAGGTGGTTCTGCATGATGGACGGCCCACATTAGAGGTGGGCCCCACATTTGGGATGATCCACATTAAAAGGCGGCTTCACATGATGGGCAGTGGATATTGATGGTGGGCCCACTTGATGGATGACCAATATCAAGGGTGGGCCCCACATGATGTACTGCCCACATCAAAGGTAGGGCCCACTACAATGAACAATCCACACCAAAGGTTGGCCCCATATGATGGATGGTGGATGTGCAGGGACCAAACAGACTTGAGGAATGATGTTGGAAACAAGCATGCTTTTCTATTTTTTGGTCGAAAAGCATGTTCTTTATCAAACATAGTTATTTGCTAATTAAGTAGAAACCAAGCTAAGTTACTTATCTGATAAGTAGCTTATCTTAAGTAACTTACAATCTAAACGGGCCGGAGTGTCTCATGGATGGTTTGGATTTGCTTTTAGGAATTGAAATTTTGATTATTAATAAATAATTTATTAAAATTGTTTATGAAAAATGAAAACATTGGCTCAAAAATAAAGCTTGCAGGTGAGTCTACATAGCTATTATTTATGAAAAAATGCATGGCCACTAAAAGCTTTTTAACCCATATTTATAACAGCACGGCCCACCTAATGAGTCCACCAGCCTGGTTTTAGGTGTAGGCATCATGACAAATGGACTCACATGTATGGTTCTTGGATTTGGAAATATCCTACTCAAGGGGAAATTTTTTATGCTATGTTAGTGTAATGGATGATATAAGTGAATGCTTGGAATTATTTAGAAATTGGATAAGTGTATGTATTAAAGAAGAGAATGCTCACATGCAACTAGTTGTATATCTAACCAATGGCATAATTTAAAGATTAACTCATGCTAATCAATGCATTCGGAGGGGAGTTATTTCAAGTCGATTGTGGTATTAATGTGAAATTCACCTCAACCATCAAGTGCGTCACCTCATTTTAAATATAGAGCCGAAAAATCAGCTCCATTCATGACTCTGGTGGACCAAATGATTGGAAACAATGTACAAAGAAAAGCACACCCTCCCAACTCTTTCTCTTGGTATGGCCCACTTGAATTACGTATGGGCCTGATTATTGAATCCCAGGCCTATTTTTGGTGTACCATTTAATGGTTGGAGTGGATTTTACATATTTATCACTGTGAGCCCTACAAATATCAAAGGTGGAAGTCTCTCTACAATTTATTTGCCTTTGTGTGGCCCACAATAATAAGTCATCCAATTTTTTTTGTCTTTGGGCCCACATCTAACCATCAAAGTAGACCTCGCAAACACATCACAGTGGACCCCATAAAAAATCAAGGCATTGTCACCCATAGTTCTCACGACTGAGTTATACAATTTCCAAAAAAGGGTTCTCAAGCCCGACAGGTTAGACTGAGCTATAGTCTACCAATATGATAACTTCCAAAGTATTAAGGTGTATGTAACATCCAACCCTCTCAACAAGTGGGCCCAACCACGAATATCACCTAGTACAATGGATATTGGTATCTACGCCATAAGTGGTCCATATCATATAAAACAATGAGTGGCTGTTGTGTAGCGAAACATAAGTCTGGTCCACTCAATGAGTGGCTATTGTGTAGTTTTTTAAAAGGTTATGTTAATGTTGGGCCAACTTAATAGACAGGTTGGATGTTATATACACATAAAAAGGTTGGAAGGTATCTCTCATTGGACCTTAATCTATATTTTCACCTCTTAGACTTATGCCTTCTCATTAGACTCCAATTTTATGGACACCCACCCACTACCATGGTGTATTTTGAGATCCACTCTGACCATTAGGAATCCCATTCTGGACTAGAGAAAAAGAAAAAAGAAGAAAGAAAAAAAACCAAGCTTACTTGTGATTTAGGTGGGCTACACTAAAGAAAACATTGGAAATTGAATGCCGACCATTGAAATGGTGTAAAACCATGCCCAAAACTTTAAATTTACATGGTTTAGCCCACATGAGTCTATGTCCTGATTTTTAATGAATTCATTCTTCTTGTTGTTGCCCTTCAGATAAGTAGATTGGATAGCTTATATATGTCTGATGCAGAGTCGATCGCCTACTATTTCATGGCTAAGTGGAACAAAAGAAGACCGGTCGGGGTCGAAAGTGATTTGGACCATCATGATTGTAAAACGATCGTATCTCGCAATTCGAAATGCGTTTCTGAATATATAATATATAATTTTGGAGCAGCTTGAACTAGTAAAGCCAACTAACCCTGCTATGCCAGGTTGCCCATACTGGAATTACAAGATTCGACTTAATTATTGGTCATCATCCTAGTTTTATTTCAATTTTATTATTTATAATTAGTTTTGTTTTAATTATATCTTTTGATCAGTAGGGTTTTTCGAGTCGTGCCCAACATGAAAAGGGCTTAGAATAATTAGTAAAACAGTGTGGTTGGGCACATTTGAAAACTTTTTATTTTTAGCTAAATATCATAAGTTCTAGTAAGATTGAAAGACTCACTATTTATAGTAAGTTGGGATTTCTAGGAGTTTTAGTTCGAGTTTGAGTCAGATACTCTACTTAAGGTTTAGTTTCTTATTTATATGCATTGTAATTTTGTTTTTAGTATTCAATACAATTATTTCAATTTTATACTTGATCTCATGATCTCAGTGTTGAAACCGAATTTGTTTACCACTGGGCCATGGGTCCACGTCCCCTTTTATGAAGTCCCTCAGTTATTAGTTAAAATCACTTAAAAGGTTAGAAAACAATGGACGACATATGTGTCAGAGATCCAAGCCATTCATCATGCAAAGTACATAGAGCATGTGCCATGGGTTAAGATGTTGTTCAACATCGAAGTTGTATGAGAAAAATTAGTAGTTAAAAGGGCTAGTAGACTGCACTCCTTGAAGCCTTAGCCCTGGCTGGGCTATTAGGGGTGTGTCCTAAGGTGGTGAATAGGCAGCAATTAGGGGCGGCTAAATTAAAATTTTGAATAAGGCTGAGCTTAGAAAAATCAGAACTCAACAAATGGCCTTCTTGATGATTTGATGGAGCTAAGCCATTCATCACTAGCCTGGGTCCAGCCTGGCCCACCCTAGATTTTAAGCCCTGGCCTGGCCCTTAGGCCAAGCTTTTTAGGTGCTCAAGCACTGGACCTGGACCACAAAACTTATTCAACCCTTTGCCAATATTAAAAGGAAAAAAAATGTTTTTTTTTTTTTTTTTTTGCAAAGTATTTAACAGCTAATTAATTGCTTTAGACTAATAAAAATAATCCAAAATTACTTATTTTGGGGAAAAAAGGGTTTGCTTTGTTGGTTCATGGGTTTGCACGTGTTTCACACGGCATAAAATAAAACACTAAAAGGTCCCTTCCTTTCTTTTAAATAATCAATGACCATTTCTCTCGTACTTATCACATTGAGATCACAACCAATCATCTTTGGGCCGTAACTTCGATGGGCCATTGCCAAAAGAAATCTCATCCATCAAACGACGCTGCACAATAAATTTGGACACGGAGAGTCGTTGTGCCCATATGCCTCACCAATCCTCCCTAAACTAGGATTTCAATGCACAATGTGTGGCACATATGCTGCATTCGGGCCGTTCATCAGGTTGGCAGGGCATTCCCCTTTCCCGGAAGATGAGACTGGCCAACTCATCATTGATGAATATGGACCGTTGGCCATTTTTTAACTGTCCTCTTTTTTTCTTTTTTCTTTTTATGAGTATCCCTACTCGATGAATGGGCCAGTCTAATTTTTGGGCCATGACATGACATGCTCATCGTCACGGACGCGGTTTGGCTATTGAACCAATACAGGCGGCTAGCTGGTGTCAAAACTTTGTGGGCCCCACCATGATGTATGTGTTTTATCCATGCCGTCAGACCATTTTTCCAGCTCATTTTAGGGCATGAACCGAAAAATGGGATAGATTAAACTCTCAGGTGGACCACACCATAGGAAAACAGTGTTGATTGAACGTTCACCATTAAAAACTTCCTAAGGCCCACTGTAATGTTTATTTACCATCCAACCTGTTGACAAGGTCACAAAGACCCGGATGAAGGGAAAACACAAATATCACCTTGATCCAAAATTCGTGGCCCCGAAAAGGTTTTCAATGATAAGCATTCAATCCCCACTGTTTCCTATGGTGTGGTCAACTTGAGAGTTTGATCTGCCTCACTTTTGGGCCCATGCCCTAAAATGATCCGGAAAAATAGATGGACAGCATGGATAAAATGCTTACATCATAGTGGGGCTATAGAGCTTTAACACTACTAGCTGGCTGGTGTTTGGGGTCATTAGCCAAACCGCGCCCCATCATCACCACCTTGAGAGCGGATTAGGTGCGGCCCTTACCGTGGGGCCCACCTTGATATATGTATTATGTATCCATGCCGTCCATTAAATTATCAGGTGGACTATATCATAGAAACAACTTGGATTGACCATTGATAGGCTACAAAAGTTTTCGATCAAGGATATTTGTTTTCTCCCATCATCCAAGTTAATGTGACATTATCAACGGATTGGATGGTAAATAAACACCATGGAAACATTAAGATACGCCCTAAGAGGTTTTTAATGGTAGGAAGGTCAATCACCACTGTTTCTTATGGTATGGTCCACCTGATAATTGGATCTGCTTCATTTTTTGAGATAATGACCAAAAATGATATGGAAAAATGAATGGACAACGTGGACACATAATTCATTATTGATGGGCCCTACGGTAACCCTTGTACTTTGATGAATGCTCCAAAACTCACTAGCCACATGAGGCAGGGCATGTGTTCTGTGAAGCAACCGCTCATCTAAGATAAGATGACATCGGCCATTAATTTGGTAGGGCCCTGATTGGACGGGGGATGACATAGACCACACCATCAATAACGTGTGGGGATACTTCCAGCCACGTGGACTTGCGCTGGTAGACTTGAACGCAGTTGCAATTTCTTTGGAAACACGCTTTATTTGACTAATAATAGCTAGTCAATTCAAAGTTTAGCCTTTAGACTTGTTGGGATTCATAATAGTAGGGAAAAGATAAATAATTGCTTTCCATGGTACTTACTTTTCACTGTTTGTCAAGTCTTCCCTTGTGAAAATTTGTGGGAAACACCGTCTCCCACTTTTTATCTTCGTGTGGCGGGGTGTTATCCTTATCATGTGGGGCCCACCTTGATAAATCTGTTGTAGATCCAGACTACCCATCTATGTTTCACTATCATTTTAGGATGTTATCCCAAAACTTAAGCAGATCCAAATACCCGGTGGACCATGCTACTGGAAAAAGTGGTGAATGATTATTAAAAACTTTTTGTTGGCTACTGAGGTTTTGGATCAAGCTTATCTTTGTATATTCTATACATCTAGGTGTGTTTGACTTTTGCCAATGGGTTGGATGCCTAATAAACATTATGGATCTGTGTAGTGGGCTTTGGGAAGTTTTTAATGGTGGGTGTTCAATCATCAGTGTTTCCTGAAGTGTGGGCCACCTGAGATTTGGATTTGCTTATTTTTTTGGACTACGTCCTAAAATGGGTTGGAAAAATGGTTGGACAGCATGGATTTACAACACATCATCAAGGTGGGCCCCACAGCAAGGGCAACACCTAATCTGCTCTCCTTTTAACTTTGTTGAAAATTAAACTTCTATTTCCCACCTCAACCCAGAAGATGGTGTTTTTCCCGTGATAGTGGAAATGGATTTCTCTATGTGCACCATCCATCTTCAATCACATCACGTGCCACATGCATCAATGTGCCAAATGAGCCATCCTCTATCTCCGGTTACACCCTACATCTGCCACCCACCACATGTGCTAGTGTCACATATGTTATTATTCATCTTTTCTTGCACCCCACATCTGCTAATCAACCGTACATACCACCGTTCATCTTCTACTGCACCCCACATGTGTAAAGTACTCCACATAAGCCAATGTGCCAATGCGGCACATGCTATTGTCTATACTGTGCTTTCCAAAAATTCAAAGTGGCCCTTAAAACTTTTTTTAATCAGCTTTGTTAACATGTGACTTGCGGGTGCAGAAATCTCATGTGACCCAAAGATTTGTGGGGCCCACTATGATGTTTTTGTCATATCCACTTTGTTCGTCAGTTTCGCTAGCTTATTGTGGAACATGAGCCCAAACACTAAGGGAGATGCAAAATTCAAGTGGGCCAACCGCAAGAACCAACAAGGATGGAAACACTCAACATTGAAACCCTCATGGGGCCACCATGACCTTTAATTTGCAATCCAACGGATTGATAAGGTAATTCCCACATGGATGAAGAGAAAACACAAATATTTTTCTGATTTAAAGCTTTTGCTGCCCTAAAAAAGATTTAAATGGCGATCATTTAATACCCATTGTTTCTTTTAGTGTAGAACACTTGAGTTTTAGATCTCCATCTTAATTGGGTTCATGTCTAAAATGAGCTAGTAAATGGCTGGATGGAGTAAATATAACACAAACATTAAGATAGACCCCACAAAGCTAAGGGTTATTGGGGATGTGTAACTCTATTACAGGTTGGTTGCATCCAATTTTTTGTTTTAACTCTATTAACACAAACATTAAGATAGACCCCACAAAGGAGAAACACAAGGGTTGTTTTAACAAATGAGTGCAATAATCAGCCCGGGCTCATGGCATGGAAAACATAATTAATCCAATGGTCCAAATCATAGTTAGCAAAATGGCTCAAGTAAAAAGGGTTCCAGAAATGTTTATGTTTTAATTCATTCTTGATAATTAAAAGGGAATTTTACAAAACGCTACCTCGTTAATACCTTGTTTACATCCTGGTGCCTTTTCAAAATAATTTTTCATTAAGTGACCTCATTAATCAAGATAATTATCAAACGGGTTCCTAACGTCTAGTTTCTCACCTTTCCGTTGTGTTTTCTCATTAAATAACAAAAACGCCCATGAATAATAACGTGGCTTAATTAATGAGGTATTTTATATTTAAAAGTTTCATTAAAAAAAAAAAAAAAACAAAGGCTTCTCTCCGGATGGGAATTGCCTATTGACTCTGCCCGAAGCTAGCGGCTCTATCGGTGCTCTATAGGCCCTACCATGATGTGTGTGCGTTGTCCACAATGCCCATCCATTTTGCCATATCATATTGAGCCAAAAAATGAGACCCAAATCTTAAGTGGACCACACCACAATAAATAGTAGATGGAGTGTTGACCGTTAAAAGCTTCTTGGGCCCACAAAGACTTTGGATCAAGCTGATATTTTTGTTTTCCTTGCATGGAGGTTTATGTGACCTAAGCAACAGGTTAGATGGTAGTTAAACAGTACAGGGGGTCGTAGAAAGGTTTTTAATGGTAGATGTTCAATCACCACTATTTTCCTATGACATGGTCCACCTTATGTTTGAATTTGATTCAGTTTTGGGCTCAACCTCTAAAATAATCCGAAAAGTGATTGGTGGTGTAGATAAAACACATCATCATTGGGCCCACAGTGCATGAACGGTAGCAATTACTTGCATCATCAGTTGGATGTGGGGGCGGATTAGGTGAGACCCTGGATCTACAAAGATGGTTTTCATCCAGGCTGACCATCCATATTGAAAGCTCATTTTAGGCCATGATAAAAAAAAAAAAAAAAGCAGATTTAAGTCTCTAATGGACCATAGTACACGAAAATGAGGTAATTTTGATCATTAAAAACTTTTTGTGGGCCACAAAATCTTTGGATCATGATGATATTTTTGTGGTATCTTCATTTAGGTCTTTTAACCTTATCAACAAGTTGGATGGAAAATAAACATTATGGTGGAATCCATGAAGTTTTTAATGATGAGAATTCAATTACAACTATTTCCTGTGATGTGGTCCACCTAAGATTTGGGTTAGCTTCGTTTTTGGTATCATGACTTAAAATGAGTTTTCAAAATGGTTGGACAGTGTGGATTTAAGTAACATACATCACGGTAGGCCGTACAATCAGGAGCCACCTAGGTTGATCCGGGTCTAACCTATTCCGCTCCATTGGACGCAGATTGCGCGTGACAGCTTGTAGCATGAGCTTTCTGCGAGAGGAAGCTAAGTGGGGGCCATAGTGATGTTTGTGAGAAATCCACACCATCCAGCCATGTTTCATATTACGCTAGTACAGGGGCCCAGAAATGAGGCAGATCCAAAACTTAATGGACCGTCGACAGAAAACACTGAAGATTAAATGTCCACCACTGAAACTTTTGTGGAACCATAAAAGTTTTGGATCAAGCTAATACTTCAATATTTTCAGTTTATCCTAGTAGGATTGACCTTATCAACGGCATGGATGACATATAAACATCAAGGTAGACCCAGGAGGTTTCAACGATTGGAAAAACTGATGAACTGGGTGGATTTTTCACAAACATCACAGTGGGTTGTACCTAGCTTCCTATCGGTGTCGTAAGCAATCTAACCCACGTCAACACAATACAACCTCGGTGCTGTGTCATATGCCCTGCGGTCGGATTTTGTATTTAAATTTTGATGGGTATTTTTGTCATTTTGCGAGGAAAAACATGACGGTAACCAACTAACACTACCGGAGGCATTCTTTTGACAATTATCTTTATTAATGAGGTAGTTTAATGAGGAGTTAATTTTGAAAGGTACCTCAATGTAAATAAGGAATTAATTAGGTAGTATTTTGTAAAATCCCCTAATTAAAATTGCAGTAAAAAATTTGTTTAAAAAACAGAAATATAAAAAAATTCTGAGAATGAGAAGTACAAGTTTAATAAGGTTTCGGCTACAAAATTAGAGTGAAAAAAAGGGCAATATATGTGCATCTATGTATCATTACACATCTATGAGTTTTTTTTTTTTTGAAGATGAAGTTTTGTTGACTATTGCCCAGATCCGAATTCAAATGCACCAACGGTCAAAATTCAATGAAGAGAGGCACAGTACCTTTTGGGGCAGGTGAGCCATGTGATCGCCTTCTACATAGTCAAAAGGCATGGAAATTTTACGGTTTTGGGAAGTGATATGATACTCTAGCAGAGTGGCACTGAAATTGTAGAGGTGGCATATTGTAACTCATCATAGATAGACCATCAATATTCAAAATCCAGACTTCTTTAACTTTCCTTGTTATTTGATTAATAAGCATATTAATGTTCAATTTCGACCATTGGCAATTTTCATTTTGACAGTCGATTAAATATCCACCGATTAGATGGACCATCGCACAAAATTCAGATTTATTTAACCATCCTATCCCTCCATTAATAAGCATTTGCATGTTCAAGCTGGACCATTGACAGTTTTCATTCTCCCCATTCATTGCATATCTACCATTCATCAGTTAGGAAAGCAACTCATTTGGTAATTGCTTGGAAAAGCCTTGTCCTTACATGTTAGAATTATGGATGATGACGGTTTGGGTTTGGGTCATCATGCCCAAGCCCATCCTTAGCCCAGCGTAAACCTATCATAATGGGTCAAGCTTGAGCCCCACCTTCGCCCAACATAAACCTGTCATAGTAGGCTCAACCCTCGGCCTGATAAAAAAAAATTGGTTGGGCCTACGCCAAACTCATCTCAACCTTCAAAATGATAAAATCCCTATTTTCCACTTGAATGTTCTTAATCATCTATTTATGAAGTGGGCCAAACATGCAC
Source organism: Liriodendron chinense (assembly GCA_003013855.2). NCBI lineage: Eukaryota > Viridiplantae > Streptophyta > Magnoliopsida > Magnoliales > Magnoliaceae > Liriodendron > Liriodendron chinense. Next base: position 2,205,974 of record ML058590.1, read on the forward strand.
ATGTCTATGGACAACTGGAGGAATGCAACCAACGGTTTGCATTCAAGTTACTTGGGTGGTATGATCAAGAATTGGAATGGTATATTTTGTAGCATGTAATACATGTACATATGAAGTTGGGGGGTTCGGGGCCTTACTTCGTTGGTAGACTCTGCGGAGTTTCAACAAGGGGTCTCAGTCTTGAAACCTATAAGTGGTGAAATTCTACGCTGCTGACAGCACCGGTGGGTGTGTTGCATGACTGACTGAGTGGGTGGGTTGCATGACTGACCAAAAATAAAAACATATGAAGCTGGGGCTAAATGATTTAGCTAGAGCCTAGCCAGAAAATTGATCAAGCCATGCATTTTAGGCCCTTAGGCCAAGATAATAGGTCCAACCACCCAGCCGGACAAGCCCTGCCTTATGGCTGTAACGCCCCAGATTTTCGAGATTTATTTGAAAATTTTTGAAAATTCATTTTTAATTTATTTTTTTTTAATTATCGTACATTTATCGTTGATTTGCAAATAGCGGGACATCCGTAGGAGATCCGATAGGGGACCCTTTACAAAATTTGCTTAGAATGATCCCATAAACATCGTAGAAAGATCAGATTTCAAAAATCATGCACTTTTCAGATAATTACGAAAATGCCATTAGTTAAACTTAAGTTAAGATGTTATTTTTAAGTATTATAGTTTCTGACGATCACTTTCATGCAAAACCTTGGATTTAAGCTTTTGGGCACATATTAACCATACACGTCAAATTTCAGCTCTTAAATCATAGTAGAAGTGGTCCAATTGTCAAATCAGACCCTTAACCCTTGATTTTCATGTCCATCGAGTGAGGAAAGCAGATGGTTAGTCGTAGTCGAATATTTCTCTTCATATGAGTGAATTGGATTGTCTTTAATATGGACCAATAGTGCGATTTGAGTGCCCCACCTTGATAATCCTCTTTCTTATGCGCGAAGTTATCCCGTTTTAGAAATTAACGAGTTACCGACTCTTTTTAAATCTGAACCTTTCAATTTACCAACTTCTCACCATCAATCGTTTCTCAAATTTGGACCACTTATTATACTCATATGACTACGAGTTTACACAAAGTTTGGACCCCGATCTATAATCCTACACCGTTGAACCACAAAGCCAGCCCCTTCCTTTTCCGCCAAAAGTTGAAATTTCAGATCTAGGCATTTCTCACCATCAATCAACCACTAAACTTTGTACAATTATTTGCCTATCATGACCATATATTTTTTCAAAATTTGGGCCCTGATCATCAAGCGTAGACCGTTAATTAAGATCTAGCCCATTTTAGCACCCGTTAGGCCATTTTCAAGGATCGGCCAATCTAGAATGTGGATCATCAAGAAATTTACGTATTCTGACTCTACTCTTCGAGCTTGATAAGATGAACGGATTGGAATTGATCAAAGATCATCCGAATATTGAGATTTGAGAAACCCACCTCAAGAAGTTGTTACACAAGACCTCGCGTGCACATCCCTCTCCATATTTCTACTACGCACCTCCAAATCCTTCTCCTAACCCTAGCCTCCATGCCCTAGAGAAAGAGAGGATAGAGAGAGAGAGAAGAGAAGAGAAGAGAGTTCTTTCTCATATTTTTCCAGCGGCTAGGATCTTCTATAACCCTCTTCTTCTAAGTCCATCCTAAGGTGAGGATTTTCCTTCAAGCCTTTCATTAATAATATCATGATTATCATAAGTTTCTTTTGTGGCATGTGAAGTTATTTTTGTTTTGAATTGCTGATCCATATAACATGAAGTTTAATGTAGGATTTGTAATGAATATCATTATATAATTATGTGATTCCTTGTTTAGGTTTTTGACTAAGAAGCATGTGTATTTGTGTTATTTATCTTTGTGAAATTTGTGCCCTTATTTTCTTAATCTATGTTTTACAAGTAACATTGGTTTTCATATTGTGATATGAAATATGTGTATAAGATCATCATATGGACATCCCATTATTGTATACTCTTTGTCCCTAAGTTGGTAAAATTATTCGATGTAGAAAGATGGAACCCGTGAGAGGTGTCCATGATGGAAGAATATATCTTGACTTAACCGAGAGAATGAAGTGATTGTTTGTCAATAGATCCTTACAAGTACATGATGCTTAATTGGACCCATTTACATTACATGAGTATTTTAATGAATTTGGTTATGATGTACAACATTGGCTTTTTGGGACATGATGAAATCATAAAACGGGACATTGAGTAAACATTAATGGTATACAAATTCTCATGAGCCGAGGTTGGTGCTATGGACACTAATCCCGTGCTGTCGGCCTATGCTGGGTCACTTGTGACTCCCCATAGTGACTATTGAGTTTTATTTAAATTGGTTGTATGCGAAAACACTTAAATAAAGGTGAAACTAAAGTCATGCATTCACTTGGCTCCATGTGGGTGTACGGAATTGAGAATAGGCTAGAGCGTCCTACTTCTTCCGTACACTGTCACGTGTAGATTTGGGCTATGAGCGTCCCGTTTCTCACGTGGTCGGGCAAAACTATGGGCTTGTGCGTCTCAAGAACCTCTGGTGACTAGTGGCTAGCATGAAGTCGTAATAGGAAGTCTCCCACTTCATGTATTATGATTTATAGCCAAGGTGCCTTAGCCAGAGCATGCATTCCATGCATCGCATTAACAAAGATTTTTACTTGATTGTTTTGTTTGAACAAAAATATTATTGTGTTGCGTTACTCTGAGTTTTGTACATTATTATTCTTGATAGTCTTGGAGGAAATATTCCCCACTATGATAGCGTTTAACGCTATCCCAAACACAATTTAGATGATGCAGGTGAAGATCCAGGTATTGAACCCGATTTTTAAGGAAAAACGTTCAATGGTTCGTACGATCACATGGCGGATGACGATGTTAGAGAAACTTAATTGATGTTATCATTTATTTAATATTTCTTTTGAGTAGTTAATACATTTATGGAATTGTAATAAGTCTTCAAGAGAAGACATGACTTTGTATTTTAATTAATCAGTATGGATATTGGTTAGTTCCCTTATTTAAACATTGATGATGACGTAGCAAGTTTGATAGAATAAGGTAATAATTGATTCCGCCATTGTGCTTGAATGCTATATTTCATTATCTAACAAATCAATTAGTCCATGATTTATTTGGGAATTCGGCCGTCGTGTTATACACGAGAGTCGAAAATCTCGGGTTGTTACAATGGCCATGTCTACTTTGCCTTTAGTTTGCATAAGTGCGACATTTTTGGGCCGTTTATTTTAATTTATTTTTTGTCAACACCCTTGTGCACAAAACTAATACACATTTGGACAAGTAATCATAGAAATGTGACCGTCAACTGTCAACCATAGATCAGAGGCCTTTGATGGAGAGGTGAAACTACTTTTCAATGACACTAAAATTTTAGTGCACGTGGCAATTCAAGCAGAACATGTTTCAACATGCTAAATGAGTGACCATTCAAGTACAAGCATTTTACATGTGCATATGTACTACCGGCAATCTGCAAGCACTAAAAATGTGGCATGTGTCAATGTGCATGTGCACATATGAAAGTGGGCCACTGATCGATCTTTAATTTCCCCACATGTAGCACAATCTGTTTTGTCTATAATTTAAGATGTTTGACAAATAAGGAACAGAATAACTAATTAGCAACAATGTGACTATCTAATGCTGGTGGGCAGCACAACTCTGTGAAAATCCAAAGGGGCCATTAGTTTACTGGCCCAATCTTTTTGGGTAATCTAAATCACCAATCTGTTGCCTCATTTTTGGGCCCATACCTTAAGATGATCTAAGAAAATGTATGGATGATGTGAATAAACGAATACATCACTGTCGGCCCCTACACAGATTTGCCCGTTCATGGCTAGAGACAGGTGAGGATAGGATGCAATCTGCTTCTGTGCAATATCTACCACAACTCAAGTGCCTCACATATGTTGCATATGCTACATGTGCCACTATGCATTTTCTCATGTGTCACACATATGCTAAATGTCCTGAGAGAGAGAGAAGCTTTTTCGGTTCTTAAAAACTTAAGGACATATTTATCTTTGCTACAGCATATGTTGACATGTTCTTATAATACACATGTAATATTCTGCCTTCAAGGTCTACAAATGTGCTACATTTAGCTTAATAATTCCATACTACATATTATATAATTGTCATATTAAGCCATATTTAGCTTAACTACTTCCATGCTACATTTTATATAGTTGTCATACTAACAATATATTGTTAATAGCTACAGATGGGTCACATATGCCAAATCTTTTTAAGCACATTCCGTATATGCTACAATATCTTTTTAAGCACTACATGTGATAGATTTATTAAAATTTCAACTTTCACATATGACACCTGCATCAAATAAATTTTCCATAGATTTAGATGCTTTGCATGAAGATGTAATCACTGTGACTAGTCAGACAAGACTAGAAGCCAATTAGGAGGACTGACATGGTGGTGTCTTGATGTGGCAAAGTTCTGTTAGCCCCATTAAGATATATAATAAGTTCTATACATATTATTCATCCATATTTTAGATTATTTAACGACATGAGCTAAAAAATGAGGCAAATTCAAAATTTAAGTAGACCTCTTTTTATCTAAGTCTGTATGGCCAAATGAACATCATTATTCCTACTGCTTTCTGTGGTGTGATCCACTTAAAGTTTGGATTTAACTCATTTTTGGATTCATGGCCTAAAATAATCTAAAAAAATAATTGATGGGCAGTGTGGATATAACACATATATCATGATAGGCTATCAGAAATTTGCCACATCACCACACCACCAAGGTGGGCGCACCCAGCAATCCGCTTCCGCCAAGATTGGAAGGAGTCCGATGTAGGGAGCAGATTAGGTGTTACCCAGCCTTGGGGCCTACCTTGATGATTTGTTGTATATACATGCCGTCCATCCGTTTAGTCCAGCTCATTTTAAGATGTGGTCCCAAAAAATTAAGCACATCCAGATCTCAGGTGAACCACAGAACAGGAAATAGTGTTATTTGAGTGCCTCACCATTAAAAATTCCAAAGGGCCCCTATTAAGGTTTTCATAATGTTTATTTTCTATCCAACCTGTGGATAATGTCAATAAGACCTGGATGAAGGGAAAACACAAAGATCAGCTTGATCCAAAGCTTTTGTGGCCCATTAAAAGTTTTTATTGGTCAATCATCACAGTTTCTAGCTAGTAGTGTATTCCACCTGAGACTTAGATATTCTTAAGGCTTCGTATCACATCCTAAAATGCAATGGGAAAACGGATGGACGGGGTGGATATGCAAAAAATACATCAAGATAGGCCCCACAAAGTAAGGGTAAACCTTAGTGGGTGTTACACTTACCCGTGGGGCCTACCTTATGATGTGTTATATATCCATGCTGTCCATCTGTTTATCCAGCTCATTTTAAGAGGTGGTCCAAAAAATTAAGAATATCTAGATCTCAGGTGGACCACACAACAGTAAACAGTATAGATAGGTAGAGTAAACCTTTGGGATGCACGATAGTGCGGCGTGCCTCACACCACTGACCTCCGAGGTGGGTGTGTTGACCGTTGAGCCCACCTGTGCATCCATTTTGTGAGATCATTTTAGGGTATGAACAATGAGGCCAGTCCAATTCTTGAATTGGAAACACGATAAAAGTAGCGGGTGCAATGATTCCCCACAATTGAAACTTTTTTTAGTGCTCACCATAATGTTTATTTTTCATCAAATATCAACTTGATCCAAAACTTCTGCAGCATCGAAGAGCTTTCAATGATAGACATTCAATACCTACTGCTTTTATGGTGTGGTTTGATCCACTTAAATTTTGGATCTGCCTCAATTTTTGCCCATGTTCTCTAAAATGATCTCACAAAATGGATAGACAGTGTGGACATAACATGTTGAATCCGAATCCTCTGTTAAAACCAAGCAGAGAACCTCTGCTACTGCCGCTCTGGTTGGTGGGCAGCTCTGACACAGTTAGGTTGAGTTGGACCATTCAGAGAAGTGACGAACAGGATTTCCCTGCTCGGTTTTAACAGAGGATCCGGACTCTAACATGTTATGTACATCATGGTGGGACCCACAGAACCTAGTGACGTCAACACACCACATAAGTTAGTGGCGTGTGGCACACCACGCAATCCGCTTCCAAACTTTTGCCTCCCACTTAATAATCTTAAATCCTTCTTATTTTTAGCTCAGAGATAGACGGCTAGAGAGAGAGATACATCAACGGTCCACATTCAACAGGAAAGTTGTCTCAATCTTGGTTGATAGAATCTTCTAATCAGGGCATTCTCCATTCACCGTGGGACACAACGTACCAACGGTCTGGATTACCGAACCGGAGGCCCCATGAACATAAATGAAAACCCGTGTATACTGTAAAAAATATCCGGGCCGTGTATCATATAATTCCTCTGTCGCAGCAGGTGAGAGTCGAGAGTGAGAAGAGAATGCAAACCGTTGTGGCCTCCTTTCATCGCATCCAACACCTCACCATCCATTCATGGCAGAGAATAGCAACCGTTCGATCCTTCGCAGCATCAGTCACATCCAACCGTTCACGTGGCGGTCTCCCGCGCTTCTACTCCGAAACTCTCCCCCCTTCGAAGGCAAGTACCCAACAGACCCTTCCTCCATTTCCTCTCTCAGAACTGATGTAATGATTATTTAATGGACGGCGTAGATTTCGATTTGGGATTTCTAGTCTTAGTTGAATTTTCAACAATAGCGAAATGGGGTTTGCTATTTGCTGTATTGGAAAGAAAGAACTCTTTTGAATCAAGGAAAGCAGGCATGGATTGCTGACTCGTCCGAGTTGACTCGGACTCGGCCGAGTCACATCCAGTTCGATACTACGAGTCACCCCCTAAGCATGCGCGACTCGCTCAATTAGGAAGAGTCACCCTCGAATCGAGCGAGTCGCGATTCGACTCACAAGTTGGTCCGAGTCATCGAGTCAGAAAACCATGCAAGCCGGGGTGGACGATGGGTCGGGTCTGTGTCTGGGTCTGGTCATAGTCACCGAATCTGACCTGACCCACATTGTATTCGCCCACCCTGAGCTCAACCTGACCTGATCCATTCATTACACCTATTGGATTGTAATTGGGTGGCGCTCAACCCGACCCAACTTGACTGGTATCAAATTGTACCATGGTTTGATGAAGAATGAGCCAATAATGGGATTTTTTTTTTTTTTCGTTGATAAATGGACACTTAAGATGCTCCGGGATTGAAATGAGGGAATGTCTACAATATCTGGATATAGTCAGATACAATTTGTCATGGTGGAAGTGGTCATGAAGTATTACAACCTTTGAGGGGTCTAGCAATCAAGACTACATTCCAATATTGTGTTTTTGGATTTTCGCTTGGTCGGATCATCTTGCTCTGCCCATTGATAACCTATATGGGCAAGTCAGGTCTAATAGCATTCAACCCAAGCTTAATCCATTTACTTAGGGCCTGCCGGAAGTGTGGGATTAGGTGGTATGGAATTGCATTTGGTCCAATGTAAATTCTATCCTGTGTTTGGAATCGATGGGAAGGATTGGATTAATCCAGCTATCATATCATCCAGCCTCAGCAGGAGATACGGCAGGATTTCTGGTGGAATCTGCAATCCACGACATATGTGGGCCCCACGTTGATGCATGTGTTTTACACAAGCCATCCATCCATATGTGCCCTTGACATGTGACACTCGAGTTGCATATGCATATGGGTGACTGGCATCAGTTGATTACAATTCCATGGTTCACCAAACACTGGTTTCACTTAATATAGTGTTTTTCCCAAAGGAAGAAGTTGATCCCAAATGTGGGGATGGTCAAGATTCCCCTGGTTCCAAACATATAATCATTGTGTAATAATGATGTTAATTCCACATAATGCAATTCAATACCACCTAATACCATGTTCCAAAAAGGCCCTTAAATTGGCCTCAGTTTTTGGGTTGAAGCCCACTCATTTACTTAAATGGGCCTCACTTTTTGTTTTGCGCCCCACCTGCCACCCACTATATTAGGTCAGTTTAACCATAGTTGCACGGAACGTGAGGCGAAGGAACAATAGATTCAAATGTGGGAGTAGGGAAGTGTCTATTTCAAGATCTAAACAAGCATAGACAGCTAGCAAGTGGGAGCAGGAGTTAGAAGTGTGATCCATAGCAGGAGCGACACCTAGTTAGAAGGATCCTGCAATTGTGAGTTGAACCACAGGCTGACCTAGCACATCAACACCCCTACAGGAAGGTGTCATTTCATGATTTTTGGAAATTCTAGTGATAAAAAAATGCCAAACTTTTGCTAATTATTTTTCTCACAGTTGAAATTTCCATGTGCCCAGTGGTGCTCCGTTGGATCATGTCCACTAAGTAGGTGGGATGCATAAGCCGTTGGTGATTCTCTTTTTGACTGTTCATTTTCCTTGTGTGGGTGGAGTGCACTTGATGAGTGGATTAACCGAATTTATGGATTGGTGCATTATGCATTTGGTCCCACCTAATGATTGGCTCTGATATCTCCCATGCATGCCATGTTGGCATGTATGCCACGATTAGCCACTTCAGTCTCTTGTTACATTAATTGCCATACATGTTCTTTTAGTTAGTTTATGGTGTGTTTGGATGCTTGATTGAGCTGAATTGAGATGATCTTGACTTGATGCAAGAAGAAATGAGAACATTAGAAGCGGCGCTGTTTAATTCATAAAGAATAATGTAATTGTATTTGGGGGCATGTGTGCAAATGTGGATACAACATGAGTAAGGCTTTTATACTTAATACATACAAGTAACCACATATTGGGCGTACAAGCGTTCCACATTGGCCGTAATAGTTGTTACAGGCTTACAGCCATTACGGCCCCGCAACAGCCATTTTCTTCTTTCAAAGGCCATTACAGCCCCATGAAAGTCAAAAAAAAAAAATAAAAAAATCAAAGGAAGAAAATGTATTGGCCCCATATCTGACCATTATGGGCCCGTATCAGCTGTTATGGGCCTGTATCAGCTGTTAGGAGCCTTTCTTTTTTTCCAGAATGGCTGTTACCGCCCCGCGTCACGTAACTGCTCCCACCATTAACCCGTTACGTAACCGTTTTTGAATACCATGAGTGAGTTTAGCATCTGAGTACCTGTCATTGGAGAGGTGCTTGTCACTGTTCAATCTTTATAGTATTGTGATGGGAAATGTAGCACAATGACCCATCACCTCGAAAAGTGGACCCTACTTTCCAACACTATCTGATCAAGATTAAGCATTGATTGGATTCGCTTGCAATACATTTTGTCCATTTTTCTTATTTCTATAAGCTGATATTTGGTTGAATATGTTTCACATTTGGTACATTACGTGCACGCACTAGGGAGCCCAAGAATCACACTGATTCCAAACCTGAGGTGGGCCATGCCATAGGGAACAATTGGGAGGAATCCCACCATTAAACCATCCTCATTATTGTTGGAACCCAGCGTGGTGTGTAGATACCGTCCAATCCACTCATTGTATGGGCTTCACTACGTTGAAGGGACACTCAAAAAATCAGGTCGTTTCAAAACTATGAGGGGCCCCGCCACGTGCATTTAGATATGTGTGTTCTTGTGTTCTTGTGGATACTGTACTGGAGCTCTCTAGACAATGCTTGAAAGTTTCCATCAGATCCCACTCTCTCAACAATGCAGCTTTCAATGGAGCATCTTTTATTTCCGAATTCCATCTTTGTTCATTTACTTTATTGCTTGTTTTCAAAGTTCTAGAGCTTGGTGACTCGACTAAATAAATCTGTTTCAACAATGCAGCTTTCAATGGAGTGTCTTTTATTTCTGAATTCCATCTTTGTTCTTTTACTTTATTGCTTGTTTTCTAAGTTCTAGAGCTTGGTGACTTGACTTGAAAAATCAGTCTGAGTAGACTCGATAAGATTTCAAGATGAGTCATTGAGAAAATTGCTGTTGAGCAAGACTTGGTTTTGACTCAACAAGACTTATCGACTCGGCTCGTCAACTGGGTCAACTCAACACAACTCGGCATGACTTGAACCGTCTACTCGTGGAGTGAATGGAATTTTATTAAAAAAAATACAGAGTGGGGAGATTGGACTCAAACACCTGACCTCAAGGGGAAGTTACACATGTCAGTGCCACTTTGTTTTCGTGATGATTGATGAAGGAAAACCATTTTTCTAACTCATAATGGTGCAAACTTGTATTATTTATCTAAATATTTCTTGATTTAATTATTAAATACAGAGTTGAATCTTTGGGTCGACTGACTCGGCTGAACATTAAGTTGAGTGGAGTTTTTGGCTTTTTGAACTATGCTTGTTTTCATTTTATTGATTATTGATAAATAGTAAATAATCTATATTTATTTGTTCATGCGTTGTTTTTTGATTTGTGCTGCTGATTCATTTTCAGTGCAGTGTTGTTAGCTCTATGCAATTTTGGACGGACTAAGATATGTTCATAATGTTTTCTTTTCTTTGATTTTAACCAGGGCAATGTTACTCGGGTACAAGGAGACGAGTTTTGGCACATGACCAAAGTCTTGTGCTTGAATGTGAATGATAGGTAAAATTTAACTGTCTATTTCTTTTGATGAACTAGATAAACAGCTGCTGTTGGTTCCTTTTCACATGAAACCTTGGATTGGACCCTAATGTAAAGTTAAACTTCTTACCTTCAGAAAGAATTTTTTTTTTTTTTTGAAAATTCTTAGTAAGATCCTTCCGCGAAATTTATGAATGTAGATGCGAGGTTTGATGAGAGATGGTGAGTTTGGACGCTTTCCATGCATATATTTCCACTGCTCTAATGGGAATTATATTGAAAGTTTTGCTTGAAAATGAGGAAGGTAACCTTTGGAAATCACTATTTATAGCCACCTGGTTCTTTTTTATATTGTTGTGGTACTTTTATTTTCTTCCCTAAACATTCATATCATATTCACAAATACATAAAAAAAAGAAGAAGAGAAACACATATAATTGAGAAGCTTTTAGTGATTTAGGTTCTGTACATTCTAGGCTGTAATCGAGCGCAAGCCTTTAATTACATGCTAGGAGAATTACCCTTGATTTTATGACAAGAGTCAAAAGAACTAGAGTAGCTGCATATATGCAAATAGACTAAGACTATAAAACTAGGTGATGTAGACCCATGCCTAGTTAGGCCCATCCAAGCCTACTGTAGGGCCCAACCTACTTAGGTCCATTGTATGGCCCAATAAGACGTAGGCCCATAGCCCACCGTAAGCCCAACATGTGTTGATTATTTTCAGATTTGGAGGCCTAAATTAAGGATTATGATTTACTATTTTTAGGAGATATGTGGAGCTGATTTAAAGATGTGATGAGAGTGTAATAAGGATTATAATTTACTATTTTTGGGAGATATGGGGAGTTGATTTAAAGATATGATGAGATTGTAATAGATATGATTGAAGATATGGGCTGGTTTTAGAGATACAATTACTTTTCACGTTTGCTTTTTATTAGGGCTCATTTGGGAGCTCGTAAAATGAAAGTAAATGGGAAATGGATTTGGAGGTAAATGAATTGGGAGTAAATGACTTTACACAGTTGTGTTTGGATTGGAATAAATGAAATGCATTTGAAATCAAAATATTCTGTTTGTATGGGAGTAAATTGGAGGAAGTGGAATGCATTTGAATTTTTCAACATATTCATGGGAATATATGTGATATCCCAAATCAGTTTTTATATCCCAAGTTAGTGTACACATGCGATATTTAATAGACCGATTGTAATAAGCCCATTGAAATATATACTTTAGCAAAAAATGAGGAAATTTCAAGCCTTGGGTAGGCCACAAACGTAAATATCACAAACATGCAATTTGCGGATGTTTTTTAACCGTCCGTTTAGATGGCCATACTTTGGATGGTTTGGATCATTCTTTTGGTGTGATTTTAGTGATGTAGTCAATATTTGGATTGTTAGGGAGTATCATTAGCATGACACATATATGACGGACATGTGCATAGAAGCACCTTTGTTTACACGTGCGACTCTCTAAGGGAGCTCAAAAAGGTATTTCACCCCATTTACTTCCAAATCCTCTATTGTAAAGAGGATTTCATTTTCATGCACATTTACTCCCATTTCATTTCATTTACCTGCATTTACTTCCATTCAAACACCCCCCAAATACATTTACCTCCATTTACTCCCAATTCCACCCATTTACCTCCATTTACTCCCATCCAAATGACCCCTTAGACTTTTACCGTATTAAGGAAGAAAAGATTGGTTTGCAATAAATTGTGATTAATTCTCTTAATTAGGGGATTTCAATTAAAGATTCATTTAGGATCTAAAACAGGAGATGGTAGTGCAGGAGTTAGTCATTCAAATATTTTTCCAAGTTTGAGTTTTCCTAGGATTTTTGTAGAGAAGAAGGTTGATATCAATAAAGTTCTCTCCCTCTCTACTCTATTGTTCTTGTGGGTGTACTTTTTTTTTTTTTTTTAATGCAATGGTGACTTCCCTCTTTCTCCTACTCATGGATGAGTGTCTCTGCCTTCTTCTCATGACATACTCTTACCCCGACTATGATAAGAGATCTAGTTTCCTACACTGACGTGTGCATGGTGGAGATCTTCAAAAAGCTAACCTCGAACACAGACACACCTATGAAGTTTGGGTAGGAGTATTGTTCCATAGGCGCACACGCACTCCTGGAAACATGAGATAGAAATTTCGTTATAGGGACGTAGACCCGCTTATGGATGTAGTGCCTCTCCTCAAGGGTGGACGTGCTCGTGGGAGGAGGAGATGGTAATGTTGTCCCATAGTCACAGATGCACCCATAATAGTAGGAGTCAGAGATGCCTTTCCTTGAGCATGGACATGCTCTAGGGGTAGCTTTGATATCTCAACCCTTGTGCATGGTTGATCTTAACAATGAGGTATACGTGCTCATAGATATGGAGGGGGCGCTCAATGATGAAGTGGATGCGCTCATTGATAGTGAGGATGCGCTCAACGAAGTGGACTCACTCGTAGAAGTAGGATCCGCATGTCATCCCATTCCGTTCTTGCTTAAATCTGACCTATACAAAGGGCACTGCAGAGAGATGGAAGAGAGAGATTGAAGGGAGAGAGCTTTGAGTGATATTTTATTTATGGAAGCAAGATGTTTGGCACAGGGTTCGATGGGTATTTATAGATGAAGATTCTGGGAACAGGTGTCACTGTGGGACACATGCCAAACGGCGAGGCACCTATGAGGGACAGTCATTGGATGTGAAGGTGTCTTGAAACCAATGCCAATTCGTACCATGTCACAGTTGTATGTCAATCTGTTTCGGTCATCTAGATGTCCATGCTCAATGAGATTGACTACTCAGAAATGCAAAGGTAGTAGGATCAAATGTGTGAAGCCACACACAGATGGTACCTAGTGCGGAGCCACACATTGATGAGATCCAACGTGAGGCCACATACGTATTTTCTATCAGTAGGAGACCGCAAACGTCAAAATAGTCAGCGTTGTGTTGAAGGTCCATGCTAGATGGTAGGATGCAGTGCGGATGTTGATGCCTTCATCTTTTTTTTTTTTTTTTTAATGCTAACACACACACACACACACACACACACACACACACACACACACACATATATATATATATATATATATATAGAGAGAGAGAGAGAGAGAGAGAGAGAGAGAGAGAGAGAGAGAGATGCTCACCTACACACCTTTTTACGCACACGTGTCATGGGCACAAAATCCAAACGGTCCACGTGATGTGGCACCTCATGAAACCCCCAACGCCCAAATTTTAGCCTGATCCAAACCTCTATGGCCCACCAGAGTTTTGGATTAGGCTAAAATTTGGGCCTTGGGGGTTTCATGGGGTGTCACATCACATGGACCGTTCGGATTTTGTGCCAATGGCACATGTGCAAAGGTGCGCATGTGAGCATTTCTCTCTCTCTCTCTCTCTCTCTCTCTCTCTATATATATATATATATATATATATATATATATATATATATATATATATATATATATATATATATATATATATATATATATATATTTTTCATGCAGTACTTCTTTTCTTTCTTTCTTTCTTTCTTTCTTTTTTTAATGGTTTTCATGTATAGTTTGATTTGGAAGGTTGGAAAGTGGGTGCATTGCAAATCAATTGGTGTTGTTATTGATCCCCTAACCATTAAATTGGGAACAAGGAAACATTGACCCCATTTTTTTTTAATTTTAATTAAGTAGAAGCATGGCTGTATTGAGTGCGATTTCTATAACCCGAATACATCCCTCCATTTTGACGTAGTGACAAATCTTGTTCATGATAATTTTCAACCTGGGAATTTCTTGGGAGATCTTCAAAATTGTATGTTTCTCTCACAATATTATCTGGAAAATCTCACTGAAAATAACATATTAAAAAAAATTTATTATAAATAATTACAAATTTTAGAAATTAAAGGTAGAAAATGATTTATTTTAACTTTCAAATAATTTTTGCGTTAAAATTGCGATAATTTTGCAATAAAATTGTGAAAAATTAAAAACTGCCGAGATTTTGAAATTTTGCGATATCATTGTAAAAATGTTGTTTTGATGAAAATGTTGCAACAGGTGATATTTGTTACACTGCTTTTGGGTAGTGTTTCTGCTATTCTTTAGTTGGTACAAGGGTGTAGGGATTTTTTTCTTTCTTTTTTCTTTTCCTTCCCCCCCCCGTCTGTGCAATCATGGATTGCTGATTGGTTTGAGTCAACATGGACTCAGTTGAGTCCAATCTAGTCGCGCAGATAGTGTGGAAATTCAATCTACTTACCTTATAATCCCATTGGAGCCGATTTGGATCCACTGCCAAACTGCAATCTGATTGGTAGTTTTGGCTGAACCTGTCTGCATGAGTTTTGGAGCAAACATGGGTAATGGAAACTGCATTAATAGGCTTCCATTGTCCTGCCATTTCTGCTGCAAATCAATATGGGTTTCTTTTCTGGCTTGTGCTGTGCACATCTCTTTTGCGGCAAAAAGAGGAAATACAAATTATTTGAAAACCTGTCAAGCTACATCTAACCAATCTGCGTATATCTTATCTTATGATTTGATCTGTAGTTGCTGTAGCTGCAACATAATGCCTGCATCTCGAAGGGCTGAATTGGTGGGCGTCTGAAAGTGGGTTCATCTCATTTTAGCTAATTATTCAATAAAGATCATGATCTCTACATGGAATTAGGTATTAGAGATCATGATCTCTGATGTGGGGTCCAGTGATGCATTCACAGAATCCAACCCTTCCATAGGACGTGTCACCTCAGAAAACTTCCATGGCCCAAAAACCAAACTGATCCAAAATTTAGATTGGCCAAAGCACTGGGAACATGTTGAGAGGGAACGCCTACCATTGATTAGCATGGGAAACCCAACGTGTTTTGTATATATAATCATGGCCATTCAGACCCTTCGTCCAGTCCAATGAAGGGTCATGACAAGATTCAGGCTATTTTGCGACTCATGTAGGCCCGCTGTGGAATTCAAGGGTGGGCATTTCCTCGCAGTTCTTCTCCTTCTCTGTGGCCCCCATTAGTTTTGGATCTGGTTGACTTTTGGGTACTAGGGTTTTCGGAGTTGAAGTATTTGATACATGGGTTGGATGGTGAAATTACATCATGTGGCCCCACATCTGCCGGTACCACTGGAGCACGTCCCAATTATGATAAACTAAAATGAGATTAACTAATTTTTCATGTGTCTACCAAACATGCCTAATTCTTTAATGGCACCAGTGCAAAATAATCAATTCTTAATTTTTTGTTTTATGGATGGAACCTGACATGCGTGTAAGAGGATATCTGATAACTTGCATACTTGTATTGCATGTTATGGTTTTCCTTATCATAACTTGTAAGGGTAGAGCTCTTCAATGGGGCAGGAGGTGTCATTGAAGGATGCATACAGAGGGTTGATCGAACCGGGCTGGATTTCATGGCATTGGAAGATCCAAAAGTAATACCGCCCATGGGCATAGAGTGGCATGTTTATGCAGCTTTTGGTGGGTTTTCTTTTTTCCTATTGCCTTTAGCTTCCTTTAGTGGCAATGGGTTCTTCGTGGGCATATATGCAGATTCTTACATGTTACATATTTCTTTCATTCAGGTACTTTAAAAGGTGGTCGGGCAGACTGGCTTGTTGAGAAATGCACAGTAGGTTTTTTTATGTATGCTTATGGGTTATTACAAGATCTTTGTTTTGATGAAGATGATGAGTATGTTTTTTTCTTTCTTTTTTTTTTCTTTTCTTTCTTTCAGGAGCTGGGAGCTAGTAGTGTTACACCTTTACTAACAGAACGTTCTTCTTCAATCACAGAAAATCGTGTGGACAGATTGCAACGAGTCATACTAGCTGCAATTAAACAATGTATATTAGCTATTCTAGTTTCTCATACTGTTGGTTTAAGGAGCAAAATGATATTTATCCTTCCAGACTGGGTGATATGGGGCAGGTGGTGCATGAGGTGAACTACCTGGTGACAAATTAATGACTGGGTTAATGTGGGTCTCATTTACCCAGCCATTTAACAGCCGCCAGGTAAGCTGCCACATATGTGGCGTTACCTCATTTTCCTTTTCTTCTATGATTTTTTTTTTTTTAATGTATCTGTTCAGTTAATTTGGTATTCATTTGGTACATGTGGTTGAAAATTATTTCACTTGCTTATCAGAGAATGTCTAATGTTACTATGTGTCTGCACATCTTCCTTTGAGATCAACATGAAATGATCTCATAAGCATCCTTTGAGTTCAACACAAAATGATCTCATAAGCATTTTTGTTTGCCTTTTCTAGGTCAACGGCTACATGAAATGACACTCAATCCTCCGATGAAAATTGAAAGCCTTCTACCTATCGTGAGTTATCCTTTTCTCTGTCATATTAAAAAATAAAATAAAACATATATGTATCATGAGTCATCCTTCTGTCATATTAAAAGGAAAAACATATACATATTGTGAGTTATCCTTTTCTTATGTGATATTAATACCCATGCATGCTGGTCTTCAGTTAAAGACATTATGATTCCTTATAAAGTAGGTTCTTATATATTTGCACGTTCGAAGGCCAAGTTACCATAATGGATTTTTTTACTCAAGTGGAGACTAAACTTATTCAGTTCTAGGTTTTGACACCCTTAGTCTAGTTTGGTTCCCGTTGTAGTTCTGTTTGGATAGAACTTTTTGAACACATCTGTCCAACCAAGGATATTTGTATATGCACATTGACATGTGAGGACATGCAGTGCACTTGTAGATTAATAGTAATACTGACGTATGTGGCACATGTGGGTTACTTGAAGGTGCATGGTAGCACATGCAGATAACTTGAACATGGATGGTGGCACATGTGACATATGTACATATGGGTATTGGCACATGTGGCATATTTGGGGTGCTTGAAGGTTGAATATTGCACATATGGGGTGGTTGAAGATGAGAACTCTCTCTTGTGATACATTCACACATGCGGATCATGTGGCGCATGTGGCAAATGCACCATGCACGTGTATGAAATATTGCTACTACTCCATGTATTTGATGGAATATGGGTTAAAATCAACTTTGTGTGCAGATTGCCTGATCCATACTAACAGGTAGTTTTTAGGCAAACTTTGTCTTTGGTTTTGTTGGAATTAAGTGCCAGTGGCCGAAAAATGGTCGTTGATAAACCATGGACATGTGCCCTATTCAGACGAGGTTGTCCAAATGGAACTTTTTCAGTAATCAAACAGCCCCTCAGGCTATTCGGAAATTGGGTACTCTTAGTTGTGCACTTAAATGAAATCCATTCAGAGCTCAAAGCCCATGAATATCCATACATGTTATTAATGGGAGGCTTGTATACTTAATCCATATCCTAGATTTCAAGAACTCTGGAGTTGTATCTGCGCTTCCTATATTCTTATCTATATCTGGGCATCATAGGGCGGAGATGGTGATGTGGAGGTTATGTAACTTGGACATCACCTTGGTCATTTCACATACTGGCACTTGTTATTGTCAAACACGAAAATGAGGATGCCATGAAAAACCTAAAGATACATGTCTCTTTTTGGATACACAATATAATGATTTTGAAAAATTTGTTATTTTATATAAATCTTATTTAAGAAATGCGAAGGATATAGAAGAAATAAGTAAGTATATATATTGCAAGCATGGGCTTGGGCAGTGCTTTTGTTAGATTCTCCATCGTTTGCTGCTCTTTGTACTGTTTGCCACCTGGCTACCTTTACCATTGGCTCAGGTATGACCCACATGGCTACTAGAGAACCCACCTATAGTTGTGAGTATTTTTTGGTTGCAAATGTAATGTTGTCCTACTTTGCAAGATAAGGCTATATTTCCTACTAATCCCTTTGGAAGGATATGCTAAAGTTTCATCACTGTGATAATGAAAAAAATGGCAGACTTTTGTTTTCCATCACCCTTCTATGGAGTAATAAATTGTCTTTCTTGTGATATAGGTTGCTCAGTCGAATTTAGCTTTACTAGCAGCAGCAGAAGCAACTCCTTTGATTAATGCCCTGTCTTTCTCGAAGAAAGAAGCTAGCGGGCTTATAATAGTAGGTCCAGAAGGGGGTCAGTCTCTCTCTCTCTCTCTCTCTAACATGGGGTCCTGTTCGAACTCGGTTCTGTCTGGTCCAGCCCATGTTCGAACATTTTTGAGTTCGGACAATTTTTCCAGTTCAGACAATTTTTCTTGTTCAAACGATTTCGAACAATTTTTTTTTTAATCGTGCGGAAAGATTTTTGTTCTAGTACGTGTTCGCAAAGTACAAATCACAAATCATGAGATTTTTAATCAACCAAATCATAAATCATACTTACATCATACATATACTTAATATTCATAAATCACAATGTTCGAACATGTAAAAACCCTAACCGATTGAAACGGATTAAAGCACAACGAAGAAGAAGAGAAAGAGGATATGAAGATGGCATACCGTATTTGGCAGCTTGGTTGGAAAATGGTTGGAAATCGGCCAGACAGCTCGTTGACGGATGGACAACTAGACAGGACTCGACTCACTGACTGACAGACAACTGGACAGGACGCTGATTCGTTGAAGACTGATGGATGGACCGCCGCACTTTGCTTGACGGTGGCTGGTGGTGGCTTTTTAAGAGGGGAAGCTGGAGCACTCGACTCGGGTTAGGGTTTTGAGAGGGGAAGGGGAAGGGGAAGCTTTGCTCGGCTGATGTAAAGGCCAAAGGGGAAGCTCTACTTAGCTGACGAGCTAAGGAAAATGGAAGCTCTGCTTGGCTGGGTTAGGGTAAAAGTAAGAAACGAGTAAGTTTTTAACTTTTTTTTATCTTATATATATTTATAATAAATTCGAATCGAACCAAACTTCGAACTGAATTGAATTGAACAGGACATTGTTCGTGTTCGGTTCGAAAAAAATTCGAACACAATAAAATTGTTCGATTTGACTCATTATGATTTCAAACCGATTGTTTAGTTTGGTTTTTTCGATTTGAACAGGACGAACAAGTTCGGTAATTTGTTGTTCGTGTCCAGCTCTACATGTAGATGGATGGGCAAGCACATGTGGTGCATGTAGATGGCTGGACAAGCATGTGTGGACCTTGGCACATTGGTGTATGTGGACATGCCACTTGTAGATTGAGAGAGCCATGCAACACATGTGGGTGCTTGAAGATGTCCAGTGGTGCATGTGCGCACGGGCATATTGGCACATGTGGCACATGTGGGGTGCTTGAAATTTGGATGAAGCACATGTGGGGTGCTTGAAAATGGATGGTCTCACTTGTGCTACATTGTTACATGCGATATGCACTTTTACTATTGGCAGTTGAAAAGTCTTGAATCATTGATATGGAACCTTTACATTGTCCGAACCAGTTCAAATCATCTCCGTGTGCCTCTGTGGCACAAATTAGCCTCCCAATCCCTCTTCCATGTTACCAGAGGTCAATCCAACTGTTCAAAATGACACCATGGATGCCCAAACAGCAAGTGCACCGGCGAAAAGAAGGAAACAAGAAGACAACCAAGCATTTCAACAATTGTTGCAGCAAAAAAAGGACCTGCGATAGGAAAGCTATCACACAGGGCGTGTTGCCCATGACAAACTTGCTGCGACAACTTCCTGTCGTGACAAGTAGCTTATAAGCACCTCCAAAATCATGGGGAATGTGTAGGCATGGTCCGTATTGCGTCCAACTATTCCCATGGCCTATGGAAGAAGTAAAAAGACATTAACAAATACTGAGTAAGTCTCCCGAATTGCTGCAGCACCAAAACCCAACGAAACCCACTCTCAGAGTCTGCAACAGCTAAGTTGTTTGACAGCATCTACACTAACTGTTTCCTTGATTTCTGATGTTAAAACCAAGTTCAAAAGCTTGGAGTCTTAAGACCTACAACACTTTTCAAACACGGAAACCCACTTACATTTTGCAAAACCTCGATTACCTCATCTTTATATGAATTGGTCATGCAATTTCATAAACCATACTCTTTTCTTCCTCTTTTTTTTTCTTTTCTTTTTAATTTTAAAAGATTTCTTCCTCCTTTTTCTTTAGAAAGGAAAGAACTTAATAGTATATTGTTGTGGCTGATTTTGATGTTTTAGATTTCACTGAAGAGGAGGTGAAACTGATGACCGAAGCAGGGGCTACTACCGTTGGTCTTGGGCCTTGCCGATTACGTGTTGAAACTGCAACCATTGCACTCTTAGCGACTCTGATGTTATGGTCAGACTCTCAACCACCACATCCTTGATAGCATTGTCAACAGGTAAGACTTTTTTTTTTCTTTTCAAATCATTGAATACGAGATGTTTTGAAAATGTGGAATCTCTTCCCATTTTTAGTCTGAAATCTGTTCCATTGGATGGCATTTTTGTTGAAAGATGCGTGCATTCTGGATTCCTCTGTTTCCTTTTCAGTTTGGTTTGTAGTTGAGTCTGAAGATCACAAGCAATTAGTGTAATTCTCTCGAAGTGTTTGATTTTTTTTTTTCTTCTTTTGAACATGAAATCACAATTGCTTAGAGTCGCTGATTAAGTAGAGAAATTTAGTTTTCTGAGGGGTTGGGGTTGGGGTTGGTTGTTGTTACTCATGGGAGTTCTAGAATTTGCAAACTCGACTTGAAAGTCTGTCAGGTTGCAACGAACAACTCGGGTCGAGTTTTTTCGACTCTTGAATAGCAAGTACTCAATAATATTTCATATTCATATGCATATATACCTTGTCAACTTTGGGTGAATTTTCTTAGGTGTTGAGTTTGGAACAAAGCCAGTTTTAACTGTGTTGAAAACACCGAGTTTTTATGAGTCTCAAATAACAAGGCCCAATAATATTTAGGGATTTTTCATTATCACCGCCTATCATTTAGTGCATTTCAGAAAGAAAAAAAAAATGCCTATCATTTTGTGCATCTTCCAAAAATCACCTATTAAAGTTTTTACAAATAAATGCTCACCTTTAGGCCAGTAGTAAAGTAAGTGCTGACAATTAGAAATCCATACGCATAAAGTATGGTCTTTCTTAAAAGGATTTTTCCATGTGACTGCCTATCATTTAGTTCATATATAAAAAACTGCCTACTTAAAAAAAATTCCAAATAAATGCTTACCTTTTAAATATACAGTCGAAAAAACTAGCTACTTTGACTAATAGATAGTTAACGGAAAGGGCTGTTTGCAGCCTAAAAGACAGTTTTGCCCCCTTTGAATATAGTTTTCACTGTTTTACCTTGATTGCACATGGCAGGCACGAGATGGAGTAAGCCAACGTTTTATAGGGCCCATTGCAATATGGTTGTCACATCCATTCCATCCACTGGTTTCTCAAGCTCATGGTAGGACGTGAACCCAAAAACTAGGAAGATCTAAAACTCAGGTGAGCCACACCGCAGGAATCTGTGAGCTTGAATGCATACCACTGAAAGTTTATTGGGACCCACGAAAGTTTTAGATGTGGTTGATATTTCTGTTTTCCCTTCATCCTTGTGGTTATCACCTTATGAACGGGTTGGATGGAACACAGCGATGATGGTAGGCCCTATTAAGCTACCAACAGTGGGCATTTTTGTTACATCTGAAAAGGTCAAAGAATGACAAAGAAGCCCAAGAGATGCAAGAGAGATTGTTGAACACAATTGAGATCGATGCCCGTTGCCCATTCCATTACATTCAACTTTTTATTTTTTATTTTTTGGGTTATTACACATCCCACTGTTAGTACACACCCACACTGTTAGTCACATTTCAATGTTGGCCACCCCCCATGTTGGGAATCGATATCCAACTTAGCCCATCTAAACACCTTTGATGCATCCCCCCTCAGATTGCGGAACCCCCCCCCAAAACCCAAATGGCCATCCCCCATGATCACTTACCTCTCTTGCCAGCCCCACCCCACCCGCATGCCACGACTGAAGGAGGCCCTCGATAGATTTCGCTATCATCCATTGCGAAGATACAATGGATGAAAAGATGGTCCACCGACGACTCCACATGCAAAACAAGAAAATGTTGGTTAGAGCCATTCCTGCTTCCTGAGATTATCAATTGTGAGCACCTTGTTCCACCCTACCAGCCAAGCCAGCAGCACTACCTTGGAAGGGGCCTCGTAGGACCATGGGAAGAAAGTATGCACCGCTTCCTTTGTAGAACAAGACCAATGAGTAGGCAATAAAAGGATCAAACTGTTAATTGCCCAAATTTGTCTTTTAGCCATACCAATGAATTGTCTTTGAGCCTTATAAATGAATCCGAATCCCACATGGACAAGCTCATAAACTCTTCCTTTAACAAATTCCTTCGGCATGAAGGTGTCTGCATCATCCCCGATCCGAAGAGCGAATATTATAGAGCAAACAGTGACATCCAATCTGGAGATAAGCTAGCCAATCTTAGATAATCTTCTTGAAGGCTTTGGTCGCCCAAAACATCCTTCATAACTTATCTTTTTCTTGCCACCCAAAGAGAATTCAACCCCCTCTTTAAACCTACTCCCTCTTCGAATTTCTCTTTCCACATCCCTGTAGCCTTATTTGTATATGCAATGAATGATAGGCGGTTATATGGTAAAAATTCTAAAAAATTCCTAAAGCTGTTTTTTCCATCATATATTTAGAGGTAAATAGTCATTTAGAAAAACTTTAAAAGTAGGGCGATTGTTTGTATATGCAATGAATGATAGGTGGTTATATGGCAAAAATTCTAAAAATTTCCTATAGCTGTTTTTTCCATCATATGTCTAGAGGTAGTTAGTCATTTAGAAAAACTTTAAAAGTGGGTTGTTTTTTGTACATGCAATGAATGATAGGTGGTTATATGAAAAAAAAAAAAAATCCCTAACATTTATCTATCGTGGATTCTGGTTTATTGGGTCTTGGCAAGGTTTTCATTTATTTATTTATAAAGGTAGACCGTTGACCAGCTCCAGTTTTTGACCAAGTATCGGTAGTCTGGTCAACTCGACTCAGCTGAGTCGAGTATTGTTGAGTTTTCAAACCATTCTCCTTGCTATCACACCACACGCATTGATACAAGGCCATGCAGGCATGTGCGTGGGACATCCCAGCTGTGATCTGGTGGGGCCCATTCTGTAGGCAACCCAACCTGAAAAGTGGACCCATCCACCCAGCATAGGGGCCACTTCTGCTGGTAGAATGTGGATCTTTGCCAAATCTTATCCGTCCATATGTGGCCCACATGATGAGTTAACAATCCTGATTTTCGGGCCAGATCAACTGTGCTCAGACCCAACTGATGCAGGGCATGATATCCCAGCCGTCCGTCGTGTCTGCATGCAGGGTGTCATTCGAATACCATCTGATTTCACCCATCAAATTTGGAACATTGACCATTTTCGTTTTAACCGTCCATTTGATGGTCATTCATTTCAACAGGCGGGAGCCTCCCATTGGTGCGGTTTTCAGGCTAATGTTCCATCCACAGTAGGGCCCACTATTTTGATGGCTGGATGGCATGCATGTATACCACATATGCCTTCAGATGGGCTACCAGAAAGTGAGATCAACCGTACGCATGCATGTAAAATCCTCACCGTCCAATTAGTGGGAACCAGTATAGATTGGTCAGGAAATAGAAGTCAGATTGATTAGGTGAGACTGGCCTCTGATTTCTGGGGCATTTATTTGTCGAATGTTAGACCGTTTACTTTCAGTTGTCACAGTCCATTGGATCTCTACTAGTTTGTTGTACTTATATGATCTAGTGGGTCCCACTATTTGGACGGCCCTCATTTGACTTTTGAGGTGCATTCCACTTGTGCGGCAGTCAAAATAGCGCTACATTCCCACTTCCGTGGTGTGTTGACGTCACCAAGTCCTGTGGGCCCCACCATGATGTAGGTGTTATATCCACACCGTCCATCCATTTTGCAAGATCATTCAAGGCCATCGGCCCAAAACTGAGGCAGATCCAATGCTCAAGTGGACCACACCACAAAGCAGTGGGGATTGAACACCTTCATCCAGGTCTGCATGACCTTGTGAACAGTTGGGATGGCAAATAAACATCATGGTGGGCCCTAGGAAGGTATAAATGGTGGGTATCATTGTATTCATTGCTTTATGTGGTGTGGTCCGCATGAGCATTGGATTACTACATTTTCAAGCTCATATTCTAAAATGATATCTCAAAACAGATGGATGGTGTGGATATAACACATACATCATGGTGGCCCCTCAGAACTAGGTGACGTCAGCACACCAACGAGGTGGGTGGTGTGCCGTGTGCACACCAAGCAATCCGCTTTCCTAAATCGCGCAAAAATTTTTTAAAAAAAAACCTCCGTTGGAACCGGACGTGGTATGGCGAGAGACGCATCCACTAGCCACGGTGGCTATGGTTGGTGCTCTGTGGGCCCCATCATGATGTATGTGTTTTATCCAAGCTGTCCATCTATTTTTCCAGATCATTTTAGGGCTTGCATCCAAAAAATGAGGCAGATCTAAATCTCAGGTGGACCACACCATAGGAAAAGAGAAGTGATTGAATGTCCACCATTAAAATCCTCCAAGGGTCCACTGTAATGTTTATTTAACATCCAAAACTGTTGATTAGGTCATACCGACGTGGATGAAGGGAAAAAACAAATATCAGCTTGACCCAAAAGTTCTGTGGTCATTAAGAAGTTTTTAACTGTGCGTGTTCAATCAACACTGTTTCCTGTGATGTGTCCCACTTGAGATTTGGATCTACCTCATTTTTTGGTACATTTTATAAAATGATCTGGAAAAATGGATGGACGGCATGGAGGAAACACATAAATCATGTTTGGTCCCACGGAGCACCGACCACTAGCTGGCTATTGGCAGGGTCACTACAATCCGCGTTCGTGGGACCCATCATGATGTATGTGTCTTATTGGCACTGTCCATCCATTTTAACATCTCATTTTAGGACATGGTCCCAAATGAAGTTCAAGTGAGCCATACCACACGAAACAATGGGAATTGAACGCTTACCATTGAAAACTTCTTGGATGGACAGGTTGGAAGGTTTTCAACGGTAGGCGTACAATTCCTGCGGGCCCTAAGAAGGTTTCAGCAATGGACGTCATCATCCCCACTGTTTCCCACGGCGTGGTCCACTTGAGCTTTGGATATGCTTCAATTTTGGGCTCATTCTCTAAAATGAGCTGGTAAAACAGATGGACGGTGTGGATAAGACACATACACCATGGTGGGTCCCACAGCTTACTCAGTACGCTATATCCGCTTCTGCTGCAGAGATGCTCCGTGCAGTTGTGCCACGCGTAGATGCAGTAATGTGGCACGTGTAAAATTGCGTCGGATAATCTAACACGACACCCTATGCATACACTTGCGGAAGCTTAAGGAGCTACTAGAATTATGGCTAAACGTATAGGAGGGGGGTGATTAGGACCTATTTGAAATTCTTTTCGCCTACTTACACAATTCAACAAATTAAACTACATAAGCGTTTAACACTTCGGCTTCCAAGCCTAAGTGGGTCCAATCAAGAGACTAGCAAACGATAAGTGCAATCAGCAACCTAGTCTAAACAACTCATGTGGACTATAGAGGATGGATCAAGAAATGCTCAAGTCAACATGAGGTAGTGAAAGTACATCTTATGAGTGTGGATGTGCCTATCAAGTGCCTAGCATACATTCCAAACTAAGCATTCATAATTAATAAGTTAAACGTAATGCATAAAGAGAAATGTGCTCAAGAACAATCACAAACACAAGGATGTATAGTGGTTCGACTACTTGTCTACTCCACTCCCGGTTCAAGTACTCAACCCCTTTGAGCACACCGTCATTCACTGGGGAGTTTAAATCTGGTTCCTCCCAACCAAGGTGTTTTAACTCGGATCCACCCAACCGAGGAGTTTACAGGTTCCTCCCAACCTACACGTTTGCACCCGTGTTGGTGGCTCCCCCTTGGAGACTTTGTTTAGGCCCGACAAACGTGCCCAGGAACGGCTAACGTCTCTGAATTTAGGCCGACTAACAGGCCAATGATCGGCTAACGACCCTAGTTCGAGTTTGTCAAACAAACTCTACACTCAACTCCCACAGGGAATTGAGTGGATGGACTCCTAACAAGACAACCTTACTTGTCGGATTGAGCCCCTTTTGTAGCGCCGCTTTGGATTGCTTCTTCTCGCTCTCCCGTGCTTGAATCAGCTCCCCTTGTGCTCCCCTGATCTTTGACGCCGCTGCTTTGCCAAGGCTTCAGCTCCAAGATCAGCTACCTTGCATGTGATGCTCCATTGAAGATGCCCAAGGTGCTAGGGAATGGTGAATCCTCTACAAATGGTAGGGAATAGGTTTCCTAGAGGCATACACCTATTTGGACTCCTAGGTAGTGTTTAGATAAGGGATTTAACTATGATCAAGGTGTCTAAACCCTATGAATCAAGAGGGAACAAGTCAATTCTCAAGATGCCATTGAATGGCCCAAGCTTGTGGTGAAAACACAAGGAGAATGACTTGCTATGAGTTTGGGATAGAGCCTCTGATGGTCTCTAGCAATGGTGGCTTCTATTTCCTCAAAATCTCCTCTGTCAACTCAAAAATGAATCCCCCTCTTTAAATAGATTTTCCTCCAACGGTAAAAAAATGGGCAGATTCTCGCATCTCCGATTGATCGGAAAAAGGATCCGATTGATCGGAGACATGTCCGATTGATCGAAAATTAGTCCAGTGAATTCTCTGGAAGATATTCCGATTGATCGGAAACATGGTCCGATTGATCGGACTGACCCCTTCTGATGGATCGGAAAACTGTCCGATTGATCGAAAATATGTCCAGTGGATTTTCAAGTTTGCTGGAACAATTTTCGATTGATCGGAACTTTGATCCGATTGATCGGAGTCCTATCGGAGCCAATGTCCGATTGATCAGAGATCAATCGGAAACTGTTGTTTGAGCTATTGATTACAGCAGCTTCCACCTCTTTTAATTAGTCTAACTTATCATGTTTTTCATGGAGTTCTAAGACTAATGATAATGATTAAGGGTATACCTAGTTGGTCCAAGTCATCTAAGAGGTTATGGTTTTGGGTAGGTTCAAGGCAAGGCACACCAATGCATCTCTTTTACCTGTTTCTTCATCCCTGATGTAGCTGGTCCGTCTTGCGTCCTCGATCTTTGTCTTCGTCAAGCTCAACCGACACTAGACTCACTAACCTAAGTGATTGACAAACAAGGTGCACTAGTATGCCATAGAAAAGTGCACTAACAACGTGTGCGGCATCCAGGGGAGCAGTTAGGTGCGGCCCCAGCCTCACCCAGCAGGCTCAGATTTAGTAGTGACCCCTCCAGTACCCACGTTCTTGGAGAGCTCTGTGGTCCAGTACCCCTCCAGTACCCAGCATCCATCTTTTTTCCCAGCTCATTTTAGAATGTGATCCCAAAACTTAAGCAGATCCAAATCTCAGGTGGACCACACCACTAGAAACAGTGCTGAATGACCATTAAAATCTTTTTGTGGGCCACAAAAGTTTTGGATAAGGTTGATCTTTGTATTTTCCCCTCCATCCATATCTGGTTGACCTTATCAACAGGTTGGATCGCAAATGAAAATTATGGTGGATCCCTAGGAAGTTTTTATTGGTGGCCATTCAATCACCACCATTTCCTGTGGTATGGTCCACATAATATTTGGATCTGCTTAATTCTTTGGACCCCGTCCTAAAATGGTCACAAAAGCGATGGACAGAATAAATATGCAAAAAATCATCAAGGTGAGCCCATGGTTAGGGTTACACCCACCAAGGTGTTTTAGTATTGTGACAGGCATGATCAGAACCATTCGTTATGGCTAGTCTGATTGAGGGAGTAATTCTAGGAAAAAAAAAAGTGAATTATTATGGTTTGGTTTAAAATTTCTAGCAAATTTACCTACTGAGTTGTTAATTGGTGAATATCTTGTGTTTATTTGAATGATAATAAAGGTTACTGTATCTCATTTTTGTCTTATAAGAATAATAATAGTCTTAGCATTTCTTAAGAAGTGTAATCTATTGTTTAAATTGAGCCATGAATTAATACTTTGAATCTAGGTGAGTTGGTCATGGTACACCTAATAGATGGCTAATTGACTTTGTCAATTTTTACATTGTAGAACTCATTGATAGTTGCCAATGACATCTACTATATGTGCAATCCAATAACTAATCTTAAAATTATGGTTTTCGAAAGTTATATTGCACTTGTAAGCTATAGATTGAGCTTAGCCTATTTTGTTATGCATTAACACATATCAATTTATTTATTAATTTATCTTTTTAGTTTATCTTTCTTAACATAGCCTAGCTTAAGGTAGCTTTCGCTACAATATCCTAGAAGTAGAACTAAATATCTATAACCTTAAATTGTAGGATCATGATTAATTAAGTTTCGATTTAACTGATCATACCTGTTTGATTACATCTTGTTGACTACTTGCCTCGATCATTTGTTCTGATAGATGCATCAGGTATTTTTTTTTTCTCGCTTATTTATATGGTTGTTTGGCACTATCTATTGTAATGGCCATATATTTAAATGTTAATAAAATCGACATAATTTGGCCTTCTTTAATTTATTGTACAATTTAATTTTTAAAAAAATATTGAACTAAAGTATTAGTGAAAGAACAAGTCATTAAGTCTGTAGACTCACGTCTATTGCTATAAGGCAAAAAGAAATCCATTTGGAAGGGTTAACCCCTTTCACAAATCACCTGAACATTGAGCACAAATTAACAATTGAGAGGATACCTAGATCCCATGTCCAGTTTTCAATTTGTCCATCTCGATGTGGGAGAACACCAGTGGTTCAATTAAACTTTGAGTTGAGTAGACTTTGGCACTCTCTTCATCTTACCTACACACAAAAATAAAAAACAGGCATTCGTTCACATATATGGCCTAGTTTGATTGACTTAGCAACAACATAATCCACGAGAAAAGAAAATTTTCAAAATGTAAACGAAAATATATATATTATCAAATGGAAGGGCTCTACACAATGTATTTGATGGCCTTACATAAGCAAAAGAGGCCTTGGAAACCCCATTCATCTAAAACTAGGAAACCTTTTTAAAATGGTAAAAATTATATTAAAATAAAAAAGTCCAGACCTATCTTAACTCACTAGCAACTCTTTAATAACCAAAACAAAGACTTTTGACCACAACTGAAATCTTAAAACTCAAAAAAAAATTGCAAAGACAGAACTTCAAATAGCATATTCTGAATGAAAAACATAGAATTTTGATTTAGAATATGGCATTTTCTCGTAAATCCCTCGTGGTGAATTA
Organism: Liriodendron chinense; assembly: GCA_003013855.2. Taxonomy (NCBI): domain Eukaryota; kingdom Viridiplantae; phylum Streptophyta; class Magnoliopsida; order Magnoliales; family Magnoliaceae; genus Liriodendron; species Liriodendron chinense. The sequence continues at coordinate 2,235,853 of ML058590.1, forward strand.
ACTTTGTCAATTTTTATACCGTAGAACTCATTGATTGTTGCCAATGACATCTATTATATGTGCAATCCAATAACCAATTTCAAACTCATGGTTTTAGAAAGCTAGATTGCACATTTAATCTGTTTAGGCTATAGATTGAGCTTTTTGGCCTGATTCTATCGATCCTAGGCCATCCCTGAAGTCATCCAAAACCTATTTTACATCAATGGCAATAAGGGGTCATCCAAACAAACGCTACAAAAGTGTTTAGGTGCCACATAAAAATGAGTTCATCTTATTTTAGTTAATCATAATTATATGCTAGATATTATGATTGTTTATATCAAGATTACTTTAATCATTTATCAAAACGATAAATGATCTCCAATACGTAATTACAATCAACTACGTGGACCTAGACCAGGAATACCTGGACCAGGACCCAATTGGATCCAGATCCCGGTCCTCTAAATTAGAACCTAGACCAGGAAAACCTGGACCAGGCAAGACCCAAACATGATCTTCTCAGATGCAGGTACTCTAGGACCTGACCCATTGATAGCCCTAAAATTGCCCCGTAGACTTGCTGCATGAACCAAAATATGAGACAATTGAGAAAGACCATCTCTTTTTGTAATCAAATCCATGACCATGGACACCTAACAATAATAATAAATAAATAAATAATAAAAGGACAAAAATAAAAATAAAAAACATTGACTAACGGGGTTGGCTTGCATTATAGGTGACGATTGTAATACATATTTTACTAAGAATTCCAATCCACATTTGTGGAACTTTGAATGCAATGCATTTCTTCTATTCCTAGTCTTTTGTCGTTGTTTTTATTTATTCATTTTTTTTTTTTTTGTTGAGGTTTGGTTTCTCCTTTGGGTTGGGTTTTCTATTTTGTTAACCGTCCATCATTTGGTGATGCCTCACTACGCAGTGATCCAGGCCGTTCATCTAATATGAGCCACTTCAGATATGACATGGCCCATCCATGGTGGGACTCACTTGATTATCACACTAAATGAGGGAGAGCCACGTGTTCATACGGTCCCAATGCTGATGGCAATGGCCCAAAAAAAATCCATCAAACAGTCACTTCTAACTATTATATTGATTGGATTATTGTTGGTTAGTTGGACCACCCACATATGGCATGCCATCGTCTCTTGATGGTGGGTCCACCTACAGCACGTGAACGGCTTATTTATTACGTTGGTCAGCAATACAATTGCCGGTCCTTTCCATTGTTCTCTTTTTCTCTATGGGAATTAAAGTTATTTGATACTCTGGCTGTGTACGATACTTGATACACTGAATACACGTGAAAATTGTGGACCCCACTGCCACTGAGTTACCATCCAGAACTCAGATTGGCGGACACTTATTTGATGAAATAAGACCGTTGGATATCTTTAACCGTCCAAAGAATGTCTACCAATTTAATAGTTAGATAATCAAATAAGCTTAATTCTTGGATAGTGATACATCCAAACTGATACCCCTTTTATATGAATTAGTTTGTATGAAATTTCTAAGCGCCTGTGTATCATGTGTTGCACTCTGCCAGAGTATCAAAGTTTTTCATGTTTTCAATTCGTGGGTCTGTTTGAGAAGCAACGAGGAGAGAATCACGAGGCTCAATAAAATAAGGAAAATAAAAATGCAGTGAATCTGAGAGGAACTTTGATACTCTGGTAGAATGTGGTGGATGACACACAGGTTTAGAAATTGCATGTATTACAAACATTTAATTAAAATTAAACCGTTCATAATGCGAGTTCTAGTTTAGATGTGTTGTAAAACAAAATTTATGTCTATTTGATTACCTGAATATTGGATTGGTGGACATTTATTGAACGGGTAAAAATCTCTCTTGCCTGTTAGGTGAGCTGGTTGAGATACATCCCATCAGATTGATTCGGGTTTTGAGTCCTGCGTGCTTTATCCTTACCTAACCGTCGGCTTAAATAAAAATGAACGGTTAAAATTAAAAGAATTAAAGAAAAAAAAACCAACGGTCCTATCTAAAAAAAAAACAAGTTTTCACTGATCAAAGGGTATGATTTCTCAATTAATTTGATTTTGGGCATGTGACTTAGAGATAGTGGGTTCTACAATTTAGTCGGTTTAGTTTGATTTAGTATATGACAAGGGTACAATTCTGAGTGCCTGCGTATCAAGCATCAGGGTCCGCCAGAGTATCAATTAATTTCCAGCGAATCTTTCAAGATTTTCCTAATATCGTCCACTGCGCAATCAACTACTCTTGGTGCATTGCGAATCCAACATGCATGTGCGGTTGTTTCATGGATGGTGGACCCCACTATAATAAGAAAAGATAAGTGGTGCACCTTCCACCAACTGGGGCAGGGGCCAAAGTTAGAGCATTAGCTAAACAATCATAGTCGACCATCCAATGGGCCCCACCATGGCTGCTCTTACAAATATCCAATCAGATATTAATCTATCATCCAATTTGTTGGTCGAGATGGTCAGAAATATGATTGATTGGATTGTGGTTTATAAATCCCCACAGAGGACTCCACAATATTTGGCTTAGGGTTTGTTTGGGAGCTTGTAAATGATGGTAAATGAAATCCATTTTATTAAGTCGTGTAAATGAAATCGGAGATTATGGTTAGTACCATTGCTAAAGCTTTTAATGGCTTTTCACTACAACTGTTGTAAAAACTTAAAAGCTAAAGTTCTTATTCGCTCGCATATTAATTAAGCAATGCTCTTTCATAATGGTTTTTTTTTTTTTTGTGCCCTTACTTCAAAAGAAGCTCCCATCATGAATGAAATGCATTGAAATATAAAATTCTATTTGGATGGCAGTAAATGAAAGGAAATAGAATTCTACAATATATTTGTTTACACTTAGCCTGACACATCCAAAATCAACGAGTGAGAAGCCGCTACGTGTCTACACACTCATACAAAAACTAAGGAACAAAGTTACTCGCAGCTAGAGAAAGGATCGTAAGATTGCAAATACCTACTTGCAAAGAATATATATCCTACCAAGAAGCTCAGACACTCAAAAATGCATACACAATCAAAACCTTGAAGGCAATCGCAGTGCTTTCTGACATGTGACTAGCAGATGCAAGACATGTTCGACTTACAACGTGTAGAGAAAACCTTTGGACTCTTCCTTTGAGAAAATTATGTCCCAAAAGTGTACATGACATCCATCCCCAAAGATTACAAAACTAGACTCTGATAACAAAAAGTCATCTAAAGACAAAGACATTGTCATTTACGGTAGCGTAATGCCTAAAGGACTTCGGATCTTAATAAAACGCAAAATAATGAAGTTGTTATCTAATTAGAAGACTACTTATAGAAGCTATCAAGTTTTATGCATGGCCATTGCCTCATCAAAACCTATAATAGCAAGACAGAAAGAAGAGCTCGAGTCTCACACCAACACAACTCATTTTTCAGCTTAACGTTACCTATTGCTTTTTCAACTCAACGCTAAATATCTTTCATCCCTCACAGATATCTATCACATCCCTTCACTTCTGTCCAATAACATATTATAGCAAGTTCAGAGTGTTTAGCTTAATTTGAGTTTTTCACTTCTGTCCAATGCAACGATGCAACAAGACGGCTAATTTTAGATTAAATATCCACGACCCTACATCGAATTCCCCAAATTTCTAAGTCTTTACTTAGTGATTCTCCAGTCACGACTTGCTGACCAATCGTTGTTGTAAAAAAGTCCTTATTTTTAAGGAAAAAAGAATTGATTTGAAGTGCTAATTCTCCCCTTCGCAAATCGTTTGATTACCTTACCAATCGGTAGCTGAATAAATGGTTGATCTTCATAGATATTACTGAGGCATATTTAGTGCTCCCAGGATTTAAACACAAGACTTTCCACTCTAATACCATGTCAAACAACCACTTGCTCTAAAAGCTCAAGCTATTATAAGATGGTGTATTAATGTATATCAAGGTACTTAAACAATTTCTTTACCTGTGCAACTCTCTAAGGTAGCCAAAGAAAGGTATTTGGCACCATTTACACCAAAACCTCTCATCTTTCTTATTTTAAATTAGCCCATTTACTTTCAATTCCATTTACTAACATTTACTTCCATTCAAAAACACCTTGATCTCATCAATTTTTTGCACAATATTATTAATAATTATAATATAAAAGTTTTTGTAAATTCCCCCACCTTTGTGGTACATTAATTAGCAAAGTCCCAGGAGTGGTTAAATGATACATTAGATGATCTATATATTGATGACTTGAACTGTAACGCCCCAGATTTTCGCCAACGTGGGAATTGAAAGTGCTTGAACGTTACCTTCGATTTGTCGGTTATAGTGCGTACCCGCACATGTGTTCATATGTATTGGGGACCAAAATGAATGTTTTTACTAAAAAAATGATGAAATTAGTTTAGGAGTTGAAAGATCACATGGTTCGGAAGAGTTTTCCGACGATCGGGTTAACTCGGGTATGTCACTGTCTGGAGAGACTACGTAAAGAACCTTGAATTATCAATCTACTTGTAGATCGACAAGACCATTATGAATATTTTACCAGACCTTGGTGTTTTAACTTATTTTTTGTATTTTCAAATTTTTTGAATGGTTTAGATTTGGCAAAAATCATCTCTTTCAAAAGGCACTACTTTTTAGAAATGCCAAAAAGTTGCGATTTGTACTTAGAGTGAAAAATTAAAATCTTTATTATGGAAAATTTGATTTTCTAGTATTTTTTATTGAACCCAAATTGAGGGGGGGTACTTCCTTATTTACATTAAATAACTTAAAGTAAATAGAAACATAAAAATAAACATTACATTTACTTAAATGTTATTATATGTAAATAAGCAGACATTGTTCAGGGAGTCAGTGGAACTATGAGCTTGCAGAAAACTGGGCAAGCAGAAGAATTTCTGAATAGCAGGCTTCGGTGTACCGAACAAGCCTTCGGTGCACTGAAGGAGGCCTTCGGTTTGAGCCGACCAGCGAGATCGTACTGAAGCAGGATTTGAAACAGTGGCTTCGGCGCACCGAAGTTTGTCCAGCGAGCTTCGGCCCGAGCCGAAGGACTTTGTCCATACGCGATTTTTTGAAGTTTTGGAGCTTCGGCATATCGAAGGGGACGTTCGGCGCACCGAACCTATCGGGTATTGTTTTTAAAACGGGGTTATAAACCCCATTCTCTCTCTTTCTCATTTCTTTCTCTCTTTCTCTCATTTCTCTCCTTCATCTTCTTCTCCCCTGAGCTCTTAAGCTCCCCTAGCTTCCCTCTTCTCTTCTCAAACCCAATTCCTTCCTCATATCCTCCACCATGCTCATGGGAATCTTGGATTTTCGAGCTCTCTCCGGCCTCCACCTCCGTCCCGCTTCTCCTGGCCAAGATCCGACGAGGTAGGGTTGGAATTCTCCTCCCCATGCTAGGTAAGGTGTTCATCTGCCTCTTATTTTTCTATTCCTTCAATTTTCTTCATTTTTAGACCATTAGCGTTAGAAGCCCCTATTTGTTTCTGACGAAACCCTAACCCTAGGGTTCCTCTTGCTAAGGTTTGGGATCCCGGCCATCAATTGGGTGTGGCCCACGCTTTGTAGAAGCCCTATCCGAGCTCGACTCCATTGAGATTCCGTCGGTCTGCCAAATTTGAGCCCCAATTCGTTGACTCGATTTAGGGTTTTCCCAAATCTGAGATACCAAAACCCTAAGCCCTAATTAAACATTTAATTAGATTAAACCCTAATTGATTAACACTAGATTTGCGATTCATTGTAGGTAATTGAGGTATTCTCCAACTTCTGACGTTTGGGCCGCATTCGAATCGCCGAATGTCAACCCTAAGGTGAAGATCTACCCTCAAGCTTACCCTCGACAAATCTTAATTAATGATTGGTTGAATTTATATTTTAATTGTTGATGTGTGCATAACATGTTCGATGAAATGCCTCTATTGTTGTTTGATTGATAACATGCTCGATGAAATGCCCGAATGATATAAATTTACAATATTATAATATATCTATGCTTATGGATGTATGTGACGCCCTGTGTTATCCGGGCTTTGTCATCCGGGTCCGTTGGATCGGTCGGGCCAGGTGCTCATGTATGTTTATGATTATGTATTTAATAACCTAAATTGTTGTTATCATAAGTTAAGTGTTGCTTTAGATTAAGCTCTGACAACCATTTGATATAGTGTACTGTCTGCTACTAGGTTGGCCGTCACAGACTTATTCGATCGACCAAGCGGGACACGATCGACCGATAGTGGCCATTGTTGGTTTTTTGTCGTCCACTTGGGTCCACCGAATAAGCCCCATTCAGAATTAATCATTCTTGTATTTCATTGTTGAATCACACTATATAGAATCTAGAATACCATCGTTCCCACTATGAATAGTCCACTTAAAATCATATTGTGACTCGATGCTACCAAGTCTCATGAGCTAGGTATGGTGGTATGGGACACCGTGTCTGAGTTGTAGGCCTACGCTGGGGTGGTGCCTCCTCGTAGTGACCAGTGAGCATTGACAGGGGTGACCGATTGTTGTTCGAACGACCCTTGTGACAAATGTGATCCTGGCCGATGTTTGCGTGCCTGTGCACCGTTCAAACGAGCCGGGCATGCATTGGGTTAATTCCTAGTGAAATGCCCGCACCTCTAAATAAATTAATTGTATTTGATATTGGGGTGATAAGTCCTTCTGCTTGATTTGGGCATGGCTGACGAGTTACGGTCAAACTAGGTTCTCATGGTAGAATAACTCAACCTTGGATCGAGGCGTTACTGGCGATGATTGGCGACGTATCGCAGGGAGCCAGATAGTTCCAGTTAGACTTTACGATACGATGTGATATTCTGGCTTCACTAATTTGTTGAATGAATTGGACTAATAAATACTTTAATAAATCATGCATACATAACATTGCATTTGAAGGGGACTCGTGTAGCTTAGTTGCTTGATGTGGCGCCAGCGCTACCTTGAGTACTTCATGTCATTTCTCTAGTGTCATCTGGGCTGTGTACTCAGTCATGACTTACGACCTGCTGGACAGATGGACTGTGGATTCTGATACCAGTCGGTCGGGCTAGAGCTTTGTACGGAACATGCATTGTATGCGAAATCATAACATTCATGCATTTAATAAACTAGCGTAGGATGATGTATTATTTGTATGTGGTCATTGCCTAAACTTGATTGATTTGATAACATGCTTAAGATTAATGTACTTATATGAATCTACTTATAATTTAAATATCCCGAGTATAACCTTGGGGTTATTTCTTCCCTATATTGGCGTTTTGACGCCTTCTATTTAACATATGCAGATGTCTCAAGAATAGGACCAGATAGTGGTGCGCTCAGGGGCGCCTGAGCAGTCTTATAGTTTCATCCTATTGGTAGGTATAACTTTTTTTTCTATTACTTTAATTGTTATTCGTATAATTCTCATATGGGCTGACACTGTATTCGAATTGTATATCTAAGGTGTTAGCCCTATATTTTTGGATTTAGTTACCTTCGATTTGCTTATGATCCGCTAATCGAAATGCGTTACTCTGATTATTTGTGAATGGAATGAATGTAAATCTGATTGAGAACACACGTGGGTGCATTTTCCACGTGTGGCATTCCTACAATAGCATTTTATTAAGTTAATACTCGTGAACTCGGAATAAAAGTTTTCGTACTCGGGTGCCGATTTTTCGGGGTGTTACATGAACTATGAATGAAAGGTCATGGCATAAGTCTCCACTTTCACATTGATACAGTGATCCTAAATATACGATTAATAGCATGGCAAATGGACAGTCAAGATTAAGTAAAGAAACTAAATCCAATCATTATTTTGAACATCTATTGTGTAGATATCACTTTGTGTTGGGTATGATTCCAAAGTAGCACTTTAATTTGATGATCTAACCATATGATCTATAACTCATGAGCAATGAATGGTTGTAACCAGTGGACTCCATTTAAAGGACTTGGATCATCCTATCAGCATGATTCTTGCACCATTGCTTCCACCCAATGTTATTAGTGAATGAACCATCCTGATTGATGATCAGGCATCCCATGAGTCATCCAAAACATTTGGAGTTTCTTAATGCACGATATAGGTGGGGGAGCAGATTAGGTGAGACTAATGTGTCTTCTGTAGAGCTATACATGAGTCGAGCCAGCTTGGTTAGCTCGCTCGATTCGGCTCTTAACAACTTGACTCGGCTTGATTCGAAAGAGGGTTTCGATTCAAGCTGAGCATTTTCCCCTTGCTTGAAATGAATTTCGAGCTGGGCCTCGCTCAATTTGGCTCGGCTCATTATTAGCTCGATTTAGTTCTCCCTATTCCTTTGCCTGACTCGAGCGTGCGGTCCCCCCCCCCCCCCCCCCCCCCCCCCCCCCCCCCCCCCCCCCGCGCGCTCTCTCTCGTTCTACCCTTAGCTCGAAAACTAGCTCAATTCGGCTCAAAAGCTCGGTCGATCCAGCTCGAACATAAAATTCCAGCTGGATAGCCGAGCCGAGCCGAACACAAGCCAAGGTGGTCATTGGTCGAGCCTAGCTCAAACATGGCTGAGCTTGGCTCGGCTTAGCCCAGCCAGACTTGGCTCATGTACAGCTCTAGTCTTCTGTGTCCACTCTATCCATTCGTTTTTCCTTATCATTTCATGGCATGATCTAAAAAATGAAGAAGATCCAATTATCAGGTGGACCATACTCTAAGAAAAGGTGGTGATTTAACACCCTACCATTAAAAACTTCTTAAGGTGCATCTTAATGTTTAAGTAGTGTTTATTTGCCATCCAATCTGTTGATAAGGTCACATAAGCCTGGGTGAACGGAGGAAAAAAGAAAAAGCCAAGTATGATTAAAAACTTTTGTGGCCCATTAATGGTAAATCACGAAGGTTTCATATGGTATGGTCCACCTGATAATTGGATCTGCTTCATTTTTTGGATAATGCCCTAAAATGATCCGGAAAACGAATGGACTGGATGGATACAGAATACACACATCAAGATGGGCCCCACTGCAAGGTAGAAGTTTGGTTTAATGATCCAAACCATCCGATCTATGGCTCATAGAAAATGGATGGCTGTAATAAAATGGCACATTCAAAGGGTTAGGAAGATCATCTTTTCAGTACAATGCTTGAACCATGTCACGTAGATTGGAGAATATAATCCATCCACCTAACACCATTCAAATGGAATGGTCAAAAGGAGGGAAAAAAAAGTGGTCAACGGTCCACATTTAGCTGAAGCATCAGACAGTCAGGATCATCCCATTCTTTTTTTTTTCCTGGGAAGTATACAAAAGACGGCAGTGGGTCCCATTATAATATTACAAACATCCATCCCATACATCAGTTGCGTACTCCCATTTAAGACCGGAGCCAAAAAGATCATCCCGATCCATGAACTAGGTGGGCCCACAGCTCTAGATCATGGATCGCCGTGCTTATCATCTAGTGAGCCCACCATGGGAGGCTGATGCAGAACCTGACGTCGTCATCTTGAGGGGGTACCATTTTTCAAAAAAAAGTCTCTCTTAGGGAAGCAGATTAGGTACGGAACCTTACTGTGGGGCCCACCTTGATACATGTATTCTATATCCATGCCGTCCATCTATGTTTTAAGATCATTGTAGGGCATGAACCCAAAAAGAAGCAGATCCAAATCTCAGGCGGACCATAGCATAGAAAGCAGTTGTGATTGATCATACCAAAGGAGATTTTGACCGAAATGTTTATAATATCTGATATTGGGGTTTAAAAAGATGAGCCTTACCAGAAATTGGACTTTTTTTGTTGTATTGTGCATGGGCCTATTACACTAAAAATCCCGATTATCCCATTGATGGGTATTTCGATCCCCTATCCATCATATTAGGTCCCACTATATGGTCGCTCCCGATTCACACATCCGACACCTGTACGGTGCGGAGAGGGCTCTACCAGATTCTTCTTCACAGGCTCTACTGCATCATCTCCCATACGTCGCGTGTTTGGATGAAAAGTTAGAAACGACAGGTTGTGTGGTGTGTGCGTCGCGTGTTTAGATTTTTTAAACGGTATTGACGTCCGCTGGAGTCAATGGGTAAGAGAGCACGCAATTGCGTGGTGCCTTCAGGATTATTTATTTTAGACCATTGATTAGAAGTTTGAAAACGTGAAACACGGGATGGACGGAATGCACAGCGGGTAAAACACCCAAGCTCTAGGGATCCACCATGTTGTCTTTGTAAATCCACTCTGTACATCAGGTGATAACCTTTATTTGAACCGTACATACAAAATTCAGCCCATAAAATACTTCAGTGGGCCACACCAATGAAGAAAATGTAAAATTGCCCCCTAAAACCTTAAAATTACTCGGATCCCATATGCTTACTCTTGTGAGTTTACTACTAAGGCATGAGTGAGAACCCTGGTGAGTTACACCTGATTGATGAAAGGTACACACCATGATGGCCCCACACACAAACCTATGGTGAGCGTCCCACCTTATTATTCCCTCTACTGTGGGCCACCTGACGAGTGGATCTAGCTTACTTGTAGCCCCATGGACTAGAATTGAGTATAGAATCTAATGGTCGGATTAGATTTTAAATATGTAACACGATGGGACCCACAGAGCTTGCCTATTTTAGAACAGGTTGTAGAGGATTCGGGTCTGGAGATGGACGGCTCCCAATGACTAAATTCTCTTTTTCCATTTACTGGGGATGCGATAACCTAGGGGAGGCAACATATGAATTTGTCTTTAATTATGAGAAGTGGGGCCCATGAATCTGGCAGAATTTTGTGACATAATACATCGATGGTGGTACTTGATAGATCAATGGTCTGGATTCAAAACAATGGGACCCACTTGTTAGAATTGAGAACTCTCACAATCAAATCATTTAATGAATGGGCACGTGCAACGTGACTTCTCTTGCATGCTTCCCTTTCCCCAACGCTGCGCTAGTTACTCTTGGCGACACGAGTGCTGGAGAGAATCGTGACGCACACGTGTTAGATCTATATGTGGGGCCCATTTTTAGGCGATCAAAACCGTTGAATCGATGGGCCCCATCCTGACTCATCTATATTTGTACTTATGACCATTTAATGAGGAACGTCCCTACAGTTTTTCTCAGCCGTCCATACGTTGCCCACAAATCAAATGGTTGGGATGATCCAATCTGGAATAAATTCCATCCTCTCATCCACCTCACTACCGATCAGATCAACGGCTTGAATAACCAACAGAACAATGGGCCCACAATACCGAGTCGTGCGCATATATGGTTACTAATGAACAGGACAACGCTCAAATTCCGACTCAACTCGCCGGAGTGCACTGTGAAACTACACCTCACACGTGGATCAAGCCCACGTGTTAAACATCAGACCATCTCGTCCGTCGATCGTATCATGTCCATTACATGCATCTAACATAGAAAAACATCATTATCAAGCGGGCCATGCAATTGATCAATCTCTCTTAGACGTTCACATGTTCTGTATATCTCTATTCTTTAATGAGGGTCATTCTCATTGTTGGTATCACCTGATAAACGGCTCTGATCTTAGACACGTGTGTCTCAAACGTGAATTTATCCTTGTAATGCACAGACCTAATTGGCACGGATTTGTATGGCCTCATCAATTGCAATTAATTGATAGCCGTCCCTGGCCTCAAATCTCAAAGTCCAATCTCCAACGCATGCTTATCAAGGAATACAAAAAGTCTGATACTCCGGCAGAGTGTGATGGATGATACTCGGGCACTTAGAAATTGCAGACATGTGGTGGACTAGTAATTCAAATCAAACCGTTCGAATTATGGATCCCAGCTTTGATGTATCATGAACAGAAGATTATGTTTGTTTGGACGGTTAAAAATGAAGACCATCTGACGGTCATAGTTCGACAAACTAGTGCCCATGTATCAGATGCTGTAATTTGGGACACTGGGTCCCACAATTTAGTCGGTTTAATTAATTTCAATATATGTCACGTGTGTTAATTCTGAGTGCTGGAGTATAAAGCGTTGTACGCTGCCCGAGTATCAATTAACTCGCCCATACCGAAAGTCAAATTCTCAAGAGAGCGGATTAGGTGCGACCCCGGCCTCACCAAAGAGGGTACGGCCCTTACCTTGGAATTACCGTGGGGCCCACCATAATGTATGTATTATGTATCCACAGCCGTCCATAGGTTTTTCCAGATCATTTTAGGGAATTATGGAAAATATGGAGAAGATCCAATTATCAGGTGGACCATACCATAACAAAACAGTGGTGATTTACTATCCTTACCGTTAAAATATTCTTAGGTGAACCTTAACGTTTCCATTGTGTTTATTTACCATCAAATCTATTCATTAGTTCACATAAGCCTGGATGAAGGGGAAAAAAACAAATATCAACTTAATCCAAAACTTTTGTGGCCCATTAATGGTCAATCAACACTGTTTCCTATGGTATGGTCCACCTGATAATTGGATCCTGTTTTTTTTTTGGATAATGTCATAAAATGATCTGGAAAAACAGATGGACGGCGTGGATAGATGACATATATATCAAGGTGGGCCCCACGGTAAACCCATGGTAAGGGCCGGACCATCTTGGGTGAGGCCGGGGTCTCACCTAATCCGCTCTCAATTCTCAAAACCTCTGTAAAATGTTTGCCAGACTCTCCAAAATTCCAATATCGTACATGCAGGGGCTATATTTCGAAGATCTACGCCGTTGATATGATGGTCCACCATGGATGGGGTAAACTTACTGGTCGGATGTTACTAATACTTCATTCACAGGCCGTTCTTTTTCGACTTTTCTATACTCCATCTTTGTACCATATTAGCTTATGCTGTTTGCTAGCACAGGTTCAGGAAATATCGAACGGTCCCAAATCGGTTGCAAGTGGGTCTCTTTGTTTACAACCTATGGGAGGAGTAGATAATACGGTGCAACGGCGGAGCACCGGATCAAGTTGTTTTGGTTGACCCCAGCTAGTGTGGCCCCATTTTTAGGTGAGGAGCTTTCAAAACGTAGCACTCCAACCGTCAAATCCGCAACTCAATCTTGACGCTCTTAAATCCTGCATTAACTGCATCTCAATCAGGTTAGCTAATTCCACACGCGTGTGGGAGGCGTACACACCCACACGGCATGTCTATGATATGAACGCGGTTTGCCTGTTACCCCAACACAGCCAGATACCTGGTGTTAAAGTTCTGTGGACCCCATTATGAAGTACTTGTTTTATCCACGCTGTCACTCTATTTTCTAAGATCATTTTAGGGCATGATACCAAAAATGAGGAAAGATCCAATATTCAAGTGGACCACACAATAGGAAAGAGTGTAGATTAAATGCTTACCTTTGAAAACTTCTTGAGTGGCTCAGAAATTTTGGATCAAGCTGCTATTTGCTTCATCCAGGTTGAGGGAGCTTATAAACAAATTAGAAGACAAATAAACATCACTGTGGGCAATAGAAATGTTCCAACTGTGGATATCATTACCCCTATGTTTTGTAGTGTGATTCACTTAAGACATGGATATGCTCAATGTTGGGCTCATGCTCAACACTGAGTTGGGAAAAATGGACGGAGGGTGTAGATAAAACACATATATCATGGTGAAGACCGTGTAGCTTTGTCACCAATTAGAGCTATATATAAATCGAGCTAGCTCTAAAAGCTCACTCGACTTGAAAAAGCTTGGTTCAACTTGGTTTGTAAGGTGGATCAAGTCGGGTTAAGCCTATTTTATGGGCTTGTTGAAAATTCAAGCAAGCTCAAGCTTGGCTTAAGCTCGATTTAACTCAACTTGAAATCAGGCTCAAAGTAGGCTTGGATGGGCTTGATTTGTTTTTTTTTTTTTAATATATATTATATATAATAAATTTTTTTTATAGAATCATGCGCCCTTATCCTAAACTTAATTTTTTTTTTTCATTTGAGCGCCCTTGCTCACCCATCCCCCAACTCGCCGGTCAAACCCTAGTCGCTGACTTGCCCTCGCCTGGCTTGACTTGTGACCCCTTTTGGCCGTTCGACTTCCTCTCTCTCTCTCTCTCTCTCTCTCTCTCACATCTCTGATCTCTCCCCTCGTCACTTTGTAGCAAACGCCCGACCTGACCTTCTCCCTCTCTCTCTCCCCTCGTTGCCCGGCAAGCAAACGCCCAATCCCAGATAGATAACTAGACCGACATAGCCACCCCCTCAACCCTCCATATCTTAAAGCTCCAATTAAAGCTCAAAAACTTGTCCAAACCAAACCAAGCTATCCAATTAGGGTCAATGACCAAGTTGAGCCAAGCTTGAACCCAGCCACTTTGCTGATGTGAGTCGAGCTTGGCAAAGCTCAATTTGATTCGACTCATGTACACCTCTAACACCACTTAGTTGGCTGGGGTTGGTCACCAGCCAAATAGACTCCAATTTGGTGAGCGGACGGATTTGTCTTACTTAGGCAACAGTCTATTGGGTATTTTACTGAACGTGGAGCCCACCAGGATGTATGCCTTATTCATCCAAGCTGTCCATATGTTTTTCCTACTTATTTTATGGTATGATTCAAAAATTGAAGTAGATCCAAATCTCAAGTGAACGGCACCACAGGAAACAATGGTCATTGAACGCCCATCATTAAAACCATCCTGGACCCACCGTAATTTTAATTTGCCTTCCAATCTGTTGATATGGCCCATTAGAAGTTTTAATGATCAATGACCACTGTTCCTTAATTTGGATCTACTCTGACCGTGGCCTAAAATGAGCTGAGAACACTGATGGACGGTGTGGACATAAAACAGAGATATCAAGGTGGGCCCCACGGTCAGGTAAACATATGTGTTACCCGGTAACACCTGATCCGCTGCTCCCTCTGATTTATGAGATCTCCATCATTCACGTTCGAATATTTCGTAATTAGTCAACAAATGAATGGCTAACTGTCGATCGAGTTTTTGCGTTGTGGCCGAAATTGTCTGATCTCATCCTTATATGGAATGCTAAAAAAAAATTTTTGTCAGTCATGCAACCCACCCGCCCAGTCAATCGCGGAACACACCCACATGCTACGACCCCGGTGCTCTCAGCAGGAATTTCACCGCTTTCATTTTTGTTTTGTGTGCCTGCGTGCGGAGGTTCACGGATCTATACGCGCGTGGAATTAGCAGACTGTAATTCGTGTTTTGACTGTCTACGAGATCAGATGGGTATCGGACGACAGGTTGAGTACCGGACATCGCTACTGAAGTACATCATCAGGGCCTTAAAATGTTGTAAGTGTTGTATCCACACCGTCCATCCATTTGAAGAGACCATTTTAGGGCATGACTCAAATAATAAGCCAGATCCAAAGCTCAAGTGTATCCCACCACAGAAAACAGTGGGTACAGTGACATCCACCGTTGAAAACTTGGTGTGGTACACTTGAGCTCTGGATCAACCTCATTCTCTAAATCATGCCTTAAAACAATCTCTCCAAATGAATGAATGATGTGGATACAACACATACATCATGCTGAGCCCCACTTGCCATGGTGATGTCACTTCAGTAGCAATGGTTGCTACTCAACCTGTCGGTAGATAATCCGCGCCCATGGGTATCATCCACAAGCGGATTAGGTACTGACAGGTTGAGTACCTATCTCGCTATTGAAGTGACGTCACTAACTTATGTGGGCCTATCATAATGTATGTGTTGTATCCACACCGTGCATCGATTTGGAGAGATCATTTTACGGCATGATTTAAGGAATAAGATGATCCAAATCTCAAGTGGACCCCACCGTTTAAGAAAACGGTGAGGATTGATCTCCTACCATTAAAAACTTCCTGGGCCACTATGTTGTATATGTAAAATCCACTCCGTCCATCACGTGAGAATCATTATTTAGACAGTACATTTATCTTCTCTTCGGGTAAGCTGCATCTGATTAACAGGTTCGACGAAAGATACACACCATGCTGGCCCCACAGGCAAACCTACGGCTGGCATAGCAACTCCACTGATCCATGCGGTGTGGTCCATTTTAGTTGGTCTGGCTGATTTCTGCATCTTGTAGTCTATCATCTTCGATAGAACCTGATAGACGGAGTGGATTTTACACATAAAACATGGTGGGCCACACATGCCAACTCGACACATGTCGGTACATGGGCACAAGATCTAATCCATTCACCAGAGGTGTAGACCATCGCTTTACAAAACAAATTTACTGTTGTAACGTCCTTTGTCGAGGTTTTTTAAACCGTTCAATTGTTTATGTCATTGGGACCCATTTACTAAACGGACCAGATCTATTTTTGGAAGATATCATTTAAATGGTAAGAGCCACCTTATGGATGGCTTGGATATTACACCTGTCTGCCACGCTGCACATGTGATGGCGTGTGTATTGGCAGCCTTCCACAATCTCATAGAGTAAAATAAATGAATGGCTTTGCTAAGCCCACGCGCATGGACAAGTAAGTTAATGCACCCACCACCACATGTGCCACTATGGAAGACGTGTGAAAAATCCAAGCCGTCCATCAGAAGTGTACTATCAAGTAGATTCCCTACTCCATGAATCAATTTAGTCCATTGGTCAGGTGAGCCAGACTCAATCGAAAAAATGTACGGTTGAGATAGAAGATATATCTTCTAAATCTATACCATGATTTGTACCTGATGGATGGATCAGATATTTCACCTTGATGCCACGCTGTCATAGTTCGTGGCGTGTGATTAGCAGATTTGTACACGCGCGTGGCTTTAGACAAATTTATTATTAATCACAGCACTTGTGTCTGTCATTTCATGAGAAAAACAAGGGCAAATAAGTAAATTAAAAAAATTCTGTGGCATATGTGTAATTTACTTAAAACGCAACTCCCTTTGTAAAAGCGACTCTCAATAAATAGGCAGATGGAAAGACACGTCGAGAAAGCGAGAAAGCAAGCAGCAAAACAAAGCGAAGAGACGCTATAGCTTCGTTACCTCACTTTCCTCATTTCCTAACGAGAAACGCCAAACGAGAGACATTCCAAAACCCCAAAACGAGAGAACAAAAATCAAAACAAAATCAGAAACCGCCTTGAGAAATCGAAATCCAGAAATCGAGAGAGGGAGAGAGATGGCGAACCAGCTGGAGAACCTGGTGCAATCTATAAAATCGAAGGTCCGATCTTTGAAGAAATCGAAGAAGCCGTACGTGAAGATGGACAAGAGCTCGAGCGTCAGGGTCGAGATCCGGAGCCGTCAGGCCAGGAAGCTCATCGACAAAACCCTCAAAGTCGCCGATCGCCCTGGCAAGAAGAGCATCGACTGATATCTTTCTTCTTCTAGAAGTATCTTCCATCTTTTTGTCTTTTTCTTCTCTCTCTGTGTATAGTCGTTTATAGGTTTCCGGCGGGTAGCTCGCCGGATCTGTTTCCCAGGGCGGAGATCTCGCCGGATTTCTGTTGACAAGCATCCTAGGGTTTTGAATCGCTTCCGATGTGGAAAATGCGGAGAAAATCTGTTATGTGATGTGATCTAGCAAAATCCTTTTATTTTTTCTTGCTTTCTTTCATTTTCCGGTAAATAATTTTTGGTGGAAATGGTTTGCGTTTTTTTTTTTCTTTATCTTTTTTTCAATCATGAAAATTCGTGTTTTTTTTTGTAGATAATTTCTCGGTGAAAATCTAAATTTGCGTTTGGTTGCACCAATTATCGTGATATATCATGATCGTTAACGGTTAATAATCTGTGTAATTTGATGAAGAATATCATGATATTTGGTGCGTTTGGCCGCAAGTTGGAAAATGTTTTTTATATTTTTTATTTTTAATGCTCGTGTGAGATCTTAACCGGGCATTTGGTGAGTCCGCCATGTACGGTTCCTCTTCGTGAGTCCTGATATGTTAATCTTGGGAAGCCGATCGGGTGGTGACCGCAACACCCACCCAGTTACGTGGTGGTGAGTCCTGTATGTGTTTTATCAGGCCGTCCATCCCTTTTTCCAGCTCATTTAAGGTGATGTTCCCAAAAAATGAAGCGGATCCAACTCCCCAGTGGACCACACAGTGAGGATTGAATGCCTACCATTAAAAACTTCTTGGGTGCTACAAAAGTCTTCATACGTGTGAAGAAGTGCACAAATCCAAGCCGCTCATTGCATGGGCCAGTGGTGGATCTGACACAATCCTAACCTCTGTATTTGAGTATTGGATGTACTTTCAGCGGTTTGGTTTGCCATGAATTTCCTTCAACTCTTACGCTCTGTGTGGCCCACTGGGATATCACTGTGACATCCACTCCGTCCATCAGTTTCTCCGGCTCTTGTTAAGGTGTGCCACAGCACTGGAACGAGTGGTCCACTGTTTTGAATGTTCCACAAAATCCAGTGAAGGTTTCAACGGTGGGCGTTCGATCTTCACTGTCTATGTGCCCACTTTAGTTTTCAATTTTTGTGAATTTTGAGATCACGTCTTAAGATGAGCTGGTAACCGATGGACGGTGGGGATATAACGCAGGCATCCCGGTTCGGTTCATACTTCCGACGGTCGGATTTTGGGACGATGCTGGGCCCATCTTAAGAGCAGCTCGCCTCGTCTGTTGTGCCGTTTCTGCACGTGTCAGGTTTCTTTATCTTGATCTGAAGGCATGGAAGGAGGACATGTTTTAAAATGGAAAATCTCTGCCGTTAATAGATGGATGGTATCACATGCAACGCTGGGCGGATGACCTGAACTGTCCATCTATTTTGACAGTTGAGATGATCCTGGCCATCTTTTGGAACGGATGAGTGGGGTCCACTTCATTTGTTACTGCCACACATGGCACGTTGCAGTCGTTAGCAAGATCCGGACTGCTCAACAGAGACGTCTCGTTATAGACCCAATTGTGCATGTCACGTGTGACGCACGTGAAGCGAGGAACAGAAATAGAGAGGCTCCTCCACAGTGCCTGTTTCACGCAGCGTGTAGAAAACTGAAGTCTGTGGGCCTCACAATCACATCATGTAAAATGTAAAATCCTGTCCATCCATCACGTTTTATACCGTAATTTTTAGCTGATGAGGTTTGCATGACCATTTGAACTGGTTGAATGTCCACCATTAGAAACAATCGTGATTGAATGTCCACCATTAAAAACCTCATAGGGCCCACCGTAATGTTTATTTGACATTCAACCTGTTGACTAGGTCATACAGACGGTAAAAAAACAAATATATCCAAAAACTTCAGTAGTCTCAAAATGTTTTTAACGGTGTGCATTCAATCACCACTGCTTTCTGTGATGTGGTCCACTTGAGATTTGGATCTTCCTCATGTATGTACAGCGCAGATACAACATGGTGGATCTAGCCATTGGTGTGGTCCGCTAGAGCGTTGGATCTACCTTTTTTTTTTTTTTTTGCCCCTAATTAGAAAAGGGCACACACAAATACATCATAGTGGGCCCCACACAGATCTGATAGGACAGTTAAATGTCCCCGTCCAAGGCAGCCTGCAATGTAATAGAAAAAAAAAAAAAAAAAAATCCCGGAGACGCTTCTCTTTATTTTGACACAGCCGACCATGATATTTATTTAAGATCTACTCCCAGCGTTAGATATTTAATATCATAAATTAATTAGGCCCAATGGTAAAATATTCACGCTGAACTGTGATTTTGCGGTACCTTAACATAGGAAAAGCTGAGAGGGAGAGGTCCACTCTTGATTTTTATACGACCCACTCCACCATAATAATTATATGAAATCCACTCGACTGTTAGCGTACGCACAAATATTCAAGTCTATGGCCCAAAAAATACCCATCTTTGATTCATGTGGGCCACACTATGGAAAGGTTTTGGAGTGTGAGCATTGTCTATACATTATTTCCAATCATATGGTCCACCTGAATCAAAGATGGAACTGAGTTTTGGGACCTTGGCATGACATGGGGTGGTGTACCTTGTGGTTGGGATGGATTTTACAAAAACAGTATGGTAGGGCCCACTTGGGCCACCAACACATCTGTTCAAAGGAAGCCCGGAAAGGTAGTGAATGATACATCGATCAATGAAGTAGCATTTTGAAACCAATTATAAAAAGGTACCCGATTGTCCACTCGAGTGCCTTTCTGTAAACCATATTCTCTAGTCGGTATGATTGTCATTCACCTACCTTCTTTATTCACCGGAAAAGTGGGTCGGCTGCTTGGGTGAGCCCGGCATTGTTGTTTATATAAATCCACCCTAACTACCAGATAAGTCACTTCGTGTTTGGCGCAGGATCAAATGATCACCCTCATCCCATGTGGTCCATAGGAGTTCGTTTGGTAGCATGAATTTCATGTGAATTGGAATCCAATTCATAATTACCATAGAATTCATTTGAATTAGAATCTTAGGTTGTATTTGGCACCATGTATATGGATTCCATGTAAATTCAAATTTTGGGTTTGATACATTTCTTCATATATGTCTTTCACTAAATTCTTTAACAATGGCCCACCGTAAGGTTTATGTTTATGTGAAACCCACCTTGATTATCAAGTATATCACTCCATATTAGCCATAGGTCCCAAAACTCAACTTGTTATGTGATTTAGGTGAACCATCTGATTAGAAACAATATATAAGAGATATTTCTTACAATTGTTTCGCTTGGTATGATCCACCTAAATCACAAACTGGGCCAACTTTTGGGCTTTATGGCTAAAATGGAGTGGCAAACCTAGTGATTATAGTGAATTTTATATAAATATTAAAGCATACCAATTTTTTAAGCTAATTAAAGTAATTCTGTTAATGACATTATCCATGTATGGTAAAGGCTTGTTTGATTGCAGAATCCAGATTCTAGAGAAAATCTAAATTCTACTGTTGGAATCCAAATTTGCAGTGGAACCTAAGTTTCATCTGAAACTTGATGTTTTGTTAAACATGGTGCAATCTAAATTCTATTCCAACCGTTGCTTGTGGCATGGCCCACTTGGGCTTCGGATCCACCTGAGAACCTTACCCATGGTCTATTATAGTCCGCAAGACAGATGGCCAAGTTGGATGGCAAATAAACATTATAGTGGGCCTTAGGAAGCTTTTAATGGTGGACATTCAATCAACATTATTTTCCTTTGGTGTGGTCCACTTGAGATTTATATCTGCCTCATTTTTGTCTAATGTCTTGAATTGAGCTCTTAAAACTGATGGACTGTGTGGATATAAAACACATGCATCATAGATGTACAACTCATACATGGAGCTGGATGACGCTCACCGTTTTCAGTAATTCGATTCCCACTCATTTAGGTTTTCACTCGGAATCCTGTTTGGCTGGAATTTACCACCAAACACATCAGTTAAAATCGGATTCCGTTGGAATCCAGATTTTATGTTGGAAACGGGTTTTCAGATGCCAACCAAATCAGCCCTAATAAGTGGTAAGTGAATTTGAAAACATAGCTTTAGCAAAGAATCCAAAACGGTTGAAAGGGTGGTAAATGAATTCTCTCCAAACAAATCTACTTTATGCATTCACCACCAATATTCACCATTTACCATTAAATTCATGATTCCAAACCACACTAAACAATGGACAAGACAATGATCGCCTTCCAAACTGTTTCCCTTCGTATGGCCCACCCGAATCACAAATGCGCTTTAATTTTAAGCTCCAATCTTAAATTTTGAATACGAAAAATCGGGCTGGCCCTTGATTCTCATGGACCACACTAAAAGAAATAGTTGGGAGAGAGACGTCCACCCTTATTTTCAAGGCCCACAACGATAACCATATAAAATAATAAAACCCATTCCATGTACAACTTTTATGGAACATCTCAAGGTCTCCTCTCACATGATGGACAAGTTGACTCCACATGTGGAACGTGGTGGACGGCACTGTGCCAATATGTGTAAAACACGGTGGACCCCACCGAACTTTCCAAGGTCTCCTCTTGGAGGATGCGGATTGAGCGGTGAGGAGATTTTACCAGATGTGGTAGGTGGGGCCATACATTATCAGAGATGGGCTCACCAATCGCATCTAGCCACGTTATATACTTGGTAAAGGAAGCAGGTTTAATCTGAGCCGTCCCTGATAGCTGGTATGATAAAAGCATGCTGTTTCGTTTACTTGGGTTTATCTCGTCTGTTACGGAGATGGGTTAATGCTCATCCATCCGTCCGTAACGGACGGCCAGCATGGCATCTCTCGTTATGCATGGTTGCAGGAGGTTTGCTGGCCCAACGCAAGATGACACACGTGCCAACGAAGTTAACGTGTAGGATATCCCAAGAAGCGAATGGGGTGGGACCAGCTGTATAGATCATTTGGCCAAAAAGATCGAAATCGGATTCCGTACTTAAACTCGGTTGGGGCCACCGTGAATGTATGTGGTTTATCCACGCCGTCCATCCGTTTCTCCAGCTCATTTTAGGGATTGATCCCAAAATTGAAGTATATCCAAAGCTCGAGTGGACAACACCACATGAAACAGTGGAATAATGATTTCCACCTTTCAAACCTTACTGAGGCTCACAATGATGTTTATTTGTCATCCAACCTGTTCATGAGATAACACAGATAGGGCTGTAAATGGTTGGGTTTAGCCAAAACCACACCCACACATTTACTAAATGGGTCTGGGTCCAAATTTTAGACCCAGACCCTTTTACTCAATGAGCAGGCCCGAGTCGGGTCCGAGTCAACCCATCAGACCCATTTATAAATGGGTCCGGGTCCGGTAGAGGGCGATCCACCCAGACCCATTTATAAATGGGTCGGGTCTAATGGGTCCGGGTCTGGATCAAGTATGCAAGCATTTTACAAGGCTTAAAACCGGGGTCTGGACTAGTTTGGGCTGAACGGGTCCCTTGAAACATAGACCAAACCCGCCCACTTACTAAATGGGTTTGGTCGGGTCGGGCCTAATGTAAAGGAAACCAGACCCAGACCCGTTTAGCAACTAGGTCTGTTCTTAGACCCAGACCCGTACCATTTAACAAATGGGTTGGGTCTGGCTCGGGTCTAAATGGGTCGAGTCCAGGTACCCCATTGGGTCCGCCGACCCATTTACAGCCCTAACCACAGACATGGTTGAAGGCAAAACACAAATATCATCTCGATCCAAACTTTCGAGGCCCTCGAGAATTTTTCATCGGTAGACATTCAATTCACACTGTTTCCTATGGTGTGGTCTACTTGATGCTTTGGATATGCTTCATTTTTTAGCTCAAGCCTTGAAATTATCTCCTAGAATGAATGGACGGAATTGATAAAATACATAAATCACGGTGGCCCCATAGAGTTTACTTAAGCCTGCTGAGTTACTCAGTACACAATCCGCTTCCAAAAACTCATCTTAGGTGTACCCAAGGTAAAGCTCGTTTAAGCTTGGCTTGGCTTGGCTTGTAGGCTAGTTCGATCAAGCTCAAGCTCGTTCAAAGACAAGTCATGCTAGAGCACGAGTGAGCTTGGCTCGGCTTGGCGCGAAGCTCGCTCAAATAAAGCTCGGCTAGGCTTGAGCTCGATATTTTTATAATATAATATAATGTGTGTGTGTGTGTGTGTGCGTGTGTGTGTGTGTGTGTGTGTGTTGCGCAGCACGCCAAAAATGCCGGTGAACCAAGATCCAATCTCCGATCTCACCCACAAACGATAAATAGAAATATATAATAACTAGAAGTAGAATTCACACAAACCAACAATCCACAAGATAAAATTTAGGTGGAAAAACCCCAACAAGGGTAAAAAAACCACAGTGCAAAACTGTACTATGAAGAAGAATGAAGTTACAAGCAATACACTTACCTTCTCCTATGCTCCTATGC
Organism: Liriodendron chinense; assembly: GCA_003013855.2. NCBI lineage: Eukaryota > Viridiplantae > Streptophyta > Magnoliopsida > Magnoliales > Magnoliaceae > Liriodendron > Liriodendron chinense. Next base: position 2,259,639 of record ML058590.1, read on the forward strand.
ACAGAGATGGCTCTTTTGCTAATCCTCTTACCTTTTTCTCACCTTGGACATGTAGAAACCCTAATCCCATTGCCTAATCCCGGTTTACACCCCTTTTATATAGCAAACCCTGAAATTAAAACACAAAATAGGAAACCCCGCACTTAAGTCTGCGGCCGATCAGGCGCCCGGTCATTACTAAGTCAGGCGCCCGGTCACTTTGACCATCGGGCGCCCGACCACATGTGATTGTGATTGGATCCATACTCAACAATATATATATATATATATATATATATATATATATATATATATATATATATATATATATATATATATATTGAAAAAAACCTAACCCTAATACCCCACTCGTCCATTTTCTTTTCTTTTCATTTTTTACTCCCACACAGCCTGCTGCGCCCTGCCCAGCTGCCCCTCTCCCTCTTTTCCTCCCTCCATTTTTTCAAATCTCTCTCTCTCTCTCTCTCTCTCTCTCTCTCTCTCTCTCCAGTCTCTCCGTTCCAGCTTCCTCCCCGCACCGCACTCGGCATCGGACGCCCATCAACGAACTGTCGGACCGCACCGCACCTTCAAGCCTACCTCGGCGAGCATCCACTACTACTAGTTAGGCCTTTGTGTTTTTTCTTCTTATTTGTGATTTATTTTGTTTTAACTCGAAAATACCCTAATTTTTTAGGGTTTTGAGTAAGAAGATTAGGTTGGGTCAGTGAGTTGGGGGTCGGGTCAGCGGGTTGGGTCAATGAGTTGGGTCCGTTGGGGTCAATGGGTTGGGTCGAGTAGGGTTTGGTTGGGTCAGTGGGTCGAGTAGGGTTTGGTGAGTTGGGGTTATACACTCCTTAAAAAAAAAAAAAAAAAAAAAAAAAAAGAGGCAAAGCTCGGCTTGGCCTCAACCAGCAAGTCAAGATCAAGCGGTTGTTTTGAGCTTGATGCTCGAGCCAAGCCAAGATCAAGCTCAGTGGGCCACTGATCAAGCCAAGCTCAAGCTTTGTAAAGCTCGGCTCGTCTGCAACTCTAACCAAAGGTATACTGTCCTTTTAGAGATGTAGGCCCTAAAAGATGAACTAGTACTTATGGCCAGATCATCTGTATTGTGGGTCCTATCTGATAAAGGGCTAGGATCTCCAACATGTATTCCAGTTTTAGCATGTGCTGTCTTCTTAGAGATGTTTATTTTTTGAGCTTGATTAATAAATGTGTTGGGGTGTGGCTATACTCTCAACTCATACCCAAACCCAATTATATATTCAATTTGCTTAGAAAAGGAGACCGTTCAGATCAAATCTAAATAAAGACATCTAATTAGAGGTGGACAACGATCCGATTTGAGTCGAATATGGACCAGATCGGATTGTTCGGCTGCTTGAGTGGGTGTGTTCGAACAATGTTCGAACAAACATTCGAATAGGATGGCTCTGTTCGAACTCAATTTGGTCTAGCCCAATCATGTTCGAACATGTTCGAACTTATGGATTTCGAACAATTTTTATGAGTTTGAACAAGTTCAAACAATTTCACCTTTTTCGCTTGAAAATATTTTTTCTACTACTGAATAGTAAATACCGATTTTTTCGTTCTGTGTGTCTCACCATGATGTATTTGTTTTATCCACTTCGTCCATCCATTTGTACAGCTTATTTTAAGGCATTAAATAAGAAATGAGGCAGATACAAAACTGTCCACAATTGAAACCTTCCTGGGCTCACAGTCACGTTTATTTGTCATCCACCCTTCTCTCTCTCTCTCTCTCTCTCTCTCTCTCTCTCTCTCTCTCTCTCTCTCTCTATATATATATATATATATATATATATATATATATATATATATAATCGAGTCGAACGAACGAGTCGAGTCGAGTCAATCAATATTCGAGTCGAATTCGAACAAGACTTTGTTTAAAATTGAATTGAATTTTTTTTCGAACACACCATGTGTGTTCGAACAAAGTTCGAACAATAAGACTTTATGTTCGAACAGGATTTTACCGAGTCGATCCGAGTCGATCCAAACGGTTAAACTCAGTTCGTGTCTAGCACTACATCTAATGCACAGACGGTGTAGAACTGCATATGGTATAAGTGTAAGCATGTAGAGCCCTTGTAAATTTTGTGTCAATTCATAAGTCTCATTATAGAATTAATTTACACACCAAACTAAGAGTCATGTTGAATGGAATTGATATTCGGGCCGGGTTGTGTATGACACTTGATACCAAGGCACTGAAAAATGGTAAATGTAGCAAATAATATCTTAAATTAAACTTAATAAATTATGGAAATTCATGTAGCTAAGTAACAATGCCAAACCTAAATCATAGGCACTTTTTTGTTATTGAAATTGGACCATCAAATATTTTTCACATTTAACTATAGGAAAGAACTTTTACCAATCCAATAAAGAGATCATCAAACAAATCTAACTTTTGGTTCATTTTACATTTAATGTAGGCAAAATAGCATACATTGCTATCATGCTTTTCAATTAACGGTGTGCTTGTTTATATGTTCCATTATTTTTTTTCAATATCAAATCGTAAATAGTTATTGTGGATGTTGGACCATGGGAAGATCACGCTCACTCATGTCTTTTTAGGGACGTGTGGATTTGTTTAAAACATGAGGGGAATATATTTGACTAGAGTTGCTACTAGCTAGTTACTCTGCTTCTATAGTTGGCTAGACCTTGTAAAAACGTTAAGTGATATAATCCAAAGGTTCTCTATCCTAAGATGATTCCTTGATCTACGACCAAAGATTTAAGGCAAGGGACCATAGTTACAGAGAGGGAAGGTATTAGGTACCCACTTTGCTCGCACAACTATGCGGTCTCTACTTCATAGGATTAAATAAATTGTTAGAGATTAAACACCTCACTAGAGTGTGATGGATGATAGGCAGATGCTTCTAGCATGCCTGCAAAACAAATAATTCAAATTGAATTGTCCAACATGTGGTTCTATTTTAGATGCATCATGGACAAAAAAAAAATTATACTGATTTGTTTGCTTACTATATAATTAGTGTACAATGATTAGACGATAAAAAAATGTAAATTATCCAAGGGAGGTGTTTCAACAAATAGTGTTCACAAATGAATGGTTAAGATTGTTCAATCAATTTAGTTTTGGAAGTATGACTTTGTGAGCCCAACAATTTAATTGATGAGTTTGTCTATGTTGGATCGAAATTGCCAAGAAGGCCGCTTTCATGATGTAGATTGGCAAGACATTAGTGGTGACTAATGTGGCCGATTTAATTAGACTATGTGCCACTGATTGAGATGACATGCACTCAACCTACCAATATTTCAACGGGGACACAGTTTATATAGTGAGGCACTCACCTTCTTTCATGGTGGTGTGAAGACTATAAAACCGACAATGATGTTTATGTTTTATCTACACTATTCATTGTTTTTGTAGCTTATTTTTAGGCTTGTTTGTTTCCTAAAGTACCACAGTAATGTAGAGTAAAGCTTTCATAATTACTCTTGGTAGGTGAAGGGATAAAATCAGCGGTCAAATTATGGATTACCGACTTGAATGGGTAGAGGTGCATTGATGTGGCATAGTTTCATGGGCCCCACCATGATGTATGTGTTATATCCACACCATCTATCCATCTTGCAAGATCATTTTATGGAGATAAACAAAAAATGAGGCACGTACAAAGTAGAAATTGGCCACACCATAGAAAGTAGTGGGATTGATGGTCTACCATTGAAAACTTCTTGCAGCCCAAAATGGATGAACGGTGTGGATGTAACACATATTAAGCAAGTTATATCTGTATACAACTAATCACGATGAGTACTTTAAATGCATATAAAAAAAACTATAGCAATATCACATGTGGTATTGGTATTGCATATGGCTTCACTTTGGATTAATGTAGTAGTGATAATCAATTAATCAAATATTACCCATTTACATTACATTACAATATATTGCCACAGTAATTGTCAAAACAAACGGAGACAAAGGCATGAAACGAAAATTGAAGTATATCTAAAACTTGAGTGAACTAAACCCGAAGAAAAAGTGAGAATTGAACGCCTACTACTGTGCTTTGGATTTGCTTTATTTTTGGGCTCATGCCCTAAAATGAACTAGAAAGATCGATCAACGGTGTGGATAAAAGACATATATCATAGTGGGCCTCACGAATTGTTTAATCCCTAGCATCTGCCTATCTGCTTTGGTAGGAGAACTGTCACATGGCAGGTGTCACCCCGTGTGTCGCTCGACACGTGGTTTCCTTCCATATTTCATAGGGGTGACATCATCACCCCACCTAACCTTCTTATGAAATTTGACGAAATTCCACATGGTAGGCCACACATTAGGTGTCGCCTACCACATGGATCGACTCCAAATTTTGTAAGAGTGCTCCTGGTGTGGTATTTTCTCTCTGGTTTACTCGGATTTGCTTTATTGTGATCCTAAATGCTAATGGGTGTAGGCTTGGACTTGAATTCAAGCTCGAAGTTTGGCCTGGTTTTGAGCTTATTGGGTTGACTGGATTGACTAGGTTGACTAGGATTGATTGAGTTGACCAAGTTCGACTAGGTTACTCTGATTAGTTTATCAGCTCTAGGTGGGGTGTCTACAGTAATGTAGTACCCTAATGGTGCATTAACAGCCTAGAAGGTATCAATATTTTGGTGCCAATACTCTAATACTCCATTGGGGTATGGGTATTGATGTAGCGAGGATGCCTCCTGATCGTGGATGGAAAAGGACCAGAGAAAGAAGCCTAAAAGAAATAACAAAGTTCAAACAGAAGGTAGCAAATTCAGCACCATTGGACGCTCGACCATAGGCCTAAGTAGTTTCGAGAACTCTTTGGACAGGCAAGATAATTTCGGACACCCGACCAACTCATTATTGAGCGCCCGACCATCATCGGTTACCCGGCAACCATTCATCGGGCACCTGAAATTCATCTGAATTTTTAATTTTCTTGTTGGACTATTTTGAGAGGTCATCGGGCGCCCCGACCATGGGTGAATAGTTGTGCAGATTTGCTCGGATTTTTCGATTTGTTTCCAATTTTTCATATTTCCTTCCAAAGTGATTGGAATTTTTCATATTTCCTTCCAATTTTTCGATTCGACAATCTTTTCTATTATGTTTTTAGGGTTTCTAGGGTTAGTTTTTTCTTTAAATAGCTGATTAAACTCGTTTTTATAATGATTCATCCTTTGATTAATAGAAATATTTTGAGTTTTACTCTGTTTTACTCGTGGATTCAAGTTTTTCCTTCGTGGATACAAAAAAGATTGGTTGAGGAGTCCTAGTAGCTCGGTGATCAATCTCACCCCGTCTATGCTGCACCAAGTATAGGTATACACATGGCCGAAAAGGCCCATTAACACCCATAAAATCTTTACATGGAGGGGGAATATGTCTCTGTTTGTTTTGACAATTAATGTGGCAATATATTGTAATGTAATGTAAATGGGTAATATTTGATTAATTGATTATCACTACTATAGTAATCCAAAGTAAAGCCATATGTAATGCCAATACCACATGTGATATTTCTATAGTTTTTTATATGCATTTAAAGTATTCACCGTGATTAGATGAATATGGATATAACTTGCTTAATATGTGTTACATCCACACTATTCATCCATTTTGGGCTACAAGAAGCTTTCAATGCTAGACGTTCAATCCCACTGCTTTCTATGGTGTGGCCAATTTCTACTTTGGATGTGCCTCATTTTTTGTCTATCTCCATAAAATGATCTTGCAAGATGGATAGATGGTGTGGATATAACACATACATCATGGTGGGGCCCACGAAATTATGCCACCTCAATGCACCTCTACCCATTCAAGTCGGTCACAATTCTAATGGATTACCATGATTTGACCGCTGATTTTATCCCTTCACCTACCAGGAGTAATTATGAAAGCTTTACTCTACATTAGTGGGCCAGCAAACCTCCTGCAACCATGCATAATGAGAGATGCCACAGTAGAAGCATTAATCCTTAGCCTTTGATTAATGCTAAGGAAGCTATGTTGACCTACATAGATGCTTGTAAGAAATCCTTAGCGTTTGAATATGCTACCCATGACGGATTCTATGGTAGGAAGCTATGTTGACCTAACATAGATGCTTGTAAGAAATCCACTCCGTCCATTAGTTTCTTAAAATGATCTTGCAAGATGGATAGATGGTGTGGATATAACACATACATCATGGTAGGGCCCACGAAACTATGCCACCTCAATGCACTTTTGCCCATTCAAGTCGGTCACAATTTTAATGGATTACCATGATTTGACCGCTGATTTTATCCCTTCACCTCCCAGAAGTAATTATGAAAGCTTTACTCTACATTAGTGGGCCAGCAAACCTCTGCAACCATGCATAACAAGAGATGCCACAGTAGAAGCATTAATCCTTAGCCTTTGATTAATGCTAAGGAAGCTATGTTGACCTACATAGATGCTTGTAAGAAATCCTTAGCCTTTGAATATGCTACCCATGATGGATTCTATGGTAGGAAGCTATGTTGACCTAACATAGATGCTTGTAAGAAATCCACTCTGTCCATTACTTTGTTAAAATGATCTTGCAAGATGGATAGATGGTGTGGATATAACACATACATCATGGTAGAGCCCACGAAACTATGCCGCCCCGATGCACCTCTGCCCATTCAAGTCGGTCACAATTCTAATGGATTACCATGATTTGACCGCTGATTTTATCCCTCCAACTACCCGGAGTAATTATGAAAGCTTTACTTTACATTAGTGGGCTAGCAAAGCTCTCGCAACCATGCGAGAGATGCCACAGTAGAAGCATTAATCCTTAGCCTTCGAGTAATGCTAAGGAAGTTATGTTGACATAACATAGATGCTTGTAAGAAATCCTTAGCCTTTGAATATGCTACCCATGATGGTTTCTATGGTAGGAGGCTATGTTGACCTGACATAGATGCTTGTAAGAAATCCACTCCGTCCATTAGATTCTTAACCACACAATAGGGCAGGACTCCAAAAATCAAATAGATACAAAAGTCATGTGAGCCACATGATAGGAAACAGTGTGGATTGAACGCCTACCATTGGAAACTTTGTGAGGGGGCATAGAACTTTTGAATCGGGATGATATTTGTGCCTACAGTCTATTCCAGTGTTAATAACATTACGACCAGGTTTGGATGGCATATAAGCATCACGGTGGGGTCCAAGAAATTTTCAAAGGGTTGACATTTCCATTCTCACTGGTTCCTGTCACGTGGCCCACATGAGTTTTGAATCTGCTGATTTTTTTAGTCATGTACTATATTGTGACGTTGAGAAACTAATGGACGGAGTGGATTACTTACAGGCATCTCTGTGAGCCCCACATAGCTTCCTACAAACAGGAACTTCATTAGGCCAGGAGAACATGCAATCCACGTCTCAAGAAGAACAACCCCACACGCATCAGAATCTAATCATGGGGGCTAAAAAAGGACTTTGCAAAAGTAAAAATGGATAACCAGTGGTCATTCAGTGTACGTGTGTAGTCCACTTGATGAGTGGACAACCTGTCCTTTAGGCCTGGCAGCACTCATAACCCAACTCACAGGCCTACTCCACAAGTTTCACAAAAATGGCGTTAGCAAGTTCATAAAAGTAAAGATTTCTCTGGACATGGTAACAACTCAATATTTACTAACCATTGTAGATAGGAATCTTTCAAAATGGCAATAAGTGGTCCAATACTCTTCATCTCAAGTTTGTGTATGCGAAAGTAGAGCTGTCCACCACTTAATTAGAATTTTGAAAGTTTCCATAAAGATAGACACTTCCAAAACTATGATTAGATGGAAAAGACACCCCACCTAAGTACTGACAAGCTGATCTAAGCATGATAGGACTCCTAAAACCAAGTCAAAACCCAAGCCCAAAGACCAAGGCCTAAACCAAGCTCAAGCTCAAGCTCATTTAGATGTAGGACCACAATCAAGTGGAAAGGAGCAGACCCAAGGCAAATTAACACCCCACCTAGGCTCCTGGAAAAAAATACACTACGCCAAAATCACATTTTTGCGACGGACCAAGTTCGTCGCAAATCGATATTAGCGACGAACTTGGGCCGTCGCATGGGCCGTCGCAGTTTACTGTCGCAAATTTTAAACGACGAATTATGTCCGTCGCTTTTAAACGACGAATTACGCCCGTCGCTAAATTATGTAAAGCGACGGATATCGGTCCGTCGTTAAATTTATGGGCGACAGCGTGATTGCATTTACTTGGGAATTTTAGCGACGGATTTGGTCCGTCGCTAAATTTTCCAAACGCACACCTATTACATCTGAATTTATTTTTGAATCTATTGCACCTGATAGTTTTCCAAATTATTTAAAACAAAAAAAAAAATTAAAACCTAACAAATCATAATTATATCATATATGAAACTTAAAGTCCTTACATTTCTAGTGAAAAATAATATTAATATTTGTTACAAATCTACACATTGAAGTGAACCATTCTCCATAGAATGAGCAACTAGGCTTTATTTTGTTCCCAATATTGAAATCAATCTCTTGACCATACGTGAAGCTAGCCTTCATTTCTGATCTTTCCTTTATAGCTACTTCCACCTCATACGTTAGCAAATCCATCAACTGGCCCACCTGCAAAATCCAGAATATAAAACATAAAGAGTATCAGTACTATAATGTAAGAACAAAAAAGGAAAAACAACAACAAAAGACAATGAAGCACCACCTACTCGTAAGAAATGCTAGGTGACAAGCTTGATAACTATTATATATGCATGATGAAGCTTCAGTACTGGGATGAAATCGGAAACCTGGAGGCAATTCCATTTGATCCTCTTTGGATAGAGCATTCACAAACAAAGCCAGCAAGCAGAGAAATTTTTAGTCAGCAGAGTCGAAGTAAGAGCGTGGACTGATCTGAAAATAAAAATAGAAATCTAAAACTGATAAGCATATAAATGTATTCAGCATCACTGAAACCAATTTACAAGCAAGAGAAACGATAGTTACTTGGATTGGAGGTAACTTAGGCCATTCCACTGCAGACATGGCAGGCATGCAATCGATCCAGTCTGTCCAAAAAATATACTGATCAGAGGATCCTGAATGTGCGATCGATAGGCATGCCCACATTCAATTGGACTGCTGCAGGTTTGGGCCGGCAACCGTCCATTGAATTCACCAACCAAATAATCAATCATCAAATCACTAAGGTTTTGTGGCGATGCCCACCCATGGTCAGGTGCACAATTTGGATGGTCTGGGTTAAGTGGAATGTGCCATGTGTAGAAAGATGAGTGCATAACAATGGTTAGCCATAGTCTGCTAAAGTATCATACAATTCCTCAATAAATAAAAGCAGAAAATATGAACTACCAACTTAATCACGAATGACAAAAACGGTAACCCTCTTTTTGGCCTTTAATAAAATCAATATCTTTAAAGAAAAAGGGTTACCCCACCAGTTAAAATAATAAGAATAAAAAGATATACTATCCTAACAATTAAATTCTCAGGTTTTTTATTTGTACATGTGGGGCCTATGTTTTCATCATCCAAACCATTCACATGACTGGTCTCAACGTAGAGACGTAATGCTATCGAAATCTCTAAGATTGGTTGATCTAACCATTCAGCATTCATCCTCTTCTAATAATAACAGTTACAATGTTTTCTCTTAACCATGTGTTAATAGGCATTCATAGGCCACCATATCGAAAGGTTGTGATCTTTTAATCTGGAAGATCCATGGGAATCACTCATCCATGGTGGGGCCTGTCAGATTAATGGTTTAGATCACAAGATCGTGGGCCCCTGCATGTGCAAGATTCCTGTGTGTAAGCACACTATATGTTTGGCAGGATGACCAGGATCCTATAATTCTTCTTAAATAATAAGAAAACATAAAACGTTGGATCAAGCAATTTGTTCACCAGAACTAACCGTATATGTCAGCCCCACCTTTCAGTTATCCAACCTGTTCATCTGGTGGAAGTTGTGGACCGGAGATGCCTCAAAATCTTCCATGCGGGATGATCTTAACCATCTGATACATTCTCCATTAAATGCGAACCACTGGCTGTAACTTTCCATTTGCAACTCGCCAACCTAATAGGCAGTATCATCTAACGGGCGCGACTTGGGTGAGACCCCGGAACTAGCTATGTGGGTGAGACCCTGAACCTAGGGCCCACCTGGATGTATTCTTTATATATCCATGCCGTCCATCTGTTTCTTCAGATTATTTTAGGATGCATTCAAAAAACATGAAGCAAAAGAAAATTTTAGGTGGACCACACCACAGGAAATAGTTCTCATTGAATGCCTACCATTAAAAACTTCCCGGAGTACACCATAATGTTTATTGACCATCCAATCTATTGATAAGGTCACGTAGACAGGGATTAAAGGAAAAAAAACAAATATTAGATTGATAGAAAACTTTTGTGGCCCACAAAAGGGTTTTAATGGTCGTTAACCAGTGTTTCTTATGGTGTGGTCCACCAGAAATTTGCATCTGCTTCATTTTTGGTTCCATGGCATAAGATAAGGTGGAAAAGCAGATGAACAGCATGGATATATAATTCATATGTTGAGGTGGGCTCCTACGGCCAGGGTCCCACCCACATCGCTGGTTCCAGGGTCTAACACCGTTGATTAATAATTAAGTTGGGCCATTCAGCCTCTTATATTTCAAATCCAAAACCTCCAGATTGCAAGTTTGGACATGTGACTTGAGGCATGATCACTCAATCAAGTTCAAAATATTGATCTAAACTGATGCTATAAATTTGGGTTTAATTTCTTTACAATTGATTGACTTACCTTCAGAGGTGAAGCGTCCTTCAAAATTATTGTGACTTAGATCAAGGCTCTTGAGGGATGAGAGCGCACCCAAATACGGTAGAATGCTTTCATTCAAGGAGTTATCACTCAGGTCAAGGTGCTCTAGCTTGCTCAATCTGGACCATCTTTTGAAACCTGCATGCGGGTGACGTCATGTGTTTAAGGCCTTCTTAGAACAGGGAAAAATCTCAACCATTCTTAATATTTCATTAGAAAAATAAATAAATTTCCTCAAACGCAACATGCCGAAGAGGAATAATTACAACATCTTGTGCTAAGCATCAAACAGATAGAGCGAATAATTACAAAGGTTAAAAATGCTTCCCTAGGAGATGGCCTCATATCTCAACAACTCTTTTTTTGTTTTTTCTAGTCATCATCATCGTCATTGAAGCCTTATACCAAGTTATTGGCTTTGGCTTGTTGTTTCGAGTCCAAATTGAAATTGATAGAATTACAGCTCAGAACCGAGAAATCCTGGATATGAATGCTAACGAGTTTTCAATCTGGCTATTTCCACTTCATTACACTAATAACTGCAGTACATTAATAAGTGCTCCAAATGCACCCTTAGAGATGCATGTATATACCTTCACATCTCGGTCCAAATCCAAAATGGCACTGTTGAGTGCGTTTGGCTGCACTATCACATCGAATTTCAATTATTAAATTTCGATTCCCCTGTTAGCATTTGTATTCATGTTACTTAGCTTCAAGTTCAAGGTAACATAGTTAACTTCCATCATTTCCTCCTTAATTAGATAAAAAAAAATTCACAACTCAAATCATTTGGCTTTCCTATGGTAGCCTTGATTTCATCAATAAAGGTTAGATAGTTAAGACCATCAAAGAATAAATTACATAAAAGGCCAAAAGAGCAAACGTAACTGTAGTTCCATGGGATGTTTGCAATTCAATTTACCTGGCCGAATGGATGCTGCCCTGTTTCAAATCATCAAGGAGGGAAGAATGTTAAGATTGTAGGAGATAAAGGTACCTTCATGATCAACCCAACCACCCAGGTAATTCCAGGACAAATCGAGGCTCCACAGTTCTCCAAAGGAAAGAAGTAAGTTAGCATTCAGATACCATTCTCCCAACTTCCATTCCCTCGTCTGGTTGAGAGAAATTTCAGTCACTCGGCCGCCTGTCACATTGTTGCATTTTATTCTTTCCCAACTACAACAGTCAGTCCCATCCTCCGCCAAGTCAGGTCTCAGTTTTCCAACATTAAATACTGTTATTGCCAATGCCAAAGGATTATGATTGTCACAAGCTCATGTAGAAGAGAAGCCATACAAAAAATTTCTTAGGGAGAAAGCCATAGAAGTTTTTGAACAACAAAATCCCTTTTGAGTTCAGTTGGAGAACATGGGTGCAGGTGCTGTCATCATTTCTACATCCCAAAACATTGATGAATATTATGTCCAAACATCAAGAACTATTTATTCTATTGGGTTTGTGTTTAACATCTCATACATTCTAGAGATCATTTATTCTAAATTTACAATAAATGCCTCAACATTGTCTAATTTTGAAAGCCAGGACAAAAAGGATTGGATAAAAATTAATCCAAAAGGAGCGTGGTTGCATATGCATAGCATAACTGGATCCAGATCCTATAAAATGCAAAATATTATAAATTAGATGAGATGCTTTATACATGTGTGTTGGGTGAGAGAACTGAAGCAAAGCAATCTAATGATGCTAGTCTTTAGAACTAATTAGTTTTAATAGGATTCCATAAAACCATGCAATACATACCCATTATGGTCGAGGTCAAACATTTTAAATGCCACAGAAAAGCTTGATTCAGGGATGCTGAGTAAGGTGACAAAGAAGATGTACCTGCCACAAATTTCAAAAAAGACATTGACTCTGGATATTAGACCTCTCCATGAAACAAAACTTGAAAAGGCATGATATAAATATTTAATTTGAAAGTGCAACAGGAAACCAAATCAATTTCTCTGCCTTCGATATCATGTAAGCATAATGATGATTGTCAACTTACTCTGAGAAAGAAATAAGTCCATCATTATTGGTATCAAAAAGCATAAAAAAGGCTGAATCATCACAATGCAACTCGCCAGGAGGCCGCTTCCCTCTTAAATAACCTTCTCTCACAATATTTGATTCAGATGGAGGAAATACAGGAACAACTGCTCGCATCAGATGGAGGAAATACAGAAACATCAAGGTAGAATATTTATGTGTTACAAGCACAGAAAAAACAATGCATGCCATGTCCTTGAATGTGCTCTCAGGAGCAAAGAAGTATTGCTTGTCTGCATGAGTCTACAGAACAGGCAATGTAGAACTCACAGGTTTCTCAACAGATTGTTGTGTGAATTTCCTGATTGCACATACCAAAAGAAGGCAAGGAGCTATAACAATATTTTGGAAGCAAGACTTAATCAGTGGTCCTCAAAGTCAGACCTTGCTTACCATCCAAGGAAAACACAGTGACCTGTTCATTTTTCATCAGCACAAAACCTCCTCTTAGAACAAATATAGAATAAAGAAAACATATAGTGGTCTACCAAAACTTCTGTGGACACAAGAATGTTTCGACGGTAGGCATTCAGTCCCCACTTTGACCTATTGTGTGGCCCATTATGTTGCCAACAGATTAGGCGGATCTTCTCATCAGGTGGGCCCACCATATGTAGGTGTCTGTCGATTTCCATAAACTCTTTTAACCCAACATGTAGACTTCTGTCAACTCTTTTAACCAGTCATTTCGTCATACACCTGTGGCCCACCTGATGAGTGGACTCCTGACTTCTGATGGTATGAAGCACATGAGGACCCATTGACATCCCTATTTAACTAATGGTTAAGATTAATTGCTCGTACAAACACACGTGTGAGTTAATTAATTACGAAGTCTACATGTTGGGTTAAGAGTTGTTCTGTTTGTATACCAAATGCAGAAAGATGGGTGTATACTGGTAGAAGAGGTGAAAATGAAAAGTGCAAGTGCCATGGAGAGAATGAAGAGTTGATCTGCAACACATGCAGCCAAGGTGGCGTATATGTGGGATCATAGCAGCTCATCAGGTGAAGGTCGGATGTTTTGAGAACTCGAGAAATCCAGAGCCAGAGTTTTGACGAGAAGCAAAAGAAGTTGATCATATCTGGTTCGTTCGATCCTGAGAAGCTCATCAAGAAGCTCTATTGCAAGGTCAGATGCAAAATCATTAAAGGCTACGAGATCCCAAAACCGCCCCCACCACCCAAAGACAAACCGGCTGATCCACCCAAAGACAAACCGGCTCCACCCGATGACAAACCGGCTGATCCACCCAAAGACAAACCGACTCCACCCGATGACAAACCGGCTGATCCACCCAAAGACAAACCGGCTGATCCACCCAATTAGGGATTGCAAAACCCTAATTAGGGTTTCAACATTCAATGTTGGAGAGAGAGAGAGAGAGAGAGAGAGAGAGAGAGAGAGATTTCATACCAGCAGGCAACAGCCCTTGAGCTTGGAAGCTGAAAAAAACAACGGGAGCGGGGATGGGAGGCGTGGAAGCTTGGAAGCTGCAATGGCGATTTTTGGAGAGAGAGAGAGAGAGAGGAGGGGCGGGAGACGATTGAGAGGAGGGGATGAGGGATTTGGGGGTTTTTTTAGGGTAAGGGGTGGGTTAATCGGATTGCATGCTCTTATCGGCGGAGTAAACTCAGTTGGGCCCACCTAGAATGCATGTGCTTTATCTATTCCGTCCATATGTTTTTACAGCTCATTTTACTGGTTGAGCCCGAAATTTAAGCATATCCAAAATCTCAAGTGGACCATGCCACGGGAAACAGTGGGAATAATGATTTCCACCGTTGAAACCTTCCCAGGCCCTACAGTGATGTTTATTTGTCATCCAACCTGTTCATAAGATCACATGGATATGGATGAAGGGAAAACACAAATATCAGCTTGATCCAAAACTTCAGTGTCCTCCAAGAATTTTTCAATGGTAGACATTCAGTTCACACATTTCTTGTGGTGTGGTCCACTTTAGATTTTGATATGCTTCATTTTTTGTCACCATACCTAAAATTTTCTGTTAAGATGGATGGACGGAGTGGATAAAATACGTAAATCACTGTGGGCCCCACAGAGTTTACTCCGCACGTGCGGAGTTACTCAGTACCAATCTGCTCCAGGGGACGGCGTGAATTAGGTGTTACCCGGGAACAGCTGAGTGGGTGTTACCCCCACCGTATGGCCCACATGGATGATATTTTGTATATCCATGCCATTCATCTGTTTCTACAGCCCATTTTAGGATGACTTTCCAAAATTTATGTAGATCCAAATTTCAAGTAGAACATAACACTAGAAATAGTGTGATTGAGTGCCCCACCATTAAAAATTCCAAAGAGCCCATCGTAAGGTTTTTGTAATGTTTATTTGCAATCCAAGCTCTTGATAATGTCAATAAAGTCTTGATGAAGGGAAAATATAAAGATCAAATTGATCCAAAACTTTTGTGGCCCACAAAACGTTTTTAATGGTTTTACATCACTGTTTCTAGTGATATGGTCCACCTAAGATTTGGATCTTCTTAGGATTTTGGATCACATCCTAAAATGATATGAAAAAAGAGATAGACAGTGTTGATATATAAAAACTACAACAAGATGGGCCCCACACGGTTAGCGTAACACCCACTAAGCTGTTCCTGGGGTAACACCTAATTCGCACCCCTTGGCTATGGGGCCGATCACATCCTAAAATGATATGAAAAAAGAGATAGACAATGTTGATATATAAAAACTACAACAAGATGGGCCCCACACGGTTAGCGTAACACCCACTAAGCTGTTCCTGGGGTAACACCTAATTCGCACCCCTTGGCTATGGGGCCACTGGCCGGTGCTTTGTGGGCCCCTCCATGACGTATGTGTTTTATCCACGCTGTCTAGCCATTTCTGAAGATTGTTTTAGTGCTTGATCCAATAAATGAGTCAAATCTAAATCTCAGGTGGACCATACCACAGGAAAATAGTATTGATTAAATGTCCACCATTAAAAACCTCGTAGGGCCCACTATATTAATTATTTGACATCCAACCTCTTAATTAGGTCATACAGACCTGGATGTAGGTAAAAAACAAATATCAGCTTGTTCCAAAACTTCCGTGGCCCTCAATAAGTTTTTAACAGTGGGTGTTCAATTAAAATTGTTTCTTGTGATGTGGTCCACTTGAGATTTGGATCTACCTCAAATTTGGGCTCATACCATAAAATGATCTACGAAAATGTATGGATAGAGTGGATGAAACACATTCATCATGGTGGGGCCCACAGAGCACCGATCACTTGGCATTGACTGGTGGCAGGGTCACTAACCAATCCGCATCCGTTATCCCAACGGTATAACCCCAAGTTGATATATTTATGTATATATAATCCATCCATCTGTTCTTTTATATCATTTTAGGATGGAATAGCAAATATTAGAAAGATCAAATTCTCAATGGCTAGATTAGAGTTTGGGGTCCAATGACTATACATTTATTAGGTTTTCATGAGGTCAACAAGTTGCAGCGCAATTTGGACCTAAAAATTTGGCCTAATTTGAAAATCTAATCCATTCACTCTATTATATTCATCAATAACTTTGATTTGACTGGTCACTTGCCCTGATCAAGTTTAAGATGAGAAAGATACTAAATAGATAAAATTGATCAATGATGGGCCATATCTTGTAACCTAACAATTAGATTTGAGTGAAATTTAATCTAAACATCTAAAGTCATTTACTTTTCAATTTGGATCAATCAGATTGTCCAAAATTTGTCTAGCTCTAGACAAACTGATTGTGTACATTTAAAGAGTCTTTTATACGGATATGATTCGGGCTTAATTTTGTTTTCAATAATAATTACCACGTTCTAAATATATCTGACCATTCAGATCAAGTTTAGGATGACTTGATCATAGAATTTGATCAATCTCATCATTATAAATTTTCCTTGCAATTAATTAACATCATTATATTAGGGCCTTCATTTTTTGCACCAATGAACATGTATGTATGCATAAACCAATCTGATAACCAGTTAACTGAATGAGTGTAATTTTTCATTTTCAACTATCCAATAAATGTCCACCAATAAATTTGGCCCACTCATTTCAAATTTCTTGCTTTTATTTAAACCACAATTTTTTTCCAACTTTTTTTTTCAAAACTGATAAAATCTCTTTTTTTTTTTATCAAATATCTCAACTTTTATTTCTTTTCAAAATATCATATTTTTAAATCAAACTTCTTAATTTTTTCGAAATACAAAATCTTAATTTCTTTATAAAAATTTCAATTTTTTTACAAACTTATCAATTTTATTCGAACGTCTCAACTTTTTTCAAATGGCCATTTTTTTTTTAAATCACAATTTTTTGAATCTTATTATTTTTCTAAATCTCAATTTCACTAAAATATTGTTAATTTATTTTCAAACCTCTCAACTTTTTTTGTTTGAAAATCACAATTTTTTTTTTTAATTTCACAATTTTCTTATTCAAAATGTTTAATTTTGTGAAAATTTGAAAAGAAATTTCAAACATATTAATTTTATTCAAATTTCTCAATTTTGTTTTTAAAATCTCTTAACTTTTTCTTTCAAATTACTAAATCTGTTATTTTAAATATCAAAATTTTTAATTTTTAAAAAATATCAGTTTTTTATTTTATTTTCCGACGGACCTTATTTGAGGGATTTTTTCGGGACTGGGATTAGCGACGAATTAAATCCGTCGTTAAATAGCGACGAGCTAAGTCCGTCGGAAATTATAATTTCGCGACGGACTACGTTCGTCGGTAAATCCCACGACGAAATCCCTTTATTTCGCAAAAGCGACGGAATATTTTCAAATACGACGGATAAGATTCGTCGTTAAACCAAGCAATTTTTGCGACGGTCATTGTTCGTCGCAAAATCGTCGCAAATTTGCCTTTTTTCACGTTGTGTCAGGGCCCATCCATGTGGTAGGCGACACATCACATGGAATCCCACAAAATTTTATCTCGGGATGGGTGGGCAAGGAAAAAAAAAACAGCAGTTGCCTTGGAGAGCCCACTCGAAGTGAAATGACTCTTCTGCCCTTAGTTTTACTTAAAATTATACCTCCTACGATCCAATCCAACCGACCACAATGCGCCACGTGGCGCATCCATATCCTTAACTAATCAAAGCCGTTAAAATCTTATTTAGCCCATGAACTTCCCAGGAATTACCAAAAGACTACCCAAGGCACCCATAAATACTCATTCCCTTCTCATTTCCAACACATTTCTTATTCACCAATCTTCACTTGATAAGAAAATAAGAGAAGGAGAGTGGTTCTAGCCCATCTATCCACCAAAGAGAGAAAAGAGTGCAGAGTGAGGAAAGCCTTCTAGACTTAGGTCGTCTCTTACAAAGCCTAAACCTTTGCCACTTGAGCCATCTGAGAGACTGGTCCAACCCGCTCCAATTGATCCTTGCGACAGAACTGCTCACTCATCTACCCAACTCTGATTAACTTCATGTATATTAACATTAGCATTGTGCATTATAATCTTCACTCTCAATCACCATATTCATCTAGTCAATCCGAGTGTATGCTTTGTGGATTTCTGGAATACTGGAACATACCCATTAAAAACCCGAATTGACTGGACTTCGACCGCTTCTCCAAGGGGGTTAGTGTAGAGAAGTCTTTCCTGATCCATCTCTTAAAGTAAGCATCGTTTGCCACACATTACATTGCATCATTCATCGTAAGAATTAATTCAATCCCTTGTATTTCATTGTGTCTTATGAAGTAGAGACAGTATGTTTGTACGGGAAGAAAGGGTGCTTAACACCTTACATATTTGTCACTATGGTCCCTTAGAATTTTAAATTATAGAATAGGAGTCATTTTAAAATAGAAAATCCTTAATTTCTCTAACTTAAGGTTTTTAGCTGGCTATAAAAATTTGAGGGTGTGAGTATAATTTGTCTCCCATCATTCTTGGGATAGTCGACATCATTGAACAATGTGGACTACGTCAGGCTTAGGTGTAAACTCTACTGACACTTGACACTGTAAACTACTAGTAGGACAAGTGTAAGCATGTGAAACCATGTAGAATTTTTATGTCACATAAGATTCCCGTAATCGAATTTGCCTACAAAATTAAGAGGCATGATAAATGAAAGTTTGTTATATGGGTTGTGTACTACACTTATGCTAAGACACCCAAAATTTGTAAATGTGGCAAACAATATCTCAAATTAAACCTAGTAAATTGTAGAAATTCATTTAGTTAGCAGTGCAAAACCCAATTCATAGACACTCATTTGCTATTAAAATAGGACCATCAGATATTTTTTCACATTTAACCATCTAAAAAAAAAACTTTCATCAATTCAATAAATAGATAATCAAACAAGCAAAACTTTTGTCTACTTTTTCAATATCAAGTGGACACCCAAAAGAAACCCATAGGTGCTAATTTCAAACCCGACATGGTATGGGTGGGGTACCCATTAGTGTGCATGGGAATGGACGGCAGAAGGCCCATTAACACCTTAGTGGGTGTTACCCTTACCGTGGGGCCCACCTTGATGATGTGTAATATATCAACCCCATCCATCCGGGGGCCACACCATAGGAAGATGTGTGATGTTTATTTTACATCTTTTTTTTCTTTTTTTTTAATACACGCTCCCCTAATCATGACGGAAACGGATTGGCTAGTGACCCCACGACTAGCCAATGGTTAGTAGTTGGTGCTATGTGGGCACTACCATGACGCATGTGTTTCATCGATGCCGTCCATCCATTTTTTCAGATCTTTTTATGGTATTAGCCCAAAAATGAGTTATATCCAACCATAAGTAGACCACACAGTGTTGATTGAACGTCCACCATTAAAAACTTCTTGGTGGCCATAGAAGTTTTGAATCTAAGGTTATATTTGTTTTTTCCCTCCATTCATGTCTGTATGACCTAATCAACAGGTTGGATGTCAAGTAAGTGTCCTACACAGAAGATGGACACACCCAGGGTAGGAAGTTCCTGTGGTAGCTTAGGGTAGGAAGTTCCTGTGGTAGTAAGCTATATGGGCCCACGGAGATGCCCGTGAGAAATCCACTCCGTCCATTAGTTTCTCAACCATACAATAGGACAGGATTCCAAAAATCGCTTCCAAAACTCATGTGGGCCACACGTAGGAAATGGCATGGATGGAATGCCTACCATTGGAAATTTTCTGGTGGCCATAGAAGTTTTGAATCAGGATGATATCTGTGCCTAGAGTTTATCCCAATGTTAATAACATTATGTACGGTTTGGATGGCATATAATGCATCATGGTAGACTCCAGGAAGTTTTCAACGGTTGGCATTTTCATTCTCACTGTTTCTGTCATGTGGCCCACATGAGTATTGAGTCTACCTGATTTTTCAAGCTATACACTACTGTGAGGTTGAGAAACCAATGGACAGAGTAGATAACCAGCGGTCATTTGGTGCACATGTGTGGCCCACTTGATGAGGGGATAATCTGTAGTTTAGGCCTGGTGGCACTCATAACCCCGCTCACAGGACTAACCTACAAGTTTCACAAAAATGGCATCATCAGGTCCATGAAAGTAAAAATTTCTCTACACATGGAAACAATTTAACATTTACTAACCATTGTAGATAGGAATCTTCGAAAATGGCAATAAGTGGTCCAATACCCCTCATCTCCAGTTTGTGTTTGCGAAAGTAGAGCTGTCCACCACTTAGAATTTTGAAATTTGAAAGTTCATGGAAAGATAGGCACTTCCAAAACTATGATTAGATGGAAGAACAACTAGAATCTTCTAATAATGGAATGGGCTGTTTCACCCAAGACACAAATTTCCTACAACCCTAGTTATAATAGCCCGTGTAATTTTAAGTGTAACAAAAAGCTGTGTGAGGCCTTGACAATGCTTCCATGGCATTCACTCAAAGTCCCGTTTTGACAGATCATAAGAGGATGAACAACTACAAACAAGGTAGATCTAAAACTCAAGTCCGCCACACCCTGCGAAAGTGTGGAAATGGAAGCACCCACCATTGAACCTTTTTGGAGGCCTATTGTGATGCTTATATGCTATTTAACCTGTTCATAAGGTGGTTCCCACTCTGATGAAGGGAAAACACAAATGTCAGCTTGATGAGAAACTTCTATGGGCCCTAACAATGGAAGTGGATTTACACGTCTGACCAGATCTGTGTGGGGGGCCACCGTGATGTATTGTTTATCCGTACTTTCCATCCCTTTTCCATGATCATGCTAGCACATGGACCCAAAAATGAGGTAGATCCAACGCTCCAGTTCCACCAGAGATGACTCTTGCATTTAATGCTTTGTGCATTTAATACACATTTAATGCAACCCAAGCTTACTATTTGGTGTGGTCCACTAGAGTATTGGATCTGCCTCATTTTTGGGCCCATACCCTAGCATGATAGTGGAAAAGAGATGCATGGCGTGGATAAACAGATACATCATGGTGGGCCCCCGCACAAATCTGATTCGACCAGGAGTGGGACGCAATCTGATTAAAATGCTGGGTGTTCAATCCTAGCTGCTTCTTGTGGTCGGCCTGCTTGAGTTTGTTACGACAGATTAATATATTCTTATATGAATATGCATGGTGTATCATGTAGATGTTTGCACATAGCTGTATACGTATAATCTTAGGTGAGAGATGCTCTAGTAATGCACTTAAGAGTTATATAAGTTATAATGCTCCTAGTTGTATTGGACGGTTAGAGAGGCCAACCCATTATATGAACTGGTCACCAGGCCCAATACAAATTTCATTCCACACAAACCTGACTCATTTGAAAATATTATCATTTGATCAATGGCCTTTAATATCGGACGGTCAAGATTGTTTGCACAAACATAGGTCAAACATACAACACTCGAGTTACAACTATACCAAGAAATCCAGAAAAGGCCCCATGAGCTATATCTACCCATGATCCAACGTCCACACTATGATGATCCTCAACACATGAATGGTTAGGATTCACTTATCCTACAGCCACATGGGAAAGGGTGACTAACTGACAGTGAATGAGGACCGGTTCATCTCAACCGTCCATTTGATAGCCACATATTGAATAGTTCATACCATTATTTATATGGCTGCGATTTTTCTTTTGCTTTTCTTTATTTGGAGCCTTGCATATGGAGGGTTGAAGTAAAAGGAAACCCTAAAAAATAATACACAAATCATATGGAAGTTTCGCTGATCCATGTTAGAGGTAAGTTCAAGATTGAAAATAAGCTAGCCAGTGGTCCTGATTGAATGAGCATAATCAAAGGGTGAAGATTGTTCCATATTAGGGATATGCTCCATCCACATTCAGGGCCATCGCTAGGATGGTCTAGATTCCGTACATGTAATTCAAATGTATCACTTTGGCAATGTTCAGGAGCTGGCAATGGGCCGGGCTCGCCTAGCCCTAATCCCTGAGGCCCCAGCCCTGGCTCTAATTAGGCTAGGGCTATGGCCATGCAAGAGTAGGTAGGGCAAGGGTTGACCCTATAAGGAGTAGAGTGAAATGATCTAAGGCTTAAAAAACTCCACTTAACCAAAATTTGAGAGTATAATCTTCTTATTCTACAGCGTATTTTTTTAATGGTTTTAATCACTAAAATATAACTAGAAATGTAAGAGAATGAAACATAACTAGATATCTAAAGAGTGCTTTTAAACCATGGATATACATTAAATATGAACTGCTAATGTGTAATGAACCAAAAAATTTCGAGCATGTCTGGAGCTACATGTGTGCATGCCCCAGCTAACCCTGCATATGTGATCGTATTTCCACACCTGTGATCGCATTTCTACACCCACGCACGCTTGCACATGTATAAACCCTCATGAGTGAGCATACACTACCCTGTACACTTACACACACAAAAGTAATTTAAGAAAAGTATTGACCCAGACTGCATGAAAAATATTGACTTCACTTTTCATATCACCATCACCTTTTGTGGTCGGCCTTGACAGGCCAAGCCCATGTGGCTAAAAAAGCCTATGGTTCATTCTAACACACTCCACTAACCCTCTCTCTTACATTACTCTTCACACATGCCTTGTGCATGTTTTCCATCATATCTTTCACTTTCCTTCTTCACTAATGCATGCATTCCACTAATCTCTTTACTTACTTTCACCCTTATATATATATTACTATCCACTCATCTCCCGACCCATGAGGGGCTAACCCACTCTTACAACTTCAACTCTTAATTCACTACACACCTAAGAGCTAGCTTATAGAAAGAAAGAAAGAGAAAGAGAAAAGGGAAAAGGGGAAGAGAGAGAGAGAGAGAGAGAGAGAGAAGGAAGGAAACAAAAGAGAAAAAAGAAAGAAGAGAAGGAAGGTGAGGAGGGAGGGGGGTTGTTGCGGAAGAAGAAGACTCGACTATCAAAGCCGAGCACTGAGGGAGGAGACCTCAGCATTCGCCAAAGAGGTGGGTCATCACTCTCATTCCCTCTCCCTTCCGTTTCCTTCGTGAGCCCGAGATTAGCCTAAATGGGCCGCACTGTAGGAAACAGGGGTAGTTGCATATCCACCATTGAAGACCCCCCTAGGGGTGGTGATTGACCACGCCACTATGGACCTCTCGATGCGTCTCTTATCAGGGGTGGCAATGGGCTGGGTAGGGGTTATCCCAAGCCCAGACCGTTTAGTAACCCCCAAACCCAACTCTCAACCCATTACGCCTGTAGCCCGACCAACCCATTAATTAATTAATGGGGTCGAGCTCAATCGACCCCACCCAACCCATCACGACCCAACTCAGATTTTATAACGAAATAGCGAGCTAAATGTATGCCCTGCTGGGCGCAATTAGTGGATGTGATATCTAGGGGTGTCAATGGGGTGGGCCTAACAATCAGAATTTTGAATAGGCCTGGACCAATGGCCCGGCCGAACCTAGCAAAATCCAGGCCGAGACCTACCCCAGGCCCGCCCATTGACTGCCCTAGCGATATCTATCAATCGATAAATTCCCTAGTGCTCATAGTGCTCCTAGTTTCATTAGTTCAGTTGGACAACCCAATCGATTGATCTGAACTGTCCATTAAGTCTAGAACACATTCCATGGGCTATGATGCAAAAACTGCATTGATAAGATGATCCAATCCATCTTTGATTTGGCCTTATTTTTCTAACCATCCATTTCTAAGCCATGGATGGGATGGTTACAATTGCCTAATAAAAGTGATTCTTTTGAATCATCTTCAAAGTGGCTAATGGACCTACTGGTGTGAATGATCTTGACCGTCCATATCAAAGGATATTGATCAAATGATTATGTCTATCAGATCAGTGTGATGCTGGCATGGTAAATAAAAAATAACAAAATGTTGGCATGGTAATCCATGAAATTTGCGCTGGATCAATGGTCCAATGGATTGAATGTCTGAGTGCCCCAATGCAACTAGGAGCACTCTTAAGGGAGCGTTTGGCATTCTACTCTAATTTAATAAAAGCTATTTTAATAAGAGATACTTTGATAAGCATTTTTTGTTCTAGCTCTTGTTTTAAATAAGCTCACTTGTAAAATCTCCAAAATAAGCATGTTTGGTAAAACTTTTAAATAAGAACTTTTTTTTACAACAACTTTAATATAAGAGCAATCCAAATGGTTGTTTTGGTAGACTATCCATCATGTGGGGCTCAATTGTCCTTTATGTGGGGCCCCTCGATGTCTATCACCCATCATGTGGACTCCACATTTGATGTGTAAATAATGTGGGCCCTACCTTTGAAGTAAATTGGTGGGGCCTACTTTTGACATCCACCATTCATTGTATGAGGTGCACCTTCTATGTCGATCATCCATCATACGGCCCACTTTGAATTTGGGTCATCCAAATTAGAGACCTTAGATGTGGACCATCCATTAGGCAGGGACCACTTGATGTGAACTGTCCATTATGAGGGGCCACACTTTTATGTGGGTCATCCACATGTGAAGCTCACTCCATCCATTATGTGGGCCCACCTTGATGTGGACCATTCATTGTGTGGGGCCCCACCTTCATTACGGGTTGTTCATCATATGGGCATACCTTCAATGACCATCATCCATCATGTGGGTCCCACCTTTGACGTGGACTACCCATCAAATGGGACCCACTTGATGTGCATGTTCCGTTATGTTGGGTCACACTTCGATGCGAGCCATCTATCATGTAGGGCCCACTGCGATGTGAACCTTTCATTACATGGGCCCACCTTGATATGGGCCCCCACTTCAATATGAGTCGTTCCTCATGAGGGGCCCATCTTTGATGTCCATCATCCATCATGTGGGTCCCACCTTTGTTGTGGACCACTATCATGTGGGGCCCACTTGATGTGGATAGTCCATCATGTGGGACCCACCTTTGACGTCCACCATCCATCATGTAGGTCCCACCTTGGCTGTGGACAGTCCATCATGTGGGGTTCAACCTTCAATATGGGTCATTCATCATGTAGGTCCACCTTTAATGTCAACTTTCCATCATGTGGTCCCACATTCAAAACCCATCATCCATCACGTCGGTCCTACCTTTAATGTAAACCATCCATCATGTGGGTCCCACCTTTGTTGTGGACCATATATCATGTGGGGCCCACTTAATGTGAATAGTCCATTATGTGGGACCCACCTTTAATGTCCACCATCCATCATGTAGGTCCCACATTTGTCATGGATCGTCCATCATGTGGGGCCCAACCTTCAATATGGGTCATTCATTATGTGTGCCCACCTTTAATGTCAACCTTCCATCACGTGGTCCCACATTCAATATCCATCATCCATCATGTGGGTACCACCTTTGATGTGGACCATCCATCAGGTAGGGCTTGCTTGATGTGGATCGTTCATCATGCGAGGCCACACTTTGAAGTAGGTCATCCATCATGTGGGGCTCACCTTTGATGTGACCATGCATTATGTATGCCCACGTTTGATATGGGCCAAACATCATGTGGGGCCCACCTTCATTATGGGTCATTCATCATGTGGGCCTATCATGAAGAAATTGTAAAGAAAAGAGAAGGTAAGATGAGAATTACTTTAAAAGTTTAAGGACAAACTTGTCCAAAAACTAGTCCAAAATGTCTACCGGCTTAAGCTAAATAAGCTCTGTTTCAAAAAGTAACCCCTCCCCAACTTATTAAATCAGAGCTTATTTGCTACTTTCTAAACAAATAAGCACCGTGATTAAACTTTTATCAAACGATTTAAAAGCATATTTTTAAAAAATAATCTAATAAGCTCTTATTTATAGAGATGCCAAACACCCCCTAACAATAGTGCATTGAGAGCATTTCTCTTATCTAGACGCCTATTTTTTTCCTTTTATCCTAAGTCTTGGATCGGGTTAGGTCAGGTTGGGTCATCTACTGCACCCATTGGTTACTTATATGGGTGAGACAAGTGACGTATGAGTTCAACCCAAGCCCAACCCATTTACTTAAATGGGCCACATTGTGTAGCTTGAGCATGGTCCACTCTCAATTTAGCTAGGCCCAAACCAGCATCATAAGCGGCCCTTGATTGGCCACCCAGGCTTGGCTGGATGGATTCCGGCCCACTTTAAGGTGGGCTTTTGAAACCAAAAGCCCATGGGATCAGCTTAGGTCGAATTTTCAAACACGATAAAATAATTAGGCTAGAGCTGAGCCCGAGTCTGCATAAACTAGCCGGGTATGCCATGTGGGTTTGGCTCTTAGCCAGTGCATAGTATGGGCTTGGTTTTGGATTCATTGGCGAGGCCTATTTTTTAACTTTGGGCTTCATGCACTTCTACTTCTCTTTGAACTGCAATAACTCAAAATAGCCATGGAAGTAATCCTTTTTTTAGTTTGTTACACCTAATGCCACCGGGATGGCTAGCATTTGTCACCCTGTTAGGGCCCACATGCCGATATAGCCTAATGATCAGAATCGTCTATGTTCTTGATGATACCTTAGGGATGGATGATTCTGACTATTGTTCGAAGAATGTTGAAAATATCATTTTCTATGTCTCACATTCAACTTGAAGAATTTGTTGTGCAGGATGCTTTGGATTCTGCCAGTGTAGCTTGGTCAACTAAGGAAATTTTGGGTCAATCGAAGCATGTTGTGATGTTCCCAATAGACCGAGAGACTTTGTTGATATTTCGGTCGACCAAAGGTGCCACCAAGGTTTTACACGGATCTGCGTAAATTAGTGTATTTAAGTTTAATTGTGATCAGGGCATTGTACATAAAAGAAATTGAAATGAGAATTTTCTTCGAGAGAGGGTTTCTTCCTAGAGACGAGCGTTTCTCTTGAACAATATGAGTGTTTTCTCTCTAAGAACAAGGGTCTTACAAGGTGAGAAGGTTTTAGACACTTATAAAGGCTTGGGAAGGGATTTTTTCAAGAGGCTAGGGTTTTTCCTAAGTGCACATCGCAAGGAAAGATTCAGGTTTTCATTTGTAATCAAAGAAGGTGAGTGATGTAATCTCTAAGGTTTTGATTATAGTGGATTTCTATCACTTTGTGCCTTGATTTTTTCCTCGTAAGGGTTTTTCATATGAAATATCTTTTGTGTTTGCTTGCTTAATTGTTTGGTTATTCTAATTATTGTTATTGTTCGATATTCGTGTGCTTCCGCAAAGTACACGGATTAGCAGGTGGTGTTAAATCTGAATTTCTAATACCTGGGGTTGATCCAGGCTTGTTGTTAGCTCGGGTTAATATGAGTTTATTGAGGGCTCAGAATTTCAACAAAGTGATATCAGAGCATCGAGCTTAAGGACGTTCGATAATTCAGTGAAAATGTTAAGTTTGAAGTTTGATATACAAAAATTCAACGGGACGAACAATTTCAGTTTCTAGCAGTAGAATGTAAAAAAATATTTTAGTATCACAAGGGTTGAGCAAAATATTGTTAGAGACTAAACCAGAGAAGATATCAGATGATGAACATAGCAAACTCGGAGAGAAGGCTACGAGCACCATCCATTTATGTTTATCGAATGAAATCATGTATAATGTAATGAACGAGGCCTTGACCTTGGATATATGGAAGAAACTAAAAGATCTATACATGGCGAAGTCCCTCACCAATAAGTTGTTTGTGAAGAAACAACTTTTCGAGCTACGGATAAAGAAATGATCCAATATTTTGAAACACATGAACTCATTTATGAAAATATGTAGCGAGTTGATAAGGCTTGAAGAGATGATCTAGGATGAAGATAAAGCGTTGCTACTTCTAGCATCGCTTCTCACATCATACGACAATCTCGTCACTACTCTGCGATATGGGAAGAATACTCTGAAGACGGAGGAAGTCATCGCAGCTCTCATGTCTAATGAGATGAGGAAGAAATCAAGCGATGGAGATTTTCAAATAGAGAGTTTGGTTGCGAAAGGGGTTTAGGGATATGAGAAATTCATGGAGCGATCTCGGTCTAATAGGAAGAAAAAAGTTTATGCCAAAATCAAAGGCTAAGGATTAATGCTTCTACTGTGGCATAAATGGGCACTTCAAGAAAGATTGTCAGAAACGAAATGATGGCCTAGAAAGTGGTACTAAAAATAACATAGGTGAATTGGTTAATGTAGCAGAAGAGAGTTTAGAATGAGACCTCCTCTTGGTCTATTTAGATATGAGTTATCTCTCAAATACATGGATACTCGATCCAAGATATTCATATCACATATGCTCGAATAGGACTTGGTTTAATTCCAACAAAAAGTCTTAAAGGGAATGATGCAACATGCAAGGCCATCAGAATAAGAACCGTCAAGGTAATGATGTTTGATGAAGCCGTACAAACTTTAGGTGATGTCAGGCATATCCCAGATCTGAAAAAAAAAAAAAAAATTAATATCATTGAGGGATTTAGATACGAATGGGTGCATATCCACCACCATTGACAGTGTAATCAAGGTCACCAGATGTGCAATGGTGTTAATGAATGAACATAAGATGGGAAACTTGTACAAGTTGGTTGGGAGCATAGTTATAAATGAGGTTGCTACCACCTCACCCGTAGAATTCGACACAGATGACACAAATCTATGGCATATGCAGCTAGGGCATGTGAATGAGAGGGGCATGATGGAACTCCATAAATGGAAACTGTTAAGGGGAGTTAAGGCATGTAAGATGGATTTTTATGAGCATTGCATATATGGAAAGCAGTGTAGGGTAAGGTTCAAGACTGCTGCACACACTAACAGTGGAGTGCTCGATTATATACATTTCAATGTCTAGGGCTAGTGACAGTACCATATAAGGGAGGAGTACGATACTTTGTGAGCTTCATAGATAATTATTCAAGGAAGGTTTAGGTCTACTTCTTAAAACACAAATTTGAGGTATTCGTCAGGTTCAATGAATAGAAGAAAAAAGTGGAAAAGCAAACCGAAAGACATGTTAAGTGTTTCAAATCAGACAATATTACAACGAAGCAGAATTTATAAAATTCTGCAAGGAACAAGGCATCACAACTGTAGTACCACTAGTCACTCTTGTAGGTGTTTATATACTTATCTGTAGCATGTACAGCTAGATACAAGCTCTAGTAGGGAATAAGATTTGGTGATGCCGGGAAACACTGAGATGGATGAGGCCCGGATATGGAGGGCTCCCATTGTTCCAGCCTATAATTAACTTGACTAAACTGCTTTAAAACAGACGTCCATTTGGCTAATGACCCAAACACCACTATCTATCTAGCTGGTGTCAATGCTCTATAGGTCTCGTCACAGTGCTTGTGTTTTACTGATTCCGTCCATCCATTTTTCCATCTTATTTTAGGGCATGCCCAGGTAGATCCAAATCTTAGGTAAACCACACTACAAGAAATAATCGGGATTGAACGCTTACCGTTGAGAACATTTTAGGGGCCACATAAGTTTTGGATCAAAGTTGATATTTGTGTTTTCCCTTCATCCAGGTCTATTTGACCTTATCAACAAGTTGGATGACAAATAACCATTGCAATGGGCCTTAGGAAGTTTTTAATGGTGCACATGCAATCAACACTTTTCCCCTATGGTGTGGTCCACCTAAGATTTGGAACTGCCTCATTTTTGGGCTCATGCCATAAAATGAGTTGAAAAATGGATAAACGGTGTGGATAAAACACATACATCATGGTTCTTGGACCACAACATCATACAGACTGGGGCACACCCAGCTGGATGATCAGGACATTAAAAAAAATGTGCAATATTGGTACGTATTAATAGACTAGGATTCTGATGACTATTCCCTGAATCTCTTCCTTTTGCCCAAACATGAACTTAGCACATGTACTACTGAAGAGTGGGTGGCCTGATTTCCTGGTTGGGGGTATGGTCACAGTATGACCCACCAAGTGAATGGTTTGGATCGTTCCTACGCAGAGACACGTGGGCGGGCAGAAGGATGAATCCTCCATTATTAAATCATTTCTCTAATGTGGGGAAACGACTCAACATGCATGAAATCCACCCGTCCATCAAGAGCATCACCCATTGTTTACCGTCGACCCCAACAATCAGGCTGATTCAACACTCAAGTGGGCCACCTTATAAAATTACCTAAAACCCTCTAAATTCACATGGTATGGCCTACCTGAGTTTTAAATACTGTGATTTTTGGCTAGTTATTTCATCCTGATGAGGCACATCAGATGAATGGATTGGATGGCGTTGGCCCTAAATCGTGGGCAACCCATCCCAACTTTTTCTTAGGGTGTGGCTTACATGAATTCTGGATGGTTGTGATTTTTGGGTTATAAGGTGAGCATGAAGCAGTGTACCTAATGGACGGGGTGGATCTCATGAAACTTCCGCCCACATGGCTCTCCATGTGTAAGGCACCTAATGCGAGGAATGCCGATAGGTCTCACTTTTACTGGCTAGGGACATGGTCACCCATTTCTTCGTAAATGAGCATAACTAGTTTCTGTATACAGAAATGGGAGCAAAGGGACAAAAAAAATGGGTAGTAAAAAAAATGCCATAGGATGCACATAGCTGAAATGATGATCTTAAAATGGACGAGTAGAATTAGAAATGAATAAATTCATTAAAAAAGACCCTAAAATAATAGCGCAACAAGACGAGGAAAAGTAGTCTTAGATGGTTTGGTAACATGCTATGGAGACTAAGAGCCGCACCATTAGGAGTTAGTGTGTTTCCTTTTTTTTTTTTCATGGTAGACTCATAAGAGTTTCAACATGAGTTCATGGGTTTGAATACCCATTGTGGTGAAATCCCACTGTAGTGTGAGTGCATGGGTGCCTATGGGGTGTGAATGTGTGTGAAAAAAAAATGTTGAACCCTGTCAAGGGCAAGGGAAAGGTCCAAAAGGATGCGTATAGAGGTAGTAAGAAAAGACATGATAACTTATGCTCTAACTCAAAGTTTGGCCCTTCATGGAGTGAAATGGTGGAACGGGATTCATATAGCCAACCCAATTAATTGGGATAAGACTTAGATGATGATGGAAGTCGGCCTTACTGAATGATTCGTTCAGATAAATTTGAGATACTTATGACATGGGGCCAAAGGAAAGAACTACTCATGGCTCAGTGGTAGACTCTATGAGTTTCAACACTAAGGTGATGGGTTCGAGTGTCCATTGCGCTGTGTGTGGGTATGAGCATGTGCATGTGTAGAGAGAGAGAGATGGATGAATTATATAATCTTGGGCACAATAAGATCCATATTTAGTTGCTTTCTCAAATTATACAAGTGCTGCTAGTGGTTTAATAATCTTCGCAATTGGTTTAAGATCTCTCACCTTTCTCTATTTTCTCTGTTTCATACTAAGTACGTAGGAGTAGATAGTGGGATAAAGGCACTACAATCCGTAACATTAATTGTTCTCTTGAACATGGGCCATGACGACAACGTAAAATTCCTTTGTCCTCCCAAGGAAGCAATTTCCTCTTTTCAAAAAAAATTTGGCTAGGTATTCTTCTTCAATGGATTAATTATATGGGTTTAGCTTGTATTTTTCCTCGTCGATTGACATTTTTGGTTGATTAATGTATTTATCTTAGAAAAAACATTTAGGTCACCAGATTTGGATGATCCAACACGAACTGGATGCATATTTTGTATTGGTGGCTTGTGAGCCACAGGTACAACTCCTACAACCTAACTAGAATTTTATGCCTGGAAAGAGGGATGAGTCTCATTTTCAAGCCAAATAACCCATTTCCAATAATTTGCTGCGGATAAACTTCATAGCTATAACTGCAGTGCCAATTGGAAAACTACAAAATAGGTGACATCCAAACATAACTAATTTTTCTTTTTGTTTCCAACCCACAAATATAAGGTCAATGAGAAAAGTAAAACAAATGATCTACAATTCAACTTGAAAACAAGAAACCAAATTGTGGGAGATAGGAACATCATTATCCAACTACAGCATGCCCACTATATGATTTGTCTGGATCACCAAACCCAAATGCATTGTCTATATCTTCACGTTGAGCACGATACATGGCTTGAATCTTTGAACATTTTCAATTGTGACAAGTGAGGCCTAATATTTGGTAATCCATGTCAACAGGACATCGTAGCCCACCCATAGTTAGCAAAATGCACCCGTACCTAAAAAAAAAAAAAGAAGCACACAAGAAAAGATGGGAAATGTCCTCATTTTATAGCGCGATCATTAGAAAACAGAACAATGCAAACGACAAGAAGTGGGAGAATAAAAAGTTTGAGTTTAATATGATTTGGACTCAGAAAAATGAAGTGAAAAAGCAACTATGTATATGCATATATGTGTGTGTATATTATATAAAAGTAAAATCAAAGCAACTATTCATATGCTTACATATGTTTGTATATGTCATATAAAAGTAAAATCGAGCATACAAAAGTATAATTAAAATGGCTAAAAATTCAATATAATAAGTAATAATGAACATCTATAATAAAATATCAGGTTAAAATCATTCATTGCTTCTCTCATATCCTTCCTCTCTAAGTAAAGCATATATAAATTGATCATTGTGACTAAAACTTGTCACATTCTACTCAACTTTATCAATGGATGGCTACCATAGAAGTTTCTTAAATGATTGTCAAAAGTGTTTTTTTATATTAATAAAATGTGTTTATATGAAAAAATGTAGTTAATTTACTTTACACCTCCACCCACCAAAAAAAAAAAAAAACAACACTACTTTTCTAACCTATCTTCTAAAATATATATAAAGTTTTAAATGTTTAAGCAATCATACTCGTTTTTTCTAGTTGAAGCATGGAGTATAAATATAAGGTTTTGTTAACTAAATGGTCCCACTATGATAGAAAATGCCCCAAACATTTCTTTGATACCACTATCTTGACCTTTGGTCAGTGACTTAATTAAGCCCATTCGAGATCAAATGAGAATATGAATTTGTTAAGTCCATGAACTTGTTGTAAGAATTGTATAGAGTGGGCCTAATTGATCAATAGTCTAGATCTCCTTAAGGGTTGGATAACATGATTGGGCATATCGGTAAACTACACTAAAGCTGTGATTAAACTAAATCCATGTAAGGGGATGTACGCTTCAATTGTGTTACATGCACAATATACTAGTTGGATTAGGAATGCTATAATTAATGTAGAGCATAAGGGAAATGAATTTCAATGGGTTTCAAACTCCTCACCCTCAATAACTATTTAAACACGGTTGGGTCCCTAAGCCTATACACATTTGAAGCTTATTTATACCATCACAA
Source organism: Liriodendron chinense (assembly GCA_003013855.2). NCBI lineage: Eukaryota > Viridiplantae > Streptophyta > Magnoliopsida > Magnoliales > Magnoliaceae > Liriodendron > Liriodendron chinense. Next base: position 2,293,264 of record ML058590.1, read on the forward strand.
TATTTCTCTAAGGGTCTAAGGTGTAGAAGACTATGGCATCGGTTTGTAGCGATGGCTTCTCAACTAGGTACAAATTCCAATTCAAATTTCTCAATCCCCATCTCTAATACACTGTTTGATCCTTTTAATTCTGCAAATTAAAATTTTACATTTGTCAAATTTATGAGTTTGCATTAAATTAGATTTGGCAAATTCCAAAGTCGGCTATTTAGGAATCAAAGTAAAAATTCAAGAATTTAGGGAACATTTATTATAATTGTGGTTCTTCAATGCAATATAATAAATTTTATTACTTATAAAAGAGTTTCTCATTTTGTGGATTTGTTAAGTCTTTAATTTTATGGACATTTAAATTTTCTCAAATTCATTGATTGACATTGGTAACTTCTCATATATATATATATATATATATATATATATATATATATATATATATATATATGGACATTTGCACATATATTATGGACATTTGCACGAAATCCTGTCTTTAATTTTATGGACATTTGCATAAAATCCTGTCTAGGTTCCTTACCCCAAATAGCTCTTTAGAAGGCATCGATGGAATAGAAATAAGTCAAAATAAGCTATATGTTTAAATATATCATGAGCAAAATTTTTACCTATTTGATCATTTAATTATCAATTGGTGTAGATTTTTTAATGATTAGAAATAAGAAGTCTCAACAAACAAGTGTCCATGAATTAGAGGCTAAGATTGCTCAACCAATCTAATCTTGGGAAAGTGAGCTCTACACTTTTGTTAGTTTAATTTAATTTCAATTATGCCACATATACATTTACGAGTGCATGTGTATCAAGGTTCACACACTTTTAAGGGATCAAATAACTCATATGTAAAGTTTGGTATTGCCTCTGTTATGGCTTAATCTAACATGTCCCACTTACTCGGCCCCACATGCTAATATGATCCAATGATTTGTTAAGTCTTTAATTTTATGGAGATTGAAATTTTCTCAAATTTATAGATTGACAAAGGTGTGGAAAATTCACTTATTTGGTAACTTCTCTCTCTCTCTCTCTCTCTCTCTCTCTCTCTCTCTATATATATATATATATATATATATATATATATATATATATATATATATATATATATATATATATATATTGGATATATTTGAATGATGCATTTCACAAAATCCTGCTTAGGTTCCTTTCCCCAAATAGCTCCTTAAAAGGCATTGATGGAATAGAAATAAGTCAAAATAAGCTATATGTTTAAATATATTATGAGCAAAATTTTTACCTATTTGATCATTTAATTATCAATTGCTGTACATTTTTTAATGATTAGAAATAAGAAGTCTCAACAAACAAGTGTCTATGAATTAGAGGCTAAGATTGCTCAACCAATCTAATCTTGGGAAAGTGAGCTCCACACTTTTGTTAGTTTAATTTAATTTCAATTATGCCACATATACATTTATGAGTGCGTGTGTATCAAGCGTCACACACTTTTAAGGGATCAAATAACTCATATGTAAAGTTTGGTATTGCCTCTGTTATGGCTTAATCTAACATGTCCCACTCACTCGGCCCCACATGCTAGTATGATCCAATGATTTGAGTCATCGATATTTTAAATAAGCTATTTTCATGTAATCAAGCTCTAGTGATGATCATGAACCTATTTACACCTAACCTATCACAACTAGATTCAGCAAACATGATGTTGTCATGTGACAACACACTTGTATGGACGTAAAATAAATGATACTCGCAAAACATAAAAGAAAGATTGATAGGATCACAAATATCTCTCTCGAGAAGACACGTGTCATGTTAGGAAGGTTAAGATATTCAGAGACATACACATGACCAAAACCTAAGAGATAATAATGTAGAATGGGTCGCAGGCATTTTCATGGCCAAGATGGACCAGAGGAAGCTCAACCGAAAGCATTGTAATTACATTTTTATTCATTCAATCAATTATTACGAATTTCTTAAGAAATATTTTCTGTTTTCTTATTCTTCCTTCATGGATTTGAAGAAATCCGGTTGAGGAGTCTCGAGTAGTTATCCGGTGAGAGAAACGGTGATCAACCTTACCACGTCATCCATGTGTCAGACAATCATTGGTGGAGTTAATGCCTTAGAAAACCATCCGTGCCCTTATCCACTAGCCATTTGGATGTGATTGGGTGGATCTTCATCGTTGATCATGGTGAACATGGGTTCTAGATTGAACATGCGATATGCCTCGAAAGGGTAGTGATCCATGGATCTCAGTATTTTGTTAGACCATGATCGTCAGATGTGTATGGGGCGCACCTGTGGACATTAATTCATAAGATGTACTGACATCTTGTGTGAGGAGACTCTTGGGTTAAGATAGACAATCTCTACCATTGGGAGTTGAATTAGTGTCAATTTATACTTTCGCTTACCCTACACTTACCTTGCTTAAGAGTGTGAGTATGCCCTGTACAAACGATTTAGGTTTGGACCTTTGGTCACTCACATTGGTGGATCAAGATCAAGTCAACACTCTGAGGACCCATTAGCTTGGATTGTGATCATGAAATCAGGATTTAATGATACATGAAAAATGATTTGATCCTTAGACCTAAGGATGTGTAAGGATCATGATCTTGACTAATCGGCTTTGGCTCTTCCTACGAGGTTCATGCAGGAGCCAATAAAGTGAGCACAGCTGGGGTTCCTTGGTGTGGAGAGATCTTTGCCATAAAACAGAGAGCTTGTAGGCCTTATTCTGCAGATCAAAGAGCGACGTAATTCCCCATTCATTCGAAGTAGTATATTATAGTATAACATAGTTTAGAAGAGGCAAATAGCTGTTGAATTTTGCATGAGCTATCAAAGGATCCCCTAGTTGGCACAAGAACATGTTTATGACATTGATCTAGATAGATTAGGGACTCATTTTTCATCAAGTGGACTTTGCGCTGGGCCGTAGGGGAGGTGGTGACACATGTTGGATTATGGGTGGACACGTCGGATTCTTCCACATTTTGAGAACGTCAAAATCACCCGTTCAGCTGATTATAGAGTACATTACACAACATGGACGGTTCCGATCATCCAAACCGTCAGTATGTGGGCCGCAATGACAGGCGACACACGCTAGTTTCTAAGTCGCGACACACGCAAAACGAAGTCTACAATGTACGTCTCGAAGAGAAAGAACTCCTTTCTTCGTTGTCTTCGACGGATCATCATCTCTATCTCCCTCCCTCTCTCTCCCTCAATAGAAATGTCATGGTTGGCGAGATCCCTCGCGAACTCCCTCATATCCGACCACAACGACGACCACAGCGAAGACAGTGACGAAGACGAAAATCAACATTCCCTTCCAAGAAATAACCCCAACGAAAAAGATTCCGAACAACAACAACAACAACAACAACAAAGCGATCATTACCATCAGTCTATCGCGTCGGACGGAGAATCCCCAAACACAGCAGGAGGCGTCAAGGAAGATCTCTCCGAGCTCACCAAATCCCTCACCCGCCAGTTCTGGGGCGTTGCCTCCTTCCTCGCTCCACCCCCTGCTCCGCCTCCAATCTCCACAGTCCATTCCTCCACCTCAGATAGCAACCGTCCGATCTCCTCCGATCCGTCGGTCTCGCAAGATCCCGACCTAGATTCATCTGCAGCCCCTACGATCGCCGGGATCCGAAGCGATTTCGCCGAGATCGGCGGGAAGTTCAGGACTGGCATCTCGCGGCTGTCCAGCAACAAGGCGGTCACCGAGATCTCGAAGATCGCCTCGAGCTTGCTCCCTTTTGGATCCGATGAGAAGGATTCAGTCGGTGGGGCCGTTGGTGTGACGGACGAGGTGCTGGCATTTGCTCGGAATATTTCGATGCATCCGGAGACGTGGTTGGATTTCCCGCTGTTTGTTGATGACGATTATTCAGATGGTACGTTCAATTTCACTATCAATTTCTAAAATTTCTGTTTTTTCTTGTAATTCTTTTCATTGCAGTTGGATTCATGTTTTGATGAAGAGTAGTGATTTGGCGATCCAGGTCATCGATCTGGTGGGGCTTGTTATGGATGGGGTGGGCCCATTGTCTTCATATGGAAGATGTAACCCTAATACATTGTTCTACAAATAGATAGTTAAGGAATTCCAGAGAGAATGGGCGACTAGGATTGTCAATCTGGAAGACTTTTGGGCAATCACCCATGACTGTGGGGTCTGCCAGATTAATGCTTTGGACCACTGAATCATGGGCCCCACTAGAACATTAAATTACTCTTGTTTGAAATTGTCAGAATTATGGGTTCTATTCCTTGATAAGGTCAATGTTTTATTGTATTTGTAGCATGCAAAATGTATGCCTGAAGTCGATTTTCCTAATTGCATCTGCTTATATTCTAGGAAATTCATTGTTTAAGTTTATAACGATGAACTGGAATTTTCCCCACAGATCACTAAATAGATACAAATAGGTGCAAATTCCAACATCACCACCGCCCACTTTGTTCTCTCACTCTGCTCGCGGAGCGGCATACTGAAAAAATGACCGGAATTAGAACCTCTATAGCAGAGAGTTCGTGGGATAGTAGATTTATTAATTGTCATAAATTGACTAGCTGATAACTTAGTGGTTGAAGCATTAATCGTTATCTTATGGAATGCTGACTTGAATGCAGTCTTCCATGGTCAACACATGCCACATGTACAACACATGCCATTGTCCATCTTTTAGTGGTCCATGTGTCAGTGTTCCAGATACCTCAATGTGCCATTTGCAACATGTGCCACCCTCGTCTTCAAATGCCTTACATGTGCCACATGACTACCGTCCATCTTTAAGTGCTTTACATGCATGACATGTGCTAATGTGCGACATATGCAACATGTGCCATCGACTACCTTTATGTGTTCCCAGGGTATTCAATAATGGTAACGGTCGTTTTAACGGTCATCACCGGCCAGCCTTATGGCTGTTACGATATTGGCTGTAATGGTCAAAATTTTTTTAAAAGAAAAAAATGTAGCTGCTTTGTATCGGCCCCATATTGGTCCATTGGGCCATTTTCTCCCTTTCAAATTGGGCATTACAGCCCTGTATCACGTAATTGGTCACCTGCATTACTGTTATGTAAAAGCTGTTATGGCCATAACGTAATCGTTGTTTAATACCACGTGTGCTCCACATGTGTTAATGTCCATTCTAGTGCCCCACGTGTGCCAATGTGCTACAATGCATCCTAAAGCACCATACACATGCCAATGTGTCATATGTAAAACCAACCAGCATCAACTATGCCAATGTGCCACCCTCATCTTCAAGCACCCCATGTGCAAATGTACCCCATCTGCTATTGTGCTACGTGTGCCACCATCCATCTTTAAGCGCTCCACATGTGTCGCTTGTGTCAACATGCAACCTATGTAACATGCGCCACCATCCATCTGCAAGCATCACACACATGCCAATGTGTCACTTGTGACAATGTTACTCGTGCCACTATCCATCTTCAACTCACATGTGCCACCTTTTGTCTTCGAATAGAATTTTCATGAAAATTTCCTTTTTTCCAAATAGTTGATTTGGAACTAAGAAATTTTTTTCAAGAAAATTTTGTTGAAAAAAAATTAGGCTCTGTTTGGATTTACATAAAGGGTGGGAAAGGAAATTGTATTTCTCAGGAAACCTTATTTCCAAGAAAGCGTGGGAAAAGAAATATTATTTCTCATGTTTGTTTATCAACAACATTTTCACGAGAAAATTAAATTTTATTTTCAAATCATATGTTTGGCAAAATAAAATTTTCTTGAGAAATTCTTTTGGTTGCAATTTCAAGTCTTAAAGATTTGGAAAGCAACGTGAGCCTCACTCTAAGCACATTTGATTAACAGTTTAGATGAAATATTTGGTATCCACATACAAACCTATGTTCATCCTATCCACACAGATTCTTGTGGATTAGCCCACTTAAGTTGTGCATTGGCTGATTTTTTGTCCCAGTGCCTAACATTGAGGGACAATCCTGATGTACAGAGTGGATTTGACATAGAGAACATGGTGGGGATGACTGATGTACAGAGTTGATTTAACATGAAGAGCATGGTGGGGCTATGCGAAACTCATTTAACAAATAGTAGCCAAGACCTCACCCAAGACTACTGTGGGGCCACCTTAATGTATGTATTCTATATCCACGCAGTCCATTCATTTTTGCTTGATCATAAAAGTTTTGGATCAATTTGATATTTGTTTCTTCCCTTCATCTGGGTTTATTTGACCCCAATAAAGGATGAGAAATAAACATTATGGAGAGATTACGGTTGGCTCTAGGAAGTTTTTAATGATAAGGCATTCAATTGCCATTGTTTCTCATAGTATGGTCCACCTGATATTTGGATCTACTTCATTTTTGTGCTCATGCCCTAAAACGATATGGGAAAACAGATGGACGGTGTGGATGTAGAACACATACATCGAGGTGAGCCCCACCGTCTTAGGCAGTGTTCGAATTATCTCCGATATTATCGAAATACCCCTAATATTATCTCTATCTCTAGCTCATCGATACTGATAACACTGGTAGCAATACCGATAACATTGACAGTATAAAAAATTCTAGGTATTAGCGATGTATCACTAAATATCGCCAATGTATCGATATCGTCAATATTTTCAACTGTGTAAATTCCAGGCATCGTTTGTATTGCCAATGCATTGATACCGCTAGTGTATCGCCAATATTTTTTGCTATGTAAATTCCAGGTGTCACTTGTATCATCAATGTATCTGCAATATTTCGATGATATCGCCAATGTATAGATATTGCCAAAAATCTGTATATTAAAAAAATCCCATTTCATTTTTTTATGGGTGCATGGTTGTATGCAACATTTAATTTGTCAACGATAATATTGATAATATCATGATAGTATCATTATTGCAACATAGCAATAACAAGACCACGATCTTTAGTTTCTTTTTTATTTGTTGATGATTTGTTGGGAAATATCACGTGTTGACAATATTATGAAATATCAATGGATGTTTGGATGGAAGGTCAGATATTGGATGGATAGATGGGATGGATGAGATGGTTGGATTGATTTCTTACAGCAGCACATGCTTTTAGGCCTCCATTAAATAGAAACGTATTATGTATGCATTCTTTTTGCAATTTTTTTATTCCTAAATATGCAAATATGTGTATTTTAGCATCACCTGAGGTTTCACTGAAAAATTTCACCTTTTTTCCCATTTTTCCTGCATTTCTGGTTATCAGTGATATTATCGGCGATATTGATATTGTTTCCGTATCCTCGGCTAGCGAAACTTGTAGTGATACCGAAACTTCGAACATGTCTTAGGTGAGGCCGGAGCATCACCTAATCCGCTCCCTATTTCAGTAGGATACCGCAGCGACCCTTCCAATTCCATGTTGGTGCTGGAAATGGTATGTGGGCTGAAGATGATGTATGTGTTTTATCCACAGCATCCATCCATTTTTTCAGCTCATTTTTGGGCATCAGCACAAAAATGAAGCATATCCAAATCTTAGGTGGACCATACTATGGAAAACAATTGTGGTTGCACGCCCGCCATTAAAAACTTTTTAAGGCCCATCGTAATGTTTAGTTACCATCCAACTTGTTAATTGGGTCACATAGACCATTACGAAGGGAAATCACAAATATTAGCTTGATCTAAACATTCGTGGCTCTAAAGAAGTTTCTAATGGTGGGCATTCAATCACAACTGTTTGCATTGGTGTGGTCCACCTGGGATTTGGATCTGCCTCATTTTTGGGCTCATGCCCTAAAATGAGCTGGAAAAATGGATGAACGGCATGGATAAAACACACGCATTATAATGTCCTACAAAGCTTTTCTAATGCCGATTTGCACAACGTGCTGTACGCGAGGAGTCACTCACGTATCCACCAATGATGGAAAAATAGGGAACCAAGTAGTTGCTGCAATGGCCTCACCTAAGACGTTTCGGCCTTTATCGTGGGCCCACCTTGATGTTATTCTCTATCCACACCGTCCATCTGTTTTTTCATATCATTTTAGGGCATGATCTGAAACATGAAACAGATCCAAGTCTCAGGTGGACCATACCATATAAAACAATGATGAATGATCATTAAAAATTTCTTGTGGGCCATAAAAGTTTTGGATCATGGTAATATTTTTTTTTCTATCTTCATCCAAGATTGTGTGACTTTATCAATAGTTTAGATGGAAAATACATTACAGAAACATTACAGTGGTGGGCATTCGATCACCACTGTTTCTTATAGTATGGTCCACCTGAGATTTGGATCTGCTTCATTTTTGGGTTCGTGCACTAAAATGATATGTAAAAACAGATGGACAGTGTGGATATAGGATACATACATCAAGGTGGGCCCATGGTAAAGGCTACATTGTCTTGGGTGAGGCGGGCCGCACCTAATTAGCTACCGAGAAATCGTTGGAAAGGAAATGTCCTTTCTCATGGGTATGGGCGAGAAAATAAAAGGCAATTTTGAAGGAAAATTGACCGCATCGGAAATTGAATTTCCTCTCCTTTCCTATGATTTTGGTGTTTATAAATAAGGGAAGGATGGTTTCTCGAGAAACCCTGTTTCCTTTCCCACCATTTCATTGAATCCAAACAGGCCCTTAAAGGAAATGACTTTTCATTTCTTATTGTTTCTAGAAATGATGTTTTCCAAAAAACACCATTTTCGTCATTTTTTCTTTCCATGAAACCCAACAAGCCCTCAAGGGAAATGCTTGCATTTTTGTGCAATTTGATTCTAATATCCTTTAAAGTGTTCCTTGCCGTTTTAGAGATGGCAATATGTTTTTTCCCCCATCTAAGCATTATTTTGTTGGTTGCTGGTGTGAGGATACATCATAGTTTGCATATTTTGAATAACAATGGAGAGGCTGGGCCTCATTGAGACAATAAACACCATTATACATGACTATTTCTTACATATGATCACTTCTCTATTTCTCATTTAACATGACATATGAGATGACCTTAGGGCCTATTTGTTTTTCAATTCCCTGGGTAAATGAAGTGTAAAGGGGTAATTATTATTTACCCTTATATTTACGCAGGGAAGTCACTTTTGACATTGATTTGATGTTGACCGGTGCATGAAAACCGAGAAAATGTGAGTTTTTTCTCTCTCTAAAACTTGTGGGGCCCACTATTATGTATGTTCTTGATCCGTGCCGTCCATTATTTTTCCCTCTAATTTTAAGGTATGACCTTAAAAATGAGGCAGATCCAAAGCTCAAGTGGACCACCACACAAAATAGAGGGAAATGAACGCTAACTGTTTATTTCTTTTTTTGGGCCACAGAAGTTTTGGATCAAGCTTATATATATATTTTTTCTTTTCCTTCATCCATGTCTGTGTGACATTATGAACAGGTTGGATGGCAGATACACATTCTTGTGGGCCCTACGATCATTTAAACTTTCAACGGTAGGCGTTAAATTTGCCCTATTTCCTGTAGTGTGGTCCCCTTGAGCCTTTTATCTGCCTCATGTTTTGGCAGGTGCCCTAAAATGAACACGTAGAACATATATAGGGAGTGGATCAAACACATGCATAATGATGGGCCCCACAAATGTTGGCACCATAATTTCTGTTCGATAACAGTGCCTTTGCACCGCCGTTTTCGAGGCCAAATTTCATCCGAATTTCTTCTTTTCCAAACAGCTGTAAATTGTAATAGGTGCTCATTTACACTTCATTTACCCAGGGAATTGAAAAACAAACAGGCCCTTAGTGACTGTAGTATCTTGGCTCTATTTTGGGCTGCACACATGCAGTTGATTTTCCCCAATGAGCTTAATATGTCATGAAAAACACCATTTGCATTATGGGGTCATTTTTGCAACTCGGGACCTTGTTTCATTGCTTTATCCCTAAGGAGGGGCAATGTGCCTTGAAGGAATTCCGTGCTTATCAGCCTTACTAGAAGTGCTTGGGTTCTTACTCATGGCTTAGTGGTAGGCTCAAAGAGTTTCAACACTAAGGTCATGGGTTCGAGTACCCATTGTGGTGTGTGTGAGGATGTGTGCATAAATTTTTTTTTACTAGAAGTGCTTACAAAATTCTAGCTTGGCATAGACACATGCAGTCTTTGATTATATCTCTCTCGTTGTTCAGAGTATCGCATTGCTACATGTATCGATGACTGGGGATACAGAAACAACATGTTGGTATCGCTGATATTTGGGAAAAATATCGTTGGCTGAGGGAAACATTGGGAAAAGGGTGGAATTTTTTAGTGAAACTTTAGAAAATGTTAAAAGACACATGTTTAGACGATGTAGCAATCAAAATATTGTAAAAAAACTATGCACAATAAGTTTCTATTTTATAGGAGTCTAACCATGTATTGTAAAAAAAATCAATTTAAAATAATATAAAATTTATAGCCAATCAAAAGATTGGTTAAGACCCATTATGATATAAAATTTTAACATTAATTAACAATGAAAAACACATATTTTCCAATATAAAAATGAAAAATTAGGATTTCACTAGATCTCCCCATTTTTTACTGAAATGTTAATTTTTTCACCATAAATCCAAGTCGGTACATTAGAATCATGTATAGACATGGATTTTCATTGCAATCAATGTTAATATTTGAAAAAGAAGAAGAAGAAGAAGAAGTTTCTATAGATTTTTTTGTCACCTTTGAATTGCGGCCTGTCTTTATTTCGAGTTGAGATCTCTTTGCAGATCCAATTAAAAACCAAGAGTGATTGAAATAACCTAGGGAACAAAATCCCCCCCGCCCCGCAAAAAAAAAAAAAAAAAAAAAATTCCTCATACTATCGCTAGTATTAGGAATATTATCAATGGTGTTGCTGATACCAAGGAACTTTTATAAGGGATTCTTCTCAAAATATCAATATTATCAATAATATCGCTAAATATCGTGATATTATTCGAAAATATTGCTGACATTTGCAAAATTTTTAATTGCTAGCAGTTTTTGGTGTTGCTGATCTGGTGATATCGATAAAATTGCAATATTATCAATAATATTGCCAATATTTGGATCATTGATCTCTCTCCAATAGCTTTTACCTTGGGTAGACATACCCTGGATGATATGCTCATGGCCCTTGTCATAAACGTTTAAGGATACGCTTCTCACCTTGACGAAAATTGCCGACATCACGCATTAACCGAAATATCCGAGCAAGATTTTTTTTTTTTTTTAGAGCACGAAGCCGTCACAGAATACCTCATCTCTTTGATAGCTTCACAATACATGAAATTATCACTGATTTTGGATTTCATGGAAAGTAGTAGCCGAGACATTATAGTTATATTATTGGCTACCCAATCAGCATGTGGTGGTCACTTTCAGGAGTCTCTTTAATTGACCCATCTAAACTCCCCAACTTCTGCTGACCTGGTGATAGTGATCCTGATAACATCGGCAATATTATCGTAATATTGCCGATATTTGGAACGTTGATCTCTCTCTCCAAGAGCTTTTACCTTGGGCAGATAGACCCTGGACAATATGCTCATGGACCTTGTCATAAAAGTTTAAGGATATACTTCTCGCCTTGACGAAAATTGCCAACATCACACGTTAACTGAAATATCCTAGCAAGATTATTTTTTTGAGAGAACGAAGCCATCACAGAATCTCTCATCTCTTTGATAGTCTTGCAATACATGAAGGCATTCGCTGATTTCAGATTTCATGGAAAGTAGTAGCCAAGACATTATAGTCATATTATTGGCTATCCAATCAGCGTGTGGTGGTCACTTTCAGGAGGCTCCTTAATTGACCCATCTAAATACCCCAACTTCTTCTGGCCGCCAATGAGCACATGGGCTGATTCCTGATTGCAAATAAGAGATTAACCCCCACACCAGGTGCGTTAACGCCTCTTGGAATCACTTGAATGTGAATACGTACCTTTCATTGTACTACAACTTTGTAAGTATTCTCACACAATTATCACAAACCCTAACAGATATTTAGCCCCACCCTGCGGCTCCAGAATGAGAATCTACACATGCTATCATTGGATGATAGCTTTGGAAATCAACCTATGATCCATCATACCCCTAAGCATGGCACACTCTGATGCCAAGGGGTCTCAAGAAGGATTAAAATACCCCGATACTTCATCAACATACTACAGTAAACCACCAATACCAATTAAAAACAGAAAAAAGACCCCACAATGCACAAAACCCCTTTTTATGGCTAGCCAAAACTCGAAAAATCATCACCAAAGCTTCAAATCTCCACAAATTGCTGAGGTTCCACTTCCGGGAGATCCAAAGTATGTGGATCATACATGTACAGCCAACTGCCTCAAGAAGCCCTCATTTAAATGACATTATGACATAATTAAAAAAAAGGGAAAACAGGTATTGTTGGACCATTCTCTAAATTTGGAAAAACACCCTAAAAAACCTACTTAAAAATTCTCGAAAAATCAACATAAATTACATCAAGCCATGCTCTATCAAATGCTGTAGATTTTTCCACCAAGGATACTCGGTACGTATGGGTGTTGACATAAGCCATACGACTTGTTGACGTCAACAATGGTCCCGGGAAGAAAGCTCTTTCTCTCTGTTGTGAGGCAGCTTTGATATCAAGTAGGAGGAAAGAAGAAGCAAGAAGAGGGAGGGAGGGAGGTTTAAAAACTACAAAAGATACACACGGAGCTTTAAAAACTAAGAACTCTACATGGCGGTACCTCAAAGCATCGGGGAAAAAACCTTAGAAGGCGGGTTTAGGTTCTCAGTCAACAATGGCTTGGAAGCGTTGCTCAGAATGTGTTGGAGAGTTTATGAATGTTGTGCTTAAAAGAAAACCTGAAGGAAAAAGAATTGGAGGAATTCTAGTCTCTTTTTAGCCTTTGGAAGAAGTTCGCCTTTCTCCTTTGGAGGAGGACGTGAGAGTTCCTTCTGGCATATTCACGGCTAAGTCCTTTTCTCAACGCATGTTAAACAAAGTCAAATCTCAGTTCACTGTCCAATTTTGTGGGGTGACCTCGGTTCTCTTCCCTCGGTTAAATACTTTGTTTAACTAAGGGAGTCCAGTGGTCTCTGGTTTCTATCTTTGGGCTGTCCTTTTGCTAGCTTGTATTTTGGTCTTGTGGTCTTTCTTTAAAGAAATTTCATTGTTGCTTGCTCCAGAGAAAAAAAAAAGGTCTCATTAGTTGGTTCATTGTGGAGTGTTGACTTTCAAGCATCCCATCATTGGTATGCAGATGACACGTGTATATAGTGTAGACTGTGAGGAAGTAAAAAATTTAAAGATGATCTTTAGGCATTTTTGAGGTGGAATAGAGTCAAGGATCAATGTCTTGAAAACTATCTTCTCAAGGTGTGAATTGATGATTGAAGCATATGGGAGCTACCTGGGATCATGGGGTTGTTGGGTGGGATCTTTCCTTCTGCTTGCTGCCTTCATGTGTTGGTTAACTCTCCAAAATTCTATGGGTTCTGGTTACTGAACAGATGGGAAGGAAGCTTTCTTTTTGGAAGATCAGATATCTGTTATTTGGTGACTATATCATCCTTGTCAAAACATTTCTCTCAAACCTCTGTTTACTAGTTATTCCTCCATTATTCATGAGCGTGGTTGAGAGGCTGCAAAGAGATTTCTGTGGCAAGTTACCAGGAAAAACAGAAATGTCACTTGGTTTATTGACACAAGGTTTGTAAGCCAAAAAATAGGTGGGCATGGTATAAAATTGTTTTTTGTAATGAGTACAACTTGCTTAGTAACCTCTTTTGCAAGTCTTTATAGACTACTCTGGTCAGAGATTAGCATCCAACAATGCTTTAGCTTGAAGGGGCAACAAGTAGTGTGGACGTAACTTGGATGAGAAGTTTTCTCTTCTTTTTCATCTTCTTCATGACCAAAGATGGTGCTTTTGTCTAGAAAGGGCGCTGACAAAAGGGCTTGGATGTGGGAGCCTGTGGGGGCATTTACTTCTGTCATATATTCTATTCCCTCTTTGGGAGGGCAGAGGAGTCTGCTCCCACCTGTAGAATTTGATCTAATCTGAATTTTGGAGGTGTTGCTTTTCTGTTGGGTGGTTTGGACAAATGAGTTGCAATTGACCACATTTGGGACAGGCAAGTGATTGTTATCAGTGTGTGTATTCTTTGCTTAAGGGTTTAGGAAGCCATGGATCATCTACTTATTCGCTGCCCTTTCAGTAAGGTGGTGTAATGTTCTTATTGGACCTGCTTGGTGTTGCTTGGACTGTGCCAAAATCCTCTTGGAGGCTAGGAGTTTGGTATTTAGGTACCTTAGAGGGTGGATCTTTCTGAGCCTGGCTTTGATGACAATTTTGTGGTCTCTTTGAAAGAACATTATAGAACCTTCTGTAACGAGGAACGAATATTCATTATGGTGCTGAAAGATTAGAGGCCTAATAATTTCATGGGCCTTGGTTTGAAAGGAGTTTACGATGATTGTGAGAGATGAACTAAGTGAAGCCAATGGCTGATAATGTGATTCATCTAGAGGTCCACTTACGTGCTTGGAATTCTCCCATTTGATTATTTTAAACTTAATTTCGATGTTAGCTCTGGGGATAATTCCGATCAAGCTGGAGTCACTGCAGGTAAAGGTGTTTCTGGTGAGCGGCTAGTCGCATACCTGGTACTCTTGGGCCACCTTTGCCTCGCCTGGGCCCTAGGCAAGGCGCTAACGTTGGGCGCACTTGTATCACTCATTGTACTGCGCCGATACGGATACGATATGGCCGTATTGGTCAATACAATATCAATATTCAAGTCCATGGCTAGGAAGGGGGCTGCGAGGCCTTTTTGGACCTTCCGAGGTAGCTTCCCCTTGTTATAATTTGGTGATATCTTCATTTTTTTCTTCAATGAAGTTATCATTGCCAATTGGAAAAGACCTTATTTAATATAATAATACATGAAAACAAAGTCGAGAAGTATCCTTTCCTAGATAGTTTTTTTTTTTCCCAATCTTGGTCTCCTTATTTTCATTGTCATCCTCATCAAATGCAACAGATGGCTTTAGATGATTTTGTGTTTCAGCCATTCAGCATGTTGTAGTTACTCTTAAAGGTTGTTTGGCTCCTGGGAACCCAGCCCTAGGAAAATGGATTCCATAGTGAGGGTGGGAAATGAATTCCCATGCGAAATTCCAAAATTTGCCCCTTTAATCATTCCCATCTTTAACATGGGTTGCACAATTCTGGGAAATGGATTCCCATCCAACTATAGCATTATTGAAAAGGATAAGAACGCCTCTCCTCCCCTAACAAATCTTTCCAGTATCCAAACACAAAAACTGTATTCCTGAACAGCTTCCCCAGTACCCAAACACCATAGACAGAATCTCTTTCATTGGATATCTGTTTCCTAGAAACAGATTCACAACCCTTTTAAGATTCCAGGGAGCCATATGACCCCAAATATTATTCCAATACATATGTCAATTATATCCTACAAAGGTATGCATTTTGTCTATAGTGTGGTATGTCCTGAGATAATGACTTGGAGCAATGTTTTGGTCATTTGAAATTTTAATGCGGCTTGTCATGGATGATTTAACTTTTGGTTGCTAAAGGTGATGAATAAAGCGGTTTTCAGATAGCTGTGTGTGTTATAAGAGAATGAAGTATTGTCCCTGAATATTCTGTTATTTACTTATTCTGTTTCATTCTCACCAATAATTTCTTACCCTTGGTAAATTTTTGTCTCCCAGATTTTGATATGTCTGATGCCCAACAGGAGCATGCTTTGGCTGTCGAACGTCTTGCACCAAGATTAGCAGCTCTAAGGATTGAGCTTTGCCCTGGCCATATGAGTGAAGGCTGCTTCTGGATGATCTATTTTGTGCTTCTGCATTCTAGACTTAGTAAACATGATGCCGAACTTTTGTCAACACCCCAGGTAAGTTGCCTAGCCCCTGGGAGAATTAGCTTGTCATTTTTTCTCCTTCGTTCGATGTCCTACATATTGTCTATGTAATAGTACAGCCTCTCCTCAAGGTTGTATGCACATTGTAAATGGATTAACTTGACTGTCTAGTCTATCTTTCTTGAGGTTGAGTTGGGCATGCTAATATTGTAGAGACACAAATAAGTAGCAAAAAAGAAAAGAAAATTGAGCTCTAGATGTAATGTTCTTATTGATCCGCTAAGGATGGTCATTTTAAGCAAAGAGAGAAGGCGAGAGAGAAACTGGGGAGTCTGAAGGAGGTGGGTCGGGAAGCAGTTAATGTTAGAAAAGGGCGAAGGAGTGTCACGAATCCGAGGGAGACCGCGGTTTCTAGCTACCCGACATTGTTCGTTCAGGGATTCCTAGAAGGATGTTTACCCATAAATTTCGCGAGGGTTTTCGGCAGGGCAGGGGCGATCATGGATGTTGTTCTGCCAAGGGATAGAGTGACGGCCAGATATAGAGGCTTCGCCTTCGTCCGGATGAGTTCCAAGGAGGAGTTGGCCAGGGCAGTCAATCTGCTTCATGGAGAGAGCTTCGGTGGGACAAAGCTAATGGTTCAAAGAGCTCATTTCGGCCTGGAGCAGGCACACTGGAGGGGGGAACGAAAGAACAGTGTGCAAAGTAGACCTCGAGTTTCCTCAACACAGACAACGACAGAACAGCTCCCTTCCAACAATCGTTGAAGGACGAGGATCATTCAAAGAGGCAGTGCTCGGTTCACCCCAAGTGGAGAAGGAGGAGCCTGATAACAACATAGAAGGCAGTGGAGAGGACTGCGATTTTAGGAATGGTAGGGACAATCAGAGGTTGATATGGGTGGAAAACGTAGGAGGGGAATCGATAGTCCGAGCCAACGAGTCCATTATCAGTTCATCGTGGGAATGGTTGCAGTGGTCGGTCGTTCTTTCAACAACGGAAGGGAGTAATCTGTAAAAAATTAAGGTGTTGTTGGAAGAGTCTTGCAAGCTGAAAGCCGATATGTACTCCCTGAAGCTTATCGGCCTAAATGAGGTGTGGTTGTGGAATGTGGATGGTACTGGAGGTGGATAATGAGTGCTTCTTCATGCCAGACGTGTTGCGAAAAGGGGGCCCGATAGCTCAAATCTGGAGATGGGAGGATTTTTCAGTATTTGGATGGAAGACGCGTGGTATTGAAGGGAGAAGATTCGCTCAAGTCTAGAATCGAAAGCTAAAGAAGAGGAAATAAGGTGGAGATAGAGATCGAGGCAGGTCTGGTTAAAAGAAGGTGATAGAAATACCAGATATTTTCACAGTTTTGCTAGCGCCAGGGCTCGTGTGAACAAAATTTCATGTTTGGAGATGGATAGGAAGAAGGTGCGGCATAAAGACCAAATTTGCGAAGCCATTGTTGATTTTTTCAAGGGGTTGCTTACTTCCGATGGGCGATCGAAGCCGGGGTTGGATCATCTCCATTTTTCTAAATTTTCAGCTAAGGAAGTTCAGGCCCTTGAGATGCCTATATCTGAAGAGGAGGTGATTGCTGCCCCGAAATCGTTATGCAGGGACAAGGCACCCAGGCCGGATGGATTTCCTATCTCTTCTTTCAAAAATATTGGTACGTTATCAAGAAGGATCTGATGGATTTTATTGTAGAATTTGCCCAGAGCGGTAAGCTTCCGTTAGAAATGGGAGCCTCCTTCATTGCTCTTATCCCTAAAGTGGAGGGGGCTGTTCGTCTTAAGGACTTTAGACCCATTAGCTTTATTGGGCCCCCCTACAAGATTCTGGCCTAGGTGTTCAGTATGGTGATAAGGAGAGTAATATCTGAAAACCAGTCGGCTTTTGTGGCTGGTTGTCAGATTCTAGACAGTGCCCTTCTTGCGCATGAGTGCATTGACTTCAGGCATAGCGAGAGGAGCTGAGTGGTTTGTAAGCTTGATTTCAAGAAGGCTTACGACCATGTCGATTGGGGCTTCTTGGATTATATGCTCGGAAGATTGGGCTGCGGCGAGAAGTGGAGGTGTTGGATGAAGTTTTGTGTTCAATCTCCTTCTTTCTCTATTCTGTTAAATGTATCTCCTAAAGGTTACTTCAAGGCTTCTCGTGGTTTGAGGCAAGGGAATCTGCTTTCTCCCTATATCTTTGTGGTGGTTGGAGAGGCACTTAGTAGGATGCTGAACAAAGGAGCAGCCAACGGCTTGTTCAACGGGTTCAAAACAGCTAGGGAGGGTCCTCATATCAGCCACCTTCAATATGTAGACGATACTTTACTCTTTTGTGAGGCCACGACTTGTGCAATGGATAATCTTAGAAAGCTTACGGTTTGCTTCGAAGTGGTTTCGAGTCTGAAGATCAATTTGGCTAAATTTGAGATACTTGGGATCATGGTAGATAAGTCTGATCTTTGCAAGTTAGCTGCAGTGTTTGGATGCAAGGTTGTCTCCTTTCCTTCTTATTTGGGACTTCCTCTTTGTTATGGTAAGCCTCCTAAACACATGTGGGACTGTGTTATCGAAAGAATGAAGAGGAAGTTGGCTCCTGGAAGAGTCGATATTTATCTTTGGGTGGGAGATTAACGCTTATCAAGGTAGCTCTGGCCAATATGCCTTTGTACTATCTGTCCTTATTTAAATGCCCGAAGTCGGTGATCAATAAGATGGAAAAGATTAGAAGGGAGTTCCTGTGGAGAGGGGTTTCAGGTGGTAGGAAATTTTATCTCTTGAGATGGGAAGAAGTTTGTAAACCATATAGGGAAGGTGGAGCTGGCATTAAGCCATTGGGAGTGATGAATTCGGCTCTTCTGGGAAAGTGGATTTGGAGGTTTGGGATGGAAAAAGGAAGAATGTGGAGAGAGGCGATAGCTAGCAGATATGGAACCTAATAGGGTGAGTGGTTCACTAAACTGTCCTCGCTCTATAAAGCCTCGGTTATTTGGAAAGCAGTGGCGGCTTTACACCCACTTGTTCGCTAGGAGGTGACCTTCTCGGTGGCTAATGGTCGTAGGGTCTGTTTTTGGGAAGATGTGTGGTGTGGTGCTCTTTGGCAACTCAATTCCTTTCTCTTGCTAGAGTGGCTTCTGATAGATTTATTTTAGTGGCAAATTGTTTCAAGGTTTTGGGGAGTTCGGTGATTTGGTCTCCTTCCTTTCGAAGAAACCTAACGGAAAGTGAAGAGGAGTGGTTGGTGCTAATGAAGACCCTCAAATTTCAGTTTGGTTGCTTAAGAGGAAGACTCGATAGTTTGGAAAAAGAAATGCCAATGGTGTCTTCTCGGTGAAATCCCTTGTTGCCACTATTGAAAATTCCAGTATCGGTCCTCCAACGCTCTCCTTCTTCCAATGGTCATATGGTGCCCCTCCTCGAGTTTCGGTGTTTTTTGGTTGGTGGGTAGGAAAATAGTCCTTACTATTGATAAACTTCAGAGAAGAGCTCTTATCCTCCCAAATATCTGTCTCATGTGTATAAAGGACGGGGAGTCTATAGATCATATCTCTATCCATTGCACGTTTTATTCTAAGGTTTGGAATCACTTTCTGGATTCGTTCAGCATGGCTTGGGTGATGCCAAGATGTGTGGAGGACTTGATTTGTGCATGACACGGGTGTGGCGGAGGCCGGAGTGGGAAAGGAGAGTGGAGACTTTCCCTTATGGCTGTGATGTGGGCCATTTGGAGGGCTAGGAATCAGCGATGTTTTGAAAATAAAGCCTTGCAGGTGGAGGACGTTATAGTGATGGCTGATTTGCTCTTGAAGGGGGGGGGGGGGGGGGGGGGGGGGGGGAGCACTAATGCTACTATAGCTATCTCTAACCATAGCCCTCTTATGATACTTGCTAGAACCCTTTGAGGCGATCTCAGCCAACGGTCCTGACCCCCAATCATAAGGGTACGGTACCACCCCGACCTTCACCGATAATCAATGACCATCCTTTCCCGTTCCCAAGTGTACGCCATCACGCGTGCTCCACTGGGTGGTCCCAGATAGCTAGCCATTTAAGGCAGCTGATATCGGTACATCAGAAGGTCCGATACCGATTCGCTCTTAAGGGATTGGTTGCTTGTTGTTAAGCCAGCCTAGGCTGCCTTTTTCTCTTTTTTTTTGTTTGTTTTTGTTTCTTTTCTCGCTTTGCGAGCTTTTGAATAAAATCATCACCTTTAGAAAAAAAAGGATGGTCATTTTATTCTATTATAGTTACCGCGTTGTTCTTCTTTTGTTTTCCCACTGTTCTGGTGAATCCTGTGCATTTGTTTAGGGTCCGTTTGGATGCACTATTGAATAGAATTTCAATTATGCCTAAAATCGTAATTTCTTTCCTTGGCAATTAGAATGAAGGTCTGGCCTCCAAATCGTAGTTCTAAATATTGTTAAATACCGAGTTGACTCAGTAGTGTTGGAGCACAGAACAGGTCATCAAGCAATCACTTTGAAACCAGTTTGAGACGGAATGACTCAGACGGATGAAGGGGTTGTTCTGCTTTTGGCCTCCTGGTTTTTGATATTAAAACCATGCTCCAAATCAGAGTAATGTCAATTTCAAGTGGGACTTGAAGGAACATAGATGCAATTTGAGGGCTACTTCATATGACTACTACAACGTATCATTGATTTTTGTTATTCCCCCCTTGATTAAATCACAACTGTACAATTCAATTAACTTTTGCATCCAAATGCAGCCTTAAGGGTTATATTTGTGCAAGTAGACATGCATCTTTAGTTGGTAGAGGGGCGTTGTTGTCATTGTGGGTTGTGACATGCTGATTCCTCCATGATTGAGTGGCTCAAAACATTGTTAGTCATGGATGAATCACAAGCATTTCCTTTTGATGGGAGCAAAAAGAATATGAAGACATGAATATACAAACATTGGGGAAACTAAAAGAAAATGGTGGAATTTTTAAGGGAAACCTCAGGAGATGTTAACAGAAAAACGATTGCACACTTAAAATATCCCCCACACCCACCAAAAAAAAAAGAAAGAAAGAAAGAAAACACTGCATAATAGTTTTCCATTGTTTAGGGGACAAAACAATGCACTGTTGGACAAAATTATGCTCTGAAAGCCCATGCTGCGATATCTCCACTAAATTCATCTTCTGATGTGAAACAACTCAAGTGGACACAACTACAAAGAAAATCCCCAATTTTTTTTTAGCAAACAATAGTTTTTATTTTTTATTTTCTGATTTTACTGGTTTCAATTGAAATATCGTCAACTCCTCAGGGTCCCCGTCTTCTGTTCCGTCGCACCCGTTCCATCATTGGTTCTACGGGGCTCTTCCTCGGGTAGCGGCTTTTGTGTGGCTTGTGAGCAGGAAGAGAATTCTTACGATCGACAACCTTCAAAGGAGAGCGATGATCCTCCCAAATATTTATCTCATGTGCATGGGGGATGAAGAGTCGATTGATCATCTTTTTATCCACTGTCCTTTTGCTAAGAAAATATGGGACTATTTTCTTTCGGCTATTCGGGTGGATTGGGTTATGCTAAAATCGGTTCACGACTTGTTATGGGCTTGGCACGGAGGCAGGGGCGGAATGGTTTCCAAATCTCATTGGCGATTGCTTATCATGGCCATTTGGTGGGCTATTTGGGGATCTAGGAATGGGCGATGCTTCTGGAATGCCGAGGAAGGGATTCCTGTAGTGATTGCTAGAATCTCTTCCCTTGTGAAAGAGTGGGCCGGCTCTGCGTAGGCGGTTCCGTCTCGCTTCTTCCTTTTCTTTTTGTGTGGTTGTTTTGGGTTTTGTATTCTTTTCCCTCTTTGAGGGTTTCTTTAATAAATTTGTTATCTTTCAAAAAAAAAAAAAAAATTGAAATATCGTCAAAAGGGGCTTTTCCTCCCTTTACCATTCTGTCTCTCACAATTCCCCTGTTGGGAAAGGAGAGGAGAATGTGGAGAAGGAAACCAGAAGGTGGATTTTCTAGGAAGTTGGAGGAAAATGGAAACAACATTTTTTGGTAATTAAGAAAAAAATGGTAATGTTTTTTTTTTTTTCCTCTAAAAAAAATAAAAATAAAAATGGAAATGTTGTTTTCATGGAAACAATGTTTCGTCATTTTATATTGCAGCAAATCCATATAGGCGCTTTAGATTTTCTTTCCCCAAATTTGAACATCTTCTCTCATTTCTTTTCTTCTTAATAGTGAGTTAGATCTCTCCTTGGACATCTTCTCTGATTTCTTTTCTTCTTGCTTTCTTCTTCTAATTGTGAGTTAAGATCTTACCTTGGACATTTTCTCTCATTTCTTTTGAGCAATGTTAACTTTTGATTAATGGTTATTAGTTTAGTAGCTGACTTGTTTCATGGATGATTTGATTAATGATTAATGATTAGTTAGTTACTAAAACTAGTTTAATAAATAGATAAAAAAAAGTTTCATAAACAGATGGTTTAGTGTATAATTTGATTTCGTTTAATTGTCTTAGCTCCGTTTTACTTTGAAATTTGAATGATGTTGATTTTGATTGATTAAAAAAATCAACATATATCTATATAATTTTTATAATATATTATAAATATTTATATCTATTATATATTAAAAATTGCATGTGGAAACTCATTGATTGTAATCAACCTATGTCATAGATTATTACATAGCCCTTTAGTTCTGTGCTCTCATTGCCGGTCCCATGCCCAGATAAAGGAGGGAGAGCTGCTTCAAGTTGGCAGTCGGCGTGAAACTTTTGCCATAACTTTCAAAAACTGTGCCTGGAAACTTCAGGCATGCACCTATGCATTTTTGGTGCTCTAGGAGCATGTGCGCCTAGCGACTTTAACTACAGTGTATTAAAGAGTTGAGATATGGATGCCACCCTGAAAATATGTAAATTACAACAAGAGATGTATCCAGTGGTATCTTATATAATGCATCTGTATATGTATCATATCTACGTGGTTTCCTTGGCGCGATAAAAGTAGCTAGAATCCAGATATCATGACATGTTATTCAAGGTCAATTCCATCGGCAGAACTATTGATTATGGAACTTTCCAGTATGCCTTGAGTGAATCTGGAATGATATTCTTCTGAGGTAAAGCTTATGGTTCTTTAGCAGTTTACAACCTTTTATGGGTGGCCGACACCAACCATCAACTAAGACTTTGAGAGCAGCATCTCATCCTGTCAGTCTGTCCATTGGCCAGCATTGCCTACGTAATGGCTCTTGAAGGTTCTTCCCAGGGCAACGGTCAGAGACAGTTTCACATGTAAATGCTTCAACTCTCATAAAGATAAATGGTATTTGAGTCGACTTGCACCAAGGTCAGTGATGTCAAGTTGTTTAAGAGGCTGTTCTTTTCTCCTCTACATGATGCTTGAAGTAACTAGGTAAACAGTAAACCAGAAGCCCAATTCTTTGATTTATCTCTATTCAGAAGATTGTTTTGGCGGGTGCTGTTTAGACATGCTGTGGCTCAAGGCCAGGTGGAACCATTGATTATGAAAATTTCCAGTAAAATTGTTTTGAGTACTCTTGGAATGATATTCTTCAAGTAGAAGCTTGATCTGTGATTCTTTAACCATTTGCAGCCTTGTATGGGTTGGCTGGCAGGGACCATCAACTTAGAGGTCATCGTATCGTTCTGTGAGTCCCTTGGCTGGCATTGCCTTCATAATGGCTTGTGAAGGTTCTCTCCCGTTTTGCCTCATGATTATAGACAATTGTACACATTTGAATGCTGTAACGTTTATAAATATAATGAGATACGAGTTAACTTGCACAAAGGATAGTAACATCATATCCTTTCAGAGGCTGTTCCTTTCTCCTGAACTTGGTTCTCTTAGTGAAACCATAACCCCATATTCTCTGGTTTATCCCTATTCGAAAGATTGTCTTGGCGGATGCTTTTTATGAGGAGCTTCCGTTGGAAATACTTAGCATAAATTGCCCATTACTGAAGTTTCCACTCTAGAGAGAATTGGTTCTTGGTAAGGGAAGCATTGAGAAGCCTTTGGAACCATTTAGGATTGATTCATTGATTAGCTAAGCTGCTAAGATGCATATACTAAAACCATGAAGGAGCTCCATGATGCAACAGGATGCACTGAATTGCTTCAAGGGGTAATTGGGTATAGGGTGAACCCACTACCCCTCGAGTTGATTACTAGATATCACTACAAAACCCCTTCTCCTCTTCTTCCAAGCTCTAACACAAGCATTAAAATTGATTTTTGTATTCTCTAGCAAACGTGAGTTCACATGTCCAGTGTGAAGTGTTATATAGGCTTTAAAAGAAAAGTAAAAGTTAACCCTGATACTAAATGAAAGGAAACCACCCCTACTTTGTTTATTTCACTTGTGTTATAAGGGGTATTTTGGTCATTCCAATACATAAAGAGACAAAAAACAAAAGAAAAAAAGATAATGAAAGCAACACATCATGCATATGATCATGTGGGGTCCACATGTGATCAGGTGGGGCCACTCTTGACCGATTGTGTGTAACGCATGAGAAGGGCTTGCTCGCATCAACTTACCCCCATCTTGGAAGAACTTGGCTCTGTCGAGTTATTTCCAATGCACCATTTATAGGGATTCAGGTTGATGTGCTGAAATGCTCATTTGAAATCTCTGCACACTTGGACCTTGGATGACCCTTCCACTTCTCCAAAAACTTCTGATGTCTGGAGGCCACTCTTGACCTATTGTGTATAGCACATGAGAAGGGCTTGAGGCCTAATTACTTTATACTATTTTACCCCTGACGTTCTTGTGTATCTCCTTTATATGTTGTGCAAAATCCTTTGCTTAGAGTGTCTTTCAGAAGTAACTTATCAACTTCACATTTCTGTCAAACACAAGAGTCTTAAGAAGTCCATGTAATAGGACTTCTTCCCTGAAGAAGTTTGCAATTTGCATGACATCCAGTGACTTCTTGCAAGTGGATAAAATGGGACATATTGGAGAAGTGATCAACTACAATGCAAATGGAGTCATGACAACGTTGTGTCTTTGGTGACCCTAAAACAAAATTCATGCTAAGATTTCCCATGGTCCATTTGGCACAGTCAATGGAGTGTGTACAGATTGGTGTTCTTTTTTCTTTTATTACCAAGATGACATGCTTGGAATTACTGGAGAATAATCTGGACATCTATCTTGATTCCTAGCTAATAGAAATGATATTTGACCATTGCCATTGTTTTGTCAATCCAAAGCAACCACCAAGACCACTAGAATGCAACTTGCACACCACTAGCTTTCACAATGAGAACTTTGGAATGCATAGCCTTGTACAATAGAACAGGTAATCATCAGATAGCGTAAATTATGGATACTCATCTTCTGGTCTTGTAGACAAAGTGGAGAAAAATCTTTCTGAAGGTTTTTTATTGGCAAAATTGTCTCATTTGATCTCCTCGAGTTCCACTATGAAAACTGCGAGTATAATTAATCATTCCCCATTTTCGATATGTCCAATCATCCAATGCCATTTATACATTCACAAGGCTGCATCCTTATTGTGGTCTCGCTTGCTGCTACAATTTGCATTGGCTTAATGATATATATTGCACTATGAGTGTAAAACAAATGATAAAATCCTAACACATGAGAAGTAAAATCCAGCATGTGTTAGCTTGGCAACTTGCCAGCTTGTGGCACAAAACCTGATATGTGACAAGTGACAAGGGAAACTGCCAGATCAATCCCTAGAATGTGTTGATCTGTAAGCTCATGACATGTGAACTGGGAGATTGAATATGAAAAAAGGATAATATACTGTTCAAATGCTGAGTTAATACTTGCTAGGAGCCAACTATTAACTTGGGTGATTAGTTTCTTAATTATGTAAGTTCTTAAGGAATTTAGAAGAATATTTTTTAATTAATGTTTAAATACAATATTATCATAAATTCATAAGTTCGGGGGAAATGTGTGGGTCTATCAAATTTAAAAGCAATTTAAGTTTAGAGAGTATGGAGAAAAAATTATGATTTTTTTTTTTTTTGGATTTTTAGCAAAAAATAATAAAATTTCATAAATCCATAGATCTGATGCCAAATCCCTGGAAGAATCATGCTTACAACATGGTAACTCTTAATAGAAAAAATAAAAATAAAATGAAAACAGAAACAGAAAATGCATTTATAGTGATTTTAAGTTATTTTTAATATAAAATGATTATGAAGACCGTGGATCCCATTGATGTGAGCTCAAATGCAAGGATCTATGATTTGAAGTTGGTTTTCCAAGGAATGAAGTGGTTATACTAAAAAAAGTAAATTATTCCTTTTTCCCTTGACAAATCCAAAAGGGCCTTCTTCCAGGGAAGATATGGATCACAAATCCTGAAAAAATGATTATGTTTTCTTTGACGTGGATGGCAACATTGGGGTTATTTTGAGGATGGTGAAATAAAAGTTCCCTCTTCTGGTTTTTCTTTGATCAGTAGAAGATCTGGAGAGGGTTTTTTATTTTTTTTTATTTATTATCTTTGATCCTTTGCATCCCCTTTGGAGTTTGCGTCAAGATGTTTGCGGCAATTTTCTTCTTATCTCCTGATGGTGGCAGACGTAGCCGTCTCTACTTACTGATAAATTGTCTTAAGCATTCCATACTTTATTATGTGTAAATTATTGGTTTAAGTTCTACAACTGCCTGCCTGTTTTAATGCAGATTGTGGAAGCGAGAGCGATGTGGTTGCAGGAGTTGCAGAACCGGATGAAGCCAGAATCAGACAGGTTTCGGAGAGGCATATCATATACAAAAGATGCTGCTGACGTAGTCCCGGAAGAGCGGTTCCCGACAGCTAATATTCTCTCTGAAACCACACCTCTCACTACATTTGCATTTGAACCCACAAGTTCCGTATCCGCAACAGATGTTGAGACTGAGAAGCACCCAGTTGTGACTTCGGAGACAAGAATCATTGATAAGTCTGTTGTTGAAGAAGGGACCACGATCCAGACCAAGAGTAAGGATCTTCCAAGCAGTGCCTCGAAACCGTTGGATCATGAGTACGAAGATGAAGGGGATGACTGGTTGGAGGAGGAGAATGCTGAAATGGGAGGCGCTGCCATTCCGCTTGGCAACGAAGAGGATGTTTCCTTCAGCGATCTGGAGGATGACTACGATGGGAGCGCACCCATGAGTTCCAAAACGTTGGTGGACACATCTGATTCTTCGACGAATGGTTCAAGAGGGTGGGTCCAGCTAGACAAGAGCTCTGGTGATGCAGCTAAGGGTGGCCACTCAATCAGTGACGCACCCCGTCAAGCAGGGCAGTTGAATGCCAGCCACGAGACCAAGGAATCTAGTGACTGGCTTAGTGTGGATGATATAGATGTGGTATGACACTCCCCAAGATCCATGTAATGTTTGAAACATGCTGGCAGTCTCTAGAGGTATTTTAGATGCTTGGTTCAAAGAGTTTCTGCAGTAATTGTTTGTTCAAGTGGGGCCCATGGTTCATTTACCCAGGCATTGATATGATGTCCCACCAAATCCCCGATATTGGAAGATCCTAGCCATTGATTCTTTGGCTTCTTTCTGTTGAGCTTCAGATTGTTCCTGCAATTGCTTAGCCATCTGTTTGCTGGAAAGATATCGTGGGGCTGAGACTTGAACATCTGTTAGCTTTTCATTGCATGTGCCAAAGTGGGGCCAATCATCTCAATGGTTTGGATAGCTGAATAATGGCGCCCCACCTGTGCAAATTGACAACCCGAGCATACTGTATAAACTCTCGGGTCCGGGCATTGCAACATATCTCCAGTCTTTTTTATCTATGTTTCCTGATTTGTTTCATTGGGTTGCAATGACTGAAATGGTTGTACATATACAAGCCTCCTTGAAGTAAGTTTGTTAATCTTTTGGGTTCCAAGTACTGATCGCTGAAGGATCGTGGACGGTTTTGATGTTTTGAATCTTCTGATCAACCTCTCTTGTCAATGGCCTGACATGAATGTTGGGGAGATTCACGGCTGTGGGTTTTTGCAAGTTATGTTGCATTTAACAGACTAATGGCCGTTGTGTTTGAACCCATTGTGTGATTAGCTTTGGATTCATGGCCATCAGATAGACCATTAAGAAGAGAAATACTACAATGATCTGCATTCAAATAAGAAAAGGCCAGATAGTAGTCATTATCTTTGAATTTGGAGATTTTTTTGGTCATGCTCCATCCAAGTTGGGTCTTAATGGACCATTGGTTGGAATTGAATGGACACTGCAAATGCATAATGGAGAAGCTTGAGATTGATTGTAGAAGATTCACTGAAGGTAAGCTTTTGGAATTTCCATTATTCAATTTTCTCCAGTACCCAAGGTTGATGGATGGGGGTTATTGTGTCATGGTTCTTTTCTGGAAGAACCATGTAAATAGCTTTTGGCTGAGCATAGATGTTTCTCTTTCTCGAGTGTCCAGATCATGGACCCCAAATCGGGTGATTCTAACCGTCCAATTTTGGAGATTGAATTGGGAATTTATTTTTAGTTGTCCATTTGATGACCGCCAATTGGAGAGCTTGGATTGCGCTACTATATTTAGGCGTGTTATGGCCAGATATGTGTATATAATTTCACTGCACTCTTTCGGTATCTATGATCGCCCTCATGGGAAATGGCCCAAATCTACCCCATTTGATTTGGTTTCTTTCAAGTCCAAAGCCTCCAGATTTGGGCCATGGTGCTCCTGCGTGGCATTCTGATTAACTGTCAAGATCTTACATGTGAAGGATCAGGCCACTCGTCTGGTGGGCCATGTGTGTATGTTGAATATAGACTTGTGTGCTTTGGATCATCTCTTAATTCATCAGAATCACACTAGCATATGTATCTTACTCATCCATCCTCTATCTACCCATGCGTCCCAGCTGATGAACAGAGAGGGACAGACTCCAATGACACAGACATGGTGTGACCCACCAGATTGAAAGCCCAACCCACATGCGCATGTGTGTTGGAGTGTACGTATACAGATCCTGCTATGTTCATACGATCCTAAGTCGTATGCGTATGAATTGTCATGTGATGCAGCGAATCCAAGGAGGCGTTTGGTAATGCCACCAGAAGCTATTTTAAAAGAGGTTTAAAGTCTAACCCGGTTGGACAATGTATGGTCCACCTAACAGATGACGTCTAACTTGTTTAGTTCATGTGGAAATCCAACCCTTACAATAGGTTTGCCCTACCATGAGGATCACCTTGTCCAAACATCTGCCATATATATCCACTTGATTGAGTTTGCGATACCTGTATTTTGCCTTTTTTTATTTTATTTTTTTAATCTTATGGCCATGCATTTCTTTCATGATGTGACCCATATATATCCACTCATTGAGTTTGCGATACTTGTATTTTGCATTTTTTTTTTTAAAAATCTTATGACCATGCATTGCTTTCATGGTGTGACCCACATGGTGAGTATGAAGTACTGAATTTTGTGCTAGGTGATCCTCATGGTGGGGCTAACCTATTGGAAGGGTTGGATTTCACGTGCACTTAACAGGTTGGAAGTCATCTGCTGGGTGGACCACATCATTGTGGTCCAATCAGTTGGAATGACGACCTTCTCGATTTAAAATAGGATGGAATTGCTTCCCAAGGAAAATAAAAGAAAATCTATTTCTCATGAGAATTGACTCTCTCTCTCTCTCTCTCTCTCTCTCTCACAAACCAAGCATAAAGGAGTCCCATTCAAATCCTTTGTTGAGAACACCCGCACATTTAGGATAGTGGTAGACTGGGTGAAGATAACCTCTTTTTAACATTGAAGTCCTGGTATCGATTCCCAACGTAGGGTGGCTAACATTGATGTGTGACTAACAGTGTAGGTGTGTGTACTAATAGTGGGATGTTTGTACTGTCCCAGGAAAAAAAAAATTCCTTTGTTGAGATGATAAAATCTATCTCTCATAATTTAGCAGCATCGCCTAAAAACGTTAGAAGGAAATAATTGAAGGGGATCGGTTTCATGCAATACAAACATCATTTTTCCCCCTTTTTCCAGAGAAAAACTTTGATACTCTAGCAAAGTGTGATGGATGATGCTCAGGTGTTAAGACATTTGCACCCGTCATGGTATCTTAAACTAAACAATTGAAATAGTGCACCACTCTATGGATGGTTTACAAAACAGCAATTTATATTAAAATGATGCCCTAACTAGTTGATTAGTTGATATCTAATAGGAGAACAACATAAAAAATTAAGGAAAGGTTCAATTTCAATGAACACAAATTAAAGATTAAAATCATATGATTAATATTATTTTAGGTTTATAATCTATCTACAATGGGTCCTATGATTTGAACAATTTAATTTGAGTTGCATGTATGACACTTAGTACAATTTCTAAGTGCTTCTGTATCATCCATCACACCTTTTTCCTGATTTTGTGTGTTAGTTTACTAGTTATAGGTGTTAACCCAACCCAACCCAACCCAACCCAACCCAACCCAAATTGGGTTAGGTTTGATTATTTGTGAGTGGATTAGATAGTTTGGGATAGGTTGGGCAGAGTTGCGTCCCCACTAGAAAGTAACCGCTATTGAGAGGTTTGCTACAAGTTAACTAACCGAAGTGGACAATAGCTTTTGTTTGAATTACCCAGACCATTAATGTTATGGGCCTCTCCAAGGATGCAGTATATAAAAAGGAGAAGAAAAGATAGCCTTGTACTGGAATAATCCAACTTTATGACCATGCAAGTCTTTTTCTTTGAATATGGACCGTCTACTTAACTATTGTTACATGGCCCATTTATCAAATGCTTGAGACATTACAATCTTGAAGACCATTGAGAAACCGGCTGCATATGTTATGAAACTAATACGGTTTATATGATGGGCCTCACCATGAATGAGGGATTAAAAAATAAAAAATACTGGAATATTTTAACCCTATGTTACTCTTTTCCTTTAAATATGAACCATCCAACTATATGTCTATGGGCCATTTACCAAAAGCTTGAAACCTTAAATCTGGAAGATTATTGAGAAAACCAACTGCCCATCTCATCAAATTAAATACTGTTTATATGATGGGTCTCACCATGGATGGGAGATACTTTAAAAAATAAAAATAAAAAATCTCTTACTAGAATATCTTAACCCCATCACTATGTAACTCTTTTCCTTTCAATTTGCACAATCTCTAAACATTATTTCATGGGCCATTTACCAACAATATGAGACCTTACAATCTTGAAGATTATTGAGAAAATCAACTGCATGTGTCATCAAAACAATAGTGTGGATCACCTAACATGACCCCAAAATCCAACTTCTATGGTCCCAACATATCTGTGACGATGCATGGGGACTCAATAGCAAACCTATTCTTTTGGCGTTGGTAAAGACAAAGCTTCATCTTCTTCCTTTTTTTTTTTTTTTTTTTTTTTGGTTTAGTTCACACACCCCATTGTTAGTACACCCACCCACCCCTGTTATTCAAATCACAATGTTAGTCGATACCATGACCTCAGTGTTGAAACGGCAAAGCTTCATCTTAATCACCTAAATACTATTTCAATTGCTTACAAACCTTTCAAATGGCGATTTATATGCATGGTTTATTTGTTTTTCATAACCAGTTGTGCGCAATTTTTTCCTGCAACTCTATATACTAGAAATTATGCGGCGATTTTTACCGCAAAGCTCCTCAACGAATTGGATTTTACAAAATATTGCCTCCACTAACTGATATTCCCTGGCAGTGCTTTTTAAGAAGAGAAATTACAATATTACCTCCCTTCTTTACTTCTTTCCAACAAAGTGGAGAGTGGAAAATGGAAAGTTGTGGGGGTTAGGTGGTATGTGTCTTACATCTAACCAGTCTAATAGATATCAACTAATATTATTATTAGACGAACAACAATATGATGGAGCCAATCCATAATAAATAATGCACACCATTCAAAATATCCCAATTCCATGTGATGATATGATTAGTTGAAGCTTTGTTCGTGTTATCACCATGGTATGGTGCATATATTTAGATGTTATACATGACATACCCATGTGGGCCCTACAAGTCTTGAGTTTCACTACTTTTCAGGAAAAAAAAAATGAGGGTTTTTTATTTTTATAATTTCATCCCTCAATAAGCACCTCCATGTCATTTCTAATCGTGGAAGCATCATTTGTTAAAGCCATAAAAATCCCAATAATATAAGACTTTTAAAATGCCTTTTGTAAATGGCAGATGTTATTGTATTTCACAGTGGCATTGTTGAGAAAATAATGGTTGTTACCTTATAATAACATCCATTGTTTAATGGGCCATCATGTAATGCTGGGGTGACAGGTTTTGCAGTATCACCTGGGCTTCCCGTCTGTATAAGTGGGGCCACTTGTTCAGTGATCTAAACTTGATATTATGGGCCTCTCTTTCTATGGCCCATGCACCAAAAATCTTTCAAATGGAAAAAAAAAAAAAAAATGATACGCCTTTAGAATCCATAAAGCAATGATAATTAATCACCTTCAACCCTTTTTTCTCAAGCAATTTTTCCCTAAAAAATTTGGGAAAATAGGAAACTATTGTTTGAAGGAAAAAATAAAAAGGGGGTTGCAGCATACAACAGATTGTAGGTGATCAGTCCACGAAATCGATTTGTAACAATTTAACAAGCTATAAAAGAACAAATTTCATATTTATGAAGAGAAGGTGCAACATACAAACACCCATGAAAAATAAGAAATAATAAATTCAATATGAAACATCTGCAGGTAAGACTGATCAACCCCCTCAATACTCCCATTAAAAAGAATTGTATAAGCTAAAACTAAAATACTAAAGGCGCGTTTGGATGCTATATCAAATTGAATTGTGATAAGTAGTCTAATGAACCAAACTGCAATTATGTTATGAACTCAATTTCGAATTGATGGTACTTAATTATTATTATTATTTTTTTTCATTTTTCTCTTGACTATATATAGGTGGTTCAGTTCGTTTGTGCACCCTAACAAGGCCAAGGAGCATGTTTGGATGCAAAATCTTTTATTTATTATTTATTTTTGAGCTAACCAGATTGTAATTTCCTTGGCTTCAAATTGAAATTGTGATTAATTTTAAGATGGATTTGAAAGGATCATAATTGCAATTTGAGGCTAGGAAAAATATAATTAACTTTAATCTTTCTGATCTTTCATTAAGATTGACGTTCACAATTCAATTCACTTGTGCATCCAAACGCACCCTAAAGCACAGCACCTTGCTCTAACATGGCCATTGCCCCTGGGCTGAAGAGGGGGCTCAAGAGTGGAAAAGAACACAACGAAGAAGGCGAGAAAAACCCAAATGGGCCAAAAGACCGATCAGTGAACTTCATTGGTTCCGAAGAGAATAGAGACTGAAGCTGTGAAGAAGAAGTATCCGTGTTGAACTTCATCAGTTCGGGTGAGAATAAAGGCTGCAGCTGCAAAGAAGAAGCATCCGTGTTGAACTTCATCATTTTGGGAGAGAATAGAGGCTGCAGCTGTGAGTAAGTATCCTTGTATTCGGGCTGCTGCGGTGGGGGAACGGCTCGCTTCGGGACCAGATCAAGTGGTGCAGGGGCCACCTCTCGGAGACGCCTCGATGTGAATTTTGGGGCCCCAGTGAGCTTCTGCACCAGCTTCCGGAAGCCCGATTGGTGGACCACATAAAGCTTATCGGGTGGTGCGGTTGGTCTCCTCCACGGCTTCGACGGCGGCTTACGTATGGAATGGAGGAGAGAGTCTCTGTTTCCTTCTATGTCAAATGCATGGAATGGTTGAGAAGGAGAAGGATTCATCTTCTCTCTCTCTCTCTCTCTCTCTCTCGTAAGTTCATATGGCATGGCCCAATGACCACCTCCCTCTATATATAGAAAAAATACAAGAAATGATGACATTTACACCCATAATTTTCTTATGGATACACACCTTTCTCTACCTTTTGGTATTATGATAACACCAAAAGCGTGTTCGAGTAGACTCCTAACTTGATTGAGTTGACTCAGTTTGATTAATGATCGAGTTAAGCTGAACAGAAACTTGCTTTTGATTCTACTGGGTTCTCATATTTGAGAAATGATATAGTGGGCTGTGTATGGAAACCTTTCCATGCACGTAGTTGTATTTAGATTCATGCCAATTTACATCATCCATCTATCTCGCCCGTCCATTAGATCCACTATTACACTCTTCAGAAGCTCCCTTGAAAAAAATATACCAGTGGATGATCCAAACCTTTAAGTCAGTGGCATGGAAAAATGGATGGGCAAGATTGTTAGTCAAAGAGAGGTCCATGGGTGCTTAGGACCACGAGATCGCAGTATCTTCTGTAGGTAGAGAATAAAAAGTGGATGACCCTATCTTCTTATTTATATTAGATTATATATTTAGTGTGCTTATCATACCTGTCCATGCACCTAGTTGCATGGGATTGCGTGTGGTGACATTGCCACCCTAGACAGTGGTGGGACCTGATGCCACGTGTCTCTCTTCAAAAGGAGTTGGATTGCGTCCTTCTGGATGCAAAGCGACCAAACCGAGCTGAGGAGGGGCCACCGTGATGTATGTGTTTATCCACTCCGTACATTCCGTTTCTAATATCAGGCCAACCACATGAGACCAAGAATGAGGCAGATCATTTAATGCAACCCGAGCTAAGTATTTGGTGTGGTCGACCTGACCGTTGGACCTGCTTCATTCTTGGTCCCATGTGATCGGCCTTATCTTAGAAATGGAATGTATAGAGTGGATAAACAGATACATCATGGTGAGCCCCTTCACAGCTCGGTTTGGACGCTTTGCGTCCATACTGAGGAAGGACGCGTCGTGACAGTACATTTCTCAAGACGGTATTTTTACTGCAACCCCTTAGTGGGGTTATTTTACTGAAAGTCCAATTTCTCCTGAGGCTCATCCTGTTTAGCCTCTTCACGAGAAATTGCAAACCTTTGGGTCTTAAATACCCCTCTGACCCTTCGCACCCGTCGTCCTGCATATGTCCACCTGGAGGTGGAAACCCTCTTGAGCATTTCAAAGGGGCTCCACTCATGGGCTCGACCATAATACATATGTTACATGCGGCTGTCCATCCTTTTTGCAACATCATTTTAGGCCATGAGCTCAACTCTAAGACATATCCAAATCACAGGTGGTCCACACCATATGGAATAGTTGGGACAATGACGTCCATTATTGAAACCTTGCTACGCCCTATTAAGATGTTTCTTTGCCATCAAACCTTGGGCAAAGGCCCACATGGCCTGATTTAAGGGAAAATATAAATATCAGCTGGATTCAGAACTTTGGTGGACCACACCATGGAAAACGATGGAGATTGAATGACCACAATTGGAAATAGGTGGGGCCACTGCTGCTATACTTGTGGGGCCCACCGTGAGGTTTATATGCCACTTAACCTGTTGATAAGGTCACATAGACTTGGATGAAGAGATCATACAAATACTAGCTTGATCCAAAGATTTTGGGACACATGAGTGGGGCCCGTTGCAGGCAGCGTGCCTTGGCACGCTACCCCAGCAACGGCCCACCTCGTAGGATGTACCCTCATATTTGTGTTTTATCTAAGTTGTCCATCAATTTTGCCATATCATTCTAAGGCATGGGCCCAAAAAATGAACTAAATACAAATCTTAGGTGAGCCACGCCAGCTGGAATAGTGAGGACAATGATGTCCACCGTTGAAGCCTTCCTACAGTGCTTAGGGGGAATTCACAGTGCTCAGGTAGAATCCTGAGTGCTCAGGAGGAACCCACAGTGCTCAAGGAGAATCTTGAGTGCTTAGGGGGAACCCTCAATGCTCAGGGGGAATCCTGAATGCTTGGGGGAATTCACAGTACTAAGGGGGAACCCGTAGTGCTTAGGGGGAATCCACAGTACTCAGGGGGAACTCGTAGTGCTTTGGGTGAATTCACGATACTCAGGGGGAACCGCAGTGCTCATCATAGTGCTCAGGGGAACCTCATAGTACAACGAGCCCCACTATGATGTTTCTTTGCCATCAAGGGCTCACCATGATATATGTGCTGTATCCACACCATCTATCCATTTGGAGAGATCATTATAGGGCATGCGCCAAAGAATAAGGCAAATCCAAAGCTCAAGTGGACCCCACCATAGAAAACAGTGGGGATTGAATGCCTACCATTAAAAACTTCTAGGGGCCATAAAACTTTTTTTTTATTTTTATTTTATCAAAATGATATTTGTTTTTTTCCCTTCATCCATGTCAGTGTGAACTTATAAACAGGTCGGATCTCAAATAAACATCATGGTGGGCCCTAAGAAGGTTTCAACGGTGGGCGTCACTATCCCCACTGTTTCTATAGTGGGGTCCACAAAGCTGGACATGGGTGGAGCCCACATGTGAAGCAGATGCAAAGCTCAAGTGGGCCCCACCTTAGAAAACAATGGTGATTGAATGCCTAATGTTGAAAACTCCATGGGGCCCACATTAATACAAGGTCATCAATTATGTGGGGCCGGTCTTCTATGTGGACTGTCCGCTGTGTGAGCCCCACCTTCAATGTGGATAGCCCATCACAGTGGTCCAACTGTTTGCTATGGTGTGGCCCACCTAAGATCTAAATCTGGCCCAAAATGGGGCCCAAAGCCTAAAATGATCTTGAAAAAAGGATGGACGGCATGGATGAAACATATACAACATGATGGACTACCTGTCCATGCCCATGAGGGCTTCTGCCTCTTCATGGACGTACAAGGAGCAGGTGATCAGAGGGCTTCTGCCCTACTAGAAGTGACATCACCAACTTCTGTGGGCCCCACCATGATGTATGTGTTATATCCGCACCGTCCATGATCCATTAGTTGAGGTCATTTTAGGGCATGATCTAAAGAATGAGACTTATCCAATTCTCAATTGGACCCCACCAAGAAAATAGTGGGGACAGTGATGTGACTGTTGAAACCTTCTTAGGGCCCACCATGATGTTTATTTGAGATCCAACCTGTTCATAAGTTCATACAGATGTGGAAGAAGGGGAAACACAAATATCATAAAAAACTTCTATGACCCCAAGAAGTTTTTAATGGTAGGACATCAATCCCCACTGTTTTCTTTGGTGAGGTCCACTTGAGCTTTGGATCTGCTTCATTCTTTGGCTCATCCCCTAAAATGATCTCTTCAAACGGATGGACGGTGTGGATGTAACATATGAATCAGAGTGGGTCCCATGAGTGGACCACATGTCCACACCCAAGAGGCTTTCATTGACGTACGCTGGTGGTCAGAGGGGCATTTTCAGCCAAATGTTTTGTAATTTCTTGTGACAAGGCTAAAAAGGATGAGCCTCACGAGAAATTGGACTTTTAGTAAAAATAGCCACACCCCAAGGTATTGCAGTAAAAATCCCTCTCGGGTAGGGCTCTCAATGGAGCGGGTCAAATCCGAGATCCGATTTGCTCCGAATCCGTATAGTGCGGATTTGAATATTAAAATAGGTCCGATTAGTTAAATGGACCAGATTTGGATCTTAAAATAGGTCCGATTACTTAAATGAACCGGATTTGGATTCACAAGAACATATTCGAGTTCGATCCGAACCCGATTAACATCCAACTCATTGTCACCTTACTGTATATGTTATATTCATGTGCCATCCGTTTTCCAGATTATATTTAGGCCATGTCTTAAAATTGAGACATGCTACTCTTAAGTACACCATACCATAGTAAATAGTGGGATTTACATCATTTTTCTACTAAATTAAATATATTATATTGTATGTTTTATATTAATTTGTAATAGGGGTGGATTTGGACCTAGATCCGACTGGAATCTGATGGTTATATGGATTTTGGATCGGATATGGATCTAACAATTTATAAATGCATTGGATATTGATATCACCTTTTGGATCTGAATCCGATCCGAATCCATCTACAGGTATACAGGCTTGGAGCCGGATCTAACTGGATCCGATCCAGATCCGACCCATTGAGAGCCCTACTCTTAGGACTCCGCTATGTTTTATCCACACGGCTCATTTAGTTTGCTGGCTCATGTTTTAAAGTGGACCACACCATAAAAAACAGAAGGATGGTGAAACCTTCTTATGCTTGTGATGTTTATTTCTCATCCAACTTGTTCATTAGATCACATAGATTTGGATAAAGGAAGCATAAAATATCAATTTTATCCAAACGTCCATGGCCTTGAGAAGTTTTCATGGGTAGGCATTCAATCCGCACTATTTCTTATGGTGTGGTCTATTTGATTTTTGGATATACTTCAATCTTGTGCTCATGCCGCCAAATGAGTTTGCAAAATAGATGGACGTGGATAAAATGCAGACATTACGTACATCATGGTGGGCCCTAGGAAGTAGCTACGTGGCACCGGTGCCATCATGCAATTCCCGTTCTCTCAATTGCCTGTGCCCCTGCCATAGGAAGTTTCAAAACAATGGGGATTGAATACCTACCATTGAAAACTTTGTGGGGCCATGGGAGTTTTGTATCAGGTCGATATTTGTGTCTACAGTTTATCTAAGTGGTAATAACCATGTGAACGGTTTAGATGGCATATAGACATCATGGTCGGCTCCAAGAAGGTTTCAACGGTGGATGATTCTTTTCTCACTATTTTATTTAGTGTGGCCTGATTTTTTAAATCCCGTCCCATTGTAGTCCTATGAAACTGATGGACAGAGTGGATTTGCTATGGAAATCTCTTTAAGCCCCACATAGCTTCCACCACAGGAACCTCATTGGCCGGGGCACAGGCAATCCGCGTCCCAAGTAGATCTAGTCCATTCTTTTATCATGGTGACAAGATAGAATCTATCATGGATAACCGGATCTATCTCCTACGAACTATCTTTTCCATCCATTTAAGCATGCTGCTGAAATGGACAGTTTTGATCATCCACCCAGTAGCATGTTTTCAAGTTCGTCGGGGCGAAATCCACGTGTCCAAATGCTCTCGAGAAGTTTTTAATGGTAGGTGTTCAATCCCCACTTTTTTCTGTGGTGGGGTCTACTTGAGCTTTGTATCTGCCTCATTCTTTATATCATGCCTTAAAATAATCTCTATAAATGAATGGACGGTGTAGATACAACACACATCTCATCGTTTCTCTTACACCAATCTAGAGAACAGTCTATAGGCTATAGCCTATATGACAACTATTGGCGCCCAATCATCATTCTCAATAATATATAGTTTTAGTAGGAAATCGGTACCATTAAAATGATAGGAACCACCATGAGTATTACCCATCCCAAAATTATGCCGATCCAATCACTAGGTGGGCCACACATGCATGTTGATTCAAACTGAATGGCTGTTTATTGATTCCAACGGTGTTGCCCACCTGACAAGTGGACTGATCTGATTTTTGTGTTAGATGATCATCAAGGTGGTCCCTACCATTTTCATGGTACGGATGACCTACACAAGTAGCACTTTTCAAAGGTGTGCCATTTTAATACCAGAAAGTGAAAGAAAGAGGGCATTATATCAAAAGTGAGGATGCAAATATCAGCTCCCCTTACGTGCAGGCGATAACAACATTGAAAATGATAGGAGACCTATTTCATAATCTGGCGGCCTGTGACACTTATGGCCTATTTGATTTTCCATGATAGAAGTACATATTTGGTAAATGGATAATTATTACTTTTCCACATTGTTTGAAAATGGGTGAGTAATTTCATTGAAAAATCGGTCCAAAAGTGTTGACTTAAATCCCTGGGCCCCATCATAATATATATGATATATCAGCGCCGTTCATATGTTTTATTATCACATTTTAGGGCATGAGCTGAAAAATTAGGCAAATCTAACACTCAAATGGCCTACACGAAAGGAAACAATGGCCTTAATTCATCCACGTTGAAAGTTGTTTCTTTCATTGGGCCTGTATTGAGGTTTATTCATCATCTAACTGGTTCATAGGGTCACACGGACATGGATAAAGGGAAAACATAAATATCAGCTGGATCCAAATCTTTTAGGGCCCCAAGAAGTTTTTAAAAGTAGGCGCTTGATTCCCAGTGTTTCATGCGGTGTGGTCCACTTGAGCTTTGGATCTGCTTCAATTTTTAGCTCATGCCTTAAATTCAACTGGCATAACGAATGAGCGGTGTGGATAAGCCACATACATCACAGTGGGCCTCATATTTATTGGACAAATTTCTCAATTTTAGTGTTTGGAAAAGTAAGTGCCACTATCATTATTAGGAAAGATGCATTAATTACTTAGGTAAATAATCATTCCCCATTTACAAGGTAACTACAGCTAGCCAAAAAATCAAACAGGCCCTTAATACACAGGTATTCAGGAATTGTACATGTTATAATAAAGCAATTCAAATTAGACCCGCTAAATAGTGGGGCCCATTGTCTCTAACTTAGAGTCCCAAAATCAGATTATTTGGTTGAACAATCCAAACCTCTCATTCCTACAGACTTGTTCATTGAAATAGGACCGTTGTGTATTTTTGTTCATTTTTAGCGGTCCAATAGATATCAACTAATCCCATTATCAGATGATCAAATAAAATTAATTGTTAGTTCATGATTCGTCCAAACTATAATCTGTACAGTTCCATTTGAATAACTTGTATGCCACGTATGCAACTTCTAAGTGCCTGCGTATCATCCATGACATGCTGCCAGAGTATTGAAGTTTTTCTCAAACGAAAAGAAATCCACCGTTCTTGATACGGTAGCTTCCGGAGTAGGTGGAATTACAGGGCCCCACATATTAGTTTTATGGTTTGCCGACGTTTCTTGGATTATATGGCTAACTGCATGTGGGGCCCATAGAATGGTGATCCAAAATATTCATCAGGTGGGCCAATTCTTCTAACAGTGGATGCCTGGTAAATCTATCACCATGATAGGTCCAAACGCTTCGATATTTGTCTTTTTCTCTGTTGATTGTGGACCGTTGCTGTATTTGATTCTGGACGGTCTATTTGTAGGCCAACCTATAAAATTAGGAAGTGGATTTCCTGTGACCACATATATTCCCAGAAAAATCCACTCCGTCCATCTGTTTTGAAAGACCACAATATGGCAGGATTCTAAAAATCAGGCAGATCCAAAACTCAGGTGGGCCACACCAACAAAACATTGGGAACAAAAACACCGTTGAAACATTCCTAGAGCTGACCATGATGTTTATATGCCATCCAAACCGTTCATAGGGTTATATGCCATCTTTATACAAAACTTCTATCACCCCAGGCATTCAATCTCCACTGTTTCGTATGGTATGGTCCACATGAGTATTGGATCTGTCTGATTTTTAGAGTCATGTCCTAATGTGTTCTTTCAAAACAGATGGACGGAGTGGATTTGTCAGGGACATCTCTGTGGGCCCCACACAGCCCCCGGGGAACAGAGTCAGGTATATCTCTGGGCCTGGGGTCACAGCAAATTATTTCTTCTTTTTAAATCGAGATGATATCTGGCCAAAAATAAATAAATAAATAAATAAATAAAGATCTCTCGGCTGTGACAAATCCAACGTCTGTCCCGGAAGATCGTCTGGATCAAATGGGCCCCACATCTACACGTAAGCAATCTATACATCTGCCATATATTTAGCAGGACGTAACAACTGGAATTCTTATCAAACCCTAATGGTCAATGGTTGAAGTTTGACCAGATTAAGGGTAGTTGACTTTTACCTTGGAGAGTTATTTTATACTCTGCCAAAGCATGGTACTCAATACACAGGCACTTAGAAACTGTAATGTGGCACACATAACCTCAAATTAATCCAATTAAATCGTTTAATCCTCTGTAACTAAATTGCAATTCCAAAATCAGATTGGTTGATCAATCCTAACCTCTGACACTTGCATTTTAAAATAGGAATTATATATCATTTTAAACGTCTAATAAATGCCAACCAGTCTGATAATCAGGCAATAAAATAAGAATAACTTTTGGTTCATGATACATCTATACCCAGGTATGCAATTTCTATATGCCTGAGTCTATATGCCTGAGTATCATCCATCACACATAACCAGATTATCAAAGTTTTCCTTATTACGCACTTTTTACATAGCTTGTAAATGTACATTTTTACCGCTTGCATGAATCTTCACCGTGTTTAGCTCTCGGAAATCATCCAGTGGTGGGCCACGCCATCAATGACTAATGGTAGAAATTTCCACAAACAGTGTTAAGTAATAAGGGTCTGATCAGGGTCTTTCTAATAGATAGTTAAGGCAAGAAAGTGGCGAACGGTTCAGATTCAACTCTCAAAAGAAGTCCATTGATCAGATTGATATGATCATTCGATTGTTTGTGATGTGGCCCATCTATCAGTTAATGGTTAACAAGCAAAGCAGTTGTGGTATTTCAATGCATGTAGATAATGTCAACGAATTCTTAAGTAAGTTCATACACACAATGAGGGCTTCACATCTCTCTCTCTCTCTCTTCCATCCAAACATGACAGATTAATCCAGTAAATCTAACCCTCTAATTCGAATTGGGCCACTCTTAAGATGGTCTGAAATGGTCTAAAGACACATATTAGTGGTTCTCATACAACATACTATATTATAGTTTGAAAACAATTAATGGATCTATTCTAATAATCTAATAATCCGAACTTGCTTATATTCAGCATTTATTTAAAATGAACGATATTTCAAAAAATAATAATAGTAATAAATAAATTGGACTTATTTCAAACTTCTAGTTGCTTTAACTCTTTTCTTTTGGGGCTAGCTTGGCCTTAGACCCAATGGGGGTTATTGCATTTATGGATCGCATAAGGCAAGGGCCAAGGCTGTAGGGATTAGGGCTAGTATAGAACTGAACGTGGCGGACCGATTTCCACCTTTAAAACATATAGAATGTAGAATAGAAATTTTATGGTTTTTATTTTTTATTTTATTTTATTTTATTCTTGCGTTCATCATGCTGTTGTTATCTATCTACGGTTGAGATGGGCGAGTTGTCATGATACACTTGTCATCGTGCATGGTATGTGGGGGCAAGGATGTACCCGCCATCAACATTCTTCACCTAGATGTCTAAATCAGATCAATGGTTTGGAACATCAAACCATGGGCCACCCACAAAGCGAATCCTGCAATTTAGCAAATGTGGGGCCCATGTTTGGGGTATACAAATCGTTAATCTAACAGTCACGTCTACCTGACAACAATGAGTTGTAGGATTCTCCATATTTTGTTGTTCGCTGGATTCTATACTTGGGGGGCCATTTTAATCCAAAACTGGTTTTAAAAGTTTTAGAAAAAGTTTGATTTAAAAATAGGAAAAAATTGCCTTCTAATTTTAATACTGGATTTAGTCCCACATTAAAAAGGAGAGGTAAAAATTAAACCTTTATATTAGAATATCTAACTAATCTTTTGTATTGGGAACCAAGGATATGCCATGAGCTAAATCTCGTATACACACACATGCACGGTATTATATGTTGTGGTGTGTCTTTGATTCAGTCTATTTTATTTTTCTTTGCATTAGTGATGTTTCATGTATGTGCACATGGAAAGAAAGCTGACATGCACTAACATAACAATAAATGTGCTAACTTGTCATTATTGCGCCACCTGCATGTGCCTCAAGCTCAATGGTTATAATTCTTTTCTTTATAAAAGCTTCTTATCCTTCTATTCTAGATACAAAAAAAAAAGAAGAGAAAATCTATCTCCTTTCTCTTTTCTTTAGTTTTTCAGCCATTGAATTTTCCTCTCTGCATTCTTTTAAAACTGGGCAAATCGACAAAAGCAAAATTGGGTTCGTGAAGCTAAAGACCGTTCAAAGAAGTTTATTTTAGAGGAGAGCTGTTATATCCCGGGGGAAGAATCACTAGGATTTAGTGTACCGAGGATCTTCCTTATAGGGACAAATATGCTTTAAGACAACTATAACATGCCTTAGCTCACCAGATAATTTATTTATCATTTCTACTTTGTAATATTTGAATTTTCTTTTTTATCTTTTAAATAGAACCAACAATTTAAAGACAATTTTTTTTCCTAAAAAATCTCGATTTCTATGGAAATTGTTTTTGAAAATTCTAAAATTGAGATTTTTTATGAATTTTTTTTTAAAGAGATAACAATAGAAAATGGAGTTCTATCTTACCATCTTTAAGTTGATTTATGTTATTAAAGAACTTGCCCTATTATTTGAGGTAAATGAACCAACGACATCCTCTGAACAATCCAAATAGAAGAACGATGACTATTTGTGCCGAAATAATTACGTTCTTAATGCGAAGACGAATGATAACTATTGTCATATCTAATTTGCCAAAGATATATGTGATCACCTTAAAGAGAAGTTCAAAGCAGAGGATGTTGAAATGAAGAAACTTATAATCAGTCGCCATATTGATTTTAAATGTTTGATGATAAGTCTGTAGTAGAACATATACATGATTTATAGAAGATA
The DNA here is from genome assembly GCA_003013855.2 of Liriodendron chinense. Classification (NCBI taxonomy): domain Eukaryota; kingdom Viridiplantae; phylum Streptophyta; class Magnoliopsida; order Magnoliales; family Magnoliaceae; genus Liriodendron; species Liriodendron chinense. The sequence goes on from ML058590.1 coordinate 2,337,540, forward strand.
GCCCATAAAGTCTTATATAAAGGTATGTTGATTAATGAGGCTTTCCAAGCCGCTGTAATAATTGAAAAACTTTTACCATCTTAAAAGGAGTATAAAAATTTTCTGAAGCATAAGATAAATGATATTAGCTTGATGACTTCATCCTTCACATATAGATTGAAGAAGAGGCAAGAAACCTAAACATTACCTAGAATTAGAATTTATAATAAATGCCCACCTCATTGAGAGTAACTGAAAGGGTCATGAAAATTGAAGGTCTGGACCACCAAACAAAAAACACCCTCATGCAAAAAAAAAGGACAAAAATAATAAGAAGAATAATGAATGGTGTCATGTGTGTGGAAAAAACGGTCACTTTGTTAAGGAATGTAGATTCTGTAAATGTGATAAGAAGGAGAAAGACCATGCATATGTTGCTAATGAATTTGTGGGGTTTATCATCGAAGTACTCATTGCTTGTAATATAAATGAGTGGTGGATTGCCTTAAGAGTCACCAAGCACCTATGTTATAACCAATGCATTTTTCCTTCTATGAGAAGGTAAAGGATGGAAGTGACATTTTCATAAAAAATTCATCCAAGACAAATGTTACTAACAAGGGAAAGGTGAGTTTGAAGCTTACATTCGGCAATGTGCTGACTCTTTTGAATGTTCTTTATGCAGTAGACCTTCGAAAGAATCTTGTCTTCGGCTTTACACTTGACAAGAATGAGTTTAAGTTAGTTTTTTAGTATGAAAAATGTGTAATCTAAAAAAATGATATTTTTGTTGGAAAATGTTATGTATGTGATGACTTATTTAAGATTAGTATTATGAATGATGATGGTATTAGTTCTTCCGCTTACTTGATTGAGTCTCTTAATATATGGCATGCTAGATTAAGCCACATGAATTATCATTCTTTTAAAAGCATGATTAATAAAAGGCTTATTCTTAGAGTTAAAATGGAAAATAAGAACAAATGTGAAATATGTGTACAATCTAAATATTCTAGAAAACTGTTCAAATAAATGAAAGGAATACTTAAGTCTTAGATTTAATTATAATGTTATATAAAACCTGAAAAATATTGTATCTCGTGGAGGAAAGAAATATTTTATAACCATCATAAATGATTACTCTCTCTCTCTCTCTCTATATATATATATATATATATATATATATATATATATATATATATATATATATATATATATATATATATATATATAATCAAGAATAAAAATAAAGCAAAAGATAAATTCGTAGCTTATGTGAATGAAGTGAAGGACCAATTAGAAATAAAAATAAAAGTTCTAAAATTCAAGAGAAGCAGAGAATTTTTTTTATGATTTCGCATCATACTGTAAATTAAAATGGATTTCACATGAGATAACCACTCCATATTCACCTCAGCAAAATGTCATAGTTGAAAGAAAAAATAAAACCATAATAAATATGGTAAATACTATATTTTATAATTTCAGTTTTCCCTTTAATTTATAGGGAGAATCTCTCTTAATTGCTTATCATATTTTTAATCATACCTCACAAGCATTCAAATAAGATTGATTTTAAATTAGAAAAGAACAAAGCTCCAAATTTGGATTGTCTCAAAGTGTAGGGGTGATTAGTTAAGGTAAGTTTGCCTCTACCTAAGAAACTAAAATTATGGGATAAGGCCTTTGATTGTACATTCATTAGGTATGCGCAAAATAGTAAAGTTTATAAATTCTTGGTGTTGAAGTCTCACAATCATATTGATGTCAAATCTATCATAAAATCCTTAGATGTCGAATTCTTTAAAAATAAATTCTCAGTTAAATCTAAAACCACTTTATCTATGGAAGTAGAAGACTTGACTGTACGGATTAATGTTCAGAATGACACAATAGATAAACTCATGGAACTTAGAAGGAGTAAGAGGGCTTAATTGGATACTCACTTTGGATTCAAATTGTATACTTTTCTTGTAGAAGATGACCCTACTATAGAAGCTATGAGTTCTCCTAATACAATCTTTCAGAAAGAAGCCATCAATAGTGAAATGGACTCTATCTTGTACAACAACACTTGAAAATTCGTAGACCTACCACTGGATAGCAAACCCATAGATTACAAATGGTTGTTTAAGACCAAGCTTATACAAAATGGGTCTGTTGAAAAATTTAAGGCTATGTTTGTGGCTAAAGGGTACAAGCAAAATGAATGTATTGACTTCTTTGACACATTCACTCGTTAGTAAAATTACCATCATATGCGTATTGATAACAACGACTTCCATCCACAATCTTATAATCGATAAAATGGATGTGAAAACTGTTTTTCGAAATGGAGAATTGGAAGAAGATATTTACTGGACCAACTCGAAAGGTTTGTGATAAATGGTTATGAAAATAAAGTTTGTAAACTAATAAAATCTCTTTATGGCATGAAAAATTTGTCAAAGTGGTATCGTCAAAGGATTTTTAAACCAGAGAATCTTATAAACACGTGTATAGTAAACTACTTGAAAGTGCATGCATTATAATATGCTTATATGTGGATGATATGTTGATTTTTTATATTAACATAATGTGGTGAATGAAACTAATTTTTTTTTTTAGTTCTTAATTCGACATGAAGGTCTTAGAAGAGGTTGATATGATTTTCGAAATAAAAATTGTGAAAGATTCTAATGGACTCACTTTATCTCAATTACATTATGTTGAGAAAATCTTAAGAAAATATAATCTTATTGATTGTACACCTACAAGTACTTACTTTAATTGTACTCAAGTATTAATATGCATCTAATATATCTAATGAACTGCACTGGATCTGAAATTGTGTATGCAATTGATAAGTTTAGTAGATACACTAGTAATCTAGGAGAAGATTGCTGAACTATTGTAAATAGATTACTAAGATACTTGAAAAGGACTTGCAATTATGATATTAGGTACACCAGTTATTTACCTGTGCTTGAAGGATATGGTGATGTAAATTAGATATCAGACTCGATGGAATTTAAATCCATGAGTTATTACATGTTCATTATTGGAGGAGTCGTGGTATTCTAGAAGTCTAAGAAGTAAACTTGTATTTTTTAGTCCACAATCAAGTTCGAGTTTATTGCTCTTACAACTATAGGTGAAGAAACAAAATGGTTGAAGAACTTGCTTTCAAATATACCCATGTATGGTTAACTCGTGGCAGCAATTGTGTTACATTGCGATAGCCCAGATGCTATAGCTAAGGCGAACAATGTGACCTATAGTGGGAAGTTCAAACACCTATGTCTGAGACATAACTTAGTCAAGCAATGAATTTAAGACAAGATAATTACAATTGACTTTGTGAGGTCGAAAGAGAATCTAGCTAATCTATTAACTAAAGCGTTAGCTAGAGAGTTAGTGATGATTTTTTTAAAAATTTTTTTTACACACACACTCTTACAACCACACACACCACAATGGGTACTCAAATCCATGACATTAGGGTTGAAACTCTACTAAATCTATCATTAAGCCACGAGTAGGAACTCAAGTAATGAGTTCATCGAGAGGAATGTGGTTAAGTCCCACTTAAACAAATCACCGATAATGAGAACCCGACCCATATGACTGGAGATCCTAAGAACTATGTTAAATGGATAATAACAAATTTCTTTGAGTGATTTTATATCGGTAGTGCATATGTAAAAAATAAAATTGAGAACCCCATTCCTATATGTATGTATACCATGACCAGTAGCGAGAAATGTTGGACTATCCTTAATGAGTTCATAATTGTGATATAGTGGAATATCTAACTGTAGATACATCTCTATTGACTTACTTATATAATTGTGGAATTGAGGTTAGTTTTTATGAGAATTAGGATATTCTCTAGAGCACTTATGAAACTAAGATAAAGTACATAACTGTAATGTGCTAGCTTAAGAAATTTAAGATTATTCTAAAATATTTTATTTGTGATGTATTTGGGTTATCATTGTGGGGGGTTAATTCAAAATTTTATGTTACCATTACTTTACAAACTAAACATGTTTACATTAGGCAAAGTTCAAATCTTTAAGATCCTTTTGCTGATACACTTCGTTTAATTGATTATCCCAATTGTTTTACTTATTGTCTTTCTCCACCGTTTTTTCTAATTTTTAAATTGTAAAGAATTGTTAAAAAAATTGGATTAAAATAGAAAAAAAATTCTTGTCTTATTATTTTAATATTGTTTTTAGCCCCACATTGAAAAATAAATGAAAATTTTAAACATTTATATTAGAAATTTTAACTAATCTTTTTATTAGAAACCAATGATATACAATTAGCCCCAACTTTACACATGAGCGCAACCTTTATATTAGAATCTCTTTAGTATGGTGTGGTATAGTGTGGTGTATCTTTAATTTCATTTATTTTATTTTTATCTGCATTAGTGATGTCTCGTGCATGTGTGTATAGGAAGAGAGCCGCCATGCACTGACACAACAATAAATGAGTTGACATATACCAAAATGTTATTATTTTGTTTCTCGCATGTGCCTCATGGTCAACAATTATTATTATTTTCTTTATAATTAAAGGCTTATTCTATTCCAGTTAGAAAAAAATCTCTCTATTTTTTTTAAATTTTTCTTTAGATTTTTCTCTCTGTATTCTTTTGAAGCTGGGTAAATTGATGAGAGTAAGCTTAAGCTTGTTAGGCTAAGATTATGCGCAAACTGACATTCATCTTGGAGGAGAGCTGTTGTATCTCGGAAGCAAGGTTCTTGGAACCCAATGCATCAAGGATGTACCTCGTGGGGGTAATGACTATAATACACTTCAGCTCTCTAGATAATTTTTTTTATCATTTATTTTTTACAATAGCAAACCTCCTAGACACCCCACCTTTGGCTACAAAGCTGATCGAATAGTTGGATGCAGGTCTATACCCAATCCATAGTTCAAACCTTAAGACTAATCCATCAGCTCACCCAATCCAAACCTAGTTTATCTTATAAACTCCAGGTCCAAACCCAGTCAACTCAACTCTAAACATCAGCTCGAAAACCACCCATAGTGAAAATCAGTCCAAAATTCCCTAGCAGGTCAACTCGGTGAGTCAACTCAATGAGTTAACTCACTGAGTCAACCCACCTGATAAGTCCAACCTTTGCACCTAGTTAACTCACCTAGTTAAAACCTAAAACCAAGCTTAAAACCAAGCCTAACTCTAACTCTTAGGTTCGGAGCAGGTTTAGATAGGAAAAGTAGATAGGAAAAGTACTCCAAACTTGGGGTTTTTTCACTCCGGGTTCGAAGTGCCAGCTATCTGAAGGAGAGAGGGAGATTTGTATGGGCAGCCCCCTACCTATTTACGAGAGCTACCACTCCTTACAGCTATAAATATCCCGTCTCTCCTTTATTTTCATCATCCATCAGCTCCGACTCCTTTCCTACGAGAAGTGACTGATCATCTCCACCTCCTTTAACCCATTCCTCCACCAAGGAGAGTCCGAGTGAGTGAAGAGTCTAGCCCTGGTCTAGCCTAGCTTGACCCTGGTCCAAGCCTCTCAAGTTACCCAAGTCTCAATCCTAATCACTTAAGCTAATCCTTGCGATACCTCCGACCATCCGGCTATACATATACCAGCATCATCACATTCATATTTAGCATAGTGTAACATTTATTGTTCTTCCAACCCCCCATTCTCATCCCCACCACAAACACTTGATCAGGTCTTAGTATATGCTCTGCTATTCGCCGGCTTGCCCAGATATTATTCATAAGAAACTCTGACCTGTCAAATACACTATCATGCATTTTGCATAGCACTTGTCAGTTCGAACGTATTCTCTATGGCTTGCCGATTTAATCGAATCCTGCCAATCAGAAACTCTTACTGATCAGACTCATATTTATGTATTATATCATCTATGAGAATGTACGAGGATTGATTCAAGAACTAATTAGCTTCTGTGAAATAGAGACCTTACTTTCTTACAGGCATGGTAGGTGCCTAATACCTTCCCACTTTGTAACCGTGATCCCTTACCTCGAATCTCTGACCACAGATCAAATGAGTCATTTTAGAGGAAGGAATCTCCGGATCCCCTTCTTTGACGTTTCTATAGGGTTTAGCCGACTGTACATTTGAAGTAACTGGCTAGTGGCGACTCTAGTCTTATACGAACCTATCCAAGCATATCAACCGAAACTCAAAAAGCCCTCGAGAAAGAGGTGAGCCCGTGGAAGCGATGATTCGCGCCTCGAAAACGTGGATCACCAGCGTTCATAGTGTTATTATTAAGAGTCCATTGCACTCTTTTCATTTGTTGGATCAAGTGTGAGAGTTTGGTTTCAAACTCAATCCAGGTTCGATTTTTTGAGCCTTGACTCATTTGTTGGGTCTAAATAAGTCTCCAAGGGGAGAAACCAACACGGGTGCATACAAGTAGGTTATGAGAAACCTGTAAGCTCCTAGGTTGGGTGGAACCTGTCAAACACCTAGGTTGAGAGATGAACCTTGAAAATCTCTGTTCAGGTTGAGAGGTGAACCTGTGCAAAAACTTTCGTGTAAAGGTTAAGACGTAAACTTGATTTAAAACCTCCATTATAGTGAAATCTGGTGTGCTCAAGGGATGAGTACGTGAGCCAGGAGTGGAGTAGACAAATAGTCGAACCACTATATATGCCCGTGTTTGAGATTGCCATTTGAGCCATTTCTATTCTAGCATTATTTATTTAATTGTTAATTATATAAATGCTTGAATGAAATGTATGCTATGCATGATAGGTAGATTCTCATACACATTTTGTAGTTTCACTTTTAGACTAGTTGCTTAGGTAGCTATATCATTTGTAGTATAGATAATTGCACATTGATTATAAGCTCAACATGTTGTATCATTATAATCTATATGATTATGTTAGTTTTCTTAATTGTATTGTTTTTTGTAGCCTTTGTGATTGGACCCACTTAAGCTTGGAAGCTAAGTGTTCTCATTTAATTAGTCTATTATTGCTAATTAGTTTAATTAGATAAAAGATTTTTAAAAAGATTTTAAAACGGTCCTAATCACCCCCCTCTAGGACTTAGCCACAGTTCTAAGCTTCACTCTAAGTTTTTGCGTATAGTGTAAGGTTTCGTGTTAGACGATCCGACGCAATTTCAATTTGATCCAGCTCCAAGTCCAAAAATTTATAGTCATAGTCAGATTCAGATTAGATTCGAATCTAACTCGGATTCAAAAGTTGATATTCATATTCGATCTACCTATAAACAACCAGATCCATTTTCGATATGAAAATCCATATAGCCATCGGATTTAGGTTAGATCTAGGTTTGAATCCACCACATTACAAATCTAAAAAAAAAAAAAGCCTAATTTAAAATTTTTGTGACTGTTCAATCCTCATGTTTTCGGCCCACTTGAGTATTGGACCTCGCTCATTTTTTGTCACACGTCCTAAAATGAGCTCACAAAATACGTAGCCGGGGTGGATTTCTCATAAAGATCATGGTGGGCCCGCCTAAGTTCTCAGCGTGAGAATTTCCTCTCTCTCCCTCTCTCTCTCTCTCTCAAAGGGAAAGTCGTAATGCCTGCGGAGAGCAAATTAGGTGTTACCCATGGAATAACTTAGTGGGTGTTACCCCTATCGTGTGGCCCACATGGATGGCATTTTATATATCTGCGTTGTGCATCCGTTTCTCTAGGCCATCTTACGATGGGGTTTTAAAAATTATACAGATCCAAATCTCAAGTGGACCATACCACTGGAAACAGTGGTGATTAAGTGCCTCACCATTAAAATTTTCAAAGAGTCCATCGTAAGGTTTTAGTAGTGTTTATTTGCAATCCAACCGCTTGATAATGTCAAGAAGATCTAGATGAAGGGAAAATAGAAATATTAGCTTGATCAAAAACTTTTATGGCCTACAAAAAGTTTTTAATAGTTATTTATTACTGTTTCTTGTGGTATGGTCCACTTGAGAGTTGGATATTCTTAGGGTTTGGTATCACATCTTAAAATGAGATAGAAAAACATATGGACGGCGTGGATATATACACAATATATCAATATAAGCCCCACATGGTTAGGACACCACTCACTAAGCTATAATCATGCTCTCTGGAGATATTCTCGGAGAAATTCTCGAAAGATAGTTCTCTAGTCTCTCTCCTCATGCGATAGTAGAGACCCAGTCGGATCTCATAGCTAGATCCAAATCCGACCTGAATATTATTCAGATTTAAAATTGTGAACCCGAATCCAGTCAATTTAATTAATCAGACATATTTTAAGATCCAAGTCCGCGTTATACGTGTTCAGAGTGAATCGGATCTTGGATCTAACTTGCTCCATTGAGAACCCTAATAGAAGTTAATGCGCAGATTGTGTCCCGTCGGTTTATATGAAGGTCAGTTGGATCTTATAGCAACTTAACTTCCTTTTTTCTTTTTTTAATTACAGCCCCTCACGAGAGGGAGTGAAAAACACGTCAGAGATATGGGCCATTCATCAAGTAGGGCACATTTTGAGCATAACATTTACAAAAAATTATGATAGTATACTCCCCAGATGATTCACACATATTTGTTGAATTTTTACTGTCGGTCCTTTCTTCTAACGCACCATGTTTTGTCATGAAACGTTTACTGCCTCATTAGGAAAATGATATTATTTTTGTACCATTTTATGGTCACGAGCTACCCTACTTGATGAGTGGCTCTAATCTCGAAGACGTCTTTTGTACAAACGAAATTCTCACACGTATTATGCTCCATCACATGAGCTACCGTCCACGGAGTTATTTTTTCCACGTGCGCTGCAGGGAAGCTTTCGAATATGAGAGATGGACTCGCTAAGAAGATCATAGCCGAATTCGTGATAAGATTCATTCTCTCAATGAGTTTTTTTATGGGTGTGCTAGGCACTTACTTCATTGATAGGCATAATAAACGTACTTAAATTACATGCACTGATTCATTCTTTTAAAGATGAATGTAAAGATTCATGCCTTTGCATTAATAACCAAATACATATAGCTGAAGAAAACCTAAACAAAAATACTCTTAAATGAAAATAGGTTTTACCCTAGTTACGGTCACAAGTGTCGACATATGACAACTTTTTATTAGTCCTAGAGGTGGGAATGGGTCGGGTTTGGGTTAGGTTGTTTCCACCTCAACCCTAACTCGACCCAAATTGAATTTGGGTTGGATTTTCCTAACCTTTACCCAACCCAAATTAATCTGAGTCGAGTCGGGTTAACCCGCATTTTAATGATCAACTAACTAATTTGTAGATTAAACTAGATGCATATAACACTAGCATTCAATTGAAAACCAAACCATTTATGCTTAATAGCTATGTAAGTGCATATATATATATATATATATATATATATATATATATATATATATATATATATATATATATATATATATATATATATGCTTTTTTATAGAGTATTTTTATTACGCAAATACTGAAAGAGAAATTGACATTTAATATTTCATCTGAACCATCCAATTAATGCCTAGCAATTCTATTTTTATTTTTTGACCATTGGATCAAATCGACAAGACCATTTGATATTTAACTTTTTTAAATAGTTAAATTGTGGACACAATTATTGAAATGGAGCCATTTGATCCTTTCATTTTAACCATCCTATAAATTTCTATTAATTACAATCAAATAAATATAACCATTAAGATAAATTTATTAATTTATTTTATGGACCATTAGCTACCATTTCGGTTCTCCAATAAATGAGCACTAGAAATAAAAAAAAAATCTCATGATATTTTGGTTCTATATGTCATTAAATGTGATCACTGGTGTGCACATGTTTATTAAATTGACAGACATGTGTGGATTGTTCCCAGTAGGGTGTGTGCGAAAAAAAAACTATGTATTATTTAACTAATAAGAAAATCAATATATAATAGTCTACTTAACCCCTATATGATTTGGTTCGAGTCGGGTTACCTTTAACCCTAACCTGACCCATAAAAACCTAGGTCGGGTCGGGTTAACCCAAAATTTAAATACGGGTCAAATTTTCCAACCTTAAAGTTGAAAAGACTGGATTGGGTCGGGTTGAATTTTGTCAGGACTAATTAGTCCACGTCAAGGTGCTCAAAATGAATGTAAACAATATGTACAATGCAACAACTAAATGTGAGTAATTAGTTGCGCCAGGAATTAGAACTTACGTCCTGTTTGTATTGAAGTCAATGAGGGCAGATTGAGTCCCATTTATTCATATGAAATTAATTGGATTTGGCAGGGACCTAACTTCCTTTTTTCTAACTGCAGCCCCTCACGCATAGGGGTGAAAAACGTATCAGAGATCTGGGCCATTCATCAAGTAGGGCACATTTTGAACATGCCATATAGCAAAAAATATGATAGTATACTCACTAGAAGATCCACACCGTTGAACTTTTATTGTTGGTCCTTTTGTCATGAACGTTTACCTGCCTGATTTAGAGAACTGACATTATTTTTAGTCCATGTTATGATCATGAGCTACCCTACCTGATGAATGGTTCTGATCTTGAAGACGTCTTCTGTACACATGGAATTCCTACACGTGTTACGCTCCATCACATGAGTTGACGCCCATGAAATCTTTTTTTTTCCTTTTTCGACGCATGCACTGCATGGAAGCTTTCGTTCCCTTTGAATCTTCCACTGAGCTTCTCAAATGTCATTTTCAGGATACTTTGGCTGCGCACGCGCTCGATACTTAAGCACTTAAAATTATACACATGGCAAATTTTAAGACACATGGCAAATTTTAAGTACATTTAAACTGACTCAATTCTGGAACCATTTTTTATGTGGACTGTTTGATTCCTTGAAATATCAAGGCAAGATGGTGTAACACTTACATCATCACTCCTTACAGCTAGTTGGCATAGTTCCGTAGGCCTCACCATGATGTATGTGTTGTAAAGAAGTAGTGCCTTGCCCTAAATGGGTTTTGGCCATAGTATTTATATCACGAGAAGGCTTTTACATAACGATTATTGGTACATATAAATATTACAAGAATATCTTTAATATTCTATCATCCCCCCCCCCCCCCCCCCCCCCCCCCCCCCCCCCCCCCCCCAATTAAAACACAGACGTTGAGATTGGATTTGAGAAGTTTGAATCGTGCTGAACTTAAACCCTTGGTGAAAATGTCAGCTAGTTGAGATTTAGTAGGTACATATCGAACAAGAAGATCTCCTGTTGCGACTTTTTCTCGAACAAAGTGAAAATCAATTTCAATATGTTTCGTGTGAGCATGAAAAACTGGATTTGCTGTGAGATAAGTGGCACTGACATTATCAAAATATATAGTTATTGGATTTGAAAGGAAGACATGAAGGTCGCGAAGAATTTGACGAATCCGAATTGTGTCAGCAATGACATATGCTAATGAGCGATATTCAGATTCTGCACTGGATCTGGAGACGGTTGTTTCTTTGCCGACCAAGAGATTAAGTTTCTGCCTAGAAATAGACAAAAACCAGTAGTGGAACGTCGACGTTGCGTATCTCAGTAGCGGCCCAATCAGCATCAGAATATACAGAAAGAGAATGAGTAGAACTTTTGTAGAGAAAAAGACCATGATCAATTGTTCCTTTCAAATATCGTAAAATACGCTTTGCAGCTTGAAGATGAGGCTCTCTTGGGGCATGCATGAATTGGGATACTACATTGACCGCATAAGCAATATCGGGCCTGGTAAACATGAGATATTGAAGACTGCCAACAATTCGGCGATACGTAGTAGGGTCGGTAAGAAGATCCCCATCATGTATAGATAGATGGGCATTAGTAGCAATAGGAGTAGCAACTGGCTTAGATGAATTCATGTCACTCCGAAGCAACACTTCTGTTGCATATTTTGTTTGGGAGAGATAAATGCCTTGAGATGTGTATCTTTTATGAATGCCAATGAAATAATGTAGAGAACCTAGATCTTTCATAGAAAATTTCGACCGAAGCTTTTGAATGATAGATGAAAGAAGAGAAGAAGAACTTCCTGTTAGAATTATATCATCAACATATAAGAGGAGGACCACCATATCAACTGATGAAGTGAGAACGAACATGGAAGGATCAGCTTTGCTACAAGTGAAGCCAATATTTAACAGATAGCTTGTGAAACGTTGAAACCAAGCTCTCGGTGCTTGCTTGAGGCCATAAAGAGCACATTGTAAGCGACAAACAGAATCCGATCGATCAGGATGAACAAAGCCTGGGGGCTAACACATAAAAACTTCTTCATGTAGATATCTATGTAAGAACACATTTTTAACATCAAGTTGTTTGATTTCCCATGATCGCATGACAGCAAGAGAGATGGCAGTACAAATTGTAGTCGGTTTGACTACTGGGCTAAAAGTTTCATCAAAGTCGACCCCCTGATGTTGTTGATATCCTTGTGCCACTAAACGTGCTTTGTAGCGTTCAATTTGACCATCGGCCCTATGCTTCACCTTGAAGACCCACTTGCAACCAATAACATTATATGTTGGTGAAGGTGGAACTAAAATCCATGTCTGATTTTGTAAAAGAGCATTATATTTGTCTGCCATAGCTGATTTCCAATGAGGATGTTTAATTGCTTGAGAAAAAGATGTGGGTTCATTGAAAGATGATAAAGCTTCTTGATTAGAGGTTGGTATAGCAGAAAGTAAGGGTAAAACACGAAGTTTTTTTGTACCAGTCATAGAACGAGTAACCATAGTGTGAGATTGAGATTGCGAGGAGGGAAGAGAAGGAGCCATTGCTGAAACGAATGGTTGGTCTGTTATGGAATGTTGAATTGATGGTTCACGTAACTCATGGAGTGACGTTAAAGAATCTGTTATGGTAATAGGTGATTTTAGAAGCAAAATCTTTGAAGTTCGAGATTTGGAAGAAGATTACATTGCAGGAATAAAAGGAAAGGGATTGTAGCCATTGGGTAATGTGGTGGAGTAAAGGAGGATTCCGAATTTATAGATTTTTGGGTTATTGAAGATTTTAAATTATCGGATATTATGGGAGAAGAATGTGGATAAAATTTGACGCAGATTGCATCAAAGCTGGAAGAGGAAGGGAAGATACGTGAGCTGAAGGTTAGAGGGGAGTTGTATCCGAACGGATGCTGACCGACTGGACAGGGCTATTAGAATGGAAAGTAAGATATTGTTTTTTTAGAAGATCCATGAGTGGACGTAGAATAAGGAGTGGGATCCGTAGGTGGTATAAAATCGGGTGTTGAAATCGGATCTTGATTCGGTTGTTGTACACAAACGGACGTAGAAGACGAAGTGGGATTCGTAGGTGGTATAACAGCGGGCGTTGAAAACGGATATGGATTTGGCTGTTGTACACAAGCGGACGAAGAAGATGGAGGAGGATCCATAGATGGAATGCAAGCAGATGCCAAAATTGGTGGGAGAGTGGCGTGTTGTACACGACCAGACGACGAATTCGGTGGTAGGGTGGTGTGTTGTACACAACTGGCTGATGTAGACGGAAAAAGATCCGTCCGTCGTAGACAACCGGACGAAGAAGTAGGCACAATTGGGGGTAGAGAATCTGTTCTCTGTATAGAAACAGACGTTGAATATGGAACATGTGTTTGATTAGCAGATGTTACAGCGGATGTGAGGTTGGATACATCTTAAGATGAATGTGAGATATCACATTGATTGGAAGATATGTTAGGATTGGCATGAGAAAAGGATACATCCGACTGTGACAGAGATGGACATTAAATAGAAAAGACAGATGGGGAATCTATATGTGGTGTATCAATATTGTGGCCAAGATCAATTTTAGACCATTGATGAGAAGAGTGAGACAAAAACTTGTCAGATGGAGACAGTTTTGAAAAGAGAAATTTTTATTCATCAAAGAGGACATGATGAGAAAGGAATACTTGATTTGTAGAAGGATGGAAGCATTTGTACCCTTTGTGATGAGCATAAAAACCAAGAAAAATACACGGTAGACTTCTATGGTCAAGTTTATTTTGTGTAATGGCTAAGAGATTTGGATAACAGAGATAACAAAAAATATATAATTGAGATAAATTGGGAATAGACTTAAACAATAGTTGAAAATGAATTTTATTTCCCAAAGAACGAGATGGCAATCAATTGATAATGTAGATTGCATAATAAAGTGCCTCCACCCAAAAGACCTTTGATAACTGTGCTTGAAAAAGAATGGACAGGATCATTGCAGCAATTGTCCGATGTTTTCTTGCGGCTAGACCATTCTGTTGAGTAGTGTGTGGACACGAAAGTTGATGATGAATACCACATAGATCAAAGTGACGTTTAAAACGAGCATTCAAGAATTCACCACCACCATTAGATTGAAAAGTTTTAATCGTAGTAAAAAAAGTATTCTCAATAAACTTTTGAAAAATACAGAATTTATCAAAAACTTCAGATTTTAAGCGAAGAGGAAAAACTCATGAGAATCTGGTGAAATCATCAACAAATAAGACATAATACCCAAAACCAGAGACAGACTTAGTGGGGAATTGCCATACATCAGAATGAATTAAAGAAAAAGGAAGAAATGTGCGAGAATCACTTTTATTAAATGGTAGTCTGGAATGTTTGCCAAGTTGATAGGCATTAAATAAAGAAGAAGATAAAGTAGAGGAGGAAGCAACAATTAAATTATTTCGTAAAAGTATGGATAAAATGGCTGATCCTGGATGACCCAAGCGACAATGCCAAGTGTCCAAATTTATTCTTGAAACAGATAAAGCTGTAGATGACGATTTGAAAGAAGCGACGGACGGAAGGAGCGGATAAAGAGACCCCACACTTCTAGACTGTAGAACGACCTTCTTCGACTTCAGATTCTTGACAAGAAAACCAGATTTGTAAAAAATAAACACACAGTTGTTATCTTTATAGAATTGATGGACAGAAAGTAAATTTTTCTTTAAAAAAGGAACCACTAGAACATTGTTGAGATTGAATTTTGAAGAAGGGGTGGTAAGAGTTGTATGACCAGTAAAAGAGATGGGTAAAAGATCACCATTGCCAATGAATATTCGATCATTTCCAGGTATAAGGCTGCTTGAAAATGAGATCAATGTCGTTAAATGTCATATGAGAAGAAGCTCCGGTGTCAGGGTACTAAGAATTATCCACACTATCAGACAATTGCATTGCAGTAAACGATTTTAGAACATCATCCAAGGTGAATGAGTAGTTGAAACGTTGACGGCATTGTAATGCAAAATGGTTGAACTTATGACATATTTGACATTTGATGGATGAAGCATTTGGAGAAGGGCCAAGAATGCCATGACTGTTGGATGTAGCGTGAGTGAAGTGAGAATGTGGAGATGATGAACTGGATGGGAAAAAGCCATGTCCACAACCACGAAAAGGGCCACGACCGCATGCTCGTTGATAACCTCAGCCCCGATAATTGTTGGAACGGCCACCTCGAGAAGAAAAAAGAGTTGTAAAAGAATCAGATTCCACCGATGGATGAATCCGTTGAAGACGTAGTTCTTGGTTATGAAGAAGGGGTCGAAGTTCGTCAAAAGATTGGAGAGGTGGACGTGTTATAATGGCAGTGACGAAACCTTCATAGTCTTGAGGTAATCCCACAAGAACATGAAGAACGAGGTCAATGTCTATTATTCCATTGCTAATGGCATGTAGTGAGTCGCTTGTGGATTTCATCTTGTGAAGAAAGGAAGTCATTGAGAGGAAGCCCTTTTTGAAGGTTTGCAGTTGTAGCTTGAGTTGAAGATGACGAGAAGAAGCTTGATCAAGAAAGAGCTTTTCTATTGCTAAGCATGCACTTCGAGCGGATGTGTTTGAAGAACTAAGGATAGATTCAAGAATCTCAAGGGAGAGAGTGGCATTGATCCATGATAAAATGGATGTATCACGTTGGATTCAAGTCAAGTATTCAGGATTTGGAGTAGTAATAGGTGTAGAGGAATCAACAGAGGAATCATGAAGAACTAAAGGAGGATAAAGAAGAGAACCATCGACATGTCCAAGAACGTTAAAGCTTTTGAGGACGGAAAGGAAAAGCGATTTTCATACCAAGTAATTGGAATAGGATAGTTCAACAAGAATGAAGTTTTTGATATTGACCACCAAAAGAGATGAGGTTGTGGAAGATGAATGATTCTGTGAAGGAATGGAGGTGGTGGAGGAGGAAGTAAGAGAGCTTGTTGTAGAAGGAGACGAAGCCATGACAAGGAGAAGGAGAGAGTATTGTGTAGAAAGGAAAGGAACCCAGACTATGATACCATGTAAAGATGTAGTGCCTTGCCTTAAATGGGTTTTGGCCATAGTATTTATATCATGAGAAGGCTTTTACATAATGACCATTAGAACATATAAATATTATAAGAATATCTTTAATATTCTATCATGTGTTACATCCACACCGTCTATCTATCTTGAAAGACCATTTTATGAAAATAGACAAAAAAGAAAAGAAAAGAAAAAAAGAAGAAGATAAATCCAAAGCGGACAATGACCACACCACAAAAAGCAGTCTGCCATTGAAAACTTCCTGCAGTCCACTTGAGTGTTCCATGAAGTTGATATTTGGGTCATGCCTTAAAATAATATTACAAAATGATATAGACAATGCATATATAATACATATTAAAAAAGTTATATTCACATGTATCTAATCACAGTAAGCTCTTCACGTACATATTAGAAATAAAAGTTGCCAGTCGCGTAACATTATGGCACATTACTTAAAGCAATCGTTAAAACAAACAAGCCCCAAGCTACCATACAAAACTTAGATTGGTTGACCAATCCCCATCTCTAATTCATGGAATTTTTTATTTTTCATTTTTTAAAATAAAATAATTGGATAGTTTTCATTTTTAACCGTCCAATAGATGCCCACCAATTTGATAATCATATTATTGGATTTAGCTTAATTTTAGTTGATGATACGTCTAGACTAGTATCCAGAATTTGAGTGGTTTTTTGTTTGAAATACTTCCGTTGCCGTATATGAATTTATAAGTTTTAAAAGCCTGTGTATCATGCATCACACTTGCCAGAGTATCAAAGTTCTTTCTTTTTCATTTCACTCTTTGGGTACTTGAACTGGTAGTCCATGTAGGACTACCAAAGGGAAATTGTAGTCCTCCAGCTGGGGCAGTGTGGACCGACTTTCAAAGGTAATGCCCACCATGATAGGCCATGAAACAGTCCTCTCTCTGTTGAAGATGATTCTAATAATGTGAAAAGTAGTCTTCAAAGTTGACCATTCTTTGTATCTGTCCATTGATCGAATGGCCCAGATCATTATTCTAGCAAATCATACTCTGCTGCGGCTTTCTTGGTCGGACCTTCCACCTGAATGGTTCCGATCGTCCATATGCATGGACCAACTTGCAAACTACGAAGACCGACAGATGACCTGCCGTACTCTCCCTTAACTCGTGCATGTTACCGTCTGTGCAGTGATCTGACCCGTCCATTTGCCTCACCATGAATACAATATCATTAATAACCATCCATTTGCGAGCCACACATCCGTGATATATGCTAGCCATCTATATGGAGGTCCATTGGAGGGACAGTCTGGATCACATCGTGCATGGCCTTACGCATAGAGAGATAAAAGAATACATGCGCTTAGATCGATGGAAAAATACGACTCTCGCTCAATTAGTGTCTTCACTGCTTGCATGGCTTTATTCATGAGTAATCAGAACCGTTCATCTACTGGGCCCCATCTTTTACAATGCCTCAACGGTCCTATGATTCAGGAATTCCTAACTAGCTATCTCCATCTGATGTTTGGACGTACGTTCGTCCATTGAATGTGGATCCTGGCCATTCGACATTTGGGTCATGGTCCATTCATGATTGAACCTTCTGGATGGACACTCTACAACATATGCACGGTCCAATTCGAGAGTGGGCGGCGGCCAGGGTCAGGGATAGAACCTTATGATAATTTAATAATTTTTTTGACATTCTCTCTATTATTATCCATTAAATACCATAAGTAAACCGTTGAAAATGTCACCAAAAAATATTCTTCTCAAAATCAAAATCAAAATCAGGTCAGAGTAACGACCGCAGCCATATACAGCATTTTACAGCTCATCCCACCCGACGGCTGAGGAGAAACCAATAAGAAAAGGATGATTGGAGATCTACTGGGGACCATCTGATCGGTGGCCTTGGTAAAGAAATTGTTCTATATCAAGAAAATAGTAGATGGGCCACAAATAAATTACCGACTGACCTTACCCATCAGATCAATCAATGTACTTCTTTTGCACGTTGAACGTGAACCGTTCATTTTTCTTTCTTTCTTTCTTTATTTATTTTATTTATTTTATTTTTTATTTTCTCTGTCTTAACTGTCTTAATACTGTTTAAGTGCAATTCCTATCAGGAGCCATTGATGGCATGACCCACCACTCGATTGCTTCCAAGAGCTAAATACCGATATATGTGGAGATTGAGGCAAGCTACCAATTCAAATAGTACTCGATCCACCAAATCCAACCCCATGTAAAACTTGTTACTCTGGCAAATGTGATGGATGATACACGAGCTCTTATTGCATTTTATATACAAGTAGTTTAAATTGCAATATCCAAATTATGGGTGCCAGTTTAGATGTATCATGAACCTAAGGTTATCAGATTGGTGGATAATTATTGGACGGTTAAGATGAAAAATATCCAATGATCTTATTTAAAAAAATAAGAGTCCACGAATCGGACGTTAGATCATTTGATCAATCTAATTTTGTAACTGTTACTTGCTGACAATATGTTTCAAATTTAGTCGGTTTAATTTGAGTTAATGTATGCCATGTGTACACATTCAAAGTGCCTGTGTATCAAGAATAAATACTCTTCCAATATATATCAAATAACTTCCTAGGGTGAAGTCAACAAACACAATCTGGTCAGATTTCTCGTTTTACTTCCTGAAAAATGCTACTTGGCAGATGTATATAATTTGCATGTGGGGCCCATGGTTAGGTGGTCTGATCTGAACAGGTGGGAATGCTTCTTTATTACTTGCTGCAAAATGCTAATTGGCAGACGTGATCATGTGGGGCCATGGTTAGGTGATCCGATCCCAATAGTAGATCTTGTGGGACATACCTTGAATATTTGTGACAATTAATATATATTCTTCTTTAAAAGAAG
This sequence comes from Liriodendron chinense, assembly GCA_003013855.2. Lineage (NCBI taxonomy): Eukaryota > Viridiplantae > Streptophyta > Magnoliopsida > Magnoliales > Magnoliaceae > Liriodendron > Liriodendron chinense. Next base: position 2,356,691 of record ML058590.1, read on the forward strand.
TCAATACTTTGATACGGTAACCACAAACACACTTTGATATGTTATTTCCCACACTTTAGTTTATAAAGGAAAACCCTAGAACCCTAGAGCCCATGGGCCGAAGCCCAAACCTAATAAATAACATAAGCCAAGCCCATTATAGTAACACTCCACTTCAAGTTGGAGCATATCCATGTGAAAACAATTTGATTGAAAAGAGAAGATGAGACGGGCCTAGTAAAACATTTACGTTGCTCTTTAAAAGAAATATAAAGGGAAATGTGAGACTTGTCATAAGTCTCACGAAATGATAATCTACCTCAATGTGCTTTATGAACTCGTAAAAAAAGAAAAAAGATTTGAAGTTGCCAGTGAGATTAAGGTGCATCATATTGTGTGGTCCTTGCACTACTAAAATATTTTTATTATCTTTCTATTATAAATAATAAAGGAGAGTAGAAGCCATAATTCTCATTTTTTTTTTAAATTTTAATAATAACATGGTCGGCGAGGTTTTGATCCAAAGACTCGTGGGTTATAGAAAGTTGTGAAGAAAGAAGAAGAGGGGAGTGAAAATAACTAGGCTTTGCTCAAGCCCAATTCTGATACCATGTAAAGAAAGAAAAAAAATTGTCCTACTTTCCATGCATCATGACAAAAAATTATGCTTCTTGTATTACCAAAGTACTGGACCGCTAAAAAAATCAATAGTCCTACTTCAACATTGTTAGGATGGAAAAGGAGTAGATTAAATCTACTAGAAGGTCCAGATGATGCAACTATTGGTGCATGGAAAGGTTCAATAAGCACGCTAACCGTCCATTAGGTTTAGCCCACTCTTTATCCCCAACCAACAGAAATCACTGGAATGATCAATGGTGCTGGACACCTGCGGCTGGATGTATCTTTCACAAACGATCTTGCCCATCCATTTTTATGTGCTACTGACTATACGGTTAGGATCATCCAATGAGTAGTATGAGTTTTTCAAGGCGGCTTTGGAATAGTGGAGTGGATCTATTAATTGGACAGCCCAGATAGATGAATGATGTAGATTGGCACAATCCAAATACAACTAGCTAGGTGTATGGAAAGGTTTCCATACACTCAGCCCACTTGATCATTTCTCAAATATGAGAACCCAATGGAAACAAAAACAAGTTTCACTTCAGGTTGGCTCGATATCCTATCAAACTGAGTCAACTCAGTCATGTTATGAGTCTACTTGAGAAGTTCTCAAACCATGTTTTTGGTGTTCCCATAATACCAAAAATAGAAAAAAGATATGCATACATAAAAAACGTGGGCGTAAATATCAGTCTCTTGTCTATATAAAGGGAGGTGGTCATTGGGCCATTACCATATGAATTTGCAAGAGAGAAATAAGATGAATCCTTCTCCTCCTCCTCCTCCTCCTCCTCCTCTCCATACATTTGAAAGAGAAGGAGGCAGACTCTCTATCATCCATTCCATACGTAAGCCGCCAGCGAAGCCTTGGAGAAGATCAACCGGACTGCCCGATAAGCTTTATGTGGTCCACCCATTGGGCTTCCGAAAGCTGGTGCAAAAGCTCACTGGGCCCTCACAATTCACGTCACGGCGTCTCCGGGAGGCGGCCCCCACACCGCTCAATCTGGTCCCGAAGCGGGCCGTGCCCCCACCACAGCAGCTTGAATACATGGATACTTACATGCACCTACAGCCTCTATTCTCTCCGGGACCAAGGAAGTTCAACACTGATATTTCTTCTTTGCAGCTGCTGCCTCTATTCTCTCCCGAACCAACGAAGTTCAATGCAGATACTTCTTTGCAGCTGCAGCCTCCATTCTCTTCGGAACCGATGAAGTTCAACGATCATTCGTTTGGGCCATCTGGGTTCTTCTCACCTTCTTCATCGTGTTCTTTTCCTCTCTTGAGCCCTATCTTCAGTCCGGGGACGATGGCCTTGTTGGAGCAAAGTGCTGTGCTTTAGGGTGCGTTTGGATGCACAAGTGAATTGAATTGCGAACATTAGTCTTAATAAAATAGCACAACAAAAGTTAATGATCTTTTTCCTAGCCCTTACGATTCTTTCATTTCCAACTTGAAATTAAATGTAATTTCCATTTCAAGCCAAGGAAATTACAATATGGTTAGTTCTATTTTATTAGACTACATATTGCAGTTCAACTTGATTATTCATCCAAACACACCCTTAGGTTTATTAGAGCATCCATACGCACCTTTAGTATTTTAATTTTAGATTATACAATTCCTTTTAGTGGAAGTAGGAGAGGGTTTGATCTGTCTTACCAGCAGATGTTTCATTTTGAAATTATTATTTCTTATTTTTCATGTTTGGATGTTTCATCTTCTCTTTATAAATATGAAAATTATTCTTTTTATAGCTTGTTAAATTGTTACAAATCGAATTAATGGACTGATCACCTACAACCGGTTGAACGCAACAACCAATTTTTTCAATGCCCATATTTTGGAAATCGAAATTGCTTCTAAAGGTTGGTTGTAGATTAGGTTAGCCTACAACCGGTTGCATGCTGAGCAGTTCTCATTGCCTGATGGATTCCAATCTATCGGCTGTGTTTATGTGGCATGTGGTAGTGATAATGTTCTGGGACCCACATAAATCGGCAGAAGGGTGAGGAGTATAAATTTTCAATATGCCCTGCAATTTGAAAGGTCTGGATGGTTCGAGAGCCTTCAAACTGTAAAAGGTTCGGTGCTCAGACCGGTCAGGGCACTGGTTTGACTATAGCCCAAAAGAGCACACTGAGGCACTGAATGATTTTCTGTCACCCTAGACCGGTCGTGATGTAGAACGGGTCGCTGATTATTTCATGGCCCAGATGGAGCAAAAGAAGACCGTTTGGGGTCGAAAGTGATCCGGACCGTCAGGACCGTAAATCGGTCATATCTCACAATCCGGGATGAGTTACGGGACGTATAATATATCAATTTGGGGTAGCTCGAGCTACTTTAGCCAACCAACCCCGCTACGCCGGGTCGCCCAAGCCGGAATCGCGAGAATCGACCGTATCGACGGTCATTAGGCTAGTTTATTTTCAATTTTACTATTTATAGTAAGTTTTAATTCGATCATAACTTTGCATCCGTATGGTTTTAGAGTTAGTGCCCAACATGAAAAGGGCTTAGAATATTTAGTAGAACAGCGTGGCTGAGGCCGTTTGATAACTTTCTATTTTTGGCCGAAAACCAAGAGTTCTAGTAGGATTGAACGACTTCTATAAATAGTAAGTTTACTATTTATAGTAAGTTGCGTTTTCTAGGAGTTTTAGTTGGAGTTGGATTCTAATACTTCACCTAGGGTTTAGTTTTCTATTTATATGCATTGTAATTCTGTTTTTATTCATTCAATTATCAATAAATCAATTATTTAGAATTTATTTCCTCTTTTTATCTTTTATTTCTTCTCGTGGATTCGAGAACTATCGGTTAGGGAGACGGTGATCAACCTACCACGTCCTCCCTGCGTCATTGGTATCAGAGAGAGGTTTCTTCCTCAGGACGATGACCTCTAATGAAGGGTTGGATCCTCATCCTAAGGACGGTGCTCCAAGGGACTATCTAACGGCGACAGCCTTCGAGGCAGCATTCGAAGCAGCACGACGGGAGAACCAGTTGATCCTGCAAGGTATACAGGTGACCCTCGACCAGATTGCAGCATCGCTAGCTCCTCTTCGAGCCCAAGTCGACCAACAACCACCAACAGTTGTTATACGGGACAATCCTGTTGTCCGTAGAACACCCCAGGTGGATAACCATAGGGTTACGCCAGACGATTCAGAACCAAGCGATGACGAGGTCGAAGACATATTCGTACGACGACCGGCGCTAGGGAATGAGCGTGTGGAACGAGCAGAACAAGATTATCGAGGCAAAGCTGATCTTCCCAGCTTTAATGGCCTACTTCGAATAGAGGAGTTCCTCGACTGGCTGGCAGAGGTCGAGCGATACTTCGACTATATGGAAGTGCCGGACGACAAGAAGGTAAAACTAGTTGCATATAAGTTTAAATCCGGTGCTTCAGCATGGTGGGAAAACCTACAGGTTTCCCGCACCCGTCAGAATAAGACACCCATCCGAACATGGCCTCGGATGAGACAGCTTCTTAGAGCTCGATTCCTCCCTAACGACTATGAACAAATTTTGTTCCAACAATACCAAAATTGTCGTCAGGAAAATAGAACCGTAGCCGAATATCTTGAAGAATTCCAACGATTGGCTACACGGAATAATTTATCGGAATCAGAGGTACAACAAGTATCACGATTCATTGGTGGGTTGCGATTTGCAATCCAGGATCGAGTCCAGATGCATCCAGTTTGGATGTTGAGTGAGGCCAACCAATTGGCCACTCGAGCAGAAACACAGTTGTCACGGCCCCCTGCTCGACCCTATCCGGCAACACAAAATCCCAACACCGGACCCACTCAAGATACAACGTTGGCCAAAGGCAAGGAGCCTATAGGAGGGCGTCCTCAACCTCCTACGGTCACGAACCGAGACTGAGGAAGCGGTTCCTCAAGACCTCAACGTACAGCTTCCACTACAGCGGGTTCCAGCAGGATCCCCAACCCATATGGTCGGCTAAGACCAGACCATTGTCTCCGTTGTGGCCAACCAGGTCACTGGTCGAACGCTTGCCCTCAACGCCCTGCAGCACACTTAACTACGAATGAAGGCGGCATGGAAGGTGAGTCAACAGAAGACAACCCTGAATTGGAACAGGCCGAAGAGGGGGACACAGAAGATGTCGATTAGCTGACTGAAGATCATGGGGAATCGCTAGCAGTAAGACGACTACTTTACGCCCCCAGGAAGGAAGTGCACCCACAACGACATAATATTTTTCGCACAAAGTGCACCTTGCAGGGCAAAGTCTGTGACATGATCATAGACAGTGGGAGTAGCGAAAATATTGTCTCGAGAATTATGATGGATAAGTTACATCTGCCTATGACGAAGCACCCTACCCCTTACTCTATCGGCTGGATCAAGAAGGTGAACGAAACCAAGGTAACTCATCAATGCATTATTTCGTTTTCCATTGGTAAAAGCTATAAGGACGAGGTCCTCTGTGATGTGGTTGACATGGAAGCCTACCACATGTTACTTGGGCGGCCATGGCAATCGGATCGAGATGTGACCCATAGTGGACGAGAAAACATATACATGTTCACCAAGGATGGTCGAAAAATTGTTTTGGCCCCTATGACACCAGAAAAACACCCTGAAGCTTCTAAAGTGGAGGGGAACTCTCCTTACCATTCGCGAGTTTGTTAAGGAATCAAAGGAAACGGGCGAGATTTATGCCGTTATGGTAAAAGGCAAGGAGCAAGGATCCTCTAATATTCCTCAACGCCTTAAACCGCTGCTGGAAGAATTTCGAAGTACTTGGCCTGCAGAGTTACCTGATGAGTTGCCTCCCATGCGAGACATACAACATCACATCGACCTTATCCCAGGGTCCAGTCTACCCAACCGACCGCACTATCGGATGAGTCCGAAAGAGTGTGAAATTTTACAGGGACAGGTGGAGGAACTGATCCGTAAGGGTCTTATTAAAGAGAGCATGAGCCCGTGTGCCGTTCCGGCACTCCTTACCCCAAAGAAGGACGGAACATGGCGTATGTGCATCGATAGTCGCGCGATCAATAAAATAACAGTTAAATATCGATTTCCAATGCTGCGGTTGGATGATATGCTGGACATGCTTGAGGGCTCCAAGGTGTTCTCGAAACTGGATTTACGGAGTGGATACCATCAAATCCATATTAGGCCAGGTGACGAGTGGAAAACGGCCTTCAAGACCAAGGAAGGGCTATATGAGTGGCTGGTTATGCCTTTCGGTTTGACCAACGCACCAAGCACCTTCATGCGTTTAATGAACCAAGTGTTGAAGCCGTTCATTGGCCGTTTCGTTGTCGTTTACTTTGACGACATTCTAATATACAGTCAGGATGAAACGGAGCACATGACCCACATCAGAAAAGTGCTACAAGTGTTGGCTGACAACAAGCTATACTTAAATCTGAAAAAGTGTAGCTTCTTAATTGATCAATTATTGTTTCTGGGGTTCATTGTGTCGTCCACGGGTATCCGAGTGGACGAAGAAAAAGTTTGAGCTATTTGGGATTGGCCGACTCCGACAAACATTCATGAGGTACGAAGTTTTCATGGGTTGGCGACCTTCTATCGTCGATTTGTGCGGAACTTCAGCAGTATCGTCGCGCCGATTACCGACTGTATGAAGAAGGGTCCGTTTCAATGGACCAATGGGGCTGAGAAGAGCTTTGTAGAAATTAAACATCGGTTGTCCACTACCCCGGTCCTGGTACTCCCTAATTTCGATAAGCTATTTGAGGTAGAATGCGACGCATCTATTGTCGGCATTGGGGGAGTCCTTTCTCAGGAGGGCAGGCCGGTTGCCTTTTACAGTGAGAAACTCAGTGACGCACGACAGAAGTGGTCGACCTATGAACTTGAATTATATGCAGTGGTTCAGGCACTGCGTCATTGGTGCCATTATCTTATTCAAAGGGAATTTATACTGTACACTAATCATCAGGCCTTAAAATTTATCAATACTCAGACTAATGTGAATCGTATGCATGCTAGATGGATTTCGTTTTTACAGGAATTCACGTTCGTTCTGAAATAAAAATCAGGGTAGCAAAACAAGGTGGCAGATGCACTAAGCCGACGTGCATCCCTTCTTATTACAGTGAGCAATGAGGTGATCGGATTCGACTGTCTCAAGGAACTTTATGCCGAAGACGAGGATTTTGCAGATGCGTGGAAAAAGTGCCAAGAGGGGCACCCGAGTGACCTTCTAATTCAAGATGGTTTCCTCTTCAAAGGAAATCGACTTTGCATCCCGCAGAGTTCGTTACGGGACAAAATTATTATCGAGCTGCACGGCGGTGGCCTCGGCAGTCATCTAGGATGAGATAAGACTCGAGCGATGGTGGAAGAGCGGTATTACTGGTCACAACTTGCTCGTGATGTTGGCAGGGCGGTACAACGATGTCATATTTGTCAAACCGCTAAGGGACAATCTCAAAATACAGGTCTTTACACGCCATTACCCGTGCCAGATGCCCCTTGGGAGGATTTATCTATGGATTTTATATTAGGGCTCTCACGAACACAACGCGGCATGGACTCAGTGTTCGTGGTGGTAGACCGATTCTCCAAGATGGCACACTTCATTCCGTGCAAGAAGACCTTTGATGCGATACACGTTGCGAACCTTTTCTTCAGAGAGGTTGTGCGACTACATGGGATTCCTAAGACGATCACTTCAGACCGGGACACAAAGTTCGTTAGCCACTTTTGGCGAGCCTTGTGGAATCGGTTCGGTACACGACTTCACTTCAGCAGTGCTTATCATCCACAAACAGATGGACAGACTGAGGTCGTCAACCGCACATTGGAGAATCTCATCCGTTGCCTTTCAGGTGACAAACCGAAGCAGTGGGACATGGCCCTGGCTCAAGCAGAGTTTGCGTTCAACAACATGGTAAACCTATCGACAGGGAAATCTCCGTTCCAGATTGTTTATGGGTGCGTTCCTCGTCACACACTCGATTTGGTTCCCCTGCCCAAGCTTCCGGGCATGAGCGTTACAGCTGAACATATGGCAGACCGAATCATGGACATACATGCAGACGTGCGCAACAAATTACAGGCTTCAAACGAAAAGTACAAAGAAGCGGCCGACAAGCATCTGCGCGCCAAAGTGTTCGAAATAGGTGATCAAGTGATGGTCCACCTACGTAAAGAGCGATTTTCTATCGGGACCTACAACAAGTTGAAGCAAAAGAAGATTAGACCGGTACCGATCATTCGCAAGATCAATGACAATGCCTACGTTGTTGATCTTCCGGATGACATGGAGATTTCAAGGACTTTCAACGTGGCAGATCTGTACGAATATCATGAACCAAAGCTGGACGAGAACTCGGGGTCGAGTTATTTCGAAGTGGAGGAGACTGATGTAGAACGGGTCGCTGATTATTTCATGGCCCAGATGGAGCAAAAGAAGACCGTTCGGGGTCGAAAGTGATCTGGACCGTCAGGACAGTAAATCGGTCGTATCTCACAATCCGGGATGAGTTACGGGACGTATAATATATCAATTTGGGGTAGCTCGAGCTATTTTAGCCAACCAACCCCGCTATGCCGGGTTGCCCAAGCCAGAATCGCGAGAATCGACCGTATCGACGGTCATTAGGCTAGTTTATTTTCAGTTTTACTATTTATAGTAAGTTTTAATTCGATCATAACTTTGCATCCGTATGGTTTTAGAGTTAGTGCCCAACATGAAAAGGGCTTAGAATATTTAGTAGAACAGCGTGGTTGAGGCCGTTTGATAACTTTCTATTTTTGGCCGAAAACCAAGAGTTCTAGTAGGATTGAACGACTTCTATAAATAGTAAGTTTACTATTTATAGTAAGCTGCGTTTTCTAGGAGTTTTAGTTGGAGTTGGATTCTAATACTTCACCTAGGGTTTAGTTTCCTATTTATATGCATTGTAATTCCATTTTTATTCATTCAATTATCAATAAATCAATTATTTGGAATTTATTTCCTCTTTTTATCTTTTATTTCTTCTCGTGGATTCGAGAACTATCGGTTAGGGAGACGGTGATCAACCTACCACGTCCCCCCTGCGTCAGGTCGGGCTATTGGTTTGCAGGGGGCTTAGACTGGTCAGTGGTGAGGTTGGACACAACGATTTTAGATTTATTTTTTTTCCCCTGGATTGTTTTTATGTTAGCTCCGACCGGTCGGGCAACCGGTCAGCTGCGCTCGTGTTTTCTTACGTTGTTATGCAGTTGTGGATAAGATGTTTCTATTTTCGGGATTCTTGCTATATATATGACATGTATCCGGACTTAGATGGTATCCTAAGTTGTCCAAGGTTTCTTAAGTGTGTTGGGAAGATTGGAGAGTGTTTTGAGAGGGAGAGAGCTTGGGTTTTCCCTATTTTGTCTTGCTTGCAGGCTGTCAATCTCTGTAATCTTCTCGAAATCATAATCGATCACTTTGTGCCATGGTTTTTTACTCGTTGATGGATTTTTCCATGTAAAATAGGATTGTCTTTGTCACGCCCCGAAATCTGGACACAGAGTGTGCACCCTCAGGCCCAGGTTATGGGGTATGACTCGTGCACAAAAGTGCTTAATTCAAAAGTCAAACTGTTATAGAGGCATGTCATCATATATGTACTAAGTTCAAATTATCATTTGATAATAATTAAATAAAAATACAATCCATACACAATGGTCCACCCATTTGAGACTTATTAATAATGTCATCAAACGAAGATAAAACAGAAAAATGATAGAAATAATCTAGATTTCTTGATTCGTAGTAGCCACTTCTTCTTTCATTAAGATACTTTGTGGTTCCTCCACTTGTTCAGGTTCCTGCTTATATATATCATATGTACCATCTGTATATATTTACTTCCGTCAGCGGGGAAGTGCAGTGAGTAACCCAATACGGTTCACATGCACATTTCAATTAAGCAGGATAAACACATACCATCAAATACATGTAATACATAATTAATGCAAGAATAAGTTTAATATGAAATGATGCATCAAGTGGGCATATATTCAGTCTTCTACTTGCTTCGATTGGATCCCATCAATCGGCTTCCCCTTCCTTGTAGGGCGGACTTCCACATATTAGTGGGTTTCCAAGATGGTCCATGGGTAACCGGGTACTTAAGTACCTATCGGTCTTCCAGAGTCAAATTTCAGGCACAATAACTCATGAATGCGTGCAATAATTCACATCCGTACAATAATTTATATCTGCACATTCCATCTCTCCTTTTGAGAGGCAACATTTCATGACATCTATTATAAATGAAATTTATTTAAATAATATTTAAACAAGCATGAATCAATCAATATCACGTATTATGTCCATTACACAACTTATTCAATTAAAATAACTAGGAAACGTATTAGGATGTACTCACCTGTTGATAGTGGCGATTACTTTGTGAATTTTGTCACGTCCTGAGTAGAATCGGTCCTGAATCTACAATAAATGTAATTTATATTGATTCATCACTAATCTAGCCTTAAATATTCTTATTTCAATTTGAATTATAATTTATTGAGGTTTGGTTCCCTAATGGACGGTCCAGATTCGATTATTGTGACCCACTTTTCCAAAAGGAATGACCCTTTTATTATTTTTCTGATGGTACGGCCCACTTGACTGGTGGATCATCCTATTCTTGGTCACAAGTTCCTCAATGGTACACTACCAAAGATGGTAATTACATTTTGCAAAGATCTTGTCGTGGGATATCCTAAAATGATCCATTTATGAGAATCCATACCGTACCTCCCTACTATTTTACTTGGCATGGCCCGTCTGGAACTCTGATTGAGCTGATTTTTTGTCACAAAACTAATAACTCATTACTCAAGAGATTGGATGGATCAGATTTTCCAAAGACTACACAGTGGGGCCCACAAGCTCCCAACCAAGGGACAGGTGTTGTCCCCACTGTTTGTCTTGGTATGACCCACTGGAACATCCTATACGGACCATTTTTGGTCCTCAACCAGAAAACTTGTTTATTAAGTTATTTGACGGATTATATTTCTCAAAATGTCTCCAAATGAGTCCAAAAAATTGACAGCAATCCAAAATCGGACTGCCTCAACCATGTTTATTATTATCATTACTATTTTGAGTGGTGTGGGCCACCTGAGATTCAGATTTACCTGATTTTTTTACCCAAGCTGTAAAACATCATAATACAACACATGGTCAGCTTGGATTTACCGATTTCATCACAATGGGGTCCACGAGTGGACCACTGTCCATACCCAGAATTTCTATCTTTTTGTTTTCGTTTTTATTTTATAAATTTTTTTCACCATTAATTTGTTTCAAGTGGTGTGGCCCACTCGAACCTCAATTTGGGTCCAAATTCGTACACCAGTCCTAAAATTTGTTGGAGAAATAAATGTACGGAGTGGATATACTACATCCATCAAGGTGGGTCCCATGAGTGCGGCCCCCACGTCACTTTCAAAATTTCACTAACGCTGGACGTCCAGCAACACTTTTTTTTTTTTTTTTATCTTTTTATCTTTTTATCTTTTTTTTGTTATTATTATTGTAGGCTTATATGGGTGGTTTACAAGAGATCTGGTCCGACCATTGGGTCGGCCACCTTATTGTGAGCCCAATAATGTTTTGGAATAAAATAAATTTATTACAATTAATTTAATAATTAAATAAAATAATAATAAAAGAATTTTAAACGTTATCATTCATCCAATCGATGTGTCCCATCCGAAGGTCCAACCGATCTGAATTTTGTGGCCCATGTACATTTTGGCCTTATGGTCATTATGACTCTTCCAGATCGATTCCTGACCCACCCAAATGGTCCCCATCAATCACGATCATATATTCAAGGGTTAAGATAAAAATAGGGTCTCTAGATCCGTACAATTAACGGACGGACGATCTGACCCGTTCATTGATTGGATCTGGCCTACTTAAATGAAATAGAAGGAATAGCAGCAAGATCCCTCCGTTCCTCCTTCTTTCTCTCATTTTCTCCATTTCTTTTCTTTCCATTCTTTTACGATGAATGAATAACCCTCTCGTTCTCTCTATTTTTAAAGAGGGTTTGTTGAAATTTGTTGCGGATAAGATGGGTTGGTTGAGATAAGATAAGTTTGAATTTCAAAATTCGTATTTAGAGCAAAAAAGAAAAATTAAGTTCTTGTTAGTGATAGAACTTGATCCCTGTCGCTTAAGAGAGCTTTAAGCAACTAGTCTATCTTTTCTTTTTATTTATTAATGAAAAATTAATTCATTTAACCCTATTTTCTACCATTATAAAATTTTTAAACGAGGAGAATTTCTCGGGTCGTTACAGGTAACTCTCTTAAAATAATCTCGTCCTCGAGATTCAAATCCTAAGTAGTGTATTAAATTATCATATTTTAAATTAGTGTAATTGTCGTATTACCTATGAAGTACATTCTTACGTATACTAGTATGTATTTTTTTAACTACAGTATTGTAGATTTTCATCAGCTACCCCTCTTAAAATTTCCGACGTAGTAGGTTTACCTACTTAGAGATGTCTAAACTAGATTCTAAATGTTTAGAAAAATTCTAAGTAAGATTTCTATGTTTTACATTACATCCAAATTGTGAGAATCCTATAGGTTAGCTTACTAAGTTTTTTTTATTATCACTACAGTCGATAGGAATAATTTCTTTTATTTTTTTAATTTTAGAGGTATGGAATTCCTAAAAATGTATACGATCTTATAATTAGGAGCAGGGTTTAGGTGTCAGGAAATTTCAATGGTTTGAATAATCACATGCAAGGGTGGTAGACACGATGAATATGTTGGATTATAAGTAGACATGTTTACCATCGGATGCAAAGATTTCGAAGTTGATTTATAATGATCAGATGGTCTAAAAGCGATATTAACATCGGGATTTCAAGTTTTAAAAATAAGTAGAGTTTTGCAAGGGTTGAAGAGATGGTTCAACATACATGAGAACGTCCATTGGGATTCAGGGATTAATATAGTGTTTAGATCAAGTGTATGTAGCTTGTTCTTCAAATCCTTATTTGTAGCAAGTTTTAGACGCATGAATTGGTTAAGGTCTAACCCTAGCAATATAAAATAGTTTAACGCTTAGCTACTCTACTTATTATATAGTTTAATCATGACTAAAATTTATGGATCATTTTCTAATTAGATAGTCACAAAACAGTTTTAGAATGACAATATCGAGATATGTATCGAGGTTAAATGGGTGGTTGTTTTTGCATGATTGGATCTGACTGAGTAGGGTCTGATTGAATAGACAATTGGATGGCCCGATTCATGATTTGGAAGATAAAGTTTGTTGGATAAGAAATGTCTCATTGTTTAGACGACTTTAATTCATAAGGGCTAAACTAGTGGGCCGCATATTGGATTGCTGGGATAGTTTGCACCATGGCCAAGGTTGGTTGTAGGATGTTTTCTTTCATCGATTCTATGTAGAATCCTATTTCGATCGGAGAGAAAAATGATATTTTTCCATTTTGGAAGGGCATGCTTGCGCGATTTGCGTAGGGTAGTTTTGCAGGTAAGCTTGGATTCAAGTGAGGTCCACATAAATGACTTGGAGCAATCTAAATGGTTCATCTGAATTGTAAATAAATGATGGATCACTAGTTTGAAAACCAAGAATGTAAGAACCCACATTCTTGTTAGCAAGCATACACACTTGTACGCCTCGAACCTTAGATTCATAACACTTGTAAGACACGTCAGGAAAATATCTTCATTAGTTAGTGTAGTAGGTGGATCGAATTTCGAGGACGAATTCTGTGTAAGGATGGTAGAATGTAATGCCCTGAAAATTTGAACGCACGAGTAAGTACACGAGTGCATGTCTCGACGGGAGAACTTAAATTCTAGGCCAAGTTGTTCACTCGCAGACACACACATATGTACTTTTATATGCGTTCCAACACTTTTTAAGGCTTTCGAAAACTCAGTATACTTAACTAAGTCAACAAATTGACCGTTGGAAGGATCTATCATCACTAGACCAGAAGATCTAACCTTCCATTATGATTGCGAATTTCGTGATCAATGTGAACCGCTGTATATTATCCTGTACACATGTCTGTCCATAAATAAGACCCATACATTGTGTCCATCACAAAGTATATCCTTAGACCAGTGAGTTCCCGACCCTACGAATCTGCTCGGGTGTGTTTGTTACACCCTAGGATTTTAGAATAATTTAAATTATAGATTAGTTAATTATTTAATAAATTAAATAACATTAATATTGACAAATTAATATTAAATAATCAGTAAGGAATTATAGTATGATCCCTTTATTGGAATTGCCCAACATGAACACTAGAACAGCGTGGAAATGTCAGATTTTGCATAGATTTACAATAATTAAGAAAAGATGTCAGTAATTAAACTTAAGTTACATGATATTTTCAAGTATCGTGATTTCTGGCGATCACTTTCATACAAAACTCGACATACTAGTTCTAGGACACGATCTAACCATACACGTCAAATTTCAACCCTCCGATCATCCTACAAGTACCCTAATCAGAAATCGGGCTATAAGTGGGCCATCTAACTTCGAAACTGTCTCATTTTTGGTGTCATAGCCTGAAATTATGTGGCCTATCTAATGAATGGAGTGGATTTAGTATATACATCATGGTGGGACCCACGTGCATTGTGTGCACGGTTTGCGCCCGGTCAACACGCGTTGACCGCGTGCGTTGCAAGGCGCGGACGAAGTCCGTCTTCTTCTCAAATTCTGCAGCGACAGCGCTGCTGCTGCCGCCATTACAGCCCTCACAGTCCATCTCAATGGACCTCATCAGGGGATCCAGTCCGTTCATCTGGAGCGCGTCTCACCCAGATCTAAGTGGTTGGTAGTCTCGACACCTACGGTCGATTGTATGGCCCACTTCGATTCACCGTTCCAACAGAAGAAATGCAAGATCTGCCTCCCTGACGTGCATGGACCTCTCAAACCTTGTGTGTGGGATCGTGTGGGCCCCACCTAGCTTCCCAACGAGTGGACCGCGTTTCACGCAGGTGCGGACCGGGCGGAGGGTGAGAGCATTCTCCTTCTTCTTCATCGCTGCGACAGCAGCGCTTGCTGCCGACCTGGGTGTTCAACACCATTCATCCGTGGACCCCACATCTCAAATCCAATCCGTTCATCTGGTGCGCGACCCATCTGAATCTCGTCTATCCAAATCTTGGAGCCAATAGATGTTTGCATGGCCCGCTCTAAATCGCTGTTCCAATTAAGACTAGCAAAGATCCTGACTGTTACCTCGCATGGTAGCCTGGGGGCTGCTCCGTTAGAGTCGTGTGGACCCCAACTAGGTCTCCAACGTTTCAAGTTAGCTTGGGTTACAAGTCTCGGAGTCCGAATCCAAGTCGGATTCGGAACCACCTAGCGTCGGGAGTGTAGGGCGTGTATGCTGGCTATAAAGGGGGCCGGCCCTCCTACTGCGTCCTTACAGAAACAGTGAGAGAGATAGGGAGGGAGAATTGTTGGAGAAAGGAAGAGAGAAGTTGGAGAGAGAAAAGGAGAGAGAGTGGGTCGTTGGAGAGAGAGAGAAGGAGAGTGAGAGGTAGCCCGAGTGCTACTGTTGCTGATGTTGCTGATCTTGCTGGGACAGCAAGGGAGAAGAAGGAGAGGAAGGAAAAGAAGAAGAAAAGAAGAAAGAGAAATAGAGGAAGAAGGAGAAAGAAGAAGAAGAGAAGAAACAAGAGAGAGAGAGAGAGAAGCGATGAGAGAAAGAGAGAGGGAAGTAGCGTGCGGGGCTGTTGTAGCTGTGGGGACAGCGTTCCATTTACAGCAAGAGAGAAAGAAGAAAAGAAGAGAGAAGAAGAAAGAAAGAAGAAAAAGGAGAAAGAAAGAAGAGAGAAGAAGAAATTTCTTTTCTAGTCATCCAAACTGAGTCGACTCGCTGAGCGACTCGTTGAGCCAACCCGTATTCCGTTTTAGGCTGGTATTGGGCCTACAGTTCATCATACGGTGAGTGATTCATCTCACGTAACTTTCTCTGTTAATATCATTTAGTATTCTTCCTTGTCTGCGTTCAATTTAAAAAGATTTTTCTCTGGTTAGGAATTTAAGTATATTTTTATACATATTTTTCGTACCATGGAATCCTAGGTAAGGGATCCGTCCATGTCCTATCTTTATATCCATGAAAGTTCATCGCCAATTATCCTGTTCTTATTTAATTAATCTTCTCAAGTTTTTCGTTTCAATGCACATGTTAGAATTCTATGACAGTTCGATTTAGGATTTGTTACATATGACGTAACCATCATGCAGCACTAGATACATGTAGTATTCTTAAAATTCCCCGTGACATCATTCTCAAACTTCCCGATAAACAACAACTTAGAGTTTGACAGTATACAATACATAACTCTTGAAACAATGTTAGCCTGTCAACGCACTAGACCTTACGCAATGACTTTCTTAAATCCCTCGATCAATGATAACTAAAATTAGATAAAGAATTAACTATCTGAATGAAAATAACATATGCATGATGTGATCGGGATTGAGTTGATATGCATTGTATGCTTGAAGAGTGTTTCCATAACTCATGATATACATACATTTATACACTGCGACAGAACATGAGCATGGTTGATTTGACTCCTGGCGTGCATGGCTGATTTGCCGCCTCGCTGTACCGGTTAGGTGAGCATGGTTGATTTGCGACAGGTTCCTAATGTTCAGTGGCAGCGAGTTCTAGTCGTTTCACTTATTGAGCATGGTTGATTTGCTCAGTTGGATGAGTGGTGTATGGTTGATTTGCCCACTAGCGTCCATGGTTGATTTGCCGCCTCGTTGTACCGGTTAGGTGAGCATGGTTGATTTGCGACAGGTTCCTAATGTTCAGTGGCAACGAGTTCCTAGACGTTTATTGCTCTCACACGTATCATGACATACATGACATCATGATAATCATGTTCTATTCATAATAAATCATAACGTGTATCAATCATAACCTTATCCTCGTATGTTTCATAAAATTTTATCCATTGATGATTCACGTCCTGTCTTTTATTAACTAGAATATTACCTGTGATGGAAATGACCTCACTGGGCTTTTAGCTCACCAAAATTACCACAGTTCTTGCAGGTTTTTAGGAAGAAAAAGTCGTGGATAGAGCAGAGTATCCAGATGGTTACTTGTTACTCAAACGCCACTTGTATTTGATTTATTTTATCTTGTAAAATTCAATGTAATAAAATAGTAGTGGAGAAGAAATGTTATATTTGGGATTTATTTTAGCTATGCAATGCGTGGGATGGAACTTTAAGGAATCTGTGCTCGAATTTTAAATTCACACCCTGGAACTCGGGCTTTGGGTTATTGTACTCGGGTTCCGAATTTCAGGGCGTGACAAAGAAGATCAAGGTTATAGGTAAGCCTTACTAGAAGATTTTTGGACTAGTGATTCCAACGGATTTGGTTTCTCAACGGTGTGGTTCAAATGGACGATTCATATCTGGTCAGGAGTCCATTGTAATAGATGACTCAATACTCAGAGGGAGATGGTGCGCGGCTCTCTCTAGATGGAAGAGAGAAAGAAGGAAGAAGGAAACTACATGGGCTGCTATTCTTGAATGACGTGCACTAAAGTAATCCTTCTTTTATTCTTTATTTTACGTTGGCTGTGGCTAAGGAGAGATCAGTTCCTTCCATTAGTTCTACTAAATCATGTTAGGGTATTGGCTGAAAAATAAGACAAATCTAAACCTTAGGTGGGTCACACTATAGCTAATAAATACTCATCATTGGAAACCTTCCTGGAGGAATTGAAAGAGAAGCACTCATCTCATGTGTATGGCAATTGTTATTTACAAGTTTGCCCTTCTCTATTATCCTAACTTTAAACTTCCATAATCCTAATTTTTTACCGTCTAAATGAGCTACAATTTGGTCCAGATATGTTATTTGTCGTGCTCTATCAACGGACTAAGTTTGAGCCCTGATCTCTTACGGGTGACCTAGATACCTTTTTAGCGGTCTATGTCTAACTCAAATTCAAAACACCGTTTATTTGCATCTTATGTGAAATCTAACCGATATTTCAGATATATAATTTACGATCTTCTAAATGAACGGTTTACTTCAATAAATGGGTGGCCCGTTTGATAGATACAATTATGATGAACGGTCATATGGTGGCCTCAAATTAAAGTAAGTGTGTGGTTATGATATTAATCATGTAAATGATTTATTGTACGGTCAACTTTATATATGGATACGTATAAAGTGGTTTTTGGATGTGGTTTAGTTACAAATATACAGTGTTGGACTCAATTTATTTGTTCAAGTCGGTACATTACTTAAATCTTAGATTTAATGGTTAGTTGAGTATATTTATAGGTGACAAACAAGATGAACGGATCTGAATTTTAATTCGATCTGTATACGAGCGGATATGGAGATCAAGTTGTTAGTTTATCATGATCGGGCAGTCCAAATTTAAAATGGACGGTCAAATGTCTTCATTTAGTGGTAATAAGATGTTTCTACGGTTGGTTTTGATAATCGAGTGCGAATATTAAGGTATACGGTGTGTTACCCTGAGAATCAACGGTTGGATGACTTACTTTATGGGTGAAAATTACTTCTTATGGTTTAGATTGGGGCTAAGCTATAAATTGATGGTTAAAATTAATGATTCTATAACCATACGGTTGAACAAGTATAACCCTACCTTCATACGTACGGATAAACTTGCACACAAAATTTTGGGTTGTTACATTCTACCCCCATTAAAATATCAATTTGGTCATTTTTTTCACTCTCTTAGAAACGTTAGAACTAACTCTTAAATATTAGGGAATTCATTTTTATTTATTTATTTATTTAGAGTATTTAATTTATATTTAAATTAAGTATAATCAAGATACCACCGTTCCAGAAACAAGAGAAAAATTATGAAAAGACACTTTGTCGATCAAACTGGCAGAGCATCGCAGTAGATAGACCAACCTACCATTGTTGACTATTGTTCCAGCCACTCTTACGACTATTTATAAATTTCATATTTTTCCTAAAATTCTTTTGGAGACTCTACTATAAGTATGAACTGCCTCTGTAAAATTTTTGCTCCATCCACTAACTACAGAATTTTCTAAAATTCCTATAGCCAGACCTGTCCATAATTGGACGAATTCTAACGAGTCTGTGGGAGCTTTATAAAATTCATACAGTCTAATCTGTCTAGAATTTGGGCCATTTCTGACTAGTCTGTATAAATTTTGAATAATAACTATAGGTTTCGAATTTCTAACTATTTTTCATTTGAACTACACATGCTTAACTATGATTAGGATTCTGATTCACCTCGATCGAAGCTATACTTTAATAAATATGAATTTTGCAACTGATACTAATGCTGCTGTACATTGCTATCCAGCAGGATTTTGTGTCATAACTATTATCTAAAATACCTATAATTACCTTAAAACGAACTATAAATTAATTATCAAGAACAATAACACATCCTGATTCCATATTGGACTCCAGATGAGCAGTAAACATTTCATTTCATTTTTTTTTTATAGGGATTCCTAATTTTGATTTCTAAGTTCTCCACATTTACCATAATCATTTAGGGAATGTCTTAAGTTTGGTTTTTAATTTTCAGGGGTCTACCATTTATGTATAAGAGTGGGGTCATAACCTACAGGTCAATGAGGTTTTTAAGAAAAGCCTATCTTTAATACCATTCTGTCACGCCCTGAAATCTGGACGCAGAGTGTGCACCCTCGAGCCCGGGTTATGGGGTATGACTCGTGCACAAAAGCGCTTAATTCAAAAGTCAAACTGTTATAGAGGCATGTGATTATATATGTATTAAATTCAAATTATCATGTGACAATAATTAAATAAAAATATAATCCATACACAATGGTCCACCCATTTGGGACTTATTAACAATCACATCAAACGAAAATAAAACAGAAAAATGATAGAAATAATCTAGATTTCTTGATTCGTAGTAGCCACTTCTTCTTTCATTAAGATACTTGGTGGTTCCTTCACTTGTTCAAGTTCCTGCTCATGTATATCATATGTACCATCTGTATGTATTTACTTCCGTTAGCGGGGAAGTGCAGTTAGTAACCCAATACGGTTCACATGCATTTCAACTAAGCAGGATAAACACATACAATTAAATACATGTAATACATGATTAATGCAAGAATGAGTTTAATATGAAATGATGCATCAAGTGAGCATATATTCAGTCTTCTACTTGCTTCGATTGGATCCTATCAATCAGCTCTACCTTTCTTGTAAGGCGGACTTCCACATATTAGTGGGCTTCCAGGATGAACCCGGGGTAACCGGGTACTTAAGTACCTACCGGTCTTCCAGAGTCAAACTCCAGGCACAATAACTCATGAATGCGGGCAATAATTCACATCCGTACAATAATTTACACCTGTACATTCCATCTCTCATTTTGAGAGGCAACATTTCATGACATCTATTATAAATGAAATTTAAACAAGTATGAATCAATTAATATCACGTATTATGTCCATCACACAATTTATTCAATTAAAATGACTAGGAAACGTATTAGGATGTACTCACCTGTTGATAGTGGCGATTACTTTGTTAATTCTGTCATGTCCTGAGTAGAATCGGTCCTGAATCTAGAATAAATGTAATTTATATTTATTCATCACCAATCTAGCCTTAAATATACTTATTTAAATTTAAATTATACTTTATTGATGTTTGGTTCCCTAATGGACAGTCCAGATTCGATTTTTGTGACCTACTTTTTCAAGAGGAATGACCCTTTTATTATTTTTCTGGTGGTACGGCCCACTTGACTAGTCGATCATCTTATTCTTGGTCACAAGTTCCCCAATGGTACACTACCAAAGATGATTAATTACATTTTGCAAAGATCTTGTCGTGGGATATCCTAAAATGATCCATTTATGAGAATCCATACCGTACCTCCCCACTATTTTACTTGGCATGGCCCGCCTCAAACTCTGATTGGGCTGATTTTTTGTCACAAAACTAATAACTCATTACTCAAGAGATTGGGTGGATCAGATTTTCCAAAGACTACACAGTGGGGCCCACAAGTTCCCAACTAGTGGACAGGTGTTGTTACCACTGTTTGTCTTGGTATGGCCCACTGGAATATCCTATACGGGCCATTTTTGGTCTTCAACCAGAAAACTTGTTTATTAAGGTATTTGACGAATTAGATTTATCAAAATGTCTCCAAATGGGTCCCAAAAGTGGACAACAATCCAAAATCAGACTGCCTCAACCATGTTTGTTATTATCATTACTGTTTTGAGTGGTGTGGGCCACCTAAGATTCAAATTTACCTGATTTTTTGACCCAAGTTGTAAAACATCATAATACAACATATGGTCAGCTTGGATCTACTGATTTCATCACAATGGGGTCCACAAGTGGACCGCTGTCAATGCCTAGAATTTATATCTTTTTGTTTTCGTTTTTATTTTCTAATTTTTTTCACCATTAATTTGTTCCAAGTGGTGTGGCCCACTCGGACCTCAGTTTGGGTCTAAATTCGGACACCAGTCCTAAAATGTATTGGAGAAATAAATGTACGGAGTGGATATACTACATCCATCAAGGTGGGTCCCATGAGTGGGGCCCCTACGTCACTTTCAAAATTTCACTAACGCTGGACGTTTTAGCGTCTCTGACGCTGAACGTCCAGCAACACTTTTTTTTTCTTCTTTTTTTGTGATTATTATTGTAGGCTTATATGGGTGGTTTACAAGAGATCTGGTCCGACCATTGGGTCGGCCACCTCATTGTGGGCCCAATAATGTTTTGAAATAAAATAAATTTATCACAATTAATTTAATAATTAAATAAAACAATAATAAAAGAATTTTAAAGGCTATCATTTATCCAATCGATGTGGCCCATTTGAAGGTCCCATCGAACTAAATTTTGTGGCCCATGTACATTTTTGCCTTATGGTCATTATGACTCGTCCAGATCGATTCCTGACCCACCCAAATGGTCCCCACCAATTACGATCATATATTCAAGGGTTATGATAAAAATAGGGTCCCTAGATTCGTACAATGAAGAACACCTACTTGATTTAGTCGCACGATCCTTCCGTTCCTCCTTCTTTCTCTCCTTTTCTCCCTTTCTTTTCTTTTCTTTCTTTTATGATGGATGAATAACCCTCTCGTTCTCTCTCTTTTTAAAGAAGGAGTTTGTTGGAATTTGTTGTGGATAAGATGGGTTGGTTGAGATAAGATAAGATAAGTTTAAATTTCAAAATTCGTATTTAGAGCAAAAAAATAAGAAAATTAACTTCTTGTTAGTGATAGGAATTGATCCCTAGTCTTCCCTCTCACTAAAGAGAGCTTTAACCAAATAGTCTATCTTTTCTTTTTGTTTATTAATGAAAAATTAATTCATTTAACCCTATTTTCTACCATTACAATATTTTTAAACGACAAGAATTTTTCAGGTCGTTACAGCTACCCCCTTTAAAATATTTCGTCCTCGAGATTCAAATCATAAGTAGTGTATTAAATTATCATATTTTAAATTAGTATAATTGTCGTATTACCTATGAAGTACATTCTTACGTATACTAGTATGTATTTTCTAAACTATAGTATTGTAGATTTTCATCAGCTACCCCCTATAAAATTTTCGACGTAGTAGGTTTACCTATTTAGAGATGTCTAAACTAGATTCTAAATGTTTAGAAAAATTCTAAATAAGATTTCTATGTTTTACATTACATCAAAATCGTGAGAATCCTATAGGTTAGCTTACTAAGTTTTTTTTTTATCGCTACAGTCGATAGGAACAATTTTTTTTTTTTTTTTTTTTAAGGTATGGAATTCCTAAAAATGTATACGATCTTATAATTAGGAGCAGGGTTTAGTTGTCAGCAAATTTCAATGGTTTGAATAATCACATGCAATGGTGGTAGACACGATGAATATGTTGGATTATAAGTAGACATGTTTACCATCGGATGCAAAGATTTCGTAGTTGATTTATAATGATCAGATGGTCTAAAAGCGATATTAACGTCGGGATTTCAAGTTTTAAAAATAAGTAGAGTTTTGCAAGGGTTGAAGAGATGGTTCAACATACATGAGAACGTCCATTGGGATTCAGGGATTAATATAGTGTTTGGATCAAGTGTATGTAGCTTGTTCTTCAAATCCTTATTTGTAGCAAGTTTTAGAAACATGAATCGGTTAAGGTCTAACCCTAGCAATATAAAATAGTTTAGCGCTTAGCTACTCTACTTATTATATAGTTTAATTATGACTAAAATTTATGTATCATTTTCTGATTAGATGATCACAAAATAGTTTTAGAATGACAATATCGAGATATGTATCGAGGTTAAATGGGTGGTTATTTTTGCATGATTGGATCTGATTGAGTAGGGTCTGATTGAATGGACAATTGGATGGCCTGATTCATGATTTGGAAGATAAAGTTTGTTGGATAAGAAATGTCTCATTGTTTAAACGACTTTGATTCATAAGGGCTAAACTAGTGGGCTGCATATTGGATTGCTGGGATAGTTTGCACCATGGCCAAGGTTGGTTGTATGATATTTTCTTTCATCGATTCTACGTAGAATTCTATTTCGATCGGGAGAGAAAAATGATATTTTTCCATTTTGGAAGGGCATGCTTGTGCGATTTGCGCAGGGTAGTTTTGCAGGTAAGCTTGGATTCAAGTGAGGTCCACATAAATGACTTGGAGCAATCTAAATGGCTCATCTAAATTGTAAATAAATGATGGATCACTAGTTTGAAAACCAAGAAGATCAGGGCTATAGGTAAGCCTTACTAGAAGATTTTTGAACTAGAGATTCCAACGGATTGGGTTTCTCAACGGTGTGGTTCAGATGGACGATTCAGATCTGGTCATGAGTCCATTGTAATAGATGACTCAATACTCGGAGGGAGATGGTGCGCGGCTCTCTCTAGATGGAAGAGAGAAGGAAGGAAGAAGGAAACTATGTGGGCTGCTATTCTTGAATGACGTGCACTAAAGTAATCCTTCTTTTGTTCTTTATTTTACGTTGGCTGTGGTCCCATTTGAGCTGGCTAAGGAGAGATCAATTCCTTCCATTAGTTCTGCTAAATCATGTTAGGGTATTGGTTGAAAAATGAGATAAATCTAAACCTTAGGTGGGTCACACTATAGCTAATAAATACTCACCATTGGAAACCTTCATGGAGGAATTGAAAGAGAAGCACTCATCTCATGTGTATGGCAATTGTTATTTACAAGTTTGCCTTTCTCTATTATCCCGACCTTAAACTTCCATAATCCTAATTTTTTACCGTCTAAATGAGCTACAATTTGGTCCATATATGTTATTTGTCGTGCTCTATCAACGGACTAAGTTTGAGCCCTGATCTCTTACGAGTGACCAAGATACCTTTTTAGTAGTCCATGTCTAACCCAAATTCAAAACACCGTTTATTTGCATCCTATGTGAAATCTAACCGATATTTCAAATATATAATTTACGATCTTCTAAATGAACGATTTACTTCAATAAATGGGTGGCCCGTTTGATAGATACAATTATGATGGACGGTCATATGGTGGCATAAAATTAAAGTAAGTGTATGGTTATGATATTAATCATGTAAATGATTTATTGTATGGTCAACTTTATATATGGATACGTATAAAGTGGTTTTTGGATGTGGTTTAATTACAAATGTACACTGTTAGACTCAATTTATTTGTTCAAGTCTGTACATTACTTAAATAATAGATTTAATGCTTAGTTAAGTATATTTATAGGTGACAAATAAGATGAACGGATTGGAATTTTAATTTGATTTGTATATGAGCGGATACGGAGATCAAGTTGCTAGTTTATCGTGATCGGGTGGTCCAAATTTAAAATGGACGGTCAAATGTCTTCATTTAGTGGTAATAAGATGTTTTTACGGTTGGTTTTGATAATCAAGTGTGAATATTAATGTATATGGTGGTTGACCCTAAGAATCAACGGTCGGATGACTTTATGGGTGAAAATTACTTCTTATGGTTTGGATTGGGGCTAAGCTATAAATTGATGGTTAAAATTAATGATTCTATAACTATGCAGGTGTACAAGTGTAACCCTACCTTCGTACGTACAGATAAACTCGCTCACAAAATTTCGGGTTGTTACATTCTACCCCCCTTAAAATATCAATTTGGTCATTTTTTTCACTCTCTTAGAAACATTAGAACTAACTCTTAAATATTAAGGGAATTCATTTTTATTTATTTATTTATTTAGAGTATTTAATTTATATTTCAATTAAGTATAATCAAGATACCACCATTCCAGAAACAAGAGAAAAATTATAAAAAGACACTTTGTTGATCAAACTAGCAGAGCATCACAATAGATAGACCAACCTATCATTGTTGGCTGCTGTTTCAGCCACTATTACACCTATTTTTAAATTTCATATTTTTCCTAAAATTCCTTTGGAGACTCTACTATAAGTATGAACCGCCTCGGTAAAATTTTAGCTCCATCCACTAACCATAGAATTTTCTAAAATTGCTATAGCCAGACCTGTCCATAATTGGACGAATTCTGACGAGTCTGTGGCAGCTTGCTAATTCGTCCAGTTATTTATGACTTCACATTTTTAAAATATTTTTCTCCTAAATTATACTTATTTAGATGGGATCATGCTTTTGAATTGCCTCAATCAGAGCTGTGCTTTAATAGATACGAATTTTACAAGTAACTTCAATTCTGCTACCCATTATTGTCTAGTAGGATATTTATTCATGGTAATTCCCATACTGATCTGCTACTATATAAAATTTATTTTTATGCCAAATTTTTTTTATAGTTTCTATTATGAGTCTACTTATCCTTTATAAAAATTTTAATTATTCCTATGACTATAAAATTTTATAAAATTCATACAGTTTAATCTGTCTAGAATTTGGGCCATTTCTGACTAGTCTGTATAAATTTACTAAATTTGAAGAATAATTATAGGTTTCGAATTTCTAACTATTTTTCATCTGAACTACTCTTGTTCAGCTATGATTAGGATTCTGATTCACCTCGATCGTAGCTATACTTTAATAGATATAAAATTTTGTAACTGATACTAATGCTGTTGTACATTGCTATCCACCAGGATTTTGTATCATAAAAATTATCTAAAATACCTAATTACCATAAAACGAACTATAAATTAATTATCAAGATCAATAACACACCCTGAGTCCATATTGGACTCCAGATAAGCAGTAAACATTTCATTTCATTTTTTTATAGGGAATCCTAATTTTGATTTCTAAGTTCTCCACATTTACCACAATCATTTAGGGAATGTCCTAAGTTTGGTTTTTAAGTTTCAGGGGTCTACCATTTATGTATAAGAGTGAGATCATAACATACAGGTCAACTACGTTTTTAAGAAAAGCCTCTCGCTGATACCATTATGTCACGCCCCGAAATCTGAACACAGAGTGTGCACCCTCGGGCCCAGGTCATGGGGTATGACTCGTGCACAAAAGCGCTTAATTCAAAAGTCAAACTGTTATAGAGGCATGTGATTAAGTTCAAATTATCATTTGACAATAATTAAATAAAATTATAATCCATACACAATGGTCCACCCATTTGGGACTTATTAACAATGTCATCAAATGAAAATAAAACAGAAAAATGATAGAAATAATCTAGATTTCTTGATTCGTAGTAGCAACTTTTTCTTTCATTAAGATACTTGGTGGTTCCTCCACTTGTTCAAGTTCCTGCTAATGTATATCATATGTACCATCTGTATGTATTTACTTCCGTCAGCGGGGAAGTGCAGTGAGTAACCCAATACGGTTCACATGCATTTCAACTAAGCAGGATAGACAGATACCATCAAATACATGTAATACATGATTAATGCAAGAATGAGTTTAATATGAAATGATGCATCAAGTGGGCATATATTCAGTCTTCTACTTGCTTCGATTGGATCCCATCAATCAGCTCCACCTTCCTTGTAAGGCGGACTTCCACATATTAGTGGGCTTCCAGGATGGTCCCTAGGTAACCGGGTACTTAAGTACCTACCGGTCTTCCAGAGTCAAACTCCAGTTATAACAACTCATGAATGCGTGTAATAATTCACATCCGTATAATAATTCACACCAGTACATTCCATCTCTCATTTTGAGAGACAACATTTCATGACATCTATTATAAATGGAATTTATTTAAATAATATTTAAACAAGCATGAATCAATCAATATCACGTATTATGTCCATCACACAACTTATTCAATTAAAATGACTAGGAAACGTATTAGGATGTACTCACCTGTTGATAGTGGCGATTACTTTGTTAATTCTGTCATGTCCTGAGTAGAATCGGTCCTGAATCTAGAATAAATGTAATTTATATTTATTCATCACCAATCTAGCCTTAAATATACTTATTTAAATTTAAATTATACTTTATTGATATTTGGTTCCCTAATGGACAGTCCAGATTCGATTTTTGTGACCTACTTTTTCAAGAGGAATGACCCTTTTATTATTTTTCTGGTGGTACGGCCCACTTGACTAGTCGATCATCTTATTCTTGGTCACAAGTTCCCCAATGGTACACTACCAAAGATGATTAATTACATTTTGCAAAGATCTTGTCTTGGGATATCCTAAAATGATCCATTTATGAGAATCCATACCGTACCTCCCCACTATTTTACTTGGCATGGCCCGCCTCAAACTCTGATTGGGCTGATTTTTTGTCACAAAACTAATAACTCATTACTCAAGAGATTGGGTGGATCAGATTTTCCAAAGACTACACAGTGGGGCCCACAAGTTCCCAACTAGTGGACAGGTGTTGTTACCACTGTTTGTCTTGGTATGGCCCACTGGAATATCCTATACGGGCCATTTTTGGTCCTCAACCAGAAAACTTGTTTATTAAGGTATTTGACGAATTAGATTTCTCAAAATGTCTCCAAATGGGTCCCAAAAGTGGACAGCAATCTAAAATCGGACTGCCTCAACCATGTTTGTTATTATCATTACTGTTTTGAGTGATGTGGGCCACCTGAGATTCAGATTTACCTGATTTTTTGACCCAAGCTGTAAAACATCATAATACAACTTATGGTCAGCTTGGATCTACTGATTTCATCACAATGGGGTCCATGAGTGGACCGCTGTCCACGCCCAGAATTTCTATCTTTTTTTTTCATTTTTCATTTTATAATTTTTTTCACCATTAATTTGTTCCAGGTGGTGTGGCCCACTCGGACCTCAGTTTGGGTCCAAATTCGGACACCAATCCTAAAATGTGTTGGAGAAATAAATGTACGGAGTGGATATACTACATCCATCAAAGTGGGTCCCATGAGTGGGGCCCCCACGTCACTTTCAAATTTTCACTTACGCTGGACATCCAGCAACACTTTTTTTTTTCTTTTTTTTCTTTTTTTATTATTATTATTGTAGGCTTATATGGGTGGTTTACAAGAGATCTGGTCTGACCATTGGGTTGGCCACCTCATTGTGGGCTTAATAATATTTTGGAATAAAATAAATTTATTACAATTAATTTAA
Source organism: Liriodendron chinense (assembly GCA_003013855.2). Classification (NCBI taxonomy): domain Eukaryota; kingdom Viridiplantae; phylum Streptophyta; class Magnoliopsida; order Magnoliales; family Magnoliaceae; genus Liriodendron; species Liriodendron chinense. Next base: position 2,384,919 of record ML058590.1, read on the forward strand.
TAATTAAATAAAACAATAATAAAAGAATTTTAAAGGCTATCATTCATCCAATCGATGTGGCACATCTGAAGGTCCAATCGATCTGAATTTTGTGGCCCATGTACATTTTTGCCTTGTGGTCATTATGACTCGTCCAGATCGATTCCTGGCCCACCCAAATTGTCCCCACCAATCACGATCATATATTCAAGGGTTAAGATAAAAATAGAGTCCCTAGATCCGTACATTGAACGGACGGACAATCCGACCCGTTCATTGGTTGGATCTGGCGTACTTAAATAAAATAGAAGGAAAACCTACTTAATTTAGCCGCAAGATCCCTCCGTTCCTCCTTCTTTCTCTCCTTTTCTCCCTTTCTTTTCTTTCTTTTCTTTTACGATGGATGATTATTAAGTTCTTGTTAGTGATAGAACTTGATCCCTAGTCTTCCCTCTCGCTTAAGAGAGTTTTAACCAACTAGTCTATGTTTTCTTTTTGTTTATTAATGAAAAATTAATTCATTTAATCCTATTTTCTATCATTACAAAAATTTTAAACGACAAGAATTTCTCGGGTTGTTACAGTCTTTGTGTGGTTGAATGCTCGTGTGTTGTGATTGCATTGTGTTTCTCGTTTGATCGCATATTCTACTGTGTGTTTTTTGGCTTTCGCTTCCGCTGCCGGCATTTCTATTCCCAACAGGTGGTATCAGAGCTAAAGTTGGGGTGGAGTAAAATTCGAATCTGAGATGAGAAGATGGGATCAAGCACAAGGTTCGACATAGAGAAGTTCTTCGGCAAAAATAACTTTGAACTATGGAAGGTGAAGATTGAATCCCTCCTAGTTCAGCAAGGGCTTGATGAAGCTCTTGGAAAGCGACCTAAGACAATGAAAGATGATGAGTGGACGAAGCTTGACAAGAAGGCTAGAACTTCGATCCTGTTATGCCTTACGGATGATGTCCTCTATCACGTTACGAAAGAGAAGACTGCGGCTGATATAATGGCTAAGTTAGAGAAGGTCTATGCCAAGAAATCTCTAGATTACCAAATGTATCTGTTGATGCAGTTGTTCACCTTGAGGATGGAGGAGGGAACGGATGTGGAGGACCACTTAAGCATGTTTAATAAGCTGATTTACAAGTTGGTGGAGATAGATGAGCAGATGAAGGATGAATATCAAGCATGCATCCTACTAAATTCTCTTCCAGATTCATACGAGTCATTCAAGGACTTTGTGCCCACAGGGAGGGAGATCATCAACGTCGAGACCGTTATCTCAGTCCTCCAATTGAAGGCGATGAGAAAGAAAAGTGATGACGTGGGTTCTCGTTTTTCCTCAGAGGCACTGATATGAGGGAAAGTTCTGAGCATGGTGGAGGATATTCTAGATCGGGATATAAAACCAAGGGTAAAGAAAAAAAATTAAGGTACGGTACTGGAGTTGTTGTCAAGAAGGCCACGTGAGAGGGGATTGTCAGAATCCCAAGTTGAAGCAAGAGATGTATGAAAATTCTTCTGGAGATGGAGTTAATACCATAGAGGACGATGACGATCTTTGTGAAGTTCTGATTGTATCTGGCAATGGATCTCATTGTAGAGAGTGGATCCTGAATTCAGGGGCTTCATGTCACGTTTGTCCTTACCAGAGTTCATTCATGACATATAGGGAGTATGGTGGTGAATCGGTATTTGTGGGCGGCGATGGCTACGCTCATAAGGTGGTGGGTATTGGTATAGTGCACGTCAGGATGTTCGATGGGATCGAATGAGTCCTGGAATATATGAAGCATGTCCCCAAGATGAAGATGAATGTGATTTCTCTTGGTGCACTCGAGGCAAAAGGGTGCGTGTTCAATGGCCACGATCGTTGTTGTAAAGTGATGAAGGGGGCACTCGTGTGGATGAAGGCATAAAGGTGTGGCCATCTTTACAAGTTGAACAGGAGCACAATTCACGGTGGAGCTACGAGATTGGCAGCGGGATCTACGGTTGCTCGTATGTGGCAAGTGCCCAAGGGCCACATGAGAAAAGCGGAAAAGGGCGTGAAAGTGCAAAGTTAGGGTTGATAGAGGCACGAGAAGCAATGCGGCTATAATAAAGATAAGATGATGAAGATAACAATGATGGTTTGATTCGACGTTTGAAGCCTCAGTGGAGATTGTTGGAGAGCCTTCAAAACTGTGCAAGGATCGGGTGCTTAGATCGGTCGGGCAACCAGTCTGACTTTAGCCCAAAAGAGCACAACGAGGCACTGGACGATTTTCTGTCACCTTAGACCGGTCTGCAGGGGGCTCAAACCGGTCGGTGGTGAGGCTGGACGCGAGGAATTTGGATTTTTTTTCCCGTAGACTGTTTTTGTGTTAGCTCCAACCGGTCGATTGCGCACGCGTTTTCTTACGCTGTTACGCGGTTGTGCGTAAGATGTTTATATTTTTGGAATTCTTGCTATATATATGGCATGAATCCGGACTTAGATGGTATCCTAGGGTGTCCAAGTTTCCTAAGTGTGTTAAGAAAAGGGGAGAGTGTTTTGAGAGGGAGAGAGGTTGGGTTTTCTATGTTTTTACTTGCTTGTGGGCTGTCAATCTCTGTAATTTCTGGAATCATAGTGGATCGCTTTATGCCGTGGTTTTTTACCCGTTGAGGGGTTTTTTCACGTAAAATCGGATTGTCTTTGTGTGGTTGAATGCTCATGTGGTGTGATTGCATTGTGTTTCTTGTTTGATCACGTATTTTACTGTGTGTTGTTCGGCTTTTCCACTACTAACGTTACTATTCCCAACATGGATATTGTACATGAGTACCACAGGTGAGGAACATGACTCCCCACCATCTTAGAGATTGTAGCGAAAAGTCCGCCCTAAGGCCGATTCTGTACAAGTTATTGTAGGATAAGCGTATTCTATAAATTCATGGGCCCACCATTTTTCTGTATAGCATCCAACCTGTCCAGCAGGGTCTTGGATGTGTTAAACGTCTACATCATGTCATGAAGTGAAACAACGGAAGATGAGAGACAAGGAGAGATGAGAGGCAATGGATAGCAAACTTGAGAGGTGTTGCTTGGGTTTTCAAACCTTAAGCACCTATCTCATATTTATAATACAAAGGGCATGCTTGTTAACACTTAAAAAAATTACAAATTAAGAATTCAAAAAGCACTCCGCTTTAAGTGATGTTTGTTAACACGGAACCTAGAAAGCAATCTGTGATTTTTTGCATAATTTTTTGGCAAGAAAGGTCTGACTTAACAATGAATACAAAATGCGCTCCATGGATCCTTCTTAAAAAAGATAATTTTACTTCTAAAGTTATTTCTACGCACATTACCTAATATATTTTCTCTCTTCGGAATAAATCGCACAATACATAACCCAATTTTTAACTTGTGAAACTTCTCTGGCCCCACCATGATTTGTGTTAGATCCACACCATCCATCAACTTTTCTAGATTATTCTAGAGCATAAGCCTAAAAAATGAGGCACATCCAAAGATCAAGTGGACTACAACGTAAAAAGCAGTGGGAATTGAAAGACTACCGTTGAAATCTTCCTAGGGTCCACTGTGAGGTTTATTTGCCATCTAACCTCTTCATAAGGTCACAAAGACCTGGATGAAGGGAGCACACAAATATCAGCTTGTTTAAAGCCTTCTGTGGCCCCAAGAGGGTTTTAACGGTAGGCGCCTGATTTCCATTGTTTCTTGTAGAGTGGCCCACTTAAGTTTAATTTAGATCTGCCTTATTTTTTATTTCTTATCCGAAAATGAGCTTGCCAAACAAATGGACAGGGTAGATTTTCCACAAACATCACGGTGGGCCCTACCTAGCATCTCGCACAGGAAATTCACGTGACGCTACCGGTAGCGGAAGCAAATTGCATATCCTACCACACACCACCGACCTGACATCACTAGTTATGTGGTCCCACCATTATGTATGTTTTATATCAAAACCATCCATCCATTGTGCGAGATCATTTTAGTGCATAAGGCCAAAAAAAAGTGGCAGATCCAAATCTCAAGTGGACCACACCACAAGAAAAACAACGGTGATTGAACGCTCACCATTAAAAACTTCCTACGGCCCACTATAATGTTTATTTACCATCCAACTTGTTGATTAGAGCCTTCTATGAGGCTAAGAAGTTTTCAACGATAGGCACCAAATTTCCATTGTTTCTTGTAGTACTATGGCCCACTTGAGCCTAAGATCTGCATCATTTTTTGTCTAATGCCCTAAAATAGTATGGATAAATGGATGGATGATGTGGATAAAACATATATGTCATGGTAGGCCCCATAAAACCCTTGACACGACCGTTTGTCTCCAGCTAGGTGTGGGCGTGGCTACGGTAGATCCTGAATCGGATAGCTACCAACACTGGGAGGTGTTACTCGAGTAACACCTTAGTGGGTGTTATCCTTACCACATGAAACGGTCATGATTGAATCCCCACCATTAAAAACTTCAAGGGGGTAAGGTCACGAAGACTTAGATGAAGAGACCACACAAATATCAACTTGATCCAGAACTTTTGCAGACTAGGAGAAGTTTTTAATGGTCAATTACCATTGTTTCCCATATTAGGAGTTTCCAAAAACATATGGACGGCGTGGGTATATGGCAATACATCATGGTGGCCTCATAATTACGGATCCTACCCACATCTCTAAAGAGGTGATAGGGGCAAATGTGTCAAACTAACATATTTCAAACATTTCAGATGTTTGTTAACAAATGGGTTGTTTTAGATTTCGTACTTAATTTCAAATTTCGATACTTCTTTCAGATAGTTACCAAATAGGTTTTGGAACTTCATATTTAGGTTTTAGATTTAGGCTTTAGAGTTGATCAAATTTAACAAATGTGCCCTAAATATGTGTAATTACCATGTGGAGACCTATGAGCCTTATTACATAGGCTTTAATCCAATGAGCCTAATTCTTTTAGCACTCCTCTAGCTGAAGCATCCTAATGATGATAGCTTGCAACAAGGGCTAACATAATCAAACCTAATGAAGAAATTCTCCTCTAGATTCCTCCCTCAAAGTCAAGGTGTTCATGTCATGTGGGCCATAAAATGAATTTAGAAGATTTTGGTGGCTGCTCATTTTCTCTATGGTGTGACCTACCTAATTACTGTACATAGTACTAATTATTTTGGAAATCTCATTATCAAGCATGAGGATTATAAATCATCAACATGCCCCATAATTTGGATGGTTTGGATAGCCGCACAGAGTGAGGAGCATGACTTCCCATTACCATTTTTGAAATTGTGGTGAAAAGCCCACCCCAAGATGAATTAAATTAAAAACACGAGGTCAGTTCCTAGAGAAATTTGACGAGCTTATTTTTATTATAAGCACTCGGAACCTATCATCATGTGTGTATAACATACAACCTGTTCAGCAAGGTCTTAGATGCTCAAAAAATCAGCATGATCTTACCATCATTATGGGCCACCAAGTGAATTTAAAGGTGAAATGCCTGTTAGAGTTTACTTATTGATCCTGAATCCTTCTCTCTCATGTATGCAACTGTTCATATGGGTATTTCCTTGGTTGACCCGAAACTCTCTCTTGATTCTAATTAGGGTTCTGGGAAAAAGGCCTGACCAAATCGATATGTCCATATCTCTCCTTACTAGAATTTGAGCTAAGGTCAGGTTAGCTTGAACATTGATTTAACCTCCTGATCTTTGGAACATTTTTTAACGTTGCCAGTTCTCAGACAATTTCTGGGAAGATCTTTTATTGTGAAAGGAATATGAGAGACGTATCACAGAGGAGATCATAGTCAGATTCATGATAAGATCCGTTCTTTCAGCAGGTCACTTATAGACGTGTTGAACACATTCCTAATTCATTAAGAGGCATGATAAATGTGATAAGATGGCATGCATTGATTTTTTATTTTTTATTTGTTAGTCATGCAACACACTTACCATGTTAGTGCGCAACACACCCACACGATTAGTCACACAATGCACCCACCCACAAGTGGAGTTAGTGTGTCTCCTTAGCACTCGAACCTGAGACCTGCTGTTGAAACGCCTAGGAGTCTTCCAGCTCAACAAGGAGGCGAGACACATGTGCTAATTTGTTCTCCTAAAGACAAACATAAGGGTTCATGCCTTTGCTTTAATAACTGAGTATATATCACCGAAGGAAGCCTAAAAGGGCGCGAATTAGGTGTTACCCCAAGAATAGCTTAGTGGGTGTTACCCTAACCGTGTGGGGCCCATGTTGATGTAGTTTTTATATATCTACACCGTCTATCTATTTTTTCATATCAGTTTAGGATGTGATCCAAAACCCTTAGAAGATCCAAATCTCAGGTGAACCATACCACTAAAAATAGTGATGAATGACCATTTAAAATGTTTTGTGGGCTACAAAAGTTTTGGATCAATCTGATCTTTATACTTTCGGTTCATCAGGACCTTATTAACATTATCAAGAGCCGAGCTTGGATTGAAAATAAACATTACCAAAACCATACGATAGGCTCTTTGGAATTTTTAATGGTGGGGCACTCAACCACATTCCTTCTAGTGGTATGGTCCACTTGAGATTTGTATCTGCATAATTTTGGAACCTCATCCTAAAATGGTCCGTAGAAACGGATGGACAGAGTGGATATACAAAATATCATCTATGCGGCCATAGGGTAGGGGTAACACCCACTAAGCTGTTCCGGGGTAACACCTAATTGGCGCCCAGCCTAAGTAAAGATATTATCGAGTGAGAGTAAATTTTATACTTAGCTACAGTCACGTGATATCATGTGCATGGCAGCCTTTAATTGGTCCACGTCAAGCACCTAAAACGAGTGTAAACCACGTTTACAGTATACAGAATGCAGTACAACGGCAATTAAATGTCAGTAATTAATTGCGCCAAAATCAGAATTGCCGTACGGTTTGACCGGAAGTCGAATGGGCAGATTGACGCCCATCGGCAAATGGCATGTATGAAATTCAATTGGATTTGGCAGGACTTTGACCTTTTTATTTTATTTAATTACAACTACTCACGTGAGGGGGTGAAAAATGTATCAGAGATCCGGGCCATTTATCAACTAAGGCACATTTTGAACATGCCATATACGAAAAAATCATGATAGTAAAATCACCAAATGATCCCACCGTTGAATTTTTACTGTTGGTCTTTTTTTTCTAAATGCACAATTGTTTGTCATGAAACGTTTACCTACCTGATTTAGAGAAAAGACATTATTTTTAGATCATGTTATGGTCACGAGCTACCCTGCCTGATGAATGGCTTTGATCTTGAGGATGTCTTTTGTACACATGAAATTCTTACGAGTACTACGCTCCATCACATGAGCTGCCGTCCACGGATTCATGTTTTTGTTTTTTTTTTATTCTATGCGCGCTGCGGGAAGCTCTAATTCCCTTCATGCTCGAATCTTCCACGGAGCTTCTCAAATGTCATTTTTAGGAGTTATTTGATTTGCTCGAATCTTCCACGGAGCTTCTCAAATGTCATTTTTAGGAGTTATTTGATTCGCTGGCTACCTATGCACCCGATACTCAAGCACTTAAAATCTTAAACGTAAAAAGATTTAAAACAGACCGAATTCTGGAACCATTTTCTGTATTACCATACAAAAATCAGATTGATTGAACAATCCTCACCTCTTATTCATGGATTTTTTTTATTTTTTCAAATAAGATGACTGAATGGTTTTCATTTTTAACCGTCCTATAGATGCCCACCAATCTGATAATCATATTGTCGAATTTAGCTTAATTTTAGTTCAAGATACGTCTCTACTAGTATCCAGAATTTGAGATGTTTTTTTTTGTATGAAATACTTCCGTTGCCGCATATGTAATTAATAAATTTTAAAAGCCTGTGTATCATCCATCACAGTCTGCCAGAGTATCAAAGTTCTTTCTCTGTCATTTCACTTTTGGGTTGAACTGGCAGCCCTCGTAGGCCTACGAAAGGGAAATTGTAGTCCCCCAGCTGGGTCGTGTGGACCAACTTTCAAAGGTAATGCCCACCATGATAGGCCATGAAACAGTCCTCTCTCTGTTCAAGATGATTCTAATAATTTGAAAAGTGGTCTTGAAAGTTGACCATTCGCTGTATCTATCCATTGATCGAATGGCCCAGATCATTATTTTGGCAAATCATATTTTTTCTGTGGCTTTCTTGATCGGACCTTCCACCTGAACGGTTCTGATCATCCATGGGGTTGGACCAACTTGCAAACTACTAATGCATGAAGTATACCAATAGATGATCTCCCGTAGGTACTCTCCCTTAACTCGTGTATGTTAACATGTGTGCAGTGATCTGACCCGTCCATTTGCCTCATCATGAATCCAATATCATTGTTAACCATACATTTGCAAGCCGCAGATAAAAGAATACACGACTCTGCGTGCATGGCTCTATTCATGAGTAATCAGAACCGATCATCTACTGGGCCCCATCGCGTACAATGCCTCAATGGTCCTATGATTCAGGAATTCCTGACAATCTCCATCTGATGTTTGGACGTTGGTCCATTAAATGTGGATCCTGGCCCGATTTCTCTCAGAATTCCAGTCCAACCTTTATGACATTTGGGTCAAGGTCCAGTCATGATTGAACCTTCTAGATGGACACTCTATAACATATTGACGGTCCAGATTCGAGCGTGGGCGCCGGCTGGGACAGGGATAGAACCTTACGATAATTTAATAATTTTTTGACATTATAATTATGCATTAAATACAACTGTTTTTCTTGTAAACTGTTGAAAATGTCACAAAAAATATCACTCTCAAGATCAAAATCGGGTCAAAGCAACGACCGCAGTCACATACACTATTGTGCAGCTCATCCCACCGACGGCTGAGGAGAAACAGGTAAGAAATGAATGATGGGAGATCTATTGGGGACCATCTGATCGGTGGCCTTTGTAAAGAAATTGATCTATCTCAAGAGAATAGTAGATGGGCCACAAATAAATTATTGAATGACGTTACCCATCGTATCAATGTACTTCTTTTGCCCGTTGAACGTGAACCGTTCATTTTTTTCTTTTTCTTTTTGTCTTAATTAATTTGTCTTAATGCTGTTTAAGTGCAATTTCTACCAGGAGCCATTGATGGCATGACCCTCCACTCTATTGTTTCCAAGAGCTAAATACGGATCTATGTGGAGATTGAGGCAAGCTACCAATTCAAGTAGCCATGCACCAAATCTAATCCCCATGTAAAACTTGTTACTCTGGCAGATGTGATGGATGATACTTGGGCTCTTATTGCATTTTTATATACAAGTAGTTTAAATTGCATTGTCCAAATTATGGGTGCCAATTTGGATGTATCACAAACTAAAAGTTATCGGATTGATGGAAGTTTATTGGACGGTTAAGATGAAATTAAAATATCCAATGGTCTTATTTAAAAAAAAAAAGTAAGTAGACGTACGTTAGGTCATTTGATCAATCTAATTTTGTAACTGTTAGTTATTGACAATATGTTCCAAATTTAGTCAGTTTAATTTGAGTTAATGTTTGCCACGTGTACACATTCAAAGTGCCTGCGTATCAAGTATAAATACTCTGCCAATATCAAGTAACTTCCCGGGGTAAGGTCAATTAACACAATCTGTCTGGTCAGAATTCTCGTTTTACTTCCTGAAAAGGGAAGCGGATTGCGTACTGCGTGCGGAGTAAACTCTGTGGGGCCCACAGTGATTTACGTATTTCATCCACTCCGTCCATCCATCTTAACAGAAAATTTTAGGTACGGTGCCAAAAAATGAAGCATATCAAAATCTAAAGTGCACCACACCACAAGAAAAGTGTGAACTGAATGTCTACCATTGAAAAATTCTTGGAGAACACAGAAGTTTTGGATCAAGCTGATATTCGTGTTTTCCCTTCATCCATATCCATGTGATCTTATGAACAGGTTGGATGACAAATAAACATCACTGTAGGGCCTGGGAAGGTTTCAACGGTGGAAATCATTATTCCCACTGTTTACCGTGGCATGGTCCACTTGAGATTTGGATATGCTTAAATTTTGGGCTCAACCACTAAAATTAGCTGAAAAAACATATGGATGGAATAGATAAAGCACATACATTCTGGTTGGGCCCAACAACTGAGTAACTCTGCACGCAATCCGATTCCCCTGAAAAGTGCTACTTGGCAGACGTGGACATGTGGGGCCCATGGTTAGCTGGTCTGATGTGAACAGGTAGGATTTCTTCTCTGTTACTTCCTGCAAAATGCTAATTGGCAGACGTGGACATGTGGGGCCAATGGTTAGGTGGTCTGATGTGAACAGGTAGGATTTCTTCTTTGTTACTTCCTGCAAAATGCTAATTGGCAGACGTGGACATGTGGGGCCATGGTTAGGTGATCCAATCCCAGTAGTAGATCTGGTGGGACATAGCTTGAATTTGTGATTACAGCTCATATAAATTCTTCTCTAAAAGAAGTCAAATACTTTGACATGGTAACCACAAACATACTTTGATATGTTATCACCCCATACCTCTCTTTTACTTAATTATAAAGGGAAACCCTAGAACCCTGGAGGCCATTTGCATAAGCTCAAACCTAATAAATAACATAAACCAAGCCTGTAACAATTGTGAAACGTGGTCTAACGTTGAAGATGTAGGCGTTGAGAAATCCAGATAGAGCAGTAGATGAAGATGAGAGGGGAAATCGTCTGAAAGAAAGAGATGGATGCAAGTAGAGGGTCCCTGCGAACTTAGGGTTCATGACCTGGACCTCTCCTCTATTAGATAATTGCAATGGGTCTAAGTGTTGGGAAAACCGGCAGCGGAAGTAGAAGTTGAAACGTGCAGAGCAATCGGAAATCAAACGAGAAACACAATGAAATCAATCACACACAAGCATTCACCACAAGAGACTCCGAATTTACATGGAAAAACCCCTCAATGGGTAAAAAACCACGGCACAAAGTAATCCACTATGAATAACAGAAGATTACAGAGATTGACAACCCATAAGCAAGGAATAAATAGAGAAAACTCCAAGTTCTCTCTCACACAACTCTCTCCCCTCTTCCTAACACGATTAGGAAACCTTAGACACCCTAGGATACCATCTAAGTAGGGATTACAACTCCTTAAATAGGTAAAACACCCGAAATAGAAGCATCTTACGCAGTACTGCGAGCTGCGCAAGAAAACCGCATGCACAGCCGACCGGTCGGCCAACACACAAACAGTCCAGAGGAGAACATTGACCACGCTGCCTCACCACCGACCAGTCGCCTTACCGGTTAGAGCCCCCTGATGACCAGTTAGCAAACCGGTCGGAGGCACCACAGAGAACGACTAGCCTTCACTATGCATCTGGGCAACACTGCCAAACCAGGTCGCCCGACTGGTCTAAGCACCTAAACGGCGCACTACGTTTGAAGGCTCTCCAACAATCTCCATCGAGGCTTCAAACGTCGAATCAACACAATCCTTGCAACGTCATCTCATCTTCAATCATAGCTCCACCACTTCTTGTGCCACCATTGACCCTAACCTTGCACATTCACGCCATTTTCTGCTCTTCTCATGTGGCCCTTGGGCACTTGCCACATACGAGCAACCGTGGATCTCGCTGCTGTTCCCGCAGATCCACCATGAATTGTGCTCCCGATCAACATGTAAAGATGGCCACACCTCCGTGCTTTCATACACATGAGTGTCCCCTTCATCACTTTACAACAACGATCGCGGTCGATAAACACGCACCGTTTCGCCTCGAGTGGACCAAGAGAAATCACATTATCTTCATCTTAGGAACATGTTTCACGTCTTCCAGAACCCGTTCGATCCCATAGAACATCCTAATGTGCACCATACCAATACCCACAACCTTATGAGCGTAACCATTTCCCACAAACACCGATTCACCACCATACTCCATGTATGTCGTGAATGAACTCCGGTCAGGACAAACGTGACATGAAGCCCCTGAATCTAAGATCTACTCACTACCGTGAGATCCCTTGCCAGATACAGTTAGGACTTCACAAAGATTGCCACCGTCCTCTATGGTATTGGTTCCCTCTCCAAAAGAATTTTCATACCTCTCTTGCTTCAACTTGGGATTCTGACAATCCCCTCTCATGTGGCCCTCTTAGCCATAATTTCAGCACTTCACCTTAGCCTTCCCTTTGTCCTTGGCCTTAGATTCCGATTTCGAGTATCCTTTATGCTCAGAACTTCTTCCCCTCATAACCAGTGCCTCCGAGGAATAACGAAAAGCCACGTCACCACTTTTCTTTCTCATCGCCTTCGACTGGAGGACTGAGATAACAGTCTTGAAGTTTATGGTTTCCCTCCCTGCGTACACAAAGTCCCTGAAAGACCCATATGAATCTGGAAGAGAATTCAACAAGATGCATGTTTGATATTATTCATCATTTATCGGTTCATCGATCTCCACCAACTTGCAAACCAGCATATTGAACGTGCTCAAGTGGTCCTCTACCTCAGTTCCCTCAGCCATCCTCAAGGTGAATAACTGCATCAACACGTACTATGCGATTCTCTAGAGATTTCTTAGCATAAACCTTCTCCAACTTCGCCATCGTTTCAGCCGCAGTCTTCTCCTTCATGACATGATAGAGAACATCATCCGTAAGGTTTAACAAGATTGAGGTTCTAGCCTTCTTGTCGAGCCTTGTCCACTCATCATCTTTCATAGCCTCAGGTCGCTTTCCAAGAGCTTCATCAGGCCCTTGCTGAACTAAGAAGGATTCAACCTTCATCTTCCATAGCTCAAAGTTATTTTTTCCGGAGAACTTCTCTACCTTGAACCTTGTGCTTGATCCCATCTTCTCATCTCAAATCCGAATTCTACTCCACCCCTAACTTTAGCTCTGATACCACTTGTTGGGAAAACAGGTAGCGGAAGCCGAAGCCGAAACGCAAAGAGCAATCCGAGATCAAATGAGAAACACAATAAAATCAATCACACACAAGCATTCACCACAAGAGACTCTGAATTTACATGAAAAAATCCTTTAACGGGTAAAAAACCACTGGCACAAAATGATCCACTATGAATAACAGAAGATTACAGAGGTTGACAGCCCACAAGCAAGGAATAAACAGAGAAAACCCTAAGTTCTCTCACACACAACTCTCTCCCCTCTTCCTAACACGATTAGGAAACCTTAGACACCTTAGGATACCATCTAAGTCGGGATTACAACTCCTTAAATTGGCAAAACACCCAAAATAGAAACATCTTACGCAGTATTGTGAGCTGCGCAAGAAAACCGCGCGCACAGCCGACTAGTTGGTCGACCGGTCGGCCAGCAAACAAACAGTCCAGAGGCAGAACATCGACCACACTGCCTCACCACCGATCGGTCGCCCGACCAGTCGGAGCCCCCCTGACGACCGGTCGGTAGACCAGTCAGAGGCACCACAGAGAACGACCAGCTTTCACTGTACATCTGGGCACCACTGCCAGACCGGTTGCCCAACCGATCTGAGCACCCAAACAGCACACTACGTTTGAAGGCTCTCCAACACTAAGTTCACAATGTGAGGCCTATTATATTCAAACTGGGCCCTAGGCCTTTTCTAGTCTCTATTAACAAGAACACTCTACCTCAAGTTGGAGCATAAATATCTTGCATGCCTAATTTGAAAAATAATTTAATTGAAAAGAGAGGACGAGACGATCTTAGTAAGAATCCGGATCCTCTATTGAAAACGAGCAGAGAACCTCTGCTGCTGCTGCTCTGATTGGTCCAGCTCATCCTGATTGTGTCAGAGCAGCTCTAAGTTGGACCCATCAAAGTAGTGACGAGTAGGATTTCTCTGCTCGTCTTCAACAGAGGATCCGGATTCTCTTAGTAAAAACATCTGCATTGCTCTTCAGAAGAAACATAGGAGGAAGAGATGACACTTGTCATAAGTTTCTCATAAACAAGATGACAATCTACTTTGATATGCTTGATGCCCTCTGGCCGAAAAGATTTGAAGCAATGTAAATGACTTCTTGATGATCACAAAAGAGAGGAATTAGAGTAGAGATATTTACGCATAGGTTAGATAGAAGCGTGCGTACGTAATTACCAAAGAACTTTAAACATGACCTACTCATAGAGTAATCTCAACTTCAGATAAATGTGCAACGGCAGGTGGTGTGAGGCGACGGTGGCACTACTACTATGTACAGTTGACGCCAGTGAAATTGGTGGAAGAAGAAGAAAATGAAGGAGAAGGGAGCAACGAGCGAGAGATTTGGCTACGGTTTAGAGAACATTATCAGGGCCGGCAGGTGTTGTTGCAGTATCTGGCAAGCAGTGCTGTAACGATGATATGCTGCCACTATAGTAGCTAGGTGTATGGAAAGGTTTCCATACACTCAACCCACTTGGTCATTTCTCAAATATGAGAACCCAATGGAAACAAAAACGAGTTTCACTTCAGGTTAACTCGATATCCAATCAAACTGAGTCAAGTCAGTCATGTTACGAGTCTACTCGAGAAATTCTCAAACCATTTTTTGGCGTTCCCATAATACCAAAAGTAGAGAAAGGTATGTGTAAATACCATTCTTTTCTCTATATAAAGGGAGGTGGTCATTGGGCCAATGCCATATGAACCTGCAAGAGAGTCAGAGAGAGATAAGATGAATCCTTCTTCTCCTTCTTCTCCTCCTCTCCATGCATTTGAAAGAGAAGGAAACAGACTCTCTGTCATCCATTCCCTACGTAAGCCGCCAGCGAAGCCTTGGAGGAGATCGACCGCACTGCCCGATAAGCATTATGTGGTCCACCCATCGGGCTTCCGAAAGCTGGTGCAAAAGCTCACTGGGGCCCCACAATTCACATCACGGCGTCTCCGGGAGGCGGCCCCTGCACCGCTCAATCTGCTCCCGAAGTGGGCCGTGCCCCCGCCACAGCAGCTCGAATACATGGATATTTACATGCAGCTGCAGCCTCTATTCTCTCCGGGACCGAGGAAGTTCAACACTGATATTTCTTCTTTGCAGCTGCTGCCTCTATTCTCTCCCGAACAAATGAAGTTCAATGCAGATACTTCTTCTTCGCAGCTGCAGCCTCTATTCTCTTCAGAACCAATGTAAGTTCAACGATCGTTCTTTTGGGTCATCTGGGTTCTTCTCGCCTTCTTCAATGTGTTGTCTTCCCCTCTTGAGCCCTATCTTCAGCCCGGGATGACGGCCTTGTTGGAGCAAGGTGATGTGCTTTAGGGTGCGTTTGGATGCCCAAGTGAATTGAATTGCGAACATAGGTCTTAATAAAAGTCTGCCACAACAAAAATTAATGATCTTTTAATTACTAGCTCTGATCAGATCGAATTTACGATTAATTCTTTCATGTCCAACTTGAAATTAAACGTAATTTCCAATGAAATGAAGGAAATTACAATACAGGTAGCTCCATTTATTAGACTACATATTGCAGTTCAGCTTGATTGTTCATCCAAACGCGCCCCTAGGCCCTGTTTGGGTGCACAAGCGAGCCGAACCGCCAATACTGATCAGTTTAGTCAAATAAAAGATGACAAAGATTAATCACCATCAATTCAAACTTCAGTTCCTTTCATGTCCGACTTAAAAAATTAACACAATTTACTTATCGCAATTCAATTTGATAGATCATCCAAACGCACCTTTAGTATTGTAGCTTTAGCTTATACAATTCTTTTTAGTGGGAGTGTGAGAGGTGTTGACCATCTCAACAGCAGATGTTTCATTTTGAAATTATTTGTTATTTTTCAGGGATGTTTGGATGTTTCATCCTCTCTTCACAAATACATATATGAAATTTGCTATTTTATAGCTTGTTAAAATGTTACAAAAAGATGAATGATCACCTGCAACCGGTTGTACGCTACAATTACCCCGGCACAGAAATATCTCTGTACCCGGGGCTACGTGGGGTCCACAGATAAGTCCCTGATAAATCCACTCCGTCCATCTGTTTTGAAAGGTCACAATAGGACGGGATTATAAACGTCAAGCAGATTCAAAGTGGGAACAGCAACGTCCACTTTGAAACCTTTCTAGAGATGACCATGATGTTTATATGCCATCCAAACCGTTCGTAGAATTATTACCACTCAGTTAAATTGTAGGAACAAATATCATCCTGATACAAAACTTCTGTCACCGCCAAGAATTCAATTTCCCCTGTTTAGTGTGGTGTGGCCCACATGAGTTTTATGTCCGCCTGATTTTAAAAATCCTGTCTTATTGTGGCCTTTCAAAACAGAAGGACAGAGTGGATTTGTCACGGATATCTGAATGGGCCCCGGTTCCTTAACTATTAAATAAGTGCGTGGCCCCACCATGGTGTATGTATGACAGGCTTGTCCGGCAGTCCGGACGCGGACTAGCTATTGGCGGGTTCAGTAGCTCTATGGCTGCGGAAGTGACGTCACGAAGTTTTGTGGGCCCTGAGGTATTTTTTTATTCACACCGACCGCCCATTCGGAGAGATCATTTCAGGTCATGAACCAACGAATGAGTTAATCCAAAGCTTAAGTGGACTCTATCACAGAAAACAGTTGGGATTGAACGCCTACCATTAAAAACTTTCGAGGGACCACAGAAGTTTTTCAGTCAAGCTGATATTTGTGTTTTCCCTTCATCAATATATGTGTGAACTTATGAATAGGTTGGATCTCAAATAAACATCATGGTGGGCCTTTGGAAGGTTTCAATTGAGGGTTTGTGGACACCCTACAATCAAGACATGACGCATAGTTTCGCAAATGTTGGTGGGCTTACTTCTGAGTAGGAGGATGATATAAAAGATCACTAAATAGGTCAATTCGGGTCAAGGGAAAGCCCAGCATAAGCCTGCACAAGCCCAACACAAGTCCACAAGCAAGCCAATACCAAGAACAAATAGCACAACTGATTGGCAAACTGTAACTAGAAAAAGGCTGAAGCTTAGCCGTCTTCACTCCAAAACAGTTGAAACTCAGCCGTATTGGAGCCAAGCCGACTCCCCTTCAGCCGTAGGCAAGTTTAGGCTCGATTATGTAACGCCCCAGATTTTTTAGATTTATTTGAAAATTTTTTAAAATTCATTTTTAATTTATTTTTTTATTAATTATCGTACATTTACCGTTGATTTGCAAATAGCAAGACATCCGTAAGAGATCCGATAGGGGACCCTTTACAAAAGTTACTTAGAATGATCCCATAAACATCATATAAAGATCATATTTCAAAAATCACGCACTTTTCAGATAATTACAAAAATGCCATTAGTTAAACTTAAGTTAAGATGCCATTTTTAAGTATTATAGTTTCTGACGATCACTTTAACGCAAAACCCTGTATTTAAGATTTTGGGCACATATTAACCATACACGTTAAATTTCAGCCCTTAAATCATAGTAGAAGTGGTCCAATTGTCAAATTAGCCCCTTAACCCTTAATTTTCATGTCCATCGAGTGAGGAAAGTAGATGGTTAGTCGTAGTCGAATATTTCTCTTCATATGAGTGACTTAGATCGTCTTTATCATGGACCAATAGTGTGATTTAAGTGCCCCACCTTGATAAGCATCTTTCTTATGCGTGAAGTTATCCCGTTTTAGAAATTAACGAGTTACCAACTCTTTTTAAATCTGAACCTTTCAATTTACCCACTTCTCACCATCAATCGCTTCTCAAATTTGGACCACCCATTATACTCATATGACTACGAGTTTACACAAAATTTGGACCCCGATCTATAATCTTACACCGTTGAACTACAAAGCCAGCCCCTTCCTTTTCCGCCAAAAGTTGGAATTTCAAATCTAGACATTTCTCACCATCAATAAACCACTAAATTTTGCACAATTATTTGCCTATCATGACCATATATTTTTCAAAATTTGGGCCCTGATCATCAAGCATAGACCGTTAATTGAGATCAAGCCCATTTTAGCACCCGTTAGGCCATTTTCAAAGATCGGCCAATCTAGAATGTGGATCATCAAGAAATTTACGTATTCTGACTCTACTCTTCAAACTTAATAAGATGAACGGATTGGAATTGATCAAAGATCATTCGAATATTGAGATTTGAGAAACCCACCTCAAGAGGTTGTTACGCAAGACCCCGCGTGCACATTTCTCTCCATATTTCTAGTACGCACCTCCAAGCCCTTCTCTTAACCCTAGCCTCCATGCCCTAGAGAAAGAGAGAAGAGAGAGAGAGAGAGAGAGAGAGAGAGAGAGAGAGAGAAGAGAAAGGAGTTCATTCTCATATTTTTTCAACGGCTAGGATCTTCTACAACCCTCTTCTAAGTCCATCCTAAGGTGAGGATTTTCTTTCAAGCCTTTCATTAATAATATCACAATTATCATAAGTTTCTTTTGTGACATGTGAAGTTATTTTGTTTTGAATTACTGATCCATATAACATGAAGTTTAATGTAGGATTTGTAATGAATATCATTATATAATGATGTGATTCCTTGTTTAGATTTTTAACTAAGAAGCATGTGTATTTGTGTTATTTATCTTTGCGAAATCTATGCCCTTATTTTCTTAGTTTATGTGTTACAAGTAACATTGGTTTCCATATTGTGATATGAGATACGTGTATAAGATCATATTATGGACATTCTATTAGTGTATACTCTTTGTCCCTAAGTTGGTAAAATTATTCGATGTAGAGAGATGAAACCCGTGAGAGGTGCCCATGATGGAAGAACATATCTTGACTTAACTGAGAGAATGAAGTGATTGTTTGTCAATGGATCCTTACATGTACATAATGCTTGATTGGACCCATTTATATTACATGAGTATTTTAATGAATTTGGTCATGATGTACAACATTGACTTTTTGGGACATGATGAACCATAAAACAGGACAATGAGTGGACACTAATGGTATACAAATTCTCATGAGCCGGGGTTGGTGCCATGGACACTAAGCCCAATCTGTCGGCCTATGCTGGGTCACTTGTGACTCCCCATAGTGTCCAGTGAGCTGCTAAAAATGGTTGTATGTGAAATTACTTAAATAATGACGAAATTAAAGGCATGCATTCACTTGGCTCATGTGGGTGTACGGAATTGAGAATATGCTAGAGCATCATACTTCTTCCGTACACTGTCACGTGTAGATTTGGGCTATGAGCGTCCCGTTTCTCACGTGGTAGGGCAAAACTATGGGCTTGTGCGTCCTAGGAACCTCTGGTGACTAGTGGTTAGCGTGAAGTCGTAACAGGGAGTCTCCCACTTCATGTATTGTGATTCTAACCAGGGCGCCTTAGCCAAAGCATGCATTCCATGCATCGCATTAACAAAGATTTTTATTTGATTGTTTGAATAAAGATATCATTGTGTTACTTGAATAAAGATATCGTTGTGTTGTGTTACTCTGAGTTTTGTACATTATTATTATTGATTGTCTTGGAGGGAATATTCCCCACTATGATAGCGTTTAACACTATCACAATCGCAATTTAGATGATGTAGGTGAAGATCCAGGTATCGAACTCGACTTTCAAGGTGAAGAGTTCGATGGTTCGTACAATCACATGGCGGATGAAGACGTTGAAGGAATTTAGTTGATATTTTCATTTATTAGACATTTCTTTTGATTAGTGGTTACATTTATGGAAATTGTAATAAGTCTTCCAGAGAAGACATGGTTTGATACTTTGATTGATTAGTATGAATATTGGTTGGTTCCCTTATTTAAACATTGATGATAAAGTAGTAAGTTTGATAAAATAAGATGAACATTTGTTTCCGCCATTGTGTTTGAATGCTATATTTCATTATTTAACAAATCAATTAGTCCATGATTTACTTGAGAATTCGGCCGTCGTGTTATACACGAGAGTCGAAAATCTCAGGTCATTACAGATTATGTGCTTGACCAAACTTGAATTACACCAAATTTCCACCAGCTTCGGTTCACCGGAGCCTAACTTAATTATAAAGAGCTTATTGTAAACCCTAATGTGTCGCTCCAAAGCTGAAGCTCGGGAGGATAAAATTGCTCATGACTTATCTATCCAGCCTTACGTATCCCTCTCCGGTTTGTTTATAAAAGGGACCCGCTACAAGAGCCACAAACACAACAAGAGAGGCCAGAGAGATGAGAGATTAAAAGAAATTAGGAAATGAGAGACTCTGCCTCCTAGCCTTTGACATTCACAGAGTTGAGGGCTCTACTTTCAGTTCTTATACAGAGATAGACGGATACCTAATCAACCCCTTTGTTCTCTCAATCTCTCTCAACTTTCCGACTCAATTATATTCAATCATATTTTCAAAACCCACAATACTCTCGATCTATCTTTTTTTCAGCCTGTATATTTTAACCCATCTGCTTTAAACACCTGAGGTTGTAGGACCCTGCTCTGTCATCATGTAAAGTATGCTTTATAGTTGCCTCTCTTAAGGATCTTCTGTATCAGAATATGTGACAGAAAGAAGTAACTGAAAACTCTGTGTTTTTTTCTTTTTTGAGCCTCTATTGGAAAAACTATTTCTTATTATTTCCGTTACAATTTCTATTTTCTTTTGATAAGCTAGTCCCTAAAGCGTAGTATTTTACTGAAAGTTCCTTGAATCCCCTTTGAAAGTATATAACCTAGCGGAGTAGAGACCGTGTTTAACACAGGTGGTGAAAGGGTGGTTAACCTCTTCCTTTTCCGTAATCCTGGCCCATACCCAGAATCCATGGCGCAGACTTATCCAAGAGTCACTCGAGTAAAAAAGTCCTTTAAGTCTCTCGATCTCAAGGCCCATAAATTCTAGCCAAACTGTGGATTCTGGAGCCCTTTTTTTGCTAGTGGCGACTCTGATCAGCATACGAATATAAGCATGTTGCATGAGATGTTATGAATGGTATATATATAATTATCTTCTCTTGTCAACCCCTCTAAACAATTAGGTATAAAGGTCTTCGCTCAGGTTTAACTGGATTTAGACAGACTTTAGATCTGGGCCTTGGAAGCTTTTGCCCATAACTACTATGCATATAGTTATTATAGGGTTATGAGGAATGTTTGCTTTATGGCTTGCCGAGCACCCGGATCCTATCACATCAAAAATCCTAGCAATAACTTATATACAATCATATACATATCTTATTATCTAGCGTTCTACTCATGCAACCACCAAATGATCCAAAAATATATCCACCGATGATTATACGTTCCAAAAATATATTTGGACGCCTCATGAGCGTCGTATAGGGGGAGCAATCGCCCTTGAGTTGAGGAATGAAAATTTAAAAAAAAAAAAAAAAAAAGGTCCAACTTGAAATGTCGGGTTTTACATTAAAAGGGGATTCATTCAAACTTCCAGTGTCTTGCTAATTTTGTTGATCTAGTTTACATTCATGTCTTTATATTTCCTACATTTTAGTTTCGTACTGGTCCTATTTACATTTTTGTCTTTACATTCCTACGTTCTAGTTTCGTAATGGTCTTATTTACATTTCTATCTTTACATTCTTGTATTCCAGTTTTGTACTAGTCCTATTTACATTCATTTCTTTACATTACTATTTTTTCATCAATTTCAAAAAAAAAAAAAATAGAAACTCAACAAAACAAGAGAGGGTAGAGAGAAAAAAAATGAAAAAGGATAAGAAGGGAGAGGCAAAAGCAGAAGCAGAGGCAGAGGCAGAGGCAAATGCAGCTGACTTAACTTAATTATTAGTAATCAGAAACTCTACAAAATCTTGCAAGCTTTCCTCTTCTTTTCTTTTTTATAATCCTTGATTTTGTTCTGTTTTTAATTTCTTTCATTGGAAAAGAATAAAAGAGAAGAAAGAGATGTTTTGATCCTGTTTATGTGAGAGAGTTAAACCATCCTACAATCATTGGGCCCAGAAGGCGGTTAGGAGTCCAATGCCCTAAAAAGCTCATTTATTGAAGAATTATCCGCACATGCGCACAAGCCGACATGTTAGTCCAGGGAGATTTGTCGAATCCTATCTCTGATTCACCCACACAACAAACCTTCCAACCTATGACAAACCT
The DNA here is from genome assembly GCA_003013855.2 of Liriodendron chinense. Lineage (NCBI taxonomy): Eukaryota > Viridiplantae > Streptophyta > Magnoliopsida > Magnoliales > Magnoliaceae > Liriodendron > Liriodendron chinense. The sequence goes on from ML058590.1 coordinate 2,406,907, forward strand.
TACAGTAGCCAGTCTAGCTTCCAGCATGAATAGAATAGAAAACTTGATGACCCAATTTTTTCAAACGACACCTCAACAGTTTATCCACAATGCACAACAACCTCCCACTCACATAGATCTGTCGGATCCCACCATCAACCAATTTCAGCTTATCTCTTTCGGGGGAAACCAAGTCCATTTACATTATCCTGTAGTAGCTCAAAGTCCCACCCATCCGCAGCCAAGTGCGGGCCAACCAGTGCTTCGCCCAGCATACTCTGGCCAGTCTCAATCCAACCACCTCACCCTAGCATGAGCGCTACCCAATTTCAATTTGGACAACCACATGCACAATTCAATCCAGCATAACCTTCGATCTCTACACCTGCTTACCCTGAAAGGCAGACTCTCCCTACAGCAAGAAATCCATTTTAATCACCTCCTCTGTTTGTGCCCTACCATTAAAATCCTCCTATCAAGGACAACCAAAATACAGAAGAGGTTAATCACTATGAGTAGGAAGCCACTTGAACTTCTCAAGGGGCATGGGCCCCCATCGAACAAACTAGATCGTTTGAGATTGACGAACTACAGAGGCATTTCGAGGATTGACTCGGGGCTATGAGAAATGACCTTAAAAAGCAACATGGAGTGGAACTGCCATCCACTCGATTCAAGGACCTTTGTCCTCTCCCCGATACCAGGTTACTTCCCAACTTTAAAGTTTCCAAATTCCAGAGGTATGAAGGAGTGTGATATCCCACCGCCTATTTGAAAGCCTTTTACAGAGAGCATAACGCAGTGACATCGGATGATGGAATCCTCATCTAATTATTCCAAAACTCCCTAAGGGGTGATGCACTTAGTTGGTATACATCGCTCGATCATCACAAAATTAAGACTTGGGAAGATTTCTCCCAAGCTTTCTTCGATTGCTTTGTGTACAATCTAAACGTTGCACCATGAAGGGCAGATTTGGCCGCCCTTAAGCAGAAAAGTGATGAGACTCTGTCAGTTTATGTTGGACAATGGAGAGCCGTAGCCACATAAATGAAAACACCTATTGACGAGGAAGAACAAATTTTCATGATCGTCCATTCGGCTAATCGAAACATTTCTGGATATCTGATCTCTCATTCATACGTCAACTTCTCTCAACTTATCTGCACAAGGGAATAAGTGGAAGCCAAAATCTAAACCTGCACAATCGCACCATAGCCCCACCAATCCGCCCTATTGCAGAAAGTTGAGATGAAAGAAAGACCGAGCAAATACATCCCTAGAAATAGGGATGCTTCTACTCCTTGTCCAACAGAAACTAATTATCCCATTACTTCAGCACAAGGAAGGCTGACGCCTCCTCTGCCCGAACAATAACAGTAACAACAACTGCAACAGTTGCAACAACCTGGGTGGAACCCTCAATATTCTAACCAAAATAGGCAAATAGGTATGGTGCAACCTCAGAGGCAGTTTACTCCTTTGTCCTAGTCTTACACTGATAACTTAATCACGCTGGTTTAGAAACAACTTTTGACCCGCATACAGTCTAGGCCTCTACCAAACTCATTGCCTATGGGCTACAACGAGAACGAATATTGCACATTTCACCAAGGCAAGGGGCACACTACGAAGTGTTGTTTCTCTTTAAAACATGCAATTCAAAACTTGATCGATCAAAAGAAAATCACAATCAAGCCCCTAGCCAGGAAGCTATTGGCAACAACAACATATTTTAGAATCATATACCACAACATTCGATAGGTACGGGTACATCAAGAACCCCAACAATTAAATACCGTTCAAGGGGATTATTCCCTCCCTAAGCCAAGCAATTCTAGAATTACAATAAGGAATTCGCCGCACTTGTCTTACAAGGGGCACTCCTAGCTCATGAGAGGATTCTGCTCCCATCTACTAGTCCACATCCAATCGGCAACAATGGGACCAACCCTTAGTCTTGGAAGGGCATTCCCCTTCCACCAATCTAGGCTACAATCAGGGTCTACCTTTGGACCAACAACTAGTGGTGCTCATGGGAAGAGGACCAGATCCACCCAACTTTTCCACCAATCCAGGCTACAATCAGGGTCGATTTTGGGATCGGCAACCAGTGGTCCTCATGGGAAGAACACTAGATCCACCCCAACTTTTTCACCAATTTAGGCTATAATCAGGGTCCATCTTAAGACTAGTAACTAGTGGTGCTCATGGGAAGAGCACCAAATCCACCTCTCACTTTCAAATCCAAACTAAAATCAGGGTCCATCTTGGGACTAAGAACTTGTGGTGCTTATGGGAAGAGCACTAGATCCACCTTCCATTTAAAATCCAAACTACAATCAGGGTCTATCTTGGGAATAAGAACCTATGGTGCTCATGGGAAGAGCACTAGATCCACCTGTCTTTTACAATCCAACATACAACAATCAAGGTCCATCTTGGGACCAAGAGCCTGTGGTGCTCATGGGAAGAGTACCAAATCCACCTACCATTTACAATCCAACGTACAACAATCAGTGTTTATCTTGGGTCCAAGAGCCAATAGTGCTCATGGGATGAGCACCAAATCTTCATTTCACATCAATCTTCCAACTGTTACTTTGCAAGGAGAATATATATGTTTCTCCATTCAACAAACCACACACATCAGTACCTCTCTTAAATTCAATCCAAATCAATCCACAACAATAGCCCATTGTTTTGCTATGTGTAAACCCAGAGCCACAACCTCCTCTTGTCCTTTAGGGCATGACGATACTAGTCTATAGTAACAAGGCAGTCCTATGGCATTACTCAGAGTACACAGAAGTGGGAAACATGAATGTTGAGCGTTGAACTATATATATTTATCTCCAATTCCACACTGTATTTACAGAATCTTATGATTAAAGTGATCTAATTGCAAGTGTTTTAAAGTTTGTAGAGAATTAAGAGAGATGTGAGAGAACGAGGCTAATTGCAATGGTTTAGACCCTTTAAAAAGACAAGATCTAGCATTGAGAAACTTTGAAGAATTGTTGGAAAAAGATCAACAAAGACCGAAGTTTAAAGTGTAGAAAACAAGAAAAATCAACATGTCAAGTGGAATTTTGACCGGTCGACATTAACTTTGATCGGAAAAACTCCGGAACTAATTAATTTTGCGTTGGAATTCGTTGGATTGTTTTTTCCATTTTGACAGGTCGACAGGTCTGATCGACTGATTGACCCGACGTATGAATTTTAAAAGTCTGTTGCTGGATGGTTGGTTCGACATTTTGATCGATCGACACTTAATTTCGACCGATTGATGGGCGATGTCAGTGTGTAATTTTTTTTTACGTAAATCTGAAGTCAGTACTCGATTTTCCTATTTAAGGAGATATTTTACAGGGTTCTAAAAACATCTAGGACGTGGAGCAGAGGAGATCGACCATGGAAGCGTTGTACTTCAAATTTTTCTGTTTCTTCTCTTTTTTAATTTATTTTTATGTTTTATTTAAATTTTAATTATTTATGATTATGGTGAACTAAACCTTCTAGCTAAGTAATTCATTTTTTATGTTCTAGTTTACTTTGATTCAGATTTATGGTTTGAATGTTGAACTATGTATTGAATTTGGTTTGAATAAAGTTCTAATTTTAGTTTATTTTGATCCATTGTCGACTCCGAACACATTGGATGCTTAAGAAGGTTAAGATGAGTTGTTTATCTATTTTGTAAGGGATTTATTTGTAAAATTCATTGATCTATCGTATATTACGAGCACGATAGATGCTTTAAATTCCCTACGATCAGTAACTTGGTGCTTTAAGTGGGAACCGAATCAATTGAAGTTCATATTTATTTTGGGATTGTTGAATTATGAATTAACCATTCTATCATCTAGCTGGATAAGATAGAACTTCGATTCTAGTTATGTTATCTATTTGAATCAAGTGAATTAGACATTATGAATGGTTAAAAGTGGAACCTTAGCGCTTTAATGCTTTTATCTTATTAATTTCCCTTTAATACTTTCAGATTTTCCTTACTACTTCAATTAAATCTAAATTTCATAATTAGTTAGAGTTAGTTCTCAATTCAAATTCTAGTTCTAAAGTGTTTTGGAAACGTACCAATATAAGTCTCTGTGAGTTCGACCTCTCTCACTGAATATATACTATTGCGCAGCCCTGCACTTGGGGTTTGCCCAATAAATTTTTGGCACCGTTGCTGGAGATTTCAGTTGCGTTTTTTATGAGATACATTAAAGTTAGAGTTTGTTTAGAAATAAAGATTAGTTTTTGCTGCATTTTTATGTTAGTTTTTTTTTAATTCTAAATACTAACATATTTTTGTTTGTTTTGCCTTTTTGTTTTGCATAATTTAATATATAATCGTCAATCAGATACTATCCTTCCAAACTCTCTTGCTTTATGGCCTGTTTGGCACCATGGATTTGAGGAGAATTGAGGAGAAGTGGATTCCATGATATGAATTCTCATCAATTCCAATTCTTATCAATTCCAGATTTTCTGTTTGGTAGCTAATATTTGGAGAGAAATTAGACATGAGGGAATGGATGGTGTAAATTTTAATCCCATTGTATGCCCACCGTATTAGCTTCGATTTTTAAATCCATGCCGTTCATCCATTTTTACAGATCATTTTATGCAAGGATCCAAAAAATAAAGCAGATCCACATCTAAAGTGGACCATAAAACAAGAAAAAGTAGAGAGTGAGACCTTTATGATGCACAAAAGTTTTGGATTAAACTGAAATTTGTGTGGTCCCTTCATCCAGGTCTTTGTGACCTTGTCAACAAGTTGGATGGAAAATATACATCATGTTGGGTCTCATAGTTAGGGACACATTACGGTGGGTCCCACGTTGGGGAGGATTTCTCCTCAAATCCCACCTTTTTTAGAGGATTTGAAAAAGAGCTTAAAGTGTCTTTTTAAATTCTCCTAGATTCCTCTCAAATCCACTTCTCATCAAATCCATGGTGCCAAACAGAATAAAGCAACCAGTTTCTCCTCATATCCATGGTGCCAAATGGGCCATTAGATTATTTCTGAATTTTTTTTCACTGTAAGATTTCTAATTCCATTTCTTTACTATTCTAGAAGTAGAAGTAGGTTTAGAACTTAAGTTTTGAATGGTTCGTGCCCGAGTTATCAAACCTTATATCGTATTTTTGTCATTTTTCATGCTGTCTGGCTTATGGTATTTAGGGCGTTTTTTTGTCATTTTTCATACTTGATGGGACACACTTAATGAGCAACTTAGATCTTGCACAAAAGTGGATGGATGGCTCGGCAGCCGGCCATGCATAATCATCACATCCACGTTTGGGCCTGTTTGTTTTGGTCCATCCCAAGCGCATGCCTAGGATTTCTTATACTGTCTGGGCTAGGTGGACCTAGGCCTGGCCCAATTACCATCTGGCCTCATACTATAAAGATCCAGCCCAATTAGTCACCAGCCCCATAAAAAGTCAACCAGGTCCGGCCCAATTAGTCATGAGCCTCATAAACCAGGCCCAAATAGTGGGCCTTTGGCCTCAGAACAAGTCTAGCTCAAAGCTGCCTAGCCACCTCCACCCCCACATTGAATCAAGTGTTTGGTCTGTTATCTCTCTTCATTACTATTACTGAGTTGCATTCCTTCCACTTTGGTATGTTTGGATGCAAATCACGATTTATGTTATTTTCAAGTTGTGATTCCCTCATGTTGTGCAGCAAGTTAACAACGCCGGTGAACCGAGATCCAATCTCCGGTCTCACCCACAAACGATAAACAGGAAGAAATAATAACTAGAGGTAGAATTCACACAAACCAACAAATCACAAGACAAATTTTACGTGGAAAAACTCCAAACAAGGGTAAAAAACCACGGTGCAAAACTCCACTATGAAGAAAAACGAAGTTACAAGCAATACACTTACCTTCTCCTATGCTCCCATGCACAGAGATGACCCTTTTGCTAATCTTCTCGCCTCTTTCTCACCTTGGACGTATAGAAACCCTAATCCCATAGCCTAATCCCGGTTTACACCCCTTTTTATTGTAAAACCCAAAATTACAACTCAAAATAGGAAACCTCGCACTTTAGTTCTTAGCCGGTCCGGCACCCGGTCAGACTTGGTCGGGCGCCCGCCCAATGCAACATATGTCCAGCAAGCTACAGGCCAAAACAGACTATTATCGAGTGCCCAGTCAGTTTGACCGTTGGGCGCCCGACTGTTCACAAAACAGTCCAGAGACATATGTCTCAAACACATGAATATCGAGCGCCCGGTCCTTAGACCGTCCAGGCGCCCTATCATACCTTGGTGTGACTTAGCTCCACACTCAACAATCTCCCACTTGGAGACACATCACCACATGATCCTTCGTCTTCTACATCCAGAGTGCACCACCTCCTCGTCTTCAAGCCTGAAGACCAATTAAGCTGAATAGAGCTTCAGCTTCTCCCGTGTGACCACCTTGGTCAACATATCTGCAGGGTTCTCACTTATATGGATCTTCTCCAGAGCAATCGATTCATCTTCCGGTAACGAACGTATGAAGTGATATCTGATATCAATATGCTTGGTCCTCGAATGAAAGGCTGAATTTTTAGCCCAGTGTATTATACTCTGACTGTCACTGTACAGCTTGCAATCTGCTTGCTTATTCCCCAACTCTTCCATAAAACCTTACTTTCACACCATCTCCTTGCACGTTTTTGTAGCTACAACATATTCTGCTTTCGTTGTACTGATGGACACTATCTTCTGTAACTGAGAGACCCAACTGACTGCAGCACTACCCAGGGTAAAGACATATCTTATCGTGCTCCTTCTACCGTCGATATCCCCTACCAAAGCTGAGTCGACGTAGCCCTGTAACTTGATTTTCGATCCTCCACAATATAACCCTACATCTATAGTACCTACTAGGTATCTGAGGATCCACTTCACAGCTTCCTAATGTTCATTCCCGGGGTTGTTTATGAACCTGCTAACAACTCCCACTGCTTGAGCAATCTCTGGCCTCGTGCTAACCATAGCATACATGAGGCTCCCTATAGTTGACGCGTATGAGACTTTAGTCATGTAGTCCCGTTCCTCCTGCGTCTTAGCTCCTTGCTCCTTAGAAAGCTTGAAGTGGTTGGCTAATGGGGTCCTAACCGGCTTAGCACCTCCCATACTGAATCGATCAAGTACCTTGGCTATGTAATATGTCTGTGACAAAACTAGCTTCTTGTTTTTCCTGTCATGCTTTATCCTTATGCCTAGAATTTGTTTTGCAACTCCTAAATCCATGGAAAACTCTCTAGACAATTGTCTTTTAAGATCTAAGATGTCCTTCATGCTTGATCCGGCCACAAGCACATCATCAACGTACAAAAGAAGGATGATGTACGATGTATCAAACTTCTTCAAGTAGCAACAGTGGTCTACATGACATCTCCTGTACTCGTTTTTCGAAATGAAACTGTCGAACTTCTAGTACCACTACCTCGGGGCCTGCTTCATGCCATATAGACTCTTCTTCAGTCTACACACCTTGTTCTCATTTTCTGGTGCCACGTATCCTGTAGGCTGATGTATGTATATCTCTTCTTCAAGGTCTCCATGAAGAAAAGCTATCTTAACATCTAACTGCTCTAGATGTAAGTCCTCTGTAGCCACTATACTCAAGACCATGCGAATCATAGACATCTTCACCACTGGTGAAAATATTTCAGTGAAGTCGATGCCTGCCTTTTGTTAGAACCCTTTCACAAGCAATCTAGCCTTGTACCGCTTTGAACCATCGTGCTCCTCCTTCAGTCTATAAACCCACTTGTTATGAAGAGCTTTCTTACCCTTAGGTAGAGTGACTAGCTCCCACGTATGATTGGACTCAAGAGAGTCCATCTCATCATCCATGGCCTGCTCCCATTTAACCCTCATATCTGACCGTAATGCCTCTTCAAAACACTCTGGTTCACCATTATCTGTCAGCAGTAAATAATGTAAGGATGGTGAGTATCGGACATTGGGTCTTCTCTCTCGAGTAGACCTCCTCACAACAGGTGTCTGTGGCTTTGCCTCATCAGGCTCATGTGCATACTTGTCTTGTGGCACTGTGACACTTATGTCCGGTAACTCTTCTAACTCTATAAATTTCTTCTCATCGGCCTTATTCTGCTTTTGCTGCAAACTGTCTTTATGTATCACTTTTTCATTAAAGATTATGTCCTTGCTTCTGATGATTTTTCGGTTCTCTGTGTCCCAAAATCGATAGCCAAAATCATTATGCATGTAGCCTATAAACGTGCACCTCTTGGACTTCGCATCCAGCTTGTTCCTATGCCCTGCATCAGTGTGAACATAAGAAGTGCAACCAAACACTCTGAGATGTGCAAGGTTCACCTCTTTTCCAGTCCACGTTTCTTCTGGTCGCCCACCATTCAATGGTGCTCAAGGACTTCTATTGATTAGATATACGGCAGTATTCACGGCATCCGCCCAAAACGTCTTGGGCAACACTGCATGTAATCTCATGCTCCTGGCGCGCTTAGTGATGGTCCTGTTAATGCGCTCAGCTACACCATTCTGCTGCGGTGTCCCTGGAATCATTTTCTGATGTTTGATTCCATTTTCTGCACAATACTCCTCAAATCTCTTGTCACAATATTCTCCCCCATTATCCGATCTAAGACACTTCACAGTTTTACCTGTCTCATTTTCTACCATAACCTTCCACTTCTTAAATACATCAAATATATCTGATTTGTGATTTAAGAAATAAACCTTCAGTTTTCTACTAACATCATTAATAAAAGAGACAAAATAACGTGATCCACCAAGAGATAATACCTGTACCGGTCCCCACGTATCAGTGTGTACAAGCTCTAATATATGTGTCTTTAGAGCACGTCCTGTCTTCTTGAAGCTCACTCTCTTCTACTTTCCATATACGCAGTCCTCGCAAAATTCGAGATCGATTGCTTTCAACCCTAGTAGCTTCCCCTTTGACAATAGCACTTTCATCCCTTTCTCACTCATATATATGTCACAACCTCTGATGTCATAACTGTCCGTTCACTCTAGTTGATGCGACTACGAGTAAACTATACGATCCGGAAGTCACGTACAAAGTATCTTCCTTCTTGCCTTGAAATACTACCAAGGCACTTTTTGTGATCTTCCATGTATCGTTCGTGAATGTCGTCACATATCCAATATCGCTCAACTACTCCACTAAGATCAAGTTCCTTCTCAAGCTTGGTACATGTCTGACATCCTTCAAGTTCAAGACCGTTCCATCTTTCTGACTTAAGTAAACGTCTCATTTGCCAACAATATTGCATTGCTTATTATCACCCAGGTAGACTCTCTCGAAGTCACCTGACACATAGTCACGAAGAACTTCTTTTGACAAAGTGGTATGAAACGAAGCACCCGAGTCTACAACCCAAGACTCATTCCGCGCATCAAGAGACAAGATCAATGCTCCTGTGTCACTCTCCTCAAATAGATTCGCTGAATCATTCCCACCTTGAGAGCTTTCTTCTTGTTTCTTAAGCGCTCTGCAATCACGCTTTATGTGCCCCTTCTTCCCGCAATGCCAACACCCATCATTGTCTTTTGGTGGACTTATTTCTCAACTCAGAACGCTCGTGTTTATTGCCTTATTTGTTCGAAGATCTTCCTCTCCCTTCAATATTTAGAGCATTCCATGAATCCCCTGAAACTCCCGATGCCTTCCTTCTAGATTCTTTGCTGAGAATTAGACCGGCCACATCATCGAATTTCAACTTCGTAGACCTTGAAGAATTGCTCACGGCAATCACCAAACCATCCAAATTGTCCGACAAACTGGACAAGATCAATAGCGCCCTGACCTCGTCATCAAAAGTGATGCCAACGGATTCCAATTGGCTCATGACTGTATTGAACTCATTTAGATGTTCAGCCACTCCCCCACCATCTAACATCTTCATGTTAAATAGCCGTTTCATGAGACGAACCTTGTTGGACACCGATGATTTTTCATACATCGTAGCCAAAGCCTGCATTAATTCTTTTGTGGTCTTTACTTTGGATATATTGAAGGCAACGCTATTAGACAAAGAGAGTCGGATCGTTCCTAAAGCCTTCCAATTCACTAAAGCCCATTCATCATCTGTCATCTTCTCTTTTCCTTCTAAAGGAATATAGAGGTTCTTCTGATACAGATAATCATCCATCTGCATCTTCCAAAGGCAAAGTTTGAATCATTAAACTTTTCAATTCTAATTTTTCCTTCTTCCGTCATCGCTCCCACTTGAACTAAACCAATAGCTCTGATACCAGTTGTTGCGCAGCACACCAACAACGCCGGTGAACTGAGATCCAATCTCCGGTCTCACCCACAAACGATAAACAGGAAGAAATAATAACTAGAAGTAGAATTCACACAAACCACAAGACGGATTTTACGTGGAAAAACCCCAAACGAGGGTAAAAAACTACGGTGCAAAACTCCACTATGAAGAAAAACGAAGTTACAAGCAATACACTTACCTTCTCCTATGCTCCCATGCATAGAGATGGCTCTTTTGCTAATCCTCTCGCCTTTTTCTCACCTTGGACGTATAAAAACCCTAATCCCATAGCCTAATCCTGGTTTACACCCCTTTTTATAGTAAAACCCGAGATTACAACTCAAAATAGGAAACCCTGCACTTTAGTTCGCGGCTGGTCGGGCACCCGGTCAAACTTGGTCTGGCGCCCGCCCAATGCAACATATGTCCAGCGAGCTACAGGCCAAAATAGACTATTCTTAGGCGCTTAGTCAGTTTGACCGTCGGGCGCCCGACTGTTCACAGAACAGTCCAAAGACATATGTCTCAAACACATGAATATCGGACGCCCGGTCCTCAAACTGTCCGGGTGCCCTACCATGCCTTGGTGTGACTTGGCTCCACACTCAACACCTCAAACCTTCTCACGGAGAGGAAGTAAATGCAATACAAGGCTGCTACTTCGTGTCTTCCATCTGTAGTGGGGATTCCTCCGATGTTCCATCAAGCATGGTATAAGACCCGATAGGTAATTGGGACGGGCCCGGGTCCACCAAGCCCGACAGTGTAATAAATCCTTTGCCCGTGCCCGGCATGGGCCAAAACAAACTACATGGTAGGCCTTAGGAAGGTTTCAAGAGTGGGCTTTATTACCCGTACTGTTTCCTATGGTGTGGCCCACCTGAGATCTGGATCTGCCTCAATTTTGGGCCGTGGCCCTTAAATGATCTGGCGAAATAGATGGACGGTGTGGATTAAACACACGAATCAGGGTGGATTCCAGGAGGTGGGCGCATGCTTGACAGCGTGCGTCCACACGTTTGGCCCCTAAGAAGCTTTGATCAAGCTGATGTATGCATTTTCTCTTCACCCAGGTCTGTGAGATGGTATATAGACACCATGGTGGGGCTTAGGAAGATTTCAACGGTGGGCATCATTGTCACCACTATCTCCTGCGGTGTGGCCCACCTGAGATCTGTATGTAGCTAGTTTTTTTTAGTACCAATGCCTAAAATGGCCCGGGAAAACAGATGAACAGTGTGAAACATAGGAGCGGATTGGGTAAGACCCCGGATCCACCGAAGTGGGTGGGACCCCTGCCTGTGGGTCTCACAGTGATGTATTTGGCTACATCCACACTGTCCATCCCTATTGAAAGCTCATTTTAGCGTATGATCCTAAAAATGAAGCAGTTCCAAATTCCAGGTGGGCCATAGTACAGGAAACAGTGGGAATTGACCATTAAAAACTTCTTGTGGGCCACAAAAGCTTTGGCTCAAGATGATATTTGTGTGGTCTCTTCATCTAGCTGTCTGTGACCTTATCAACAGGTTGGATGACAAATAAACATTCCTATAGAATTTATGAAGTTTTTAATGGTGGGAATTCAATCCTGACTATTTCATGTGTGTAGTCCACCTAAGATTTGAGTCAGTTTCATTTTTTGGATCATGCCTAAAATGAGCATTCAAAGTGGTTTAACGGTGTGGATTTAAGACACATACATAACTGTGAGCCCCCATAATCAGGGTTCCACCCACCACAGGTGGATCCGGGGTCTCACCTAATCCGCTCCCGTGAAACGTATGGACGCGGATTGGCTAGTGACCCCAACACCCGTCCGGGCTGTTGTCAAAGCTGTGTGGGCCCCACCATGATGTATTTGTTTTATCCACGCTGTCCATCCATTTTTCCACCTCATTTTATGACATGGTACCAAACATGAAGCAGATCCAAATCTCAGGTGGACCACACCACAGGAAATAGTGGGAATTGAATTCTCACCGTTGCAAACTTCTTGGAGGCCACAGAAGTTTTGGATCAAGCTGATATTTGTGTTTTCACTTCATCCAGATCTGTGTGATCTTATCAACATGTTGGATGGAAAATAAACATCACGGTGGGCCCTGGAAAGCTTTTAAGGGTGGACTTTCAATCAACACTGTTTTCCTGTGGTGTGGTCCACCTGAGATTTGGATCTGCCTCATTTTTGGGTCCATGCCCTAAAATGAGGTGGAAAAATGGATGGACAGCGTGGACAAAACACATACATCATGGTGGGGCCCACACAGCTTTGACACCAGCCCCGGGGCTGGTGTTGGAGTCACTAGCCAATCCGCGTCCGAAACATAAGCATTATGGTGGGTCCATGAGTGGGCGATCCCAACTCACTTCCAGCGTCTCTGACTCTGTTGGTATTTTTATTTTAATTTACACTAGTGGGGCCCACACGTGCACGATCCACACCATCGGTCACGCCCCAAAAGTGGGCCCATGATCACCGACTCACCGAACTCGGCCGAATTTTCGCTACCTTTGCCGTCCGATTGACTTTTGGTAAGACAAGGCGTGTTAAGAAATTGACATAGGGCAAGTGAAGTTACTTGCGTCATACTCAACTGAAAGAAGAAGCTTCGGAAGTTAGCTTTGCTGCTTTTCTTGCTCCTTAAGCAAAGAGCCAGGTTTCAAATGCCTCGTGCGGGGCGAGGTGCGTGTACCTCTCATCTGCTTGGTTCTTGGCAGTGCGAGTATCATATCTACGCCTATGTACGTGGTCCATCCATTTTTCCAAAAGGTATGAGCAGAGAAAAATAAGGTAGATTTAAAGCTTCAGTGGACCACAACATTGTAAATAGTGGGGATTGAACGCCTACCGTTGAAAACTTCTAAAGCCGTGGAAGTTTTCAATCAAGATGATACTTGTGTTTTCCTTTCGCCTAAGTCTATATGACCTTATGAACAGGTTGGATGGTAAATAAACAACATGGTGGGCTGTAAGAAGGTTTCAACGGTGGCATTATTATCACCACCGCTCCTTGTCTTGTGAGCCACTTGATCCTTAGATTTGCTTTCTTTTTGGGCTCATGCCTTATAATGATTTATTAAAATGGATGGGTGGTGTGGATAAATATATCCATCATAGTGAGCCCCATAGAGCCTCGGCCAGGACTTAGTCGGTTAGGGTTTGGTACTACTTGGGAATCTAGGTGGTGGATCGAGGGCTCAAAATAGATGGTACGGGAAAGAAGGCCTACATTGAAACCTTCTTAAGCTCCATCTTGATTTTAATATGCCATCCAAACTGTTTATAAGGTCATTCCAATTGAGATGAGCTGAAAGCACAAAAAATTAGCCTGGTACAAAATTTTCTATCCATTTTGATAAAATATTTTAGGTGATAAGTCCAAAAATAAGAACTCAAGTAGACCATATCACAAGAGACTACGTCTCAGTCACACCCCAATGTTAGAATTGATACCGAGACCTCATTGTTAAAATGGGGTTATCTTCACTCGGTCTACCACTTGTGCTCTGGATTGGGGTGTCGTCTATATGCCACTTGATTATCAAGCCGGATTTAATTTTGGGCCAGTGATGAATATAGTGGGACCCACTTGATGAATGACTTTGATCTTGCGCTGTTGGCCGTATGATTAGTTCCTTGGCAAGTCCTTGTGCTCTGCGTGGGCCCACCAAGTTGTGCATGGCATTCAACGTATCCAAAAGTTGCCCACCATGAAGTTGGACACGTCAAAAATTAGGTCAATGGCTGTTTACTACCAATTTTTTTTAGTGATTTTTGGATGGTTGTCAAAAATTAGGTGGATGGCTGTTTCCTACCATTTTTTTTTAGTGATTTTTGGATGGTTGTCAATTGTTTTAATTAGAGGTGTTATTGTGCCGTGTATGTGCCCTCCAAACCGTGCATTGTGGGGCCATGGAGATGTGCTGCCTTCACCTAATGGTTGGATGGGCCTCCCCACCATGCTGTGTACATTATGTGGACCTATGAAGATGGCTGCCTAAAAAATCAGTGTTATGCAATGGGCTACACTATAGGAAACGTTGCGCAGGCATCCAAATTCCTGCGGTGGCCCACCCATAGATTATGTGGGCCTTAACGGGAGGATGGGCTGCCTAAAAGATTTAGGGCTATACAATCTGGAAGTGGGCCACACAATATTAAAAAAAATAATAAAAAAAAAACGATGGACAACTATCCAAAATCCTCAAAATTAAGGACATGGCTTAGTGGATCCCTGAATGTGGGGTCCATCTTGATGCATGTGCCTTAAATCCATGCCATCCATCCATTTTGAAAGATCATCGCAGGGTAAGATCCAAAAAAATGAAGCAGGTTGAAATCTTAGATGGAGCACACCATAGAAAACCATGGTGATTGAATACCCACCATTGAGTTGGGGGCCACCAGAATGTTTACTCGCCATCTAATCAATTGACAAGGTCACAAAGACCTCGATGAAAAGACCACACAAGTATCAGCTTCATTTGAAACTTTTGTGGCCCACAAAACATTAAATAGTCAATCACCAATGTTTCTTGTGGTGTAGTCCATGCGAGATTTGGATCTACTTCATTTTTGAGATTATTCCCTGTAATAAGCTGACAAGACAGGTGGACGGCATAGATGTAAAACTACGGCATAGATGTAAAACTCATAAATTAGGGTGGGCCCCACAGTCATGGATCCGCCAACCTTGGTGGATCCGAGGATCCACCCAAGCCGCGCCCCAAAATTCCCGTGGGCTGTGGTGGCCCACGTAATTGTTAAATCTGCGTGCTATTTGGGGCGTCCAACTTTTATTGCTGGGCGATTCTCGTGTGCAAGTTGATTCCATGCAAACAGCCAGGTGGGCCCCACGCACTGAATTCATAGAATAACTTGCTCCACAAGCAAGTGAAGCGTTACCGTCGGGAGTGGATCGGGTGAGACCCCCGACTCACCTAAGGCTACAGTGGAGCCCACCTTGATGGATGTATTTTGTATTTAGGCTGTCAATCACTTTTTCAAGATTATTTGATCGCATAATCCCAAAAAGTGGAATAAATTCAATTATCAGGTGGGCTTTAAGGCAAAACAGTGTTAATTGACTATTAATGAGCCATATAAGTTTTGGATCAAGCTGATTTGGACGCCCCATATAAGTTTTGACTATTAATGAGCCATATATTTATTGACTAAGTTTTGGATAAGTTTTGGATCAAGCTTAGGTGACCCTATCCGGAGTGGTTTGGGTGGATCCATAACTGTGGGGCTCACTGTGATGTATGCTTTTTACATCCAAACCATTCATCCATTTTTAAAGATCACTTTAGGGCATCAATCCAAAAATGAAGGGAATCTAAAACTTAGGAGACCATACCACACGAAACAGTTTTTAATGGTATGACAGTCGGTCACCATTGCTTCCTATGGTATGGTCTACCTGATAATTGAATCTGCTTTATTTTTTAGATAGTGCTCTAAAATGATCTTGAAAAATGAATGGACAATATGGATATAAAATACATACATCAAGGTGGGCCACACAGTAAGGGCCGCGCCGTTTTTTATGAGACCTGCTCCTATGACCGACGTAAAAGAAGCGCACAATAATATGAACCGTCCACATTTGGGGCTAATAGATGGATGAATACATAAACTCATCCTAATTTGTCCTTCTAAATTGGGCCCATCTCTAGCTACGAACAGGTAGATTTGTGTGTGATATATTTGTTTATACACGCTGTCGATACTTTTTGCAGTACACATCAAGGTAGCCCTAGAAAGTTTTTTAACGGTAGGTTATCAACCTATCCTGTCGAGTGGTCCCCTGGAGAGTTTTATCTATGGGCAACGGACGATTCTTCTGGACTCGGAAACTCGCGTTGTATAAATCGCGTGCACCACCTGATATACGTTGGAATTTATTTATTTATGTATTTTTTTTTAATGGGTTAGTTCACACACCCTGTTGGTCACTTCACAACGCTAGAAACAGGGTATCTTCACTTGCCACTTAAGCTATGGACCTCGGTGTGATATATGTTGGACCTGCCCCGACGTGTGTATGACATCTCATCCGTTTATCAGCTAAGTCACCTCCTTTTCCACCGTACATAAAAAAATCAGAGGTATGCAAAAATGACCTGGGCTACAACAGAGTAACATTGTAAAATTGTCCTTAAAATCTCTAAATTCTCTCAATGTGGCCCACCTGAATTTCATATCAAACTGATTTTTGGAAGGACTCTTCATCGCAGTGTGGATCATCTGATTAACAGTATGGATGGCATATAAACGACATGGTAGCTCCAGAAGGTTCCTATGGTGAGTGTCCCATGTCCATAATCCATACCGTGGATCTGTTTTGTCCCATTGTAGATGGGCTATGCCTAACATAGCTCTTCTAACCATTCAATGTGTGGCCCACAATTTGAAATGAACAAAAATCTATCTTCATTTGAAAAAAGGTCATGTCAGTCACTCGAATCTCCCAATGTGGTTGATTTTCTTGGCATCCTCCCGTCAACAGTGGGACCCAACAGACCCATGGTGTAGATCATTGGACCGTGGGCCCCACTCGTCGGAATTTAAAACCAGTGTATACTCAGGCAAGATCGTGACCAATGCATGGGTGGACGCTGAGCTA
Organism: Liriodendron chinense; assembly: GCA_003013855.2. Classification (NCBI taxonomy): domain Eukaryota; kingdom Viridiplantae; phylum Streptophyta; class Magnoliopsida; order Magnoliales; family Magnoliaceae; genus Liriodendron; species Liriodendron chinense. The sequence goes on from ML058590.1 coordinate 2,423,826, forward strand.
TTACAACCGCCTGGCTCCAGCACAAGATCACCTAACGCGAAGATCAGGACAGACCGTTCACAGGTGGGGCCCACATGGACAAGTGGACCAGTGACGTTCGCATTAGATATTCTTCGTGGTGGGGCCCATCTTTTTGGACGGTTTGAATTTGCGCAGCAATTGCATGCGAATCGCGTATATAATTATGAGTATTCAGGACCGACTATCCAACTACAACTACTCGCATTAGTAGCCGTTGGATTAAACGGACGGTCCACGTTAACAACCCTTTCGCCTTTAAAGCTATGATTCCAAAGCGTAGGTTTCCAATCCGACTTCTCTTTTCCTTGAGCAAGAGTGCTAGCCCTCTTCCCTTTTCTTCAGGTGCCTCCATTTTCAGGTCAGTTGCCAGCAATCCGGTCCGTTCATTTCCTAGGCCCCACGGCGGATGCACCATGCCCCAAAAATCCGGGATATTGGATGATCCTAGCCCCCGGATCAAAGTCTAAGATCGGCGGCTTCGATCATCCGAAATCTGGGTTGATTTTTGGGGCATGGTCCATCCGTGGTGGGGAGCCCTAGGACTACCTCGAAGGCATACAGATTGGAGGATGCCAAGGAGCTGTTAGTTAGGGTTTGGATTTTTTCATCTCCGATGGTAAGCCATGATCTCTACATCTGAAGTTTCTCCCCTGAATTTTAGAAATCTGTTTTGTTGAGATGGTGGTTACGATGATGATCTGGTATTGGGCGGTAGTTCTTCCCTTTGGAATCGATCTTCATCGTGATTTAATGGAATTGCATGAGATCCAGAAAGATAGCATTTTCTTTCTCCAAGTCGATTTCGATTTCGTTCTTCTCTTTCTTTTGAAGGTATTTTGGATGCATCAAAAGCTCGCTTAAGATGGATCTTTATTTATTTATTTATTTTTTATTTTTTAAATCTTGTGATCCGTAAGTAGTTTTCTATTTTGGGTTATTTGAGACGTTGAAGCCCTAAAAAAATGAGGTCATCTCATTTTAGTTAACAGTAATCATGTATTAGAGGTTACGGTTTAGGGTGCGTTTGGGCGCACCAAATATCACGGAATTTCATGATTAATTAGTTTAAATCGGTGAAAATTTCATGACATTTGGTGCAACCGAACACACCATTGTCTCGGTTAGTAAGTAGTAGTGTTTGACCAATTTTATCCCTGTGATTAGTCACTGGGGGGTGTGGATTTGTATTTGCCCCAAATCCATGGATTTATCAGGGTGTGGATTTGGGGAATTCAAGGTTTGTCAAATTCTCGATGAAAAAACAAAGAAGGGAGATTTGAAATGGGTATATTTCACTAATCCCTGCCGCAAATCCCCCACCCCAAACAGTTCCTTCTTGATTTATTGCGATGGGAATTCATCTCCAGTGGTATGATGCCCTAGAAATCTTCTTTTGTCCAATGTCTTATGGCTGTGGAGCAATTCTGCATGGTTTTCTTTAATCTTCTTCTTCTTTTTTTTTTGAAGGATAAAAATGGAAATTTTATTAAGCTGAAAAAATAGCAGCATAGGAACAGGAATAAAGAAGGAGAAAAATGAAAATTTAGCTATTTAGCTGAAAAAATAGCAGCAAAAGAACAGGAAAAAAGGAACAGAGAGCAGCAAATTATGCTATGTAGTTTCCCAACACGTGATTAGTTTTTGTTTATTTGAATCTAGTTGCGTCAGTATCTCTATTTCAATTTTATTATTTTGGGTTCTTATTGTTTGGTTTTGGAGCAGTGATGATCCACTCAAAAGGTCCGTTGTCACGTGTGATTGCATTATGGTGTTAGAAATGACAATGGAAGAGCACTTGAAAGATCAGGGAAAGTTCTGCCTCATCCTTAATTTTTACTAGTTCTGCTTTTCTGGTAGAGTTGATTTAATCATGGGCTTCAGATGTTGGTGCAACATAATTATTTGAAACCCTGTGACACGTCTAAGTTATCCATCTGGTTTGAAGCACTGTTTTGGCTTTCTTCGTAGAAAATCGGGCCATTTCCCTCCTCAGGTGGGCCATGGCTAAGACAAACAGTTATGGAAGTCGATTCATATACTGTTGCCCACTTGAGGTGTAAAATGGTCTGTTTTGGGGACAGAAGATCTAAACCGTGTAGCCCACCTGATGGAAAGCTCACATTTTTCCTAGTGATTTCAAATTGGCACATTTCGCTGCTGCTGCATGTAGGTGCTCATATATGTGCCTGGAATGCATGCTGACGGATTGCAACAGGTTACGTCGGTACTTCCCCGCTGTTGGAATGGTTTCCTTTTCAGTGTCCCAAACTGTCTATATGACAGGCTTCACTGTGGATGGGGTATACCCAGAAAAACCTCTTAGATTGAAAATTTTCAACACTTACATTATTCTACTTTTAAGGAGGCCATCTGTGTTGATACATTTTTTCAGCTATCCCATCTAAGGTGAGGTCAATCATATGTTTGGTTTGGATCATTGAAAGATGACCCCAGATCCAAAGTCTAAAGTCCAGATCAGTGTTTTAAATAGCGTCACTACGTAGCGTGGGTAAATAGCGTGTTTCTTGCGTAGCTAGCCTTACGCTACAGTATACTGCCCATTTTTATTAAAAAACCTCCTTTTATGTTAGTTTAGTTGCTGATGTAAAATGGTGGTGACCAATCTCTTGCACATGTGGCAATGATTTAGAAGTATCTAGACCATCCAAATAGTGGGTCCTATTGTTGATGAAGAATACATGTACATAATACCCATATGAGATTGTTTTAACCATCTGTACAAGGGCCCACACGTGTACGGCTGAAGACTTGTTGAGTTTTCTAAATGGTGTGAAACTCACAAAATCATACCTACTCAAATGTTTTAATGGTGTGTTTGGATCCACGGTCAAATGTAGTGTAATGTGTACTAAAAAAGTAATAATTACCATTAATACCATATTCAGAAGTAATCCATATGCAATACTCTTCCATTTTCACTACCGACATGTAAAGTACCTTCATTGGTTAAACACACTTGGATGTAATTTTGTCCATGTGTGATATCTACACCGTCTATCTGTTTTGCAGTATCGTTTTAGGGCATGTCCCAAAAAAATGTGGAAAATCCAACACTTCCGAGGAGCTCAAGAAGTTTATTGTGGTAGACGTCCATTCCCTACTGCTAGCTGTGGTGTGGTCCATTTCGGATTTGTATCTGCCTCATTTTTTGTCTCATTGCATAAAATGATTACACAAGATGAGTGGACCATGTGGATATAACACGGATTTGTATCTGCCTCATTTTTTGTCTCATTGCATAAAATGATTACACAAGATGAGTGGACCATGTGGATATAACACATACAATATGGTGGGGCCCACAAAACTATGCCATGTCATTCCACGTTCACCCATTCATGCCATCCCATGATTCCAAAGGATTCTAGTGATTTGACAGTTCGCAACATTCAGTCAAAGGAAAGAAGTAATGATGTGAGTTTTACTCCACATTATGGTGGATTCCAGCCATCCAAACATGCCCTAAAAGAAATGGGTTTCGAAAGAGGGTTTCATGGGTTTCAATAGAGGGTTTCATGCCTGTAAGCATTTGCAGGTTAATTTCCTAATTGTGTATGGAATATTTTGACCTCCGTATGATCTTTTGGTGGAGCAATAGATATGCAGATTTGCTTTGAAATTGATGAACCAATGATCATCTGTCTCGTGTGCATTTTTCACTGCATATGGGTGTAAGTTTCCAATATTGGTTTATATACAAATTTTTTTGGTTATTTGAATTAACTTTAATTACAGTACCAATGCTATACATAACCCATGTGACAGCTTTATTCAGTTTGTAACATTTTACATTATGAATCTTCTGTATAAAGCTGGCTATATAATGGTCATGAGATACATATCTAATGATGAAGGGCAATTATATGGGCCAGTAAAAGTGGGCCATAATCCTATTGTAATGGCAGGTTAGCTGTGAACAGTTTAAATATAGAGAAAGTTGTGAAATTGCTGGCAATTGTAGCTGTTATAATGGTTTATGAGGTTGGTTATGACGGTTGTAAAAGGCATTATAACAGCGAGTCATTCTCTAAGATTGAAATTACGTTTTGAGGTCTTATAATGGCGAAAGTAGCTGTTATAACTGTTATAGTGATTATAGAGGTTGTGATGCCTCTCTCTCTCTCTCAAGAGAAAAATGTCAACACTTTTTTTTAGTAGGTGAGCTGGGCCTGAACTCTAGATGTAAATGTTTCAACATTCCCCATCTACCATTGAGGTACACACTTGAACCAAAAATTCAACTGTTATGCAGCTGTAGTGTTGGTATGAAAAAATATGTAGAGGGGTATTGGCTTTGTTTGTCATTTGCTTGTGTACTATATACTCTGATGCACAAATAGCTATGAAGTTCATATGAGCTGATGACATCATGTTGCTCGTCTTCTTCAGAGAATCGAAATTTTCATCAGGGAAAGGAGTCACCAACTGTTCTCACTCTGACTAAAACCAACTGGGGAATGTCCAACAACAACGCTAAACCGTTATGAAATTGGTTATCTGAGAAGGTCTGTAGAAAGATAGATGAAGGAATTTGGAAAATCATACACAAATTTGACTAAGATATCTCTAACTGAAAACATTTTGAAGGCTTCCAGATTTGGAATTCCTCATGGACAAAAGGGTTCATCTTTAAAGATTGAGAAGTAGTGTTTTTTTTTTTTAAACCTTGGATCACTCACACATGCTACGCTCTCTACCAGCTCATCTAACGAGCCAGAGACTAAAGATTGAGATGTAATTGTTCTGTATGAGTTTGTTTGTTACATCATTCTTCACTTTTGGGTCTAGTTCCTTGCTTTTATTTTGTCCATCAAGTTAGTCGTGACTTCCTGATAAGATATAGAGCACGCCATGTTAACAAGTTCTAAGTTCCTAGAACAAATATGTGTTCTTCTTGGTAATATCAAGTTCCAAGTTTCGGATGCGGATTGCGTCCTACCCCTGTTTGTCTCTAGCCACGGGCACATCTGTGCGGGGGCCTACTGTGATTTATCTGTTTATCCACATTGTCCATCCCCTTTCTTAGATCATTTCAAGGTGGGCCCCCCAAAAATGAGGCAGATCCAATGCCAACTTGAGCATTGGATCTGCCTCATTTTTGGGGGCCTACCTTAAAATGATCTTAGAAAAGGGATGGACAGTGTGTAGTGTAGGCAATGGTTAAAGCTCCTATTTTTTAGTGCATGGTGTGCCACATGGCCTGATGGGGAAGAAGAAGAAAAGAAGACGACGTCTATTGTGGGAAGAGTATAATGAGATGAGTAGACTGGGAGAGAGCTTGAAGGCAAATGATCTAGTGCTTTGTGGCTCGAGGAGGGTATTTGGAAGACAACATTCTTCCTCCACATCTTTGAAGAAGAAGAAAAAGATGAAAAGCTGTTGAAAGAGTATAATGAGATGAGTAGACTGGGAGGGATAGCTTGAACGCAGAGATTTAGTGCCTTGTGGCCATGGTATCGAAAAACGGTTACATAATGGCAGTGGTGGGTACCGTTATGCGTTGTGGGGCCATAATGGTCATTATGGAAAAAAATTGGCTTGCAACGGCTGTTACAGTCTTGTGGCTGTTACCACCTGTATCATAATGGCAAGGATAGTGTCCAATATGGCCACTGTTACCGTTATTGAATACGTAACTTCCTTTCTCCTAATCTCTGACTATAGAAGAAGTGGCAATGTGATTAGTAAGACTCAGTTTTTCTGGAATGAAAGAATCTATGGACTGGTGTTGGATGTTTTGGTTTTAATGATATCTCATTGAAAATCAATTTGAAGAAAAGGGGAAATCAGAGGGTGTGGTCACGGAACTCGAGAAATATAAGGCCCTGGGTCCTGGTGGCTTTATGGTCCGTATCTTTCAGATATGTCAGGAGGTGATTAAGTCAGCTAATGAAAGTCACTTTGTGAGAGGTCAAGACTAATAGATTCTACCTCATTACGGACAAATCAAGACTAAATAAAAACTTTTGCCTAGTTTTAAGAAGGTTATTTTGATTATTATTTCTCCATTTCAAGGGTTTTTATTTATTTATTTATTTCTATTTTTATCATCGAAGGTAGGAAATCCTTGACTGAGTTCCCACACCAAATTAGTGCATCCATTCTTGAAAGTAGGTGAAGGAGCTAGGGTTGGTGTGCAAAATCGATATCGAGAAAGTTTATGGTCACATTGAATGAGATTTTCTCATTTACATGTTATAGTGCATATTTTTAGGGGAAAATGGTGAAATGGATGAGATTACTTATGGCTGCATCTTTTTCGGCAATTCTATGGGTGTGTTTGGATTACTGGAAACCTAAAACTCACATCATTACATCTTTCCTTTGATTGGATATTGCCAACTGTTAAATCACTGGAATCCTTTAGAATCTCGGCATGGCATGAATGGCTGGACTTGGGTTAACGTGGCATAGTTTCATGGGCCCCACCATGATGTATGTGTTATATATCCACACGGTCCACCCATGTTGTTTGATCATTTTATGCAATGGGAGAAAAAATAAGGCATATGCAAATCCGAAATGAACCACACTACAGCTTATGGTAGGAATTGGACGTCTGCCATTGAAAACTTCTTGTGGTCCTCAGAAGTGTTGGATCTTCCACATTTTTGGAGACATGCCTTAAAACGACATTGCAAAATATATAGACGGTGTGGATATAACACATATAGAAAAATTACATCCATGCACATTTAACCAATGAAAGTACTTTACAGAGGAGTATTGCATATGTAATTACTCTGTTTTACTTTTGAATACACTACACATTACACTACATTACTGTGATTTGACATGATCCAAACACAAATGAGTTACCAATTGTTTTGTGGGTTCGACAATTCTAAATGGGTTACTAGTTGTTTCCTGGTTGGTGCCAGGGGATCCCCTATGCCATTTCTATTCTCAATGGCAGCTGAAGGCCTCAGTGAAGTGTTTTACAGAGCACAGAAGTGCAGGTTCGTAGTGGGATTTTGGGTTGGTAAATCGGCAGCAACGGCATCCCAATTGCAATTTTTCAATGACACTCAAGTATGATATGATAGGATGGTGGATGGCATTGTGACTCTCATATGTTTTGAGATGATCTGTTTATTTATTTATTTTTTCTTTGGGGAAAGACAGGCAGTCTCTGTTCTTAGGTTCTATTTGGTAAAAAGCGGGGTGTGGAAGAGGGGGAGATGGGGCACTTCTTAGAGAGATTGGGTTGTAAGATTGAGAATTTTCTGATCACGTTGCTTGATCTTTCACTAGGGGCTAAGACGCTAAGACTCTTTTTGCTGTGTAGGACCCGAGATCTGAAAAAATCAACAGAAAGGCTAGCTTTGCCTTGTGGAAGAGGAATTGTCTCTTTTTGGGAGGCAGGTTAACACTCATAAAGAAAGCAACCTTGTCAAATCTCTCGGACTAGTGTCAATCCTTGTTCAAAATCCTTGTGGTGTTTGGTAAGAAATTAAAGAAGATTTAAAGAGACTTTGAATGGCGAAAAAAGAAATTCCACCTTGTCGAATGGAAAGATGTCTAAAGATTTTTTCCTCGAAAAATGAGGGTGGGGCTTCGTATTAGGCCATTACGGAGGTTGAGGGAAAGAAAATGGCCTTCCTATGCAAGTGGTGGTTGGAGGCTTTATGGGGAGAAGAATGCCCTCTGGTGGAAATTTGTTTGCAAAAAGGCGAGGAGTTCTAATAAGGGATTGGACCTAGTCTTTCTAAAAATTTAGCAAAGTTTGCAATATTTGGAAATATGTTTCTTCTTTGGAAATAATGGGAAAGGTAAATATTATCTTTTTAGAGAAGCTTCAAATAAAGAACTAATTGTCAAAGCATTTTGGATTCCATGGAGGCTGGATGGTTTGAAACCTTAATTCTTGAAGAGATGTGACAGATGAGGAAACTGAAGCCTTTCATGTCTTTCTTGTAGCTCCACTTTGTTTCCTTTCCAAAAGAGATGGAGAACACTAGGGGGGCTGTATGAGAATGTTGAGGAAAAAGAGAACAATTTCCATGGAGATGTGCATTTCTACTGCGCAGGGAGAAAATAGTTGTGGAAATAGTTTTCCATTGTCACATTTTTCAAAACATGTTCAATGTCAATTTCCATGGTTATAAGAGACGACTCTCACCATTTGACCATTGACCTTTTAACATTTCTATGAAAAACAATTTTGCTAAACAAATAGGGTAAGCTAAAAAAGGGTATACTTAATTGATTTTCGTGGTTTTCCCTATCAACAGGATTCCACTGTTGGTTTGGATGTCCACCTTTTGGTTTCTCCCTATCCAAACATGTCTGTCAAATTGTTTGCAAGCTCTCCCTCTCTCTCTGACTAATTTTTTCCAAGCTCCCACCGAGGTGGGATGCCTTAGGTGTCAGTTTGGAATTTGGCTCCCATGGAGTCGTGGTTTCATGTTTTCTTTCAACTGTATACCCCTTATTGTTTGAAGTCTCTACCTCATCAACCTCCTAAAGAGTTGCGATGTGTGAAAAGGATGAGGAAACCTTGCATCGACTTTTTCCCAATTGCTTTGTGGCAAATTAAGTTTGCCATTTATTCCTAAACATGTTTGATTCTCTTGCCAGTTTGGACAGAGGGAATCCATATTGTAGACATGGAAGACTTCTATGGAATCCTAAGGAAACGGAAAACTGCAGAATCCAACAGTGATTCTGTTTTTTGGTTTGCAATGTAGTTTTTCATAGAAATGTTGAAAGGTCAATGGTCAAATAGTGGGAGCTGTCTCTTGTAACCTTGGAATTTTGAGAGAGTTTTAAGAAATCAATATTTGCATTTTTTGAGTAAAACCTCGGAAATTGAAATTAATTTCTGTTCCAATTTTTCTCAAACAATGATAAAGTAGATGTCATGGAAATTGGTTTCTTTTCCAAAGTTTCCATCATTCTGGAAAAAAGGCACTTGGGGAAATGCTTGGTGAGGTTTTCAGAGGCTGGGTAATGGTTTCTTTAAAGAAAAGAGGAGAGGTGCTAGGGTGGTTGCTTCCTTTTGTGCAGATTTTTTGGGAGATCGCTGCTATTTTGATCAGCCTAACTACGAAAGTGACTTTTCATGCGAGTTGGTGCATTGTGCTGAATGTTTTGCCTCAACACAGCCTGCTATACTGTAATGTGGTATGTATTCATTCAATCATGATGTGCCTTGCGGCCTCTTAAAAGAACTTTGAAGCAAAAGTTGTGGATTTTTTTTTCCTTCTTTTTTACTAGTGACTTTATGCGCTACCTGCCCCTGTCGGATTGGATACATACAACATTACAATGTAGCAGATTGTATTGTTTCATTTCCCTGACCCTACATTGCTTTCTCATCCTGTTGGGCGCACTAGTAATAGTTGGGCATGGGGTCATCCTGTTGGGCGCACTAGTAATAGTTGGGCTTGGGGTCATCCTGTTGGGCGCACTGGCAGGTGAGTGGTGTCAATGAAAACTTCTGCATGGACAGTTCCAAGCTTAGGTAGAGGAGGAAGTCCATATCTGGTGGGCAGCCAATCGTAATATGTTTGCCTGTGTACCATTTCAAAGCCAACACAAGCTGTTGGGAGAGAGGCTAAGATGATGATGGTGATGACATAATTTAAAATAGGAATATCCAAGAATACATTAGTAAATAATACAACTTTTACTGTTAAGTGCATGTAATTTATGATTTATTGTGGAGTATTACGAGTGCACTAATGTTTTCTTGAAATTAGAATAAAACGTTTGTGAAACTCTTCCTGGGGACAATCTGTTCCTGTGCCTGCTTCCTTTGCCCATGCCCATTTCCTGCTTCTGGTAGTTATGTGCTGGATATTTTTGTATACTGTCTAATTTTGAACATGCATTCTATGCAACTGAAAGGTATAACAGCAACCTGTTAAGCTTATGCTTAGTGGGGTTTTTTTTATTTATTTTTTTTATTTTTATATTTTTATGTACTCTTCTGTCTAATTTCGAACATGCATTATATGCAACTGAAAGGTATAACAGCAACTTTTTAAGCTTATGCTGAGTGGATGAATTTCATGGCTGCTCTCCCTCCCTCCCTCCCTTGAACATACATTGTGGGTGTTTAATACAAGGGGTCTTACTGCATAATTCCCTCCCTCAAACGCATTGTGGGGGGGGGTGGGCGTGGGTGCATGTGAGTGTGTTTTGTTGATAGGTAAGCTGGGCTTGAACCCCAAGACCTCAATCCATCATTGGAGAAATACGAGCAAGTGTGCAAGACTTCTGCAACACTACTCTTAGGAAAGCCTGATCAGTACCAAATGGGAGCTGGCGGATTGAATTTAATGGATCAGCCAATCCAAACGAATTGACAGATAGTGCGGGACAACCTGGTTTGATGTATTGCGTACCTCTCCATGCATCTGTGGAACTGTTCTGTTGTGTTTGCCGAAATCAAGGCAAGAAAATGGTGATCATCAATGCATTGACCTTGCCTGCAGTGCTCACTGGAGCATACCAAGTAGAGTATGCAGGAGTGCCCATCACATAAAAGTAGAGAATCCAATGTAGCAGCGGATATTCTGGCAGTATCTTTTCTTTGTACTGCTGATTTTTTTTTTTAATTATTATTTTTTTTTCCTATAGTAAACATAGGTAGAACTGTGTTACATATAAATAAATCCTCGGTTAAAAAAAAAAAAATTTGATGCATGTGCGGTCCTTAAGGATGCAATCCTTGGTCCAACAAGTCTGCCCATGTGGTACGAATCTTTTGACCCGGTTATCATTCTTTCTCGCCATTGACTATTTGTAGATATGTGGACCACCTAATTAGTGTACCAGGGAGATTTAGGCTAATAAACATTAAGCTTGGGGACCACCATAAAGAGAGCCCTGGATCTTGCACGAGTGTCATATAGGAAAACAGATGGTAAGAACATTCAGTGGAAGTGTAGAAAAGTGATGGCTTGGATCGTCCAATGAGTTGGGTTTTGAACATAGGCAAGTCCCAAGTGATGTGCCACTATCACGTGCTATGTGGAAACGGGGCTTCCATATCCACTATGTGATTTCCTGTTAGATTCCTAGCTGAACTTGAGCCCTCCTATGTTTACAGGTGTGTTTGATATGATTAGCTTGAATAGCAGTTGGCTTGTGTGATTGAAATTAAGTGTTTGGAGAGATGTTTTGAATTAGCCTAATTGAAATATGACCGTTGGGTATTATGCAGTCACGTATAGGTGAGTGGGACCTTATATGCCATAAGGGTGCGAATATATGATTGAGCAATGGTATATGTGATGGCATATGCGATTGTGGGATAGCATATCCGATCATGCGAATGCATATGTGACTAGAAATATGTATTATATAGACGACCGTGGGCTCTTAAGAAATATAAGGGTGGCGTTCCTGGGAATTCCTTATTTGCAAGTACTCTGGATTGCATTAAAGAGTACCCACATTATCTAATCCCAATGTGGGGGTGGCTAACATTGCAGGTTGACTGACAGTGTGGGTGTGTACTAACCCACATCGGTAACGTGTGTTGCTGAGAAAGCTTTGTGGGCGGCAACATGATATGTATGTTTTATCCACGCTGTCTATCCATTTTTCTATCCCATTTAAGGAAATAAGTACAAAAATGAGGTAGATCCAAATGTCAGATGGACCACACCACAGGAAAAAGTGGTGATTGAGAGCCCACCTAGAAACTTCATAGGGCCCACTGTTCCGACCTGGAAGAAGGGAAAGCACAAATATCAGCTTGATACAAAACTTTGTAGCCCCCAACAAGTTTTTAATAGCGAGCGTTCAATCACCACAGTTTCCTAAGCTCGTGCCCTAAAATGAGTTAGCAAAATGAATGAACGGTGTGGATCAACGACACAGCTTTTCCAATAGCAGCACGGTGTGGACTTAGATGCCATGCCAAAATATGGTATCGGAGCTCAAAAGTCATCTGTGGTTCACACCAAGGGTTATTATTTGGAGGGTGAGAGTTGCTGTGTGCACTCTTTTCAATCATTTGGTCCACTTGTGTTACAGATGGGGCTGATTTTTGTCCTCGGGCCTAACATGAGGTTACAAACCTATTGGATGGGGCAGATTTCACATAAAAAAAACCATGATGGTTGTGTGTGTGTGTGTGGAGAGAGAGAGAGAGAGAGAGAGAGAGAGAGATCATAGAGTAATGCTCTCTCACATGCAACTAGTTGTACGTCAAAGTTGACTTGTCGGGCCAACCACGGTGTTTGTATGACATCTTCTTCATCCAAAAGGGTTGTCCCACTATAAAATTAGGATGCCTAAAAAATTAAGATAATTCAACCAAAAATTAGATGCTCCACGTGAATGTGGAGTTTTTAGGTGTTGTTTCATGGTGACCTAGATTCGCTTTTTATTCAGATACCGTTCCTTTTGGGTCACCCAGATTCTATGAAGTGATTCGGGTCATCCATCAGGTGGGACCCGACTCGATAATGCCCTGGCCCACAATGGGCCGCAAGCCTATAGCGAATATAGACTATTTATCTGATGAGTCGTCCACTCTCAAGCTGTTAACGTGGCTAATCTGAAGAATCCAACTGTAGATGGAACATGCCCCAAAAGATCCATGATGGAAGATTACTAATAAATCAACGGAAATAGACAGGATGAACATTGGATGGCTAGGATCTTCCAATTTTGAATATCTTTTCGGGTATAGTCCATCTCCATGGTAGGAACGTAAATGGGCCGGCATGGGCTGGAATGGCTTCTCAAACTAGCCTTCAAAACAGATACTGGATCAAGGTCCACCCGGTCGACTAACCCAGCTCACTAATTAGTACCTATTCCTCGACCCTTTGCGGTGGAAACATGGCCCACTTATTAAATAATGGCCCACAGGATTTCATACATATCCTTTAATTTAAGGGTCATGTGGTATATTGGCTTGTCATCCCAACCATCCATTCCCTTATAAAAGAAAGAGAGAGGCCATTCCTCCATGCAAGCCTATCTAGCTTGAGGAACTGAGCCTGGAGTAGCCATGGCCTCTGAGAAGAAGGTGGTGGAAGAAGTCCCCAACTCGCTCCGCATCTATGATGACGGCTCCGTTGATCGACCATGGACCGGGCCAACCGAAGCCAAGTTCTTAGTCACTCCTGTCCCTCCATCAGACATGTTTGTCTACGGGTTGGCCACTCGGGACGTGGTCATCAACCCCGACTCGGGTCCCCCCCCCCCGGACGAGAAATGTAATGATGGTTATGCAGCCCTGTCATGGCTGCGGTCCTTGGCAGCTGAGCTGTCTGAGCAATGGCTCGGAGCCCGGGTCTTCCTCATAGGTGACTCCTCTGGCGGGAACGTCTGCATGGAGTGGTGGCACGCGCAGGTTACGGCGATTTGGAGCCGCTGCAGCTAGCAGGGGGAATGCTGGTGGACCCCACATTCATACGAGCCGAACGGAGCCGGTCAGAGCTGGAATTCATTCGGATGCATTGAAGGTGTGCACTGCACATTATGGTGCAAGATAGATGGAGCTACTAGTATATAATAATGGGAATTAATCACCCGCTGCCGGTTGCATGCTAACTTATCATGCAGCCCATCTTTCCTGCCAAATGTATTGCTTTCATAGCACATCCTATCCATTCGAACAGGTGAACCCCACTATGAACATCATCTGGTGCAAAATCAGGCTTATCCACCCATCAGGTTCTCCACGTTATAGAAAAAATGGATCGACGATGATCTAACTTGTTTGGCCCACTAATGAGTGGTAAACGATATGACCATTTTCAAAGGTGATCTTCAAGGTGGGTCCCATGTCCTGAAAGGTTCAGATGTGCTACAGGTGTGATACTTTGGTAGGGAAAACAGGGCTGCATACTAAGTTATGATACAGCCGGCTGTAGGTGATTGATTCTAGGTGTTGGAAGTGGTTTGCTTAGCCCACGCTGACCTCTCCACGGGTGGCCCACTTGAGCGTTGGATCTGCCTCGTATTTGGGCCCATATCCTAGCATGATCATATAAAATAGATGGACGGAGTGAATAAACGGATACATCACGGTTGGGCCCTGCACAGGTCTGCCCCAGACTGTAATGCGTCCGGGCGGGGGCAGGACGCAATCCGCGTCGTACCCCGCCCGTCCCTACCTACGGACAGGCACTTTTTTGTGGGGTTCCACCCTGATGCATCTGCTTATCCACCCATAAGGTGATCTTCCATAAATGAGGCAGATCCAACGCTCAATTGGACCACACCAAATAGTAAGCTTGCGTTGCATTAAATGCACAAAGCATTATATGCAAGATTCTTCTTTGGCGTAGTCCAATTGACCGTTGGATTTGATTCAATTTTGGGGGACCACCTTAAAATGATCCTAGAAAAGGGATGGACGGTGTGGATACAAAGATGCATCACAGTGGGCCTTGCAATGCGGCTGTTAGGAATTCGTCGTATATAGACTTGTATTCTCGTCGTTGCAGCTATAATCCACCAAGTAATCTACTTTACGCGTGGCATAGCATCAGGTCAGTTCGGACCGTCCAAATTGCAGACCTCATTTCACATGGAGCACATCCTAAAATTTGCACTAATCAGTCTATGCTAACCACATCTTTGGTCTGCTAATCCCCCTTTCGAAAGCAAATGAACCATCGTCCATACGACATTCGGCATCAGATGGTGACAATCATCATGTCATTGAAAATTACGGTTAATGGTCCACTGGAAATGGATCCATGATTTGAACGGTCTAGACTGAAGCATAAGCATGCAATTTGTAAGGTGGATGAGTCACCAACACATACAAAGGCTGAAAAACACAACCAAATAAATCTAGCTTTATTTTAGTTAAATTGTATCAACCTGAAATCCAAGAGATTGTGATGGGCATAGATGAATCAGGGCCCATGAATTGATATGCCACCTCATGAATGGGTCACCTCATTCATATTATCTACCCAACGTGGCACGGGGAACGCAATATATGGAGGTGTTAAGTGCTCGCACAAAAACATTATATGGGGTCCACCTCCAATGTCCATTGCCCATCATGTGAAGCCCACTTTCACTGTAGACCATCCATTGTGTGGCCACACCTTCAATGTGGTCCGTTCATAATGCGGGGCAACTTCACAAACACATTAATGTTAATTGTCTATCATGTGAGCGCCACCTTCAATGTCCATTGCCCATTGCTAGTACCAAAATCAATATGGATCAGATAAATGATGCTGATGGAGCCACGTGGCATAGGAGATATTTGAAACATGTATTAGAGACTTCAGGATTGTTTTTTGTATTTTGATTAGCTATGAATAAAGGCAAGCAACTGTTCCAACCACGTCAGCATTAAAGTACATTTTGAATGTACAATAAAGATGAGAACATGGTCAATAGAATGTAACCATTCTTTCCTGGTTACACTCAAAGGCGTCACGAAGACAAGATGAGCGACTATTCTCCTGTCACTAAAAAAAAAAAAAAAAAAACTATAAATAGCATAAGCAGATATAAACAATATGCATTTCCATTTCAATGACACATATCAGGATGGGAGCGTGTCAGGTAACACCTTAAAGGATGGAGAGGAGACAAACGGGACCCCAACCTCACCCAAGACAGTGCGACCCTTATTGTGGGGCCCACCTTTATGTATGTATTATGTATCCACGCTATCCATTTATTTTTGCAGATTATTTTATGACATTATCCGAAAAATGGAACAGATCAAATTATCAGGTGGACCATACCATAGTAAACAGTGTTGATTGTCCATTAATGGCCATAGAAGTTCTAGAGCAAGCTGATATTTGTCTCGTCCCTTCATCCAGGCTTATGTGACCTTATCAACCAATTTGATGGTAAATAAACACTACATAAACATTAAAGCGCACCCTAAGAAGTTTTTAATGAATGCACCAACAATCACCATTGTTTCTTATGGTATGGTCCACCTGATAATTTGGATATGCTTAATTTATGAGATAATGTGGTCTGGAAATGGATGGACGGGTGGATGCATAATACATACATCAAGGTGGGCCCCACGGTAAGGGCAACACCGTACGTCTTGGATGAGGCTGGGGTCTCACCTAATCCTCTCTCTAATGGATGTTACCCTTACCGTGTGGGCCCACGTACCTTGATGAATGTACTGTATATCCATGCCCGCCATCTACGTTTTAAGCTAATTTTAGCATGTTATTCCAAAACTTAAGAATATCAAAATCTCCAGTGAACCACACCATGGGAAAAAGTGGTGAATGAGCATTAAAAGCATTTTGCTGCCTGTAGAACTTTTGGATGAAGCTGATCTTTGTATTTTTCCCTTCATCCAGGTCTGGTTGACCTTATAAATGGGTTGGATGCAAATTACTATCCCGGATCTAGTCACGGTAGGCCTTAAGTTTTTAATGGTGGTTGTTCAATTACCACTGTTTCTTGTGGTGATTTCCACCTAAGATTTGGATCTTCTTAATTTTTGGGACGATGTGCTCAAATGGGCTGAAAAATTGGAGGGACAACATGGATATACAACACATCATTAAGGTGGGGCCACGGTGTTACCGAGGTATCACACAATCCACTTCCTATCATGACCTAGTTAGTTCATAAAATATGCCACACTGTCCCCCAAATAACGTGGTAGTGGATTGGCCGGTGTGTTGATGCCACCAAGGTCTGTAAGCCCCACCATGACGTATGTGTTATATCCCACCATCCATCCATTTAACTAGATCATTTTAGCCCATGAGCCAAAAAAATGAGGCAGAGTTCAAAGCTTAGGTGGACCAAAAAAAAAAAGAAAAAAAAAAGGTGGGACAATGATGGCCACAGTTGAAACTTTCCTAGCTAGGGTCCACCATCATGATGTTTATTTACCATCACAGCTACTCATGACCTGATGAAGAGAGAACAAAATAACAACTTTATCCAAAACTTTTACTTCCGCCAAGAAGTTTTTAATGGCGGGCGTTCAATCTCCACTTCTTTCTATGGTGCATTTTATTGGAAACTCGGTCAGCAAAAGCACCGAAGAAGATCAAATAATCACCACACAGCCATATAACCAATCAATGCAAGATATGAATTTTACGTAGAAAACCCTTGCGGGAAAAAACCACGGCACAAAGTGACACCTCCACTATGAATCTCAGATAATTACAGAGCTAATCTACCCATAAGTAGATCCCAAAGATGGACAAAACTCCCTCAAACCTCACAAATCATTCCCCCAAAATCCTAATCCAAGTTTGGACTCCTTGGACGTGATTAGGATACCTCTAAATCGAGTTAGGATGAGTTTATATAGACCTCCGACCCAAAATAGAAACAAACTATGCGTAAACGCGTAAGAGAAAAAAAATCTCCCGCACATCGACCGACCGGTCGTCGACCCACCAAAAACGTCCAGCGAGATTTGTCAAAAAAAAATCCTTCAACCTCATAATTCAGCTGGTCGGAGTCTCCTGCAGACCGGTCGGCCGACCTGTCTAAGATCCCCAAAAAATTTTCCAGAGCCTGCTGTGACATTCTGTCCACTGACCGATCGGTTCGTTGACCGGTCGATGGACACAAAAATTGCACAATTTTGAGGCCTCTTCAACAAACTCCACCGAGGCATCAAAACATCAAACCATCTTCTCTTCTCTTCATAAATCAGCTCCTCATCAATCATAGTGTCGTCGCTTCTCATACACCACTGCGTCTTTATTAAGCCTTCGCCAATCTCAGATAAGTTACGCAGAACTTGAACTTCTCTGTTGGGACTACCTTGGTTAGCATGTCTACTGGATTTACGCTAGTGTGAATCTTATCCAGAGTCAAATCTCCTTCCTCAAGCACCTGTCGAATAAAATGGTGATGCACATCAATGTGTTTAGTACGAGAGTGATAAACAAATTTTTTAGCCAAATTGATTGCACTAGAGCTGTCACAATTAACCAGCACGGCTTCCTGCTAAAGCCCCAACTGATTTATCATTCCTTTAAACCAAACAACCTCCTTGAAAGCTTCTATCACTGCTATATACTCAGCTTCAGTGGTGGAAAAAGTCACCACAGATTGAAGCTTAGACATCCAACTAATCGCTCCACCCACTAACACAAACGAGTACCCTGAAGTTGATCTTATACTGTCCGCACTATCTGCGTAATTAGAATCAACGTAACCAACCAACTTGTCCTTGGACTTTTCAAACGTTAAGATGTAGTCCTGTGTACCTCGAATATATCAAAGTAGCCATTTCACAGCTTCCCAATGTTATTTGCTCTGGTTAGACATGAATTGGTTAACAACACCCATAACCTGTGAAATATCCGATTTTGTACAGACCATAGCATACATTAAACTGCCTACGATACTTGAATAGGGCACATGAGACATAACATACTTTTTTTCATCTATTTTGGGACAATGTTCAGAAGAAAGCTTAAAGTGAGCTGCGTGGGGAACACTAACCGGTTTGGACTTGTCCATCTCATACTTTTTCAACACATTCTCAAGGTATTCCTCCTGAGATAACCACAACATGCTCATCTTCTTATATTTATGAATATCTATGCTAAGAATCCTCTTTGCAGCCCCCAGATCCTTCATCTCGAATGTCCTTGAAAGCTTAGTCTTCAACATATCGATGTCAGACATGCTATGACTGGCAATGAGCATGTCATTGACGTACAACATCAGTATGAGAAACTTCTCATTATTCAGTGTCTTAAAATAGACACAATGATCGTACTCGATCCTGGAAAAGCCTTAACTCATCATTAAGGAATCAAATTTCTTGTACCACTGCCTAGGCAACTGTTTGAGATCATACAATGATCTCCTCAAATTGCAAACCTTGTTCTCGGCTCTTTGCACTGTATAACCTTCTGGTTGCATCATGTAAATCCGCTCTTCCAATTCCCCATGCGGGAAGGCAGTCTTTACATCCATCTGTTCCAGCTCGAGGTCGTAATGGGCAACCAGTGCCAACACGAACCTGATAGATACTTGCTTTACAACTGGCACAAAAATCTCATTGAAGTCTACGCCTTCACGCTGAGCATACTCTTTTGCTACCAACCTTGCCTTATATCTATCCTGCTTCTTTCGAAAAATCAAATTGCACCCAATCGCTTTTCGGTCCACTGGAAGCTTCATAAGCTCCCAAGTCTCATTCTTATACAGAGAGTCCATCTCGTCTTGCATTGCTGCCTTCCATTTTTTAGCATGTACATCCTATAGTGCTTCCTCAAAGTTAGAAGGATCCTCCTTATCTGTAATGAGAGCGAATGCAATGTTCGAGTCATCCCTATACCTTGCCGGTAACTTGTGATCCATAGGTGGATTTCTTCGTATAGGTGGCTGCTCCACCTGATCATGTACCTCTGTCTGCATCTCAGTATCAGCTCATGTCTCATTTCTGTCATCTTGTGCATCAACAATTTTTTATTTTTCTGGTTTATTTGTAGCATCCTTTCGAAACAAAGAACCCTCATCAAACTTGACATCACGGCTCATGGTGATCTTCCGTGTGACAGGATCATATATGCGATAACCCTTCACACCATCATTATAGCCCCACAAATGTCCCTTTTCTGGCCCTATGATTTTACTTATCTCTCTCAACTGACGGTACATAAGAGTAAGCCTTACAATCAAAGACCCGCAGACTTGAGTAGTCTAGCGTACGACCACTCCACACTTCCTTAAGGATTTTACATTTAATTGCCATAGAGGGAGATCAATTTATCAAATAATAAGCCGTGTTAACGGCCTCAATCCATAGCTCTTTGCCCAACCTAGCATTACTAATCATGGATCAGACTCTCTCCAAGAGAGTCCGATTCATCTTCTCTGCTACACCATTCTGCTCTGGCGTGTGGCGCACTGTGTTGTGCCTCACGATCCCTTCCTCCTTACAATATGTGTTAAGTTCCCTGGAAGTGAGGCCCTGACTAATTCTCCACCATCGCCTTCCAATACTTGAAGGTCATAAAGGCATCGGATTTATTTTTCAGAAAATAAACCCAAACCTTCCTGCTATGGTCATCGATAAACGACACGAACCACGATGACCCTCTAACAAAAATAATGGGTGAAGGCCCCAATACATCAGAATAAACATATTCAAGCACCTTTTAAGATACATGTGAAGGCCGACCTGTGGTCCAGCCGGCCGGATGACAGGTCGGCCATGCACTTTTAGAAGTCAGATTTTTCAAACAGAGATAGTTTCATTTTTTTGCCCAATTTTCGAGGGCCATCTTGATGATATTTGGAACTCCAACACATCCATGTTGAAGAGGAGCTTAATACCAAAATAACACAAGTGGTTTCATGCCGATCGGAGCTACGGATTGACCATGGTGGCTAAAACAATACAAACTGTCCAGAAAGTTTTCAGATTCCGCTACTGAACTCTGGGCTGGTCCAGGTGACCCATCATTGATGATATGAAGAATCTACTTTGACCATCTTCTAGACCAAATTTATGTATGAATAACCACAAAGTTTCAGGTCAAAATGATGTGTGGTTTGATCGTATCGGTCGAAGAAAGATAGACCATCCAAAGAGATTCCAAATGCGCAAATTTTATAAAAAGCCCTAAGTGTTCTAATTTTCGGACCACATTATGGAATTTTTTTGGACAATCTAATCTATCTATCATGTAGAGGAGGAAGTTTTCTACCAATGTTCAAAATTTGATATTAATTCGACCACCGTACACTCAATAGCGTTGAAAGCAAGATGACTGATTCTGAAGGTACCCGAATTGTGTGATTTTGAGAGGCAGTCGTTGATTTGATTGGTGGGACCATTCAGAAGATAATTTTGAAAATCTAAATCATCTATGAGGAAGATCACATTACAAGGAAGCTACAAATTAAATTTCAAGGCAATCCAATCATTGGTTAAGCCGTACTAAGCGAAACAAAATCTGCTATGTTGTTGTACTATTGTTGCATTATAAAAGGAGGTGCTCTCTTCTATTCCAAATCAAGCAAGGACTGGGGAGCAAGGAGTTCAAGTTATAGAAGGCTTTTCAGTTTTAGTTCTAGTTTTTAATATGCTTTTCATTAGCTAATCTCTTAGGTAGAGCTAAGAGGTGAACCTTATAGTTTTCTTAGATTGTTTAATTCGTGTTATTAGTTTCAAGTTGGATTTATTAAAGAACAATGGTTTTTAGAAGTTTGAATAAATTTCTAAGTAGTTTTTCTTAATCTTATGATGGCTTATGAATGCTTGGAAGAATTGCTTTAGTTCTTAATTGTTTTGCATGACTCTAGACCTGTACGCTCCGAGGAATCGGATTCAATACGCTTTAGACTTGGATTATCATGTGGAAACTTCAAACCAAAGTTCTACCTTTTTGTTCTAAATTCTAAATATTATGTTAATTGTTCATATGATTTAAATGAAGTTCAAATCATAATATAGTCAAGTCTTGTGACAGCGTTTGATGATTATTATAGTTATGATCCTAATCTATTGGAACTAGGATTGACCTATGCAATTGAGTGTGCTCAAGTCCTAACTTGAATTGAGGGAATCATGTTGATGAACAACACATGTGTTGGATTGCTTTGATAAGATAACCGCTCTATCTTCTGGCTATATAGGATTTGATTTTGATTCTAGTTGTGTAATTGAGAAACTTAAGCGAATTATACATCAAAGATAGCTATAAGTGGATCCTTGATGCTCTAGTTCTCTTTATTATCAGATTTTCCTGTTTGATGTTTAAAATTGATTTCATACACCACTCTTAAAATTCTAGTTCTTAGGATAATTTGAATTGTTTACTTCCTTCCCTGTGGATCGATCTCGGTCTTACCGAGATTATTACTACATCGCAACCCTACACTTGGGGAAGCGAACAAGTTTTTTGAGCCGTTACAGGGGAAGATGTTAAACAGTTCTAATTGTTCTAGTAGCTATAGAGTAGTCTTCGTTAGGTAGGATTTTCAGTTTTTCTAGAAGTAGTTTTTTTTATTTTTTCTAGATTACTAACAATTTTCTGTTTTTGTGTTTTGTAGGAACTTAGTTGCTGACATAGTTCTTACTTCCACGGGTAACACCTCCCCATCTCCCGTTCTTCTTTTTGTTTTTCTTCCTAGATTGGGATTGTTTCAACTTCTTATAATTTCATTATGAATGATTGGACGGGTGGATTGTCTAAATACCTTTTGAAAGATGAGAGGTTGGACCATGAAATCAATGCTCATTATGATTGAAATCATTACAAGCATGGATATTTTTCTATGACTCAATCTACTTCTAATGCTCCCCCACGTAAGACATTGTGAGATTATCTGAATGAAAACAATGTGTATAACTCTTCACCGAGAAAGATAATAGGAGAGTATCGGAAGCGATGAATAGTGTTTCACCGGTTAGGACATTGTATAATCACTTGGGCTATACATGTCAACAATCCTATAATGGCCCAACATATGACATACATAATCCTAATAGGTGGGAGCATCAAATTTCAATTTGGGAGACGAGCCAACCACGGATGCCAACAATTATCCTCAAGAGTTTCTTTCTCATGAGCCACAACCGACACGAACTCTTGAGGATACATTGTGAGAGTTTATGAAAATATCTGAGCAATGCATATAAAACCTCTCGCCATCTCAAAATCCTGAATCCAACATTGGGAACACTGAATCATTCCCCAACAATGAGGAGGATGAGGCTATCCAAGCCCAACTCTCTTCCAATTTGATGACAAAACTTTTAGGAGATGTAAATCTCAGTGATCCCAACATTACCATCGATTATGGTGAATCAACTATCTCTTTTAGTTATTCCAATTTGAATGATGAAGAGATTTCAAGGACAGTTGACGAACCCGAGAAATCTACAAAATCTGAAAGTTATAGCTTGATTAACCACAATGAGGGTTCAATGGATGATTGTGAGTCCATGATTTCTTCTTCTGAAGCGCCAAATGATTATGAGTCGTCGGAAGATATTCTTGCTAGAGAGATGGTCAAAGTGGATCTCTTTGAATCCTCCTATCAACATAACATGACCAATTCTATTATGGAACATCTCCCTTTGACTGAAAATTCTGTTTCTTTGGATGATGTGGTGGCACAATCTGAAATTTTAGATCAACCAATGTTAAATGATGTGCTTACCACTGAATCTGAAAATTTTTCTTTGAAAGACCTCCCCTCTATAAAGGAAGAATTCATTGCCATTGAAACAGACATTCCTCAATCACTTAGGGAGAACGAGGACCCTTCATCCGACTCTCTCGATTTCCTTGAGGAATGCATGACCCACCCCTATGATCTGGATCATGAGATGATTATGGAGTTGGACATTTCGTTTGACACGGTGTCGGTGCTTGATGAACAGCATTCCACTGATTTCCACTCTTTACCATTATTTGTGGAAACACCGTGCAATTCTGAATTTGTGGAGGAGACAACTCAAACTAAAGAATACTTAATGAATGTCTCTCCATCATCATGGGTTCTTCAGCCCATTGAAAATTTTGATTAGGAGGACCCATTTTTAATCGCTCACAACCCAATTCAAAATTTAAGGAGATATCTTTTTGTTGCTCTTATCTCCTCCTTACATGCGTATGGTGCACACTATGATTGGACTTTAATGAAGAAAAGCATTCATGTGTGTCGAGCAGGATTTTGCATGGTTCTCAAGAGAAACCTATTGAAATTCATGAAGATCCTGCTCAAATTTGATCATGTAGTCGATCGGACTAATCAAAGGTAGGTTGGTAGGTTAGGATTTCCTTTCTACTTTTAGGTTTGAATAAGTCTCATCGAGACAATGGAAGATGCTAGAATTTATCAACTTGCTACCTCAGGTACTCTCGTTCGCACTCTCCTTTGTTTTATGTCATTGCTCTCATGTCATGCACATCGCATATCTTTGTACATTGAGGACAGTGTAAGATTTTGGTTGGGGGTGAGCGATTCCTTAGATGAATCTACTAGCTTTTGTGACATTTTGAACAATTATGTAGAAATTTTTTTATTCTTCTGAAAATTCAAAACTCCTTTGGAAAACCCCGTTTATATGCACTTGGGATGTCGTAAGTATGAAAGGAAGAAAGATGTAGTGAGATGATTTGGAAACTCTTAAAGGACTTGTAACATGATGGTTTTCTAATTGGATTCCCTTATTGATTTGATTGATAGAAAAATTGAAACACTTTTACACCTAGTTCACTTTACACGATTCTCATATTTTGAAAGGATTATGTAGATTTGTGGATTGGCTAGGTTTAGATTTGAGGTATTGAGAAACCAAGCTGGGGTACTTTGTCCATCTTGTTCATGGGAAAATAACGAAAGATATGGATTTCTAAAAATCCTATCTAATGTGTATGAAAAGGAAAGAAAGAAAAAAAAATATGGGTATGATTGAGAATATGGTGGAAAATTTCGAAAAGGGCTACCTATTACCAACCGAGGGATGGTCTACACGTAACCAAAGCCAGAAATAGGATGTAGTGTGAAAGCTGTCGGAAGGATGGTAAGGCAAATTCCTGTCATAGGCTTGTTGTTGATCTGTATACTTTTAAACCCATAGTTTAGTTGATCTATGAAGAAGATAATCCCGAAAACTCATGAGATGAACATTTACTATGCACACTAGGTTGAATTTGTTCAAGTTCTTCTATTTATCAATCGATCAGCGGGAATTCTATATGAACACTTATTATGTTTTGAGAAGTTTAAGGTTTCAGCTTCTATCACCCAGTTTCTCTAATTTTTGCACTTGTATGTCTTGGAATGTATCTGAAGGAGAGTTTGGTTTTAAAGATTTGAACTTGTTTCATGCATGTTTTGCTCAGGACTAGCAAAATACTTATTAAGGGGTGTGTTGAGCCATGAATATTACATATTCTAACCCCTTTCATCATCACATTATGCATGGTTTTTATATTTAAAGACTAATCTAATACATGTTTTTGTGATTGTAGGAATGAGAGGGAGATTTCGCCAATTCATGGTTAAAAGAGTCACTTTGTATGTCTTGAAGATCAAAGAAATAAAGGATAAGAGATGGAGGAAAAATGCAATGTAATTGAGGAAGAAAAGTGTGAAAAAGTCACAATTTATAGCCTGAACGGCCGGTCGGCCAAACCCTCCAAAAATATAAATATCTCTGGAGTGATTTTGTGAAGGCCGACCTGTGGTCCGGCCGGTCAGATGACAGGTCGGCCATGCACTTTTAGAAGTCAGATTTCAAATAGAGGGAGTCCCATTTTTAGTTTTTTGCCCATTTTTTTGGAGCCCATTTTGATGATATTTAGAAATCCAACATGTCCATGTCGAAGAGGAGCTCGACGCAGAAATAACCTAAGTGGTTTCGTGTCGATCGGAGTTACGGATTGACCGTGGTGGCCAAAACAATACGAACTGTTCAGAAAGTTTTTATATTCCGCCTACTCAACTTTGGGCCGGTCCAGGTGACCCATCATTGATGATATGAATAATCTACTTTGACCATCTTCTATACCATATCTATATATGAATAACAATAAAGTTTCAGGTCAAAAGGATGTGTTGTTTGATCGTACCGGTCAAAGAAAGATGGACCATCCAAAGAGATTCCAACTGCGCAAATTTTATAAAAAGCCCTAAGTGTTCTAATTTTTGGACCACATTCTGAAATTTGTTTTGGACAATCTAATCCATCTATCATGTAGAGGAGAAAATTTTCTACCAAAGTTTAAAATTTGAAATCAATCCGACCTCTGTGCACTCAATAGCGTTGAAAGCAAGATGACTGGTTCTGAAGGTACCCAAATTGTGAGATTTTGAGAGGCGGTCGCTGATATGATTGGTGGGCCCATTCAGAAGATAATCTTGAAAATCTAAATCATCTATGAGGAAGATCACATTACAAGGAAGCTACAAATCAAATTTGAAGGCAATCGATCATTGGTTAAGCCGCACCAAGCGAAACAAAATCTGTTATGTTATTGTACTATTGCTGCATTATAAAAGAAGGTGCTCTCTTCTATTCCAAATCAAGTAAGGACGTGGGGAGCAAGGAGTTCAAGTCATAGAAGGCTTCCTAGCCTCCTCCAGCTAGTTTTTCTTTCTTTTCTTCGTTATAGTTCTAGTTTTTAATATTCTTTTCATTAGCTAATCTCTTAGCTAGAGCTAAGAGGTAAACCTTATAGTTTTCTTAGATTGTTTAATTCCTTTTATTGATTTCAAGTTGGATTTATTGAAGAACAATGATTTTTAAAAGTTTGAATAAAGTTCTAAGTAGTTTTTCTTAATCTTATGATGACTTATGGATGTTTGAAAGAATTGCTTTAGTTCTTAATTGTTTTGCATGACTCTAGACCTGTACACTTTGAGGAATTGGATTCAATATGCTCTTGACTTGGATCATCATGTGGGAACTTCAAACCAAAGTTTTACCTTTTTGTTCTAAATTCGGAATATTATGTTGATTGTTCATATGATTTGAATGAAGTTCAAATCATAATGTAGTTAAGTTTTGTGACAGGGTTTGATGATTATTATGGTTATGATCTTAATCTATTAGAACTAGGATTGACCTATGCAATTGAGTGTGCTCAAGGCCTAACTTGAATTGAGGAAATCATGTTGATGAACAACACATGTGTTGGATTGCTTTGATAATATAACCGCTCTATCTTCCGGCTAGATAGGATTTGATTTCGATTCTAGTTGTGTAATTGAGAAACTTATGCGAATTATACATCAAAGATAACTATAAGTGGATCCTTGATGCTCTAGTTCTCTTTATTATCAGATTTTCTAGTTTGATGTTTAAAATTGATCTCATACACCACTCTTAAGATTCTAGTTATTAGGATAATTCGAATTGTTTACTTCCTTCCCTGTAGATCGATCTCGGTCTTACTGAGATTATTACTACATCGCAACCCTACACTTGTGGAAGTGAACAATGACCCTTGATTAAAAGGCAGAAGACTAGTCAGCAGGGACTATAGTCTTGGAGTTCATGGTTGTAGAGACCTATGTACGTTTTGTTTTGTTATGGAATGATCCATCTTTGTACAAGTCGGATGTCTATGTCCCATGTTTTGATTGGAGATCCGGGTCAAGATCGTTAAGGTTTTTAATCGAGGGGTGCGACTCTGGGCATGCACCCATTTCTGGAACGGGTGACCGCGGGAAGACCGATCTGCAATTGTATGTACCTGAACAGCCCTACTGGCGGATGCCGTTTGGATGGGTAGGGCATCGACTGTTTTGAGGGCGTCAATCTTTAAAAAACTTCATATGATAGTTTGAAACTCTTTTTGATCTGGTTTATTGTGTTAACTATAGTCCTGTTTGCTTGGTCTGAACCTTAATTCGGGCCATATTTTGATAGTACATATAAGAATGATATAGTGGCATGATTTTGGGCTTTGGCAGCCTCTTTCCGAGAAACTACTCTGTTCATCGCGTTAGATCGGATCTGACTTCGAAGGGTTGTCTTCTGCTTATTAGGTATCCTGAATAGATTATTTGATTGTCCCGTTGTGTCCGGAGCTCCCGAAATACCTAAATTAGATTAAAACTGGACCCGAAACATCACAAAATGACGATTTGGGGATGCTAGAATTGACGTTTGAAGTGTTGATTTTTTTTATGCGCTAGGGCTAGTGCATCGAAAAATAACTTTGTTTGAATGCTGATTTTTTGATGAGTTGGGGCCAGTGCATCGAAAAATAACTTTGTTTAAATGCTGATTTTTCTGATGCGCTGGGGCCAGTGCATTGAAAAATAACTTTGTTTAGATGTTGATTTTTCTGATGCGTTGGGCTTGATTTTCTGATGCGCTGGGGTCAGTGCATCGATAAAACACTTGATTTAGATATTGTTGATTTTTCTGATGCACTGGACCTGATTTTTCTGATGCACTGGGATCAATGCATTGAAAAATAATTTGTCTAGAAAATGCCGATTTATTGGATGCGTTGGAGGTCAGTGTATCGATAAAATATTTAGTTTAAATATCGCTGATTTATTCGATGCGCTGGCAGTCAGTGCATCGATAAAATACTTAGTTTAGATATTTTTTTATTTTTTTATGCGCTGGCAGTCAGTGTATCGATAAAATAGGTCGAGTCAGACTTGTGGTATTTTTGTGATGCGCTACCATACTTGTACATTTTTAAGTTATTTCTATATTGGACCTGCGATGGTTGACGAAGGGTTTTCGGTGAAGGATTCCGGTGGTCGGGAAGGAATTTCGGTTATCGAAAAAGGATTCTGGCAAGGGATTCCAGCGGACACTCAAATACCCAGCAGACAAAGCCTCTCTCTCTCTCTCTCTCTCTCTCTCTCTCTCTCTCTCTCTCTCTCCCTGGATACATTGCAATGAATAAAAAAATGGGTATTTATACCTGAAAATATCGGAGGTTAGCCAATAGGAAGTCAATACATGCAACGCATCGATAAAATGGTCGAAAATAAGGTTAGCGCATCGATAAAATAGGTCAGTGCATCGAGAAATTATTTCGTTTAAATAGCTAATTTTTCTAATGCGCTGGTACTCAGTGCATCGATGCACTGGCTGTCAATGCGTCTTGAAATTACTTGGTTCAAATAGTTAATTTTTTTGATGAGCTGACTGTCAGTGCGTCCTGAAATTCATTTATGAAAAATGACTGAATTTCTCGATGCGCTGGGGATTTTACTGATGCGCTGAGAGTCAGTGCGTCCTGAAATTCATTTATGAAAAATGACTGAATTTCTTGACGCGCTGACCACGAATTTAGTGATGTGCTGACGGACGTCTGTTTTGCCTGTTTGTTTTAATTTTGTTAAATGATGAATTTGTGTGGCCCACTTGGTGATGAATGGTGATGCACTGGCTATGTTTATTCATGATTGTGGCCACGATCCAATTTTGGATGGTTTTGATCATAATGAGTTGTGGGGCCCACCCTAGGGTTAACTTTTATGCTAAGTGATGGTTGATGTGTATAGGGATTATAGCTGAATTTCTTGATGCACTGGCCTCAAATTTAATGAATGTGTTATCCTAAAGCACTTACGTTTGTCTTTGCATGGAATGAATAGTGATATGCGCGCAGGTGAATAGTGCATGCGCTAGATGAATAGTGCAAGCGCTCAATGAATAGTGTGTGCGCTAGGTAAATATTGTACGCGTTGGTGAATAGTGTATGCGCTGGGTGAATAGTGTACGCCCTGGGTGAATAGTGTATGTGCTAAGTGAATAGTGTGTGCGTTGTATGAATAGTGATGCAGTAGGTGAATAGTGTATACGCTAAGTGAATAATGTACATGCTAGGTGAATAGTGAATACGTTGATGAATAGTGTACGCGCTAGATGAATAATGAATGCGCTGGTGAATAGTGTATACGCTAGATAAATAGTGATGTGCTCGGTGAATTTTGTACATACTCGATGAATAGTGATGCGCTGGATGATAGTGATGCGCTAGGTAAATAGTGTACTTGCTAGATGAATAGTGTTTGCGCATACCTTTTTGCATGTGTGCTTTAATGCCCATCTTACGAAATTGGCTATAACTTCTTCGTTATAACTCCGATTGAGGCGATCTTATAGTCTTTGAAAAGTCATTTCGATGCTATATGCAATAGACCTATAATAGTCACATTTAAATACCATTTTCCTTTTCAAAAGTGGGCCCCAAGTGTCCAATGCCGTCAACAATACGCAGTCTTTGGTAAATGGCTTGTATCTTCTTCATTACAGCTCGGAATGGGATGATCTTGGGCTCATTGGAATCGTGACTTGATAATTTTTTCAATGATATATTATTTTTTCAAATAAATATTATTTGCCCATTCATTATCTAACTTGAAGTGAACTCTTTACTGATACCTATTCTTGCACTTTTTCAGAATGCATATATATCTCAGTACAATACGCTGGCAATAAATGATCTTGTATCGAGTCTTATGATAATAAGATAAAATATCTCATAATCCTGTAAATCATGAGAAATAAAAGAACCATGCAGAGTGAAGATAAAAGTAGCATAATTATCTTTGCTATATAAACGGTAAAATGTATAGTTAAATAGATTAATAATTGAGTTGAATAGATGCGATTTATGAGTTAAGTAAGTGCAGGAATAACCGAACAATGGACCCATATATGGACTACATGTATATCACTTTTTAGGTCCCAACAACATATAATTCTCACATATACTGAGGTCTACAGATTTAAAGGAAAGAATTAAAGATCGTTCAGAGAGTACCTTCATGCCCCGCTCGCTCATGTGGCTTAAGCGTGCACACATACGTGCAGACGTGGAATCCGATACAATCACTGCAGCTCCACCTACTAAAGTGCTCCTAATCAGCTTATAAATGTTTTCATGCCTCTGTCTCTTCATAATTACAAGGTCCCCCCCTTTGAAACTTTGTAAAATCGGTCAAAACTAGTGAACTTGCACCCCAATGCCTCGAGTACACTAAGAAAAATCAGATTCTTCCTCAACTTGGGAACGTGCCTCACCTCCGTCAAGGTTTGTTCGATCCCATCGAACATCTTGACTTATAGGCGTAGTCATCGCCTATAGAAACTGAGCCTCCCTCATATTCCCTGTAGGAAGTAAAGACGCTCCTATTCGGGCACATGTAATACGAAGCTTTGGATTCCATGATCCACTCATCGCTAAGAGATCCCATCTTTGATGCCGACAAGACCTCGCACATATCAATACCACCATCTTCAGCTTCAGCGGTATTGGCTTCCCTAGAGAAATCTCCTGACTTCTTATTCTTGTTCTTAGGACTCTTGCAGTCCTTCTTCATGTGACCAACTTGGCCACATTCCCAACACTTCAACTTCGCTTTGCCCTTGCCCTTCGACTTGGATCGAGAACACGACGATCCTTCACCTCGTTCAGAATTTCTTCTTTCATAATCAGTGTATCAGAGGAAGAATTATAGTCACTGCTCTTCTGTCTCATCGCCTTCGATTGAAGGGCTGAGACTACGGTCTCAACACTAATAGTGTCCCTACCAGCGCACAATGAGTCCCTGAGTGACTCATATGAATTAGGAACCGAGTTCAGTAAGATCAAGGCTTGAGACTCGTCCTTCATCTGTTCACCAATGTCCACCAACTTGCAAATTAGCTTATTAAAAGTGCTAATGTGGTCCTCCACATCTGTCCCCTCCACCATCTTCAAAGTGAAAAGTTGCATCATCATATACATGCGATTCTCTAGATACTTCTTCACAAAGATGTTCTCTAGCTTGGTCTATGTGTTTATAGCGGTCTTCTCCTTCATGACGTTATAGAGGACGTCATCAACAAGGTACAATTGAATTGAGGCCATAACCTTCTCATCCATCTTGGTCCACTCATCATATTCCATGTTGATAGGTCGCTTTCCAAGAGCGTTCACGACCCTTTGCTGAGTTAGAATGACCCTCATCTTCACCTTCCACAACTCAAAGTTGTTTTTACCCGAAAACTTCTCGACATCGAACTTCGTACTTGAAGTCATAAGATTGTCTTAGAAAACTCCTTCAACCTTCCAATGATAGCTTTGATACCACTTCTTGAAAATTCGTTCAATAGAAGCACCGAATAAGATCAAACAATTACCACACGGCCACATAAGCACTCAACGCAAGACACATGAATTTTACGTGGAAAACACTTGTGGGAAAAAACCACAGCACAAAGTGACACCTCCACTATGAATCTCATACAATTACAAAGCTAATCTACCCACAAGTAGATCCCAAAGATGAACAAAAGTCCCTCAAACCTCACAAATCACTCTCCCAAAACCCTAATATGAGTTTAGACTCCTTGGACGTGATTAGGATACCTCTAAATCGGGTTAGGAGGAGTTTATATAGACCTCCAACCCAAAATAGAAACAAACTACGCGTAAATGCGTAAGAGAAAAAGAAAATTCCTGCACGTCGACCGACCGGTCGTCGACCCACCAAAAAGGTCTAGCGAGATTTGTCAAAAAAAGTCCTTCAGCCTCATAATTCAACTAGTCGGAGTCTCCTGCAAATCAGTCAACCAACCGGTCTGAGACCCCCAGAAAATTGTCCAGAGCCTGCTATGACATTATGTCCACTGACCGACCGATCGGTGGACACAAAAATTGCACAGTTTTGAAGCCTCTCTAACACGTTCCGCTCTTTGGATCTACCTCATTTTTTGAATCATGCCCTAAATTGATCTTGCTAAATGGATGAACGTTTTGGATATACACAAACATCATAGTGGGGCCTACAAAACTTAATGACATCAACACACCACCAAGGTGGGAACACCAGGCAATCCGCTTCCAAATAATACTACAGGGCTTTAAGGTTATTTTATTTTTACCCTTTCCATATATATATTTTTTTGTTTCTTTGTTGGATATGAATTCCAAAGGCACTGTTTACAGCATTCGATAGCAGGGATATCCTTAGTGGGACTACTCTATAAGGCCCACCATGATGCATGTGTTTTATCCATCCATTTTGCTGGCATATTTTAGGGCATGAGATAAAAATGTGGTAGATCTAAAGCTCAACCAGACTACACCATTGGAAGTGTTAGGAATAATTAGGCTCATTGTTGAAACCTTTATAAGGCCTACCGTGATGCTTATTTTCTATCCAAAAACTTGTTCATAGCATGTACGAGCATGACCAAAATCTTTTGTCGGCCCTAAGAAGTTCTCAAGGCAGGCATCCAATCTTCATTTTTTCCTCTAATGCGATCTGCTCGAGCTTTAGATCTACCTCATCTTCTAGCTCATGCCAAAAACTATGAGGGCTCATTTAGGAGCTTGTAAATGGAAGTAAATGGGAAATGGATTTGGAGGTAAATGAATTAGAAGTAAATGT
Source organism: Liriodendron chinense (assembly GCA_003013855.2). Taxonomy (NCBI): domain Eukaryota; kingdom Viridiplantae; phylum Streptophyta; class Magnoliopsida; order Magnoliales; family Magnoliaceae; genus Liriodendron; species Liriodendron chinense. Next base: position 2,456,652 of record ML058590.1, read on the forward strand.
CTTTACATTTTTTTTTAGTTAGTCATGCAACCAACACACTCAATCAGTCACACGATCCTCCCACCCACTAGTGGGGTTAGTGGGTTTTGAACCCGAGACCAGCAGTTGAAACGCCCAGGCGTCTACCAGCTGCGCTAGTGGGCGATCCCCAGTAAATGTAAATGCCTTTACATAGCCAAACACAACTAAGGGGCCGTTTGGATAGGAGTAAATGGAGGTAAATGGGTAGAATTGGAAGTAAATAGAGCTAAATGATATTTGGGGTGTGTTTGTATGGAAGTAAATGAGAGTAAATAAAATGAAATGAGAGTAAATGTGCATGTAAATGAAATCCTCTTTATGAGAGAAGATTTGAAAGTAAATGGGATGAAATGTCTTTTTGAGCTCCCTTGAGAGTCACATGTGTAAGCAAAGGTGCCACTATGCACATGTCCGCCATACACGTGTCGCACCAATTATGCTCCCCGATAATCCAAATATTACCTGTATCACTAAAATCACACCAAAAGAATGATCCAAACCATCTAAAGGACGGCCACATAAAAGGACGGTTAAAAAACATTCACAAGTTGCTTGTTTGTGATCCTTACGTTTATGGCCTACCCAAGGCTCGAAATATCCTTATTTTTTGCCATAGTATATATTTCAATGGGCTTATTACAATCATTCTATTAAATATTACATATGTACACTAAGTTAGGATATTAAAGCCGGTTTGGGATATCACATATATTCATGCGAATATATTGAAAATTTCAAATGCATTTCAATTCCTCCCATTTACTCCCATCCAAATGGAATATTTTGATTTCAAATGTCTTTCATTTACTCCCATCCAAACACAACTATGTAAAGCCATTTACTCCCAATTCATTTACCTCCAAATCCATTTCCCATTTACTTTCATTTACAAGCTCCCAAACGAGCCCTAAGTAAATGCCTTTACGTAGTTATGTTTGGATGAAAGTAAATGAAATACATTGGAAATATATTATGTTTGGATGGGAGTAAATGAGAGGAATTGGAATGCATTTTAATTTGTGAATATATTCACCTGAATATATGTGATATTCAAAGTCAGCTTTAATATTCTAACTTAGTGTACATATGCAATATTTAATAGAATGAATGCCATAGGCCCATTGAAATGTATACTACAACAAAAAATGAGGATATTTCGAGCCTCGAGTAGGCTACAAATGTAAGGATCACAAATAAGCAACTTGCGAACATTTTTTAACCGTCCATTTAGATGACCACCCTTTAGATTGTTTGGATCATTCTTTTGGTGTAATTTTAGTGATGTAGGCAATATTTGGATTGTCGGGGAGTATCATTAGTGTGACATGTGTATGGCAGACATGTGCATAGTGGCACCTTTGTTTACTTGTGCGACTCTCCAAGGAAGCTCATAAAGGCATTTCACCCCATTTACCTCTAAATCCTCTCCCGTGGAGAAGATTTCATTTGCATGCACATTTATTTCTATTCCATTTCATTTGCTTCCATTTATAACTTTCATCCAAACACACCCTAAATATTATTTACCTCCATTTACCCCCAATTCCATCCATTTACTCCTATTAACATAAAATGAGTTACTATAGCTATTAGACTGCATGTGAACCTATCTATCATGGTGGCCCCGCAAAGTTGTATTTCCACAGACATAAGTGGTGGTCGGTGCAGCAGGCATAGGTTTCTTTTTGTGGTTTGAAAATCGAGGGAATATGTCTCCCCCAGCGGAATTGGACGGGATAGTCTATCACTCAACACGGATGTATATGTTTATCCATGCAGCCCATTTATTTTTCCAACTCATTTTGAGCATGAGCCCAAAATTGAAGCAGATCCAAATCTCAGGTGAGCTACAACATACCAAGAAACAATGGTGATTGAGTGCCCACCATTAAAACTTTCTTAGGAGCTAAAAAAATTTCAATCAAGCTAATATTTGTGATTTCCCTTAACCCAAGTCTGTCAGATGTAATCAACTTACCGGATGGCAAATAAACAATACAGTGGGCCCTAAGAAGTCTTTTAATGGTGTGCATTTAATCACTACTGTTTCCTTTGGTGCGATCAACTTAAGATTTGTACCTGTCTCACTTTTGGACTCATACCTTGAAATAAGCTGGCAAAATGGATGGACTGCCTGGATAAAATATATCATGGTGAGGCCTACTGAATGCAATGTTGTGTGCTCCGGTAATCAATGGGAGTCACCTACCAGCTCACTTAAAAGAGGCAATGAGACTCTATGCACAGGTACTCCCTCGGCAGGTTGTGCAGATCCTTTTCTTCTCTGGATTTTCTTATTTGTTTTTATTATTTTAACTTTGACAATGGGAGGAGGTTTTGCTTGAATATCCAACGCCCTGTCCTCTTTTCTCATTTGTTTATTTTTATTTAATTTTTTAATTTCCATAAAGAGAGGAGGTTTGCTTGCATGAACATGCATCCCAATTTCATGTTACACCATACATTTGGATTTTAGCCATTGGATGTGGGTCATCTTTCAATGATCTAAACTATTTATGTGGCGGTCCTGACTGATATGGACATCCTCCAACCTGAGCTTGAACTGGGGATGGTAAAACTCTTAAATCGTAGTACTTCATCCTTTGATCATTGGTCACCTTTCAATTATCTAAACTGTTTGTATGGCGTCCTGACCTTGAATGGAGGGTAGTCAAAAATTAAAAAAATTCTTAAACCGAATGCTTGAACATTTGATCATTTGATTCTTTTCATCAGGACAGTTTCCTTCACCTTCAAAATTAATGAAAGTTGAAAGATTTGCAGATTGAAGGTTTTCTAGAAGGACTCCAACGCAGTACTGACCCCTGCAGCCGACCTTGGCACTGGCCGGTGTTGATCGGTGCTTGATGGGCCCGTTGCATGTGTTTCATCCATGTCATCCGTCCATTTTTTGGAATCATTTTAGGGCCTGAGCCTAAAAACATGGCAGGTACAATCCTAGGTGGACCACACCATAGGAAATAGTGGTGATTAAATGCTCACCATTAAAAACTTTATAGGGCCCATAATAATATTTATTTGCTATCTAACCTTTTGATAAAATCACACATACCTAAATGAAGGGTAAACAGAAATAACATCTTGATCTAATTGTGTTTACCCTTCATCTAGGTCTGTGTGGCTTAATCAACAGGTTAGGAGGCAAATAAATATTCTTGTGGGCCCTATAAAGTTTTTAATGATGAGCATTTAATCACCATTATTTCCTATGGTGTGGTCCACCTATACCTGCCTTGTTTTTGGACTCAGGCCTAAAAATAATTCAGAAAAATGGATGGACAACGTGGATAAAGCACATGCATCATGATAGGGCCCATAGAGCACCGATCAGCACCGGCCAGTACCAAGGTCGGCACCGGAGGGGTCAGTACTGAGTTTGGAAAGTTTCAAATATTTCAACTTTCATTAATTTTAAAAGTAAACTGTCATAATCGAAGGAAAAGAATCGAATGATCAAAGGTCCAAGTCTTAAGGTTTAAGAGTTTTTAATTTTTAACTAACCTCCAATCACGGTCAAGACCACAATACAAACAGTTTAGATAACTAAAAGATGACGAATGATCAAAGAGCCGCCACATAAACAGTTTGAAAGATGACCCACATCCAATGGCTAAAATCCAAATGTATGGTGTAACATGACATTGGGATGCATGTTCATGCAAACCTCCTCTCTTTATGGAAATTAAAAAATCAAATAAAAATAAACAAATGAGAAAAGGCTAAAGAGGACATGGCGTTGGATATTCAAGCAAAACCTCCTCTCTTTATCAAAATTAAAATAATAAAAAGAAATAAGACCTGCACAACCTGTCCAAACATAGACAGGATCCAAGACTCAAGTGGGCCTCACGAAAGGAAAAGGTGGGTAGGTAAATTACTATCGTTGAAACCTTCCTGGGGTCCACAGTGATGTTTATATCACATCCATACCGTTCATAACGTCACTACTACTGGGATGAACTAGAAACACAAATATTATCCTGATTCGAAACTCCTGTGGCTCCACAAATATTTCAACTGTGGACGTTCAATCCTCACGTTTTCGGCTCACTTGAGTCTTGGATCTAGTTCATGTTTGTTCTCATGTCCTGAAATGAGCTCCCAAAACCGATGGACAGGGTGGATTTATCAAAAAAATCACTGTGGCCCCACCTTGGTTCCCAGCGCAGGAACTTCCTGCGCAAGGCTTTCGCAGGAATCCGCGGCCCCCTTGAGTCTTGGATCCGGTTCATTTTTGTTCTCATGTCCTGAAATGAGCTCCCAAAACGGATGGACGGGGTGGATTTATCCAAAAACATCACTGTGGGCCCCACCGTGGTTCCCAGCGCAGATAAACTACATGCATTCACGGTGGGCCCAACAGAGTTTACTCAGTGCTGAGTAACTCAGCACGCAATCCTATTTCCTCTGCACCGGTACTCCGTGGAGCGCACGGATTTCCTGTGAAAGCCTTGCGTAGGAACTTCTGTGTTTTCAAGGGGCTACAGAAGTTTTGAATCAGATGAAGACTTCTGTGTTTTCAGATCATCCCAGCAGACGACAAGAATGGCATATAAACGTCATGGTAGACGAAGGGAGGTTTCAATAGGAGGTATTTCCCACGCTTTTCCCCGTCGGGCTGCTAACTTTACAGGCCGTTTGGCAGCCCGTATTTGAGTGGATTTGAGAGTATTGGAAATCCAACATGCACTTCTTGTGTTTGGCAGCAAAACTAGAGAGGAGGATTTGGAATCCAATGCATTCCAAATCTCCCCAAATCTATGATTTGAAATCTTAGCAAATTGTTGAGATTTGAGACTAACCGTCTGTAATGAGCATCTTTCCCACTAGTGGGAGAATCTCACGACAGGGCCTCTCTCTCTACAGTGCCACCTGGTATGGCATGATGGTAATTAAGAGAGGGAGTAGGGTTAGAAGGTAGGCCTACCATGATGTTTATGTGCAATTCACTACAGCCACTAAGTGCTTCACCTCATGTTAGTCTCAACAACAAAAAAAATCAACCCCATTCTTGATTTAGGTGGACCACAATTGGAATCTATTTACAATAAAACAGGGACCTTTCAAACTGTTTTCCCTGGTATGGCCTACATCAATCGCAAACAAGCTTGATTTTTGGCACCCAAGCTTAAAATTTTGCATAGCATCTAATGATTGGAGTGAATTTCACATAATTATCACGGTAGGCCTTGTAATCATCATAGTGGGTCCTAGGAAGTTTTTAGCGGTGGCTATTCAATCGCTACTATTTCCTGAGATGTGGTCCACTTGAGATTTGAAATCGGCTTAATTTTTGTACCATGACCTAAAACAAGCTTGAAAAATTGATGGATGGCGTGGGTATACAACACATACATTAAGGTGGCATCGTAAAAATCAAGACTAGACATTTCTCTCCCAACTACTTTATTTAGTGGGGCCCACCTGAATTTTTAACCCTAGGTACAATATTAGATGACCCATTTAATGGTGGGAGTAGATAGATTTCAGGTACACATCATTAGGGCCCTTACATGATTGTCGTTTGACCTAAAATTTATCCAACCTATTGAAAAGTAAACTTTTGTACTGGCCCACGCAAGGCTTGAAATTACCTCAAGTTTTTCCCAAAATGTATGTCTTAATGAACTTATTCCAATGACTATCTACAATGTTATACATATACACCATTTTCAAATATTATAAATTATTTAGTTAATCAAACTCAACTTCCTTAAATATAATATAATATTTCAATTCTTTTTAAATACAAGTTGCCAAACAAAACTTTAAATTCCCATGCATCCCAATTATAGAATTCTAAACATAATTTAGGATTTCAAATGCATTAGATTTCAATGTATATAGGATTTGAAATCCAAATCAATACAAATACAAGCAACCAAACGACGTCCTTAGTTTTACATCTGATCCAACAAAATCAGATAACCGAGATGGATTCCTAACAAACATCACGTACGTGGCCGACAACCGGTGTCCCACGTATTCAAGCAAATCTCTCCTACCATTATCAAAATTTAAAAAGTAAAAAACAAAACAAAAAGTCCAAGAAGGAGTCGGATCGCCTCCTTGTATGGACGCAAAGTGTCATACCGAACTGTGGAGGGCCCACCGTGATGTATTTGTTTATCCCTCCGTCCATTCCGTTTCTAAGATCATGCCGACCATATAAGACCAAGAATGAGGCAGGTCCAACGGTCAGATCGACCACACCAAAAATGACTCTTGCATTTAATGCTTGGTGCATTTAATGCAACCCGAGCTCAGTATTTTGTGTGATCAACCTGACCGTTGGACCTGCTCATTCTTGGTCTCATGTGGCCGGCTACATCTTAGAAATGGAATGGACGGAGTGGATGAACAGACACGTGACAGTGGGCCCCTCCACAGCTCGGTATGGACGCTACTGAGGAAGGACGCAATCCGACACCAAGAAGAAAGGAGAGAGAATTTTGCAAATCACTTCAAGTAGCGTATATATAACGGACGTGGATTGCGTCCGACCAGATCTATGTGGGTACTCATTGTAATGTATCGGTTTATCCAAGCCGTCCATCCTTTTTATAACATCATGTTAAGTATGAGACCAACAATGAGTTAGATCCAACGCTGTAGTCGACCACACCAAATAGTAAGCTTGGCTGCATTAAATGCACAGAGCAGTAACGCAAGTTGCATTAAATGCAAGAGTGATCTGTGGTGTGGTCCACATCACCATTGTATCTTCCTCAATTTTGGGCCCATCCCTTAACATGATCTTAGAAAATGGGTGGACGGCGTGGATAAACCGATACATGTAGGTGGGGCCCTCACACAGATCTCGTCGGACGCTTAAAGGTCCGATCAGGGTCCGACGCAATCCGCGTCCATATAGGGATTTTTACTATATTAGCCCCGAGGTGTGGCCATTTTAACTAAAAATTGAATTTCTCATAGCATCTTTCCAAAGTGGGCCTTTCACGAGATATTGAAATATCTGTGGTCGGTTTTGCCCCTCGGACCATCTGTTGACGTACGGAGCTGCTTTTCGCACGAGGCTTTTTCTCAAGGGGATTGTGGGGCCCACAAAATCATCCATTGTGGCCATCGGACGGCCAATCTGATCCGTTCATATGAAATGGAGCATTTTCAAACCCACGCGAGAGGTTTTTGCATTCATTTTTAGGTGATGTGTGGTCAACAAAAGTCTTGACGTTTCTCCTTCCTTCTAAATTCTTTTCTAATGGTGTGGTCCACCCATACTAAATTTTATCTTCATATTTTCTGATGATATAGTAGTTTAAAATCTTTCTTGTACGAACGGATTGGATTTCTTCTGCCACCATCCAATGGGCCCCACATACGAACCGTTTTTTGTTTGTAAATGGTGGGGCCGTTGGCTCGTAGCCATTTGCTCAGAAACAAGAAAGCTTCTCCAAGCCTTTGGTAGGGAACACCACCAGGCACGACGTTGGGGACCACCACCTTTTCCTTCTAAGAAAACGACCTCTGGCCGTTGCTCTTCTTCGGTGGGACCCACAACGACACCTCAAATCTTCTCTCACTGCGACTGATATGCGTGTAGAGGTAACAATACGTATTATTTTAATTATTTCTCCTGCGTATTATTCGAAAGTCTTCCTTGGATCCCTCGAGCACTGTGGAATTCTCTTTGTAACTGTGGATTCCTACTGATCACTGTGGAATCCCCCTGAGCACTATGGTTTCCCACTGAGCAGTGTGGAATCCCCCAAGCACTTGGATTCCCACTGAGCAGTCTTGAAACCCTCAGGTACTGTGTAATCCCCTTGAGACGTGGAATCCCCCTAAGCACTGTGGAATCCCCCTGAGCAGTGTGGAATCCCCATGATTCTGCGGATTCCCACTGACCACCATAGAATCCCCAGGTACTGTGGACCCCCCTGAGACTGTGGATTCCTGCAGAGCAGTGTGGAATCCCCATGAGTTTTGTGGATTCCCACTGATCACCATGGAATCCCCCAGGTACTGTGGAACCCCGTGAGCACTGTGGATTCCCACTGAGCATTGTGGAATCCCATGAGTTCTGGATGTGGATTCGTATTGAGACTGTGGAATCCCCTGGCACTATGGAATCCCCCTGATAACGCTGGATTCGTACTGATCACTGTGGAATCCCCCTGGCACTGTGGAATCCCCGTGAGCACTTGTGGATTCCCACTAAGCACTGTGGAATCCTTAGGCATTGTGGATTCCACTGAGCAATGTGGAGTCCCCCAGGCATAGTGAATTCCCAATGAGCATTGTGGAATTCGGCTTGCATTGTGGAATCCCCCTAAGCAGTATGTGTTACATCCATCAAGGTGCACCATTTGAAGGGCCCCGATAACCTTTGGTTGGATTCTAAAATAAACATTTCAATGGCGCCAATAGAGGTGGGCACAAACCAAGCCAGCTCGAAAACTAAACCAAGCTCATAGTGAAGCTCCTTAAAAAAAAAACA